>OV816030.1:117979743-119414337 GCA_929113105.1 Agrypnus murinus
CTGGCACTCGAATACGGTACAAGGTCAGTTTTGCCGGTACAAGGCAATTGAATACAGTACGTTTTTTCAGTTAGACGGATTAGTTTAAATACTGTACGGAGTTTTGTTAATGTGGATTCAGTATGATACCGTGATCTAATAAATTGATTAGACAAGTGATTAAGAGAACTTTGTAGGAATTTGATAAAGAAATTATGGGTGAGATTTAAAATGAGTCCGAACCAATAATCTAATACACCCTATGAACTTACCGTTAAGCGCAACTAGTGGTTGTTAATGCAGTTTTAATTCTTCAAGTTGATTTAATTAGTAAATTATCGAAATTTGAGAAGAACTTTAACCTTAAAACGCGTAACGAAATGTTTTAATAATCAATAAAATTATTTCGAGGATTTACAATTTAAAATCTATAAGAGCATGGTAAATCTAATGCGATGGTTAGTTAATTTTGAAAATAAAGAATTAAACTTTTCAGT
Organism: Agrypnus murinus; assembly: GCA_929113105.1. Taxonomy (NCBI): domain Eukaryota; kingdom Metazoa; phylum Arthropoda; class Insecta; order Coleoptera; family Elateridae; genus Agrypnus; species Agrypnus murinus. The sequence continues at coordinate 117,980,220 of OV816030.1, forward strand.
TTAGTTGTGCCGTAATAATTTAGAACACTGTCCAATCTGGGTGTTGCATTAATAAAAATCATTAAGGAAATGATATTTGCATATCACCAGATATATACTTGTGTTTTTTGGTAATCTTTCTTTTATAACCAATAGAAGTGGTTGTTGAACTTATATGGTTTTAGTTATTCATAAAAAGATTTTCTCTAATGATTGTGTTTTATAAATTTAGGTCTATATTTTCTTTTAATAAGAATTCTTATTAGGGTATTACCATCAAAACTTTTACTATTGTCATTGGAGACAAGTAAATACTTTATTTATAAATAAATGAACATTTGAATTAAACCCTACTGTGATAATATTGCAGCATTCACTTATGAAAGTCTTTAAAATGTTTTAACCAGCTTAATATTAACGTAATTAAACATGTATATTAATTGAATTTAATCAATAAAGCCAGTATTTTTTTCTGTTTGCGAATACTAAGTTTAAGGACTTGCAAGCAGATGGCGCCCATATATTTTTTATGTCTACACCAAACCTTAGTCTTCTTTATAATTAATAAGCTATGAAAATCAGTAGTTACATCCTGAGCAATAATTTGTCAATAAGATGTCTTCAGTCGGGGCATTATAAAGTAACGTAAGTATCGTATTTATGAGTTTTGAAGTAAGTATTCGAATATATTGATGACAGTGAATTTAAAGGTTGCAAATGGCGCCCATGCGTGGGACTTTTATGTTTATAGAGAATTTGAATGTTACATATAGTATATTCTGATTAAACGATCATACTATAAACTATAAAGGAATAAAAACTTATCTCTGGAACAATATGTGGTTGTCGAAGGTTCGTTGCAAAACTCAATATGTAATTTCTTTCTTCAATTTTTTAAATGCCTTCTTCAGGTTACTAACAAAAAATAAAAGGAAATAATAGTAGTGATTGAAATTGATATCTATCAGCTATATGTGAACTCATACTTTGGAATTTTACTTCTAGATGTCTTATTTAGTGCTCATAAATCTAGTTTGACATCACAAAGGCTGTTATAGTATTTGTGTATGATGACATAATACATATAGGGTTACCAAATATCCCAAATAGGAAAGTAAGACAATTTCTGATCAAAAGTTTTTCTAAGTAGGACATTCTAGGTAGGACTTTATATTTTTGCTTATTACTCACTCTTCCTCTAATAAAAAAAATAATAATTTAATATTTTTAATATAATTAATAAATTTATACATATAACTTCAAATTAGTAACAGGAATAGCGAAACAAGAAATAATCTTTAATTCTTAAACATGCATCAGTTATTTTTAAATTTAACAGTCGACTTAATTGTTATCTAAAACCATGGCGTGAAACTACAATCACAATGGGTAATGGTAAGATAGCAAGTGCATTTTGCATTCCTTCTCTACCTCTTTACTTAAACCATCATTTGATACAGCATTACCGAATAAAACATACTACTACCGAATAAAAATAAAACCACGTGTTGCTTGTGTTCTGGGATGCATCACGCAGACACGCCTTAATCTGACTGGAAATTTAAATAAGGATCATTTGAGGTTGATATGATGTCCCAGTAGGGAACATATTCTCTTTTCCATAGTTAAAAGTTTAAAATTCCCTTTACCTGAATACCAGAATTTAAATATTTATAATAAATGTAACATAATTCCATATATAAGTCGGCTGCAGCCGCACGTAGGGCCTACGTAATAATAATAATCGGCCCCTCCCTCCCGCACAAGCTTATAGCTTCTTGGGCCTGGTTTCCAGGTTATGGGTTGTAGCAATTATTATAAACAAAGGGAAAAGAAGAGAAGCGCTTCTTTTTACAAACAAAAGTTGGATAGGATAACAAAGTCTGTAGAGAACATAGCATGACATGGTTTTAATGGTTTTAACAAGATCAACGCATGAAAGAATAGTTATATATGGGAAAGGCCTTTATCCTACATACCTTAGGGATTACCCACTTTAATCATGAAGATAATAATGATTCACTGCTCTATATGTTTTTGTATGAACTGATGATTTACATACTATTACATTCAAGTTTTTATTTAATACGGTTATAGCTTATATGTAGTTGTTCTTTATGTTCCTGAAATATTTTAAGATACTTACTCAGTTATCTATTCGAATAAGTATACATTCCATTAGTGCATTAGTGAATTCAAGAACGAACACACAAAAGATTTATTATATAATGTAGATACACTAATTAAAATTTTAAACACCATTTCATGAAGTATGTATTAGCCAGTTCTGCTATTTCTTCACATGCTACCTGTTTTCAGTGGGAATTAAAAAAAGAAGACTAGATAATACTCTGCGATATGACAACCAATAGATTTTATTTTGTAATTCTGTATTACAAATCAATCCTTTTTTCCCAGCGAAAGAATGTAAGTAGTTTATGGTTTATGCATGTTTGCTACATAACAAACAACAAACACGTTTTGAAAATTTTTACTTTTTTCTTCAAATAATGTATTATTTAAGTGGAACATGTATAATTGCTAACTTGAGAAAAAATTGCTACTGCTTGTAAATCTTCAGCTTTGTAAACTAATAATAAATGAAAAAATTAAATTTAAAAGTAGATTCAAGTTAATTATTGCAAACTTTTTTATTTTACTTATTTGCCTTTTTTGTTCTAATTAACGTGAGAATAAAATTCAAATTAGCCCAGATTAAAGTAAACTAGTAAGACTAAGAGGAAGAGGAAAGAATATTTTCACTATTATTTCACCATTATTGTTATTAATTGAAACAAAAGTCCAAACTGTTAATATAAATATGTGTGAAGGTTATAATCAGAATTGATCTCGGCGTGTTTTCTTTTTCATCTTGAGCAAGAAGTTTTTGAGGATCCCAAGGTGTGTGTGTATATAATCTCATTAGATACACAGAAAACCATTCAAGGCCTTTAAGTACACACATATACAGGTTGCATTTTTATTTCCGTAAGAACGTCTATAAAAAGCTGTGCCATTTAATTAATATATGAGCTTGCACCAACCAGTTTTTGTATTTTAAATTTACCACACACTTTTATAAATTGGAATTCTTTCAGTCTTTTATAAGATGTTTTGTGTGAAATTATTGAAATGGCAGACTTAATGTAATGAAGATCAAGTTTTTACTTTTTTTTCCTGTTTGGATTCTTTAATGTGTGTCTATCTAAGTGTTGTTGGTAAGCTGGATGGTATTTGAGAATTAGAACCTTTTGTGGATTTAAGATCTAAATTAGTACCTGTTGGCTCAGATATTTGAATAAAAGTCCTTAATTTAAAGAAAAAGAATACAGCAAGCTTAATAAAAAAAGGAGGCATTTATATTTTTTCATTTTAAAAAGGGAATTATCAATATACAATGGAAGTCTCTTGAGCAGATGGCCTAGGGTTTGGATATTTTTGTCTGCCCAAGAGGGTGTACAGTCAACTAGAGAATATTTTTGTTGGTGCAGGATAAACTGTCCGCATAACAGAGATGTCCATTATAAGGGATTTCAATGTATTTAAAATGTTCATTTATAATTAGTTTTATAGAGTGTTTGTTCTTGAAAAGGTTTGTTTATGAACGTTTTTATCAATCCAAGTTTAGCAGTAAGCTTAAAAAAAGAAATAAAAAAATTATAATAGAATAGTGTTTACGATTTATAAATATGTAATGACATAAACGTCAAAACACACAAAATTAAGGTTATGAGAAGTGTTAGTAGGCATAGAAATGGACGTTCTTATCTATTCAATAATGATACATTAATAAACGGTAACAGATATTAACTATCTTTTAGTCGATTGATGATGATAAGAGATGATGATCTCGAAAGATTAAGATTATTAATCATTTCCCATGACAAAAAAAACAAAATAAAAATAATAAGAAAGCTTTTGAATAACTGATTTAAATCTTGTTTAAGATAATTTAGAAAAAACGAAGAATTAATCATGTTAAAACATAATTATGCATTTTAATAAATACTGTAAATTATGTTATATGCAATTTACTATTTAAAGTGTCCCTTTTATTTATTGGAGAGAGCGAGACAGAGAGAAGCCAGTATTATATTTGAAGAGAGAAAATTTATATCTAGGGCTGCTTCATATTAGCCAATGAAAGTGAACATTAGTGTAGTTAATTTGTTTAAAATAGCAGAGCAAAGTGAGTGTGCCAATAGTTATCAAATTAATCTTTTAAAAGGAGAAGAAATCCCTTATTCAATAATTTACGTTTGTTTGGCGAGCTGCGACCCTATTCAATAATTAATTGATTTCCTAAAATACAATTTAAAACAGTAAATTTATAAAGAAACAAGATATAAAACTTTACTACTTATCACAAATTGATAATGCTTATTTAAATAAATAGATGGCGCTCAAATGAATAATTATTAATATTATATTTTGAATGCAAATTCATATAGAAAAATGTATCACACCGGCTGGGAAAGTTTGTGCGCTTATCTAGCATTTACCTTAAAATAAGATTTCAACATGAAAGTTTATTGATTTCCTTCTCAGTATTTTATATATTTTTGCACATCAAATACAAAAAAATCTAATAAAAGATCATTTAGATCAGAAAAATAATTCTGCTCATAATTGTTTATGTAATCATGTGATTTTTTTAAAACAGTTCGACTGCTTGACCTAGATTTATCTAATTAACCTAACATAACCTAGATTTACCTAACCAAAGATTTACTGGCCTAACCTAACCTGTCCAAAATTGCCTCATGACTTTTGCTGTTTTTACAAAAACACTCAGACTTTATACATAAAGTACAATTTCTAAAAAGAATTTAAAGAGCATCGTCTGCTTGATATCCAGATATGCGCAGGAAAGATGTGCAAGTAAACAACGCACCAAATATGAAGTCATAAACCCCATCATTTTGATTCCGCGCGAAATGCGACGCACAAAAACAAGATAGTGTATACTCGTATGTGTGTAGTTTAGTATAACTAGTAGCGCTGATTTTTAATTAGTTAATAAGGAATTCCTAATGACCTTTTTGATTTAACGGTCGAAAAAGTCTAAATTATTGATTTACAGGTTAACTATATCTTTCATCCTTTTTCTTAAACCTTTTTTTCTCGTCCAATCTCTACAATTTGTTTTGAAAGATTTCATAGACTTTGTAGCTTGAAAAAGTCAGTTTTGAATGTTTTTAAGGTTTGTGAATACTATTGAGATTTCATCGAGTGTCGAAATTTCTATGTTTGGGGGTTTTAAAACGCGCTTTAATTCTTGTCAGAGTTTTAAAATCGACATTTAGGAATTCGAATTTCCATAATTTCAGAGTTTTAAGTAAACCTAGTATACTTATAGATAGATCTTGACCTTCTGATTACCCTCCAAGCGACTCGATAGATAGTCTGACCTCTACAGGCCATGAAGACCAAGTACATTAAAATAGCAGAATTGATTCAAGCTTTACATAAATGTAGAAACTGAACAGTTGAACAATGTTCTAATTACGATCAATACGATCCGCTAGATTGCTTGACCTCTAGAGGTCATCAAGGTCAAGTACTTCAAGATTTGGAAATTAAATAGTAAAACTTGCTTCAAATCTTATACAGGTAAAGAGAACTCGATCTCCTAAACAATGTTTCAATTACCCTCTAAGCCTGAACTATTCAATAAATCAATTGACCTCCAGAGGTCAAGTACAATAAAATATACATAGAACTACTTCCAGATTTTGCAGACTTATAGAACTTGATTTCTTGAACAATATTTAATTATCCTTAAAGCAATCCGATGAATTGCTTGACCTCCAGAGGTCATCAAAAACCAAGTCAATTAAAATACGGGATTTAGTAAAGCTATTATTATTATTAATGTTAATTATAAATAACATTGCATAACCACATAAGTATGTACTTGTGTGTGGTACATGGTGAAGTGGTGATAACCAGGCAACTACAGGTAGATCTTTGCTTGGTTGACGGAACCAACTGCTTAACGTGCCCTCCGGCAGCAAGGCGAAATGTACTGTGTCTTTATATGTCGTCGAGAAAGTTTTCTCTCGAGATCAAACTTGGCTCGTATTCTTGAATTCAGTCGAAAAATTTCGTATACGAATTGACGTAATTCTCTTTTACTTTTTAACATTTCATTGGCTAAATTGCATCTTATGACGTAAAAATCCAGTCATCTCATATGCGATACTTGTTCGCATGAGTTCAAGAATACGGGCCTAGGACCGCCTGATTAAGAGTTCGACTATTTACCGAACGGCTATCCACACCATTTCGTTGTTTCAGGGCTTTTCAGAATGATAGAACCTGATCTTCTGAACAATGTTTAAATTATCTTCAAGCCTCAAATGTCAATAATAGTCAAGTTAGGAAACAGTGCGAACGTTCTAAGTCTAGCAAGCGTTACCTATATCCCGCTAGACTAAAATGTTAATAAATTAATAAAATATTGAAAGATTTGTGCTTTATTTAACAAAATGTGCATGGACAAGAAATTCTACTATATTCCATATTTTATTGTACTTGGTTTTTGATTACCTTTGGAGGTCAAACGATTTATGGGATCGCTTTAAGAGTAATCTAAACATTGTTCAGGAGGTGAAGATCGTTGATCGATCTTTGATAACTTCTGGAAGTTAAGCGAATCACGCGGTCGTTTTGAGGATAACTCAAACATTGCTCAGGAGGTCAGTTACTTCTACGCTCCTACCCATTCTAGTAAGACCCTGAAGGCAACTATAGAAGTCTTCATTTTGAATTCTTGACATTGACTGGCTTTTAACGTGGATTCCAGTTCTATCGGCATCATTGCAGGAGGGACACTTGAATCAGGCCAGGATATTCTACAAAAAGATAAGAACTTTTGATAGACTCCATATATGTTCTGTTTTAAAACCAAGGTTATCAATCAAGGGTATCCAAATCTCATTCAAGTCCACACGGTTCTAAAAACCCTATCAGTACAAGGAGATGTCATTCCAAGCACAGCAAAAGATACTTTTTTTTAATTACAAACATTATCGTAACCTTTGATTAACGAGAATTCGGTCTTTCTAGGGTGTGAAGTTTGGAGAGAAATTAAAAATTATCCTCGTTCAGATTGTACTTTATAATTTCTTGTCCAAATCACTCTAATTATGTTTTTGAGGCTATTTGATTATTCATCTCCTTTAAACAATTGATAAATCTGGTTTTATTGGTACATAAAAGAGATGTTTCTAATCAGAAATAGTTCAGAAAACATAAGAAAATGTCAACATGAACATTACATCGTTAGACGTGGTATTTTATTATGATAATGATCAAAGGCGCCCCAATCAGCCCAAATGATTTCCAATCCTATCCTTAAATTCTTTCAAAACTAAATAAAATCTGATTTGACATTAATCCAACTCTGTCTTTTCAATTTTCTTACACACCCCTGCATTTATGCGTTTATGATAATGAGGTGTTCATTTATTACGCCTCATCTATAGAAACTTCTATTTTCATTTAAATAGTAACAGTAAAGACGATGAAGAAAATAATAATAGCAGACAATCTACAGTAATAACAGTTTTAAAGGTGTGGTACGTTCTGGAATCTGTATCAACAATTTCTCGTTTGGTACAGCCATACTATACAATTATAAAACTAATAACCTGCCATTACGCATTGTATGCAGAATTACACCGAGTGTTAGTAGATGTCAGATCTACAACCGGTCTCTTTTTTATTTTGCAAAAATTCCCATTTAACAATGGAAATAAAAGCCTTTGTCAAACGTTTTGTATATTTTTAATATTGCACTTGTCTGGGTTTCATTTCGTATAAGATGACTCTTTGTTTGCAAATTACTTAACGTAAAAAATATATATACCGAGGAGTTCACCCAACTAAGAGGCTATCCAACCGGCAACAGTAAACACCGAAGGTGTCAAAAAATTAATTTTTTGGATAAGCTCACCGTGTGGATCTACCACTAATAATAATATTATTAATATTCAAAAGGAAACTACTGCGTCTGCACTAACTTCCGGCTAAATAACAGCTTTCTAAAAAAACGTCTTTGATCAGGTGGCGATTATAATTTTTAATGCTATTTTTTTTTCTTGGAGATCTAAACCAGACTAAAATAAACGACCAACGGAGCAGGATTTATAAATAGTTAGAATAGTAAGAATTATATAAATAATGCTTTAGGGAAAAAGTTTCTTTCAAGTTTTTTTTTAGAATAAACAGTGCAAAGACCAATACATAATAAATTTGATCACGTATTACTATATAACTGAACTTCGATACGTTATCTATTCGAATGGAATTTAAATTGTGGTTGCGTGCGTATCATGAAATAACCATAGCAAGTTTTTGCTGTTAATTATGAAATTTATTGCTTTTCATACTGAAAAATTGATTTAGACATTCATAGCGGTTAGAGGGTATTTGCCTTGAAGCAAGAATAATTTGTAATTAACTATTACTAAAGCTAATATCAAACATTTTCTCCAAAATATTAAATATTATATTTCTATAAACTTTCTGAAATAACGAATTTTCAGTGATTGAAAACTTTTTCATACGGTAACGCCTCCATATCTAAATAGGTAATAAAATCAGAAACTTTCATTTTACTGTGTAAAATGAGAATTTTCACGGTTTACAGCCTAGAATGCTGTAAAAAGTACCTTGAGCCGAATCTGAGCTTTATTCATAGACTTTTTTAGGCGGAGTTTAAGAGTGGTTGCTCAGTTATTTTTTAGAAGTAACATTCAAAATCAACAGGGCGTACTGTACTTCTTACATTCAATCATATATTCTGAAAGCAAATGCATATAGAAAGATTATCACCCCGACTGGGAATCGAATTCAAGATCTTCTACTTTCCGGGCAGATACTCTACTATTTGAGCTAACTCCTGACCTGATCTCGCCACTTCCCCGCTCCCTTCGAGAGGGCCATGGTAAAAACTTTGAGTATACAGTACGTTCTTTCGGTATTCTGGTGTCTTATAACCGTCTATGTATTTGGTTTTGTCAATTGACCTTTCTTCAAGTCATTACCGTCGGACAGTAGTACAAACGCCTACTCTTAGCAGTCACCATGTTTTACCTATATTTTATATATTATATATTCTAAAGTTTTAAGTACATGTTATTAGACAGAATATTATTTTCAATTGCGACTCTTAATGGTATAAAGGATTTCATTAGGTTAGTGCCGAAAATTGAGTTAAGAATTTTGTTGGCCGATCTACAAGGATGGTATGGTATCAAATGAATAGCTAAAATGAGAAATTATCCAATTTATTTTTTTGGAGAAAAGCGTATCTGGATGCTTTAGAGGTTGAGGAATTTATTTTTTTTCTAAATCTTACGCTAAAGAGCGCTGCATGGTAATCCTCGTTAGAGTCAATGACATTTAGTCAGCTAGGCTGCGCTGGCCGATTACAATACCGCAACGCCGAAGATTACCATGCAGCGCCCTATAGCGTAGGTTTTAGAAAAAAATAAATAGCAAAAATAAATTCCTCGTCCTGAAACCATCCAGAGATACATTCATTCATTTGATACCATTGATAACTCAATTTTCCGCACTAACTTAATGAAATCCTTTTGAGATTTTGCTATTGGGCATGTCAGCTTTCAAGTGCTTTTGGTTTCATCAAACATTTTAATATTATGTTACACGAGGGTGAATCAAATATAAACTGGAATTCTTTTCGTACCGATAGTGAGATGAACAAAGAGGTGCGTAGCGTCTGAGGTTCATTGGCGGGGATGCCTAGAGGACTTTGCACCGCTATAGAACGCTACATTACCACGTGTTCAGTAACTATCGCGATGTCTGAGCGAGAAGTACCGTCCTCCGTTGCGCAACGTATTATAGTTAAATTTCTTAAGAAGGCGTAAAATTATCCGAAATTTTGAGAAGACTTCAGGAACAGTTCGGGGATAATACACTTAAAAATACGCAAGTGTATTCATGGCACAAACAATTTTTAGAAGGGCGAGAAGCAGTCGAAAATGAAGGTCACCAACGTCGACCAAGAACCAGCGTGACAGAGGAGAACATTCGTACTGTTCGCCGACTTCTAGAGGAGGACCGACGATTAACAGTAGCTGAAATTTCTTCTGAGGTGGGAATCAGCTTTGGCAGTGGTCAGACGATCGTTACTAACGACCTCGGGTTTCGGAAAGTGTCCGCAAGGTGGGTACCTCGTCTTCTCACCGAAAATTAAAAACGGAATCATATGGAAGCCAACGACCTTTGAACCGCTATGAGGCTGAAGGGGAAGGTTTTTTACACCGGAATGTGACTTGTGACGAAACTTGGGTGCACCATTACACCTCCGAATCGAAGCAAGCAAGTATGGAATGGCGATTGAAGAACGAATCTGCACCTGCCAAAGCCAAAACTCGGCTCTCGGCTGGAAAGGTTTTAGCGACCGTATTTTTCGACTTTAAAGGATTCCTATTTATTGATTTTCTCCACGAACGTCGCACTGTAAATGCCGCGTACTACTGCTAACTTTTAGATGCTGCAAAAACGGCATATCGTCGGAAAAGACGCGGCGTTATCCTGCTGCAAGACAGTGCCCGGCCCCATACAGCTGCCCTAACTACGGAAAAAATTGAAACATTGTCGTGGACTACACTGCAACACCCTCCCTACAGTCCGGACTTATCGTCCGGCGACTATCACCTGTTTGGGCCAATGAAAGGAGCTCTTGGAGGACAACGTTTTGGTGACGATGTTGCAGTTGAAGATTTTGTGCGCAATTGGCTTATGGTGCAACCATCTTCGTTTTACGAAAACGGGATAACAAAATTACCCATCCGTTGGGAAAAATGTGTCACGAAAGCAGTAGACTTTCCGTAGAAAAATAATTTTAAGCCTTTGTATTTTTATCATGTCGCAATAAAGTTTTAAAAAATAATTCCGGTTTATATTTGATTCATCTTCGTATTTATATATTTATTTTACGGAAAGTAATTTTGAAAAGTGGGAAACAAGATTTAATAGCGCCTATTGCAGTCTGATGTACAACTAAACCTGATATTTTAAAAATATTGGTCATTGTAATGAAAATATAAATTGTATAGTTTAGATCAGCGTTTCCCAACCGCCGGCCCGTCAGAAATGTTTGCCGGTCAGCAGAGAAATAACAGTATTTTTCAAAATTTTATCAAAGGAATTTTTTTAATTTGTGCCGTATCTATGTGGTGGGGTAGCATCCAGTAACAAGTTATAGGGAGTTTCTTGCGTCCCCGATTAACGCGAAGGATCAAAATCCGGGTTTCGTGGAGTCGTAAAACTTGCTTCAATCTGGACCGTTTCTTGTGTGTCGATGCGTTGGGTAATTCCCCTATCAGATTTGAAGTCCTGACCATCCCCGGTAAACCGTTTAGACGGAGGCGGCAAAAAACTGCCCCCGCGTTACGGTAGGTCGGAGCAAAAATCTAACCGCAAAATCTTTGCCAGCGCAGTGCCCGAATTGTTACTACCGGAAAAGTGTTTTTGCTTACACTCTTTTGGGGACAGGGACTAGGGGTGACATGAGGTTTTTGGGGGCGATCGAACATGTGTTAGCGGCATTTGATGTCATGCGGCCTGCTACCAACGGACCATCTATTGGTTTTTCCGTATCTCTAGCTCTTTCCCCTCTAGGAGCCTCCGCTCATTTTCGATAGGCGGTATCTCCGAAACCTATAGGAGCCAAAAGGACTATTTTGGCATCAAACGACGGGCAGTCTCAGAATGTTTCCTCTTTAAATGCCGTGCACAACGATAAGAAACAAGTTACAGCCGAAAAACTTTTTGATTTATTTTTCACCCAAGAATCGCGTTGAAGTAATATCGCCTCCACCATCCTAATCATAACTATGTGAGTTATGTGGAAACCTATGATTGCCTCCTGGGTCGTTTGACCCCATTTTCGACCGCCCATTCATCTCTCCGCTCCCTATCGATATATCTCGTCCTGATTTTGAACGATGGAATGTGTATGTGTCTAGCTGCCGATTATGCTCTTCGGCGTCGCAACCCACCTTGCGATAGTTTCTTGACGTTCGTTTGGCGAAAAGACAAAAATCCCAGTCTCTTGGTACGCACTGATTTTGGGTCGGTCCCCGTTTTGGTTATTCGAGGTTTGATAGGCGGGAAGCGGATGAGGTATGAAAAGACTTGTTATAAAGAATGGATATTTATTTATTTTAGTTTGTTCTTGTACAGTGTAAAAGTAAATTTATTTTTATAAGATTTATTTTGCGAAATGGTTTTTTTAATTTTTTACTTTACCGGTCCGCAAGCAAATGCTACGTCTGTTGGCGGTGCGCGAACGAAAAACGTTGGGAACCGCTGGTTTAGATAATTTGAAAAGGTTCTGATGTAGGCTAGCATAGAAATAATAAACCACTGTTTCTCAAAAATAATATTATTTTTTAGTTAGTAGCTGCAGGTTTCTTACCCAAAAAACATTTAATAGTTGCACACCCATCTGCGAAGGTGGCGCTTCAAAAAATGACTCCTATTTTCTTATGTGGTAAAGTATATGAACTTTCCGATATTAATTGATATTAAAGTATTTGTTTTCATCCCATTTTAAATTGTAAACCTGCAAAATGTTGGACAGTGTTATTATTATTGCATCCTGCTGCTTTTGTATTACAACATTTTCATTTAGTATAACACAAGGCTAAACATTTAAAAATTCATTAAACGTGTTTTAATGTCGTTATTCTAATAAGAAATTATTAAAAATAAAAACACCTAATATAAGCACATATTAATATCTAATAGAGATTATTAAATTTAAGATTTATAATAATATCAGGTTTTATAACGTCAATTTAAACATAAAATGATGTTATTCTATTATTATAATTATTTTTGTGGTAAAAATTTCTACCAAAATTGGAGCATTAAATTAGTTTAATTTAATTAAACTCAATTAATTTAATTAACCATTTAATTTAATTAGGTTGTATACTTACGTCAATTTAAACTATTGAGAATTGCTATAAAGTTAAAAATTGTTTCTATTTTATTCTAATTTTGTGGTGAAGGTTTCGACCAAAATTTGACTATAAAATTAATTTAATCTAATTAAGCCATTTAATTTAATTATGAATTAATATTGAAAATTGCTATAAAGATTAAAAAATTGTTATTGTAGTATTCTAATTATTTTTGTGGTAAACGTTTCGACCAAAATTGGACCATAAAATTAATATTTGCGGTTTTGCACAATTTTTATTTCTATGCGTGTTCCTCTATATTTATACAACTTTTTTCATTTATGACTGTTATGTATGTATATGGAAACAAAAACTTTAAAAAACACAAAAAAATAAACAAAGCTATAATGTCAATGAATGTTGTGGATACCTACGAATTAATTTTACGGTCAGTGATTTTCGACGTGCATCCCTGCGTTTTAAAATTATTCGTTTATGAAACTAAAAATGTATCTGCTAAAGGAGTATCCTGAATTTTTTATGTTTTTGGTTTATAATTTGCTTTTGTTGGTAACCTATTGCTGTAATAATAGTACAACTCAAAATTGGTAGTTTTGAAATTGAAAATTGAACTGTAGGAAGGAATTTCGAAATATTTAATTAAAAACTGTTAAAAACCATTCAACAGGTAAGCGTTGATAGACGTTATGAATATCGATTAATAGTTTGCCATTTTTATAAACTCTTGCAATTAGTTTACAGTTATTGTTTTATAAATTCATAATTTCCTCCAGAGGACCGCTGGTACTATTAAACATGAACATGTTTCTTATTCATTATTTATTGAAGTCCGTTGTTTATACTTATTTTACCTAACGGTAGTCGTATTATAAACGCAAAGCTCGGCTGCTGCTCAATAATTAACGATTATGGAAGTTAATATTTTGCCTGATCATTTATTATTTTGCAAAAGCAACATCTGTAAAATTAAATGTTTATCATTCCTTGACTATCTTTTTTTTGTAATTAAAACAAATAGTATAAAATTAATATGAAAATAACTGGACAGAAAATATTAGCATGTATTATGAGTAGTTGTCGATCTTGATATTTTTATACTTAAACAGTTTATTTCTAGCTGTTGGCAACACAAACAAACAACGAGGTAAGTTAACTAATGGTAATTTGAATTGTTAATGCAGTTATCTGCATTCCAAGTCAGAATAATTAAATTTTTATATAGCATATATAATGAGGATGTTATTAACTCTTATAAGAGCAGCACTTTAAAGAATAGTTTGGGGAGACTAGAAGGTCGCAGGTCAATACTAATGGAATAAAAGATAAAATTTACAATAATCAAATTTAATAAAAAAATGTAGCATGTTAATAAATTGCTAAAAATTGAACAAGCTGATATAGAAAAATCTATAAATGGTATAAGTAATGAAATGATAAGAAATACAATATACATGTAGTATTACAAAAATGTATTAATAAAAAACAACAATAACACTGTAAATAATATTAATAAGTATAAATAATATAAAAGTCGAAGCAAACAAGAAGACACATTTATAGGTAGGTATATTTAGATAAACAGACAAAATTAAATTCAGAAAAATGATAAAAGTTTAATATTACAGTTAAGAGGAAGTTTATGTTTGTTTCCACAAGATATACCTACTGCGAGACAGAAGCTAGAGTTGCGATTTTAGGTCCGAGCCCGCCCGTCCGTACCGCCCGGCCCGACATCGGGCCGGTTTGGGCCTAAATTGGGATACTAACGGGTCGGGCCGGGCCGGACTGTATTTTCTTTCGGGATAGTTCGGACTTCGGACCGGTACAATTCTCGGGACGGTACGGGCTTCGGGCGGATATTTCGGGTCTGTACGGGTTTCGGGTGGCTACCGTGACCGGGCTTGAGGAGCATCATAAAAGCCCATGTCCGCGTGTCCGTGGAGTCGCGTACCCGTAGCAAACGGACTTTGATCTTTGATCGCTATTATTCTGTGTCTCTTTACTCCAGACATGCAAGAGACTGCGAACTTACAACACTAGGGGCCGGTTTACAGAAAGCAAATTAAATATTTAATTGAGATTAACTTTTAATCGCGATCACGTGATCAAATTCTGCCAATAAAATTATTCAGGTTTCAGTTCGCCACTAAGATTTAATCTGAATTAAATATGTATTTAAAATTGAGATTAAATTTTAATCGTGATCACGTGATCAAGTTCAGCCAATCAGATTTTCAAATTCGGCTTTAATTCGCCATTAAGATTTGATCTCAATTAAATATTTAATTTACTTTCTGTAAACCGACCCTTAGGCCCAGCAGTTTATAGAAAGTACCTAGCTAAATTAACTCTTTCATTGATATTAAATTTTAATGGCCATCACGTGATCAAATTCAGTCAATCAAATTCTCAAAATCAGGCCTTAATTCGCCATTAAGATTTGGTCTGAATTTTCTAACCCTCATTTTGATGATAATAATAATTCTGAATCTTTTTTTGATGTTCTAACAATTACAATTAACAAAAAGACTCTATCGATTGATGCTTTTCAAATTTGACATTTTCAAGAAAAAGAATTTATATATAACAAAGAAAGATTACATTACATTCCCATAAAAAATGAACGAGATATTAGGATAAGATGAAAAAGAGGACTGTTAAATACGCCTTAAGTCGTGACAGGTCGTGCGACGACGGCTAATAGGTCAGTCAGACTACGTATACAGATTACAGTCCGGCCACGGGCCGGACCACGGACCGGGCCGGACCACGGACCGGGCCGGACCACGGACCAGGCCGGGCCACGGGCCGGGTCGGGCCACAGACAAGTCGGGCCGGTTCGGGCCGAGTTGAAGCGTGTTGAAAAACGGGCCGTGACGGAACGGGTCGAATTGGGATCAGCGGTACGCGGGTCGGGTAGAATCTAAATCAAACTAAGGGTGGTCGGGCCGGCTCGGATCTGACGGTACTCGGGAAAGGCGCGGACCGGGTCTAACCGTAGTCGGTACGGGCTCGGGCCGGACCGGACCTACAAAATTATGAAAACTCCCAGCTCTAACAGAAGCTACTACTACTAAAGCGCTTTAGTGGGTAGCAGCTCTAATTATGAAAAAATAGTTAACGCTTACATGTAAGAAACCACAGATAACGTATAATAACAATCCCTTGCAGTTTGTCTTGATTTCGAAAATAATAATCAATAACATTCAAAAGCGGGGGATTTAAAATTTTATTAAAAGCAAACATTCTCAATCTTAAACTAAAATAGGAAATGTTAATAAATGAGATAAGCGTTATCATTCTGATGACCGTGAAAAGTTACTTACTGTTTCATTGATATATCTGATTATATTTATTAGCCAATCGATGCAAACACCTTCACCTTCAAATCACTGCATGCATAGTTTTATTGAACTAGTTACTATAAATCTGATTGTCGCCGTTGTAGTTAGGACCAGGATGCTCGATAAAACAGCCAAAATAATCACACAATTTTAATTTAAAGCACTTTTGGCCAAAATTTAAAATACGTTTACAAAAAATAATTAATAAATTGATACATTAATATGTTAAGGAATTAATATACTCACCTTTTATCCACCACGTTTTACTACATATTCACTCTATCGAAAAATTAACAGAAACACGCTTAGCTGATTCGATACGCCGCCGCAATGACGTAAACACAGCCCGAAGAGCTTTTAGGAATTCATCCGGTTTTATCAACTTGCTGGGGAGTTTAAATGTGAAATTTGGTGGAAACGGTTCTTGTTGCTCTTTCATATTACTTACCACTTAACCTTAAAAACTACCTGACGACACAGTCTGCCATAGGCCATAGTGGTCAGGGGACATTAGCGGGATAGGCCTAACTAGTCTCTCCGTACCAGAGTCCATCCTTGATCTTCCTCACTTTCAAATACAGATTTCCCAGTCAAATCTCCACTGTTGTATTTATTTATTTGTACATGCCAATGTTCAAGCTGTTAACAAATATATGCAATTTCTAAACTTTTGACGCAAATTGGATTCGCAATTTTGAATTTTAACATCAGATTCAGTTCTAGTGATCTCAAAAAATTTCCGAATACCAACTTATATTCAAATATGCTTGAATGGTTTTAAATTCCGACGCCATATTGATTTTGCCATTTTGAATTTTTTACGTCAGATTCAATTTTAGCGGTCTTAAAACCCAAGATACCCAATTTTATTCAAATATGGTGAAATTCTTTAAATGTTGACCCTATATTGTATTGGCCATTTTGAATTCTGCTTTTTTGGCGTCAGATTACATTTTAGCAATCTCAAAAGCCTCTTCGTACTAAATTTTATTAACTTCTGGCGAAAACCTTGATTTTTACCACGCAAACGGTTTGGTAGATGTGCAGACGTTGTGCGATGAAATGAGCAAAGTTTGCAGGGTGTCTTTGGTAGCAAAATCACAAGATTGGCAAGCAGTGCTTTTATATTCAATTAAATTGGCATTAGAATGTGTTTTAGAAGTAAAGGCACGAATTTTAAGAATATTTAATTACATGCAAAGTTATCTTCAGATTATTTTCAGACTTAATTGCATTCATTCGTCATAACGCGGTAACCTGTATACCATTTTTGACGCCTTTTTAGAGAATTCTCCATGCTGTGGTTCAAAACATCAAAGGGTGGGAGCAGAAATTCTTCTGACATATTTTTGTCTTCGGTCAAAATCAAGTTCGAAGACATGTAATAATACGTCATGGGGTTGTGAATATCGAAACCAAACATACCTCGCTTTACAGTTGCGCACTAAAAAGAGAGGGATTGCCCGTATATACTTGTCTTTGAGACATCTACCACTTGATTTTCTTTTGGTATCGATTTGATGAGAATTGTAAAATTTTAAATTATTTTACATTGTCTTTGGTTTTTGTTTTTTTTTCTTCAATATCTCATAGGAAACAGGCTCCCTAGCTTCCATTCATTTTCAATTTTTGTGACATCTGTAAAAAAAGCACAGAATATTCCAGTATCTAAGAAAATCTTATACTTATTTGGATTAAGTTTTCTGAGAAAGATTGTGCTTAATGCCATAGCTATGTGCTAGTTTAACAGTTTGACGTGAAGTTCTTGAATTGTAAAATATCACGGGCCACTGTAAATGTGACGTGAGTAGGAAAGAGTAGGAAACCATGTAACCATCCCAAGAATGTATGAAGAAGATGTTTAGTCTAAGAGCTGTTCGAGGCCAAGCAGTGTTGTCAATTCTATCCTAACAGTAGCTTTTTCATACAGTGTTAAATAACCCTTGAGACAGTTTAAGTTAACTATGCCTTTAATTTACTCAATAATGAAATACAGTTTTATTCATGATGACTGTCAATAAATAAATAAATATGGAGGGGAAAAAGTTTCCCCTATCGCAGCTTCAATTTATGTATGACACATGTACTACCGCTGCCAAAAAAAAAACGGAAACACCAATTTTTGCTTTTGCTGAATTCATATTATTAAACTAAACCCTACTTACAGTGTGTAAAATTATAGAAACGCGTTAACGTGATTAATGTTGGTGCTTTCTTTTTTTTGACCGCGGTTGTACATATATTTTTGAGTGATGCATTTGCTTTTTTATTTATAAAATTATGAAAATTTACATAAAATTTTGTTTGTTTTCAGGTAAGCAACTGCAATTTTACTCCCATCTTTATCAACACATTATACAGTGAGCAGATCTTGGTAAGCAATGAAATATTCTCGATACTGAAATTTTATACTTGCATGACGCGTCAAAGGGAAAAAATCACTTCTCGGTTGGCAACATGTTATATTGAGAACAAAAGAACTACAGATGTTCCGCAGAGAATTGCATACGGCTTCTAGAGGGCAAAAATACAGCACCTATAAGAGAATATCCCCGGAGAAATCCCCAAAGACCTAAACAGAAGAAATATCATTAAGAAACAATTGAAAAGAGAAACATATGAATCGTACCCGTGGTGAAAAAAGAGCGATATAGTATATACGGTGTATGTATTTTCTTTTCTATTTGTTTATTTATTTCGCTTAATTTTGTATTTCTTTGTTTCTATCTTGGTGCGGATATTCTCTTAATTCCTAATCCTAAAAAATATTTTGAATAAATCTAATCTTCAATCCCTTATCACAACGAATATTTTGAAAAAAATCCAATCCTCAGTCTCTAATTTCAAAAAATATTTTTAACGATTCAATCCCTAATTTTATTTTTTAATATCTAATCCTAAAAAAATAAAAAATCAATCCATAATCCTAAAAATATTTTTAAAAATTCAATTACTAATCCCAAAAAATATTTGAATATTCAAATACTTAATTAATAATTAAATTATCGTGTTCTGTTTTAAGACTAAGAGAGCACATTACGTCACTAATGATTCAGCGTGTCCTTAAAAAACATCCTGTATATAGTAGCTTTACATCATTTACAGTTTATATATGCAACTAAACGAATTACTATCACTTCTTCAATTCTCAAGATAAACAATTGCGAGTGGAGATATGCACTCTATTACAATAATTGTAATAGATGTGTTACAATTTAATAATATCTAGTATTCAGATTAATTACTGGATTAGTAATCATTAATCACCATCCATGATTAAGATCTTAATCACTAATCCCTATTTTTAAAAATCTAATCCCTAATGATTAATTCCAAAGGATATTTAAAAAAATTCTAATCCCTTATCCCCAAAAAAATTTAAAAAATCCCTAATCCAGCCCTAATCCAAAAAATATTTTTAAAAATCTAAAACTGAAAAATCCAATTCCCAATCATAAAAAAATATTAAAGAAAAATTCGATCCCTGATTAACAAAATATTTCTCCAAATTGGAAAAATCCAATCTCCAATCCCTAATTTTACAAAATATGAAATTTAATCCTCAATCCCTAATCACAAAAAAAATATTTTTGAAAATAGTATCCCCAATTCCAAAATAACTTTGAAAAATCCAATCCCTATTCCTAATTTAAAAAAATATTTTTAAGAAATTTCTAATCACAAAGAAATATTTTTAAAAACTCAATCCGCAATAATTAATACCAAAAAAATGTTTTTTAAAAATCCAACCCCAATCCCTAATCTTAAATTTAAAAAAAATTAATCTCGATTCCTAAAATTTTTATAAAAAACTTGATGCCCAATCATTAATATTTGTCAAAAATTCGGGGATTATCCAACCCTTCCAATATGATATGATTCAAATCGTTCTTTCTCCAGCTTTTAGTGTACATTAGTTCAGACCATTCACTAGTTGATGAGAGTTTAATATTAATATTCGATAGCATCCTGGTAAACTGTTAATAATTTCTATTGTTACATAATATATACTTCATTCTGAGTTGAACTTAAATGAACATTACGTGATAGATTCACCATTCTGAATATTTTGTGGTAACAAATAATTGTTTAAAATACCAGATAGGAATTAAAAAAATGATAGCTTATAATTAACTGATGTACTTGTATTCAATTAAAATTTAATTTATCATTAATTAAAATAAAGTCATACCTCACTTATATACAGTCTGTTCGTCACCACCAACTTCATAGGAAAAAATGGCGCCGCGCGTATTTAAAATTTCATTGAATTCCAGAAGATGAAAATGCAAACAAATCAGCATGAAACCTATTATGGATTATTTTGACAATTAAATTTATGTTCCCTCCTATGCGTACACAGACATAGTGTATACGTAAGTATATAAGAACCTATTCATCTATAAAAAGGAAGTGAAAAGGTCCCGGAAACCTTATACTGCATTCCAATTCATTTTACGGTTATGTAGGTGTTCAATAACCATATTACCTTTTTCGGCACCTCACTTGCTGAATAGCAAATTTATTACCTACCTAAGGGACATCCTGAGAAAGGTATTTCTTCCAATTTTAGTTCACACGTTTTTCAAATAAAATAATCAAGTGGTTGTGTTTACAACTGGCTTTAAACGCCATTAGGGTACTTTACAAAGGAAGCATTAGTTAGTCTATGTATAAGATTTAGTTCTTGTCAAATGCAATAAATAAAGTCAACAGCTAACTGTTATGCTGATTTATGAATCGAGAAAGTATCGTGTTTGGAATCTTAATGAGTTAGTGCGAAAATTTGTAAATGGTTAAAAATTAATTTTGCTTGTATGTATACACCTCTGTTAATGGAATGGAAAGAGTACGAAGTACTACCAGGAACTGATTTAAGCATGCATTGATGGTAATAAACAGATATAGGATGTGTAGCTTTGTACGCAGTTAAAAATGTCAAAATATGCAATGCCTACAAGAGAATTAGATTTTTAAATTAACTTCAGCTTGATTCAGTCTATCTTGTTAATATGTATTGCGAAAATATGTATTAAAATTTTATATAATTAATGGATTTCTTATTATTTGAAGTGTGACGAGACCAAGACCAAAAGCTAGCAAGAAATCGATCAATCTAGTAGATATTGTTTTTAAAAGCTACTACCTACGCGCAAAATGCAAATAGTTATGTAGCTCTTTCAATTCCAAGTCCAAGTTGTAGTCCAATTTAGGATTCAGACTATGCCTTTATTGATCTTTATTTGGAATGATCTCTACCATAGCTAGGTTAATTCCAAAAAGTTTACTAGAATTAAAATGCAAGCAGTACTGGGGTGGTTTTCCGTTTCCTTACTCAGCATTTGAGTTTGGATTGAATCTGAACAGAGTTGGAAAAATGGCTCCCCCTCGTTAAATAAAAAGACTTGTAATCGGAGGCATACCTGGAGTCTGTTGCTCCCCTGGCAAGGAAATGAATCGGCGCCCTCAAGCTCCAGAAAAAAACACTTGTTGGATTTTACTTCGTATACAATCTTATTTGGGAATAATTGCAAAGATAATCACTATCCATCAGCACTGTATATTATTTTTAGATTAATTTGAATGTCTGACTGAAGGTGCGCAAACCTTCGCACGTATTTGGATACGTCCCTGGATAACATGGCAATGCTGGACAATCCTTTTTGGCTCGTGACAGAACGCAAATAGTTTTTTAATCAATTTGAGCTTGAGTACTCCCCACATGCACTTTAATAAATCTAGGAATTCTAATTCCTTGGCCAGCTCTTGCACTTAAGATCTGAAAACATCTCGGGCACAAGCTACACTGCGTCTACGTCTTATGAATGTGTCGCACCATGCCCACATACATAGTTATGCGTCATACTGTTTTCATTTTTTATAATTAATATCAATAATTAATCGATTATAATCTGTGAGCATAACTGGAGACAATATCTGGAGGGCCCTTCGCCCCCGCTATGTCCCAGTTCTCATCAACCCCATACGTACGCCCCTGCTTATAATGGAAAATAATAATAATTAAATTGCAAAAACATTAGTAACAAATAACCATCACAGAAAAGTGAAAAAGGCTACAATTATTTAATTTCTCTTTTGGCGCTCCTTTCAGTTTTTAACCGGAGGCAAGAACCTCGTTTGCCTCACCCTTGTTGCGTCTCCGGTCGTTAACGATGCAAAAGTTTAGACTACTCGAATCAATAGTAGCAGATGAACAGCAATTAGAGGTTGACCAGTACCTATGCAGCGGAGAAGTTAATTCACAAATTTATTTGATTCGGGCATAGGGTACTACGCCGACCGGACACTCTACCGACCGCAGACACTTCGCCGACCACAAGCAGTAGACACTTTGCCGATCGTCGACACTACGCCGATTGGATGTTTTGGGCACTTTGCCGATCGTGAGCACTACGCCGACTCGAAAAATAAATTTTGCTACTGGACACTTTGCCGACCGCTAGCGGTGGACACTTTGCCGTCCGTGGACACTACGCCGACTGGCCGTTTTGAACACTTGGCCGACCGTGGACACTACGCTGACCCTTAAGAGCCTAAGTGTCCAGCCACCCTTGATTCCATTCTATTTTAATTCTGCACAAGGGTTGTTAAAAGAGATTTCATCTCGCATTAATAACATGTGTTCAAAATGTAGCTGGACCAGTTTATCGAAGAGCCCACTTTTGTCTGATATTTTTTATTATAATTCTAAAATTTTAAAACAACAATTTCGTCAAGTACCCTAAGATTCGTAGGAGAAGCCGAGAAGCTACGTGTCGTTTAAATGCTCGCTTAACTTCTTCTCGTAGATGTTCTATTTAATTTATTTTCGGGATTTTGTGTGGCCTACCCATAACCGGGAATTCACTTCATGAAAGTAGTCCACTACCCCTCTGATAACATGTGAGCAAGTGCTATCATGCATAAAAATGAAGTTGCCCGACAAATGAAGCATATGTCATAACATAAAAAATTGCTGTCGTAAATCTCCTACGAATAGGTACTAATTCCATCCGAGTGTTGAAACAAACTCCTCCCCCAGAACATTAGTGATCTATCGCCAAATAGGATCCTTGGAGATATTTATATTGCAGTTTAGCAAACCTCTCTCCTGATTTTCCTCTCTGCTGATTGCTTTGTCTGAAGACAAAACTCGTTTCTAGTCATCAATTTGATCAGTGGCAAATTGGAATCTGGCAATTCTTATGTTTCTTGAGGAGTCATGGTACAATTATTGACCTTCTGGAAGGTTCAAACCTTCCGATTGATACAGAAATTTCGTACTGCTGTTAAGATACTGCTTAGTTCTAAACTGATGGACAATATCGTTAAGATTAGTTATTCGTAACCGTTCGGCTTATTGTTAATTAGCCACAGATCCAGGCTACGTCTGTCGTTAATCAGAATTATCGAGTAAGTGCAACACCAATCGAATGCTGTAAATGCATTCGAGACATACACTTTTAATGAATATGCAGACATATTTTTAGTTCTTGGTTACACGAACGATAGCCTTTTTGCAAATTTTAAAGCAACAGATTTCAGAATTCTATGCTTTGCAACACATGAAAAGCATTGATACCCCTGAGAATTATGCAACCGATCTTACATGACAGCTGTAAGTACAGTGAAATTTGAATTTTTATGTTACTATGTGGTATAACTGGTATACACAATAAAGATAGTATTTTATTAATAAATAAAATAATAATAATAATAATAACTATTATTATTTCCTACACCCTAATAGGCAGACAAATTATTTACAAATTCAACTCAATATTAATGTATATGACTAATAATCGTAATCGTGGACAAAAACAATTTAAAAGAAGTATTCAGAATGCCCTCTTTGTAAACTAAACAATTTTTTCTAAACAATTCTCAAACTATTTTTTATAATAATTTCTAATTATTGTTAAATAGACTTATTTAAAGAAATAACGCTAATTTTTGTGAATGGGGTTATTAAATTTTTGTTTAAGTAATACGTTTTTTAAATAATAGAACGTTCAAGCCTTGGTAGTGTAGGGACTAGCTTGCTCTTCTCTCACCCAAGCGGTCCGGGTTCAACTCCCGGTACCAGCAGATCTGATTAGATTTTCTGCAGTTTCCCTGTCTGTAACACAAATTTAGCATTTGTGATAATTCCATCTGATAAGTCGGCTGCAGCCGCACGTTGGGCTTGCGTAATAGTAATAATCACCCCTTCCTCCCGCACAAGCTTCATAGCTTCTGGGGCTTGGTGCGCCAGGTTATGGGGTAGTGGCAATTATTATTAACTATCGAAATAAATCTTTTATTAAATGTTTTTGAAAAAATCTTTGAACACGTCGATTTTTATCTTAAATGGGACATATTTTGTCGATGCCCTGCAGTGGTGACGCCTGTGAAGTGTAGGTATCGTTTTTCTTGGCACTATAGAATATGAAACCATAACTGATGTTAGAATACATTATATATTATTTACAATTTTAGACTTCTTTTGTTTCTGTTTCTAATCAACTTCGTTCTGAGCATCCTACCTAAACGTAGAAGAATATGGCATCTGACATGCCCATTCAATTTCCCCTTGCACTGTTATGAATTGCGGCAGACCTTTCTTATGTTAGACTGCAGATAAATAGAATTCTTCTTTTATTTAACGTCATCACCGTCCTGGAGAGATTGTGTGTTATCATTTAAACAACCTGTATATTCCATAGTTAAGCATCCATAAACCGGAGTCCTAGTCTTTAGTCTATAGTCCACAGGTCACATTCCATAGTATGGTCTATAGCAGAGGTTCCCAACCTTTTTCATTCGCGGACCGCCAAACGACGTAGCATTTGCGGTAAGGTAAAAAATTAAAGAAAACATTTCGCAAAATAAATCTTATAATAATAAATTTATTTTTACACTGTACAGAACAATCTAAAATAAATAAATATCCATTCTTTATAATAACAAAAGTCGGTTTTCGTAGCTCATCCGCTTCCAGCATACCAAACCTTGAACGACCAAAACGGGAACCGGTCCGAATCACAGGGCAGGGTGCGGCGCCAAAGACCAAAACCGGGTTCTAGACACATAGGACGGTCCATTGTTCAAAACCAGAACAAGGTATCTGACAGGGAGCGGAGATATAACCGAAAACACTGGCGTGTCGGTTTTGGGAACGGCGCTCAATAACGAGAATGGGCTCAAACGACCCAGGAGGCAATCATATAAGACCTCCAGAAATGGTTTCCACTTAGGAACCCGATTAGGCTGGTGGCGGCGATATTACATTAGCACGATTCTCGAGCGAAAAACAAATTAAAAATTTCAAGTAAAAAATTAAAGTTTCAAGTTTTCGGCTGTAACTTTTTTCTTATGGTTTTGCACGGCATTTGAAGAGGAAACATTTTGAGATTGCCCGTCGTTTTGGCTCCTATAGTTTCCGAGATACCGGCTTTCGAAAACGGGCGGAGCTTCCTAGAGCGGAGATACGAAAAAAACCATAGATGCACCGGTCAAAGTAGGCCGCGTGACATCGAATGCCGCCAACACACATTTGATCGCTCCCAAAAACCCCATCTCACCCTTAGCCCCCCACCCCCGGAAGAGTGTTGGCAAGAAAGACATTTCAGGTAGAAACGATTGGGGTACTTGGGGCAAAGGTTCCGTTGTCAGATTTTCGCTCCGACTTACCGTAAGGCGGGGGAAGCTTTTTCCTGCTTCCGCCAAAACGGTTTACCGGAAACGGTCAAGACTTTAAATCTAAGACGGGAACTGCCCAACGTATCGACACACAAAAAACGGTCCAGATCGAAACAAGTTTTGTAGCCCCTCGAAACCGCAAAACCCGGATTTTGACCGTTCGCGTTAATCGGGGAGGCTAGACAAAAATTCTTGCGGTTCTGGTATACCTAGACCCATATGCGCCAAACCCGTTTAAAAATTCTAAAATGGGAGATTCTCCTTATTACCTATTACCAGATATTACCACACCACATAGGTACGGAGCCGGCGCGTTATATATCACGTAGTATGTATGTATATAGCGCCGGCTCCGTATAAAAGTCAGAGTTTACTGTTGGTCAACTCCGTTAAACTATTTGACCCTATGTTAGCTCCAGGATAACACGAATTAAAATATTCTTACAGTAAGATCTTGAAAATACTGTTATTTCTCTGCGGACCAGCAAAGATTTCTGACGGACCGGCGGTTGGGAAACACTGGTCTATAGTACGTAGTGTCTCGTGCACCGTTTTCAATGAAGAACTGTCAATTCATAATTCATATACAAGTCTTGCATATTTATTTTTTTAAATTTGTAGCACAGTGTAATAGTACTCTGTGGCTATTCCTGGTTTGTAGTATATCGTCGAAATATATCGTCTATAGACTACAGTCAGAATGTATAGTTTGTACTCTATGGCCTATAGTGAGCGTCTACGGTCTATAACTTATATTTATTTACTGTCCATAGATTTCTATGGCTTACTGTTATGTGTTCTTTAGTCCACAGTTTCTGTCTATAGTTTATGATCTATAAAATATGTGTTTATTTTATGCTCTGTATTCTACAGTCATCATAGTCTTGATTCTGAAAAATCAGTGTTCAATGAAACACTGGTTGAGAAGACACTCTTTTATACCAAAAAGTGTTTCTGAAATTTTGACTAAGATATAATATCAATTTGGACTTAAATTTAGCCAATGATATGATTTGTCTAGATTCCAAAATATTTGATCTCGATTTCCAATACAAAAAATTAATTTGGTCTTACACTTATGAAACTTTCCAAAATTCTTTTGGACACTAAGATTGTGAATAATAACTACAAGTTATGGTCTTCATATTACTGCTTGTAGTTTTATTACCGGTATCAAAAATCTAAAAAAAACATTCGCACCCAAATGTAGCATAATCAAATTGTAAATTATTAACAGTGGTGATAGGATTAGTATGTAAATTTCTAGGCTTGCCGTCTGTTAAATTTAAAAATGAATAAGTATTTTAATAGCTATTTTTTATCAAGAATATTGAAAGTCAATTACAAATGCATCTTTTGTAATGCACAATTAGCTGTAACCCAATGGAAATTAGAGAAGGGAAATTCTTGAAGTGATATCAGCAGCAGCACCAGCAGCAGATCCAAAGGTTCCCCCATGGTAGGCAGTTCGACGATTTGCGTTGGTCGGGTCGGTCGACTCGTTTGCCGGTAGCTATACCCGCGTACAGGTGTGTGCCGCAATAGACTTTTACCTGTGTGTCGATCGGTTTCCGACGTCATACGTCCGATGATAATATTTATGCAGTGTAGTATTGCTACGAAATCTAGTGTTGTCGAACAGGAGAATACACACATACCAACCACTACCATATACTAGTAGTTGCATCACAAAACCCATTGTAATTGTGTACCCGCTTGTGTCGTGCTTTCTAAAATTTAAAAATTCTAAAATTGCAAGTTATTACTATGTTGCCTGTTGTATTTGTTGTTTGTTGAAGTATAGAAAGTTGTGGAATGTAAAAAATATCGTGAAATGTCAGTTGGCGATTTACACAATGATGTGAAGTTCTCGTAATTATTTATTACTACTATTATTGTTTCTTTATCCAGTGAGGAGGTATTATTTTAAATAATTAAATTAATATACTTAATAATGAATAAAGATAGCGTATCATTTTTTGGGTGTTGAAATGAAAAAGTAATAACAGCGATGTAATAGTAGCATTTTTGAAAATAAAATGTAACTACGTACGTAGATATATTTATTAGTAACTTTTAAAGTTTTGAGGCGAAAATGCTAGCTGCGTGCATTTTGATGGTTGAATTGTTTCATTTCTTGTTTCTCAACGCTGCTTGAATTCGCACTCAACATTAAATACTGGTTTAAAACAACAACAGACAGACGGATGTTGTATTTCCGTTTCCATACATGAAACAAAGCTCTTGGACACTTGTTTAAAAATTACAAGAATAAATGCTGGATCAGGTTTTTGCATAAGTTATGGTTAAAGTACATTCACTTAGCCTCATCTGCCTATAAAATATTAACCAAACGTGGATCCTTCAAAATTTATGAAAGCTTTATAAAAATGAATAATCTTTATGAAAAATCCGAAATTTACACTTACGATCTCTACAGGCCCAATGGCATATCTAAGACTATTAGGCAGCTGCCTTTGGTACTTGGTACACAGTTCATTTTTCTTAATCAAAAATTTCCCTCGCTTTACCCGCTTGGGTTCAGACTCACACTTTAGGCTTCGATGCCAGTCCACCTGTACTAGCTATACATGTACTACATGGGCTCGATTGAGCAATTATAATAACTAATCGACTCCACAGTTTCGGATTATTAGCTCTGGCTTTCCTTTCAAATTATTTCTTTGTAATAATTGACCATTTACATATAAAGTGCTGGTCCAAGCTAGGCGTAATTTATTATTCACACGGTATTAGTATCTTTGATTGATTTTGGCTCGCTTTGTCCAACCTGAATTGACCCAAGCTACCCTAGTCAGCCAAATACATTATTACTCAGGCGGCGTGGATTATTTATACCTGACACTGGCCTGGTACAATTGGTACAAATGCCAAAACTAAAAAAGATGTACAGATATTTGGTTCCATAGTCTTCCCTAATTGTCAAATTGTGACTTCTTGGGCGATTTTCCTTTTTTTTACTCCCTCTATATTTATTCAAATTTATGTTCTCTACATATAGCGCTATCTTTTACTTTTCTCTCTCTATAGAAAGCAAATAACATAATTGGTACTTTTGTTATTGATTTCTTAATTGACTAAATTATATTTCTTTTCTCAAACTTTTGGGTAAAATAGTTAAACACTTCTGTATTGCCGATTATTTCAACCCGTATATTTCGACAATATTTTGGGTGCAAAGCATACAACTACAGTACACAATAAAAACACTTAAAATTGATTTCGTTGGAAAGTGTACAGAGTTTTTTTTTCGTATATTTGAGATTACCTACACTACAGTCTTTATTTTAAGTGATCAGATGAAACAAATGGTAACTTACACTTTTTTCAATAGGACATCCTGTATATTATATTTTATTTTAACTCTCTACTCTTACCCGATTTCAAAAATATATACAGCTAGACCAGCTTTATGCGGGAAGCAGCAATAGTATAGGTTGAAAAGTGAGGGAAATATAGTTCACGTAAGACCAACCGAGATGGCAGATGCGGAGCTATCGAAATTGAATCTAAATTAAAAACTGGTTTCAAATAGCCAATCACAGTTACGAAGTTTCTATTAAATAAAGTTTGCATTGTGCGTTCTGTAGTGACACTTTAAAAACAATATTACGATTTTTGTTTTGAGAATATTCAACATTTATTATTAGATTACATACGTTTACTATTAGTATGTTTAACCTAAAACATGTCAACATAAAAAAATTTATTTATTTAAAAAATAACATGCCATAAATAAATATATAAAAGTGTCAAATTCTAAGAATGAATTAGACCAAAGCAAAACTTATTACGTGGTTTTCAAGATCTTAAAGATTCAATATTAATAAACATTGTGAACAGAATAACCTAGCAACAAAAACAATTACATCTCCCATCTCTGTTGCTCTTATGAGAAACAATTTCCCTATCTTTTCAACTTATGCAATTCCCGTTTTCTGCAAAAAGCTGACCGAGCTGTATAATATGTCGTATGTTTATTTTTGTTCAATTTATATCTAAATCTTATGTATTAAAAAATCTAGATGGCCATATAGTTAAAGAAAAGAATTATATCGGATTTTTCCTCTGAAGAATAGTACACATAATTATAGCAACAAATAGTTATATTGGGCAAACAACTTAAGTAAACATATATCATATTTTTTAAATTGGGAAAGAGAGGAGAATTAAAATGAAATATAATATACAGGGTGTTCCATTTAAAAAATAAGTATATAAGATCTTACGTGTCCCTAACTTACTAACTTTGTAAAATATACGGAAAGATCCTGTGCATGCTGTAATTCATCATCATGTTCACTTTCCAACAAAATTAATTCTAAGTGTTTTTATTGTATAGTGTGATCATATGTTCCCTGACGAAGACCCAAATATTGTCAAAATATATACCGAAATAATCAGCAATAAGGAGGTTTTTGACTATTTTACCCAAAAGTTTAAAAAAGAAACTATAATTTAGTCGTTTAAGAAATAAATAACAAAAGCCAGCCTTGGTGGATTAGTGGTTTGCATATTTGCTTAATAATCCAAGGGTCGCAGGTTCGATCCCCGGCCGAGCTGGTAATTTTTCATAACGGAGAAAAATTAAAAGACAAGTCTTCTTCTCGGATAGGACGTAAAACTGTAAGTTCGGTGAATTCTTGTTTCGTGCGTCGACGAAAATCTACCAAAACCCTTCTCGTTTCGTGCAGAATTAAAATGATGGACTTCTTATTTCGTGCGTTATTTACCTGCACACGTTTACCTGATCTTATTTGAATATAAAGTATGATCGTAACTTTAATATTCTACACTTCAGCCAACACAGAGCTAACTAAAAAGTAAGCAAATTATCTTTCTCTTTGGTACTCTCTTTTACTAAAGCGTCATTTGCGCTAAAAACGAACAGACTATACTCGATTTAGAATAATGATGGATCATACAGATCTACTGGAAAATAGATAATATAGACTAATTAAGTGTACTGTTTTACTTAAATTTTCTTCAATTCAAAACTTTACTGAAAAACTAAGAATTTTTTAATTACTTATATTAAATCCATAGTGTTTTTCTTTATACAAAAATATCGAAAGCGTCAAATATTCAAAGAGTGCTATAGTATATATTTGAATTTATCCAGTACAAAGAATTTTGTTTTTGAGAGACTAATATAAACTAACTTGTTATTTACTGCGAATATTACCTGCGATTTTCTTGAAAAACATAACATAATTAAATTTCCAATATTAAACACGAATATATAATATATAGGATTTAAAGAAACATTAATACGGGAAAACTTTATTTCCCTTAAGTGTCGATGGGGATGTTTTGTAAATTGTCATAACTATTAAATCTGTATTCGTATAATTATTATACATTTTTATTCGTAATATCTAATACATTTCTTATTTATATGTACATATTATTATTTCCCCTTTATTAATTAGGATCTAAAAGTAGATAAACTATTTAATTTAAATTCATATAATTGATCAAGTGAGTCGATTTAGTGTGGAAAAATACTTCAAATATTGACCAGAAGATCAATAATTTGTTTGTAGAAATCCTATTTTAAAAAGTAAGGTAAATGCCCCAGATGAGTCATTAGTACCAAATTTGATTGTCCATCTAGTTTACGCACGAAACGAGAAGGTTTTGCAACTTAGCACGAAACTCTCACAAATCGTAGGTTCCGTGTCAATGCGATGTTTGACACGATAAAAATCCCTACTATACACTGTCCATCCAACAGAAATAGTTAAGCCACGCCCTACAAAAGTGCGACATATTTGAGGCGAGCTTTTTTATTGGTCGGTTTTATAAAACCCGTATCACAAGCATGCGAAAAAAGTTGCCTAATTACATTATCTAATTATTACTTTATTTTATAACTTGGCAATGAATTTTTACTTTTTATAGCAACATATTTAAATTATTTTAATAATCATTTATTAAAAGAAGATCAACACCATTTATTTAAAACGAGAAAAGTATAGTAAATGAAAACTTGGTGCGCTTTTATTAATTTGTACCGTGTGAAACTGGCTTTACTCCCATTGGTCTACGCAAACATACATTTGTGGGGGAGTGGCTTAACTATTTCTGTTGGCTGGACAGTGTTTAGAGCTGAATTCTCCCAGATTCTGCTAAATTGCATTAGGATCGGCCAAATGATAAGAGTAATCGGTGCTATGAGGTACGAAAGATGCTCCGTCATGCCGATTCCTCGTCCAAAAATAAATAAATAAAAAATATACAGAATGAATTTTGCGATTTGCTTTCTATATTTTATCAATATTCAAAGTGCGAGGTTGAAAACGCTTAAAAATAATTTTGTTAGAGAGTGTACACAATTTAATATCATTTAATCTAATTTCACATCATGTACACATTCCAACAAAATTAATTTTAAGAGTTTTATTATATAGTAGTTATATCGAGTGTTTTTTTAAATTTGACGTCGAATGCGGCTATGGGTAGTTGATTGTGAACGGATCTTGATCGTATTAATAAATGTCATTGTCAAAACGTTCAAATTCAACCTCTGTCCAATAATTCACAATCGACTATTCACAGCCTACGTTGACGTCAAATTTAAAAAAACACTCGATATGTTTCCCGTATGTATCCTGACGAAGACCCTAAATAAGATCGAAATATGGGTTAAAATAACCATTAATAATAAGAATATATTTGACATTATTTCGTTTCTTTCGAAGGGAGAACTTACTGGCGAAATATTTGAATTGCCTTGAGTTTTTGTGAAGTTTGATGAAATTTTATGAAATTCTAGAAATTTCTTAGAAATTCCTGTAATTTTGTGAAATAGAAATGTTGCAAATTGCCATTTCCAAAATATTTTTTTTACGTGCATATGAAAAAGACAACTATTTTGTTTGCCTAAACGTGCATGGGAAAATATCATAGAGGACTAGATAGCATCCCTAACACTGCAATCGTTCTTACTATTTAACGTCTACGACGCCCTATGCTTCTCTATGGAGCCTCAAGGATTAAGATTAAGCCTCCGTGAAAAAGGTTTACTTTTAGATTCTTTCAAAGTTCTTTTGCCGCCTTTCTCGCCCGTTCTCCATGGTTTTGGGTGGCACTTTAGTCAATTAAAAAAAAATTGCCAGTCTATGAATCAGTACATTCTCTACAGTTGAAGATATCTCAAATCTGATTATTTCATCGCCTCCTTGGGTAAACTAAGGAGAAAATAGGTACTTTTGTACTGGGTACTGCAAAGCCAAGTTACACATTAGCAGTTTATTAAAATCTTAATGCGTCGAGTGTCGCAAATCAATTGCCAAATTTTCCACTTTTTGAGTGACAATCCAGTCGATTTGATAACTCAAAAACGGTGATCTGTCAAGAAATTGCAAGACCACACATTCCAAGAAATTACAGCACGTCGATTATCACAACGAACCATAACGTCGTAAGGGATAAAATATCTTAAATAGATTTAAAACGTCAAAATCAATATTTGGTTCTACGTCCGTTGGTGACCAGGAGTCAGTTTGTAGGCAAGGTTAGAGTTTAGGTTAGTGGTTAGCGTGGTAATAAGGTTAGAGATTAGGTTTGAGGTTAACAGAGAGATAAGGTTAAAGGTTAGATTTTCTTTTTGGAATAGGGGGTAGGGGTTGGCAACCTACTCATTCTCCGGGCCCTTTACAGAGTGGTTTCATGCTGCCCTCGAAGTGATTTCGAGTAATCACCGACGAACCACTCTAACAGACCTGCGAGTAAATTTCCGATGAATGTGCAACAACATAATTATAGCGGTATGTTTTCACCAGTACATAGTTTGGCAGGATGGGTCGTGTTGTCTTACCGCCATCAGAAGCCATGATTCAGCTCGAATGGTGCGAATGCAGCTATTCCAGCGCTCTAATTGTCATTCGACACTCAGACGCCAACCAAGCGACACGCAGAGCGACGAGCAAACTTTCAGCGAATCGGTGACTATCTGTGCATGTCTATTATTAAAAGCAAAGTGTGCGCCCCTTATCGTATCCCTCGAAAATTGGGGACTTATACGATCTTATCTTCTTCAGACCATCGGGCTTAACATTTGGAGACAAAATTTAGCCCAATCGGTCTCGGTCATGTCTTGCGGTTCCTATTAAGCCGGTTTTTGAGACCCGCGAAAAAAATTTGTTGTTGAATGCGGCATAGAAAAGGTTGTCACACCCCAGAATTGGTCAAACCCTGCTCTACGAAATTTCTTGCCTTCGATATCTTTTCTGCGATGACGAACTCAACTCCTAAAAAACGATTAACGATCTCAAATTTGATTGCGTCATCATATTCCTTTGATACATGAAGAGGAGAACAAATATTCATAGAATAAATAGATGTTTTAGAGTTAGAACTTTCAATTTTGTATTTGGAATTTATGAAATATATAAATTTTTCTAGCAGTGAAATTATCAGAAATTTAGAAATTCTGCAAAGAAATTTCTGAAATTTTTAAAAATATCAGAAATATTTCTGAATTTGTGAAATGTCGAAAACTTTAGAAGGTAGTGAGTAGTACCCTCCCCCCTTTCTTTTATTTTATTGAATGTCGTTTATTCATATTTTATTTTTAATTTCACTGATGTAACCTCAAATGTGATTAACAGAATCCACAGAAAAACTATTAAATTTAGGTAACAGTAGCAAATATTTATTTTTGTAATATTTCATGCATTGGTAAACTTTTTATTCATTTATTTTATTACGGGCACTAACATCTTACGCCATACGACCACGAGATTGATATCGGAACCAAAAAATCTTTCCAGAGCCGGGCTTGTCCTTATGTCTGTGTATATGGTTTAGTTAGCGTCATTATGCTCCATAGTGAAGAGTTGAATGACGGTTATCTTCACCGCTAGGTCAGCCAGTTTTTGAAAGTAGTTTTATGTACATCACAATAAATTGATCAGCAAGCAAAAGCAATAATAACATAAAGAAAAGGACTGAGTTTCGACGGATTATTGTAGGGAAAGATATTTTCGAAGATTAATTATTAAGAAGTTATCCAAATCGCAGGAAGTGGTTTCAAGACGTCTTATTCTTAGCAACTCTTCGTATTAGTAGGAAGGGCTGCAGCGTTATGTGGCAAAAACGTTTTTACGATCAAACGCTTTGAATTCAAGAGATTCAATCTGTGACGGCTTTTCTAGCAACACCAAGCTCAGAGAACGGCAAGATTATTATCACCATTAGGAAAGGATGCAGGGGATCGGTGGTTTCTGCGCCGAAGCGGAATAAAAATCTTCTATCTAAACATTTTTAATTATTTTAATTTTGGAATATCTTGACCAAATCGGGCAGTCGGGCATAGTGAAATTTTGACAAATGAGCCTTTTTATCCTTGAGTTTAAACATAGTACCCATGAATAACTATTAACAGCCTTAACTTAAGCATCCTCTCTCTCTTTTTCAATGAATAGAAAAAGAACACTTGTCTGATGTAAAAGTTACTGACATTTAAGCTAAGATTGTTTAAATTAAATTTTTTGCTTTAAAATAATTAAACCAACACACCCACTAGTCTATTTGATTATATTTCTACCATTAAAAGATTGTTTATTTACAATTAAGTAATTGATATATTTATAATTAATAGGGTTTGACCTATATATCTTTCATCAACTAGATGAATCTATAATAGATTTTATGTAGGTGCCAAATATAAGCAAGAATTATCATAATTTAATAATAAAAATAATAAAAACATACGTAGGTACTCATTGATTTTCGATGTGCCTATATACGAACAGTACCACAACTGGTACCACCTACAAGAAAATTGTTACTGCATTTTTATTACAACACCTGTTGCAAATATATTATTAATGCAGTTAAATTTGGTTTATTTTTTATTACACAACATACATACGAATATTATTATTATTACTACTCTTTTATAGTATCATCATCTTAGTTCAATGCGTAAGTACCGTTTCAGGTACCGCGTTTTAAACTACTAATTATTTTAAATGTTGTTCAACTTCTGCATACTTTATTAAATTAGTCCTAATTTGTAACTACTATTTTTTTTGATTTAGCTAGAAATATCTCATGCAAAAAATTGGAATATCTCAATTGGACTACATCACAAAGAAGGTACTTAACCTCAGCAAATTAGGAAACCTTGAGATTCTTGGGAAATTTGATTCATTTTTTGGTTGAATTAAGAATATAAGGAAACGTATAATTAAAATTCCAAAAAATGACGCACCATCCATTAAGGCATCTCTCGTGGGAAACCACAAAACAATGAATGAAAGAAGAAACACTGGATATCCCAAATAATGTAAACAAAGAAGATACTTTTATCTCATTAAACTGAAACCTGATAAAGTAATACATAACCTTCAATGTGCGGATTGGTAATAATTCAATAATCAATGAGGATTCTCTACAAGCTAAAAATAAATACAACAATAGTTCATAATTGGATTTCCATATTGAAAAAAAGATTATGGTTTATTTATTTAATTTAGTGTTTTCTCGGTCGCTATGGTCGATTGATTAATTGATTTGATGATTATCTACGATAACCTTGAATTGGCTTTTAAAACTTTTATTTGCACTTACATTTAGGAATGCCATTTCACTAAAATCACCTTGAGGTGCACTTTTTAATATCCTCAATTATATACTTTGCATTACCATAACATTAAGCATTTATAGAGTTTTTGCTTTTTGCAAAAAAAGTGGTACCTGCTGGTGCCTTCGTTTTGAGTCTCTGCTGGGAATATAACTTTGATAAAAATCTTGAAAAATCATTGAGAAGCGGAAGAAAGGTTATATTTTTATGATCAATTGTACCTCACCAACATTGTTTTTGATTATCGAAGTTAAATAGGGCATTACCGTTAAAACCTTATATTGCCAAAAAGCATCTAAGTAGTAGTAACTGGGATCGGAACTTTGATTGAGTAGTTGTTACGTAACTACACATAAATTTATGACTTTATAGGTGTAATTACTTCAGTTCGGAATATTTTAGTAATTATATAGTTGTTTCTATTATTTATTGGAACTATGTAGTTCCATTACTTCTGATTACCTTTTAAAGTATAATTACTTTAAAGTCATTGCAACTGGTATTATAATTCTTGCCCGAAGCTATTTTAAAGTTTTTAAAACTTTAAAGTAGTACTAAAAGTTTCTGACACCTGCCTGAAATTATTGCTTAACCTTTTAAAGTAACGGAACCTTACAGTAGTATTGAAAGTAAAACTTACGTTTTTGCTACCCAGGAGAATCACTTTAAAGTGATTTTTCGTAAACTATCTCCAAATTTACTTGCAAAATGTTGGAGGTCATTAATCCATTTGCAATTTGTTATGATTGTTAATAGATGTTTTACTATATAACCTTGAATAAAAATAACAAATTGGTGCCAAATTGTGCCTTAGGAATGATATAAAAATGATTTCTATCATGTGCAACTACCAACTTAAAAGTATTTTTGTCATATTTTATTAGACATTTTGTATTAAAAAATATATTCAAAGTTGTTATTTTTCGATCTATCATCATCACATTTAACAGAAAAGTTGCAATGGTTTATAAATGTTGGTATACTGGAATGACAAAATATTCAAACATTTCATCGCTCTTTGTATTATTAAATACGTATTACAAACAAAATAGTAATTGATTTTGTGACACGATCGCAGCAGTAGTATAGAAAATTATAGAATATTTGTTTAGTTGCAAGAGTAAGAGAGAGAGGGAGAGAGCAACTACGCGACACGATGTGTCAAACAGCAAAGAAGTTCCACGAAAGTAGCAATTACTACGACGCCACGTTCCCGCTACCTACATTTTGGTTCCAGGCACGTAATAAAACCGTAGCAATTACGTGCTTGTGACTAGTGACAAAAACTTAATAGTTCCACCGGTAGTTGCTGGTACGTAACGATGACTAAAAATGCTGCTTGGGTTGTAAGTCAACACGGATCAATTCTTGCATGAAGTACTTATACTATATCTAGCCAGTGAGTCTACATATACAATTGTAGCCGTTCATAGACCTGAAATACCATAAATAGGATGCCAACTAAGTAATAACCTAACCCTCAGGCAAAACTTAGGCGGTAGGCGAATGCAACACAAACTTCGCCTTTTTCAGTAGATCTTCCATAGTCTTAACACTTGTAGATCGTATAAGTACGTATATCAGTACACTAATTTGCTAAATCACTTTACCAGAATTTTGGAGGCAAACTATCTATAGTAGTTAACTCCAATCAAGGTAGATAGGAAGGGATGCTTATCAGATCCTAGAACTTTTAACATGTATTGGTTTGTTAAGTTTCTTTTTATTATCCCTTTCGATATAATAGCGTCTTTTTATTAAAGAACACTAGACGCATCAGAAAAGAAATCTAAATATATCGTGTTTTGAACTTCCTTAAATTGTAATGAACTTTACAGCACCACAACTGAACGCCAAAAATATGTAACGTACAAACATACAAAACTCCTAATCACCCGAAGTCGCTTATGCTTCCAAAAAAGAAATAGACTTTTCTTTAAATTGAACAAATTACTTTTAGTGGTAGGTGTTTATTGAAAAACTTATTGATTTCAAAAGGACTAGGATTTCAAGAAAATGTGTTGGGCGCCACAGATTGTATGTAAATGATCGTAATTAAAATAATGTTACAGTCATATCCGCTCAATTTGCAAGGAGTTGATAACGATCATAAAATAATATAAGGCAAAAAAGCTATTAAAAAGGTGTTTCGAATATATACGACAAACAATTTGCTGTTACTAAACGTCGCAATGTTATCGTTTAAAAACCTGATTTTTGATATCTCTAACATAAAACTCATATTTTTAACGGAAGACTTGTAAACAATATTAGTCTGTTTCAATAAAGCAGTTAGTTTATTGATGCGGTAGGAATCTCTGGAAATCTTCTGTAAGTTGCTTAAATTCAACCACTAATTAACCTAAGAAATCTTTAAATGATCATATTGAGTTAGATTATTAACTTTCAGGCTCTATTGCTAAAAGTTAACTTGTAACCATTATTTAAATCTCAAATAATCGCCACAGAAAGTGGAGTTAAAAATTTCAACGGCCACCATTATTATGAGTATGTCCGAACGATGCGGTGGATCTCTATGTAGAATCTCTCAGTTAACTCTTACCAACAGTTAAAATTCAAATGTATGTTAAATAACGAACTTGTTTGAATTACATAACCCAAACGGCACTGGAACAATGTGTTAAACTTAACAAAATATCATAACGTTGGACAAATTTCTAACTACTACGACAAACTGTAATTACAATTTTCGAAGCGCATCTATTAGTTTGGTGTGTACTCTACCCTACGAAAGATTCTGCAGGACTTACTCTTTTTCCCGACGGAACAACCACAAAAGCAGAAGAAACGTGGATTGAACGAAGAAAGAG
Source organism: Agrypnus murinus (assembly GCA_929113105.1). Lineage (NCBI taxonomy): Eukaryota > Metazoa > Arthropoda > Insecta > Coleoptera > Elateridae > Agrypnus > Agrypnus murinus. Next base: position 118,019,641 of record OV816030.1, read on the forward strand.
CTGTCAGACAGATTTGTTCTAGAATGTCATTATGTCGGGATAAACAAGTGATAAAAAGACAAATATTACTTTTTATTTGTTATTTTTTGATAGTTTATTGATGCGGTAGGAAAATCTCCGGAAATATTTCGTAACTTAAAGTTGCTTAAGTTCAACCACCAATTAAACTTTAAAAATCTTTAAATGATCATACTGAGTTAGATTAATAACTCTCAGACTATACGGCTACATTTAGTTAACTTGTAACCATTATTTAAATTTCAATCACCACAGAAGGTAGAGTTAAAAGTTTCCACGGGCACCATTATTATGTGTATATCCGAACGATACGGTAGATCTCTGCAGAATCTCTCACTTAACTCTTTTGCCAACATTTAAAATTCAAATGTATTTTAAATAACGAACTTGCTTGAATTAGGTAAACTGAGATGAAATGCATTCTTTATTTGTCAAGTGAGGTCATAAATAAATCTAAAAGTCAACTTAAATCTTAAATTGGTGTTAACGAGCAAGGAATAAATTTAAAATATAACAATATAAAATTTGTAATTAGATCATTGTATCTAGCGATGTATGAATGCGACAAAATTATTAAATTATTATAATACTGGGTCGTATTAGGTTTGATTTGAACAAACGGGAAATGAATTACCGAAATATTATATATAACACGATGTTTATTAATAAATCCCAAATATTTTCAATTTGTCGGTCAACTAATAACACTGTTGCACTATAAACAAAATCTTTGCTGAGCTATTGCTGTACGGAAATATTTAGACAAAAATTAAATTAAATATTTTTACTACTTACATTAAATAGCCGAATGTACTTGATTGTGGTGATAGTGACTCGAATCTGTAGGTTTTTGTCGACATTTTGGTTCTGATTTTGGTAAGTGCCTTGTACTAATTTACACCCCAAAAAAAAACTTCAAACGTTTGTATGTTGCACATTTTCATACTTTGAACCCACAATAGAACCAACTCTGATCCTAATGTTACTAAATGGAGATAATTGATTAGGAATTACCTGTAGCACTGTTTTTCAATATTGAAAAGTTCCTAAGTAGCTTCCCAAATACGAATTATCTAACTAAGACGATGGGTATCTGTTTTTCCACCAATTTTTTAGTACATGGAATTCTAGTGCAACTGCAGTACGTATAAACACTGCACCTACGTCAATTTGTTCTGTTACACAGTTATTCTACAGTTATAACAACTCCAAATTCAATCTTTTAACGAAATCCATGTCATTCTATTACTCTTCACTCTCCATTAATACGTTCTTCGAAATTACAAAGAAGTTTTTAAATTATTGTACAGCTAATGCATTGTTACAAGACACCCACACACACTGCTCTTGAAGCGGAAAGAGCTAATCCTCATGATTTTATGCGGTTCCTTTGAGATAGGTAAATTGGACATGTTTCTTTCTAAACTTCATCTTTAGCAAAGACAGCTGCATCAATTTGTTTTCTGTAAATAAATTGTAACAAGTCGTATAAAGCAAACCTTTTGAAAGGATGTAAAGATAATTTTTTCTACTACCTTAACGGAAAGTCTATTTTACTCCCCGAGATTACAGAGCAAAATGGTACTTTGCCTCCCTAAGGAAAAAAGTATCCACTTTGTGCCCCTAGGGAGGAAAAATGGGTTTTAGCATAGAAATGGTTGTTCTCTATTATCATTTCGCTTTGTTACTTATGCAAATTCCCATCAATTTATTTGTGACATGGACACTTACAAATATATTTTCATCGGTGTATTTTCTAAGATATATTTTCCCACATTTTCTGGAACTGCTCAGTTTTACCACCCTTTCTATAAATTCAGTATTTTTGTGTGCTGGGGAAGATATTCCCACAACAATACATGAAATTGACAAACTGAAATTAAATAAAATCCTATGAAGAGAGGCTCATTATAATAAAGGTAGGAGTCTATAGTTATCAAGAATCAATACTACATTATCATACAACTAACTACATTGGGCCATGCTTCCACGCACAAGATTTTAACATGCATTCAGTGAGTTATTATAAGTTTGAGCCTTTTGATAATAAAAGGTAATTAACATTGTGTGCGTTTGTGCATAATTGTTCTACGAGTACGTGATCTTTCGCTTGACAATGAGATGTACTTTCAAAGATTGCATCATAGTTTTTTTTGTTCTTAATTGCCAAGATATTATCTTATCTTATTAAGAGAAGGTATAAAAGGACTTCGTATAATCAAGTGCTTCTCTTTGTTTCTTATTTCCACTTTTCTCAAAATCTATTAAATACGCTTTGGCTGTGTAAGAATTATAGCAAAAATAAATTCGTACAATTTTGTTTAGATCTAGTTATCTCTTCAGGTAAGGAGTGTTGTAGATAGGAGATGCTAATATTTGCTGAGAAATAGGAATTTCCGTATTTACATATATTTGTTATTGTAGTACACATATTATTTGTTTTTCCTTGAGCTTTTTATTTAATTTGCCTAATTAATCTTTTAAATGTGCCCTTTTATGTTAATACCAATAAAATCGCATATTAAACGAATCATGTAATTAACAATAATTATGACAGTAATAATGATAAGAACCGAACATTACTAATAACATTTAAACACTACCGCGTGGTGGTAACCGGTACGGGACGCCAATAAACATCCAAAACACAAAAAATACCAATAAGACTTTAGAAAGTGTTCATACATTTCTTATTATATTTTATGCAATTAACACTTTACAAAAAAGGTTGTAACATATTGGTAAACAACCAATTATTATACAAGAAAGTGGTAATTTTAGCCATTCACTTTATTCTCGCAACGAATGCGTTTATTTTACTTATGTTTATAATAAAACCTTTTTTGCGCAAAAAAGTTCTTGTTCTTGTAATTTATTTTACAACCATCGCTAGTTCTAGTTCTAGAACCGTTTGCAGCAGTGGTTGCCAAACTTTTAAACTCGATGGCTATTAGAAATTAAAAATAAATTGCTGCCCCCTTTAGCATCATTGTTGCCCATGGATTGTGAAAATAACTTATAATGAAAACAGAAACCAGATTTAATAATAATTTTTGTGTTATCTGCGGACCCCCTTTAAGCATGTCGCGGGCCTCACTTTGGGAATCACTGGTTCCGCGGCAAAATACATGTTTTATTAATATTAATAAAAATACAAAAAAAAACAGCAAAGAACAAGAATCAAGGATTGAATTCAAAGAACGTTTTCAACATTCCGTATAGCATAACATTTATACTACGTTAATGAATAATTCCTCAACTAACCTTGATTTGCTAAAAGTTAACAACAATTAAGTATGATTAAAAAAGAAGAAATGTTGACAATAAATAACAATCAAAATTTCACATTGATTCAAATGAGGTATTACGGAACAGTTACGTATTTAGGTGTGAACTTTGTAAATAGAAAACTAAAAGTGGAAGAATTTGAACAAAGGCCGCCACGGTAACGTTAGTTTGGATATTGCGTTTGAATAACTGTTCAATAAAATAAATATTAACAATTTAAATTTTAATTACTGTTTTTTTCTTTCTAATGATAAATTAATGAAGATTAAAATCGAGTTCTATAGAGGTCTTCCATTTTTTTCTTGTTTTAGGTTAGAATTATATAATACTTAATTCCTCCTCGAGAATTTTAGATTCGATGATACCATGCAAATTATTTAATTGGCATTCCAAAATATACAACGCGGAAGATGATGTTATAACTATTTTATGGCTTTCTAATTTTAAATTTATCCAAAAGTGGTAACGCCAGAATTTTAGGTTTTTAACCTATATGAAAAATCAGAGCCGGCTTAAACTACGGTTTATACTTTCAGATTCGTTTATACGAACTTTAACACTATTAGTTTACACAATTTTTCTTTATATTAAACTTCTAAGTGTTTAGTTTCTATGAGGTAATCACAATATAACTGTAGATTTTGTGGATATGCTATACAAGGCTTCAGTCCAGATTGGTCCACAAATAACATGTATTAGCCGTGCGAATAAAGAACTTTTTGGCTTTAAATGCGCGCTCATCCTGATAAGTAGTGCGAGTGTCCTTAAAGCTGAAATAGCTGCTTTTACTTTTTAGCAGTTGCTTTTCAGCTGTATTCGTCTGAACTTTTTCCTAATTATTTTGCACCAATGTGCTGGCTATTAGAGCAAGGCATGGTTATTAAGGGTATTGAGTTCGCTCTACCAAGAAGTCTCAATCACCACACCAAATAAGCATCACTCTTGTGCATTCGCAAACAAGAAAGAATTTGACTTATTCATGAACAGTTCTTAATAACAGGCAAGAGAAAACCTTCGATGCCTCAGTATTTACTTTCTTCATTATCCTCTCGTGATCGTGTGTGAGACTGAAGGAAAGAAAAAAGCAAAAAGTTTATAAGTAAATATCACTGTCACTGTTTTTGGAATGCCCACCATGGGCGTCTGAATCTATCGGATCTTCGGAGATTGGGAATCTTGTATTCTAAGCTTGACATATTCTGAACCTTTACAATCCTAAATGTAATATTAATCAGAATAAGAGAAGGTTTCATGAAAAATATTTCGCACTTATCCTGAATAATCCCATAACATCCGAATAACTTCGGGCTTCCTTATACTAACGTTGAGCAATGGCGTGTCCTTATACTAACGTTGGGCAATGGTGTGGCGGGAGAACTATGTAGCTGAAGATAAGTTTCTAGGGTCGATTTTGTCATCCTTATTTTAAAATATTATGTTGGTAACATGACACCTTAGACAGGATATTCTGTGAAAGTTTACCTTCTTGTTATAGAATAATAACTTATGGAATAGTTAAACTGCTCTGCAAGCCAAATCAAACACAAAACTGGATCAAAATTGACCAATAATTGAAAACAAATTAATGAAAGCGATTAAGAATCAGGTCATTTATATAAATAATAATAATAAATAAATCACTGTTATTTATGGACCGATTTGAATATTTTTCAGATATATATACAAAATCGGTCAATTCTTCGTTTAATCTTTAAATATCTCGAACGATGCTTTCTACTAGTCCTCCTTGAAATTGTTCTTTTAGTTTAATGACCACCTACTTCCTCTCATTGCGCCTCTTGAAATGTTAGAATAAAAAAGAAAAAATCTCATAGGTTTTTGATTTTTACGAACTTAATTTTTGAAGCAATATTGCCGTCCTCTCTAAAGGGTTCATAATTTTACTTTAAGTCTGCTTTAAACGGCTGTAGCTTTTTGGGAACGCCCTTTTTAACATTCAAATCCATTAATACCTTTTTCAAAATTGTTCGGATAGGATCTGATATTTACTGCCATCCTGATTAGCAAGCTGAAAACCAATTTTCAAAGTTAACAACTGTTTATTATTTTCTGAAATGAGTTCATCTGATTTTATCATGGGTTATTGATGATCTATTACAGTGAGCATGCAAAGAATTGTGTGAAATCATGTTTTGGCAACCAATATCTTGATACGAAACCAATGAGGGCGATCGTCAGGTTAGTTCTGTTAAGATGGTACCAAAATGTTAAATGTGGAGAACTAACTAACTCTTAGTTACTTAGTTCTCCTCTCTGTTTACTTGTTATCTTATTTCTCCCAATCTGATCTACCCGATCAACCAGAGGGATCGCTGCCATGGCCACCAAACCAAATACAAATGACCAAAATATACATTACCATCAATGACTCGAAGCCACTAGAAACTTCGAATGCTTGGCACATGCTCCTAGTTGCTCACTGGTCGGAGCGAGGTTGCTTATCCACCCTCTACTAGCTATCCAGGCTAGTACCGGAGCGATTAACTTAATACGTGCTCACCCGCCGGCTCCCACCATCCTCTTTCATACAAGATCAAGTGCCTCCTCCAGCAGTTGGACTATTCCCCAACCTAGGTCAGTACATCATAACCCTCCAGTCCTCTTTCATACCTTATAAGTTCCTTCACCGAGCCAGGGTTGGGGCCACTGCCCGATCTAATTCAACCAAGATGTGGCGGGACTTGGTTTTTAAGCGGTTTTGCCACCCCGATCTCCCAGTTATAGGCCTGGTGTGCCCCTGACAGAGCTTCGTTTCGAGGCTACTTTATAGGGCCCATCAAAGTAGCATACCGGTGTGTACCCGTTAAGGTGAAGTTGTCTTGGACGTAAGAGGCTGTGTATTTTCGCGTCAAAGTGCTTAAGTGTAGGTCTCTAGACGATTTCTGGGAATACGACGACTGGAACTACACAGCCAATGCCGGACCCCCCATACTGTCACCTTCGAAACGCTACCTGGTGGCATGCCGTTTCTCATAGGCCAGCGAGCGAACTCCCTGACGGAGATAAACCTCACTTGATTCTCCTCCATTTGTCTAGGTCAGGCAGCGGGATACTTAGCTCCATAAAAGACCCTGACGTCAGGTGAGAGTCGATCCACCCACACCGGGCCCTCTTGTTAGCAGAGCTCCCTCCGCAACGTTTTAGAGTCTTCGTCGAGAAACACTTCGGTGAAGGTGCTAGGTGTAACTCTACCACACATTTCCTTCTTATCGCGTCATCCGTTACCCAGACAGGCCTGGGATTGGGTAGACAACGATCAGTTCTAAGGGTGAACGCCGTGTGGTCTGCCCACAAGCTAGTCTCGAATCCTAGTGCTCCCCGACACCTCTAACGACTGCCCTCCCTACTTCTTCGGGCTACTAGTGAAATCCGACATCTCCAACGACTGCTTATCCGTTCACCCTGTACGACAGGAACGACATAATCGGTTGGATCACTGCTACTAATAATATTTTTTTTATTTGGTGAAGCGACTGATACCTTCACAAATCTTTTGTACCGCTCTTTTTAAGGTTCCGTAGGTCTACGACAAGAGTCCTATTGAAATCGCCCATCTGTCTTTAACAGCAAAATATCTCGTAAACCATATAAGCTAAAAACGTGAGATTTTGACTGAATAATATTTAGTCAGAATGTTATTCAAAGCTATGATACGGTGACAGAAACTAAAAAAAACTTTTTTTTAACCAAATAATGACGCCAGAAAGGGACTTGAAACATTCATTTTCCCTCTCCCCCTTACGGATACTAGTAGCTCGAAAAATCTGTAAAACTCGTGGCAAAACAACTTTGGTGATACCATCTTTTTCAAATTTCGGAGAAATCGAGGAAAAACGGGCTCGTGACCCCCAATCGAAAATCTGGATCCACACCAGAACCTATCTATTCACTTTCCTTGTCAATCTTAGTTTCAATTGAGAGTTATAATAAATACAAATCCGTTCCTGGAAAATATATTAAAACAAGCAACTTTCAGGTTATAAATACTAATTTAATTTACGGTTGTTATGCGCTCAAAAAGGTGTTCCTAACCTCAATATTCAAATAAACGTAACCACCAACAGTTAAAAATTAATGATCACTAATTGCCTAAATATAAAAGTGTAAAAGAAAAAAAAGTACACCTACAAATTACTTTTAAATATTAATATCGTACAGGAGGTGCTATATTTTTAATAATAACGAAATTTTCCAAATGTCATTCATTAATATGAGATAATGTTATCTTTTCTGAATCATCTAATTTAGCACACCATCAGGTAAATAGGAAGAAAAAATTTAAATTAAGAGCGCACAGTTAACCTTGCTTACATAATTCATTATTGTACGTTCTTGAATATCAATTAGCGGATGCATATTATTCTTATACCTAGGTTAGGTTTGTTACCTTATATGTATGTGAAACTTCCGTTTCGATCCGTGCCGATGTTTTGCTGTAAATACGGAAAATTTCTGTTGATGTATTCGAAATAAAATAAAGCAAAAAATAATTTCCTGTAAAAATACTTGAAATTGCTTATTGAATTTATTCGTGGATCAAATAAACTAATTTAGATTTTCTGTATAATTAAACAAACAAGCTTCACGATCAAAAATAGTGATTAGTACGAAATTGAATTATTTTGTCTTTAAAAACAATGGATTTTTTTTCATTATTAATTTATAATTACTGTTTAAAAGTGACAATCATAAAAAAACTCAGATTGTATTTTAGAAAAGCTATATTTTTCAAAGGTTTCAATTGTTAGTAGATGTGTCCTAGGCTACCTGCCGCCCGTGTGCAGAATTTGGTTCCTATGTCGTGATGTAAACATATATATTAATGAAAACACCGGGGGAGGGGTATTCCCGAAAAAATATTTGAGGGATAAAATATAGAACGGTAAAATCATATGAAAAGATGAGCTTTAATTATATTCATTTCTAGAATTGTTTGGAATTAGTGAATATAGAATCAAAGGGACATTAAACCCTTCTGATTCATCGGTTACCGCTCTCAATAAATTAGGATAGAATATAGTACATTGACGTACATATTTAAAACACCTGAGAGAAATTGGAAGAACTCGGCCCTTGCGGTCTCGTTTTTTTTTTAGTTTTTCCAGATCTATTTTATAAAGCATTTACCGATGTTACCGCGATATATTTTCTTTAATATATTTTTCCCGCCATATCTTTTATGTAATATACTTTCCCGCGATATTTTTTCTGTAATATATTTTTTCCGAGATATTTTTAACCTAATACATATTTTCTCTGCAATATTCTTTCCATGATATATTTATTCCGCGATATTTTTAACTTAATATATTTTTTCCGCGATATTTTTTCCATAATATATTTTTTTCGTAATGTATTCTTTTCTGTGATATTTTTTTTGCAATATAGTTTGTCCGCGATATTTCTTCCACAATATTTTTTCCGCGATATTATTAACCTAATACATTTTTTCCGCGATATTTCTTTCATAATATATTTTCTCCGCGATGTTTTTTATGTAATACTTTTTTTCGCGATATTTGTTCCATACTATATTTTTTTCGCGATATCTTTAGCGTAATATACTTTTTCCGCGGTATTTAAAAAACCTCACATTAAAATTAAGATGGTTAGGACATATTTATAGAATAAGAGAAAAGCTGACTAAAGAAATATTTAGAATAGAAATTGGTGGAAGAAATAGAAGAGGAAGGCCCAAGAAAACATAGTGGGACGGAGATTTAATAGAACACAACTTATTGAATTGGAGACATTGAGTACAAGAAAGGAAAGTTTGGAGAGAGAAAATCCAAGTCATAGGCCTAGCGTAGGCCTGGAGTGCTGAATTATATATTTGTTGTATAATATATTTTTCCGAGATATTTTTAAAGTAATATATTTGTCCATAATATATTTTTCCGTGATATTTTTAACGTAATATACTTTGTCTGCGATCTTTTCCATGATATATTTTTTTCGCGTTTTCTTCTATAATATATTTTCTCGAGATATCTCTTATGTAATATACTTTTTCCGCAATATTTCTTCCATAATATATTATTTCCGCGTTATTTTTAATGTAATATACTTTTTCCACTGTATTTTTCCATAATATATTTTCTCCGAGATATTTTTAACGTAATATATTTTTCCGTAATATCTTTTCTATAATAAATCTTTTCCACAATAATTTTTCATAATATATTTTTACGAGATATTTTTCCGCTATATTTTTTCCATAATATATTTTTTCCGCAATATTTTTAACGTAATGTATTTTTCATAAATATAAGTCTAATATAAATCTTTTGATATGCAGCCATTATAAATACTCCATTTTAAATTAGTAATGTCAAAAATCGTAGCAGAAAAGGTACTGTTAAATGATCCAAAATATTTCGCGTCTTATATGAAGTTTCATACAATACTAATTCATTTATCAGGATTATTTTGGTAATTTAGGCTAGGTTAAGATGAATTGAAAAAATGAACCGTTAACAGATTGCAGGTTAAAGAATAGAATTTCTTTTTGGATAAAGGTATCCACTTTGTCTCCCTAGTAGTGAAAACACTATTTTACTTGATTGAAGCTGTATAAAAAGCAGATATGAGAAAGTTAGGAAAATCTTCCTATGTTCTTTGAAATTATCAAACAAATTTAACTAGAATATTAGCTTTATTAAAATTTAGTTTTTTCCAAATTTAGCCTTATCCTCGCTCCAATCGGGCGACCAAATCCATACTAGAGAGGAAAAGTCCAACTTTCTTCCCTTGTCACATAAATACCTGTTACACAGTAGTAATGATGAAACAGCTTGAAAAGTTTTGACGACTCATTCAAAATATATTTATCGTTTTGGATAGACGTATACATACATAATACATAAATCGTTTGCAGACGGCAGCAAGTAGGACTGCAAATATTTTGCTGTTGAATTTTGAAGCTTTAAAAATGTCTTACCAAGTTGAAACGCGCTATTATAACCTTTTTTAGTGTTTCTGGCAATATGTTGAATGAAAACAAAAAAAGTCCTAAAAGAACCTACATTCATAATTTTTCAAAATCAACAGCTCTAAGAGTTTGGTCTTGTCTGCCAGATCTCATTTTGTCAAATTTAGATAGGTTTTGTTATTAGAGCCAACTGGGAGGAGAATTTTGGTCTTGAAGTGGTTGAATTTAAACCAGTGGGTGGATAAATTTTAAACAGTAGGGTTAATTTTAAACGCATAGATAATATAAAATATCCCAAGATTTTATTTAATTTTAAACCATACACTTTCGCCCTGGGTTGAAACCCTCATCAAGCAGTACCATAAACTGTAGCGAAGAAATTCCTCCTCAATATTATTATTTACACAAGACAATTTAAAAGATGCACAACTACAACTAATTTTATACTCGGCACTGTACACGCCAGGCGTTATTAAATACCGTATAACAACAAAATATTTCCCTGGTTATTTATTTAACGTTGCTGCCTTAACTAACTTGAATGCGCTTTACTGCATACCTTTACGACATAGAGAAATTAAATGGGCTGTATTTTATTATCTTCATAATACGCAATAACTTTGAAATTGTTTAAATAATTGAAATTCTTGTGAATAATTTACCTGCATCTGCCTCAATAATCTTTAATTTATTTTCTTGCTTATAAAATAAGATAATAGTTTTTATTAACTAATTTAATTATTTTAATTAAATAAATATTATAGCAATTAAAATATTATTAATAATTATTACCAGAATTCTTAATCATTAATCAATTTTCCCACCCACTATTATTATTAGCACAGAAATAAATTTTCCGTTACTAACAATATAATATCCCATAATATAACGCTTGCTATAAATAATTAAAATAATTAATAACAAAAACAATGTAATACGGCTTATCATTTTATTATCACAATTCCTTTTAAATTTTGTTGTATCTATCCGATTCATCCAAGAGTAGAGGTAATTTGTTTTAAAAAATCCTTGTAAATTAAGCCTATAAGATCAAGATAACCTTGGAATTCCTACACATCCATTTTTATTGCAAGCAACTAGTTTTTATAATGAATTTAATTTAAATCGCGTGCAGCATATAGAATTTTCCACGTGATTTCTTCCCGAAATGGAGAGCTTGTTTTTAAGTGCCTCACCTTTGAGTTTGTACTAAGGAAAGTGCCCTATAGTTTTTCCCATGTATTATGATTTTGAATTTGGATATAGAACACGTTTTTGACTATTGGTCGCAGGACCAATGTTCGACGCGGTCTGTTTAAGCATAACGACATTTCGATTTTTCTGTTTTTTAGTTCTCTAAATGGCATCACTTATTACGTATAGTAAGTAATATAAATATAAAACGTCAGTAACTGACGCAATTACTGATTGATGCAGCTGGCTTTGGAGGCGTCCTACGCTACATGTTGCCCGTATGCAAGACTTGCCCCCACCCCCACATTAATTGCATTTTTCATAATTTTTGTATTGTTTACTGTAAATTGTTTTTAACCATAAATACTAATTATACACAGAGGGAAGGGGTAGTAAATCAACAAGCTAACAAATATCATGGGATTCAAAGAAGTTTCAGCACATACCATCTCGAGAAATGCGTCAGAAAGTGCTATACCATTTTAAATAAATGCAACTGCCACTTTCTGTCAGTTTAATTTTATACAAGTCCCAAACAGCTTTTCATACAAGTACACACACCAGAGAGAGGATGCAACATACAGGGTGGGTTGCATAAACCATTGTTAACTACATGATTATTTAGTGATTTAGTCGCGTTGTTAACACATGTGATTGGGAATTCAAATCAAGTGTTGTAATCTGATTGGTTCTTTTAAACTCGTTGTTAAGTTTTGTCCAATCAGGTTACTTAACAGCGTAATCAAGCTTTATGCAACCGGACTAAGTAGTTTAAATGTTTCAAATTTAAATAATATCTTCCTATCGGCTTCGATGAAAGTTTTTTTATCCCGTGTTATAAAAAACCTTTTTGGCATTTTTTACTGATTTCGGCAGTTAGTGTCCATATTTTCCCAGGCATGAGATTGGACATCCTATAAAAGAGCAGAAATAGCTTATGTCTCAATTATTCAACCAATTTGATTTAATGAGTGGAAGATACTTCGCCAAAGCTGCATGTACTGATATTGTGTAGTAGCTTGACTGACTTTAATGGGAGAGAATTGAATAAGGTGACGAAAGCAATTTTTTATCAATTCGATTACGAAGAATTGTAAACTCACTTAAAAGTCTGCTTAACACGGAGCCACCTTTGGCAACGAATCGAAATTGCTCTTACAACCATAGACGTAACTAGGGAGGGGGCTGCGGGCTAAGCCCCCCACCCCAAACGGATAAAAGTTTTTGTAAAATTTGAGTAAAAAATCACTAAATAATTTTTATTTTTTGATTTAAAGAAATTTATGATTGGAAATGTGCACTAACTAACATTTCAACTTTCTTTTCTCTAAAATATAAGAAAAACAAATATTTTGAACAGTTATATTTTTCATTATGAAATTAATATAATATTTATACCTTTAATTAGTCTAAATTTCCGGAAAATCTTATCTTAAAAGAAAGATAAGCATAATCATGGCCAACTAGAATCACTGTAATAAGACTTCTGCCTACATTAATTTTAGTTGGTATTGCAGTAGAATGGCCCACGCTGAAACACGCCAAATAAACTTCCACCTTGAGAGAAACTAAATCAATAAATAAATAGATGTTGTGTATACGTAAAGAATTAATAAGATAAGATAAGAGAATAAATAATATAAAAATTCTTTTTTGATAATTAGTTTGTCCGGAACCTTAAAGAAAAATCTTAAAAAGCAAACTTTAGATTATAGATGATCAAAATATAATATTAAATCTCTTATTAACATTGATAAAATTTGAGAAAAATGTAAACTAAATGAACACTAGATCTTAAACCCAGTGTGATGTGATGTCTAAAAGTTGATTGGGTGATTCAGATTTAATCAAAAAAAATCCAAAACATTATTTACTTATACTTTTTAACTAAACTACTAATTATTTTCCGAGGGTAACCAACCTTTTTCCCCAAATTCAATTTTAATAAAAAGTAACCGAATCGAACTAATATTAAACGAATTGGACGATCGAGTGGTGAGACGAATTAAAATGGACAATGGTCTTTTTAATGTTTTATTTAGTTCGCGATCCAAGAGCTTAAATGATTACTTTGCGCTTCATTTATATTATATTCATTTATTTATTTTTGGGCTAGGACCGGGATAAGCGAGCATCCCTCGTACATCATGGTACCAATTACTATGATCATTTGGCTGACCCTACTAGAATTTAACTAAACTTGGGGAATTCCACCCCGGTAGGGATTATTATTGTGCAAAATTCGCATTGACACAGGACCTACATTTTTACTTCCTATCCGAAAAGAAGGCATGTTTTGAATTTTTCCGCGTAATATATATTTTGTGTCCCATTTGGGCATTAAAATAGGTAATCGTTATTAAAAAGACATAACAATAATATTACTATCTTTTTTGCTACGATCGGTTTAAATATGACCAAGTGTGTCGATTTAGGGCAATTCATGTCAATTCGTTAATAGTTAATATAGAGATTTTTTCCAAACAGTTATGTGCATAAATGTCGAATGATATCAATTTTGATTGAAATGGTTGCCCGCTGATGTAGTTGTTTACTTTTAACTGTAGAAGTATTGTAGGTAAACTAAGCAACAAATTAAATTGGGCACTGAATCTATCAACACCGAAATAACATCTGGATAACCTGTGCTTTAATTAGAATTTTTAAAAACAAATTTGATTTCTTAATCGCATAACCGTTCAATTTAATTAGTCGCTTAGTTTACCCTAGCTTTACAATCTTAAACCACCTAAGTACTAAGGAAAACAAAATGTTTATCTTTACAAAATTCAATTTACAAATGCACCATCATAAAAATCTTGACTGCATTTCCAAAGTGAGGCATGCAGCATACAGATGAATATTTCAACAACCTAAAAATGATACACCATTGTAACATAAAATGAGAGATAATAGGAAAAAAAGGTTTCCATTAGCAATGCTAATTTAGCTTTTTATCTTTCCAGCATTTAAACACCTTAATAAAGTATTTCCAAACAGTGTTGACACAATTACCAGTAATTATTTCACAATGTCCGTAGTACGTTGACACACGTTTTGTTAATAAAAATACTGACTTATCTTGAATGGTGAATAAAAAAAGTAAGATCCTCCTATTGTTTTATCTATCCATTTAAAACATACAAGTGTGCGAGTTCCTATTAATAAATTGTGTGCTTGAAAGAGCTTACGATCTTACGATGTGATTAGAAAGTTTTCCCACTGGTGATTCGATGCGATGTTCGACAGTTGTCAAGCGGAAAACGCTGGACCAAAGTGTTCAGAAGTGGCGGAAAAATTGGTTCAGTTATTTGGTTGGAGGCAAACGTATAAAGTGGAAAAATTGCAAAGGAATATACCGGCTAGAGCGACTACGAAAATCTCCCTGATAAGGCCAGCATCGGAACATATAAAATATAAGGTAGGTAAGAGGAGGTTGAGATATGTGTATTATTATTGGGCGTTGAAACAATGAGAAATAACCTTCGTGCGTAAGAAAACGCTTCTGACGTCACTTAACAATATCTCTACCAGGGATTGAAACTGTAACGAAAATAACTGTTTGAAACAGTTATTTATCGGTCATTATAAAACAATTATGAAGGCCCAATATTAATATTTCAAATCTGCATAACTGTTATTAAAGAACCGAAAAAGCAAATTTCTCTCCTTTCATAACTCTTTCAAAAAGGGAAGATTTATAATAACAGTTATCGTTTGAAAGCCCGAAAAGGAGAGATATAAAAAGTCTATAACAGGATTATTATAAATATAGTACTTGTAACATTTCAATTAAGAATTGAAAGTGTTAAATAGTTTCAGATCATCTTGTTATTCATTCCTTCTATTAATAAGGAGTCTAATTTTTGTGTTATATATGTAAATAAACAAAAGTCCCCGACGTGGCCCGGATAATGTTTATTAGATTTGCTATAATTTATTGTGTAAACAACTTGGGCTTCGCGACTGTATAAAGTATTTCTTTACAACTGAATACGCAATACAATTACATATACTTAATATAAGTACTATAAAATAAACACGGATGGTTTTATGGGAATTATTTAAATATTTAAAAAATTACACAAATCTGTGCAAATGGTCAGTTGATTTGTTGAGCATTAGTATATTTCTACAACCAATTGACCCTATATACTTGTAAAAAGATATTTCAATTGCACTTTTTGTTTTTGTTAATATTTCGGTGCGTTTGTTTACGTCTGGTACGAGGTTGAAATGTAATCTGCTACAAAAACCAGAATGACATCATTATTAAATTTAAAAATTTCATAAATAGTATTATTAGCTGAATAAAACAATGTTTAAATAAGCATTTAATTGATTGATGCCCAACACTGCCGTCAGCGTGTATGTGAGAGTTCAATTTAAAACTGCAGCCTTCCCGCCACCACCTCCAAACACGTTTTAAAGAAAGAAATACAATACGAATGATTTTATTATACGAATTATCTAGAAGTCCAACGTGTGTGTGTAATAAATTACAGTAAATCTAAACATTGAGCCAATTATCCGCACCCCGTCCCGGACGTTATTCTAGGATATCATTATGTCCACGTGGTCTCGAATAATGTTGGGTTTTAATAATAATAAATATTTGTAGTACTTCTAATTTTAAGAAGATATAAAAAAATATTATCGTCTATAAGTAATTTCTGAAAGGAAATACATCTACTAAATGCTGTTCATATCATGAACATGTGCTCTTTTACATCCAGTGTATTCAATTCCTTTTATAGATTTTTAAATATCGGTTGTTTTCGGTCGTTCAAACAATAACTCTTATGAATCTCTTCCCTTTTTCGAAACAGTTATTAAGCTAGAAACCTTTATTTTCAATCGCGGATAAAGGTCCTTTATAACTCTTAAGTAAAATTATCTCGCCTTTCATAACTGTTATGTTGCCCGGACCGTTATTATTTCTCTCTTCAATCCCTGATCTCTACATAAATATTTGTTGTTTATAGAACATGTTGAATGGCATGCATATAAAATTGTTATTTAAATGGCCACAATGGCGACAATTATATGATTAATCATTGATATGCATATTTCCTAAGCATTATCCTGAACGAGTAAGCGGTTTCGGAATTTTTTGGCTTTAACTTTGTGCATTTAAAACATTTTTAAAGTTATTTATGACTTTAAGGATCGCGTTTTATTGAGAAAGATGGTCTACTACAAGGAAACAGATAAGATAAAGAAAAACAATAATCTTAATTCCAAGTTATTAAGTGGCACAATTAATCTATTAATATATATTTCACATGAAATTATTATTTGATCACTTCTTTTTGGGACAAAACAGTTCAATACAAAACACATTCTGATGGAAATCCAAATTTGTACAAGAAATGGTAACGAATAATTTCTAATTAATAATTTTGTAAATATCTTCTTTTTAAATTATATTTTGAATGCCAATTCATATAGAAAAATGTATCGTCTCGGCTAGGAATCGAACCCAGGACCCTCCACTGTCTAGGTGGTATCTCTACCGACTGAGCTACCCAGAAATGACTATCAACAAGGCGACAAATACTCCATATGAATTAGATATTTTAACAATTTTTTATTTATTTTTTGTATTTTTTCCTGAATATGATGATTCAGGCGATCAAGTATAATTTTAATAAATTGTTTCAAGTTTCAAGATAAACAAAGTTTTAAATGCATTCATCCTTGTAATTACTTTTGTTATATATTTGCGCCTACAACTTTTATTATTTCTGATTTATTGAGTAGTTATAAATATTACTCGACGTATTTATCAGCTTAAATTTTTCTACAGCCACATTTGCACCTACTCGACAAGTCGTAGTTTAATGTTATCTTAGGTTTGTAACCCATTTACGAAATGGGCATTTAGGTTAGGTTAGGTTGGTTCTTTTGATTGAATCTTCTAATAGTATAAATAACCAATAGAGATTGAAGATTCGTCATCAAAGAAGAAGAAAATCATCAAACTTATGGCATATGTAAGTGAAAATGTAGATTGTTTTTAAATTTCTTACACAAGCAACTATTTTAACTATGCCCATATTTTCTCAAAAATCTTTACTCTTACCCCGCCCATATTTAAAAAGTTAAATCAAAAGGTACATCGGCCAATGTTCTGTAGAGAGTATCCCCTACATGCAAAATTCCTAAGTAAACCTACATTAGTCATTCTTTTCTCATACCTACTTTGCTCAAATTCTTTTTAAAATTGGGCAATGGATGGTATAGATCTCACAAGAAAAAATACAATTGGGAGTACTGCTGCATAGAAATCTGTTAAAGATTTAGTTTTGAATTAGATACGTGTCGTTAACGGTTCGCGAGAAAACAAGTTGTAATGGTCAACCGGTCGAAACTTTACAGACCTCTTCTAAATGGGGTATGCTATCGAGGTATGTATTGAAGTGTTTGGAATTCACCCTAGTAAAAATAGTTAAATGACATTCCGGCTTAATGGCTTAGTGGGTCCCCGTCAGGGGACGAAATGAGATACTGTTGAGAACGACAACCAAACGTGATAAACCTAACTAGACTCTCTGTAACAAGACCAACCATTATTTACAAAAAAACTGGCGGTTCGCAAGAATTCAGCTCGACAATAACACTATATCCCCCCCCCCTCCGAATGTAACACAGGAATAATACGGTAGAGTTGCTGCAATACAGACGTTTGACCAACCTTCCTAGCGCAGATATACAGAGTATTGGTCTCTATATACTCTAGATAGATACTAATTCGATTACAGTAATCTGAAAGTACTTTTAGTTCAACCCAGTAGAATACCTGGTTATGTACATCTAAAGCATCTGACCTTGAGAATTGCTTACTTAATCTCCCCCATACCTACCAGTCGGGATAAGGTATTACACATCTTTTCATGATGCTCGCTTTCATATTTTAGTTTTTTTGGCCGTATTCGATCGTCTTTAGTGTTATATTTCGGTAGAACTGTGATACCCACTGTGTGCTTAATACTCCTATATTCTTTCGCTGTAACTATTCCGATGTGGAAATTGACCTTCCTGGACAGGTCATTATAATCTTTCCGAGTTTGCCAATTTTAGTACCATGTTAGGACAGCATAGACTAACTAAGGATACAAGTTTTAGGTCACTCGGTCATAAAAGGGGAGATCCTGACAGTTCCTCCTGGTTAACAAACGGCAACCGTAACGCGGAGACCTTTGATCCGACCTACAAACTGACACATGTCCTGCATATATCTCATCGTTCCACATCCTTCACTACATGTTTACTCATTTTGTGCAACATACCTAAGTTCGTGATTCTGTTCATTTTAAGGAAAACATTTATTAAATTTCCGGTGTTTATAAAAAAAAGTCGAATAGACTATGCACCCACATCAGAACTCATCAGTAAAATTGTAAAAATGGCAAGTCCGCATTAAATATGACATCTAAATAGGAGATTCTCTTAATAGAAAGACACTTTCTACTACAAAAAAAAACTGAGAATTCATTTAATGAAAGAAACTAAAACAGACCGCGGAATAGCTCTTTTCTTTCTGCTAATTAACTAAAAACACCTTTTTTATTCTAATTAATGTCACATTATTTAATAACAACAGGTGTTCAGAATCTTTTTTTGAAATTAGTTTATTTGAATAATTTTTACGTTTTATTTTCGAACAGGATATCTGTATTATGCCTGATAGAAAGTTACGGGTATTTACATAGCAGTAGCAACAATAGGTAGGTACCAACATGTGTACAGCGTGTATGTCGCTTTTTCTTTCAGTTTGTCGCGATTTTATGAGCTTTTGCGAACTTACTGGTACGCGGTAGCAGCAGTAGTTCTGAAGTACTTAATTTATCAATAATTGACTTTCAAAGTTAAATGAACTTTCTTGTTGAGGTCGTTTTACGCAATTTATTTCCTTTTTCGAAATAATGTATGGCGAAGGCTACTATAAATTCTATTTTAAAAAGTAAGGTTATGTGTATTTACTTAAATATAGAAATTATTTTTTTGTATAAACATAGAAATTGTATTAATTTAAATGGACTAATATGTATATTATCACGTTTAAGATTAATATATAGTAAATATAAAATAAATTATGAATTAGTAGAAAAAAGAATGAGGAAAAACGTTCGTTTCCTGAATTAAAGTCGAATTATTTAGCGAAAGTTACATTTTTTTTCTAATGTAATGAATGTAATTTATTTTGATGTTATAATAATTTAATGTTGCCTTAAGCTGTATAAGTAGACGTAAGTTTTAGAACCAATTCACGAACAAACGTGACTTTTTTTCTTCCTTGGAAGGAGATTTAATTTTCTTTCACGACTATGATTGATGTTAGGTTAAATTCGCAGAGCTATTGGATTAACTTATTAAAATGTCTAGGAAACTTCATTTGAAAGAAGATATACCTGTTTATATTAATAAGAAGATAAGGTGGAACAAGAAACATGATGCAGTACATGCAGTAATTGGAATAAATAAGATGAGCAAGCGGCATTTAATCAGACAATACAATTGTACGATTTATAAACTGGAATGAAACAAAGATCTATGTGAAAATATAGTCATCCATATGTAAAAATCATCATCTATGGCGCTTCAGTCCTAGGTGAACTTTGGCCTTCTCTATGATTCGAAGCCATTCTGCTATGTTATTAGCTTTTGCCCGCCAATTTGTCTATGTTGTGGGTATCTTTCTGCACGCTATCCAATTATTTCAATTTCTATGGCCCTCTTGTTCTGTTTCCTTCTTGCTTGCTTACTGTTTATCTGATTTTCTTCCCTTCGCATTATATGTCCGGTATATATTTAGATCTTGCTCTTTGAAGGTCTTATAAATTCGTCTACGCTATTGCACTTCATCTACTGAGCCAACTATCTTCCTTGGGATCCTGCCTTCCAATATAACAAGCGTTTAAAAAAACCTGTGGTCAAGTTGGCTGGTGTTTGCATTTGTCAGCGTTACCGTATGTCGTGACTAGAGCCACAGCTGGAGCTCTAATGTCTAATGTCAAATGTCAAACGTCATTTTACCTATTTTCATTTATTAATTAGTTCGTAGCTTTCTGACATTCATAAATAGGGTTATGTTCTAATTGTAACATAAGGTACGCCCTATGTTTGAAATTTTTCCATAGGCCACTTGACCACAGTTTTTTTTAACACCCGTTACTTAAGGCTTTATCATCATTCTGGGAGCTGCTGATTATATCAATATCATTTGCATATGCAAGGAACTGTACTGTATTTTAGTATATGCATGACTCGAAACCAGCGGTACTATACCGGGTGCAGCGCAACATTGGAAATCACATGTTATTTAGGACGCAGTCCAATATTGGCTTCCTTAAATATTTTAACGAAAAATGTAACCAAGATTTTTGAAGAATATTCTTAGATAAGCCTAGAGAATGCCTAGATTTACTTGTTTTATTGTTTCCATTGCCTAGTAACACGTTTTGTTAAAATATTTAGGGAAATGTTGTAAATAACATTTTTATGTTGCGCGCGACAACGCAATACCCGGTATAGTACCACTGGTTTCGAGTCTTGCATCTCTTATGAGTTTTTCTATTCTAAATTAAAGAACAAGCAAGCCCGGGAATCGTCGTAGGCCGTTATCTATCGAAAAATCTTCTAATAGACTATATATTTGTACTTTGATATGCACATATGTATGGGGCATAGCCATTTTGATCGAACATATCAATTTCTTACGTTGATTGTTGAGTTCTTCCATTACATCATGGAATTCCTGTTTTTTAACACGTCCATGGCAGCCTTGAATTCCATCAATAGATGATGAGTTTCCAGCTTTTTTCCAACAGCTGTGATATGAAGTGCGTCAGTGGTTGATTTTGTAGCTGCGAGCCCGCATTGGATTTTTAGATTTTTCGGGATATTTATTTCTGTAACAACGCGCGTGCTCTTTATATCTTATGTCAAAATTCCGAAGTGTCTGTCCAATGTATACCGAACTACAAAAAGAACAATTCAAACGGTAAATGCCCGACTTAAAGCATTAAATAAGAACGAAAAAATATTCATGTTGGTTTTAAAGTAAGGCTCGAGACAGTAAGCGCTATAAATTATATTTAATTAATTTAATACCAATTTTCAAAACTTATTGCACTTACCCTTTTTTTTTGATAAAACCGAAAAAAAATTAATTGTTTAAAATTCAAGTTGTCTTTAATTTTAGAACAACAAAGATTATTATTGTTAATTCATCATGAAAAGGAAAAACTGCAACAAGAATAGAAAATTAAAGAAAAAGGCATTAAAATTAAAAAACAATTAGAAAAAGTTTTTAATTAGGTTTGGTTTTACTATCATCCTGATAATTATATTCAATTAATATTGTAATCTGAATCGCAGAATCATATTAAATCCAAGGAAATATTAATTTAACTTAATTTGTTCATTAATATTTAATCAAGCGTGTCAAATTCTGATCTTAACAAACTTAACAAAAAGTTTTAATTTGACGCTTTGCAATTATTCTAGCAATGCTGCCAATGTCAACAGCCGTTACAGAGATGATTCAAGAAATTGTTTAATCATTATTCTCTTATTTACTTACGCATTTACTTTTGTTTTTAAACTTTTATTGAATTATGGAACTATATAATCAGAAGTCATAACCACTAATGAATAGGCATTAATTTTTACAGCAAAATCGGAAAGTAGATTCTAACAGGTTCTTTTATAAAGAACGAGAAAAATTATATTGGGTATAAGTAATCTGATTTATGAAACCCTTATCTGCCTAACTCTTCTTGAATCTGCACCATTTGATAATGTAAGGTCAAGTTGCCAGATAGCAGACTTTAGGTCAATATAAAATTCAAGCATATAGAGTATCCATTATGAACAAAGTGAGAATAAAAAAAATAGGCACAAAAAAATTATAATTAAAAAATTTTGAAAATATTCAGGCATGTAGGAGTTGCGCTCAACACCAATGTTGTGTCAACATGTTGGTGGTGTATGCACGCCAGCACATACGCTTTCGAAACCGCGTGCGTTCGAAAAGGTTGAATCAGCACATTCCAGAGGCCGTCCAAACGTACTGGCTTGATAGACATATTTATAGTTCTTATCGGCTCTTCTCTTTGGTCGAAGTCTAGTTTAAAAATCTTTAATAACACGCTTAATTTTAAATAAGGCGAATATTCATTCGTGACACATGTTCAAGGTTTACATATAAAAGTGGGTTTATGTTGATAATCCATTAAGGTAGCAGATGTATGAATGATAAAGATTATTATTAATAATGTCTAGTGTAGTGGGGAGCCACATTCTGCTAGGCTTGTTAACTGCCTGATGGGATAGATTCGAAAAAGGCTGTAATCTTGATAAGGCCTGTGAAATTGTCAGATTGTCAATACGGGGTTTAGTTTTGAAAGAAAGATTTTTGTTAAGATAACAAGGTCCCTGGTTTTCATTTTGGATTTTTAGCAATTTTTCCCATGCACATATGTATCTGTTACCTAACATTATCTAGTATCTTTACATAACTTACGACAATCTTTGTATTCCATATATTGAAAGCAGAAATTGAATCCTTCTTAAGATTTAAATGCTTGCATGAAATTTCGTAGCTTTTCCAAATCTTGGTCAGCTTCTACGTTTTTGCTCCAATTTGCTACCGCTTTACATGATTTCTAAACCACTGCATTTGTATTTTTGACAGCACTTTATTATACAAAAGAATTCTTTTTACGTTTTTACACATATCATTTTTTTCTCTTCAATTTAATTCTTCGATTCAAATAATTGTATTCCTGCACTTCTTGATACTGCTGAAACATTACAATACATATATTTTTTGAATTTAAACTTATAGAATAGTTTACTTTTATTTGCAACGAATAGTATTGTTCGAATCATTAAATTATTGAAGAGTTCTATCAAAGTTGTTTAAACTAGAATGGAAAGCATCTTAAGCCGAAGAGAACAATTTGAATACAATAAATATAAGTGAACCTTAAGAAGGTTAAATACCTTTAACATCACGGCTCCAGCATGTGTACACACCACGTGAACGAGAGCTCAAAATAAAATAATTCTATTCTTAAGCTTGCTACCATCTGCTAAGATATGACCTCGATACATACTCTCAGAATTGCAATCGCAGTACGCTATAAATACTATAACCATTTATAATCCGTCCTGCCGTTGCCTTAGAGTCAGTTAAATATTGCTCTAATTGAAGATGGTACTGCGGCAGACCTAGTAAGTGTTTTCAATATGCTATTTATAATTTTTTGTTATTATTATATTAGTTAATCTTTGAATTTGTTCTTACTTTCTAGTCTACCCGCCGTAATCTCCCAAGTGGTGCTGCTATCGCAGTACCTTGCAAGCTGTACGTGACATTTTGGTGGAGTCGCCGGGCATGATTTCCGATAACTTTCGTAAATTCCCAGTTCGCGTTACTGTATTGTTACATGACAATATTAACTTGTACTAATACTATTACTTTTACTAGTGATGATTGGTAAGCGCCGTACTAGTATCAATAATAATTCTTGATACTCGAGTATAACTGAAGAGTTTCCAATATCTTACTGTAGACGTTATACCTTTTGTTCTGATTTTTAAAAAACTTTTTCATACATCTAATGGAGTTACATAAGAAATTCGATAAGTGTGTCCTGTTTGATATATGATTTTTCTTTGTAGGCGCTAGATTCAAGATTGTAACATGTGAAAATTTTGGAACTCTGATATTATTCCAAAATCTACTGATAAACACCACGTTAACCCTCTTACCAACTTATTATGGAGCAAAGAGTACAAGTCTTTCACCATCATTTTCATTTTTGATCTTCATCAGCTAATGGGCAGGTTTGGTTGAGTTTTTCTGTTCTAAACGGTTGACGTCACAGACATGGCCTTCACTTCCGCGAGCACTTGATCCCTTTGAAGTTGAAAGTACGAGTATATGTTCTTTAGAGTATTTATAGAAGAAAAGTAACAATGATGAGATTATAGTAGTAAGTAAAAACGCTTTCTATTGGCAAGTACCAAAGACCTAGTTAGTGAAGCTACATGTATCACTTCAATATTATTTATGATTATTAAGTCATAAAGAAAACAATGTAATAATTTATTAAAATATAGCTTGTTAATGTTAAGTAATAAAATGATTCTTATTTCTCTTAACCAATAGAGAGAATGCAACTCATCTATCTGTCTCTCTCCAGGCCCACCTCTTTGCTTGCAGGTGAAAATTCGAAAAATGCAACTTTCATTCGGCGTGAGAATAATCAGACATAATTGTTGTATTCTTAAAACTAGTTATTAAGAGACGTTTTCTACACACTTGATTGGGTACAAATAATTCATACGATTTAGGTTTAGTAAGCTGTTAATAAAAGGAAGAATGAAAGCCCCCGATTTCTATTAGAAAACACCCATTGTTTATACTCTTAATGTTTTAAAAGTACTATTGTGATCGGACGTGCCTTTATATCTGACAAGAGGAGATTGGTTAATGTACCTCTTACAATCTTAATCAGTGATTGCACATAACTGCAAAACTAACAAAACCAAAAAGCATTTTATTGTAGAATTAATTCTGTTAATATCTCAAGTAATTGCTGTTTTAATGATTCTTGAGGTTCAGATAACTACTTTAAAGTAACAACTAATGTGTTTTGATAAAACACTAATATATAGTGGTGCTGTCTCGGTTAACCGCGTGGGACCGACATTTTACAAGATACGGTCTAGCAATTTCAAGATTTTAGATTTAAAAAAAACTCTTAAGGAACGTACTCGTTAACTTCATTACTTTCATAAATTTAAAACGCACATGTGTGTTACGAAATGAATTATCATAAAATATTATATGATACGAAATCTTTCTTGCGTACAAATCTAACAGATTATCATTATACGTTATAAGTGCAATTACTTTACTCAGTACCGCGTCAAGATAATTTGCCTCCCTGAGGTTGTAGATTGTTTTATAGTGTTTGCTTTTAAATTTAAAAAATGGCACCCTCAGTGGCGCCCTAATACGGCTCACCGTCTCATTCTTGCACGCGCTTCCTTGATTATTCTTATTTACGCACCGACGCATTGAGATGATATCATGCTATCTTCTAACTACGCAAAGACACAAAACATCGCATTTGTAACTCTTGAATGTCTCCAACCCAGCGACATTTTTATTGTTATATCTTCACTAACAGTCAGTCCTACTTATTTAATTAAGAAAAGTTTTACTATATAGAAAAGTCTCAATGAAAAATGTGAAAGCGTCAACAACCATCAGCCTGTCGCATGCTTTTACTACTTAATGGGCTCATTAGTCTATTTTTGAATTAACAAAAAAAAACTTCAAAAAAGTCTTAATCAGAAAAATTGTTCCAACGGTGACTTAATTGAAATTAAATTAAGAGAAATTATGGCTGTTAGTTTAGAGTTAGATATATGCATAGTACACAGTCAAACGTTAAATTAAGCAGAACTAGGTTTCTAGAGCGTTGTCGCCAGTCGTATGTATCCGTAATTCTTGAAAACTGACCATATAATAAATTACAGGTTAGGTTTTCTTTTGCTCTAACTGGAAATAAGAAGTATTATAAGACAAACGAAAGAAAAAGATATCGAATGAATATGATGTAGTAATAAATATTAAAAAAGAAAGTATTTTTTTCTGAAAAGATAAAATAGGAGTTGTTTTTCAGACAAAAAGGAAAGTTAAACAATGGAGCTATACGGTGAAAATAAATAGCAACAAGATTTTTGATTACATTTGTTGTATGTATACCACAACTAAATGTGTCAAAACGAAAGCAATCCAGTGTTTAGTTTATATTCAGACAATTTAAAAGTGAAAACTATAATCTAAATCAAATCAAGTTGCTTGGATTTCTGAATTTAGCTTAGAATGGATGCAATGCTCCCTGGGCCGGATTTATGGGTGGACTGGGTGATCCGCAGCCCAGTGGTCCCTAACAAACGAAAAATATTACAATTTTTCTGAATTTAAGAAATTGTTTTTGTTTCATTTGTTTATGTTTAAAAAATATATTGTCGGGGAAAAACGGAATATATACAATTTAATAAATAAAATCATAAAACCTTATTGAACATTAAATATTTTATCAATTTCATGCAATTATTATAATTTAACTTTTATTGATTTGAAATAATTAGTTTATAAAAAAGATTTGATATTTTAATTTGAGTTCCCGCTTGCAATATAAAGTTTAACCTTTTTTCCACTCATTACGCTGCGCTGTGTATCAATAATGACAATTTAGTGTAAGATTTTTAAACATAATACATATATAAAATATATATTGTTCAAATTCAAATAAATAATATACGTTAAAAAACTATTTTTTAACGAACGCTCATAGAACAATATACATAACAACAATAAAATATTATAAACAGGGCTCAGAGTCTCAAAAAAGGCGGCATTGAATTTAATTTAAATACCATGGAAACCATTCGGCTTTATAAGCAAATTACAGTACAAGTTCTAATCTGCGATGTTAGTAGATTGTTTACAACCTGAATAATTACTTGATTCCAGTAATCCTTTTCAGTAAAACTAAAACCATCATGGAATAAATAAACATTAAAATCTAGGTACTGTTTATGATCTTCTTCTTTCGTACTCTATGCTTGTAAATAAGATATTCGTCGTCAATATAGTTTATTGGGGTCATTACATTATTTATTTATTACAATATTCAGACTGCCAAGGCAGTTGTATGTACACAACGTTTTTACGTTTTTTAATGGCATTCGAAAATAAACAGAAGAATACATCCTAGTTTTAATCTTAAATTAAAAGGCGACTTTTAATTAAAATAAGTACGTGTGTAAGTAAAATACGTAAGTATAAAATAAGTAAAACAAAATGAAGTGCGGGCGATTTTTACTGTTAATCGCTTTTATTTACAACAGAAAACACCATCGAATAAACTTTTGACAATAAACATAATTTATGATAGCAAGAACGCTTACGTGGATGTCATCGTTTACAAAGCCTTGTCCTTGGCCAATATTCCTCCTCGGAGTTTCCTGTCAACTCGGCAGGCTAAAATACATATCGCGTTGGTATTACTTTACATTGTTTTGACATGAATTATGGACATACATAGCTCAAAATAATTAGAGGATATTGTGGTACAATAATACGAGGTGTTTAAAATAACATTTATTAAATAATTAAACAGTGATCTGCTTTAACGACGACGCCAACAATAATTAAAACACTTTCGTCGTACGTGCTTTGTGCTGTATTTGTAAATTGTAATGAAATTTTAAACATGTTTAAAAACTTCAAAATAAATGCAAGGCTTTTCCCCATTTTAGGTCCGCCACCCATACATGTTGGATTCGCACCATTCGATGCGTCTCATCGTGCTGAACAATAGTGAAATTTGGGGGAGGGGCAGTAGTTTTCGACTTTTTTGAAAGGGAAGCCATAACCTTCCATCTTAATTTCTTCACTGTACCTGAAAATGCATGTTTTGATACGCATGCGACCTAACCTAACTTAATCTAACCTAACCAAAAACTAAATTAAAACAACACACACCTAACTTAAACATAGCTTAGGTTAGGTTCGGCTGAGTTGGGTTGGGTTAGATTCGGTTAGGATAGGTTAGGACACTATTGTTGAACTCGATTAGACGCATCGCATGGTGTATAGCATGTGCGGATGGCGGACCAGAATCTAAAGTTTTACCAAATGTATAGGGAAAATAGTAAAAACAATGGATTTTGACAGTTTAATTATCCAATCCGCCTGCGTTAAAGCCCGAGAAAAAAACTGTAATTGAATTAAATCTCATTAATCATATAAAACAAATTCGTTAAAGGTAAACAAGCAAATGAAAGGGTAATGAATTATTATTAGTTATTGCATATTTTATTTTTACAAAAGTTACCTACTTATAATTAATTTTATATGCCAGGGCGCAAACGTAAGTCTCGCCAGAGGTGCGCAATCTTGCGTAGTTACACCACTGGGCAGCTTGGAACCTTTGGAAGACTGGGAAGAATTAAAGTAATTTATTTTGAATAACTTCTTATTAAAATAGATACATCTTCAATCTAGAATCTATATCCGTATTAAAAAAATGAGTGATAGTCAAACAGTTTTTACTTACTGTTAATTGTACTGAGACGGAAGAAATTCTATCCAGGACGTATTGCACGCTGTCTGTATATTAAACAACAAAAGCGTTTTGAGATCAAAGGGACTTACTTTTAATTACATTTTAAAGATCGCATTTGAAGCGACTTAGACCTCAGAAATAATATAAAAAATCATCTCCATAAAATAAGCAAATGGACGTAGAAATGGGCATGTTCGTTGATAGAAATGGGGTTAGCGTTTTAAAATATACTTATGAAGCTAAAGAGGAAGGGACGTAGATCCAATTTTTGTTTTCTATCTAACACTATTAATTCAAAAGTCTACAGTAGACTAAGGTAGGTAGGTATTAAATGAGGGGGATAAAAGAGATAAAAAGAACTAGAACCATGGAACCAGTGCTAATCTTTGGATTGGAATCGTAACATATTATACATATTGTATTTTTTCTCGTGCTGTGGAGGGACGTCAGTTAAACTATTAATTGTCCTAAATACTATTAAAATTAAATAAATCCCAGTAGTTTCTGGTAGAATAAGTAAGGTGCGCATTTTTTAATATATGCTTTTTGTTGGAATTGTAAGTTTTTCTACAACATTGCTGTTTGCGTCTTCTTAGAAAACTTAATTGCAAACTTCTCAAGTTTCATTCATTACAGTCAGCTCTTCCGTAGTTTTAATTATGCAGTTGTTAATATTGCAGAGTCCCAGGAAGTTACACCAAACATGCAAGTACGTTTTAATTAGAAATACTCACTGGAAATTACCTTTATAGACCTATGGATATAGATATTTTATCAGTCCGCCATAGCCGAATGCGTCACTTTTTAATAATGTAATCATAATTTCGATGCTGATTATTACTCATACATATATGTATGTGTATTAACTGATTGTAAAACAAAAGACTGCATTGCTCATAAGAAGCAGCATTATAATAACTGGGATTTGCGATCATCTGTTGGAGACTTAAAAATAATAGCTAGCTCGAGGACAAAAACCACAAATATTATAATTGTTTACGGTGAAAGACCTTCAAAGAAAGTAAGAGAGAGATTATATCGAAGATAAATTCACAATTGGACCGCTCTACGGCGTGACTTTCACGGATGAACTTGTTTCTTTAGCCCGTAGCAATTTTTTCTTTCTTCTTAATTTCCCTCTTTATATTCTATTACCAATTATATGCGCATGTTCTATATTTTATTAATGAAAACGTATCTAATCTAGATTAAAAAATGTGGGAACGTCGTAGGTACGTGAGAAGGAAGTTTTACTTTTTTTAGATTTTTAATATGTCAAAAAGGTTGAGGTTATAATATCTTGATGATGTCCTTGAAGATACAAAATTTTTCTTCTTCAGACTAGTAGTTAGATTAGCGATTTAATAACAATGAAGTATATTACTGTATGGAAATCTTTTTTAGAGATAACAACAATAATAACAAATATATGACGGGATATCCTGAATTTTTATCGTGTAAAGGAAGGAGTAAATTTACACTTGCGTATGCTAAGGTGTAATTTTACAAGAAGTTAATTTGTTAATAAGTTAACATTTTTTTCTTTTCGCATAAATTGGCGATAATTATGTTCATATTTATTATGTGTAGATTTGTACTTAACTTTCTAATCACTTAATTATCATTTTTTGCAAATACTATGCAGTTATGCATGTTCTACTTTATATTTTCTTTTCGAATCTTCCTCGTATTTAATTACGTTATTTAATTAATTATTTTATGATGGTTTATGTAATTGTGTGTTAATTTACATTTTATAATGTTTTAAATGTTTTATTGCATTTCGTATTTCAAAAAATTGTTTATATACCACAATTAGTAAAATAAAGTATGTCCTTATCTCCGTTGTCAATGACACCGGAGTCCAAGACGTTCTTGATCTCCGTTGTTGTTGGCAACGTAAATCATCAATTGATGTTGCATAACGGCCATACGTGACATGCTGCTTTTTATCTCCTTGGTTACGCGTATGATGACACAGACAAGGCAACTTGCTTCTTTATACAATAAATTCGAATTAATTTTAAAAGGGAGAAATTAGGATAACAGTAAGAAATAAAATAAAACAACTTATGCAATACGCAGATCAAGCTTCTTTGAATCCTCGAAGATGTTATAACGCCTCGGCGTTATAATACACCTTCTCGGATTTAAAGTATCGCTTGATCTCCTAATTACATAATATATATTTTGGGACACTAATCCTTCAATTAGATATTTATTTCCTTATTTGTAGGAATTATGTCATATCGCCGGTGTCAAATCATTACGATTTATTAATTTGACACCGTCGATATGCAAGTCCTACAGATCCGGAAATGTGGCTTCAGATATTGATAAATATATTTATTTTTAGTTTTTAAAAACAAAAACTTATAAAACATTCATTTTTTTTAAATCGGATTTCCCGAGCTACTACTGTAAGTTTCCGTAGGGCCCTTTCCGTTCTGGAATGTTTTTGCCATTTCTATATTATTGAAAGCATTTCTTGTATTCTACATCAATTCTAGTATTTCCTACCTACTGTTATTTATTTTTAAAATAATTCTGCAATTTATTTAGTAGGTTTTAATATATAAAACTTTTTTTTTAGTCAAAAGTCCAATGTTCTACGAATTAACGAATTCAGATATCTCCTTAAAGAACATTCAAATCAAATCAATCAGTGCAGGATTTACGTATAAGCTACACAAGCTATAGCTTAGGGTCCCCACTTTCTTGGGGGCCCCCAAGGATACCCTCTAGGGGTATATCCGAAAATCATATTTGGCACTGATTTATAATATCCGGACTTATAAAGGGCCCCATATCTCAAATAGCTTAGGGCCTTATCAAGTGTAAATCCGGTCCTGAAATCAATGCATATACTTAATCAAAAATCTAATTGCTCATAGTGTGGGAGATTACAGCACTTTAACCTCCTGTATTAATGAAATTGCCTAGAAACTATTGTCATATAGTATGTAGTACCTACTGCACTATGAACTACTAAAACAGCTCTTATAGTTAACACATTCTTTGGGCATTCACTTTTAGTTCAATTATTTCCTGAGATATGAAACGCATGGTTTATGTAAATCTTTTACTTCTTGGTTTAATTACAACCAAATCCGTAGACATGTTCATATCGTATCAATAACGCCAATCTTTAATCTACATAAATATATGTGAAAATGTCAACAGCAACACCTGTATGTCTAAAATATGTGTTTATGGTTTATCTCAAGCACTAGATGGCAGGAAGGTATATTACACTATACCGGGTGACATAGGGGGTAGAGCTAAGCGATCTTCTTTGTTTATAAATAAATGGATTTTGATTAATCTGATGTGGATATATTAGAATAAAATTTCGATCTTTTCACATACAGATTTAAGATGGCCGATTAAATGTCCCCAAATTTTGAATGGAACATCCAATATTTTTGCCATATTTGGACATACGGATCAAAATTAGCGTGACTACGCTACTTAATCTAAATTTTTCTCAAAGAAATATTTTTCAAAATTTATTTTTAGCTTAGAAGGCCAAGATGGGTCTGAAATGTTAATAAATATTTCCATAGCACTTTATTTCAACATTTATCATTAAATTGAATAAAAAACCAAGAGAAACGCTACTGATCAAATTTAGCTTATTTTCTCGAAAACAATTTAAATTTGGCAACGTGATTTGTACTAATTGACCTTTTCATTAAATTAGCGCATTAATCGCCGGTTTACCATTTTGTTTTTAGTATTACAAATAGATATGGGATCTTTCTTGTGGCTTTATTAGTCTTACTGTTAACAAGTTTCCTGAATGTTAGTTGCTAATGTAATGCGCAGGCGCTAAAAACGTCAAAAGTAAATACCTATCGTTATTATTTTTAGTATTGATGTCACCATAAAACTTTAAATCTTACTTTAAAAGACTTTTTAAAAGCAAAATATTATACTTACTTTTTATTTGTAGCTTTAGGGCTCACAAAACGTCCCGCAATCAGAGGTTATGTTTATGTACTTTTTGTTTATGTATGACGTTCAATCATATTGAAGTTGTTGCCATTATAAGTTGCTAAACTAAAGTAGTAACTAGATCAGTAATATTCAGAAGTGAAAAAGTAGACCCATTTTTAATTCTGCATTTCACCATTGGCGGGAAGAAAAGGTCAGTTTTAACCTTAAAAGTTCAAGATTTGAGGTCATTTCTGGCGAAATCGGAAGTCGGCCATCTTGTATCTCTATGTTGGAAAATCTAAATTTACCTTTAAATATATCCATACCAAATTTCATCAAAATTCATTTATAACCAAAAAAGATATAAGCTTGGTCCTACCCCCTGTGTCACCCTTCATCTTCATGATGTAGTTATACATAAAGCCATATATAAAGCCTTGCATTATATAAACAAATGAGAATTGCCAACAGCAACACTAGGAATCTTTTAATTTAAAAAATTTAAGATAATTTTCTCTGTCTCAATTATAATAATAATAATAATATTTATTCAAGAAATCAAAGAAACCAAATTTAAAAATTACAAAAATCGAATTTCACAAAATAAAACTTAATTTAAATGTATATGTATATGATAAACATATGAAAAAATCTTAAAACAATAAGAGAAAAAAAAGAAAAGAAAAAAAGAAGAAAAGAAAAAAGAAAAACATTTCTAATTATAAGAGATAGTGAAGCCAACCTAAGCAAAGCTTGTGTGTTGAATTCACTTCTCAAAAATACGTAAAAAATAAAAATAAAAAGAAGAACCAATCTGTTTCCTTAATGTATTTCAACCATGGGAACGCAATTTTCACATATTAAAAAAGTTTTTTTTAAAAAGTTACAGAATTTTTTCAACGAAAGTAACTCAACAGAATACTCATATCTACTGTAAGCAAATATTGAGTTACCCTACTTTTAAAAGTCCTAACATTTTTTACATTCCACAAATCTCGTGGTATTATATTATAAATTCGTGGTGCAATTTCAGAAGAACATTTAGAAATAGCGATTTTTCTTTCTGCATTTCTTTTCGAATCTCTTATTCGCTGAATCGATTCATCTTCTGAATCTATTGGTGAAATCTACAAGTATTACGACAATCTATATTTGTTCTGCCAACTTCTAGCAATTGCTCATATGCAATTTCGAAATCTAAATCATTGTTTATGAAACCAGGAGGAAGCTGTTATCCTCGACCTCCTATCTACCCCCTTCAGAGACGACAGATTCTTTTTTCATAAATGGGAAATTTCTTCGGTGACCAATGAGTAAACTCCAGAATTCGCATGGATGGGGTTCTATTTTGAATCTTCTTGTTGGTTTGTCTAGTCTGGTTTGCCTTTCTGTTCTGATCTGTCAATAGCAGATACATTCCCAAAATGATAAGGTTGTCTTGGCGAGAATATCACCTTAATTGCAATGCCTGGATGTAATCATGATTGACCTGTAAGAGGTCAATGTTGTGCGGTATGCTACGGGGCCCTGTTGTGGGCACATCAAAAACTTCACCAGTCTCACCTTCACTAGTGAGACCGATAAGACCTCATCACAGATAACAAATTAACATTCACGCTGTATGCTGCTGAAATCATTCTGCAAGGAAATGCTCATATTGTATGCAATGCTCCATATTGGACTGCAATGGGCATCTAAATCTTGTTAAGCTGAATTTTTGCGATACGTCATCAAAGTTATTTTCTGTCGCCTTGTGTCAAATAAAGCTAACGGTTATTTCAGAAGAATGCTTCTTTTTAGTGAGGTGTAGTTAGTTTATATTAGGTTGGAATAGCCTACCTATCCTATGTTTAAGGTTGATTTGTGCCCTGCAAGCACATCACTCACCATTATATGATATCCTAGCCTGACATGATAGATGCTTGAGTCTACTATACTCTAACAAACAAATGAAAAATCTAGGTCGCCGAAATCACGAGGGCTAACTTGCATACCGCATCGCGAATCACGCGGGCAACGTACGTCACTGACAGTTTTAACAGCTTAAATAATATCAGTGTTACTTAAAATCTGATCTTATATTTTATGTGTTTACCAGGTGGTGATCCCGCGGCGACCTAGATTCTTCATTTGGTTGTTAGAGTATAGATGTATATGTATTTTGGATGAAACATTGCCATTAGATTTGTGTAGCTATTACCGAGATTAAAAGCCCTTTGAGAATTCTGTAAGATCTTTTAATGCTCAGTCTTCACTTTTGGAGCAGAGGTTCTCCTAGTTTCAAATCTAGAGGAATGCTTACTTATCAGACTTTCGCAATAAAACTTCACCTTTAACCAGGCTTTCTGATTCTTCTACCCAGAATCATTCTTTTTAAAATTGCCTCTTTAACTTCTGTAATTAGTCTTTCTGTGTAGATGGTATGCCTTTCAAATGTTTTTAGAAGTTTAATCAATTTACATTGATTTGATGCTAGTACTAGCACATATATATTATACTATAAATATTCGTTTCGACATACACCTAAATATTTAGCTAATATATTATTTAAAATATTTCTATAATATTATTTATATATAATATTTATATTTATCTACGACATTCTGTTGACATAATAATAATAAAATATTTGTTTGATATTCGTTTCAAAATATTAAAAATTATAACATGTTATCAATATCTTTCTAAATATTTCATTTTCAATATTTAATAAATATTTTTCTAACCTTTTAAATATTTAAAAAACATAATATTATATTTATATTTTTTCAATATTAAAAAAATATTGTGTGCTACTGAGGTAGAAGAATGATAAGAAATAGGTTGAGAATTTCTTTTATATTGGCAGTCAATCCCTTTGGGGAAATCAACCAAACCTTTTCAGTATAGAAAAATAGCATTAAAATGAATTATTTTTAATTAATTAATTGGTTAGAAAAAAATAATGTATAATTTGGAGAAAATCTGGTATTGTTAGTTGCTAGAGATGAATAGCATTATGTTCTTCTTAAGAAAAGAATCATTTTTTCTGATATTTTAGCTATTATAAATTGATATTGCGAATATAATCAATATTACAAAACATGCACTGATATATAATATACATGGTGTTTGTACAATCCCATTGTTTTTATATGAACTGTGTTTAATAAAGACAATAGTTTATATTCTTTGTTTCAATGAACTCTCTGTATGTGTGCAAAAGTGCAAACAAAAAGAACATAAAAACAATGCATCACAATCTAATCCTTTTTTAATAAGCTACCTGTTATTGTATCTTATCTTATTCCAATATTCTTGCTGTTAATTATGATACAATACTGCAACAATGATTATTTTAAGTAGGTATTAGACTTGGTTTTCAAGGACGTGCAGCAGACTTGAAAATCTTGAAACATGCTTTTATTGCAAAGATTAACTCTTTTTTTGTTATAATAAAATAGTATCAACATTAACTATTCGATGCATTAAATTACATTTGATATTTCAGTGACCCGAAAATTATGCAGATTAACTCACGCTTATAAACTCCTAAATTAGATTTTTTGGTGAAATTTGTTACATTCGTTCCAACTAGACTACCTGAAACAAAGACAAGTTTTAAGTTAAATTAATGTGGGAATTTTTTAACATTTAAGAAAGAACACGTAGCAAACACATTTAAGTAAATTTTCTTCTTTGTTGCAATAATTATTAAACATTAAAACGACTGCTTTTATCTTACACCGTTATCTTTAATGAATGTCTTGATTACAGGGTCCAGATTCGTGGGTAGTTGTTCATAACCTTCAATCTCAAGGTGGTGGAATATTAGATCCAGATGATCGCCTGAGCGACGTGGCTGACGATAGGGAGCAAATTTTGGCAAGTTTTGAAGATGGGGATGGTGCTCATCATCATGGTGGCGGAGATGGTGCTAGTGGGAGCAGTTCTGTCGGAACTGGAAGTCCTGATATCTTTCATGTAAGAATAATCTTTATTTACTACCACTGTATATCATTCATTTCTGCAGACAAATTACATTTTGGTCATAGGTCACATGAAAATCACGGATAAAAATTGTATCAAGTGTCATTAGAACAATGTATGAACTCTAAAGTGAAAGCAAATTTCATTTTCAAATTGATTTCTTATCAAATAGGTTACACCTAATAAAAAGTGGTACCTATAATAATAATAAATAAGTAATAATAATAATAAAGTTTATTTTCAAAACAAAAAACCAATATTGTAAGAACAACCAGATATAACTATAATGCTATAACTATGACTACAATTATTTGGAAAAAGGATGATGGTCAATTCCTTAAGGTAATAAGGCCACTCCTCTTCCCTATCATCACATACATAAATGTCGACTCCGCATGAGTTTCTTTTTTTTACTTATGAACCACTAATTATTTACAGGATAAAAAATATTTAATAAGGTACAAACCCTGTTTCATTGTTAGCAGAATCAATTTTAAAAGCACACTGAGAAAAATGATAACTATAAAGTGACAACTATATATAGTAGACCGATTTTTTGTTGTTGTAACCTAATTTTAGCAGTGTTAACTAAAAGCCAAGGTCAGAATAAACAACTGATTTGGTAAATGAACTATCTGTTTATAGTTAACCGGTTTTTGATAGATTTTACCTGGGTTCTAGTAAAATAAGCCACTACCTTACTTGGGTTAAATCTACATGTACAGTAATTTATAAGTCAAACTAAAATAGTTTAGCAGTTTGGAGTTGCAGATAATATCGTATTTCATTTTAAAACCTTTTTATCACAATGAAAGACATTATTTTAGTCGACCTTTTATTATTAACTCAATAATTATTTCTTTCCTTTTAATACACACGAGAACAATATTTTTAAAGAAATACGATACGAATATTTATTGCATTGTTTATGCCATAAATTTCAGCACCGTGCATGCTCTACTAACACGAATTTTGTCAAACCAGGGAATAAGGTTGATATAACCCAACAGGTATGGTAAATTCAACTATTTTTCGCTTCTACCATGTGGAAGTGTGATTGATTTAACCTTATTGGGTAAATTTAACCAAAAACATTTTACTAAAATCGTATAGTTCGTATTACAAACAGGTATTGTTGTCAAAATTTGTACATATTTTCTGGTTGCTGCAACTTATTTTTGGTTACTTTAACCTGACTATTTTTCTCAGTGCAAGAATCAATTATTTAGAGAAGTAAACATTTCTTAACCTGCCTCCTAAAGGATGCCAAGCTTAACTCTTTATTAAATCTATGAATAAAAGAATTATAAAGCTCATAGATTGTATGTAAAAGATCGCTTAAAAAATTCATTACGATGCATTGGTGGTGTAATAAGTCCCCTATGACGTAGATTTAAAGAATGGACATCTGTACGATATGCTATTTTATTGTAGAGATATGGAGGAGTTTTGAAAATGATAATTCTATAAAAAATATATATATAAGCATGAGTAGACGTCTAATACTCATATTTAGCCATTCAGCCTCCTTGAGCTTATAAGATATATGATGCCCGGCGTCGAATGCCATATATAAAGCGTAAACAAGAATTTTGAACAACTTGAATCTTTCTTGTCATAGCAGCGTCTATGTGTGATCCATAAAGTACGTCACAGTAATTAAAGTGAGACAACACTAAAGCTTCACACAAAGTAACATTGATTTGTTGATTTAGCGCCAAACAGTTATTGTAGACAATTTTAAGATTCATGAAAGCTTTTTTATGCTGTTATTGATATGATCTCGAAATTAAGTTACTATAAAACAGGAACTATTGTATTATCGACAATAATCTGAAAATTTCTAAAGTCCGTTTGCAGTAACCTGTCGCAGGACGTAAACAAACTTCAAGTTAGCTGACTCTTGAAGCTTCATTTACGATGATGTGTGTTTGCGTACCGTGTGCGCTTATCTCCTAAGCAGCATTTTTAATCACCGCTACGTACCATAAACCACCGGTGGAACTATAACCGTTGGTCACAAGAACGTAATTGCTACGTTATTGTCACGTGCCTGGAACCAAAATGGGGAACAATTCTCGGGTAGCAGATACGTTACAGTAACCTCTCCGGAACTTGTCCAGCTACCTTTAGGCTACATAGCGGGAACGTGGCGACGTAGTAATTGCTACTTTCGTGGTACTTTTTTTCGATTTGACACTTCGTGTCGCGTAGTTGCTCTCTCTTACTCTTGCAACTTAACAAATATTCTTTCACTTTCTCTACTAATGCTGCGGTCGTGTCACAAAATGGGCTACTATTTTATTTGTAATATGTAACATAATACATAAAGAGATGAAATGTTTCGTTATTTTGTCAATCTAGCATACCAAAATTATAAACCATCGCAACTTAACAAAAATAACAACGCGCCTTCTTTAAATATATTTTTTAATAAAAAAGTCTTGAATAAGATATGACAAAAATACTTATAAATTGATAAACATGATAGAAACCATTTTATTTTATTCCTAAGGCACAATTTGGCATCGATTTGTTATCTTTATTGAGAGTTATAGTAAAACACTTTTTAACAAATGCAACAAATTGCAAATTGATTAATAGCCTTCAACATTTTACTAGTAAATATGGAGTAGTTTTGAAAAAGTCACCTTAAAGTAGTATTAACTGTAAAATGTGTGTCTAAAGTTTGTGTCACTTTATAAACAGTAACGGGAACTAAACAAATTCAACTTCTAGGTTGTTGTTACCACGAAGTATAAAATAAGTTAAAAAATTCTGCAACTTTCAAGACTTCTACTATAAAACGACGTCAACGTTTCCGTAGCCACTTTCTAGCTCCTAATGTCACTGCAAAATTCCCATTGGAAGATCACCTCAAATTTAAACGTCAATCGTAAACAACCAATATTTTTATACTGATTGCTACTTAATAACAATTATTATTTAATTATGGCTTATTTTAAAGTTGTAGCGACGAAAGAAAAAAGGGGAATATATTTCACCCTTGTTTACTACATGATGGTTTACCAGTGATCTCGTCCCTATTTTTTTCTATTTGTATTGTAAATAGTTAATTTTGTTTCCACTGATTTCACCTAACTGCTGTTTTAATTTTCTATAAAAGGTGGACGTATATCGAAAATTCTTCTTTTTTCTTATTGCATTTGCCTTTGACATTTTTATTAAAAACTTGCAAAACTACTACCACTGCAAAAACACAATTAACCCCCAAATTCC
The DNA here is from genome assembly GCA_929113105.1 of Agrypnus murinus. Taxonomy (NCBI): domain Eukaryota; kingdom Metazoa; phylum Arthropoda; class Insecta; order Coleoptera; family Elateridae; genus Agrypnus; species Agrypnus murinus. Next base: position 118,059,403 of record OV816030.1, read on the forward strand.
AAACTAACCTACAGGAGATATGCCTCTTTAGAAGTTACTGTCACTTCATTGTAATTTTTTAATAGTAACTGGAACTTTCTAGTAATTCTGATGCAACATAAGTAGTGAAAATTACTTTCAAGTGATTCTCCTGGGTAGCATAAACGTAAGTTTTACTTTCAATACTACTGTATAGTTCAGTTACTTTAAAGGTTAAGCATGGTTTCAGACCGGTTCGGTGGCAGGAACTTTCGGTGCTACTTTAAAGTTTTAAAAACTTTAAAGTAGCTTCGGGCAAGTTACTGCTACAATCATAATATCACTTGAAGTTGCAACAACATTAAAGTAATTATACTAAGTAGCAATACCGTTCCACATACTTTAAAAAGCTACTTAGAAGTAATGGAACTACATAGATCTAATAAATAGTAGAAGTAACTACATAATTACTAAAATATTCCAAATTGAACTAATTAAACCTATAAAGTCATATATTTAGTTGTAGTTACGTAACAGCTACTCAATCAAAGTTCCGATCTCAGTTACCGCTACTTAGATGCTGCTTGGACTCGCTCTTACGGTTTCAGCGTAATATGGAATGGACAATGATACTGATGAAAATTAAATATACCACAATTAAATCAGGCTCGTCACTCGCTATTTAAACATAACAAAGCCTAGTTTAAAAAGGTGTTTACCCTAAAAAGAGCAATTTTTAAACCGCGTTCACGGCAAATAATATTTTTATTCTGCGAACCGAAAAAAATTACATCAGCAAACTAAGAAGTTTTTTTAAGGGAGTGTATTATGTTCCTACCGGTAGGTAACGAATTTCTGAAAAAAATTGTTCCTACCGGTAGGCGTTTTGTATTTCTTTAAAAATTCACCTATCGGTAGGTGAATTCTTTTAAAAACTTAAAATAATTTTTCACCTACCAAAACTTAACCTAATTCAACAACAAAACCTAATCACGAATACATTTTTGTAACGTAACTACATACATGGGTCATTTAGACATATTTTTAAATTAATCAAATTATAATTGCTCATTTCAAAACTAGAATGCAGTAAAATTTGTCAGACAAAATCAGTAAAATGTTGCTTACTTTGTTTCTTTTAACATGTGTTGTTATCAGGCTTCATTCAAAAAATGGTTGTGTTAATTGTAAATGCTAATAAGGTGGTCTAAGGTGGCCCGATTTCTTCAGAATCGATAAGGCGGTACATTAGGGATTCCCTCCCTCATAAATAATTTATTAAGCAAGCTTTTGGAACAATTTTTGAATGATTTTTAGATGTGCAATTTATTGATCGAAAACTCCGATTTTTAGTAATAGTATAAAATTCAAACAGTCCTTCAGCTAAGGCTGCTTTTCTTAACTTAGAAGAAGAGGCAGCAACATTTACATATAGTTTATGCTTATCGGTAGCCAGATGCTTTTGCCCAAGTAGCGCTGGAATAGAAATTCATATGAAAATTAGTGCCTCTAATCCTTTTTGCATGCCACAATTAATATTCCAAAGTGATGCTTAATGGAATGTAATAGTTACGTATCTGTCGGTATATTTTTGGCGCGTTAAAATTAATACGTAAAAAATACATCTTTTTCATGTCTTCATCATTGCCACGAACAGCTGTTGTTAGTTGAGTAGACTTCCCCTATTTTACAGATTTTAATTTTGTTTGATAATAAGTGTGATTGGCATTATATAGATGCAACTACGGTTATTTCTTGTAATTAATGTTAACTCAGCGTTTGTATTTAAACCCAAATAAAGTGTGCGATATTTATTTATATAATTGGCACGGTCAAATTAAAGATAAATGATATCTAGTTTTTGAGAAGAAATATAAATCCGTTGGATACCAATATTAAATATAGTTTACTGCAATTTAGAAGTTAGAAGAAAATTAATTAAAAAGTTTACATTTACGTTTATTGTTTCAACCAATAAATGTAATGTAGCTGTTTTGCTGTCTAGGTTCGTCAAATCATGTTTATCCATGAAAAGCGGGACATTTTGAAGATTTTGTGGGCACGGAACAGGTGAAACAAAAGCGAGACTGTCCAGCCAAAAGCGGGACGTCTGGTCACCTTATAATAGTCGTTTATTTTGGTTATACTATAAAATATTTCACTTATAATACCATTAGTAGTCAAAGTTATGTCGACTATTTTTGTGGTGGTTTCACGAATGTCTATCATGCTTGCATTTAAATACCACGAGTGCGCAGCACGAGTGGTATTCGCAAGCATGATAGACATGAGTGTTAAGCACCACAAAAATAGTCTACTTAACTTTGACTAGTTATGGTATTCGAGAGACTATTCAACGAACACGCTTTAAAAAATCAAATTGTTTTTCATAAATGTAGCAATGTTACATTTAATAATTGTACGTTCAATACTCAAAAATAAATGTTGTTAAATATTTGTGTTTTATTAAAATTGTCGATTGTTATCACTAGTGAAAATTGTCAACAATCTTCACTAGTGAGAATTGTTGATACAATTCATTTTCATTGGATTAAAAATATCAAATGCTGCATTTTAATTGGTCAATTTTTAATAAATGACATGTGAGTTGAATAGTCGATAATATATTATTTTTGTAATAGGTACAGTATACAAAATAGATTTACATATCTTTGAGAAAAAATATATTTTTGTATTTTTATATCAGACAGTACAATTCCTTTAAGCTTTATATAGATAATTAATATAACAAATCGGTAAAGCGGTAGGTGAAAAATTATTTAAAAAGAATTCACCTACCGATAGGTGAATTTTTAAAGAAATACAAAACGCCTACCGGTAGGAACATTTTTTTCCAGAAATTTATTACCTACCGGTAGGAACATAATACACTCCCTTTTTTTAAGTTACGTTTTTAAAAGGAGTATTTTCTTGATTTTTCGCCATTCTTGAACACTTATGCAAGCACAACACTCTTACAAAAGAAATGCAACTGCACAGTACAAAATGTTAGCGAGAACTGATTGCATATACGTGTTTTCGCATGTAGGTAAAGTAGTTTAAGCGTTAATGAGACCACGTGCGCGCCGACCAATAGCATCGCTTATGGTTTGTTTACGTCCTGCGACAGGTTACCGCAAACGGACTTTAGACATCACATTTCTATCATTATTACCAAATAACGTAAGAACTGTTTTAGACGCATTAATTTTTTAAAGAATGAGAAGCAAATTTCACTATTCTGTTTAAATCCTCATTAATTAAATCACAAGCATTTAGTTGATTTTCATGATCAAATGATAAGTAAATCTCAATATCATCAGCATATTGACGAGACTTACAAAATTTTAAACAACTAGGTAGTTCTGGAGTATAGATAGCATATAACAACTAAAGAATACATTAGATCCTTGCAGTGCTCCATACTTAAAAATTTTTATACTAGAAGTGCTATCATGCAAGACAATGCATTGCTTACGATTCTGCAAATAATTGATTATTAGCAAAATTGCAGAATCGTCAAATTAATATGCTTAAGAATGGCTAAGAGTATATTGTGATTTATTGTGTCAAAGGCTTTGGAGAAGTCAATGAGTACAATGTCATTGCATACACTATACTGCCAACATGACTAATTACAATGTAAAAGTCAATTGTATCAATTCAGATACTGAATACCACAATAATGGCAAAGTTCTTACGAATAGCCCTCTGGAACCCCAATGAAATGGATAAATATAAGAAAGAAATAAAATGATTTCTGGTCCATAACCTAATAGACCTTCTATTAACAAGCAGAACCCATTTTGTAAACCGTAGTTATTTATATATTCCGTTCTACAGATTATATTATACAAACCATCTCGAAGGTATTGGCTGATGCGAATTCCGCAAGTTAAAGAAGTCAACTACCTTGGATAAACTATACACAGCAAACTAAGCTGAAAGGGGCACATCAGCAAAAAACATAAACAAATAGATCTAAAAGTATGTCAACTAAACTGGTTAGAAGGAAGATCAAAACTTTTGCTGGAAAATAAGCTGCTCATTTACAAGGCAATAATAAAGCTCATCTGGAATTATGCCATTGAGTTTTAGGGCTGCGTCAATAAATCCAACACGGTAATAAACCAAAGAAGCCAATTAAAAGTCCTCAGAATGATGCTCCCTGGTATGTGTTGAATCACGCCATCCAACCTGTACCAACTTCATCCCATGTGTATCGTACAAAATCTTATCTGCAACAATTTTTTTGACATTTTTCTAATGCTCAAAGGGTGACCCTGAATAGTACAATATGATGTTGATTCGCTATCTTTTCAACATCCTGTATTATACCCAAATTAACGTCTGCCATATTAGATAACTCACGACAATTTTCCACTAAATTAGTTAACCCCAAGTCCTATTTTTCCAGGATGGTGAGCACAAGTACGGTCCATCATACCCTCGAACAGATATTGAAGTCACAGGAGAACAGATAGCATCTGGAGTTCCTGGTGTTCTACAGGTTAGGAGAGGTAGCGAACCTGCTTTAAACCAATTACCTGTCGGTCCACCCCCACCAACAGATCATACGAAAAGATGGAGTGCAGCTCCCCTTATCTTAGAACCAACTAATATAGGATACGCAAATCCAGAATGGGGTGATGACGTTAAAGAGGAAGATGAAGATAGGAATTTTCGAAGAATAACAAGGGATGGAAGCAATAGACTATCAATGCAGTTTTTGGGAGATGGTGTAGGGTAAATTAAATTAATTTTTAAGTTTACTATTGACTTTTAAATTTTAAAATTCCTTATATAGATATCGTTGGGCTGAAGCAGCTGAAAGAACTGCGAATTCTAGATTGCACGGGAGTACATCTTTACCACGAGAAGGTAAAAGGAGAGAACCTTTAGGACAAGCTAACAATTCATCAAGCCCTGTTACTGTGCAAGATAGTGACACTCATTCTCTGTATGTTCTAATCTAATTCTATTCGTTATTAATTTATTTAACAAAATGTTATTTTAGTGGAGAACTTATAGTGATACGTAATGAACCAGGACCTTTAGGAATACATGTAGTGCCAGATTATGATAGATTAGGTAAAGATAGAGGATTATTAGTTCAAGGTATAGAACCTGATGGTCGGATAGATCGAGATGGTAGGTTAGCTATTTATGATCGAATCGTAGAAATTAATGGCCAAAGCGTTTTAAATATGCCATTTCAAAGGTAGGTTAATTTCAAGACTTATTCACAACAAGCATTAAATTTATTTTTTTTACAGAGTGCAAGAACTTTTTAAATTATCATTAACGTCAACTGAACTTAGATTAAGAGTAATTAAAAATGGTCTCGATGGCTTAAGGAAACCTCCTCCACCAGTGTATCCTCGGTTTCCTGATGATAAAGAAAATGTTTCCATGGTTGAATGTGAACAGAAACGTAAGTATAACAACTTTGTAGAACCATTCGGAAATCTAATTTTACATTTATTTTGTAGAAAGTACAAATACCAAAGTAGCTACAGTATCTCCAACCAAAAAAGTGCCTGCAGTTTCGCGAAATTTAAAATCTCTTCTTACTGCAAACACACGAAAGATTGGTAGAAAAATAGAGATAGAATTAATAAAAGGTCCGCATGGTCTTGGTTTTAGTATAACAACTAGGGATAATCCTGCTGGTGGGAATTGTCCTATTTATATAAAAAATATTATACCAAAAGTAAGTTTTTACTATTGTTTTATTTTTTGTATAAAATTAATTTTTTTCATGTTACAAATCATAAAAACCAATTCGTATTTGTACATGCACAATTATTAGATGTATTGCGTTACTGTATTGGTTGCTGATAACAGGAAGCAATCGAAATGTCCTCCTACTAAACTATGTTTTATACGAGGTAAGGGCCATAAATTCTCGGCCCGGCAGGGTTCTACAGGCGCCAACATGTTCAAACTCGGTTGCGTCATAGTTGAACATGTAAGAAGCCTACACTATATATATTACGGCTAGAAGTGTTATAGATCTTAGTAGCCACTCAAGCATCATGACGAGTGCATGAAAATGTCGCAGCTTACGAAAATTGAGTACCGCGCGGCATTAAATTTTTAACAAAAAAAGGGCGCACGCCTAATCAAATCAAACAACGTTTAGACGGCGTTTATGGTGATTTATCTACTTCATATTCCACTGTAGAAAAGTGGTCAAAATGTTTCCGTTTGGGGCAAGAATTTCCTGAAGATGATGAGCGCACCGACCGGCCAATTGAAGCGGTAACGCCTCAAAAAGTTGCAATCATTGAATAAATGGTATTAGAAGATCGCTGCTTTAAAGTTAAGGAGTTAGCAGTAATGTCTGACATTTCAAAAACAAGTGTTCGCCGAATTCTTCATGACCATTTGGATATGAATAAAATTAGTGCAAGATGGGTAGCGCGTCTTCTTTCTGCTGTTCAACGTCAACGTCGCGTCGAATGTACGCGCTCGCTTTTAAACTTGCGTGGAGACGACCCAAAGCCGATTTTGGAGTCCATTGTCACTGGAAATGAAACAATGGTTCTGTCCAATGTTTTCTATCCAAAAGGGAATCGATGAAATGGCGGCGACCCGATGAATCTCGCCCCAAAAAGGCGAAGGTCGTTCAATGAACAAAGAAAGTTATGGCAACAATATTATGTGATTGTGACGGCATTTTACTGATTGATTTTAAAGAACCCAATACAACTGTTAACAGTACATATTATGCGTCTTTATTGCATAAATTGAGAAACAATATTCGTGAAAAACGTCAAGGAAAATTGACAAGAGGTGTTCGATTATTACACGACAATGTACCCGTTCATACTACCGCAACTTCACCAGCTGCCATTTGCGAGTTGTAAGCAGCTGTAATTGAACATTTTGAAGGAAAAACTTGATTATTTTTACAAGGGCATTGGATTATAAATTTCACGTTGTACTAAGTGTATTGACATTAGGGGAGATTATATTGAAAATTAAAAACTATTATATTTTACCCAGTTTATTTTTTCTATATCAGGCTGAGCATTTATGGCGCTTACCTCATACATGAAGGAGAAGAACAGATGAAGAGCTTTATAGTCTCCACTGGTGAATACCGCCAGTTCTTCGAGCCTTTAAAAATTAAATTCACTTAATTAATATAATAATACTGTGGGTACAAACCTTGAAATTGTTTTCATAGCAAAAGAAAGCTGCTTTTATGTCAGGTTTTTCTCTTTGCATAAAGTAACAATTTTCACCGCGTAGTGGCACTAGCTATCAGGACCACACTGTAGGGTATAAATCCTGCACAAGCTCGTTACATTATATATGGATGAAGGTGGCACAATAATAAATATTGTTAAGCTGGGAATGTTACATTAACTGGGACATCTACAAGAATGAATCAGATGAGAATCTCCAAATTAATACTCATTGAAGAACCATAAAGGGAAAACTTGGTGGGAAGATGTCAAAGAGAATCTTGAAGTGATTGAAGAGATATTAGAAAACTGGCAAAAGACAGGAAATAATGGAGGAAGATTTTATCCATGGACCCTTTCTTTTGAGTCTTTTGAGCTGGTTTATATACGTGTATATTAGGGTAGCCTTAAAAAAATTTGTACTACAAACAGGTGGAAAGGATCCAAAATGATCAAAAAAGAAGAGGCGAATTAATTTTAGCTTTTTCTTAAAACAAAAAACCGTGCCGCAATAGACTTTTTGGAAAAATGCGTTTTTAGCTTGTAATTTTTTGTTCAAGTCAGACGTTGACTTTCTCCTATTCAAAATAATGTTTCAATTCTTTTTTAGATGATTCTAAAGTAAAAAGTTTCAAATTAGTTAAAATTAAATTGAATTAATCTTTGTTTTTCTATGAAAATACTTTAAATTGAAACAATATTTCTCAGTAAATCTCACAACTTCGAGTCCGTTGTGGCACAGTTTTAAAAAAAAAAGCGTTAAAATGAATTTGCACCTTCTTTCTTCATCATTTGGGATCGTTTCCACCTGTTTGTAGAAAAAAAATTTTTAAGGCCACCCTAGTGTATATATTTCTTTTAAATATGTTTTCTAGTCATTATTAATGATTTTAATGTATTACATTTTCTGCCTAGCAGTGTAAATGAAACAGATGTGCCTGTGAACATAACGGAAAAGAAAAAGTTGTAATTGTTAGTCTGTCTTTGGTTTTTACAGACATATTTTGTAGGACTTATTAAATGTTTATCTAAAATAATGTTAAACTCAGTTATAGTATACTCAAATAGTTTTCAGACTTGTCTTATTTTTGAAAAAACTTTATTGTTGAAGGGAGCAGCCGTAGAAGACGGGCGATTAAAGATTGGAGACAGACTGTTAGAAGTAAACGGAATTGAGATGACTGGTAAAACACAAGCAGAAGCAGTCACGATATTAAGAAATGCACCAGCTGGTAGTAAGGTTAGAATAGTTGTATCCAGACAAGAAGATGTAATAGATTCTGGTTTACCGAGAGTAATGGTAAGTAGTATTTTTTTTACCTTCACAATTATTTGTTTGCATTTTGCTTAATGGTGTTATGTATATGTATTAGTTTTATCTTGTCTGCATATGTAGTATGTCACATTAGTGCTGTTGTTTCATGCAGGATGTAGATACAGAAAGAGAAGAAGAACGAGAATCTGAACCTGTAAGAAATCCTGATGTGCCACCTAATATTCCCCCTTTACCACAAAGCCATTTGCAAGCACGTACACCTGATAAGGGAAATGCCGTTGCTAGAATTATTTCTCAGTTTCAAGAGGCTTCTAATGTTAGTAAAGTTTAATTTTTGCTTTTTATGTCTTAATCAATCACTTAATAGAACTACACTTTAAACTAATCTAATAACAAAAAATTAATTTAATCATAATTACAGCCCCAAGATAAATCGGATGATACTTTAATATTTCCATGGAAGCATCGAGAAATCTTAACGTTCGACATTCCCGTTCACGACTCAGAAAAGGCTGGCCTAGGAATTAGTGTGAAAGGAAAAACTAGCGGTTCGCAGGATTTAGGTATTTTTATTAAAAGTGTTATAAATGGTGGTGCGGCATCGCGTGATAAACGATTAAGGACTAACGATCAGTTGCTCAATGTGAACGGTATATCATTGTTACATCAGTCTAATAGTGATGCTATGGAAACGTTGCGAAAAGCAATGCTTCACACTGAAGGACCTGTACCTGGAAGTATTACACTCACAATTGCAAGAAGGGCTTCCTCACCAGGACCAACACGAAATGCTTCCAGAAGAAATTCTGCTTCTGGTTTACTTAATAATAGTTCTTCCGGTTAGTAAAACATTTTTATTATTATAGTCTATATTTACATTATTTACAAAGTTATGATATTATTTATTCTTAATCGCAGGTGATTTGTGTCAAAGTAATGACACTGATCCTTCAATAACTCAAGACCATTCTGGAGCAAGTGGTGGTTCCACAAACACAGTCATTTATAAGCCTGCACATTTAGATACTAGTAAACAATCGATGAACGATAGCTTTAATACAATGAATACATGGAATCCTGTACTAGATCGACTTACAGGGCATAATAAACAATTAAGAAATGAAAGTTATTATATGGTAAATAATTCCCTGCAATTTGTACCATTTATTCTACTGACTTCTTTTTTCTTCACAGGCTACCCATGATACTTGGAGTTCAAGTATGCTAGGAAACCAATCAATGAATAAACTAATAAGTCCAACAGTAAACCTCAATTCAGGCGACATGATTCTTATAGAAGATGAATGTGGTCCTCGATTATTACCTCGCCAAAATTCTCAGTAAGTTCTATCAACATAACATGTAAACAAAACAGAAAAAATGAACTAACATTTCTTTGCTTACAGAACAAAATTACAGAATGATTCCAGTCATCATAATGGTTTAGAGAACCGTAGCGACCATGAACCTGATGGTAAAGCTAGTCTTACTGCTACTAATTATGATAAAAGTACGGAATCAACTGCGACTACATGTGTTAATAATGATGTAACATATGCTAGTCAATTATCGTTAGAAAATCCCAATGCTTTTTCAAGAGATGCTTTTGGAAGGCAAAGCATGTCGGAGAAACGACACGCTACTCTTGATGCTAAGAGTACAGATACATATCAACGAACGAAGAAATTACGTGAAGAAAGAGATAAAAATAAACATAAAGACAGTAAGTGAATGTCATTAATTTGTAATGACTCTGTGCATGTCTATGTTTTGTTCATTATTAAAGCGATGTTTTTAACTATCATATTGTGCTAATCTTTGTGTACTTCCTTATTTTCCTAACAGCTAATTTGGTACGTGTTGGATCTGTGGAATCTGTCATAAGTGTAAACCGTTCATCTGAACATCCTGAGTGTAAGCATTTCATTACATATATGTTGTTAATTAATAATTATAAAAGTTACAAGGAAAGCTGGTATTTTAGAACCAGGTAGTATTTTATGTACAAAGCACAAGTTTGCTTAAACTGTTTATTAAGTAGCGAAAGCTGCTTTTTAGACACATAATGTCTATCCGGATGGAGCACGATTATTTTAGAAACAGTTTAATATTTTAAAATACGGTTTTAGAGAAAAGAATTGTAAACTTCCTGGCATTATGTGATAGATGACATAAAGTTAAATTAGATTTGTTCATATTATTTAATTTATTGGATGGATTGCTACTACATTAAGTATCCCTATACCTTCAAGTATCAAATAAATATAGAAAATGATAAAAGTAACTTTTATGTTATACATAACAGTGAACATAACCTTAAAATAAATTTTTATTATTATGTTTGATTTATTGAATGGGTTGGTAGGTCATCAAGTATTGTTATTAAGAAAAAAGGAATTAAAGTAGGCCATGACCAAACTATTAAGAGTGGTAACATGTCTATCGTTCTATCATATGATCATATGCAGAGGCACTGTCAACTGTCCAAATAAATAAGTGAATTGTCAGTATTAACTTCTGCTATTTAGATTGACAGTAAATTAAAAAATATGAGATGTAGTGAGTCTTCATAACATAATCACACTTTTCTCTAATTCCTTTTTTATTTAATCACATAATATTAGTAAACCTGCTAGATACATACGAGGCTGGTTTGATAATTAAGGTAAAAGGCAGACAGACGGCGACACAAATCCCAAAAGCAAATGATATTTGACAAGTGTCAATCTTTAGAAGCTTACATGTGAATTTTTATTTCAATACTCTTTCTAGTCTTTGTCTGGCAGTTTGTTAAAGAAAGTGTTGTCGGTGCTTTTTGTCATTATGGAAAAGAAAGGAGTTTCGTGCGGTGATGAAATTCTTCGTTTTGGAAGGTAAAAAGACAAAAGAGATTAAAGATCGATTGGATGCAGTGCTTGGGGAGTCTTCTCCGTCATTTAAGACTGTGCATACATGGGTGCATCAAATAGCAAACATGGTGGGCATTTCAACTGAATGCATGCATAACATCTTGCACAAAAATTTAGAAATGAAAAAGCTCTGTGCGCGTTGGGTGCCGCGATTTACTCATGTTGGAACAGAAACAACGTCGAAACGATGCTTCAATTGAGTGTTTTAATCGTTTCAAGTGCAATACCAACAAATTCTTCCATCGGTTCATAACAGTCGATGAAACTTGAGTCCATCATTATATTCCTGAGAGCAAAGAGCAGTCGAAACAATGGATTGAGAACGGAAAAACGGCACCAAAGAAGGCAAAAATGACTTCATTGGCTGGCAAAGTGATGGCGACTGTCTTTTGGGACACACGAGGAATAATATTTGTCGACTACCTTGAAAAAGGAAAAACCATCAACGGCAAGTATTATGCTAGCTTATTGCAGCGACTAAATGAAGAAATCAAGAAGGGACGGCCTCATTTGACAAAGAAGAAAGTGTTGTTCCATCAGGATAACGCACCAGCTCACACCAGTGTGATTGCGATGGCAAAAGTTCACGAGTTGGGATTCGAATTGTTGTTATATCCATCTTATTCGACAGATCTAGGCCCATCTGACTTTCACCTATTTCCAAATCTAAAAGAATGGCTTGGTGGAAGAAAATTTTCAACCAATAATGAAGTAATCGATGCTGTAAATTGCTTTTTTGCAGAGCTCGACAAAGACTTATAAAGCGCTCTGGAACATCGATGGACCAAGTGTGTCAAGCTAAATGGGGACTACGTTGAAAAATAAAAACATTTTAATCAGATAAATTGTTTTTTTCGTCCTCGTTTACCTTACTTATCAAACCAACCTCGTAGGTTATCTCAACAAAATGTCTGTCTATCTAGAGTGTTTTGACTGATAAAGAATGCTCCCTACATGTGAGACTGCAAGACTCTTACAGACGGCTCTTCTAGACTACGATCCATTCTAAATTGTGCAGGCATATGCAAGTATGAATGTATTGATGAGAGAACATGGGGTGAGTGTGGGTCCTAGGGAACCTTGCCTTGTGACATGAGAGTGTTTTAAGAGGCTGTCTCCGAGAAACTGTACAAATTTGGATACATGATTTACATGAATGTTTTACGTGGGGTTCCCGTGTTAACATACCCCCACGTTCCTTCCCTGGGGAGGAAGTAATTGAGATACGCTCAATCAGCACGCAGTTGCACAGCAATTGCTCCTAGTTACTCACTGGTCAGAGCGAGGTTGCTTATTCACCCTCTACTAGCTAACCAGGTTAGTACCGGAGCGATTGACTTAACACGTGCTCACCCGCCGGCACCTTCCCGTCCTCTTTCATATGGGGCAAGTGCCTCATCCAGCATTAAGACTATTCCCCCAACCTAGGTCAGTACATCGGAACCCTGAAGTTCCTTCACCGAGCCGGGGTTGGGGCCACTGCCCGATCGAATCCAACCTCAAGTGTGGCGGCACTTGGTTTTTAAATGATTTTGCCACCCTGATCTTCCAGTTATAGGCTTGGTGTGCCCCCGACAGGATATAGGATATATATAAAATATATATCCTATATATTTTGTAGAATATAGCCATTAACTGTGAAAAAAGTACTGATAGGGAAAAATTACAGAAAGAAATTGATCTTAAACTGGGAGAAAGGTATAGAACGCAAATAATTGAGAAAAGGAAACCATGCTTAAAGATTATAGGATTGGTTGATAATTACAGTAATGAAGAACTAGCGGATTATATCCAAAAAGAAAATGCAGAAGTAATAAAACAAGGAGAGTTGAAAGTTAAAGTCGTTGAAAAGATGAAAACTAAGTACATGGCCATATTAGAAGTAGATGGAGTATTATTTAACAGAATAATGGAATCGGGAAAATTAAAAGTGAATTGGGAAATTGTAGAGTATTTGAACATATTTCAATATTATGATGTTATAAATGTTATGGGTATAATCACAAAGCAGAAATTTGTGCTAATGAGATATGTTGGAAGTGTGGAGAAACTGACCACAAAGGAGATGAATGCCATAGTGCTTCCCATAGATGTGTAAATTGTGTAGCTGCTAATAAGAAATTTGGAAGAAAACTGGATATTGATCACTCTATTTATGACTTCAACTGTGCAATATATAAAAGGTATGTGGAAAAAAAGAAAGATAAGATTTCTTATAGTATATAGCAACCGCTTAGAAGGCTGTATTATATTACTGAATGCACAAAGTGTTACCGCACACATGGATGAGATTACCTAGTTAGTGATAAAAAATAAACCTCTGATACTGTGTTTAACAGAGACTCATTTGACCAACAATATTGATGATTTTGAAATAAATATTACAGGATATCATTTATTAAGACTGGACTCGGAAAGTAGGCAAACAGGAGGAGTGTGCTTTTATATTATGCAGAGAATTGCATTCCAAACAGTAGACACTTTTATTCTTCATAAAAATTATTGGATATTGGTTCTAAAATTAAAAATCAATGGATGTTCATTTGTAATAGCGGGTTTATACACATACAACAATTAACAGTAGAACATGTATCGATCTAGTTATCACTAACGATAGGGAAATTAATACTGAAGTTTTGCATGTGTCGGGGATATCGAGTCATCCAGCAGTAACGATTTTTACAAAAATGATTGATGATAAAGTGGCAACTATTAAAATTCGCTGCAAATTAAATAGTAGAGACGAAAGCTCTCATAAACTTGAATTAATACCTTTTAATTATAGACTGGCTGATATCGATACTAAAGTTGATACTTTGCTCACTGAATTAAGCAAGATTTTAGATGAACTAAGGCCAAAAAAAGATATAAAAATTAAGGAAAGCAAAAATCTGTGGTTCAATGGGAAAATTCTAGAGGCTATGAGAAATCGTGATAGGGCTTACAAGAAATATCAAATTACTAATGAAGTCAGACTGGAACACTTATTGGAGAGAAAGAAATAGAGCAGTAGCAGTCTTTAAAAATGAAAAAAGGAACTATTACAACACTAAAGTATTCGAAAGTAGAGGAGATGAAAAATTAATGTGGCGTACACTAAAAATGTTCATTAAGGTTAAAATTTGCGAAACAGCGTTTCAATATGTGCTGCAAGACTGGAAAGAAGCGATGGAAAATGATAATTGTGTTTTTGGACTTGAAGAGAGCGTTCGAAACAATAGACCAACAAATGTTACTAGATAAACTTAAAAAATATGGTATACATGAAAAGGTGTTCGAGTGGATAAGCAGTTATTTAACAGGTAGACAATAAAAAGTTAAGTGTGGAAGAAGTGTATCATCAGAGATTTCTAGTAATGTAGGAGTGCCACAAGGAAGTATACTGGGGCCACTGCTGTTTGTGATTTATATAAACGATTTAAGTAATTGGATAAAACAATGCAAGTTTCACTTTTTTGCAGATGATACTGTTATTTACTGTTGTGGTAAAGATACTGATAAGTTAATTGAGACTATAAATAGTGATCTGTTAATTGTTACAGACTGGTTAGCAGTTAATAAGTTAAAAATTAATGTTAATAAGACGAAAGGTATGTTAATAGCTAAACGAACAGTGTATGAAAGTTATGTTGAAAATAATATGAGAGTTAAGGTTGAAAGTGAAGAAATAGAAATGGTAGATAGAATAAAGTATCTTGGTATAATTGTCGATAGAAATCTGAAATTTAATGATCATGCTGATTTTGTATGTAAGAAAATCTCGAAAAAGTTAGGGGTCCTGGGTAGAACAAGTTGTCTTTTAGATTTAAGTATAAGAAAGACTATTTATAATACAATTATCTTACCTTACTATTATTTTTGTGGTACAATTTTGTATTTGTTTAATGAGAAGGCTTTAAGTCGATTACAAGTTTTGCAAAATAGAGGTATGAGATTAATTTTAGGATGTAACCGATATACTAGGATTAGGGATATGCATAGGACTTTGCAGTGGTTAGATGTCAGACAGTTTAGTGAATATTGTGCTTTGGTTTTTATTCATAAGATTAAAATTGGCCTTATGCCACCTTATTTTGATGATGTGTTAGTTGAATGTGGTAATGTGCATAATTATTTAACAAGGAATAGGAATGACTTTTGTATAACAAGCAGAACTCGAAAAGTATCATTTAATTCTTTATTTGTCAAAGGTTTAATAAGATATAATTCTCTACCACAAAACATGAGAGATACCACAAATGTTAATATTTTTAAGCGTCTGTTAAGAGAGTCTTACTTGATTTAAGATAAAACTATTGTAGATTTTATTTTTGATTTTTATGTATTAGTTATGCTAAATAAAAATCTTATTATTATCCTAGTTTTTAGTTATTTTTTAAGTATTATGTCTTTTTTTTATATAAATTAATTATTTGACATGTATGCAGTTATATAATGGGAACTCCCCCACATTGTAATTGGGCTTGCCCGTTTTGTGGGAGTAAATAAATAAATTAGAATAAAGAGCAATTAGTAGAATAGAAATCAGCTTTTCTTGTATCGTAAAATAAAGAAGCAATATAACATGCTTACCTCATTAATGTAAACTTCCATCCATTTATAACTTGGAACGTAGTTAAATTTTATTTAAAAAATTTTGATAATTGATAAAATTAATGATCACATTATTATTACAGTTGAATCAAGTTTAAAGTTACAATATATTGCTCATCTCCTTTGTAGTATTCAATAAGCAATTTACCAATTATTAAACATAAAGCCTTCACCTTCAGTCAAATTGTTTCAAATAACACTATGTTGAGTTTATTATTAGTTAGATGGATGGAAATTTATTGTCGACCTCATTTATACAAATCATTCATCTGAACAAATTTTACAGGTCAGCTAAAAAACGTTTATGTTCAATTTTTAAAGTATTTAGTATTGATTATTATATAGTATATAATTTTTTTCTGGAGATTACTATTTTATGTTTTACTAGGGTGTAGAATGAATAATTCTACACCAGATCACATACAAATAACATTTTTTATTTTACGCAGTTTATAAATGAGGTCGATGTTATGTATCTTTACAACAAATCAGTATAAAACCTAACTATTGTACTTATTATAGATGCAGATAAATTAGGTCAATTAGGTCCGTCACTAGGTATGAAGAAGTCCTCTAGCTTGGAATCACTGCAAACAATGGTACAAGAGGTAAGAACTACATCCATTTTATACTGAAAATGGTATTAACCATTTAAATTCTAGATACAAATGCAAGAAGAAGCTGACCCTGCATACAGTTACAGAGGTGGTGCAGGTGCATTAAAAGTAATCCGAGGTCGTGGTTGCGATGAAAGCTTTAGAGCTGCTGTCGACAAAGATTATAATAAACATTTAGTTGATCCAAACCATCGGTCAGAAACAAGTAAGGAATAAAATTTTAAAAATATGTTTCATTTTACACACAAATCTTATAATTATCTTAGGTGCCAAAAAGCATTGGTTATTAGATCCGCCATCAGATTTTGAAAGAGAAATCGATGGATTTAATAATGTTAGAGGTGGACCACGCCAATCTTCTTTAAATGCTGCATTGGATGTTAAAAATAAGCCTGGAAAAAAGAAACCTGGTATATTTAAAGGAATTGGGTCTATGTTTAGGTAGATTTTTATTTTTGCCAAATAACAGTATTATTTGATAAAAATTTGATAATATCTTAGGTTTGGCAAACATCGTAAAATGGAGTTCAATAATTCTGAAACATCACAACATTATCAACATCCAAATGAATTTGATGCAGATGCCCATCAACAGCAACAAATTCACCAAGCAGACAATAGCACTAACAGTGTAAATCAGTTGCAGTCTCAAAATCATAAGTCTGAAATAGATAATAACGTAAATGCAAATGAAAGGAAACAACAGCAGCAGCAGCCGCAACAACATCAACAGCAACATCAGCAACAACAACAACAGCATCAGGAGCGTGAACCATTATATCAAAAACATGGCTTTCTTCACAGGCACGCTGAGCAAGTACAGGTTAGTTTATTTATCTTTACAATAACGATGATTTTATAACATAAGCAGCATTTGAAGGTAATACCAGAAGGTGCTATACCCCCATTGAGATATCGGAATAATAATATTCAAATGGACCATAATCATAACAGAGGAGAAAGGAGTCAATTGATGAGAGCCTATGAGCAAAGACAAGCTCAGAGGCAAGCGCATTATGCTTCCGTGGAGCGGGAAAACGAGACTGATCAGAGAGCACGACCGGTAAGCTTTATGATTTAGTTTTTTATAATGAGTAAGATTAATAAAGAACAACACGTTTTGCAGCAAAACGAGGTTATGAGTAATTATAGTGAATATGGAAGACCCGGTAGTCGAAGTGGTATAACAGATCCTGTACGATTTACACATTACGTAAACTACAATGAATTGCAAAACCACCTAAGGTAAATAAAACAGATTTTCATTCTTTTACAAATAATCACGGCTATTATGCATTCATTTTTGTGACTGTGTTTCTATTCTGATCATTTGCACACATCTCATTTGTAACTAACTTTGATATGTTGCATGACTTATTACTTGGATAAACAAAATTGATCTGCGTTGCACCATTTAAGAGCGGTCAATGCGCATTTATTAATTTAATCAAAATTGTTTAAAATTGTACAGTACTTCTATGGATAAAAATTGAGTATACTTTTATGGTGAAACCACCACTGCTCATATGCATTTTAATGAAAAATATAGTTGGCTTGTAGTTTGGTAAATCACAGTGAAAGCTTGTTTGATTACCGTCTTGCAAACAAGTAAGAGTTCTTCATTTATATAAAAAAGATGTCTTGAAGCTAATCGAGTATAGATCAGTACATATAGTTGGAAACGCATGGGCTTGATATAGGAATATAAAGTAGGGTGGCTATATTTAGAAAATGAAGGAACGGGACAAGATTTTTGTAGGGCAAGACTGATTAAAAATATAGGAATGATTTATATAACCTTTATTTCGAAACAAACATAAACATAGGTACGAGGTAAGCGCCATAAATTCTCGGCCCAATAGGTGGTCATTGGATTTTTAACAAAAGAAGGGCACATGCCTAATCAAATCATGGTGATTTATCTCCTTCATATTCCACTGCAAAAAAGTGGTCAAAACGTTTCCATTTGGGGCAAGAATCTCTTGAAGATAATGAGCTCACCGGTCGGCCAATTGAAGCGGTAACGCCTCAAAAAGTTGCAATCATTGAATAAATGGTATTAGAAGATCGCCGTTTGAAAGTTAAGGAGTTAGCAGTGATGTCTGACATTTCGGAAACAAGTGTTCGCCGAATTCTTCATGACCGTTTGGGTATGAATAAAATTAGTGCAAGATGGGTATCGCGTCTTCTTTCTGCTGTTCAACGTCAACGTCGGGTCGAATGTGCGCGCTCGTTTTTAAACTTGTGTGAAGACGACCCAAAGCCGATTTTGGAGTCCATTGTCACTGGAGATGTAACAATGATTCTGTATTATGATCCTCTATCCAAAAGGGAATCTATGGGATGGCGGCGACCCGATGAACCTTGTCCCAAAAATGCGAAAGTCGTTCGATTGACAAAGAATGTTACGGCAACAATATTCTGGGATTGTGCAGGCATTTTACTGATTGATTTTAAAGAACGCAATACAACTGTTAACAGTACATATTATGCGTCTTTATTGCATAAATTGAAAAACAATATTCGTGAAAAACGTCGAGGAAAATTGACAAGAGGTGTTATTAGTACACGACAGTGCTCCCGTTCATACTGCTGCAATTTCACAAGCTGCCATTCGCGAATGCGGCTTTGAAGCATTGGATCATCCACCGTACAGTCCGGATATGGCTCCTAGTGACTATTATTTATTTTCCAATTTAAAGAAAGGCCTTGTTTGTTTGTTGTTGTTTGTTTGTATGTGACATATGAAGGGGGTAAGAACCCAGCACCGCGGCCTTAGGCTTATTGTACTCTCATCTTGTCACTTTGTCGGTAAAGAGTTTTGTGATCCTGATTAGGCTTAGTAACCTCTTTACCAGGTCCTCCCTTATGAGTGTCTCACGAGAGAAAGCTCCTTCGAGGAGTGCAAACCTCCATCGGTACAGGGCTTCACAGTCGAAAATAACATGTGAGGCTGTTCGTCCTCTTCATTGCAGAGTCTGCAGATGGGTTCTTCATTACCAATCCCCATTCTATGCATATGCTTCCTTAGGTTGCAGTGTCCAGTTATAAGGCCTGTCACCAGCCTAATCTGTTGTCTGCTTAATTGCAGAATGTCATCAGTCAATTTGTCAGATGTTGTTTTTAGCATCAGTTTGCTATGTCTTTGCCCCTCAATTGCATTCCAATGGTTGTGGTGCTGTCTTTTTATCCAGCTTTTCAACCAGTTTCGAGCAAAGTTGTTGGTAATTCCAAAGATGGGTTCTGGCCCCATAAATGGTAACTCTGCTCCTTTCTTAGCCAAGGAGTCAGCTTTCTCATTGCCACTAATCCCCTTATGCCCCGGGACCCACATCAGGGTTACTCTATTGTGGGTTGAAAGGGTTATTAGGTTTTGTCGGCATTCCCATACTAATTTTGAGTTAGTACGATTGCTAGCTATGGCTTTTATAGCGGCCTGGCTATCTGTAAGGATAAGGATTTCTTTACCTTGGTAGTTCCTTTTTAAATTCTCATGTACACAGATGTCTATGGCATGAGTTTCGGCTTGGAAGATAGTGGCGAATCTCTCCAGCGATGCATAAGCAGCAAACTGAGGTGATTCCCCAAATATTCCTGCACCTGTGCCACTGTCAGTTTTGGAGCCATCCGTATACCAGATTAGCTTATTTGCCTGACGACTTTGTTGTAATAGCCCTTCGTTCCACTCCAGGAGAGTGGTGAAGGGTTTAGTGTGGTTTTGCCTAGCAGGCATAGTATCACTGCTCATGTCTAGCAGTGGGCTGGTTACAACAGAAGTAATTTTGGTGTGCCCATCAAGATGACTGGATTTCCAATTTCCATTGTAGTTCAGTCTGAAAGCCGCCATTCTTGCCTCTGCCGTAATATATATTGTAACAAGAGAGAAAAAGAAGGAACCCCTTCTCGAGCAGCGGATGGAGTATTCTGCGGCATTCGAGAGAATGACGCATAGCACCAACAATGTAAACGAGGCACTGTTTATCTAGCACCTTCCAGAAATACATGGTAGTTTCTACCGGCTTCTAGTACGATTGTAGGAGGGTATAAAAGCGACTCGCGGATAAAAGGGGATCAGTCAACAGCAAGTCATTAACTGTGTATTACAAAATAAATAGTGAATATAAATGTTGTATTAGAAATTCATAGTCTGTAAATAATAGTTTTTAATGGTTTATAATCATAGCGTTAATTTATAGTGTATTAATTAGTGTATAGAAATAAATATTTGTTTGTGAATAGACGATTTAAACAGCACTTGTATTATTATTTTTAAAAAGAACGTTACAGTGGTGTTACAGGTGTGAGGTTTTAAAATAAATAAAATCGCGTAATAATTAATTAAAGTGCTGTGAGAATAAAATTTTTGGTGTTAAAACATAATTTCAACAAACGATTAAAATGGTGATGAAACTGTTAAAAGATCTCAAAGTAATAGACTTGAAACATGAACTTGAAGAACGAGATTTAGATACAACGGGCCTTAAAAGTGTGTTAATAAATCGGCTAAGAGAATGGCTTTTGGAGCAGCAAGAAGACCCTGAAAGTTTCCTCTTCGAAATACCTGGACCCGTAATGGATACTAATTTGTTATTAAGTAAAATAGAAGAGAATTCTAGAATGTTAAAAGAGGAATTACTGGAAAAGTCGGAAGAGAATTCTAGAATGCTTAAAGAAGAATTATTGGAAAAGTCCGAAGAGAATTCTAGAAAGTCTGAAGAGAATTCTAGAATGTTAAAAGAGGAATTACTGGAAAAGTCGGAAGAGAATTCTAGAATGCTTAAAGAAGAATTATTGGAAAAGTCCGAAGAGAATTCTAGAAAGTCTGAAGAGAATTCTAGAATGTTAAAAGAGGAATTACTGGAAAAGTCAGAAGAGAATTCTAGAAAGTCCGAAGAAAATGTTAGAATGCTTAAACAAGAATTACTTGAAAATACTAAAGCACTGGAAGAAAATGTTAAAATGCTTAAAGAAGATTTACTGGAAAACTCTAGAACGCTTAAAGAAGAATTATTAGAAAAGTCTGAAGAAAGTTCTAGAAGGCTTAAAGGAGAATTGTTGGAAAATGTCAAAGCGTTGGAAGATAAAGTTTTCGAAGAATTTTTGGAGAATGCCAGTGCGTTAGGACTATTGGAAGGTAGATTGGCGGAACAAGATAGGGTAATAAAGATGGTAGAAGAGAAAATAGCCCAAATGCAATTACCACCAACAACTAAGAAAGACGATATGGCCGAAATGCTGGAAGATAGAATGAGGCAACTACGGTTTCCCTCAACTTCTGAGTGGCCGTTTAATGAAGTAAAGAAACAAATTAAAGAAGAAAAGGTTCCTGTCGTAGGGATAAAAGTAAAACCACCCACGTTCGATGGAAAGATACCTTGGTCCACCTACTACAAACAATTTGAGGCGGCCGCTGGGGCCAACGGATGGACAGGCAAGGAAAAGGCCGTTTCTTTAACTGTGGCTTTGCGTGGAGACGCGTTGAACGTCCTGCAAACAATCCCAGCAGGACAGGAAAATGATTATCAATTGTTAGTGTCTAGATTGGAGATGAGATATGGAGACGCGCATCTTCAACAAGTGTATCACGCGCAAGTGAAGAATCGTATCCAGAAGAATGGAGAAAGCCTGCAGGAGTTTGAAGCCGATGTTGCGCGGCTTGTCCGATTGGCGTACCCTACGGCACCCGATTCATTTCTGGGACAGCTCGCTGTGCAGACCTTCATTGATGGGTTAAGAGACGGGGAAACACAACAATCATTGAGGCTAGCACGACCAAGAACAACTGATGATGCGCTTGCTCACGCCTTAGAATTTGAAGCTGCAAAGCAAGCGTCCCGAGGTCATGGGCGTGTTCGGGCCGTTGTGGAGGAAGAAGAAGGTTCTAAAGATCACCTAGAGGAGTTAGTACTGAGAGTTCTTCGGAAGGAAGAAAGCCGTAAGAAGAATCATCAAGAAGTTCGAGGGCCCCGTTGCTGGAACTGCGGCGAACAAGGACATGTAGAACGGCGTTGTCCCAAAATAACAAAAGTACAACCGTCGGAAAAGTTAAAAGGGGTTGGCAAGAGAGGGCGAACGTTGACTGTTAGTAAAGATGCCCCAGAGATCATCGTCCATGCCGTAACATCAAAGAATAGTAACGGCAGTTTGTTTGTAGATGGAAAGATTGCTAACCGAACTGTTCCACTACTTATTGATACGGGGGCGACAAAATCCATCGTACGCCCTGATGTTCTACAATCAAGTATTAAATTGTTACCGACTACTACTCAACTCCGTACAGCAACAGGTGAAGCGATACCAACACGCGGAGTGGTGAAGATGAAGATTGGCATTGGCAGTGAAGAACGTGATCATGAGGTGCTGGTAGCCGACATCATTGACGAATTCATCTTGGGAATGGACCTCCTGAGAAAATTTGGTTTTACATTGGACTTGAAGGAGGGTGTTTTGAAGGTTGGTAACGAAGAACTTCCGTTGCACCCACGAGAAGATCCTGTCGTAAGGGTTTTGCTGACAGAAGATGTGATATTGCCTGGTCAAAGCGAGATGGTTGTCGAAGCAGGTTTGGATGGAGATCTTCGGGTAGGATGTGTGCGAATGATGGAGCCTGTTTGTGATAAGAAGATCCATAGTGGCATACTGGTGGGAAAAGCGCTGATCAAGGTTGGAAAGAGAGTACCGGTGAGAATTATGAACGTTAATGTGGATCCGGTGACATTGAAGAAGAGTACCCTTGTGGGACAGTGTGTGCCAGTATTTCGAGTAGCCAGGTGTATGGCTGATGTTCCAAGACCAGTGCCCAAAGACCATGGTGGAAAATTAGTGGGTATGGTTACTAGCTCGTGCGAAGACCTTAACAGAACGGAAGTGAAAGAGGTACAGGGTTTGGTTCACCGATACCAAGATATCTTCGCTCTTGACGATAGCCAGAAGGGACGAACAAATATAGTAAAACATAAAATTAATACAGGCAACTCTATGCCTGTCCGTCAGCAGCCGAGGCGTCTACCTCTAGCAAGGCGAGCAGAAGCCGAAAAGATTATTACTGATATGGAAGAACAAGGGGTTATCGAGCCATCCAGCAGTCCATGGGCATCACCGGTGGTCCTGGTCAGTAAGAAGGACGGGTCAACGAGATTTTGTGTGGACTATCGGCAGCTTAATGACGTGACCAAGAAAGACAGCTATCCCTTACCACGCATCGACGACACGTTAGATACCCTGTCTGGTTCACGATGGTTTTCGACTTTGGACTTGAAGAGCGGTTATTGGCAAGTTGAAATGGAACCTGAAGACCGGGAGAAGACCGCGTTCACTATTGGTTCTGGACTATGGCAGTTTACAGTTATGCCTTTTGGTCTATGTAACGCTCCGGCCACCTTTGAGCGTCTAATGGAGACCATCCTGAGAGGGTTGTCGTGGAAGACCTGCCTGGTATACCTAGATGATGTGATTGTAGTCGGAAAATCATTCAACGAACATTTGAAAAATCTAGAGGAAGTGTTCCGAAGACTACGTGGAGCCAATCTGAAATTGAGTCCGAAAAAGTGCCACATATTCAGAAAGGAAGTGAAATATCTCGGGCACGTCGTATCACAAAATGGAGTGGCAGCCGACCCCGATAAGATTCGTGCAGTTCAAGAGTGGCCAACACCGAAAGATAAACACCAAGTTCGTAGTTTTCTTGGGTTATGTACCTACTACAGGCGTTTCGTTCCTGGGTTTGCCAATATAGCGAAACCTCTGACAAGGTTAACTGAAGATGGGCGCGAGTATGTTTGGAGCGGAGAGTGTGAAACAGCTTTCCAACAGCTGAAGCGTGCCCTGACAACAGCACCAATATTGAGCTATCCACGGACAGAAGGGAAATTCATACTTGACACAGATGCAAGTAATCTAGCCATTGGGGGGGTACTTTCTCAGATACAGGATGGACAAGAAAAGGTCATCGGCTATTTTAGTAAGGTTTTGTCGAAAGCCGAAAGGAATTATTGTGTGACCAGAAAAGAACTATTGGCCGTCGTGAAGTCCGTCGAGCACTTCTACAAATACTTGTACGGACGGAAGTTTTTATTGAGGACGGACCATGCAGCGTTGAAATGGCTTCTACAATTCCGTAATCCTGAAGGCCAGGTTGCAAGGTGGATCGACCGATTACAAGGATACGACTTTGACACCGAACATCGAGCGGGCACTAGTCATCGAAATGCCGATGCTCTTTCAAGAAGACCCTGTCCAACGGATTGCCGTCATTGCTCTCGCTTGGAAGAGAGGGTTTGCCAAGTATTAAGAACTACCATCGTCAACGACAATTGGTTGCCGGAAGAATTGCAACGACAGCAGAAGGATGATCCCGAACTAAAAATGGTACTGGAATGGAAGCGCGTGGGAGAAAGGCCTGCCTGGGAGGCTGTCAGCCCTTTCAACAGAACGCTCAAAGCATATTGGGCCCAATGGGAGTCCTTGAAGGTGGAAGACGATCTCCTGAAGCGAGTACTGGAGAGTGAAGATGGCACCACCATTAGATCTCAGTTCGTGGTTCCAAGAAGCCGAGTGGCTACAGTATTGCGACATCTCCATGACGGTGCCTCCGGAGGACACTTCGGTGTGAAAAAGACCTTGGAGAAAGTTAAGGAGCGTTTTTATTGGGTCAACTGTAAAGAAGACGTGAAGGAGTGGTGCCGGAAATGTGAACTATGTGCCACTGGCAACGGACCCTTGGGGAAACGAAGAGCACCTATGAGGCAGTACAATGTGGGTAGTCCTCTGGAGAGAATAGCTATAGACATTGCCGGACCATTTCCCGAAACTGACGATGGGAATAAATACATCTTAGTGGCAATGGACTATTTTACCAAATGGCCAGAAGCATATGCCCTACCAAACCAGGAAGCTGCGACTGTTGCTGACGTACTAGTCAAAGAGTTTTTCAGTCGCTTCGGAGTGCCCATGGAGCTGCATTCGGATCAAGGCCGCAATTTCGAGTCTGTACTCTTTGGAGAAGTCTGTCGATTGTTGGGCATTCGCAAGACTCGGACCACACCGTTACATCCGCAGTCCGATGGAATGGTAGAACGCATGAATCGAACAATGGGCAAATATTTGGCCAAGGTCGTCTCCGATCATCAACGAGACTGGGACCAATACCTGCATCTGTTTCTGATGGCTTATCGTGCATCGGTCCACGAAACAACCGGGCAGTCACCAGCGTCTGTGATGTTTGGACGCGAGTTACGGTTACCGTGTGATCTGGAATTTGGGTCTCCACCTATAGAGCAGGAGGTAGCCGGGAATGATTATGTCATCAACTTAAAGAAGAAGTTGGAGGATATTCACGACCGAACCCGAAATAATAGTCGAATCGCGAGTGACCGGATGAAGGCTACGTACGATGTGAGAGCCCAAGAAGGAGGGTTTCAACCTGGAGAGCTTGTCTGGTTATACAACCCGCAAAGGCGTCGTGGCTATTCTCCAAAGTTACAGCGAAATTGGGAGGGTCCATACCAGGTGAAGAAACGAATAAATGACTTGATTTATCGCATCCAGAAATTGCCAAGAGGGAAACCAAAGGTGGTACACTCCAATCGTCTGGCGCACTATGAGGGAAATAATGA
Source organism: Agrypnus murinus (assembly GCA_929113105.1). Lineage (NCBI taxonomy): Eukaryota > Metazoa > Arthropoda > Insecta > Coleoptera > Elateridae > Agrypnus > Agrypnus murinus. The sequence goes on from OV816030.1 coordinate 118,085,566, forward strand.
CGCAGTTCCGGAAGATGAGGCTGAGGTGGCTATCAATACCGTAAGGCCTGGAGATGATCAGCCAACCTTTAGAGAATTTATGGCTGCGTTTTCTGGAACTAGAAAAGCGCGATTCGGAGTCACGACTGAGATGCAACAAGATCTCTTCCGGGTCCCTGGTGATTATTCCATTGCCCACTGTGTCTCCGAGGATCTTCGTATGTCCAGGGGGATCGCAGTAGTGTTTAGAAATAAATTTGGACGGCTGAATGAACTTCGAGAACAAAATCCCTCTGTTGGTAAATCCTTACGCTTGCCTGATCATGACCGATCCATTTACTACTTGGTAACCAAGCAGTTTTATTACCAGAAGCCGAGTTACGCCGACTTGTGGAGGGCACTATGGAATTTGAGAATCGAGTTGCTTACCAGGGGAATTAACAAATTGGCAGTTCCCAAACTCGGCTGTGGGCGGGACCAGCTGGATTGGAGAATCGTTAGAAACATGCTGGAAGTTATCTTTAGAGGTACGGACGTCAAGATCTTCGTCTGCAGTTTTGACCCACAGCCCGCATCAAGGCCAACGAAGAGTGTAGACTGCTACTTCTACCGTAATGGAACGTGTAGTCGAGGTGAAGACTGTCGATATCGTCATGACCCGTTCTACAGGAACCAGATCATAAAACCTGTTCTGGGACAGAACAGACTTGAAGAGGGGGGCAGTGTAACAAGAGAGAAAAAGAAGGAACCCCTTCTCGAGCAGCGGATGGAGTATTCTGCGGCATTCGAGAGAATGACGCATAGCACCAACAATGTAAACGAGGCACTGTTTATCTAGCACCTTCCAGAAATACATGGTAGTTTCTACCGGCTTCTAGTACGATTGTAGGAGGGTATAAAAGCGACTCGCGGATAAAAGGGGATCAGTCAACAGCAAGTCATTAACTGTGTATTACAAAATAAATAGTGAATATAAATGTTGTATTAGAAATTCATAGTCTGTAAATAATAGTTTTTAATGGTTTATAATCATAGCGTTAATTTATAGTGTATTAATTAGTGTATAGAAATAAATATTTGTTTGTGAATAGACGATTTAAACAGCACTTGTATTATTATTTTTAAAAAGAACGTTACAATATGTTTAACGGTGGCAGGTTTAGAAGTATTTCCAGAGCTGCTGTCGGGGTACTTCTCATCACCCCCGTAATACACAGCAGGCCAGCCTCTGAAGTTTTGATAGCTCCTTCTTGGCTAGCCTCTGTTCTACTTTTGTCCACCAAACCAGCGATCCATAGGTTATTCTAGGTCTAACCACAGCCGTGTACAGCCAGTGTACTAAGCGTGGTCGAAATCCCCAGGTTTTGCCCAGGGCTCGCTTTGTTGCCATGAGGGTTCTTTTGCCCTTATTAATGGCATTTCTGATTTGCGGGTTCCAGGTTAGCTTCGAATCTAGGATGATACCTAAATATTTTGCTTCCTGGCTCAATTCAAGTTTCTTGTTGAAGAAGTTTGGCAGTTTAATCCTGCCCAGGTCTCTCCTTCTGGTAAATGGAACTAGTGCCGTTTTTTGAGGATTTACACTAAGGTTCTCCTTGGCACACCATCTTTCCACAGCGCTTAAAGCATTTTGCATGAGCTCTGAGATTGTATTGTCAAATTTCCCAGAGATAAGAATGACCACATCATCCGCATATCCCTGGGTATAATATCCTTGCCTATTCAGGTCAACAAGGAGCTCATCCACTACCATGTTCCACAATAGGGGTGATAGAACTCCCCCCTGTGGACACTCTTTGACAGCCTCAATCTCCATTGTTTCGCCTGATAGGGTAGATTGGATCTTTCGACCTTGCAGCATGTTGTTGATCGACCTACATAGGGTGTCTCCTATGCCGCGCTTTCTCGCTACTGCTATCATTGATCTATAAGAGGTGTGGTCAAACGCCCCCTCAATATCAAGGAAAGCTGTTAGCGCTGTTTCTTGTTGTGCAATTGCCTCCTCGATCTTCCTCACTAAGTGATGAAGAGCGGTCTCGCATGATTTCCCCGCTTGATAAGCATATTGATGAGGATGGAACAAGCTACCAGAGGGCAGACTCTCTCTGATATGTTTATCTATCAGTTTCTCCATTATCTTCAGCACAAAAGATGATAGTTTGATAGGTCTATAAGCCTTTGCCTGGGAGGGATCCCTTCCAGGTTTGGGAATGAAGACCATTCTTGAGCTCTTCCAGGCGTGGGGAATATAACCCGTGGCCAAGCTTGCTCTTAGTACTCTACAAAGGATGGGCACCAGAATAGGTTTCCCCTGCTGTAATAGCACGGGTATAATCCCATCCGGGCCAGGAGCGTTGTATGAGTTGAAAGAGTCTATTGCCCACTCAATGCTCTCGTGGGTTATAATACTGTTCGATATCTGCCAATCTGTTTTCTCCGCCCTTACAGGTGGAAGTGGAACATTGTGCAGATCTTCATTCTCTTGAAGAATGTGGGAGCCAGGAAGGTGTACCTGAAGCAATAACTCCAGGGTTTCCCTGCTAGTCTCGGTGTATTTCCCATCTGGTTTTAGGATGGTGCCTACTGGTTCAACCGTATCTTTGGCCAGAATTCTCTGGAGTCGTGCTGCCTCAGAAGTGTTCTCAACTTCCTGGCAGAATTCCCTCCACGAGTTTCTTTTGGCCTTACGGATTTGTTTATTGTATGCTGTCAGGGATTGGTAGTATTCATCCCATTTCCCTGTTCTTTTCGCATTATTAAACAATTTACACGTGTTTTTCCTATGCTCTGCCAGATCATTATTCCACCACCTCACCTCCTTACTGGTGGATTTTCGGATAACCCGGCAGTTGTTCTGGTAAGAGAGGTTGATTGCTTCCTGTATATGTGCAGAAGTTACCTCTATATCAGTACTGTCTTTGATAGATTTCTTTAAATCTACTAAATTAATTTGAAGGTCCTGCCTATATTTCTCCCAGTCTGTGTTTCTCGGATTGCGATACTGTACGGGTGGCTTATCAATATTATTGATTTCCATCCGAATGTATCTATGGTCCGAGAGTGACGGTTCCGCTGACACATGCCATCGGATGATCTGAGAGCTTATACAAGAGGTAGACAAAGTCATGTCTATTATCTCTTTGCGATTTCGTGTAACAAAAGTGGGTTTGTTCCCCCGATTCAAGATCTCCAAGTCATTCGAGACAATAAAATCTAAGAGATACTCACCCCTACTGTTGTTATTGCTGCTTCTCCATACCTCATGATGAGAGTTGGAGTCGGCCCCCACAATGAGCTGCAAGTTAGAGAGCCTGCAGTGGTCAACCAGTGACTGGAGCTCCTCGGGCGCCAATGGCGGGGGATTGGGTGAGTCAAATGGAAGGTATGCTGAGGCGATTATAAAGTCTCTCAGATTTCCTTCCAATTGCGTTTTCAGTTGAATCACTGTTTGATCTCTGTAACAAAGGTTTGTCAGTTTTAGAACTTGAAGTCCTTCCCCCACAAGTATACAGGTTCTTACATTGTCAAGGTTTCTATTGTACAGCAATTGGCCCTTGACAGTGCCCATGCCTGAAACTTTGCCCCTGAATAACCAGGGTTCTTGAATTAGGGCAACATTGATGTTGTTTGTTGCCCATAGTCTACAGAAAGCGGCAGATGCCGCTTTACTGTGCTGGAGGTTCACTTGTACTAGCTCCAGCATTGACGATTTCCTCAGGTTTTTTCGAGGTTCTGAAGGTTACCTGAGCTAATCCAAGGTAGGCTTTATATCCTGCTCTGCTTAGTTCCTTCATGGAGTCCTCGTTTATTGCTAAAACCAGAGTTACCCCCTGGGATTCAGCCTTGCTGGAGATAATTCTCCAGTCGTCAATGTTTAAATTGCTGTTCTGGGTCTTGAGCATCCCCAGTATTTTTGCAGGTTCTTTAGCCTCCAGAAGGTCTGTGGGAATCCACACTACGACCCTGGAGGTTTTGGCAATGTCTTTTGCCAGACCTACTCTAAGTTTTGCACCTTCCCACGGCTGTAGTGTAGGTGCCTTATCTTGTAGCCAGCTTTGTGCTTTTTCGTTGGCACAGGTCACATAAAGTACCCCCGCGTGGTAGTAGCTGCCTGTAAACTGAGGCCCGGTACAAGGATTACTTGAAAAGATCAACTTTGTAAGACCCTGTTGTAATTGTTTAGCCTGTTCTGGGGTTAGTTTGCCCTCAGGGAAGGTTTCAATTACAATTGCCATCTTTTTCGCGGTCAGGGTTTGACTATAAGTCTGCCCTGAAGTCGAAGAGATGAGTTTGGATTGTGCATCCTCTTTTCTTTTCTTTATAGTTTGATGTTCAGATGGTGACGGAGTGCTCCCATCCGAACGAATTCTTTTTTTGTCTGGGTTTTGATCTGGGTCTTTAGACATCCCCAGTTTTCCCTGACGACGGTTAGCCCTAGGTTTACGTTGCCTAATGGGCTCTCCTCTTTCTAATGCCGCCTGCTTTGCTAGTTTACAGCGTTGTGCTCCTGAAAGTCTTGGAGGTTCAGGAGAAGGGGGATTAGCCACAGGTTTCATATGCCCCTGTGGGTGTACCCCAATAATCTCCGCCACAGTGGAAGGAGAGGCTTGACCAAGGTCTTCCTCAACATCCATTGGGGGATCTGTAAATAAAAAGTTTAAATTTAAGTCATCATCCATGTTGTTCCCACGAGTATTGACAGTATTATATAAGAATGGCTTATACCGTGGGGTGCGCCCGGTGCCCCACGGGGGATCCAGTAGGGACTGATCTTCTGTTCAGCCACGCATCCCCTGGCCTGGTCCCAATACCCTAGGATTCAGGATTTTTATTGAGGTTGTCTCCTCTCGGTCCAGGCAATTAAGCCAAGACCCCCACACATCTCCTATCTTGACCCCAGACAGTAGAAAATGCATGGTTTTTCGACTACGCTGCTACAGAGTAGTGCAATAGCCGGCGCCGTTAACCCCAGTGCATGCTCTTAGCCACGACACGACAGCTGGGCGGGGGGGGTGGTCCGCGGGGAAGTTTTCACCTAGGTCATATTGCGAGTGTTAATCGCTCAGACGCTTCACTCACTCACCGCTATGTTGTGGTTTTTACACCACTCAAGCCTCTGGATCATCGTAGTAATAGGCTTATGGCCACCCAATCCAGAGCAGTTCATGAGACTAGCTAGTCAAATACCCTGAACCTCTCCTATCCCCCACCTGGAGACGCGCCCGATGGGTACCCACCAACCAACACGGGTAAGAAAGGCCTTAGGGGATGTCGTTTTAAGGACGAGGACGAGTTGCAAGCAGCTGTAATTGAACATTTTGAAGAAAAAACTTCAGATTATTGTTACAAGGGCATTGAATTATTAATTCCACGTTGTAATAAGTGTATTGACATTAGGGGAGATTATATTGAAAAATAAAAATTATTATATTTTACCATGTTTATTTTTTCTATATCAGGCCGAGAATTTATGGTGCTTACCTCGTATATTAAGCGTTTAGATGACAAATTCTTTGTATTAATTTTTGTTTGGCAGAACTATCCTCTTAACAAATTTGTAACTTTAAAGACACAACCTTACATTGTTTTTACGTGAAATGTTTTAATGTCAAATTTTTCATCATTTTTTATGAAGTGATTATGATAACTGTATCAACATATCACCATTTTATATAAGATCCCGTATTATTTTTAAATGCAATTTATGCATTTACAAATTAATTAATGCAAACAAACATTACAAATTTTTTAAAAAATAATTTTGTGTATTGAAATCTACCAACTGCACTAATTCTTTTTACATATTCTTCAGTTTTTTCTAGAGCCACAATTTCCTTAAAAAGTCTAAATCTTCAATTCTTAATTCCAAAAATATTTAAAAAAATTTAATTTCCAATCTCTGATTCCAATATATTGAAAATAACCCAAATCTCAAACCGGATCCCAAAAAAATCTTTTAAGAATTCAATCCTTAATCCCTACAAAAAAATATTTTAAAAAGGTCTAAAATTATAAAATTATAAGGTAACCAAAATTATTTTTTAAATTCAATACCTAATTCCAAAAATATTTTGAAAAACCTAATCTCTAACCCTTGTCAAGATTGGGGATTATCCAACCCTGGATCTGATGCATATATTTAAAGTATTTCAAGCCATAAAGTATATTAGAGTGTGTAGTACCTATACATCTTGTTTTGACTTCTTTTGTTAGTACAGGATACATCAGTGAAGCGGGAAAATTTAAAAGCTTGGTAATTCATTTGACGTTTGGGTGAGGCCCCTGAACTTGATGATATATTAACGGTCATTTATTGCCATTTAGTAAAGATGGAACAGTGGTCAGGTGCACATCGTGCTTTCAGTGTTAAATCATTTTATAAAAATGGTGATTCCACGACAACTTTACGAAGGTTATTTCGCAATCAGTTCAATATTCCACGTCATGGGCAGGTACCGTCTGTTCATGCAATTCACTTGTGGTTTAAAAAGTTTGAAGAAACTGGGTCCACAATAAATTTAAGACATAAAGGAGCAGCAAAAAGTGTTAGAACGCCAGACAACATTGATAGAGTTCGAAACTGCCATAATACGCAGTCCAAAACGTTCTGCGATTAAACATGCCTTAGCATTGGATATCAGCGAACCATCGATACGTCTAATCTTGCATAAGGATTTAAGTTTTCACCCCTATAAAATTTAAATTGTTCAGGAATTAAAAGATGCTGATTTTGTTGCTCACATGAATTTTTGTCAAGAAATGTGGCAGCGTTTGGATGACGATGACAACTTAATCCACCATATGTTTATGTCAGATGAAGCCCATTTTCACCTGAACGGCTACGTAAATAAGCAGAATAGTTGAAATTGGAGCGCTGAAAACCCACTTCAGTTACATGAGAAACCATTGCACAGTCCGAAGGTCACAGTGTGGTGTGCACTTTCGTCAGCTGGCATTGTTGGACTGTTCTTTTTTCAAGACGATCGAGGAAACGCTACAACCGTTACTGCAGCACGTTACACAAGCATGGTCACAACATTTTTGAGACAAGAATTGGTTCGATTTCCACAAATTACGTGGTTCCAGCAAGACGGTGCTATATACACGTCATACTGCTTGTGTGTCTATTACTGCTGTAAGAGAACTCTTTCCGTATCATGTCATATCCAAAAACGGGGATATTGTTTGGCTAGGTAGATCTCCCGATTTGTCCGCATGCGACTTTTTTCTTTGGGGATTGCTCAAGAGCAAGGTGTATGTCAAGCGACCGCATACGTTAACGGAACAAATTAAAAATTCAAGAAGAAGTTGCACGCATTACACCGGCCATGTTAAGGGGCGAGTAATGGAAAATTTTCGATTAAGACTGCAAGAGTGCGTAGATTGTAATGGTGCCCACCTGCCAAGCGTTATTTTTAAAAAATAAAATGGCGTCTCTTACTTAACAGAAAATTGTAAAAACATTCATGCTAAAATAAAAACTTTTTTAAATAGAAGAGTTTTAAATTTTCCTGCTTCACTGACGTACCCTGTATATCTGCAACTACAGAAACGTTGAAAGATATTATTGGTTTGTTTGGTATTTCATCAACGGCAGTTTGTAAGTATCTTTCAAGAGGTTCAGCAGGCAACAAGCAAATTAACTGGTTGCTTTGTGGCCACTTAACAGGATCTGATGTTTGCCACTTGGTGACAGAACCTCGTATAAAATATTTCATCGATCCACAAAACGAAGAACTAATAAAATGATGTGATTTACCAAACCATATATATTGTGCCATATATTTTCAGAAAATCCAAAAATTATAATTGGAAAATCAAAATTGGTGATTATGCTTATTATATTGCTGTTGTTGTTTGGCAAGATCAAGTAAGCCAATGTGTATATGTGAATAACATGTCCCTTATTTTATCCCAGCAGCCGAAAAGAGACGCTGTCTGATAGTCAGATAGTTCAGATGCGTCTACAGGTGCAGCAGCAACGATTAAAGGTGGAGGAGGAAAGGTATGCACTTCTGTCTTTTGAGAACTTGTGCTTTTGGGGAGCACCTTCCTTAGTATTCTGTCTGTTACTTTGTCATGTAGAATTTGTATGTGTATGTATGTGTTCTAACATTTTCTATGCATGTAGTGTTATGTAGAAATAATGCTTGTTTGTTAGATTTGTGTATATATTAAGTATTTGTAATTAACTGACTTAGCATGCAGTAGATTATGCAAAAACATTATATAAATTTCTTGTAGATCTACGTTTGAATAAAAAATGTTGAATATGATAATTTTTAAAGTAGTATCAAATATAAAGTAATATTTATCTTAGGATACACGCAAGTGCAGGTCTCGATCACCATGTGTATACTTTAATGTACACGTTTTATTTTGTATATCAGGCCTGGCCTACGCTACATTGGAATCAACTTAATTGGAAGTTTCATATCAAGGTGATTTTTAGATCACCTTTTTTGATAAAATGCTTAATTTTCAAGCTAAAACGAGTTAAATGAATTTATAGGTCAATTGTTCTTTCATGGGTAGCATTAATGTATCTAACTCGTCGTATATCAAAACGTAAGCATTTTATTAAAACATCACATAAAAAATATGCTTTTACACTTCTGATGGTTTTCAAATTTTGATAAGCAATGTACTAGTTAGGGTGAAAACAGAAAGCAATTGCAGTGTACTGTAAAAATGATAAGTCCAATGTCGATGCTGCTCAAATTCAACCTTAAAGACATTACGCACTCTCTGCAGACACCTGCTAACTGCAAACGTTTAAAATAGGATGTATCCAATATTATCTCTGCTTTTGTTTATGCCATTTATTATGTAAGGATAGAGAAGCTGTACCAATAAAGCACTTGTGTGTATATGATCACTTGTTTTGAAAGCGCCATTGTTCGTATAACAGTTATCAAATTTTCAAACGGAATGGATATAAACACACGCTGTTACTATCGATTCAAGTAAACAATTTGTGCATTTTCTTAATCGTGCATAAAAACGAGTGCAGTGATAAAACATTTCTTTTTTAAAGGCTCAAATGCTAAACAAATAAAAACGGAGTTAGATCAAGTTCATGGCGAGTCTTCGCCTTCGTATGCAACACTTGCAAACTGGGTTGCTGAATTTAAACGTGGTAGAACAATCATAGAGATGCACCATGTTCTGGCAGACCATAAACAGCTACTGATGAAGAAACAATTGAAAAAGTTCATGAAATCGTGATGAAGGATCGCCGAATATAGTTGAGAGAGATAGTAGAGAAAGTAAGCATTTCATTCGACCGTGTACATTGCATCTTACATCAACATTTGGACATGAGAAAGCTTAGTGCTAGATGGGTGCCGCGTCTGCTGACAATCGACCAAAAGTGAGTTCGAATGACCATTTCTCAGCAACGTCGACATGTTCAAACGTAATGAAAAAGATTTTTTTACGACGTTTTATAACTGTTGACGAAACGTGGATTCACCACTACACTCCGGAGACCAAGGAGCAGTCATAGCAGTGGATAAAACGTGGTGAGCCAACTCCAAAGAGGACAAAGATGGTTCCGTCTGCTGGGAAAGTAGTGGCTACTGTATTTTGGGATTCCCGAGGAATCATTTTTATTGATTACTTGCAACACGGGAGGACAATAACGGGCGAGTATTATGCGTCGTTATTAGACAGACTGAACAAAGAAATCGAAGCTAAAAGTCCTCATTTGGCAAAGAAAAAGGTCTAGTACCAGCAGGATAACGCCCCATACCACAAGTCGGCAATTGCGATGGCGAAACTGCACGAACTACGATTCCAGTTAATTGAACATGCACCCTATTCGCCAGAATTGACTCCGTCGGATTTCTTCTTGTTCCCAAATCTCAAGAAATGGTTGGCTGAAAAGAGATTTTCATCGAATACTGAAATCATTGAAGCTGTAAATGGGTATTTTGAAGGTTTGGATAGTTCTTATTTTTGTGAAGGGTCTTGAAAAGCGTTCGGCTAAATGTGTCGAGCTGAAAGGAGACTATGTAGAAAAATAAATACGATTTTCCCCAAAAAGTTGTTTTTTCCGTCTTCTAGAAATTTTTCGATTTATCCTCGTAAATGTATCTTAATCTTAATAAATCATCTTGTGCAAAAAAAATCCATAAATCATAATTCGTCATACCTTGACAAATAGGAATTCCAAGTATATACAACTGATTCTTGTACTATTTAGTTATTATTTCAATTAAGAAAATATAAATATATTTCAACGCATGGTAAGGAAATTGTCACTCGTGAATGAAAAAAATTTGATTCTTTTCTTATTTTATCATTTGTGAACAAATTCTATATTTAAAAATTAATGATTCATTCTTTCAAGAATTAAATTTTAACAAAGGCAGTTTTAACAAATAAATCTAGACTAGAATTATCAAACAAAATTCGACAGCCCGCATACTGCGTCATACAGATTTGCTCTACGCCTTAATAAAATTGCATCTTTACATATTAAACAACCTGCGTTATTATTTGACTCCCGAATAAATCAAACGTGATAAATTTGTGAATGATAAATAAATTCAACTCTCAACAAATATGATTTGATAGTGAAGTAAATTTATTTATACCAGAGAATTAAGAAATAAAATTCGTGAACGAATGAAAAATTAAATTCTTATAAGAATTATTCTTTTGCGAGCGAATCAAGTTTTTTCATTCTTCCTACCTGGTTTTAAAGTACTTTGGACAAAAACCACTTCCAAGATTATCAGTGATGTTCTGATAAAAAGTTAAGTGATCATTATTTGCAATGAGAGACTTTTAGGAATTTTACCAGGGAAGGTATAGCAAAATCAACATTCTGTGACATATTATCAAGGTTTGAAGAACGCAGCATGAATACATTAAAAACGATTCCAGGTTTCTGTTTCTGAAGAGCTGAAAAACCTAAATCAGCTCAGCGCATTTCTAAGATATAGAGCGCAAACCATTTATGTGGTGTATAACATAGGTTTATATTGAAGCAAGCTTGTGTGAAGCCCTGAAGCCGCCCCCCTAATTATTAAAAAAAAACACTGCTTTATGTTTTCAATTGGAAATCTAATTCCACAGGGTTATATGTGCAGTCATGTATAGCTTCAAGTTTATGTATGCAACTCAACTCAACAAAGTGCTAGTGACAAAGTGAAACCTAAGTTAAGGGTTATAAATTCTTTAAATAGTGGCATGGGTGTCATTTAAAGGGGAATTCAAAGACACATGTTGATGGCCTATCATGACTGAGGGTTCTAGAAATAGCTAACGTGGGTATCATAAATAAATCTTGAATGTGCGTATATCATTGGAAATGAACATGAATGACAATTGCAAAAAACATGTCGTAAAATAAATCGTGGTATTTTCGTTTTGCTTCTGCTACTTGGTTACACTGTTAAACCAATTCATTTCACTTAACTCTGCATTCATCATCTTGTTGGCTTCATGTGCTGCATTCCTAGTTAATTCAATAATATTGCATCCTGACAAAACCTTTAGTTTTCTGTTAAGAAATCGTTTTATTTTATGGTAACGATTTTGACAAAGAAAGACTAACTTTACAATTTACATCTTGATACTTCTTGGACATTTTCAAATCAAAAATGCAAGTGAAAAAGCTGATATAGTGTAATACACGTAATGAAATAAATGTACTACACAGCCTTTTGGCAATTTTGTTAAATTTCTGAAAACAGCATTAACGGTTCCCGTATCTTTGTGTTCCACAGGAGCTAAAAGCATATTTAAGATCAACTGTGTCTAAAAAACTAAAGAGCCATCAGGTAAAAAGTTTCCATGTCAATCCAAAACAATAAATTTATATAATGAAATCTCCCATAAGCTGACACTGACAATGTCACGCTTTGTTTTGTTTGTTGGAGATGTTCACATAAAAGAAACGACTACAGTAGAAATCCATAATTCGAACACACTGCATTCCGAACATCCAGTAATCTGAACAGCAACATTTACAAGCTATAATCTGAACTAACCTCTTTAATCCGAAATACTCTTTAATTCAAACAAATCTCTTTAATCCGAACAAGAAAGTTCTATGTACATACTAAAATTGAATATGTAGCGTTCTTGTGAGGTGAATATTAATTATACAGGGTGGGATTAAAGTATGGAATATTTAAAAAAAAGCGAACTCAACCGTTTTTTTTTAAAACGATGAAACACGTCGATTTTGTTTTCTAAAAATACAAATTAATGTGTGCACTTCACCTTCCGACTTTCATTTGTTTCTAAGTTAGGACGTCATCACAAAAAAATTTAAATGGCAATATAGATTTTTAATAGTGGAATCCGATAGTGATTTTTCTTCCCTTTATGATCATGCAAATAAATCATAAGGTTGCATAACAAAAATTCTGAGAAAAATCGATCTGAACATTTAATGTTATTGATATTATGGTAGCAATATATCAATATATCAGCTCGTTAAATAAAGCTCAATTAAATATCATATATTTAAAAAAGAAAATCGACGTGTTTCAACGTTTTTAAAAAAACCGGTTGAGTTCGCTTTTTTTTAATATTTCATACTTTAATCCCACACTGTATATGAGATTATAGCAGATTGCTGATGCAGTTTTTAGCTGATACTGTTACGACCCGACGGGTGTAAACAAATTCTACGAAGATCAACAAACGCTTTTGTTATTAATATAAAGAGTAATAAAAACCCTGAAGGCTACAGATGTAACAAATAAGGTATAAATATTATAATGATACCATCACAAAGGCACCCTAAATGTTTTGACGTTGCAGTTTTGCCGCAATTGTTTGTGTAATTGTGTAATCTACCTTAAAACATGTTTCTTTCAATTTTGTTCAATTCATTCGTTCAATTTGTATTCGTGGCGGTCAAAATTTAATTATAAAAATGTCAAAACGCAAACACACATTATTAAAACTATGAGAGAAATTATTCAACAATTAAATGTTGGGTTTTACGATTACTTTAAAATTTATTTATTTAAGCAATACAAAAACAAACAGACATATATGTCTAAGGTCCGTTCGCCGAGAACTGTCGCAAGACCAAAATACACTACTTGAAGTTAGCACTGAACAAACTATAAGCGATGCTATTGGTCGGCGCACACGTGGTCGCATTAACGCTTAAACTACTTTACATAAATGCGGAAACACGTATAATGCAATCCCTTTCTATTCCATATTACGCTGCAACCGTAAAAGCGTGTTAAGCGCACACGGTACGCAAACACGTATCATCGTAAATGAAGCTTCAAGGGTCAGCTAACTTCAAGTATATTTACGTCTTGCGACTGGTCTCAGCGAACGGAGTTTAGACATTGCTGAGAAATGGTCATTCGAACTCGCTTTTGGTCGATTTTCAGCAGATGCACCCATCTAGCACTAAGCTTTCTCATGTCCAAATGTTGATGTACGATGCAATGTACATGGTCGTATGAAATGCTTACTTTCTCTGCTATCTCTCTCAACTTTATTCGGCGATCTTTCATCACGATTGCATGGACTTTTTCAATTGTTTTTTCATCAGTAGCTGTTTTTGGTCTGCCAGAACGTGGTACATCCTCTATGCTTGTTCTACCGCGTTTAAATGCAGCAACCCAGTTTGCAAGTATTGCATACGAAGGTGAAGACTCACCATGAACTTCATCGAACTCCGTTTTTATTTGTTTAGCATTTGAGCCTTTAAAAAATAAATGTTTCATTACTGCATGGAACTCGTTTTTATTCACGATTAAGAAAATGTACAAATTGTTTACTTGAATCGATAGTAACGGCGTGTTTTTATATCCAATCCGTTTGAAAATTTGATAACTATTGTATGAACAATGGCGCTTTCAAAGCAAGTGATCAGCACATGCGCATAATGCCATCTTGTGGTTCATTCTAACATTCCAATCTATCCTCGTACATGTAACAAATCTTGCCTAAATTAATTTTTCACAAAATGGATTGAACAAAAGTTATAATAACTGTGGATACAAAAATCAATCTAGTTCTTGCATATTCTCCCATATTGTCAGATTCAAATATTCCATACATAGGTAAGGAAAACCACGTTTAGAATAAATTTTCTTTTCCTCGCCAAACATCTTACTGAAACAGTTAAAAACATAAGAACGTTTGGTACTTTTCCGTTATCGGAGGGCATTTTTAAAAGTCAATTTTTTACAATTGAGAAAAAGGAGGCCAAAAATTCTCATCGCAGGAGACCATTTTTAAAAGTCAATTTTTTTTTGTTTTATAATGATTTTTACAAGAAGTCAAAGTTTTGTATTATTTTTGTGCTCCTGAATTGTTTATCGATGAATATCTTCAACTTGCCACCTACCGAAAAAAACGCCGTTGCGTTTTTGCAAGATAAAGGTGTAATACAAACTGAACGAATTTGTCCTAATGGCCACAATATGAAGGTCTAGTTTGGCGCGAGAATTGGATGGAATTGCAACAAATCAACTTGCCGTAACAAAGTCAACATTCGAACCGGAACAACCAGAACTTTTGGCCTCCTAATTCTCATTTGTAGCTGGTTGTTATTGTTCGTAATTTGTTTGCATGAATACATTGTAAAAACAAAAAAATTGACTTTTAAAAATGCGATAACGGAAAAGTACCGAACATTTTTTGTAATTTTTAACTTTACGAGCAATTAACTCCTAAAATGTCAGAAAATTATGCTAGATTGATGCCGACATCATAGGGCAGTCAAAACCATGTCAAATTCAAATTCAAAGTCAAATTCCATGTAAAGCCGTGCCAGATATAAATCCATCTATTTTGTACCCTATCTATTATCTTTGTATATAGGAGAAGCTGAAACAGGTTGACAATTCCCGTTTACCTAAATGGTGTGTTAACCATCCCTGTATTTTTCATATTCACAGTAGGTTGGCACTAATGTTAATATCAACATAGAAATCTTCTTGTATTTTATTCCAAAAATGAATTTGTTTTCTTTTTGGAGTGTAGATCTTAAAAAGGTTAGTCTTTTATTTGTAACTGATTTTGCCACCTTTAGATTATTGTATAACTAACTCTATGCTTGGTACTCAGTAGATGCTCTTTTAATATTTGCTTTAAACAAAAATGAAACTAATTAACAAATATTCTTTGCAGTCGTAAACAACACCAATACCACTCACAACGTCAAGTCAGGCACGATACTCAACTACGACCCGTTTCAAACTTTTACGAATACGAAAGTGTACAATCAATGTTAAATACTCATGCCAGACCTGGTGTTACAACTTACCCACATTTGCATCAGCAACAATCGTCATTTCAAGAATCCTCCTCCAGTGGGAACTCTTTACCAAGACAACAAGCGGTGCAAGGTCGACATGGTGCAATTGGTTCTTCCCGAGCTGCTCATCTCAATGCCTATCAGCAGCAGCAACAACACAGAGGACCTTTTGTTACACATGTTACTATTGGTGATCATCATCCTCAACAAGCCGGATCTCGAGTATAATTGTGAAAGCCACAAATGTGGCAAAAGAAAGTCTTTCATTGGTATATTAGTAAAACTGCTCAGTTTTGTTTGGACAATATGAAAATGAATATTTAACATTAACGTAATTCAAATACCTAACTTAATACATCTCAGTACTTTTTTTGGAACTTTTATATAACATATATTAATTAGACTAAATCGTCAATAGAGGCCATTATGTTTAATAATAATTCAGATATAATGAACATCCAAGTAAAAAAAATTAGTAACATAGCAATTCCCTAATTGTGATAATAAAGACTGCAATGTGTTTTATGATTTAGGTTTCTATTTGTTTATACATTTACTACAATGATATAGAAATAACATTGCAGTTTTGCTTTTTTAAATGTATATGTAAACAGTGATGTAGTATAAAATTTAGAAATGGAGAAAATTATGGTTATAATAATAAATTCAATGTATAAAAGCTGCAGAGATAAGATATATAGTGTAGGTATTATAATATAAAGAAAAACAATAGCGTTTTAGCAAATTGTTTGTGTATATAATCAGTATAAGAAAAATTGTTATACCAAATACAGATTAACGTACTTAATGTATTGCTTATCGAGTATGGTGAACATCCAGAACTTTAAATTTTGTATTTATGTAAAAACTTATAATAGTATGAGTACTTAATTGCTATTTCCATATTACAACTTCCATTTAATTATAATTATGTCACTATTTTAAGTGTAAAATATCAATTTTTAAAATGTAAACTTGTGTCTATTAAAATATTTTTATAACTATTTCCATTATTTTAATGTGTCCATTTCTAAAAAGATTTTTGTATAGAATTGTTTCGATGATTGATATTTTTAATGATGTATATCACAATTGCTTTAATATAGTTTATTTAAACTAAATTGTGTATACAAATAATATAAAGTTATATTGTACATAATTATTCTTTTCATTAAATATAAATATTTAGTATATATTTTACTTCTGTGTTTCAGTCCACTGCACATTTTAATACACTTCACTACAGACATTTGTCAAATCCAACTCGGACCAGATATATATTGGATTGGATATTGATTTCTTTTTATCCAAGCAATATCTCTACTGCTTACTCAACTCACGACCTTCTAGATTTCACGAGATGAAGTCTCTTATCCGGCCTGCGCACTCAATTAGTTCAAGTGTTTCTCCGCTGGCGCCACCAAACACGCAAAAGGCGGAAACGGATATATAACACGTAACCGCCAATTTCAAACTACGCTAACTCCGCGCGCTTTTATATTTTTGTCGGTTTTGCGCGTATCGTCAATAAATTATATTTTCCTAATCTTCTAAGGCAGTTTTCTTTACTTTTTAATATAATTACGTTATTTCCTTGTTATTTGTTTAAATTTTCGTAGTTTTGTTGCTGTTTTTTCGTTCACTTTAGTAATGGCAAGCACTAGCAGAAAAAAGTATAAATGCAGCATTGCAATGTGTAGGAAGTGATCCTACAATATCATTTCATGAATTTTCTTCAAATTTTACCTTACGATAAAAATGGTTTAAAATCTTACGTTGGCGTTATGGACACCAACACTCAACAGCAAAATAATATATACCTACTTCCTTATTTCGACAGATCAACAATTACAGATACCTGAAAGAATAAATTTCAACATCGAACTTCCTAAAAATATAACAAAATTAATAAAAGAACTTCAAACCTTATCTATGCATCTCGATTACGGAATTCTTTCAGCATCTGTAGCCCTTCTGGCAGGATTCATTGCAAAAAAACTGAAGAAAGGATTGAATGTCAATAGCCTGTTAGATTCTCTGTTAGCTGCCTCCTGTTCAAATTCACTGATAGGATTTGTAAATCTTCAAGACAGAGGTGCATTAAAATACTCCACTAGAAGATTTACACTTTTATTCAACCAAATAATCGAACTTGTAATACAGATTGTAGAACATTTACTTGGAGAATGTAATCCGTCTAATATTCTAACATCACTAGGTACTTCTAACTCCAATTGCTTCTTCACAGTTCTTTGTTTGCCACAACCACAAGGAGGAACTTAGTAATATAATTCTTTAAAAATTGCTAAAACCTTGTTTGGCAAACAGAAACATCGCAAAAACGTGAACAGATAATGTACTTACTGCTCACTTTCTCTATATCCTAAACCCAGCTCACGGAAAGTTATAAAATTGTAATTTCAATAATGTTATTAAACCACTTACCAACTTGTAAATTAATTTTAATAACATAATTAATTTAATTATATAAATTTATTTAATTAAACATGCAACGCTTGACATTTGTAAGGGTTACCTAACCTATACATCAAGTGACAAATAAACATCAGCGTGTCAGCTAGCGCCAAAACGGCGAAATTTTGCGTTTTCTCAGAAACAAAGTTTATATGGGAAATCGTAAAAGTGCCCAGGCCGGATAAGAGACGTCGTCTCGTGAAATCTAGAAGGTCGTGACTCAACTAATCAGTTTAAAACAATGAGAATGGACTTTACAATACATGATATAAAGAAGTTATTAACAGAACAATCTGTTTATTGCACTTAACACATCACCATGGCCTCCTCGATTTGAGAGACGAACGTCTCTTAGATGACCGGTCGCATTGAAAAAATTTCTGTTTTTGACAGGTTACATATTGTGGCGCCATCTGTCGAGTCCTGTAGTGATTAAGCAATATTGGCGCGCAATCTAAATTGCCCCTTGTTTATTTTTAATAAACCTTAACATCAATAATTTCCTTATTGTTAGTGATAAAATATATTGTAATTTTCTATAAACTATATTAAAATTATTAAAAATGCCTCGAAAGTGTTGTGTTACGAACTGTAGCTCGTATGAATTAGAAAATGTATCTCTCTATAGTTTTCCTGCAAATGTAGAATTAAATTTTAAATGGAAAGAAGCTCTAATTAGTTATACTGGTACATAATCTATAAATTATTTTATTCATTTTTCAAAGATTTTCAGAAAAATGATATTGGTACGTCTACAGTTTGAAATATTGGTTGAATCGCCCATTGTGAGTGTGGGTATTTCTAATAATAGTTTCAGTAGTACATCGGCAAAACATCCAAGTGTAGGTAATATGTACTTTGATTTATAAGTTTATAAGAGGATAAATTATAATCACCAATTTCCCAATCTCTTTTAATAATAGTTTAGAAGTATAAGCCACCATACTTAACATCCTGTATGGTGGCGCCCCCTTCAAAACAGAAATAATGCCTGGAACTACAAATGCGAACGGCCGTGTAAGAGATGTTTGTCTCTCACAAATTGAGGAGGCCGTGCACATCACTCAATAAGTCCCGGGCCTGACTACGAGATGGCGCCTCAAATAAATTTTTGCTATAGCCCCTCTATTCTTGCTATGATTTTTTTAATTGTGCCAACCTTCAAATGAACACAGTAAAAATTTGATGGCATTTGGTTTGTTATTGACTGAGTGACGGTGGTTATAGTGACGCTACTTGTGTTTTTTTCAAAAACGATGGATACAAAGCAATTTCGCGTGTTGATTTACCATTGCTACTTAATGGGAAAAAATACCGTGCAAGCCGGGCAATGGC
The DNA here is from genome assembly GCA_929113105.1 of Agrypnus murinus. NCBI lineage: Eukaryota > Metazoa > Arthropoda > Insecta > Coleoptera > Elateridae > Agrypnus > Agrypnus murinus. Next base: position 118,104,608 of record OV816030.1, read on the forward strand.
TACGAAAATGTTATCCCGACTCTGCTCCATCACAAACAAACATCAAGCGCTGGTATGCCGATTTTCGTCGTGGTCGTACAGACACAATGTGTTTACCATCACACACGAACATTTGGGTATGCAAAAGCTCTTTTCCAAATGAGTGCCGCGTGTTCTCACACCAGAACAAAAACAACAACGAATTTGAAGAGCTGTTTGGCAAAGTTTCAGCGGAATACGTCGAAGTTTTTGTGTCGATACATCACTATGGATGAGACATGGATACACCATTTCACTCCGGAATCGAATCGGCAGTCAGCTGAGTGGCGTGCGACCGGCGAGAGCCAGCAAAGCGCTGGGATAGTGATGGCGTCTGTTTTCTTGGATGCGCGCGGTGTAATTTTTATTGATTACTTGTAACATGGACGGACTATAAATAGTGACTATTAAATTGCGTTATTGGAACGTTTGAAGTCGGAAATTGTGAAGAAAATACCACATTTGGCCAAAGAAAGCGTTTTGTTCCACCAAGACAACGCGCTATGTCACAAATCATTAAAAACGATGGCCAAAATAAACGAATTGGGTTTCGAATTGCTTCCCCACCCACCGTACAGTCCGATCTGGCCCCCAGCGATTATCACCTCTTTGCTGACTTGAAGAAAATTAATGTTCTGCGGTAAGAAATTTGTCTCGGATGAGGAGGTCTTCGCCGAAACTGTGCCTATTTTGAGGCCAAGGAAACATCGTTCTTTAAGGGAGGCATCGAATATTTACAGAAGCGTTGGATTGATTGTATTGCCGCCAAAGGAAACTATTTTGATGAATAAAGAATAATTTTTGCAAAAAAATGTTTTTTCTTACTTAGGCCCGGGACTTATTGAGTGATGTGTTATGTACTTGTTTATTTGTAAATTACCTACATAGAAGGGATATTAATTTCACGGCAGTCGATACCAAAGGGGTCCAAGGTGTATTGTATCCTATCCTAAGTACTATTGTGATGATCATGCAGTGCCGGCCTTTGGGGGGTACGAGGTCGGGCGCCGCCCGAGGGCGCTAGGCTATTTGGGCGCCGAAATTAGTAAAATTATTAAAATCATTCGATAACAGTAACTTTTTAAAGTTAATAAGGGCGCTCTGAGGGACTCTGCCCGAGGGCGCCAAGAGGGCTAAGACCGGCACTGTGATCATGTCACAATTGCAGTGCCTCCAACTACCTTTACTCAGCACAATCTCAAAAAGTGTGTTCTTTTTATTAATTTGTGTTTATTAATAATAAATTATACAGACCATTAAATATATACCTTTTTCTGCATTTTATCAAATCTCTTTAAAACTACAATTCATTAATGATTGTAAGTTTATAATAATTTATATACAGTGGGTTCTAGGGCATCCAATCCCGGGATCCAGCATTTTTCAGGCCCATCAATCCTGGGATTACACACATTAAATCCCGGGATTATAAAAATTCAATTTTGATTCTCATTTAAACATTTGGCAGAAGTGACAATTTAAAAAACTAATAAGAGCTTTGAAATAAGTAATTTCAGATAGATTAGTTATAGATAGAGTAAGGGAGAGCCGTGGAGTACCGACTGGCATACAGTATCGACCAAAATTAGCTCTGTGAGTCTATCATATGTTAGCACTTTTATTTAAATAAACAAATTACTATTTCAATTCTACAGCATTGGAAGAAATGTGAAAAGGACTTATTCAAAGGAGGTACAATTAATTCCACAATTATTCGTAAATTAACTATTAATTATTGCTTTTTAAATAAATTTGGATATTCATGCAATTCATCTGAGAAATATAGAATATCATCGCATACTTGCCAAGCTTTACATGTCTGATTGACAAACATCAATTACATAGTTTTAAATTTTCTTACCTGACAAAATAGTTATTTACGTTATAAGTTCTGGATGTGGGAGGTTCAGTCGAATGAGATGTTACGGACAAGGCGATGAAGGAGCCGAGTCCGTTGTACTAGACTGTAATTTAAAACCCCATTTTCTGGCCTGTAATCGCTAACGTAAACATGGATAATGAATCGTGCAGTATGAAATAAAGGTTACTATTGGAAGAATGCGATAAATATCTGTCTTTCTCAGTTGTATTTTGAGCCAAAATTCAAAGCTAAATTTTACCAACATCATATACTTCTGTATAGTTTTAAAACGTATAAAGAAGATTTTATTTTAGAATCTAATCTAGCAAGTGTACGTGTGAAATACATCAAGGAAGATTGAAGATGCTATTGGAATATGCGCACAAATTGCTGGCAATAGTTTTTGTACAGCCCCCAATGGACAGGAAGCCCCAGACTGTAAAGTGAAAAACCAAGAAATATATCCAACTGACTGTCTTCAAAAACGACTTTTACCTTTCCTGATCCAATACCAAACTCTATTTTAGCTAGGACATACTATTCCAATACTGTAAAAGAGTGGTACACGGGAATTAATGGTGTTGGGGTTCTGAAGGAGTAGAATCCCCCAAATTGTCTGAAATAAAGGCCAAGGATTGAGCAATACTGATTTATAAAAATGATGAACTTCCAAAAATGACAAATTGTTGTTCTCAATTTTGCTCGAATTTGAAGCACTCTAGGAAAAAAATGCAATGTACAAAATTTATGTATTTTTTGACGAAGAATGCAAAGCCGTTAGAAAATTTCATTTTCTAATTTTTTCAACTTTAAAAAATGACTGAGTTATAGCCTGAAACAGTCACGAAGAAAAGTTTTTTTTGGAAATGCTTAAGTTTCAGTGGTTCAAAATGATATTTATTCTACAAATAAAATTTCTTTCTCTTCATCCATTGAAGATATACTTTCTTTCATTTCTAGGCAATTTTAGTTTTTTAAATTGGTTAACAAATGACCGTATTATGGCCGATAATATGCAAAACAACAATTTCTTTTCATTCTAATCTGTCATCAGGTCTATTCTGTAAGCAATCATATCAATTGTTACACTTCAATTGATTGCTATGGGACAGCCAGAACAAGCGATTTTGCAAAAGTGGTATTCTCTAAGCACTTTCTGTATCAATCGATTGCTATGTCATAACAATAAATTGAAGAGCCATATCAATTGTTATCCGGCCATTGATATGTACTCACCTCAAAACTTTATTGTTTTATTTTTACAAAAACGTAAATATCTCTATAAAAAGTCCTTTATGTCAGTAGAAAACCAATGCATTTGTAAAATAAACCTCAAGAAAAGTAATTTCGCAAACGTTTATGTTAAAAACCGGTTCCTCTAACCTCACTTTTTGGTAGTCGTGTTTTGTTAACAAGCAGGTAAATTTCAACACTACGAATGCTCAAGCGCCCGGCGAGTGCCGGGCCCGGCATGGATCCGTGTCGTTACAAAATGTTTGTTTTGTTTAACCTCAGCTGATAACTATGCCGGAACCTCAGCTTCATGTGCCTCGATGATCGCCAGTAGCGTCCAAAGCAAGGGGGATAAAACCCCTCCCTGCGGACATTCCCTGGTTGCCCTAAACCTGACAGTCTCTCCGCACAGTGATGTCGTTATCGCCCTCGAGCATCGCTCGTATTCATCCCACCATGGCGGGTGCCACTCCCTGAGCTGCAACCGCTTTATGAAGGGAGTCGGTTAGTGCATTATTATAAGCTCCTTGAATGTCTGGGAAAGCTGCCACCGCAATCTCTTTTCGATCCAGAGTATGGGTGATTTTTCCCACAAGGTTGTTTAAAGCCGGTTCTGTTGATTTACCCCCTTGGTAGGCATATTGGTGAGCACTGAGGGGGTTGGTCGGAAGGACTTCCCGCCTGATGTACCCATCCAACAACTTCTCAACGGTTTTCAGCAGAAAAGACGTCAGGATAATTGGCCTGAAAGAATTGGGATGGGTGACTTTGCGACCCAACTTAGGTGCATACACCACCTTTGCCGTGGACCAGCTAGATTGCTAAAATTGGGTACATACTAAAATATCATTACGTTTATTTAAACTACAATTAAGTTTGTTACATAAATCATCATACCTGCACAGTAATAAGAATAGCGCCGTTAAGTTCTGAAAGAACTATTGTTTTAATAAAAGGACTAAAAATTATAAAGAACTTGAGAAAAACTCGAACTAAACCATAACCTCGAAAATTGTCAGTATTAATATCTTAGACATAGATGCAGCGTTGCCGGATTTTAGGTATGAATTTACGATTTCCCCTTTCATTTAAAAACTTTGTACATTTTGTCACGTTAATTATGAATGTACATTAATTATAGTTTCTTTTTACACACACAATAAGTTATATTTTCGTAGTTGAGTAAACGTAAGTCGTAACGTTTATTGTAGAACTGAAACTGCGCTTTACACATAATTTATGCACAAATTTACTTTTTTCAAGTTGTGTGAACGTGCCTCGTATTTGAGCCAATCAACGCGAAGGTCAAGCTTGCCCTATACCTTCTTTCGCTTTATTCTTAGCTGAATTCTACTACAGTAATATAATTTTTCAACAATAAACATTTGCATTTCTATATAAAAAAAAGAAATTAGACTTGAAAAAGTCTAGTTGTATAAAAATAACAATTCATTAAGTTACTTACAGTGAACCATTCTTTGGTACATCTCTGAAGAATTGCTATTGCTGTTAGAGCACAGGTTTTAAAACAGCTTGTTTCCTGTTTGAAGGGTAAATTTAAATAAAACTAGTTTGTAAGCAAATTATTATTGATGTGAATATATTGATAAATAAAGGATTAGTTTAGTAAAGTTAGACCTGAATCAGATGATGTTTATGTTTTTGATGAATATGAACCTCTAATACAATTCTTTTCTTTTTATTAAATAAATAAACGTTAGTTATTATTGATTATTTTTCCTTGATATGATTTAAATTGTATTATTAAGAACCAGTGGATATTCAGCTTTTGCTTATTTGGGTTGAATTATTTCACTGCAGCTGAACTACGATATTGAGATTTGTAAGTTAATGAATCATTTGTTAAAAATTGCTTTACCAAATTAGCTGGTGCCCTCTTCAATTGTTCTTCAAAAAAATCTACCGTTGCTTCAGTTTATCCTTACCAAAAGACAATTTAAATAAGAAAGTCTCTACTGCAGTTATAGTAAGTTGAGATAATAGTAACAAGTATACGTATGTACTCATTTTTTGCTATAGGATATTAGGACATTATCATTTAGTTAAATCAATAGGGATTAAAATTACGAATTTTTTATCACAGAGTAAAATGTCAGGTATATAAAAAATAAGCTCAAATTAAAAAAAAATCTAATTAGTTGCTTTTTCATTAAAAAAACGAGAAAATGAGAAACAAGAACAATTTCTGTAGTAGTAGTAGTTGGCTCTTTATTATCTAATATTTCTGTAACTATACATAGAATTGTAGCAAAATCAGGTCAGAAGTTGTAAAATAGCTTTAGCACCTTCTTTTACTAAACATGTTTTTTTTTAAAATGTCAGTTAACCCCTTTATCCACTCGCCCCTTCAATCTTCAAATTTCTTCTCAACAATTTGTCTCGGTGGTCAAATATATACAAAAGAATAGAAAAAAGTGTGCATTTTAAATGGGAAACTTTTCCTCGTTACAGCGAATGATTAGAATATTGATAGGAATTCGTATGGGTCTTAAAATTTTCAGTTTTTTTTCTAGAATCAAATGGGCACCCGGCAAAAACCAAAATTACAACATGACCCAAATAAGAACCACCCTAGTAAGTACATATTAAGTGCCTGTTTTTCTTTGTTTTTGAATAGTACTGTACTCTTAGCACCCAGGTTTGGGTTAACTACAATATTACATCCAAATCGTTAAATTCCCACCGCTACAAGTGAGCATGTGGTTTTGCAAAACTTCCTTTTTGAAAACATTTATAACCACAACTATTACATCTGACATGTTCAATGTCCTTTTCGTGATCATTTATAATTACATATACAGGGTGTACATTTACATTGTACATTTACAGTGTACATTTTATAAAAAATATTTTTTTCAACCCCTAAATGCACATTAGATAATTAAGTAAGACATACCATCGCATGCAGAATGAAGTGGAGAATACATTTCTGTGAAAAAAAAAACAGGGGATGCAATTTGAAAAATTAATCAAGTTGGCATGATCTCTTAAACGTTGCTATGCAACCAACGTTTAAGGATGTTTTCTAAAGGTCCATTTTAAGTCATTCACAATAGTTTTTGGTTGATTTCTTTATCTTTTCAAATAAGGGAGATATTGCGTGTAAACAGCATTGTGGGACACCCTGTATACTACATTCAAACCGTTTCTCACCAGTATGAGTGAACATTCAAATTGTTTAATTCTCACAGCTATGAGTGAGCATGTGTTTTTGCAAACTTCCTCTTTGTGAACATTTAAAAGTACAAATATGACATCCAAAAGGTTTTTCACCAGTATGTGTGAGAATATGACTTTGCAAAGTTCCTTTTCGTAAGAATTTGTAATTACATATACTACATTCAAATGGTTTTACACCACCATGAGTGAGCATGTGCTTGTGCAAATTTCCTTTATGCGAGCATTTATAATTACATATACTACATTCAAACCGTTTCTCACCAGTATGAGTGAGCATGTGATTTCGCAATGTCCCTTTTTGTGAGCATGTATAGTTACAAATATTACATCTAAATGGTTTCTCACCAGTATGTGTGAGCATGTGATCTCGCAAACTTTCTTTTAGTGTGAATCTATAATTACATATATTACATCCAAATGGTTTCTCACCACTATGAGTAATCATGTGTCTTCGTAATTGTCCTTTTAGTGAACATTTATAACCACAAATATTACATCCAAATGGCTTCTCACCACTATGAGTGAGCATGTGAGTTCGCAAATTTCCTTTTACCGAGCATTTATAATTACAAATATTACATTCAAATGGCTTCTCACCACTATGTGTGAGCATGTGAGTTCGCAAACTTGCTTTTACTGAACATTTATAACCACAAATATTACATTCAAATGGCTTCTCACCACTATGAATGAGCATGTGAGTTCGCAAATTTCCTTTTACTGAACATTTATAACCACAAATATTACATTCAAACGGCTTCTCACTGCTATGAGTTAGCATAAGATTTTGCATATGTCCTTTTTGTGAGCATTTATAATTACAAATGTTACATACCAATGATTTCTCATCACTATGAGTGAGCATGTGCTTTTGAAAAGTTCCTTTTACCGAGTATTTATGATTACAAATGTAACATTCAAATGGTTTCTTATCCCCATTTGCAAACATGTTGCATATTTCCACATATATTTACATATGATTGTATTTTAAAAGAAAATTAAGTAGAAGAAATCCAAGTAGGAACCTGAGCTTTGGTGAGGTTTCATGTTTTTTTTGTTGTCAACAACAAACAATTAATCTACTTTTTGTGAGCAGTGAAATGATGTTAGCACTAAATGATGTGATGTGGTTTTTAAAATAACTATTTTTCTTCTTGGTTTTATCCTCTTCTTACCAAAATATTAATATTAGGAGTTGTGACATAATACACAACATCTAAATCACTTCGACTTTTATAATTCACTCCTACTAGAAAAGAAATATACATTACAAAGTTCTGGCATACCTATTACAGCATATGATTACCATTACAAAGCTGCTGCAGCCACTTTGCGCTAACATATGGTTGAATGGCATCGCCTGTTGAAAACACTTGCAAGCCCTTCTGTAAAAACTGTAGCGTAGTAATGTATTAGACAAGGGAGAGGTCTGGCAACACTAACGCCGCAACTGTGACCAAATACTATCACTTATTATAGCGATTTCGATTTATATGCACTGATGCAAAATCTCAATCTTCACTTCGCTTTCGGCCATGGCTGACTACGATTAATAAAACCTTATTAGAGAAGGTTCTGTATGGCTGGCCCACGGCCCCCTCGATTTGTGAGAGATAAAGGTCTCTTATTACACGGCCGTTCGCGTTTGTAGTACCAGCAGCGTTGCCAACCTGGACGAAAACGGAAATAGTACAGGAGCATTGAAAATTTACACTTACCAAAAATTATAGTACTCAAATCAGTTTTTCAACTGTTAGGAATGCCTAACGTAAATGGAGTAAAAAAGAACTTTAATAGCATTATAGCATTTGATAACTAAAGAGCTATCGTTCTCATGTTCCTATGCATACGTATTTATTTCGGGAGTAGGTATTTATGTAGTCAAAATCAAAACAATAACGCTAAATTATTTATGTATACCTCTTTTATCAAGTTCCTAGAAGAATTTTATTGTTTGTTATTAACGATAAAAGAATATAAACGATTTTTATTATGAATACGTTTTTCATTGGTTTTTACATGATGTTATTATGTGTAATTTAATATTAGATATACAAAAAAATATAGTACATTTGGCAACATTTGTACACTTAAAAGTGCAGTTGCGATCATTCGCTAAGGAACGATGAAAAAATAGTGATCGCCGGTTTTTCAGTTTTTTGTAAAATGTACGCTGTAATTCGACCTAATTAATGAACTGGGCAATTATAATATTCAAAAATAAAATGTTCTTGAATACCATATAATAAACTTACATTTACATTGTACAAAAAACTGGAAAATTGGCAGTTATGATTTTTCAATCGTTCCTTAGCGAATGATCGCAACTGTACATAGTACCGGTAGACCTAATTATAGTATGATTATTATAATTATAATACGGTTGGCAACGCTGAGTTCCAGGGCTTATTTCTGTTTTGAAGGGGGCGCCACAATACAGAACATATTCAAGTTGCGTATTATAAAACTATCTTTCGAAATATTACATTACTTACTACCCGGTTGCAAATTCTCAACAAGGTTGTTAATAAAACATAACCTCTCTTATAATTCGCACTTTCATATTGTAAGAAGTCAATAATAATGTTGGAATTTGATTATAAAAATGAAAAATCGTAAAGAAAATTGAACAAAAGAAATAAACTTCTGTAGGATCTGATGAAGTAAAGCAACAATTCAGTAATATTTTAATCGTGATGATTACGTTTAATCCTCCTTATTTATGGTTATAAATAAATAGACCAATAACTATGAAAGTAAAGTTATTATTAGAATATATTATTATATTATATTCTAATAGAAAAGGTTTACTGTATTTGCATAAACAACCATGAATTCGATATTATCATACGAAATTTAGGAAATTAAAATAATTTATGGATTTTGTACCAGTGTCATTAATTAGAGCTTCTGCCCATGTAGAATTTCATTCTAGATTCGCATGACGACTATGGAGAGATACATTGTCTAACTCATACGAGTTACAGTTAGTAACACAACACTTTAGAGGCATTTTGATTGATTTTAATACAGTTTCTAGAACAGCACAATATATTTTATTCACAATCATATTGCAATATGTACATTTCATATGTTGTAAAAACCTTGGAAAGTAAGCTATTGCTATAGCAACACCAAAGTGGTTAACAATTTCCTTTATCTACGACCACCATAGAAAGTTACATATTCCGCACAATCTAGTAACCGTGAAAACGACCAATTGCAAACCATCTCCAAACTCAACGGTAAAGTATGTGAGGAAGGAGTTCTCAATAATCCGTAGTTCTATTAGCCATAGATGTCACCACTTGCAATATTTATAATATTTTTTGAAATATAAAATGTTATAAATTTTAGATAAAGGTTAATTTATTTTGTTTAATTAATATTTTACATTAAATTATATTTCGAATGGAAATCCATCTAGAAAAAAAATTAAGGTCAGACCCGGGGAATTGAACCCGGATCGCCGGTTAGTAGCTACAGCGTAACCTAATTGAGCTACCTAGATGATGTTCTTTTCTCATTATCTAAAGTTACAATGATTGTTATTCAATTAAAACGTAAAATTAATTAATGTTTTACATTATTATATAATTTTTAATGTAATCTTATTTATTATTATTGCTAAATTACAATAAAAACATTAAAAACATTTATAATTTGCTACATAATGCGAGAATATTTGACATTTTGAATTTATTGCCAAATATTTCACGTAAAAAATATGAATGCGAGTATAAATTCTAGGTTAAGAAACTTTCTTAGCTGTTGGTGGTTTATTACTTTTATTGTTGTCCTAGATAAAGTATAGTGTGTAACGCGAGCAAAAACACCAATTTCTCACTCGTGTGATTGCATTCGACTACGTCTCATGCCGCAAAATCTTCACACTCGTGAGAAATTGGCACTTTTCTGCACTTGTAACACAATATACTATTACATGTCTGTAAAACTGACATGTAAAGTTATGGCCTACTTTTTTTTCTGAATAATTTAAAACAGGACGTTTTATCCGATTTAAATTTAAGTTTTTATAAATATATTTATCGCTAAAAACATATTTCTTATTTAATATTAGTTTTATTTTTATTTTTCCATATTTTATATTTAATAATTACAATGGAATTAATTAATTTTTAATTTTAAAATACTGAGCGCATACACCGCCATCTAGCGGCGAAGAATGAAACCTTACTTAAAATTTCTTTTGGTCGATAGATGGCTCTGATTGAAATTATGACAGTTTATAAAAAATTTATTTTAAAATTTAAAATTACTTTTTATTTTGATTATCTTAAGTCTAATTATTGTGAATAAAATAGTATACATGTTTCGTTGGTAAAGTTTCCACGCCTCGCGATATTGTTTGACCTCGACGTTATCGCTTGGCTTGTAAAGATATCCTTTACCAACTCAACATGTAATATACTATTGCCACTAACCTATTAGTAAATTATTAAGGGGAAAACTCACGCTTATCCCACATTAAATGATCATTACAAGGCGCGTACTGCGTTGCGACTACTTCTACTTACGTCCGCATATGAAACGTCAGAAGGAAATAGACTGAATGAGATAGTTTAAGAGTTATAGAATGGAGAAAATATGTTAAACTGAACAAATTTGTAATATTTGTGTAAATAAATGACATTAAAAACAAAACTTCGTTACTATATGTATTAAAACATTTAATTTCTAGACTAACTACATTTAATTGATCCGCATCAAGTACTTGTCTCTAATCTGTAAACATATTGTAACGGGAGAGAAAAGGAACGAACCTCTTTTCGAGCGACAGGTGGTGTGTTCTGTCGCCTTCGAGAAAATGACGCATCGCACAAGCATGTAAATCAGACGTGGTTTATTCTAGCATTTTCTAAGAATACATAGAAGGTTCCAGCGATTTCTGGTGCGTTTATATGAGGATATAAAAGCGACTCGCGGATAAAAGGGAGTCAGTCAACTGCAAGTCATTAACTGGGTATTACAAAATAAATAGTGAATATAAATGTTGTATTAGAAATTCATAGTCTGTAAATAATAGTTTTTAATGGTTTATAATCATAGCGTTAATTTATAGTGTATTCATTAGTGTATATAAATAAATATTTGTTTGTGAATAGACGATTTAAACAGCACTTGTATTATTATTTGAAAAAGAATGTTACAGTGGTGTTACAGGTGTGAGGTTTTAAAATAAATAAAATCGCGTAATAATTAAATAAAGTGCTGTGAGATTAAATTTTTAGTGTTAAAAATAATTTCAACAAACAATTAAGATGGCGATGAAATTGTTGAAAGATCTGAAAGTAATAGACTTGAAACATGAACTGGAAGAACGAGATTTGGAAACAACTGGCCTTAAAAACGTGTTAATAAATCGGCTAAAAGAATGGCTTATAGAACAGCAAGAAGATCCTGAAAGTTTCCTCTTCGAAATACCTGGACCCGCAATTGATACTAGTTTGTTGTTAAGTAAAATGGAAGAAAGTTCTAGAAAAGCCGAAGAAAATTCTAGAAAGTCCGAAGAAAATGTTAGAATGCTAAAAGAAGAACTACTGGAAAAGTCCGAAGAGAATTCTAGAATTTTAAAACAAGAATTACTTGAAAATACTAAAGCACTGGAAGAAAATGTTAAAATGATGAAAGGAGAATTGTTGGAAAATGTCAAAGCGTTGGAAGATAAAGTTTTCGACGAATTTTTGGAGAATGCCAGTGCGTTAGGACTATTGGAAGGTAGATTGGCGGAACAAGATAGGGTAATAAAAATGGTAGAAGAGAAAATAGCCCAAATGCAATTACCATCAACAGCTAAGAAAGACGACATAACCGATATGTTGGAAGATAGAATGAGGCAACTACGGTTTCCCTCAACTTCTGAGTTTAATGAAGTAAAGAAGCAAATTAAAGAAGAAAGGGGTCCTGCCGTAGGGATAAAAGTAAAACCACCCACGTTCGATGGAAAGGTACCTTGGTCCACCTACTACAAACAATTTGAGGCGGCCGCTGGGGCCAACGGATGGACAGGCAAGGAAAAGGCCGTTTCTTTAACTGTGGCTTTGCGTGGAGACGCGTTGAACGTCCTGCAAACAATCCCAGCAGGACAGGAAAATGATTATCAATTGTTAGTGTCTAGATTGGAGATGAGATATGGAGACGCACATCTTCAACAAGTGTATCACGCGCAAGTGAAGAATCGTATCCAGAAGAATGGAGAAAGCCTGCAGGAGTTTGAAGCCGATGTTGCGCGGCTTGTCCGATTGGCGTACCCTACGGTACCCGATTCATTTTTGGGACAGCTCGCTGTGCAGACCTTCATTGATGGGTTAAGAGACGGGGAAACACAACAATCATTGAGGCTAGCACGACCAAGAACAACTGATGATGCGCTTGCTCACGCCTTAGAATTTGAAGCTGCAAAGCAAGCGTCCCGAGGTCACGGGCGTGTTCGGGCCGTTGTGGAGGAAGAAGAAGGTTCTAAAGATCACCTAGAGGAGTTAGTACTGAGAGTTCTTCGGAAGGAAGAAAGCCGTAAGAAGAATCATCAAGAAGTTCGAGGGCCCCGTTGCTGGAACTGCGGCGAACAAGGACATGTAGAACGGCGTTGTCCCAAAATAACAAAAGTACAACCGTCGGAAAAGTTAAAAGGGGTTGGCAAGAGAGGGCGAACGTTGACTGTTAGTAAAGATGCCCCAGAGATCATCGTCCATGCCGTAACATCAGGGAATAGTACCAGCAGTTTGTTCATAGATGGGAAAATTGCGAATCGAATTGTTCCACTGCTCATTGATACGGGAGCGACAAAATCCATCATACGCCCTAACGTTCTACGAACAAGTATGAAGCTGTTACAGACAACTACTCAACTCCGTACAGCGACGGGAGAAGTAATACCAACACGCGGAGTGGTGAAGATGAAGATTGGCATTGGCAGTGAAGAACGTGATCATGAGGTGCTGGTAGCCGACATCATTGACGAATTCATCTTGGGAATGGACCTCCTGAGAAAATTTGGTTTTACATTGGACTTGAAGGAGGGTGTTTTGAAGGTTGGTAACGAAGAACTTCCGTTGCACCCACGAGAAGATCCTGTCGTAAGGGTTTTGCTGACAGAAGATGTGATATTGCCTGGTCAAAGCGAGATGGTTGTCGAAGCAGGTTTGGATGGAGATCTTCGGGTAGGATGTGTGCGAATGATGGAGCCTGTTTGTGATAAGAAGATCCATAGTGGCATACTGGTGGGAAAAGCGCTGATCAAGGTTGGAAAGAGAGTACCGGTGAGAATTATGAACGTTAATGTGGATCCGGTGACATTGAAGAAGAGTACCCTTGTGGGACAGTGTGTGCCAGTATTTCGAGTAGCCAGGTGTATGGCTGATGTTCCAAGACCAGTGCCCAAAGACCATGGTGGAAAATTAGTGGGTATGGTTACTAGCTCGTGCGAAGACCTTAACAGAACGGAAGTGAAAGAGGTACAGGGTTTGGTTCACCGATACCAAGATATCTTCGCTCTTGACGATAGCCAGAAGGGACGAACAAATATAGTAAAACATAAAATTAATACAGGCAACTCTATGCCTGTTCGTCAGCAGCCGAGGCGTCTACCTCTAGCAAGAAGAGCAGAAGCCGAGAAGATTATTATCGATATGGAAGAACAAGGGGTCATCGAGCCATCCAGCAGTCCCTGGGCATCACCGGTGGTCCTGGTCAGTAAGAAGGACGGGTCAACGAGATTTTGTGTGGACTATCGGCAGCTTAATGACGTGACCAAGAAAGACAGCTATCCCTTACCACGCATCGACGACACGTTAGATACCCTGTCTGGTTCACGATGGTTTTCGACTTTGGACTTGAAGAGCGGTTACTGGCAAGTTGAAATGGAACCTGAAGACCGGGAGAAGACCGCGTTCACTATTGGTTCCGGACTATGGCAGTTTACAGTTATGCCTTTCGGTCTATGTAACGCTCCGGCCACCTTTGAGCGTCTAATGGAGACCATCCTGAGAGGGTTGTCGTGGAAGACCTGCCTGGTATACCTAGATGATGTGATTGTAGTCGGAAAATCATTCAACGAACATTTGAAAAATCTAGAGGAAGTGTTCCGAAGACTACGTGGAGCCAATCTGAAACTGAGTCCGAAAAAGTGCCACATATTCAGAAAGGAAGTGAAATATCTCGGGCACGTCGTATCACAAAAAGGAGTGGCAGCCGACCCCGATAAGATTCGTGCAGTTCAAGAGTGGCCAACACCGAAAGATAAACACCAAGTTCGTAGTTTTCTTGGGTTATGTACCTACTACAGGCGTTTCGTTCCTGGGTTTGCCAATATAGCGAAACCTCTGACAAGGTTAACTGAAGATGGGCGCGAGTATGTTTGGAGCGGAGAGTGTGAAACAGCTTTCCAACAGCTGAAGCGTGCCCTGACAACCGCACCAATATTGAGCTATCCGCGGACAGAAGGGAAATTCATACTTGATACAGATGCAAGTAATCTGGCCATTGGGGGTGTACTTTCTCAGATACAGGATGGACAAGAAAAGGTCATCGGCTATTTTAGTAAGGTTTTGTCTAAAGCCGAAAAGAATTATTGTGTGACCAGAAAAGAACTATTGGCCGTCGTGAAGTCCGTTGAGCACTTTTACAAATACTTGTACGGACGGAAGTTTTTATTGAGGACGGACCATGCAGCGTTGAAATGGCTTCTACAATTCCGTAATCCTGAAGGCCAGGTCGCAAGGTGGATCGAACGATTACAAGGATACGACTTTGACACCGAACATCGAGCGGGCACTGGTCATCGAAATGCCGATGCTCTTTCAAGAAGACCCTGTCCAACGGATTGCCGTCATTGCTCTCGTTTGGAAGAGAGGGTTTGCCAAGTATTAAGGACTACCATCGTCAACGACAATTGGTTGCCGGAAGAATTGCAACGACAGCAGGAGGCTGATCCCGAACTAAAAATGGTACTGGAATGGAAGCGCGTGGGAGAAAGGCCTGCCTGGGAGGCAGCCCTTTCAACAGAACGCTCAAAGCATATTGGGCCCAATGGGAGTCTTTGAAGGTGGAAGACGATCTCCTGAAGCGAGTACTGGAGAGTGAAGATGGCACCACCATTAGGTCTCAGTTCGTGGTTCCAAGAAGCCGAGTGGCTACAGTATTGCGACATCTCCATGACGGTGCCTCCGGAGGACACTTCGGTGTGAAAAAGACCTTGGAGAAAGTTAGGGAGCGTTTTTATTGGGTTAACTGTAAAGAAGACGTGAAGGAGTGGTGCCGGAAATGTGAACTATGTGCCACTGGCAACGGACCCTTGGGGAAACGAAGAGCACCCATGAGGCAGTACAATGTGGGTAGTCCTCTGGAGAGAATAGCTATAGACATTGCCGGACCATTTCCCGAAACTGACGATGGGAATAAATACATCTTAGTGGCAATGGACTATTTTACCAAATGGCCAGAAGCATATGCCCTACCAAACCAGGAAGCTGCGACTGTTGCTGACGTACTAGTCAAAGAGTTCTTCAGTCGTTTCGGAGTGCCCATGGAGCTGCATTCGGATCAAGGCCGTAATTTCGAGTCTGTACTCTTTGGAGAAGTCTGTCGATTGTTGGGCATTCGCAAGACTCGGACCACACCGTTACATCCGCAGTCCGATGGAATGGTAGAACGCATGAATCGGACAATGGGCAAATATTTGGCCAAGGTCGTCTCCGATCATCAACGAGACTGGGACCAATACCTGCATCTGTTCCTGATGGCTTATCGTGCATCGGTCCACGAAACAACCGGTCAGTCACCAGCGTCTGTAATGTTTGGACGCGAGTTACGGTTACCGTGTGATCTGGAATTTGGGTCTCCACCTATAGAGCAGGAGGTAGCTGGAAATGATTATGTCATCAACTTAAAGAAGAAGTTGGAGGATATTCACGACCGAACCCGAAATAATAGTCGAATCGCGAGTGACCGGATGAAGGCTACGTACGATGTGAGAGCCCAAGAAGGAGGGTTTCAACCTGGAGAGCTTGTCTGGTTATACAACCCGCAAAGGCGTCGTGGCTATTCTCCAAAGTTACAGCGAAATTGGGAGGGTCCATACCAGGTGAAGAAACGAATAAATGACTTGATTTATCGCATCCAGAAATTGCCAAGGGGGAAACCAAAGGTGGTACACTCCAATCGTCTGGCGCACTGTGAGGGAAATAATGACGCAGTCCCGGATCGGAAAGATGAGGCCGAGGTGGCTATCAAAATCGTAAGGCCTGAAGATGATCAGCCAACCTTTAGAGAATTTATGGCTGCGTTCTCTGGAACTAGAAAAGCGCGATTCGGAGTCACGACTGAGATGCAACAAGATCTCTTCCGGGTCCCTGGTGATTATTCCATTGCCCACTGTGTCTCCGCGGATCTCCGTATGTCCAGGGGGATCGCAGTAGTGTTTAGAAATAAATTTGGACGGCTGAATGAACTTCGAGAACAAAATCCCTCTGTTGGTAAATCCTTACGCTTGCCTGATCATGACCGATCCATTTACTACTTGGTAACCAAGCAGTTTTACTACCAGAAACCGAGTTACGCCGACTTGTGGAGGGCACTATGGAATTTGAGAATCGAGTTGCTTACCAGGGGAATTAACAAATTGGCAGTTCCCAAACTCGGCTGTGGGCGGGACCAGCTGGATTGGAGAATCGTTAGAAACATGCTGGAAGTCGTCTTTAGAGGTACGGACGTCAAGATCTTCGTCTGCAGTTTTGACCCACAGCCCGCATTAAGGCCAACGAAGAGTGTAGACTGTTATTTCTACCGTAATGGAACGTGTAGTCGAGGTGAAGACTGTCGATATCGTCATGGCCCGTTCTACAGGAACCAGAGCATAAAACCTGTTCTGGGACAGAACAGACTTGAAGAGGGGGGCAGTGTAACGGGAGAGAAAAGGAACGAACCTCTTTTCGAGCGACAGGTGGTGTGTTCTGTCGCCTTCGAGAAAATGACGCATCGCACAAGCATGTAAATCAGACGTGGTTTATTCTAGCATTTTCTAAGAATACATAGAAGGTTCCAGCGATTTCTGGTGCGTTTATATGAGGATATAAAAGCGACTCGCGGATAAAAGGGAGTCAGTCAACTGCAAGTCATTAACTGGGTATTACAAAATAAATAGTGAATATAAATGTTGTATTAGAAATTCATAGTCTGTAAATAATAGTTTTTAATGGTTTATAATCATAGCGTTAATTTATAGTGTATTCATTAGTGTATATAAATAAATATTTGTTTGTGAATAGACGATTTAAACAGCACTTGTATTATTATTTGAAAAAGAATGTTACAATATTAACTGTCCATATTTCTATTTTATGTAAATTCTGTTTAATTAAATAACAATAACAAGATTAAGGTAAAAAGCTGCATTGCCCATCTCAGTTATTAGGCTAATGCACATTTTTGTCGTATTCTAAATGTGCATTTGACGTGTGGTAAATAATTATAATCGCCCATTTAAGAGCGCTGTAGCTCAGCTGATCAAAGTATGGAAAGCCACCAATACACCCCTCACCATCCACAAACTCAATAATTAAGAAAAGACGTTTGCTGTATTATGGCATCTTTCTTCCTCTTTAAATTATCGAGTGCTGAAGACGCGTAACGTTTAAATTTCTTTGTTCGGATGCAAGGCCGTCAATGTTACAGCGGCAATAGCGCAAACACGTGACTGCAATCTGCATCTTATATCGTTATATCCTTCGATAAACTTCAGTAACACTTGAAACTTGTTGGTGTTATGCTAATTATTTTATTAGTGGATGTCGTATTGCGGATTTGAGATTTTAACCAATTTTTAATACGAGTATACATAAATGTACTTTAGGACATTAGGTGGCAGCATTCTCCTTATTGAATTAAAATGCTAGGTAATAGTTCTTCCAGGTTACCATAAAATATTGAAAAAATAGAAAAAGCAAAACAGACAAATTATAAAAAGAACCTTTTAATACATACTACTTTATTTAAGTTGTAATAAGCACCTAACAAAAAGTATTGTAAAATATCTTTTTTTGCATATTGATGACGAAATCTCATTTTCTTAATCATAGTTTTAAACATAAAGTAAAACTTTTTTGCATATTGATTATGAAAGTTTTTTTAACGAAAAATCCTAATGAAAGTAGCACCTTTTTTAATTATGTTTGTAAAAACAAACTTCAATCTCCTTGGAGATTATTGTCAAAGAATAATATGTTTTCCTGATTTTTAAATTTTGCATAAATCCTTTTAAGACAAATTTTTCAGCTTACAATACCTATGCAAAAAAGTGTCGTGTACAGCACGTTATGAAAGTCTCTTTTTCTTTAAACTATGACTTTCATAATTAGGTGCACTGTTATAACTATTTAAATGAATATTATTTTATTTTACATCTTTATCTCGTTGGAATTCGCTGTAGGTGACTATAGTGACTATCAAGGACTACTATATATGTACTTTATTTGGTTACTTTTAGTTAAATACAAGGTTATATAGTAGACAAGTTTTTTGAAATCAATCGTAAACAAAAGATTTATAATTATCATTTGACAGTTGTAAATTCTAAAGCTTTTTAACCAAATTTCGCGTTACAATCAACCTAATCATCATATCAATCTGCAAGAAAGTTACAGCACATATTATGAAAAATTTGTTTCACTCGTTTAAACTAAAACAAAAAATATGTTCGTACAAAAGCCATAATGAGCTTGTCAGTCGAAATATTATTGTTTCTATTCACAGTGATTCTATGTTGATTGACCAATCAACAATTATTATTATTTATATTTACTAATCCTGAAACTGCATTTTGAGTACTATTGCCACTAACTGGTATCATAATGATCTAGAACAGCAATGCTAATATGATGCTATGTTTTAACCTTTTTTCTAATAAAGAAAAATAACCATATGAGCCTTGCTGTCCGATATAGATAGTTATGAAACCAATAGTACATACAGTGTGTCCCCAAATGCGGTTCTCAGGAGGAAAACTTTTATTATTAATTTTATGACAAAAAGACATTCTTTATAAAAGTTTTTGCTTGATTTAAAACTACTTAAAAGTATAACAAAATTTTAATATTAGGTACTTAGAATAAAGTAGAAAATAAAAAAATGCATTATTTCTTAAAGAAAAGACAACTAAGTTCAATATTCTTCAAAAAATAAAATCTCGTTGCTTGAATAAATCGTATGTAAAATGAAATAAGGTAATATTTCTCAATATTATTAATATTGCTATTTGATTGTTACTGCATTGATTCAAGCAAGACATCATGATAAAAAATATAGTAAATACAGAATTACATTGGTCGTTTTTTTCCTTAGAAAAAATGCATTTTCTTAAATTTTTTATTTTATTATAAGTAATATAAAAATTCCGTTATACTTTTTAGTAATCTTGAATCAAGCAAAAATTTTCATAGAGAATGACTTTGTTATAAAATTAATAATAAAAAAGTTTTTCCTCTTGTGTACCGCACCTGGGGACACTATGTGTGTGTGGTTGGTACAAATGCGGGTAAACTGTTGTGTTGTGTCATGTATTCCATTCTCAAAATGAACTTGGTAGAGGTAGTTTGCTTCGCGATTTTAGCTTTAGACACCGAGAAAATCAAAACAGAAGATATTGGGTTCATCCAATAACCTGCCAACGCTTACTGGAGGGTCAGTTTCAACTCTACGAGGAGTTGAGAGTTTTTTGGGATTCCATAGAATGAGCATCACAAGTTTTGACGAAGTATTAAACATTACTGGATCTTCTATAAGCAATAAATAAATACATTTTTGATCCAGTCACATTGTTCCACAATGTTCGCAGAGATTTTCAAGCACAGTAATAATGAGTGTCCAAGCGAAGTTCCTTGCCTATGTAATCATCTAGTGCGCACACGAGATATTCAAATCCAGGTGTGTGTCGGCCAACAGTTCAGTCGTATTCTGGTTTCTGACAAGATTCAACAGGAAAGTTGAGTAAATGTGTGCATCTCCGTATGTTGCAACTATCTCACTCGGTCGACTAAACTGTTCTAAACTGAAAAACTGAAACAAACTGTAAACTGAAAAAAAGTTCATAGTGCACGCTAGCCCTAATTATTATGGATATGATTGTATTGATAAACGTATATTACTTATATGGTAATTAATCTTCGATTAGGATTAACCGAAGCTAGTGCAAATGGCCATAAATATTCGGCATTAGAGTTTTTGTGTTGATAACACTAAAAGACTTTAATCTTAAAAGCGACATTTCTTATTTCTTGACATTCTTTAATAATACTTTTATAATTTTGTACACAACTTCTGTCACACATTTTATGCTAAAATAAAGTATTTGTATTGTAAACCTTACTACATATGCTTTACAAACTGGAATGGACTTTCAACAGGTAATGCGACTCAGTGACTGAGTGGTAATTCAAAATTACTGTCCAACTATATGACATCCTGCAGTTCTTTTCAAAATACATTGCAATATTCGAATCTCGTCGCTTCTCTCTTGTCTTCATCGCTTCACCTACATGTTAGTTATTATTAAATATTACCAACTGTCTTATAAAAAAGGTCTTGGCAAGACGCTACCACATATTCCTGAGACCAAAATAGGACGATTTAACTAAACTTACCTCTATCCAAAAGTGCTTCGTAAAGGCGCTATTGAACGTCAAAGATCTTCAAAAAATTGAATGATAAACATTGGGTCATCCACATGTAAAGAAGCTCAGATTTTTTAACGGTTTGGTCAATATTTTTCAAAATTTTTCTACAGATGGATATTCTAATTTCTAACATTTTTTTGTCTGTTGTTGGATTTTGCTATCTGCCATAGTTTAGGCAAGAAAGATTAATTTGGTTTGCATGCCATGCACTGCAGCCATAATGTATCTAATTTAAAGTGTGTTGGCGTTCAAGAAAAGTTAATAAAACAATAACTATCTTACTTGGTAAATCTAATGCAAACACACAGAAAATCTTCAGAGTGGCTACCATTTACATGCATACAAAAATTAATACGACATAAAGAATTAAACTATACTCTTTCATCATTTCGGCATCGTCTTTTAGTCGTTTAGTGTGTCGTATTTTGAATTCGTCTCCACAATTCCTCTTTTGTATTTACAGGTCTGGAGAATACCATGGGTTTTAAAGCTCCCCATAAAAAATAATCCATAGACATCATATCAGGAGAGCGAGGTGGCCAGTTTACGAGAACATGATTTCACTTACCGATCCATCTATTCGGATATAGTTGATTTAGATGGTTACGGATAATAAATGTGAAATGAAGGCGTGCCCCACCATGCATGAAAACATATCTCGGCAAAGTTTTAACTAACTATAATGTATGGCAGCAGTGAATAGCAAGCAAATCAAATTAATTATTTTTGCCTAAACTATGGTAGACAGCAAGATGGAACAACAGACAAAAAATGTTGGAAATTAGAATATCTCTATCTGTAGAAAAAGTTTGAAAAATATTGACCAAACCGTTAAAAAAAACTTGAGCTCCTTTACATGTAGATCATCTTACGTAACACCCACTATTAAAAAAATGTTGTCAAAAAACTAGTTTTTCAGTACATACTCTCATCTTGCGCAAAAGCAATATTTTGTTATTTAGAAAAATATAAATTTTTTCAAGATCTTTGACATTCGATAGCGCATTAACGAAGCACTTTTGGATAGAGTTTGGTTAAATCGTCTTAGTTTGGTCTCAGGAATATGTCTTAGCATTTGTACAGACCTTTTAGAGACACCCTATATAAAAGTAAGTCTCAAGAGAAACACTTCAACTTCTCAAAAAATCTTCATGTTATGTTCTACCAGAATAGAAGAACATAAACTAATATATTAGCATAGCAAAATCATAGATTCCATATAATCAGTATATAAGGGAAATTAATATGTTTATGCACAGATACATTATAATTAGCCTAATATTGCTAGACTCATCTAAACATAGCCGTCTCTTTATGGCCCAAGGCAAGATATATAGACGTCTGGTAGAACAGCTTGCCTATGTTTCAATGTAAATAATTGTGTCAAAAATGAGAGCTAGTAAGCCGTTTACTTTGTGGAAAATAGATGGCGCAACCTTACCAAGGTACTTCAAAAATTGACACAAATTTTAATTTTAGGTTATGTATCTATCATTTGCCACGAATGCCACGTGTTTAGAAATACATTAGTGTAGTTAATTATTATTATTATTTATTAATTTCTGTTTTAATGTGAATTGTGTTTTAAAATTCATCACTTGCAATTATTGCGAATCATCATTTGACCAATCCTGTTGTTGTGATTGTGTGCGTTTAAAAGAAAAATTCTAAAACGGATAATATGTGGACCAGTGGAGGATGATCAAGGTGTAAATAGAATAAGATATAATCATGAACTGGCCAGATTATACCAATTACCAAGAGACAGACATCTTGGACAGACATAATGGGGATGACAAGGAAGGCAGTACTTCGATGGGCTGAACATGTTTCCTGAATGTCCGGAGACCGGAGAGAGAGTAATTTAGAAAATAATTGAGGGCGACTTAGAAGGAACTGGAAACTCCCTCAATTCATCCTAGCTAGGTGATCTAGAATAAGATAGGAAGATGCAGTGTTGGAAGTCTTAAGGAAATTGAATAAGGAACAGTGGAAGAGGCTTATAAAGGAGGCTAAATCCACTAAAACCCTAGTGGGTTGTAGGTGCCAGACCATGAATGAATCATTTAAGAAACGCTGCCAGTGGTAAATGTAAATATAACGAAAGTTTTTATCCACAACAAAAACAGTAAGTAGTTTGGTTAAAAGTTATTTATTAAAGAATTGTAATTTAAACCAGTTTTGCCAATTTGCTATATTTTTTAGAGTTTGTAGATTCTGAAGACCTCTTTCGTGCCTCTTTTTGGCATGAAAATGAAAGTCTAGTTATTAAAAATGAAAACAGGATTTTTTTCGTCATTTCCGACTTATGATTTGGACATCCTACAAAATGATGAATTTTTTGTATTCCGATTGAAGCAAGAATTTCAAGGAAAGTATTTTTCTTAATGTCTTGCTGAAGTTTCTCAGCAATAATATGTTCAATTTCTTCAAGAAGAATAACGAGGGCGATTGAAGGAAATGTTAAATGCCCTCTGCTTCTCAATATTATGAAAGTATTATATGATTCCAATCCTTCCCCCACAATTGTTTTAACACAATTTTGACAATTGTCAGTTTTGTGCCTTCGAGCGATGAAACCACAAACATAGGCAAATGCTTCTCTATTATCTTCAAAATGAACGTATGCACCACATGTGATATTTTCTTCTAAGGCCTGATCGAGTTGTAAGTCAATGTCTTTTTTTGTTATTTGTTTATTGTCTGCTCTGTTGTAGCTCAAGAAATCTGATGTGTTATCAACTAGGGCAGCAAGCATATTTCCACCAGTTACATTGCTTCCTTTTGGAGGTTTAATTAAAGAATATAGTGACATCAGCCTAAAGATCTGTGCAATCTGTAGTGACTCTCCACTAGTATTAGCACCACCGCTTGCTCTCATTAATCCAAAGAAGTGTTCAAGTGGATCTTGATTGATACGTGATGTCATCAGGTACTTATACCCTAACTCTTGACTTTGTTAAATAAAAGTCAGGATGTGCACAAGATTCCCATAAATCAATGTAAATTAAAAAATCTTCTAATGCTTGTTGCTCGGCAGAATTTGTTTTTAGTCCATTAAAATAACTCGAATTCAAAATATCACACAGTTGATTTATTCGTCTGCAAAACTGTATTGTAGGTTCGCAGTCAGCAAACTCGGATATACCTTTTTCTTTTAGTACCGTCAAAGCATCTGCTACTGTCCCACTAAACAATTGAAAGGCATATTTTGTCCTCATTTTCTCGTGGTTTTCTGGATTCACGTGCTTTCGGGTCAATTTATAAGCCAGTTTAAATTCGTTTTTTGCATCGTATTCTATAAGATTTTCAAAATGGCGCAATTGCACTCTCCCTTCAGGCACATGAAATTCTCTTTTTGCAACAAGCCTGTTTCGCATACATTTCAATAAATGTGGAAAATCTGAACACATCCTTAATTTTCTTTTTACATTGCAGGGATGAACACTCCAAGGCTTTTCTGGATTTCCTGCACCAAAGGCTTTCCACATGGACCTATTCCAGGTGGCACCATCTGATGTGACCACGTCAATAAACAGCCCAGCCGCTTCACTCAAAAGAATGGCTTCCAGTATTAATTTGGCTAGGATGGTTCCAGTAACATTGCCTCTGGACAGAAAACATGCAAGCGCTTGCATATTTTTCCCAGCGAAAGACTGGAACATTATTACCAGAATATGATCCCCAAGTTGGTTTCTTTGGTTGTCTGGCGTATATTCGCCAAGTGTTTGCAGGGAGTTATTTTGCACTCATCCACCATCAGGGTACCATGCCGTTCAAATTCTTGCATGTTTTTTGTTTTCTCTTTCAGAAGTTCAAATAATTTATTTTGAAATCCGTAAGAGCTGTCGATATGCCTAATGTAAGTTGATAGTGTACTCGGTGCAGGTAGTGGAAGTAACTCCCTAGTTCGTAAATGTTTGTATAATTTAGGGCTTTTTATTTTCAGAAGGATGCATGTGTAAATCCATTCTTTGGTGTATCTTTTGCCGTAAGAAGGTCGACTTGCAGTTTCAAAACAAGTTCGAACTACAAGCTTTTGATTGTCTGGCAATTTTGAAATTAAGTGGTCGATATTGGATAGTTTTGTCATTGATTTTCTTAAAGTCTCTATGGTTTTTGTTGGTATGTTTTGTTTTCGCAACAAATTTGAATATGATTTTTTGGTTTTTGGAATAATATTTTTTTTCTTTAGGAGGTTTTTTCTCAAGATCGCACATGAACGACACCTTGTTGTCTTTCCTTGGAAATTTCCGCCATTACAGGAAGGGCTAATTTTCCCATCAACTCCAGACCCATTACATAGCCTGATAGTATATACCGTTTGCACTAATTGTAAAAAAGTCTCTAAAGTTGTTGCAGTATAGGTGGTATGAAAAATTCCATTAAGATACACCTTTATGTCACTATCGTTGACTACAATAGCCCGATCGATTTTGGGAATACTCCCTTTAACATGGCTTACTGTAACTGAACGAGACCTTTTATGAATCCCCCATCCTGATGGTAGCAATGTATATAACTGCATTAGGTTTTCTTGTAGAAAATGTAACAGCGTGTTAGTTTCTGGTGATTCGCATTTAGTCTCTGGTGAATCGCATTCATTTATGACAGGAGGGCTTTCAGTAAACGAAGGTTTTCTAGGGTCGTTGAAGGAGTAGGAGAACTTTGACTGGACTGTAGTGAAGGATCTTTGGCAGGTCTACAACAAAATACAGGATTACAAATCCCGCAATAAAAACTATTGTCTAGATTTATTATTGTTAACGTTGTGTACAGAATACAGATACATATCGATTTTTTGTCTATTAATTTTCTCTTCACAACTACAAGGATAACAATAGTAGATTGTTCTACAAGTAAAGAAAAGTGATAGTTTTCCAGTGAGTGTAAATGTTTAATTCATGAGCGAGCGAAGCGAGCGAATGGATTAAAATTTACACGAACATGGAAAACTCACTTTTCTTTAAGTGTAGAACATGCTACTTTTTCGTATTTGGAATGAGACATACTAAAATCTAGGAAAAAATTACGTCAAAGTTTGGCAGAAGAGTGGAGAAAAGTTGTTGCTAACGAGAAAAGACGCACATTTCTTTACGATTTTGACTGAGAGTGAAGAAAAGTGTTGCTAACGAACAAACACTCACATTTCTTTACGATTTTGGGTTGAACAATGTACCACATTTCTATTCCAAATACGAAAAAATTAATTTCCTCAAAACGTTACGTTGGTTAATACAGGAGTGCGATTATGTATGGAATCGTGTTCGTCCTGCTAAAACGGTTTGCGCTAGAATCCTGAAATTTTAAGGAGACTTAGGGCGAGTTGTATAAAGCAAGATTATGAATAGTTATAATAACCAAGAATGTTAATGAAGACGATTAATAATCAAGACATCAACTCATGCCCATGGTACAGTAGCGGCCAAAATAAACTAGGACACATTGTAGTGTAAAACGGGTCACTATGACATTCATTTTACGTTTGATCGTGATTCGTGTTACGCTAAACCTAGTTTATTTCGGCCGCCAGTATACAATTATGCAATAAATAAATCACAGCTAGAGTGGTGTTAATTTTCTCTATGAACCCATTTTGCTACCATTTGGACTGACCTTAAAATAAATAAAAAGATACCCACCGCTTTTTTGTCTGGGAATAATTTTTCAAAGGGATAAGCAGGGCAGGATCTTCAGATGGAAAATTCAAAACAGAGGAAGAATGGGAACTACCCAAATAAAGGGTAGGGATTGCATCTGGTGCTAATGTCCTTCTGTTAATTATTCCACTTTCATCTGCAAATTCCCTCACAAACCTCTTTTCAAAATGCTTCATGCAGACGAAGTCATTTTTGTTTAAAATTGTGCCCGTAGACATAGTCCATTTGTTACGCTTATTCGTATCCTATAAAATAATGTTACAAATATAAACCCTGTTTGAAATCGAATATTAATTTACATTTTACCTTTGGTACGTGAAAGAGGGCCAAATCTTCCTTTAAAAGTTTCACGAAGCCGCAAAATTTACACTTCTTCATTTTTCACAGTGGTAATAAATGCCACTTAAAATGAAAAAAAAACACAGCAACAAGCTAACACTAAAGTCAAAATAACGCAACAAGCTAACACTAAAGTTAAAATAAGACAAATAACTTGCACAAGAAATTCGAATTTTAAAAAAACTTCAGAATTGTCAGATTGATGACAATTTATTGACAGATCTTGATATGATGCTGCAATCTAGTGTTTTTTTTTAAACTAGCAATTAGCTCCAACAAAATGGCGGCGAGCTGCTCTACCAGACCTGTATATATCTTGGCCCAAGGGCATCTTTATGGTCCGACGGTCAATAAAGAAACGTCAATTAAATGTCAGAGCTGTTTGTTGTAGAACTTGATTGGTTCTTAATATAATTTGTAAACTTATCACCAATGAAAATAAGCTGAAATTAAGTATTTTAGATAGTAACTATAGTAACGTACTTCGTATATAAGCACATAAGTATACGTACAGCGGCTTGATGTAACCTACGTACTCATTTAATTATATTTTTTACACAATAATAGATTTGAGATAAAAACAATCTGTGCATAAAATAGTGTATGCATTTCGGGCATAACTTGCTTTTATGGCCCTACAGCCTTTTCCTAGCCCTCGGCTGACGCCTCGGGCTAGAAATAACGCTTCTGGCCACAAAAGATTCTTTATGCCCTTAATACATAAATAACTATTATGCACAGATACATTATAATTAGCCTAATATTGCTAGACTCATCTAAACATAACCGTCTCTTTATGGCCCAAGGTCATCTTTATGGTCCGACGGTCAATAAAGAAACGTCAATTAAATGTCAGAGCTGTTTGTTGTAGAACTTGATTGGTTCTTAATATAATTTGTAAACTTATCACCAATGAAAATAAACTGAAATTAAAAATTTTGGAATAGTAACTATAGTAACGTACTTCGTATAAGCACATAAGTAAACGCACTGCGGTTTGATGTACCTACGTACTGATTTAATTATATTTTTTACACAACAATAGATTTGAGATAAAAACCTAATCTGTGCATAAACAGAGTAGGTATAGCGGGCATAACTTGCTTTTATGACCCTACAGCCTTTTCCTAGCCCTCGGCTAAAGGTAAGTACTCACAGCAGCGGATGTCATACGATTGGTCAGTTTGAGTCAAATCGTCTCAAACCGACCAATCGTATGACATCCGCCTGCGGATCCGCTGCTGTGGGTACTTACCTTAACGCCTCGGGCTAGAAATAACGCTTCTGGCCATAAAAGCTTCTTTATGCCCTTAATACATAAATAACTACTAATTGCTAATCGTTTTATGGACAAGTTTTTAGATTTAAAACTTGTAAAATAATACCTCCTTGCAGTAAAATGTTTTGGTCAAAAATACTTAAAAATATCGAAAATAAAAATCGAGAATTTATTTTAGAAAAGTATTAGATATTCTGCCACATAGACAACATTTTTTAAAAGATTTTGTTGAAAACCGCATGTTTCTATCTCAATTTATAACCATGTTATAGGTAAATTGCTTATACGATGGGCACCAGGAGTAGAAAAATTATAGTTTTTAAATAAACTAATACTCATTGCACCTTGTGGGTAGTGGCTTATAATTTATCGCTTTATTAAATCTTCGAAAGTGTCCATCGTTTTCTTTTAATGGAGTTGAATGTTAATAAATAGGGTTGAATAAAAGCTTTTAACTTCTCCGCGAAATAATTTAAAACATAATAAATTTTAAAGTTGACTGCAAAAATATGTATTATTAGGAAGAAGAAACATTTTTTTAAACAATCCATGTTTAAATATATAAAGAAAATTAAAACTACTACATGATCAGGAAATAGAATAATCTGATATCTTGTATTTCTTTCTCTTTTTAAAGTTTTTTCTCATGATTTTTATAATTAAAGAAAATTCATGAGAAGTGCAAGTCTTCTACAACTTGCTAATAACAAAACATAGACTGTTCAAAAAATGTTTCTTGTTCCTAATAAATATTTTGGTTTTAAAATGTTTTGGGAATGACTTCATCTTAAGTAAGCCGAAACTGCAGTCAACTCTAAAATTTATTGTTTTAAATATATTTCGTGGAGACGAGACTAAATACTTTTATTCAACCCTATTAATTTACTCTCGCTTTACGTTTAATAAATGTTTTCATTTGCTGTTAGTAGTTAATTCGTATATTATGCTCAAGTACCGAGATCGTAAAATTATGGCTAAAAAGGAGTTCTTTGCGTCTAAATTAAAAAAGATTATGATTGCAAGTAAAAGCAGGAACAAAATACTTAGGTGTTTTTAAATAAAATCTTGAAACTGCAGTTATTGTTTGATATTACATTTATATAACTGTTATGAATTAACTAATGAAAGGTGATCCTGCAACTAACCACATTTAAATTATCGCTTAAGCTGCCAACGCGAAATCTTCATGTCCAGTGTTGCCACATGAAATTAACCCGAGTTTAGTTTCGAAATATAACAGGATGGCGCCACTTTATTGAGCGCTTAAGAAATTTATGGGAATTACTTATTATTTAATTGTTAAGAGGTTTCTGATCAAAATTTTCCGCTCGAAAATTATAAAATGAATACCTTCATGTGGCAAAATGTCATAAAGTCAAAAATATTTAAAAATAAGCAAAATAAAAATCAAAAATTTAATAAAAATTTTCTTTAGATATTTTGCCACATAAAGAAAATTTTTTAAAACATTTTGTTAAAAATCGCATCTTTCTATCTCAATTTTTAACGATGTGATAGGTAATTTGCTGATACGCCGCGTAGAGAGCGCTCTTAAGATACACATACTAACGTCGCTCATTTCTCGTAATAAAATAGTTGGGCAACTGATTTATGTTTTTCGTATCTATTCGTAGCCGGTGTGCGGGCTTCGGATGCTATCGGCTGCCGGTAGCAGTCGAGTGTCCTTCTCTGTTCGATTAGGTAACGCACGGTAAGATAAACAAAGAGAAATTGATTCTTTATTACAGAAGTCTTTTGAGAAATAGAATAAGAATTACGTTAAGATCAATTCTTTGAAGCGTGGTCGCATCCTATGCTCTTAATGCTAATGTTTATTAAAAATAAACAACAGGCTATCTAGATTGATCGCCAATATTGCATAATTCCTACAGGATTCGATAGATGACGCCACAATACGTAACCTGTCAAAAATCAAAAATTTTCAAACACGACCGGCCGTGTAAAGGTAGGATTTCCTATACACGTCTGATGTTTGCGTTTGACGCGTGCGCCGAACGCATGTATTTAGACGCTACGTTCAGACGCATCTCGATGTTTTCCAATAAGCGTCAGGCGCATTAAGGGCGCGTTATTGGCGCAAAATATTAGCGTCAAAATATAGCTCACGTTTTTCATTCAGTTTTCTTTTAATAATCGTTTTTTTAGGGAGATAACGTTTGATGTCGATTGCTAAACTGTTAAGGTAGTGTGGATCATAGTTTGTAAGGAGTAGATATCTAATAGTATATTATATACCCAGGACTAAAGTGCATCTTTTAATCCCGAAATGATACTATACTCCTACTGACAAGTCAATTTCGGCTCAAGGAATGTGTTATAACTTTTTTCACCGTTATTATTTCGTAATGTAATTTTGCACCTATATTCTCCTTTTTATTGCAAATCGACTGGCATATAGATTTCCGCGACAAAAAATCATTTTCTTGTAGCAAAAATTGCTGAAATGATACTAGACGCCTACTGACAAGGCAATTTCGGCCCAAGGAATGTGTTATAACTTTTTTCACCCTTATTATTTCGTAATGTAATTTTGCACATATACTCTCCTTTTTATTGAAAATCGACTAGCATATAGATTTCCGCGACAAAAAATCGTTTTCTTGTAGCAAAAATTGCTGAAATGATACTAGACGCCTACTGACAAGGCAATTCGGCCCAAGGAATGTGTTATAACTTTTTTCACCGTTATTATTTCGTAATGTAATTTTGCACCTATATTCTCCTTTTTATTGCAAATCGACTGGCATATAGATTTCCGCGACAAAAAATCATTTTCTTGTAGCAAAAATTGCTGAAATGATACTAGACGCCTACTGACAAGGCAATTTCGGCCCAAGGAATGTGTTATAACTTTTTTCACCGTTATTATTTCGTAATGTAATTTTGCACATATACTCTCCTTTTTATTGAAAATCGACTAGCATATAGATTTCCGCGACAAAAAATCGTTTTCTTGTAGCAAAAATTGCTGAAATGATACTAGACGCCTACTGACAAGGCAATCTCGGCTCAAGGAATGTGTTATAACTTTTTTCACCGTTATTATTTCGTAATGTAATTTTGCACCTATATTCTCCTTTTTATTGCAAATCGACTGGCATATAGATTTCCGCGACAAAAAATCGTTTTCTTGTAGCAAGAATTGCTGAAATGATACTAGACTCCTACTGACAAGTCAATTTCGGCTCAAGGAATGTTATAACTTTTTTCACCGTTATTATTTCGTAATGTAATTTTGCACATATATTCTCCTTTTTATTGCAAATCGACTGGCACATAGACTTCCGCGACAAAAAATCACATGAGGTATTAAAAGGCACTTTAGTCCAGTGGTATATACGCTATTTTTGCACGTCCTAAAGGACTTAACCCCAAAAATTCAAAATTTCGAAAAATTTTTCCGAAAATGTCGTTACATTACATCCCGACAATTGAACTCTGCAAACGCCAAAATCACATGATTTCAGGATAATAAATCCTAACATGTACCTCGATTACTTTTTTTTGTTGTTTACTTGTTGCTCTTACCTGACGTCAGGGTCTTTTATGGAGCTAAGCAGCTAAGCTAAGTTCCTGGGGTGCTTTCCGCCCAGGTGCAAAATCAAAGTGGCCGCCCCTTCAAGATGTTTTTGTTGTTTCGATCTAAAGGTCTATTTTCGAAAAATTTTAGCATTATTTTTGAAATATTTCAAATATAGCTGGAAAGTTCAGTTAGGTCGAAAATACAAGCTCTTAAGTTCTGATGCATATCGCGTTTGCAAACTTTTTTATAGGGGGGGAGGAAGTTCAATGTTTTCCAATTATCTCGAAAACTATCAGGTTTTCGGAAAAGGTGGCTATTATGAAAAATGTTGCTCGTAAGATGTGCTACAAAAAAGGTCTTATGCTTTTTCTTCGTATAAGTATGGAAAACCGAGATACCGTTTTGGAGAAAAATGAGTGACAATTTTGAATTATTTTACTTCTGCAATAAGTGCGACCCTATCTACACCACCGCAGAGGTAGAGTAATTATTCTCCTGTAGGTCCCTAATAGGTCTAATCCACATGTTATTTGGAATGTAGAACAATTATTCTAGTTCCTTCTCAAGTTGTAGATCATTTTCGACGTTTTCGTAATGCTGCGACGTAATTCGGCGCATTTTCTAAAATGAATGC
Organism: Agrypnus murinus; assembly: GCA_929113105.1. Classification (NCBI taxonomy): domain Eukaryota; kingdom Metazoa; phylum Arthropoda; class Insecta; order Coleoptera; family Elateridae; genus Agrypnus; species Agrypnus murinus. The sequence goes on from OV816030.1 coordinate 118,137,064, forward strand.
CATAAAAGGTTCGGGCCGGAGTCCGACTCTGTCGGCTTTGCTTTTGCAGCGATGAGCTGCGGTTGCTGAAAGATTATTTCTCCACTGTTCTGCAGTATGCAGTCACTGCTATGGTCAGTCTTGCCTGAACATGTCTCACCTGACATTCGTGAAAGTAACAACATCGATGCTTATGAAGATATTGACCTTAAAGCTTTCGAGGCAGAAGACGAGATGGGGGAAAATTACGAAGAAGTCGGAAATGACCTACAACTTGAGTAGGAACTGAGAGAGAACTACTGGGGATACCACATAAAAAGATGTGCCTATTACTCTACTTTCACGGTGCGCGGTGGTGTGAATAGGGTCACACTTTTGAAGTACTCGAAATTGTCATTAATTTAGAAGTTAATTTTTTTTCGAACTTTTTTCGAAAACCCAATGGTTTTCGAAATAATTGGGAAACATTAAATTTCTCCTCCTTCTCCCACCCCCTATAAAAAAGTTTGTAAACGCGATAGGCATCAGAACTTTTGAGAGCTTGTTTAATGCCTCATAATAAAGCTGCATACAAAAATCTGGCTTGTTGGGAATTTTTCCGAAGTTTAATTCTAATTTTCCTGATAATTATTATTATAAATTCGAAAATCCGACATTTTTGGTCTATGCATATTACTGCTAGCATAGAGTATAATAGTTTTTTAACGTAAATAATGTTTTTTGCTTTTACTAGCAATAAGTCTAAATCAGCTAATCATTAATTAATTATTCGTCAAAAATATTCGCGTAGTTTACACTTTTTAAAACCAAAAATCGATCAAACTTTCGCAGCATAGGCGGCGGGCCATAACGCCAAAGCGATATTAGTCGATTTTTCTTTGTCGTCGGCCGCCCTAGTGCAGGGGCACCACAAGCAACCTGTCCAGGAACGACCCTGGAGTTAAGTATCCCGCTGTCTGACCTAGACGAATGGAGGAGATTCAAGTGAGGTTTATCTCGGTTAGGGAGTTCGCTCGCTAACCCATGAGAAACTGCAAGCCACCAGGTAACGATTCGGAGGTGACAGTACGGGGGTCTGGCATGTGCTGTCAGTTCTAACGTCGGATTCCCAGAAATCGTCTAGAGACCTACACTTAAAGGACGTTGATGCGAAGATACATAGCCTCTCACGTTCAAGACAACTTCATCTTAACGGGTACACACCGGGATGCTACTTTGAAGGGCCCTATAAAGTATCCTCGAAACGAAGCTCTGTCGGGGGCACACCTATAACTGGGAGATCGGGGTGGCAAAACCATTTAAAAACCAAGTCCCGCCACACTTGAGTTTGGATTCAATCGGGCAGTGGCCCCAACCCTGGCTCGGTGAAAGAACTTCTGGGTTCCGATGAACTGACCTAGGTTGGTGGAATAGTCCTAATGCTGGACGAGGCACTTGACCCCGTATGAAAGAGGACGGGAGGGTGCCGGCGGGTGAGCACGTGTTAAGTCAATCGCTCCGGTACTAACCTGGTTAGCTAGTAAAGGGTGGATAGGCAAATTTTTTCAATAATTAATAGTTTATTATTATTAACTATTATTTAGCCTTTTTGTTACTTTAATATTGTGTAATATTTTGTTAATAAATAATAAAATAATTCTATATCATCTATTAATTATTGTTTAAAATTACAAATAGCAAAACACAATTCGAGCACCAGACAGTAACACTCAAATAACGGAGGACTACGCATCTTATATTTATAGTCTTATGATTATGTTAATTTAATAATGTTCCGACAGAGAAAACACCAAAAATAATGCCATACCTACGGTTTTGTTTTAAGATGTCCTTAATGATCAATTTAGATCTTCAAGGCATTACGTATAATGTCACATGCGTTGCGTATTGTGACATACCAAAAATTGCATGTTTCATTCACAATTTCTTTTAATTTAAGGTAGAAAATGAGTTAACTTTACAATCATACAAATTGATGAAAATTGGATGTTGTTAGTAAAAGTACGAGGAATTGATCGAGCGCAAGAAAAACAATTCTACTGTCTAGAAGGTGAGAGAATAATTAAAGAAATGTGACATATTTGCAATAAAATATTGAATTCTATTGACCAACAATGTCTGAGGCACAAACATATTAAAACTGTATCATCTTACCAACCGTACATTGTCATGGAAAATCGTGGAATAATGATTGAGTATTTTTTGATTAGGTTCGCGAAAAGCAACAGCTTTTACCAATTCTGAGTTTAGATATTGTATTTATAAAATCCAACTTCCGGATGAACAAAATGCACTACGAGTGCAGCTGAGAAGCTAACCAAGATATAGCAACAACGCCATCGGCTGTTCCACGTATAGTTTGAGCTGAGCAACCTCGAAACGCATACTATGTGTAAACAAGCCGGCCGCGTTGTCACATTTCGCGAAGTGTCCTACCGCGCAAGTCAAAGACAAGACCAATATTTCTATAAATTTGTCAATAAATTATTAGAACGAGCCATTTTTTAATAATAATAGAACTTTCAAGTTATATGGTAATTTTTCATGCAGAATTTAAATTTAATAAAAAAAGTTTTAATATGGATGCTTATTTGACTGGGGATGTCACTCATTTTCTAGCTTAAACGATTTTTATTTGTCTAACATATTCTTTTATTATTCAATACTAATCAACTGCAACTTAAAACTCACTGACATTATTAACCACCTCCATAATTACATGCACCGAGTGACAGTTTTCATTCAACTGCACACATTTATTTTTGCATAAAAGTATAAACAAATAAGCCATTATCATTGCAGTTTGGTTGCAGCAAAAGCAATTCGTGTTTTAACATGAACTTGACACCTGCTGAAATGCATATTAGTTTAACAGAATGTCCGATGCCCGAAGATTTTAACAAAGAAAGAAATCTCAACTTCACTAGATATACAAAAGAGCGTAACCCACATATACCTGAAGTGCATAATAGTGATTTTAAAGTTCCGGAGACCTATATTCCTGCGGACTGTAATCCGAATAACTGTTATGTATTTAACCCTATTAAACCGTGATACTGTATGTATCAGCAGTATCTGCTAGAGCAGACATCTTCAGCAGACATATTTTCGACAACCGGCTCATTAAAGATTTGTTCGAATAAATCAGGTGCATTTTCTAAAACGAAATCCCCGAAAATATTACTTTCGACAACTGGCTCATTTAATATTTGTTCGGCTAAATCCTCTAAATTCTGTGCATTAAGATTTCCATAATTTTGTTGAACCAAAACTTGTACAATAACATTTGGATCAATTTCTTGACTTGAATTATCTAAAACAATATTAGTTTCCAAATCATTCAAAGACATGGGTGTGGGTGAACTACCCACATCCGTAGCAACATCTAAATGCCCTGTATCCACAGTTGGAGGTGTAGTTAAATCAATCACCATTTCATCTTCGCTATCAGACACTTCAATCACCCCATTCACACTTCCAATTGTCGCAGCAATCGCAGGGATTAAAGAAACATCCTGTATAATTTGCACCCTGCCTGCTCTAGGGAAGTTTCCCTAAAAATTGACACATTCAACTCCTCACGCAACTCGTCAACAGCATTCACAAATACATTCTGATAACTAACCATCATTCAAACAATCTATCAATCTACTCAAAACAATAAAACAAACCAATACGTTCAAAAAATCACTCTTTCAAACACACACAAACTGCAACTTACACTTTCTCTTACAAATCAGCTTCAAAAATAACAGCAAAATGGGGGGGCTAAATATTATATCTAAAAATGCAATTCTTGCCTTTCATTCAATTGTTCAAAGTTGGTGTTTGACAAGACATTTGGTATTTGTGTACATCATGGTTTTTCCACCTCCTACAGAACCATTTTTGTTGTAAAGCTCATCCTGATGCTGTGGCACCAACACGAGCTACACCGTTTTCTGCGAGTTTTGATCTGTGCAGCATGGAGCACATCATTCACCCTCATGATAAACAGCTAATTCATACTGGGCTGCAAATTAATCTACTTGCAGGATGTTATTGTCGCATAGCTCCACGATCTGGATTAGCACACCATCATTTCTTGGACGTTGGTGCAGGCATTATCGAAGACTACAGAGACAACATTTATGGCTTAATATTTTACAGTGCGTAAACGCGATCGAATTGCTCAATTAATTTGCGAGAAGATTTATTATCCAGCAGCGTATGAAGTTTTCGAGTTAACTCCTACAGTTCGAAATACTAACAGCTTTGGTTCCTCTGGTTTGGATGGTGCCATGGAGTCTAGACTATTTAGTCCATACGAATTGGAAACATGGCTCTACAACAACAACAACCCTAACCATTTTCGGGTTAGACCAGAATATTATTGTTGCAAACAATATTTGTAATAGTAATACTTTCACCATTTTTTAATAAATATGGTTTTTTTAATTAAATATTTTTGACTTTTACGCAATAATTTATAATATACTAATATGACTTGATATGCTTTTTCTTATTATCCAAGATGCATTTCTTTACTAACTTACGTTCAGCTTTATATCTTATAATGTTTTATATTGCACTGACTTGTATATTGTAAATATTGTACTTGATTGAATAAAAGGAGATGTACTTCATACGATTTTCTTATTATCTAAAGTTCATTTGATTATACCTTTTTTACATCCTATTAATATATTTGAAGGAAAGTGAAAGGTGGTCAGATGAAAGTTCAAGGTTGAACGGCTATGCAGTACTCATTCGTTCCCTACTACTGAGACATACAAGAAATTACAACCCTTCTGGAACATTCCAGACTTAAAAGTTATTTTAAATGCCGCTAGCATCGCAGGTAAGTGATCTAACAGCTGCAACACATTGCGCGAATTTGCAAGGGCGTCCGATATCATATCAGAAACATGAAAGTCATTTTTAAAAATTCAGAGTGACGAGGTTTGCAGGTATACTGTCAATATGCAAGCATATTCTTTTGCATATTTATTTTTCAAGAGCATTTATAACTATAAATATCACTTCAAAACTGTTTAATTCTCACCACTATGAGTGAGCATGTGGTTTTGCAAATTTCCTTTTAGAGAGCATTTATAATTACATATATTACATTCAAACGGTTTCTCACCACTATGAGTGAACATGTGCTTTTGCAAACTTCCTTTCTGTGAGCATTTATAATCACAAATACTACATTGAAATGGTTTTTCACCACTATGAGTCACCATGTGATTTTGCAAATTTCCTTTTAGCGAGCATTTATAATTACAAATATTACATCCGTATGGTTTCTCACCAGTATGTGTGAGCATATGATTTCTTAAACTTCCTTTTAGTGAGCATTTATAATTGCATATATTACATCCAAATGGTTTCTCACTACTATGAGTGACCATGTGCTTTTGCAAACTTCCTTTTTGTGAGCATTTATAATCACAAATATTACAGCCAAATGGCTTCTCACCAGTATGTGTAATCATGTGCTTTCGTAAACTTCCTCTTAGTGTGAATTTATAATTACATATATTACATGAAAATGGTTTCTCACTGCTATGAGTCTGCATGTGCCTTTGCAAACTTCCTTTTTGTGAGCATTTATAATTACAAATATTACATCCAAATGGTTTCTCACCACTATGAGTAAGCATGTGGTTTTGCAAACTAAATTTCAGTGAGCATTTAAAATTACATATATTACATTCGAATGGCTTTTCACCACTATGAGTGAACATGTGGTTTTGTAAAGTTCCTTTTAGCGAGCATTTATGATTACATATATAACATTCAAATAATTTTTTACCGGTATGTGTAAGCATGTGCCTTTGTAAACTTCCTTTTTGTGAGCATTTATAATTACAAATATTACATTCAAAAGGTTTCTCACCAGTATGAGTGAACATGTGCTTTTGGAAATTAGACTTCAATGAACATTGATAACTACAAATATTACATGCAAATGGTTTCTTATCACCATTAGTGAACATGTTGCTGCGTATTTCTGTTAATTCAGTATTTATAGTCACAAACCTATATCATGTGGTTTTTTAGCAGAAGAAATAATTTTAAAATTTGTATTTTAAAAAAAAATTTTCAAGTAGGTGTACATTATAAATTCATACTTTGGTGAAGTTTCCTTTATTTATGATTTCATTCAGATGTGCTGTGTTTTTTATATTAATTATTTTTCTTCTTGTTTTTAGCTTCGTCTTACTATAAATACTCTAACGGATATTAACAGTTGTGACATACCACTTGACATCTAAATCACTCAAACTCCAACTAGAAAATTAATAACATATACTAAATTCATACATTACAAAATTCTGACGTACTTTATTGCATACGATTACCATTACAAAAGCTGCTGCAACATATGGTTGAATGGTATTGCCAGCAGAAAACAAACTGCAACGAAGTAATTTACGCTTACAGAGTCACTGTTACAAGAAAGCGTTTATATTTCAAAATGCAGCGTTGTACATCTCCATACTTTACAATAATAATTATTTATAGCAGCACACTTATTATAAGGTGACAAGCACTCTGAGTCTGAGGTGGAATATTTTACGGCAATGATACTTGCAATCATTTAGCAATATTTCCAGCTCAATAAAGTCGTGGCGATATTTGCAGTAAGTAAATATAATATTGGAACGCGTCAATAAATCAATGCTACCAATGTTGAAAATTAGATTTATCCACAGGGTGATTCCGAATTATCCCATTTTATTCTCTGACCTGAGTGTCATCTCTGAATGAGATTTCAAACTTTAAAAACTGAAATAATAAAAATAAACTATAGGATACTGTAATATTATCTTTATTATGATAAATATACTGTGAAGTAAATTGTAACAAAAAATAAACATCTGTTTAAGGGCGCGTTATCGCCGTCAGTGTTAATAATAGGAAGCTTCAGAAAATATAACACCTAAAGATGGCGCTACAGTCTGCAAAAAGTAGAGTCACTCTATATTACTTATAAGTGTTGAACCAACGCGAATGTCAGTCCGCCATTTTGGATCCAAAAATACACATCGCAAAAATTATTGGTTATGTTTGCCTGGAAAATGTCAAATGTTTCATAACCTGACATTTATTTCATTGTAATTTACCATAGCTTATTTGAATTGATTAATATAATCAAATTCCTAAATAGAGTAATATATACTCATATTTTATTTGCAAAATTGAGAAAAGAAGAAACTACTCTCAGCTACAACAAAAAACTGTTAATGTCTCTTGTGCTCTAGTAAGTCAATTTCCATTTTAATTATTTCCGTAATAAAAACACTTGAAAAGCAGTGAAAATATTTTGCTTTATTAAATCTTTTTATTTCAGAGTTATTACTCAGTAACATATTTTGCATATTTGGCCGACTAAGATAGATATTTTTAACTTCAAACTGTCCACTGATAAGTTTTTTGTAAAGAATCCTCGGCCACCTATTCCACTAAAGTCTTCGCAAATGTATGGCATACATTCAGGCAATAACACTTTTGTGTTAAATAAATTTATAGAATAAGTAAGAGATAGCTATTCTGGAACGTGGAGACAATGCATAATTAGAAGCAAGACTCCATATTACTAGTGAATTATAACTTGTACTATTGATTTCATAATGATCTAGCACAGCAAGGCTAATATGATGCTATTTTATTCTATTTTTTCAGTGTAAATACATCATGTTAACCCTGCTGTCCTAGATCATTATGAAACCAATAGTACCTATCGAGATCAATCATGCAAAACTAAAAGATCTTCAAATCCTTTGTGAAGTATTATTTAATCGAGAACACCATGGTTTCTATGATATTCTGGACACTAATGAAGACCCAGGTGACATTGTCGAGGACGACAACAGCAGTGCTTACACATATTTTTTCTTTCATGCTAGATATATGAATATCTTGTTTAATAAAATATATATTTTAATTTTCTTTTAAATCTGCCAGACCGATATATTCCAATTAAAATGTATCTTATGTTTAATAAAAAAAATAACGCATCTGTTTTGCAAATTTTCGTCAAAAACCACAGATTTTTGGATTGCGTCAGAATGTTTCATAAACTGCAATTTTGTAGTTCCAAATAATAAAAATTCTGGCCTTACATTAGTTTTTGGTTCTCCTAAGGGTTATAGTTTTTTGACAAATGCCGTGTTTGACATCAACCCTTCAATTGCAATTTATATTTCTTAAAAACTTGAAGAGAAATTCATAGAAATTCTTCGATTTACTAAATATATTATTTGTCAAATTAAGTGCGATCTTTTCACCACCTTGTACTTTATTTGACAGTTAATTGTTATAGATACAATTTATTTATTCTATGGATAAAATTGTAGAAACAGTTGTAACCATAGCAAGTAACTTCCACATAAATTTATGAGGAAGTGAAAAGACCTGTCCTATTATTACATAATTTTGTCAAACTTCGTGTTTTTAAATTGGCATTACTGCAAATGGATCCAACCAATTAGCGTCAATTCCCGTGTTGGCCGAACTCGTATAAGTAATATAGAGTGACTCTACAAAACGGAATTAATTTAATCGCATCGCAGTTCTCTGCTCACAGTGTTGCCAGACATGCGTGAACTTTCAAAATATTTTAAATTTAACTGAAATTTTTAATGTTTAAATGCCTTTTAAAGGAATAATTTAAGGTAGTTGAAATTAAAAAGGGGAATATAAAACTGCTAAATATCTTTAAAAATATCAGTTGTTCTTGCTGATTTTAAGAAAAAGAAAAGTATTACTATTTTAAAATATCGAAAATATATATTCGTTTTAAGAAATTAAACAGGACTAATTAAGAGTGAAATAGTTTATTCAAAAATTAACCGTCACATGCTCTTAAGTAAAGAAAAACAACATTTACTTCGGGAATTTATTAAATAATAGTTAAAAGATTAGGAAAATTAAATTACTTTTAAATGGCCCGCGAATATTACCACTCACCGCTTTCTGGTGCAGAAAGCGTTCAACTAAAAATGACTGATTTTCGTGCCGCCATATTTAAATTTCCGCGCCGTGTACATCTATTACATTTCAATCAATACTAAAAATAAGTAAGCAAAAACATTTAATCCATTGTCATAGATTTTTGCTATTAAACAGTTTTATAATGACTGTATTATGGTTATTTTTTAGAAAACGTTAATTCTACAAGATTGGCAATGCTCGACTACGATTATAAAATTTATTTTAGATATCTACTCCTTACAAACTATGATCCACACTACCTTAACAGTTTAGCAATCGACATCAAACGTTATCTTCCTAAAAAACGTTTATTAAAAGAAAACTGAATAAAAAAACGTGAGCTATATTTTGAGCTAATATTTTGCGCCAATAACGTCCCCTTAAATTATAAAAACACATAGTAACTCTACATTAAACCAAAGAGTAGTATATTATAAGAGGCGAAACTTCGCGCGGCGTCTTTGATCTCACGTCATTAGTTTCAATGACCTTGGAACGCTTGGCCCTTTAACTCGGTTGAACAGAAGCGCGCGAAATTTAAATATCCACCACGTCTCAACTCAACCAGCTAGCGTCCAGGGTTGTTAATTTCGTATGTATACTAGTTGGGCAGTATATAAGGGATGATTTTAATAAAACTATACACCAATTGTTGTCTTTATTCAATTTAATTCAAATCTATATTGTATATAAAGTTTTACAAACATAAAAAGCTTATTACAAGTGAATGGTAGATACATATATGGTATTCTCTCTCAACAATATAAAATATTTAATAATCAACTAATGATAACATTTCGCATGAATTGCAGTTCATTATAGAATGATATTTAGTATGTATTTAGTATACAAACTATAAATTACTTATTGAATGGTTTTTCACCAGTGTGAGTTAACATGTCCTTTAAACAGTAAAATTTATAATCACATAGATTTCACTCAAATGGTTCTCACCAAAACATGTATGTTTTAAGACTAACACTTTGAGTAACTTTTGAAAACATTTGTAGTCACACAAATTACATTCAAATGGTTTCTCGCCACTATGAGTTAACAGGTGTGTTTTAAGATTAGATGACATCTACTTTTGAGGTTAAAGAATTTAAAAAAATAATCTTAAACTAATACGGTACGTAAATAACACAATACTTTGTCTTTCGGAAATCGAAAGAAGTGAATGTGTATTGGTCATAGGCTTAATTCATGTGAAAGAAAGTACGTAGAATATTTTTAAAAATTTTGGATTTTGCTATAGGCCGTGGTTTGCTAAACTAACCACAAGGCAATGAAGAACAAAATTTTAGAACTGATCATTTATTTCGAAAGTTAAACATAATGGTTATTTATTACTTATTTGGTATGAAATTGAGCAAAACAGTTTTTTTTTCTCCTTTAGGCATAATCCAACTTGACAAATAGAGCATCCCCATATGGTCCTGTGGAATTCTTTGCGTGTACTGCACAGTGCACACCTCCGTGGGTTGCCGTGCACAGGTAGATGTGCGCATTTGTCGAATTTCGCATCTAATTTCTAATGGAACAGTAACTTTAAAGTTATTTATGGGTTTTTCGGTGCTTGGTCTTCCTTTTTTTGGTTTATTTGAACCTGCACCAATCAGTCCCATTATAACGGACAATCTGAAATGTTTGAGGCTTTCAATTTTTCTATTACTTCAATTTTTTAATATAATAAAGGAATTGACTAAAGCCACGTCAATAAAGTAGAACATTATTCGGTGCCACCATTTCTTCGACTTGCGATCTATCTCGTATAAACTTTTTAGCATGTCCATTTTGTCAATAAACCCCATATTGCAATTATAGTCTTTGACTAACATGGGACAAGCTATTTCTTCTTGAGTACCATCTTTATTTTTTCTTGATGTACTTTCTACTACAGACGGGTCGTGAAAGTTACTCAAAAAGAACACCCCTTTTCGATCTTTCCATTTCAAAAAAGTTAAGCCACAAGTTGAGACTCTCCAGTCACTCTCTCCCCTTTCCATGGTTTTGTCTTCTTTCAAATCTTTCGGCATATCTTTCCTTCCTTTCCTAAAGGTCCCACAGGCAAAAATGGCATCATCTTGTAAATCCTTCATAAGTTGAATTGAGTTGAAAAAATTATCAAAATATAAACTGCGACTTTTTGCAACTAAATCTCGTGTTAGATCTTTCACTACTCGAGTGCCTAAATTCTTCTCAACATCATTTCCCGCTTTACCCACATAAATTTGGAATTGGTGGACGTAGCCGCTTTCATATGCCCTGATCTACACTTTGTACCCACGTTTTATTGGCTTTAGCGGCATATATTGCCTACTTCTACAGACTACTTCTGCCCTTGAACCTGATCATAGACTCGTCAATATTGGTTTTTTGAGGGCCGATAAGACATACTGAAAGTTTCTGAAAATTTGTCCAAAAGTGGTCGAACTTTATAAAGTTTGTCGTAACCTGGTGACCCTTTAGCTGGTTGTAATACATTATCATTCAAATGAATGTTGGCCAGTAACCAATCAAATCTATCTCTGGGCATTATTGCAGTGATGAAATTATCTCGCAGTTCTAATCTCGACAACCAATAGTCCCTGTAACTGGGAAGACGTTTAATTCCCATAAAAAGATTAATTGCAAAAACGCACTTATTTCATCACCATTGGTTTTTTGAAAACTATGATTCCCACCGTTTTTTTGTAAAGCGTAAAGGTTTGTATGAAAAGCAATATGTTCTAACATTGTTTTCGGCAAAAGATGTAAGAAAATATCGATTGGTGTTCCTAATTCCTCGGGTACGCTAGGCCCATTGTCGCTAGTAAAAGCTTGCCTTGGAACAGTATTTGTATGTACTGAATCATGAGTCCATGTGATATTTTTTCTTCGATATTCTTGAAGGAGTTTGGCCTGAATGGTGGCTAATGGAGTGTCATCTTCACTATCGAAGTCATCTTCCTGCTCAACAGGTACTATATCATCAGCAAAGACGATGTCCATAGCATTTAGGTCAAATGGCTGATTCATCTGTTCATCTTCGTTGTCACTTACATCATCGATTTCCGATTCGTCTCCAGAAGGAATATCGTCCAACAATGTATGCAATTCCTGCTGGGAAAGCTCTTCGAGCTCTCGAAAGGTGTATACATTTTCTGTGCCTGAAAAAAACATTTTCTTTGTGGTTATGTGCTACGACCACCATATTTGTTTATAAAAGAACACTCAATGTCCTACTGTAAGCAAAACTGCTCGCTATCTACCGATTCAATACATATTTATAAGCAACATTCAAGTTGTACTTACTAGCCATAATTACAAGAAAGCCAAAAAACAATTATTTAGATACTGCCCACCACGTGCACTTGTACACCTTGCAAAACTTTGCATAATAATCGTTAAAATAATGCATTGGCGCCAATGCATCTGTGGGAGTCGTTTGTAGAGGTCACTGTTTGACTCCTTCTTCTGTGGTTACCGCGTCAAGACACAAGGAAGATAGAAATAAATTTACAAAACTGTGGTTATTTGGTCTAACCACTAGGAAACAAAGGGTTAAAGCGGTTTTTGTATTCTATCTCTCTCGGAATTGAGGTTTCTCTACCAACTTTCGCCTCTTATAATATCTACTCTTTGATTAAACCCCGATTTGATAAATTCTTTTACGTTAAATTCTATGTAACAGTAGCGTGCGCTGAGAATTTAGGCAAGGAAAGCAACCATGATTATAATTTTAATATATCTAGGTAAGCACAATAAAAACAGTGTTATAATTAGTGTCCACAGGCAATATTGTATGATGATAATGAATTAATGATTTATATTTTTTAAATTAATCACTTTTTTAACTGTTGGTGTTAATATTAATAAGAGAAACATTTGGAGGAGTATTATAAGCAGTGAAAATTTGTCAGTTTCAAAATTTGTGAGATATTATTTAGGTATATTAATTTCAAATTAATTTCCAAAATGCAGGTTTTTAATCTAGTTTTACATACATTTTTTTCGTGTGAATGGGTTAACATTTTCATCAAAGACACGAAATTCGCAGAATGAACACATGGCATTTTGTGGGTATTCGGGGTTTGGTTCGGTACCCGATGACACTTGGACGTTATTCGAGGATAGGTTGACACTTTAAGATACTTTTAGATTATGCCAGTCCCAAGGATTTTCTGTACCTATCTTTGTCGTAGTTCGACGCTCCAAACTGACGCCTAAGTCAGAATTGAGTCTACCTGTATCTTTATATTTTATTGTAAAATTAATTAAATACATGTAATAGTTATTTACGTTATAGGTCCTGGGAATGGAATTTTACAGTCGAGTAAGATGTTACGGAGAAGGTGCCGAAGGAGCCGAGAACATCGAAACGAGGCTGTAAGAACATTTCCAGGACGTATGCCATAATGCGTTTTATTTCATACTGCAATTATTGGTTTAATTAATAGTATATTATATACCAAGGTTGTGAAGAGTTTTTTCTAGAGCCGAGCATTATTAGATCCCGAGATGCGCAGCATCGAGGGATATAAGATGAGAGGCTCTAGAAAACACTTCACAACCGTGGTGTATATATTATTTTTTTCACTACTAGTACTTTTATTCCTTTTATTCTTCTCACATAAAAAACGTACTATCGCGATCACGGATTTTTTCCCGGATGCCAGTGTATAATGGGATGAATTTTTGCCCCGTGTTACACTAAAATCTGGATTATTGACTAGTAGTCAATAATAAAAAATTATTTACCACTAGGCAAGAAGACTAACTTCACAAGGTGACAACAGACTAGATAATAGTATGTTTTAAAACTAGTAGTGAAAAAAAAAATATATACAGTGTGGGATTAAAATATGGAATATTAAAAAAAAGCGAACTCAACCGGTTTTTTAAAAACGTTGAAACACGTCGATTTTGTTTTTTAAAATACACATTAATATGTGCGATTCACCTTCCGACTTTCATTTGTTTCTAAGTTATGACGTCATCACAAAAAAATTAAATGACAATAATATAGATTTTTAGTAGTAGAATCTGATAGTGATTTTTCTTCACTTTATGATCATGCAAATAAATCAATCATAAGGGTGCATAACAAAAATTCTGAGAAAAATCGTGCTGAACATTTAATGTTGATATTATGGGACTTTTAACTTTTAAAACATAATAAACGAAAAATTCTAAACTGAACAATGGAAATAAAGCAAAAAGGTCTGAATGATTGTTATCTTGATTAATACTAATATTTAATCTAACTTTATCTGGTAGTATTTTAATATGATAATTTAGAATTATTAGGCCCTCCGTGGTCGAGTGGTAGAGATCCTACCTCTCGTTCAGAGGGACAGGGGTTCAAACCTCGGTTGCGACTGAATTTTAAAAATTTAGTACCATCGTGTTTGAGCTCCTTAGGTTAAGGTATGAAAGTTGTACGAGTGATAAGTATGGGGGAGCGTAATGTACTTGCTAGAATAGCTCCATTACCTTCGTTGCACTCCCATAAGAGTTTGTGTGGAACCCTGACACTGCAAAATGAAGTAAAAGGGGAATGGACGGGGAATTCGACAAACATATCTAAAATGTGTTATGTTGATAAAAGATATTTTTAAATATATTTTAGAAATTTGTATATGTAATGTTAGTAGGTACTGCATTACATTTTAATAACTTTCGACCAAAAGATCGGTCTTTATAGGAACTGATTTCAAAGTGTAATTTACAGATAAAGGGGCGTTCAAGTATTACGTAAGCAGGCTTAGGAGGCGGGGGGTTAGATTTTTCCTTATTTTTGCTGAAAAAGGGAGTGGGGGGGGGGAGATAAAGAAATCTTACGTAAGATAGAAATTAAAAAATGATTAAGCTTTTAAAATAATTTTCGAATACTTACTTGAAATCAATAAAATTATTTTTTCTACTTTTATACCAAGTCCCCGATATATCAACTCAAAACAAATTGAAACAAACGAATGAGTCAACTGTCATTTCTTATAAGATTTTCTTTTGATTGCTTCGTTCTTTTAGCTTGAATAAAAGATCGTTTTATTTATTCAATTTAAAAAATAAATAAATAGGTAGTTCATTAAAATTTAATTTCTATGATTTTTGTTTTAATTTTGATATCTAATAAAAAAACACAAAAAAACTCCTTACGTCTTATCCTTTGTGGAGGGAGG
Source organism: Agrypnus murinus (assembly GCA_929113105.1). Lineage (NCBI taxonomy): Eukaryota > Metazoa > Arthropoda > Insecta > Coleoptera > Elateridae > Agrypnus > Agrypnus murinus. The sequence goes on from OV816030.1 coordinate 118,152,192, forward strand.
CTCTGTGATTTTCTTATTTTTTCTTATAAACTGGAAGTGGGGGTTTAAAATCAACAAAATGATGCTTACGTAATACTTGAACAGTACTTTTGGGTATTTTCGTATCTGTAATAAATTAAAATTCTATGTTAACTATACTGTCCGCAATGTTCTTTTCTACTGTACAATGCACTAAATACGATTTAATTATAAAATGTATAAAGTACAATAAATGAAGAATGAACACACTATTAATGTTTAATTATCTTTTAATCCTACCAGAAGGAATATGTAGATTTTCAATCCACCTATTTCGTAAGCTAATGCTGGAAGAAATTTCGAGGAAACTCCTTGCAGTTTTGTAATTACTGCAATTGATTAACACATAGCACTTATTGTTGTGAATTGGCATTTTTTCAGTAAAATTACTATTTTTAAATAAAAAATTTATCAACAAAAGCAAACGCACTAAATTCGTTATAAAGTAGAATAAAGCTTAGAAAAGTGAAATAGTTATCAACAACCTTCAAAAAATTCTAGATTTTATTTTAAAATACGTATTATCACAGGTCATGAACATCTCAAGCATTTTGCTAAGTGTGTTAGGAAGGGCGAACGCGTCCATTACGTGGCGCCAGCGGAGAACGTCGAAAACTGGCAAATGGACACTGGACAGGCCGCATAAAGACTTCAAACGTCGAATTGAGGCAACACCACCTATATAACTAAGCTCTCACAACATATTGTAAACGTCATAGTGACGTCACATACAAAAGGAAAACAAAAAACAAACAAAAGACAATATGTACTAATAAACTATACTAATAGTATTATGTCAATTGTGTAATTGTGTTGGTCGGTGTATTGTAATATTTTATATGTGTAGCATATTATTAGCTTATATAATTAATATAATGTAGTACTAATAAATGATAAACAAGTGTTGTGTTATTATGCACGGGTGCAACGGTAATTACAATGAAGAACAAAAAATGTGTTCAGTTTCAGAAAGTCGACGAATCACAAAGAAAGTGGATTAATAAAATTCACCGAGAAAATTGTATACCATTGAATTATTCTGTAGTGTGTTTCGTAAGATGTTTAGTTGTGATGTTTTATTAAGATGTGAAGTTTTATTAAAGAGTATAATATTGTTTGATATAATATAGCTGATGGTGCTCTGGCGTCTTAACAGTAGAAATTATACTGACCAAAGGTTTAGTAAATTTAAAATACCCAAGATCCTTGCGACCAAGGGGATTTCTTTAGAAAGTTTCGCAAAAACACATAAGAATTACAAAATCTTTCTGTCAAGAATGTAACCTAACAATCTAACCTCAAAATAGCAACTTTAGCGTTGATTTTCTGATTATTTACGCGTTGTCACCGCCATTTGATTTAAGATTCCTATTCTGAGTTATTTTGCACATCCCATTACCATCGACTTAGTCTAACTACTACAAAAATTTTATTTTTAAAGATAATTAATTGCAAATACATAATAAACACATGTTATTTTATATTTATGGTAGGATTTTCATACGAAAATATAGTATGAGCAAAAAGTATCTCCATCAAAGATGTTTTTGGAATTTTGAACTTATGCGTATTACACCAAAAAATTGTACAAAATAATCGGAGTCCTTTGACAGTGATAGTTGTTATTCATTTGATATAATCTTTTGGTGTTATAATACATATAAGTTCCAAATTCCAAAGGCACCTTTGATGGAGTTTACTTTTTGTTTATGCTATAGGTTCATACTAAATAAAAACCCATTCTTAATTAACTTTGGAAAATCTTTTATTTTTGGTGGAATAAGACAGTCTATTAGCTAAAATTTGAATGTAAAATGAGGAATAAAAGATTTGGGGATTGCCTCTTTGTCGTGACGTCACTATGTAGTTGGTAGGCCTTGTTATGTAGGTGGTGTTGATTGAGGAGGTCATGTTCCAGAGAAATAAAAAGTTTGAAAATATGACATTTGAAATGCTATCACAGTGTATATTGAAATTTACCAAATATATTCGTTGTACATGTGACGTTGACGTTAACTCTGCAAGCTTATTATTATGTTGTAGAATAAAACTGAAGGGATTATAAGGAATTTAATTATTATTAATTAATGTCAATTCTTATTATTAGTGTATTTTGAATAGTGTCAGGTAAATAGTTAATTTTGCTTAGGTTTATCAACACACATTTGTTAATATTAAATTTCTTCCATGAGGAAAAATTCATATTGAATAATTATGCAACTAAAAAAAATCGTCTGATAAGTCATGCATAATGGGGGAAAGCAATTTTTTTTTACTTTTTATTTGTTGTAGTAATATGATGGATTATAAGGAGCTAGCTGTAACAAAAACTGAAACAGATATAAACTTAGAATCGCAGGTAATAGAAGGCTCTTGCACCAAATGTGACATGAAGAATGAAATATACACCAAGAATGATGAAAAACAATTTAAAAAGATCAGTATTCTAGAAACTCGGATAGAAATGAATACGGATAGTAAATTTTATAAATCTAACAAATATCAACAAAAATTTTCTTATGCAAGTAATTTGAAGGAACAAATACTTATTAACAAATGTGACAAACAATTTGTGTGTAATACATGCAATTACAAATTTAAAGCGAAGGGAGTTCTAAATAGACACATGCTCACTCATAGTGGTGAAAAGCCATTTGAATGTAGTATGTGTGATTATAAATGTTTACAAAAGGGTAATCTTAAACAACACCAAATATCCACACATAGTGATGAAAAGCCATTTGAATGTAATATATGCGGTTATAAAAGTTCACGAAAGAGTACTCTTAAAATACATGTATCCACTCATAGTGGTGAAAAGCCATTTGAGTGTAATGTGTGTGATTTTAAATGTTTACAGAAGAGCAATCTTAAGCAACACATGTTTACTCATGGTTGTGAAAAATCATTTGAATGTAATATATGCGGTTATAAATGTTTGCGAAAGAGTGGTCTTCAAAATCATCTGTCTACTCATTGTGATGAAAAGTTTTTTGAATGTCATATATGTGGTTATAAATGTTCACGAAAAAGCACTCTTAAACAACACATGCCCACTCATAGTGGTGAGAAGCCATTCGAATGTAATATGTGTACTTATAAATGTTTGCAATATAGTAATCTTAAACGACACATGTCCAGTCATAGTGGTGAAAAGCCATTTGAATGTAATTCATGCAATTATAAAAGTTCACAAAAGAGTAATCTAAAACTACACCTGCTCATTCATAGTGGTGAAAAACCATTTGAATGTAATATATGTAGTTATAAATTTACACAAAAGAGTCATCTTAAAGTACACATGTTCACTCATAATGGTGAAAAACTATTTGAATGCAATATATAAATAAATCTTTATTTATATCTACCTTAGTTTACATTACGGTAATTTTTAAGTTTGATTCTTTTGTACACCAAAACATGTTGGTAGTTGAAAATCATCATTGTTTTTATTTTAGGCAGTGGCTAGGAATACGTCTGACGCACTGTGGGGCGAGCATTAAGGGTGTCCTGCAGGCCTCCCGAAATTTCTTTACGAGAGAGTTAATAAAGTTCTAAGAAGGATAAAAACATTTTTGTTATATTTTTATATGCAATGTAACATTGCATTTATTTTTTAATTTTAATTTCTCCTGACGTAACGCAGTCGAAAACGTATTATGGGATGGATGTTTTTGTACCGGATAGCGGTTATCTCATTAAGTTACCAAAACATGCTTGGATATAAGATGAATATATAAACACGTGGTTTAATTCTTGCTTATTAGACAAATATTTTTTGTCTGATTATATTAACTACCTACTACACATTTTTATTAAATGTTTATTTCTTTTTTAAGCTGCAAATTTTTATTTTAGGCAAACAGTGATGAATTGATAACTGGTCATCTTTATAGAAATATAGAAATATTTGTATACGTAGTGTTTAATTTGTGTTAGGTACTAAATTTTGATTTTAATCAAATATACAATACTGCATTCGCGCACTACGTTTTCAATATTTTAGTTAGTCATATTGATTATTATTTGCAAAAAAAACTTCTTATCGCAATGGGGTTAAAGAATTGCCGCTAATTGTAAGACAAATCAAACGTAAATTAAAACTTATGCTAAACCTTATTGCAATTAACTAATTAGTAACAATAAAATTTACTTTTTATAACTAAACTTTAAAAAACTTTTTTATCTTATATTAGCGTATTTGCTACAATCGATTCAGGTTTATACGCAAATAAAGTTTTCCTATGTCATCTCTATCATAAATGACACTTTTCCCATTCTTATTTATTGAGAAATTACTAAATACAGCGTGAAATACAATATTTTTTTCTATAACCTATATGAAATGTCAGTTGTTAAAAAGATACATTTTTCTCGTTGATGCAAAAGTACTTGTCGCCCGGATCTACGAGGGAAAAGTAAAATATGTAGTTTAGACCACTAGTATAAAATTCACTTTGCTTTTCTCATGTTGCATGACTATCAAGTTCTTTTCAATATTTTATAGTGGTTATTAGATTAAAAAAAAAAGTTTTTTATACGCGGGGAATATTACAGATCTTAGTACTCTGTGTGATCGTCTACCTCCCCTTCGCGTCAGGACACAAACTTAGAAACACAAAAGTAGCTAACAAATAAACAATTTCAATTATTTTTAGTAAATCAGAAACTTTTTTAGTGTCAAAAGTTATTAGGAATAGTTCCATTAAACGTCCTACAACATATGCTAAAATTACATAGAAGTTATTCTTTTTAACTTCGAAAACGGCTTTTGAAACTGAATAATTAGATCGTTCATTTAACACAACATGAGTACCTAAAATTGTTTAAAGATAGCATGCTTGCCAACTTTTAGGTGTAGCCCCTTTATGTTCAAATAGTAGCGACAACGATTAATCTCGTCGGTGGAGCAAAAGCACCAAAACAATGTTGGCCACAATGAATATTACTAGACTTGACATTCCGTCTTACAATAAATCTTAGGTTTAATATCAATCATGCACAAAAATAATCACAACTTAACATTAATTTGATAATGGACATATATGTTCTGTGAAAACGACCATATTAATATGATATATACTACTGTAATTTTTCAACAACTTTTTATAGAGTTTCCACAACACCATGGATGTAGTAATTTCTTCTTTCAGGGGTACGTAAATTATTTATAGATGGCGTGCTTGCTAACTTTTTAGTAGAGTCACTGCATATAGTCACCTAGCTGGTCGATCAGAGTAACTCAGACCGCCGCCATATTGGGGCAGATAAGGGTGATTTTTAATAATGGGCAAATTAAAACCACGTTTTACGAGTTTGACATATTAGAGGTTTGATCTTTCAGAATAAGAAAAACATTTTAAAGTAAACGTGGATTTGATTAATTTCAATACAGAACACATAATGAACAATTTCGTGGTTCGTTTGCCCCAATATGGTGGCGGTTTGCGGTACTCTGATCGACCAGCTGGCCTAGGTGACTAGATTCAGTGACTCTACTTTTTAGTAGAATCACTGCATCTAGCTACCTAGGCCAGCTCATCGGATCAATCGTTGTCGCTACTATTTGAAAATAAAAGGGCTATATTTTTAGCTAGAGACCCTTCACTTAGAGTCTGACCAATGCGTTGCCAAGGTGTCTGCCATTTTATATCACAATATTTTTGATATAATATTTTGATTTTGACATCTTAATTATAATGTAATTCTACTGCTAAATATGTTTTATATACACAACCCACTGTTTCGTGATTTTTAATTGAGTCAAATACTGTTTACATGCGTGCCAACGTTTGGTCGTGTAACTATTTCTGTAAATTTTTCCCAATTTGACCTCCTGGAGGTCAAACGGTTAATTTTTGAGGGTTGTGCCCAGGGAGACTTTTGATCACAAAGCCACCAGCTACAACATATCAAAAATTCAGCCAATTCCACCGAAATCCAAATTTCCATTAGGTTGGTGCGGGATCCTTTGATAACTTCGTTAAAATTAGTTTTTTGAAAAAAATCTCGAAGTGGTATAGCGATTTTAATTACTTGACGTTATAAACCCCCTACTTAACAAGGTCTACCAACCACATAGTGACGTCACGACAAAGAGGCAATCCCCGAATCTTTTATTTCTCATTTTGCATTCAAATTTTAACTAATAGACTGTCTTATTATTCCACCAAAAATAAAAGATCTCCCATAATATTAATTAAGAATTTGTTTTTATTTGACAGGGACCTATGTTCGTATGAAAATTTTACCGTAAATATAAAATATTAACTTGTGTTTATTATGTATTTGCAATTAAATATCTTTAAAATAAAATGTTTGTACTAGTTAGGCTAAATCGATGGTAATAGGATGTGCAAAATAACTCGGAGGATAGGAATCTTAAATCAAATGGCGGTGATAACGCGTGAACAATAATCAGAAAATCAACGTTAAAGTTGCTATTTTGATGTTAGATTGTTAGGTTACAGATATACTTGACAGAAAGATTTTATAATTCTTATGTGTTTTTGCGAAGCTTTTGTAAAGAAAACCCATTGGTCTCGAGGATCTTGGGTGTTTTAAATTTACTAAACCTTCTTTGGTATAATTTCTACTGTTAAGACGCCAGAGCACCAACAGTTATATCAAACAATGATTATACTCTTTAATAAAACTTGTTAGCATCTTACGAAACAGTTAAAAAGCAAACCATATAAAAGCTAATAACTCACTACAGAATAATTCGATAGCATACAATTTTCTCGATGAATTTTATGAATCCACTTTCTTGTGATTTGTCGTCTTTCGGAAACTTAAACACGTGCATTTTGTGTTTTTCATTGTAATTACCGTTGCACAGGGTACACAATATCACAACACTTGTTTACTTTATTAGTACTACATTATATTAATTATACAAGCTAATAATATGCTACACATATAAAAATTACAATGCACCAGCCAACACAATTACACATTTGACATAATACTATTATAGTTTATTTCTTTTGTTTTTGCCTTTAGCATGTGACGTCACTATGACGTTTACAATATGTTGTGAGGCCTTAGTTAGATAGGTGGTGTTGGCTATACTGTACCATTTTCAACTTGTTATGTCATTTGTTTTTAAAGAAATAACGTCATCGATATCTTTTTATGACAACCTATATTTTTTATTGTCGTTTCGGTAGTACTTTTTATTCTCTTTTCAACTGTATACAATTTTCAATAGTTACAGTTGAAAAAATTGAGAAAAACTGCCCTAAAGTTCGAATATTAAAAATCCTTTAAAGTTGCAAAATGAATCTAGTTACTTCTTTCTAGTACTTAAAAAGTAAAGTGTATAAAAATCGACCAATTAATTTAAAAGACCTCAAGCAAAGAATTCGACATGAGATTAGATTAATATTAACTGAAACTCTTCAGAATGTGAGAAATGAAAAAAAAGTCACCGTATAAAAAACGTTACGTTTAAAAAAGTTGAGAAAAACAGTCTAAAATTTTAATTAGACTAAAAAGAAATTAAATTGATTAACAAAAAACTGTAATAACAATAACATCAATTACAAAGATAAGCACATAAATAACAGTTTTTATTACACTAGATGTTCAAAGTGACGACCCTGTACCATCTGACAATACATTTCTCACATTCTGAAGAGTTTCAGATAATATTAATCTAATCTCATGTCGAATTCTTTGCTTGAGGTCTTTTAAATTAATTGGTTGTAAGGATACGTTTTGAGAGACACAGGTAAATAAAAATAAATAACTAACCGACTTGTTGCGTAAGCAAACACTTCCTTGTCCGATTATTCCTCTCTTCGGTCTTGATTTTAGATAACCACTGTAAAACAAAACACAATCCTGAGTACGTTGCCGCACCTCAAAAGGAGCTCCTCCAAGAAGGAGAAGATTGATATAAGATCACTCACTCACTCACTACTCAATGAATGCTCTATGTTTTATTCTATAAAAACTAAAAAGTAACAACTTATGGGGATTGTCTAATATCGCTAATAAAATAAGAAAATCACAGAGAATAATACAATCAGCAAAAGACTGTCTTATATCAGTTTAAATTAAGTAAATACATATAACATCACATTTTAGGTTGAGTCGGATAAGCACTGAACGCTGCCTTTTCGAACAGATAAGCACCGACTCCTGACAAACAGGCCCAGGAAAGCACTGAACGTTGCCTTTTCGAACAGATAAGGTCTCGGCCACACATGCTCTCCAGCAAAGCACTGAACGCTGCCTTTTCGATCAGATAAATATGCTGGGACAACACAAACACCAGGAAAGATTAGTTAGACCCAGAACAGCACAGAACGCTGCCTTTTCGATCAGATAAAATCTGGGTCTCTATAAAGTCAAAAGGAAAGATATCAATTAGAGTAATTTAAAAGCATTCCAGAATAATTGCAAGTAAAGTAAGAAGGTTTATAATACTGTCTAACCCTATGGGTGTGGCTACTCAATAAAATCGACAATATAACTCACGTTCTCATTAAATCAACTCACCCCCACAGTCACCCCTCAAAAGATGAACAAAATACTCGTGAGCGAACTCACCAATTAAGTAGTGGTTGTCTAATTAACACTAATTGCCACTTAAGTCACTTTAACACTTCCTTATCCACACACTGGATAACACAATCAACTTCACTCGTCGAGGTAAAATTATTGACTCAATGGTTTACACTAAAAATTACGGGAAACTAGGTGATAAGAATAACAAAACAGGTTGTTATACAATGTTTATTACTCAACACCCAAAATAAAAGAACAACTTGAATGTGTTTATGTTTTAAACAAGAAAAAAAAATTATAATACTTATTATCTAACATGGTCGATTTTTATACACTTTACTTTTTAAGTAATAGAAAGAAGTGACTAGATTCATTTTGCAAATTTAAAGAATTTTTAATATTCGAACTTTAGGGCAGGGCAGTTTTTCTCAATTTTTTCAAATGTAACATATTGAAAATTGTATACAGTTGAAAAGAGAATAAAAAGTACTACCGAAATCGACAATACAAAATATAGGTTGTCATTTAAAAAAAATATCGATGACTTTTTCCAAAAAAACAATTTTAACGAAGTTATCGAATTTATCCGCTACTTTATTTCCACACTGTATATGGTTTATACCATTTCTGAACAAAAATAAAGTTGCTACAAAGCGGGGTGCTTTAAACCAAACAGACTGTAATACTGCCTATATTTTATTAATTTATAATTTATATTGTAATGGACACATGTTTAATTTTCATAAATAAGTTTTGTAATTCTTATTCGACTACGGTACCTAATTTAAATTATTTTTTCTTTCTAAATTTATTAATTTGTATTCGCTCGATGCGAATAAAAAAGCACTAATAATATCCCTTTGTAAGTGTTATATTGTCGAGTATTTATCACTTACGAAATATAGAATAGCAGAAGAACAGTAATTAGTTCTCAAGGTTTATAAATTAATTATAATAAACCATACACTTATAAATACTTATATCATGAGGTAGATTTAATATAAAGTAATACGTATTAAACAAATTTATAAATGATTTCTTACTACTAGTGCTACTAGTCAATTTCTTTATAGTTTTTAAAATGTATTTATGGCATTTCCCTTCATGCATTTTGTAAGTGATACTGTCCCGACGTCATGTCGCCTGGCTGTCTGATTAAAAGAACGGAGAATTACTTAAGTTGTTAGCTCCTAATATTAGATAATTTCGAAGCTCCTCTGTTAATTGGATTGCCTATTTTTCATTTTTTATTTTAATAACTATTAACTTTTAAACAAATTCATAAAAATAGCCTAGTATAAAAAATAACATGTTGGTAAAATAAACTTAAACCACAATGCTGGCTGTATTACCCGTTGAGAAAAACTATTATAAAAAATTTTTTCTAAATCAACCTATTTTAACTACGTGAATCAAATTTTCATAAAATATAGAAACTGCCTACTGTATATTTGTATAAGAGTCCTTTACTTTATTTTCTAGAATTTAATTTATAAAAACAAGTCCCAAAAACTATTACATTTTCTGGGTACCTTTAACTACAGTGCAGGACAACCTTAACAAAAACCGCACAAAGACGTAAAAATCCAACTTGTGTAAAGAATAAAAAACATATTGGCGTTTGATTATAAAATGTCCAGGGCATCTAGAACCGGTGGCAAAATTTAAAAATCTTTGTTATTGATGAAAATCTTGATGGTTAAAGTTGTCACTACTTTGAACTAACAATTTCTCGACATTTTCAGGCTTAGATTTAAAATTAAATTACTTTTATTGTATGGAATTTATTGAAACCAAAATTAAAAATGAAAAAGAGACAGTATTTGTAGCTACACAACTTAAAAAAACGTGAAAATGTGTTGTAGTTTGTATTTTAAAAAATTCTAAATTGTAAGAGCTTTTATTTTGCTAAAATTCAAATTTTGCTAGTTATAAAAAAACGCCCGCATATGCCTGCTTTAAAATTTATATTGAAGAAAGAGCTAAAGCTTCCTGGTTATTTTCATACAAAAACCAAATTCAACTCGATCCAACTTAAAAAGTTAAAAGCCGTTATTGTAGGGACTGCAAGAAATATTTACCAGTATTGTTCGTATTACTCCATGCATAGTTGTTGATGATGCAACATTGTGTTTTTGCACCTTATACCTTAACTGTTAGAAACAACTAAATACCACCCCTTAAGAAGTTGGCTTTTTTAAGTTTTACCATGATCCCTACCTATGCAGAATGAGGTTTTCTAATAACAGCAATCAAAATTTAACAAAGCTGAAAGCATCATAACAAACAGCATGATTGAAACCTTTTAGTAAAATGGAGACTATTTATGAATGGAATATTGGCAATTATTGAAAAAAGTTACAAGTAGGTACTGTTATTTCGTAATGGATAGTAATTCCTTTATACATACCGACTTAAATATTTTCTAAGTTCTTTCTTAAATATTTAAATCTCTCATTGTAGTGTAAAATCCATAGCGAAGTGATTGAAAATTGAATTACGTACTTTGAAAAACTCATGTCGCCCTTATTAGTTTTAGAACATCTTCTCATATACTTCTAAAAAGATTACAATAGAGATATTATGGAATACCTTTGCTGGAATAACATAAATCCTCTCACTTTTTTTAATAAACTGCAGGTATAATCAACAAAATAGATAAACTTCCCCTAACTAACATGAAGCATAACGATATGAACTATTAATTGCACTTTGTTGATCCACCGACGTGGATCAACAAACATTCACGTCCGACGTGTATCAACATACATTCACGTCCGACGTGTATTACCATACATTCACGTCCGACGGGAACCAATTTATATTTACGTCCGATGTGCTCCAATTTTTATTCACGTCTAATGTTTTTATTGGAACGTCTACTTACGTAAAAATTCGAACATAAACCTATGGGCAACTAAGTATTCAACTAACTTTGATGTGCAGACACTTCGGAACATTAAACATGTGAGCAGGTTATAATTAGATTATAATAAAGAAAGTAAATAATGATGGCATTAAAACAAATCCGACGACATGTTATACTAGTTTATTATCTAATTCAAAATTACCTAATATTCATTATGCCTTACAGTAAGTAAAACATGTAAAAGAAAACTTTATTTAAACTTTGTTATTGGATAAGTTAAGGTAGTAAGTAGTACATATTATTTCCATTATGTTATGGGGCTTAATAAATTACTCGATTTTCAACTTTTCAAGGACATTCTGCAATTCTCTAACTTCTCTAACAGTTCTTGATGCAAGGGGATATTTTTCTTAGATGACCATAGATATTCTTCTTTTTAATGAATTATGCAAATAAAACTTTACTTTTAAACTTGGATAGGTTAGGTATAGCGCGACGCTCGTTAATTTAAGCTGTTGCTAAAGAAAAAATGCTAGTCATAATGTTTTTCTTTTAAATAAAATGGATGTTACTGTAAATATTCATACAAGGTTCTACCACACATATATACACTTCGTAATTTGTGTTTTCCTATTAGCAGGGATGCTAATAAATAATAATATTAGGTTTAACTATAGGTATTTTAATATGTATGTAAATGTAATTATTGTTTTTACCTATTGAATAAATTTATTTTCACTTATTTTTACTATATTTATATTTAATACCTATCCTGTTTTTTAAACATATTTTCGCCCTGTAGAAAAAAAGTTGTGATAAATGGTTTCCGCATGCAGTTGTTAATTTATACCCATAAAACAGATCGGCAAGTAAATTTTAAAATTTGTAACTTTTTAAAAACTCACAAACGAAACAACGCCCCGCGATTGGGCGCCAATTGTAACTTTTCGTTTTTTCACACAAGATAAACAATAAAAACTATAAAATTATTCATACTTTATCATACAATACTCAGAATATTCACCACGGCTTGAGATTTAGCACTCTCTTACAAATTTAGTATTCAGGTCGTAGGTATTGGTTCCACAGTTGTATAAATTGTGAAAAGGAGTAGATAAAGGTTTCAGAACACAAATAATAATTCAAAAAGGGCGCCATCTGATTATGAAGCTTAAACGTGTTTATTAGTATAAACAACCAATGATGTTAATTAAATAAGCTTAAAAAATATTAAATTCACTAACCAGAAAATGAATTAAATATTAGATTGAAAACAAAAAGATTTTGTTTATGTTTTAAAATTTGGAATAAAAATGAAATAAAATGTTCATAATTATATGGTTCCGTTTTTAGTATAAACTAAAAACATTTATTAAACAATAAGAAAATAGATAAAAAAATAACAAAGCACTTGAATAATAAAACACACACGACATAGGTTTATTACAAGTAAAATCAATATTCATTTAATATCGATTAACCTCTCTAAGATAATTACACCAAAATAACTCAAAACAGATTTACATAAAACCTTTTAATCAGCAAAAGTAACCAAGAAATTTATTAGATTGGTCAAATAAAATTATTCAGCAAAATTTATTTAATTATTAAAATTATGTAAACTTGACTTCGTCGAAAAAATCGACAAACAAATATCTAAAGGATATTATGCAAATTAGATTAGTCTAAGTATTATCCGCATTGATTATTTTAAAATTCTTTAACATTAAAGATTTGAATTTTCTAGATACTATAGAGAGCTCTCTTCCTAATGAAAAATTACAGAATTCCTTGTATAAAGGATTCTTAAACTAAACTGCAATAATAAACAATTTCTTATAAAGTACGATACCTTTAATTTGTATCCAACTAAACTCGTAGAAGACAAACAAAAACAATCCATGAGAAATTGGAAAATGGCCTCTATTTTGGAAGATCGTTGTTAACATTAACGTGGTCTCGAAGAGTTGATTTTCAGTAGCAGAATCCAAGGATGAGATTCAATTTAATTACTGTCATTTGCGCATATGATTTCACAAATAAGTTTGATCGAGCACACATTAAACAATCCAAAATTTTAAAATGTTTATAAGTTATAACGTATTCACTTTTATTCACAAAATAAAACGGTAATGTTTCTCAGAAATTTAAATAATCTTAATCACAAGTAGCACTTAATGCGTTTACATTCTTTGCGCGAAGTTCTAATTAACTGTATTAATTTATACGAGAACGAAAATCGGTCTTTAAATTCTGGATCATTTTTAAATGATTTTTCTTTATGAAAAACTGCACTAGTTTTAAAACCAAACAAAACGAAATAATTGTTTTTAATAGTTCTTTACCATAAAATGAACCTATTGTTTATTCGCGATACAAAATTATAAATCTTTCAAACACGATTTAACGAAAAGTAAATCCTTTCAAAACTTGCACTTTGCAACAAAATAACACTAAGACTGTACTGTACTGTATTTAGAATTTATTTTAATTCTAAAGGATTAATAAACTGTAATTCGATAACATTGATTCAAAATCAACCACTATTTATCGGAACTCAATCGAAAGACGTCCACACTCTATGCTTGAGTGGGAGATTCTCTTTAATTATTTAAACAAGAACGAGAATTCAATAATATCGACCTTCATTACTGGAAGATCAAACGAGAGTCGTCTGCCACGAGGCACAGGCCAGAAGCAGGTAAGTGACGCGACGCTACAACCCCAATCTCCGCGTTCTTATTTCCGCGTAGGAATATCAGCCAATAGCGAGGTCTCACTCACGAACAGTATTGATTTTTTCTAAGTACCCAATCAACAACGAGTCGCGTGTTTTGGCTTAACGAATCAGGGCACAGCAACTAAAAAGCAAGTATTGATTTTCCTCTAAAACTGCGAACGCCTTGAATTATCATTTTTTTTAAACGCTTATATTTTAAAAAGAATGCAAATTTGCAGAACCGAACTTAAGATTTTTGTAAATATAAATATGAAATTCTACATACTTGAGGCCGATAGAAAATGTACCGTTACAAATTGGCGCCATTATTTTGTGTTCGACCTCGGAAGCAGCCAACATCAGATGGTGCGTGAGACGCTTGTGTCAGTGCAACGGGATCACGTGACAAAATGGACAGTGGACGTGAATATACATTGGTGCACGTCGGACGTATTTCTAGCCACATCTTTTAGAAAATGCAAAAGAGACGATCGACCGGCGGAATCATGGGCGTTGCGATTTGTATACATTTAAGACCGCGAAATCTGAAAACAATAACAACGTTTTTAATTCTCAAATGAAAAATGAGTTTATGCGTTTTTATTAACTGGTTATTTTACAATAAATTAAAATTATCAATTGACTAATTTGTTCGAAATACGAATGATAAATGTATTTCAAAACTTGGCATTTAAAAAGATACAAATGTATGTTTGCTAAAATATCTAATTCAGATGGAAAATGTGTCGCTATGCTGATAGTCGTTCTCCGGTAGCTCAGTTGGTAGAGATACCACTTATAGTATATTCCGTAACTTAACCACAGTAACCGTAAGCTCGGTTTCGTGTTTCAAAATATACCAATTCCTGAAAAAAGTTAATTTATGGAACACGGTTCCTGAAAAAATGGTTTCTTTTCGCTAACCACAAGTAACCACTGCAACCGCAGTGAAATCGCGGTTGTTTGCGGTGACTTGCGGTTAGTTTACCACCACTCTAAAAGAATACTACGGTCTTCTGATTTCTTTAACATTTTGCATAAATCCTTTTAGGACAAATTTCTCAACTTACCATATGCAAAAAAATATCGTGTACAACACGTTAGAGAGTCTCTTTTTTCCACTCAATTGCTTGATAAACCCGGGCTTCGCCCTCCTTAATCAAAACTGTAAATTCATCAAAAAAGTATTACTTTCATAACTCGTTGTACAATATACTATTCCGTAAGCATTTATTAATTTATATATATATATAAAAGACATCCATTTTCCAGGGGATTTAAAGTTGGAATTTTCTACCGGCTATTGGCAAGTAAATTTTAAAATTGGCGCCTTTATTTTGTGTTTGACCTTCAGGGTCTCTAGTATGATTATGGCATCATTAACCTCACAAAAGTTTGTTTTTGGTGGTGTTTCTTGCAAACAATTCATTTGCCGTTATTTTAACTAACTGTATAAAAGGTTGCATACTTACGCCTTCTTTGACCATCTTCTTCATCACTACTACTACTATCATCAGATAGTATGTTTTCCATAAAAAAACAATATATTATTCATTTTATTAACTTTAGAGCCCGTAAATGTTATTTTCTGATGTCAAGGTGCAGCTTTCAAATTTGACACCACACTACAAGGTTAAGCTGTTTCAAAACTATGTAAGTTTTTCAGCAACCATTTGTTACCAAAGACTAACCAGAACCAAAAATGCGGTTACTTTCGGTTAAGTTTTGGAATATACTATTAGACAGTGGAGGGTCCTGGGTTTGATTCCTAGACGATCCCCAAAATATGATTTAATGTAATTCATTAATTAACTTAATAAATCTAATCTTCATCTAAAATTTAATATGTATATCTACCGATTATTATTTTTTAACTTCTACTATAAAATAAAATTCTTCCCATCTTGGGTCATACGTGTAAATATTTGTCTTTGTGCACCACACTACAACGAAAAACAAAATATTAATGAACACTTCGTCGATATCGATGGGGGTACGTCTCGCCGATTGCGTAACCTTTAACACGATATCATAAAAGAACTGGTACACACCATTCTGACCATTCCCCAAAAGCCCAATTTGAACTGTTTCTAATGGGTTCCTGAGTTCTTTCACTAGACGTAGGTCACCACTCACCAGCAAATTAGTGAAATCAGCGATTTAATATACTTTACCTCATAGGTTAAAAACATATTACTAAGGGCAAAATTACACTATATTCCACACTAAGTTCATCTTATCATTAATATTACGCTAAAATGAATCAAATTATTGAGCAATAACATATATTTGCAAGGTAAAGTTTTCTGAGTTAAATGTAAATTTACATTACGGATAGTGATTTTAATTAGTTAAATGTAGTAGAATTACTTATATTTGTGTAATGTTACACAATTAAAGCACATTTTACCACAAATAGTAAAACAACTATTAACGTATAGGTAAAGTTGAATTTTAGAGTAAAACTACCACAAATAAGAGAGGAAAGTTAATTCTTTCTCAAGGTAAATTTCATCTCATTTTTTACAGTGTAGATAATTATTCATTTACAATATTCATGTATAGGTTACATATAATATTTTTTAAGTTTCATGATATAAAATGAGGTTTTTAGTACATTTTTACAAAAAAAAAAACAATATTACACTTGGAAAACCACAAGCCCCCAACACAATAATGTATACGTATACTGCGCCTATAACCTTGGTTTTAACTTTGATTTATGTTGTAATAAAATATATTGAGACAAATTCAATTTAAGATATATTAAATGTAATGAAATACAACTTACATGTTAAATGTAAATCCCAAACTTTTATTTTTCGTGCTCCAGGAACAACCAGAAGCTGCACAACTATTAATCATACTAGTTTGTCATTGTCTTAATACACTAAACACGATATTTAAGCTATTTACACCTATTTAATATTAAACTAGTCTCACACAAATTAGTGTCTAAGAACATTAACAACGTGAGCAAGTTTAATAAACTTATTAAAGGCTCGTTTTTACAAATCATGCAAAACTAACCTTAAATTTTAACTTAACCACCACGAAAAAAGCACAACAAATGAATCATACTTGACTTTTCAATATAGTGGGGTTTGGATATTTATCTTACAGATGCAGTTTTTGACATATATTATACTTTTGTTTTAAGTGACAGAAATCAAAATTTATTCACAAGTGAAATAATATATCAAAATTACTCACTAGTGAGTAGAACTGTCAGTAGATACAAAATATTCAAAATTTGCTTTTAATTGTTTATTCGAAATAACTACAATGTAATTTATGTTCTATGTGCATAAACGTTAACATTAATTGTGCAATTGTTATTGTTGAAAGAAACCGGAGTATTGTGTAAATTCAACTCCTTCTTCTGACATCCAACTTTAAACTCTTGGTTAACTGTATTGCTGCTGCTTTTCAGCCCAAGAACTTGTTGTGCAATATTTACTTTGTTTTGTAAGGAATCTTCAATATAACCATCAACAACTGCATCACTCTTCCAGCCACCAAAACGTTTCAGCGTTCTTACATCAGCCCCACAATCCGCTAACAAAGTTGTACCTGATCTTCGGAATGCATGGCCTGTATACATGTTTGAATTCACTAATTTGAGAAATGTAGCTATCATTGCAGGCATCTTTCCAAAACTGTTAATACCTATTGGTTGCACTGTGCATTTCCCACCACGGTAGCAAAGAAACAATCGCGTGGATTTTCCGTTTTTAGGGCGTAAATTAATATATTTCCTGTACAAATCTAATGGATTAATTCCAAATCCTTTGTTCAGAATAGTAAACGACCTTTTTTTATGGGTTTTTGTGTACGGCAAGTGAATTAAGAGTAAACCTTCTTTAACTTCTACATCCTTGAGCTCCATCTTCACCAACTCGTCACACCTGCATCCACCCGCGATTGCGACAACAGCAACAAGCTGTAAATACGTAGAAAAATTGATTATACCCTTGACACATGTCAAATCTACTCGTACCTTTATTGCTAGAAACTTGTCATCAGGGGCAGTTTGAAGGAATTTGTCGATTTGATCGCTTGAAAACGTCAACGATTTTTTCGCCTCGTATCCAACATGCTGTCTCTTCAAAAATGCAGTCAATTTGTAATATTTGCCTATGTCTACATCTTCATAAACCTTCATTGTGGTTTTGATCATTGAGTACTGCGCCCAAAGCGACGATGACTTGTACTTCTGTGCCTACAAAACACAATGCATGTAGATACTAATGCATGATGTAATTCAATTCAACTCACTTTTTTAGCAAAATATGCCAGCATCACTTCCTCCGAACTGTCACCTAACGAATTTTCCGCCTTCCAATTTTTGAACAAACTATACTCCTTGTCGTAATGATCCTTCGATTTTGCCGGAATTAAATTCGAGATAGCAGATTCTGCGTCTAACTTAATATTTTCTGGCAGACAATCCATTTTACGGATGTAGTTCAAATTGTGAAAAAAGCAATGCAAGCAAATGCAATGTTTATTTCTCAAAACAATCAATTGTTTCGTTGCTACGAACGTTCATATCTACAGTAATACGATTTTTTGTGATTTCATTTTTATTTACAGTCTTTAATTCTTTTTCTATTGGAGTCGCATCTGTAAGATAAAACGTCGTATTTCAAACGTGAGGCAAATACATCATTCGTTCGTGAGAAATTGCCCCACTCGCGTGCAAGCACGCTCGTGGGTCAAAATTCTCACTTACGTATAATGATGTATTTGCCTCACTTATAAAATAATATACAATGTAAAGGAATCCATATTTAATGTCTTCAAAATTTCAGAAATTAATTTGTCATTTTTGTACTATGCACCATATTGAAACGACTTTGAAAGGCAGAGATTGATAAATTAACACTTTTTTCTGCTAGAATATATACAGTGATATAATTATATGTAAAATACATTTTGTTCTTTTAAACTCTGTTATAATATTTTTGTATTTGATTTAAATAACACAATTAACAATAATTAGTTAGTATTCAAAATGCGGAATCACTTTTTCTCAAAGTCAAATGTGCTCGCCCAGGTGTAAACCTGGATCTTCCAAGTGAACTTTTTCGAACAACAACAGCCCGTGATTACTCCTGTGGTAAAAGAAAGACATTGTGTGATTCTTCCATTGCTGGAAGAAAATCTTCCCGTTTCACAAGAAAATTAAAGCGAGTCCCTTTCTGGCTTACTTAGCTGAAGAGTTAGAGGCAGAGTTAACATATGCATTTGTATCAACAGATAACATACTCCCTAAAGCAATAACATCCTGTCAAAGCAAAGCTTTTGGCTTAGCCTTTGATAATTATGATAGGTATGTTGAAGCATTAAGTGGTAAAGACACTTTACATGATACGATACGAGTATTCTGTCAAGAAGAAGAGCAAATGGTAAACCCGACTTTTTGCCAAGCTCTTCTCAGATGCCAACAGCATAAATCACTCCGTTAGAAATTTCTCCGTCATCATTGGCTTAGTCTATTTGACTTTTTCATCAAAAACCAAAATTTATAGTTTCAATATAGATTATCAAAGTTAATAAAATGGCAAACTAACCTAATCCCATAGAAACTTTTCATCTTCATTTCTATCTTCGTCTTGTGAACCATCATCTTCATCAGAACTCGTTTCGTTGATCCGATATTTGGTTTTTTCAACAATTTCTGAATATCGTCATTTGTATCCCGAATTGCTTTCTTTCGAGGAATTGGTCGTAAGTCTGTGCAGACTAGATCCGAAGATGAGTAAATTAAGTAGTTAGTTTCTAATGGTTACCCTTATATTAATTTTCAGTGAATGTCTTTTACGAAAACCTCCAACATTTTTAAATCCAACTTCTAGTGCTTCTCCTGATAATAAGCCCAAGGGAAGGGTAACATTTCGAGCAATATCTGCAGAAAATTCTTGAGAAGAAGATGAAGTAAGAGTATCCTAAAGGAGTCTCTTAATTATTTGGCAATAAAAAGATTTCAACTAACCTTTTGGAGTATTTTTCTAAAAATCTTGGTTTTATATAGTGGCATTTTTTGTACTTTTCTTTAAAGAAATTCAAAAAAATATAAAGTGGTATTTTTAAGATCGTTTAATTTTTTTCCATCAGATACTCCTTGGTACTCAATGTTTGAAGGGGTAGAATTGCATACAGATTCTATTAGAGTTCTAGTATTATTAATCATTTTTCGCATTTTTGTCGCAAGTTTAGATGCATCGGCCCCATAGCGCGGCCCTTCAAACTCTTCGAAAGCTTCATCAAAAGCTACCCCGGTTACTCACAAATGTCAACGTTCTTGTTTGAAAAACTAAGTGATATTCAAGATAAATTAAAAAATAATCAAAATTTGTCACCAGAGTGACAAACTCTTCTTGATGATTATCACAAATATTGTCCAGATACGCTCAAAGGAACTTTGGGGAAAACTGACCAATACTGGTACATCTACTTGCATTTCTAAATCTATTAAAAGATATAAACAGATCAGTAATAAGTAACAGTCCCCAAAAGTATCCTTTTTATACAAAATATTTAACATAATTAATTAGTCATGATTGTTCGGTTGGACAAAAAGGAAATTTAATTTATTTAAATTAAAAATGTCATTTTGAAAAAACTTATTAATCACAAACTAGTGATGGGTTGTCGACACTACCCGCGTATCACGACACTTGAGAGTCGAAACCATTATGACGTCAGAAGTGTCGAGTCTTCATGATACTTTAACGACACTTCGCCTTTACATCATGCACGCGCTAGTGTAAATGTAATCCAATTGAAACGAGAAGCAGTCAAGATTCATAGCTACATAAATCATAAGCAAACTATGGATTAAAAAACAATTATATGAGTAAATTCTGTTATGGTTATATATTTATGCATTAAGTACATTAAAAGACATTAAATTATTTATAAAAGCAAATACATATTATGAAACAGAAATTTAAAAGAAATGAAACAAATTCTATAAATGACTTGTAATGAATAGACTTGATTCGTTGGATTTATTATAAAAACTATTTAAAAATGTAATTTCGCTGACGACGTTGGTCTTTAGAGAACGTGTTTTTGTTAAGATTGAAGATGATACATACTTTTATTTTGTGTTTTCAGCAAAATAAATTGAATTAATTAAAATTAATGATCATTGTATTTATTTACACGTGTTTCGACAGTAGTCTTTCTTCAAAATACATTATAAGGTATAAATATAAGAAGCTGAAATAATAATTAGGTACATGAGGAACTTATTCAACTTCAATTATTGATTTTAATTTATTTTGCGGAAAACCCAAGATAAAATTATCACCGTCAATATTATACTAATACAAAAGAAAAAAATCCACAACAAAATATTTTTATATGTACGTCTCATTCAAGGCTTGTTGGTCAGTTCAACAAATCTGCCTTTAATTTCTTTGTAAGAATGATCAAGCAACTTCGAATTATACTCTAATAAGAGCGATACTGTTCGACACGAAGTGTCGCGACACTTCAAGTGTCACGACCACGAACAGTATCACGACACTCGACACCCAAGTTCCCATCACTATCACAAACACTTGAATATTGTTACAGTAAATTTATTTTTTCGCAAAAATAATGAATCAAAGACTCTTATTCTTAGATAATTCTTAATTATATTAACTATTAAAATTAAAATAGCTACACGCATTCTCCAATACTAAAAAAGTTTTATCAGTAAATGCATACATGAAAATGGAATAAACAAATTTGAAGTACTTTTAGATAAGATAGTGGTCGCCGGTGATTCCCCTAAATACTTCACCATATCAGATAAATCTGTGTAAACCGACCTTATTGAAAATATTGACTGGCGACAGAATAAATGAGAGGGATATACTCTCTAGGAGTTTAGCAATAGTCATAACGCGTTCAAGACCAGGTAACATGGGATGCATATTTCGGAATTGTAAATTATTAATTACATGATGTAATTACTGTTTTTTCTTTTCTTTATTGGGCATAATAATTATTGTAAATCTCTCCTAAACTCTAATTATAATGCTGATAATTGGTATAGGATTTGTATGCACTTAAAAATGCTGAAATATGCATGCACTTATGCACTATAAAAACGTGAAATATGCACTTAAAAATCATGAAATATGCGTTTATTAGAAATTTTTAATAAATATATGCACTTTCATTATTAAAAAAACAACTGTTTAGCGTAATTTACATTTTATTTACAGAAATTATTTTAATTAGACATCCTATGCAATAATTTAATTAATTATATTTTCTAAACATAGAGCGTTACAGTTCACAATGACGTACATTTTTAAATTTTCAAAAGTATACATATGCCTATTATCCCTAAATAATGTTTTATATTTTGAGAAACTCCGTTCCACATCGCAAGACGTAATTGGGGCATACTTAAAATTGTTTAATTCTACAAGCGAATAATGTTTTAGCTCGTCTAAAATGTCTTGGCCAGATAATGCATCGTTTATGCTTTTAATTAAGTGAAAACCAGGATTTTTGTCTATAACGGATTTAAATTTTTGTTTTATAGTCAAACCCTTTGGCCCTTTTACTTTATTCAAAGAAATACATAACATTTTTACATGCTCAAGAGATTCATCTAATGAATTTCCCTGACTTTCTAATTTCTGAATTACTTTAGCTAAACGCACAAAATTTGTCAAAACAAACAATAATTCCGCCCTCATCTCCTTAGTATTAAAAGCATCCTGTGCGCTTTGTATACATAGTGCATCGTGTTAATTAAGTTTATTTACAAATGCTTTAACAATATCAAAATAAGTTGCATAATATTCTGCTGCAGAAAGCCAAGTACCCCACCTTGCTATTACAGGCTCAGGTGGGAGAGGCTTCTTGAGCAGTTTCCCTAAATATTTGTATGCGATATGGAGCTTTACAAACAATTTTCTTTACATCTGAAATTATATAGAGTTTACGTTAGGATATCTTTCCCGCACTTTTTCCGCAACTCTATTAATTGCATGGGCAAGACAAGTTAAGTGGATCATTTTTTCGTACAGAACTTGTAAGCCTGCTCCAGCCTTGATCATGTACGGTGCCGCGTTGGTGACGAACAGGAGTACTTTGTTGTACTGTATGCCGTCCGGCCACAAAATAGCCATCGAATCATTAAACAATTTTGCCACAGAACAATGATTGGTGCTCTTGAAAACGTTCATTGCTAATACATAGGATTTGGGATTGTTCTCCGAATTTAAAACGCCAATTATAACGTTAGCCACGTATCTGAAAACAAAAATTTGATTTTTATTTTATCGAACTACATACTTAGTCGGTTACAAACAATTAGCGCAAAACAGTTATTTAAAAAAAATATATATTTTAATCAAGCAAAAATATTGTTGTGATTAAATATGTAACTAATAAAATAGAAAATAAAACATCCGTAAATTGCTCTGCTGTTTTTAATTAGTTAAATTTTACTAACAAAACGAAGGAAATGAAGTTTCTACGCACCTTCCAGTAGTGTCAGTAGATTCGTCAATGGAAACCCATATGCAGTTATTCGCTACATGTTTTCTAATTGATTTTATGGTCTCTTCGTATAAACGAGGTAAATAATCTTTCCTGAGTGTAGACTCGTCGGGTATTGGCATTTTTGAAATTTCTTCCAGAAAATTACGAAATGCTGATTGATTAATTTTACTTAACGGGATATCTAATGCACTACATAGTGTTTTATTAAATTCGATCGATTTGCTGGACTCACCGCGCGAATTATTAAGGTACCCCGGTAACAATGTTTGTTTTTTTGATTTCAGGGCAACACACTTTTGATGTCGAACCGTGTTCAGATGTTGTGTAACTTGAAAGCGTTTCGTTGCAGTCACTTTATCGTCGCACACTGTACAATACAACACCTTATCGTCAGTTGTAAGAACACTGAATTCCTTAACATAACTTCGAAGTGTAACAGACACAGACCGTTTTTCTTTACCCATCTTTACACTCTAAAATTTCAAACTGAAATGCAATTTGCAATTTCTGAACTGTCTTAATTGAAAGATTACAAGATTAGTAAACAAAAGTACAGGCAAATTTTTCTATGAACAGGAAGTTGTCAAAGGGTCTTTGGAATTTCCTAATACCTATTTATCACAATACCGCAGGATGTAAGTATTTAAATTTTAGTTAATACTTTTTCTTAGAAAATATTAACAAGTACACAGATGGTTAAGGTAGTAAAATATTTTAAAGCCTAGTATTTAACAATAAGCTTAAATTATGGGTTTCCCCTAGACCCAACTAAACCGCCCTTGGTTGGTTGCCTAAAATGCTAAAATTATTTAAAAATATTAGAAATTTCATAATTAAAGCATGTAAAACCCTCAAAAAGTGGTAAAATATGCACACTCGTTCAAAAATGCTAAAATATGCATGCATTTATAAAAAACACCTAAATATGCATTTATATGCACTTTCAAATTGACATATGTGATTCATATTTGGCTTAAACATGTAGAAATATAACTCTGCATATGTTTGCTATAAGCAGAAAAAACATGCAAATGCATAGAAACCCTATACCTAATGATAATAATAATAATTGAGAGAGGGAGGGTAGAGGTACCAGTTTTTATTCAGGCTTCAGATATTAAAATGGCTCTGATGTTTCCAGTATTATTTATAGCTGATTTAAAAGAACTTCTTATTTGAAAAAGTAGTATATTTTAAATGTATCGAAACAATTGCTGAGTAATAAACATTTAATTCAATTGCAAAAACTGTTTGATAATATTGTTTTATTCTATTTCTCATTTACGGAGTTTCACGAAGTAAGGCTGGACAGGATGCATTCTACTGAATGTATACTTCGGATTTTCACATTTGCAAACTTTGATTTTAAAATTAGTGTTTCAGGTTTATAGTAACTAAGAACATATTATTTTTGGAATACTTCCAGGAATAACGAAGATGAAAATACTAAAAATAATGACTATTAGGCACTTGATTCATAATTGACTTGTAATTAATCTTCTACGTACAAAGGAAATTTTATACATAAATACAACAAAACAACTTAAATCTCAAGAGTTAAATATGCATCTGATTAGAATTCAGTAAAGCAATAATCTTTGAATAAAGTGTTCTCATTTCATATCTAATACATAGAATAGTATTGTTATCTACAGATAACAATCTATATAAGCAGTTATAATTTCTAAAGCCATTAGTTTTAGTTTCTTCTAACTACCATAAATAAGATGTCCAATACACTAAACGAACCAATTGCAAGTTGTGAAGTTATTCTCAATGAAGAATTATTGGACGAGCTAAAAGAAATTGAAGAAAGGGTCTCTACAGTTCGAAAATTGTTAGAAGAATGTGATTGTGCAGACAGTCCATTTACTATAGTTCTTAATAATAAATATGGACGAAACCCTGATGGCACACCTGTACCACTATTCAACGAGAAAAACTGTAAAGATGGCTTGTGTCAACCGAAAAATGCATCTAAAAAGAAAAAACCAAAAAGAAATAAGAAGCTACTGCTTAGAAGCAAACTGTAAGATTGACTATCCATGACATAGTATATCAATATAGAGTAATAATGAGGTAAGTACGAATATAATTGTTGCAGTTTAATAATAGACTGATTCAGTTTAAGGTTATGATGTTGATGTGCATATTATTTTCTAGACATTCCCACTCAAGAACTTTAGTTCTGGAAAAGGTGTTTCTTGAAAAAGTGCAAAGAACAACTCGTTCATTTGGTAGACGTTGATGCATCTTACGAAACATGCATCACCAAATCTTCAAGTGTTTTTTTTTTTAATTTTGTGATAAAGTTTGATATAGTCAAGTTTGACAAAATTAATATACCTATTTGTATACTATACTTTATTATCTTACTTCACTATGGTATCTAATCAGAAAATTACTGAAGGTATTTGTTAATTTTCAAGCAATTAAACAGAATATCTTTTGTTTCAGATTAACTTCAAAAATATTCACACCAGATTATCCAATATAAACAATGCTCATAATCTTTTAAACTTTGTATTTATAGTTAAATTTTGTTATTAAAGTAGAATGAGGTAAAAAATATACAAGTATATATTAAAGTAGAAATTGTTACAATTATTACGTTTTACTTTGTTTTTTATGTAAACATGTTATTTGCAAATAAATTTATTAATAACTATCTGATCTTTAACATAGAGACTATTTAAGAAAAATCAAGGCTTAGTCAGGTTTTACAAGCGCCAATTTATTTCACTGAAATTCATTTTGGCCTAAGGAGTTTGGAAAGGTGGCTGATTAGAAATGAACTACGATTTTTCTTATGAGCGCCACCTAGATTTGTATACAATATCTAAATAAATTATCTTTGACCAATAACACCAATAACATAGTGCAACAGTTTCGCACTTTTTTTGATAACGTGAATATTTTCCACTAATCCTTACTAATTTTGCTATGCTAATTACAAATCGGTAGCATGTAACGATTTTGTGTTACAATAATTTTTAATTTTACATATTTTTACTGTTCTGTACGAAACTGACGGATCTTGTATTATTAACAGACATATTAACAAAGTTTACATAATAACTTAGACATTAAGACAGAAAATTAAAATTACTAATATATTCCAACTTAAAAGGACTTCGCAATGTAAAAATTTGAATAATCATTTAACTAAAATATTAAAATATGTGTGTATATATAATCAAAAATGGAACGTACATTTATCTATTTCTTCTTTCTCTTGTGTGATTTGCCTCTTCTCTTCGCAGAAATCAATAGTTGGATCCCACCTACTCTGGTACCCATGTTCACCAAGTGAAGTAAGTACACATTTCTGAGGAAAAATCTACATGCGAATAAGGAAAATGTATTTTCAATGACATTCTGCAAACCAAACTTTTGCAATTCTTCAAAAGATCGTTCACTAATACTGTACAGTTTTGTTCCTTTCGATTTTCAAGAAAGCCTTTTACCACAGATACAAAAATTTTCCAATTCAAAACCCGCTCATAATATGTATCATAGAACACTACATAGAAGGTAAGTTTTAAGACGCATTACAACAGCAATATAAGTAGGGCTCTATATAAGATGAATATTATGATTCATCATATCGCCAAAAATCAGCAAAATGTGTTATTCTACAACAAAAATTATTATTGTTATTTTTATATACATCCTATGAAAACTACGAAAAAGAGCTATAAAATATAAATAACATAAAAATGGCTCGTGATAGTAAGCTTTAATAGCCAAATTCTCATTCAGCATAAAAAAATCTATAAGGGTCGATGTTGCCTCGTGTAATTAGTCTTGAAGTCTTGCATAGGCCTTCCTTGTAGGTCGTTAAATAAGCCTTTAAAAGTCACAACCTGTAGGTGGTGAGCTCGAAGAAATAATGAGAGTAAGCCACGCCACGAAATAAAGGTATTCCAATTTTACAGCAAAATTCATTCAAGAAAGAAATTTACTCGATACCAAGATGTTATAAATAAAAGAAATTAAGATTTCGAAAAAGGCAAAACACCCTGTATGTATTGGGTTGGATAAAAAATTGACTAATACAATGTAGGTACTCTGCTAAGAATGAACTTGCCAATACGAATTTTTCAGCCGACTGGCACCAAAAATATCGATAATATCGCTTGATGGATTTTGCCGAAGAGATGCTAAGGTAGAAGATGACTGAACCACGATCGTGTCCGGCTCGCAACGAATTTTTCTTAGCTACTTCATGACGAATACGAGACCACAAAGAATTTGCAAAATGCTGATTCATGTATGGCATATCTTCTTTCTTCGATAACACAAAAAGACTCGATAAACCTAGTAGTTTCCGAGAAAAACGACATTACCGTTAGGAACGTGGTCTACCTTCATTATTTCTTCGAGCTCACCACCTACAGGTTGTCAGTTTTAGGGTTAGGGTTTAGAGTTATTTAACAACCCACAAAGAAGGCCTATGCAAAAATCCAAGGACTTAGCTCCAATTTCCGCTATTTTTCTCTAATTCGGCTGGACTAAATTGATCTTTTTGAAATTCGATTGCTTGTTGGAGTGATCCTTCTGATACAAACCACGTTAACGAATCGTTTATTAAGCCATAGATATAAAACTGTTTATAGCAAATAATAAATTAAAAGATAATTATTTGTTATTAATATGTGTAGTCAAGTGAAAGACTTCATTCTGTTAATCAGGGGCGGCCCTAGCCCTAGGTGGTACAAAATCTTAATTTTAAAGTCATAGCGGGGGGGTGCACTGCTATAACTGTTAAGATGACTAATATTTTGATTAGCAAGAAAAACAGTTTTTTCAGCGTATGCGCTCATAGGCTCCCGCAGAAATTTGTCCACGGGGGGGGGCAAGCCTTGAATGAACGACAGGACGGGGGGCAAGCCTAGAATAAACGACATGCTAGGGGGGGCAAGCCTAGGAAAAAACGGCATATTATACAAAATTTTCAATAAAATTCAAATTGTTCAACTTCCGGGGGGGGGGGCAAGTGCCCCTCCTTGCCCCCCTTCCGGGCGCCTATGTAGGCGCTTTGTACTTTTATATGAATTCACTTTAAAGGGGTGTGTGTGGCGGTGATCGACCGGAGAATACTATAGTGTCTATATAGCCTTCAGTGACATGATCGGGTTAGTCACGCTCATTTTGGCGCTCCCTGTAATATGGGACCTGGTTGTATCGGGTACTAGGGTCCCCCTTCTGTTAATCTCATCTTAGCTATAAATTATTATTTGTTTGAAAGCTTTACTTCGTTAAAACATAATTAACTTGAAATCATTGAAAACAAGTTCAGGCTACTACTGACTTAAACACTAAACTTAAAAAAAGAAAATCTGAAAACTATTTTTCTTTGCAAAAATAATAAATATCATAGTAAACTAATACATTATTCAAGGTTAGATTAAATCTCGTATTAGTTGATTAAAGTTATTGCTTAAGGTTATTGCTTGTAGTTAACCAATAGTCACCATACCTTCGGGATTTTCCGATAATTCATAATAATCAAGATTTTCCTTAGTAATACAACTAAAAAAACAGTATCAGTAAAGAGAGAAACTATGAGGTTGTTTGTTTACATACCTTGATAGATTCTTTCAAGGGAAATTCTGAAGAGCTGAATAAATTCATCATTATAGATAACTTAATGAATTAAAAGGAATCTATAAAGACAAATGACCTAACTAAATACAGAAAATTAAATTCTTGGTTTCAATTTTTATGTGCATTGAAAATTGGTAATGTAGAAAAATAACATTATGCATGCAAATAAAAGGAAAACAGTTATTCTATGCAAGCTATTATATCGGAAGATATATCAATAAAGAATGCCTGAAGCTCACTTCCAATAGTATTGAATTCCAGTAAGGTGGCATGACGTCTTAACCTTTTGTTACTTTTTGTTAAGAGATGAAAGCGTACTGCCTAATAACCAGTGCAGCGTTGCAGAATTTTATTTTTATAATTATTTATGTTTGTAATTTCGTTTTTAATAACTGTCCAGGGCCGTAGCCAGGGACGAACCTAAAGAGTTTTTTTGGAGGGGGGTAACCTTAAAATTGCCAACTTGTTACGATGAAAATACCAACTACTAGTAAGAAAAAAATTTTATTTGTACCTAACATGATATGAAGCAAGATTAGTATTTATTTATTAGTTATTATTTATTAGTAGCCAAAAACTTATTTCCGGGAGGGGGGGTTCTGGGGGAATTTATTTTCGGGGAGCAAGCAGAAGAGAAAAATAAATTTATTTTGTTGTCATTTATTAGTATTAAGTTTAGTTGGGGGGGGGGGTTCAGACCCCCTAAACACCCCCCTTTAATACGGCCTTGTAACTGTCCACAAACATATTAAAAGAAATTTTATATATCTCGGGTCAAATAATGGACCGCCATATGTGTTATGATTTCCTGTTTATAATTAAACCTTTATTAGACTTAAATATAACTAATGAATCTCCAATTGAATTCTTCATTGAAAATTCACAAATAGATAAAGGGCATTTGAACTAATGGTATATTTTCTTATATTTAATCTTATAATATTTTGACTCAATAAGAAATTGTTATTAAATGATAAAACGTCAAACTTTGGCATTTTTAATTGTAAATTCAAAATTTGTGTAGCAGAGCTTAATACGATTCAAGTAACTTTAATTATTCTCGGTTATGTGATTTAAGTATCTTTATATTATCTTTTATTTACACACTTCGATTATGCACATAACAGATGTCTTGAACTATTGATATTTTCCTTCTGCACAGCCTACATGCTGAGTTTTACTAGAACCGTCCTTGTATGGGATTTCTGGAACTCTGCTCGGGAAACAATGAACAGCTACTGCTAAAACTGTTGATGTAGAATGTCGTCTGCAGGTATGTTATTATTTGAAATTATTTTTTCTTTACCTATTTTCTCTTCTTTATTTTTGTTTCTAAATGATAGGTTTTTTGCTAAACTTTAACAACTAAAACTTTATTTTTTAACTATTCAAATTAATAACGAATGGCAAATAACTAACGTTTCTTTATGCGCATCAATGAAAATCCATGAACATTGATAAATCATATACAGTGCTATTTATTTACCATGCAATATATGTAAACCTTATAAAAGGGCGTGCTGTATAATTGGTTGCGTATGTGTGCATAATGATTTTACTTGATTATTTTCAAATGCAACATATTGCAATTTAATTTAATAGTGCTCTATATATACTTTTTAACTTTAACAACTGAGGCAAATACTATTATAAGTAATCTGATAGGAATATCATCACACCAGCAATAGCCAGGAAACAATATGAAAAATCACAAAATAAAAAGGCGGCTTAAATTTTCTTTAGTCAAATGCAATCTTAACTTCATAAAAGTGCTAACTTAAAATAATTTTTAGCACTCGTTAAAAACATACCAGGTTAATTATAAGGGAAATTGATATACTTTTTGTGACATGTTTTGGAGATTCAGAATTCCATAAACTTTACTACTTAAATCCTTAAAAAAGGTTTATTAACAATCTTATATTTTAAAAATGCTTACTATTAGGTTTTTAGTGTTTAGATTTCGAAGCCTTATAGTTGAGCTTTTTATAGCTTTAATAATGACGATTTTATTTTTATTTTATTTCATAATTATGGAGTTCCAAAAAGTTAGCCCTGAGACAGTAAACTCCAAACTAATAGAGGTTAGTTTATTCAAGTATGCACTCTAGTAAATACAACAGACAAATTTTCCGTTTTCCAACCCTATTTTAGAAACTTTATCGGCTGTAATTCTATAAATTTGCAGGATTTTTATTAAGTAATCAATCTAATATTTCCCAAGTTATTTTCAGAATGGTTAATCTTAAGTTGTACAAGTTGTTATTGGAATTGTTTAATGTAAAAATAAAGCTGTAAGCTAAAAATAGAGCTATAAATAACTACGTAACAGGTATGATTCGTGCATTAAACATTATCTAATAATAAAATAAACTGTGGAAAGTGTTCTACAAATAATTCTAGTTTTTATAATATGATAAAACGATAAACAATAATATTGTCTCTGGGTATTCCCATGACACAGTTCTCAAATTTCATAAATTATCACTTTTAATATCCTTAGATTATTAAGTACAAGCACTGTGTTTTCATTCATGTGTCTCGGTATTCGGCGAGACAGCCAGCGCTACCTAGCGCTGGATGAACCAAACCCTATTGAACTATGCGATGTAAGAGAGGTGAGGATCCGAGCTTGAATTCTTTTTTCGTATTTCAACAAAAGCAACAAGTTACTAAAGCTTACCCATTGGGGTAAGCAGTTGGCACCTAGTAATAATTAAAACTATTGCGGGATGGGACAACTAGTCGCGAGACAAGTGGGCGCAGGGACAACTTGGTGCGAGACAAGTGGATGCAAAGACAAGTGGCCGACAACCTTATAAAGGTATATAATAATTATATTTGTAGGATTAAAATAACAACATTGCATACGAACAAGCCATACAGATGGCTTAAAATACATAATAAATCGTATAATGACGTGTTTTCTATAACTCACATAATTTATTTATTTGTAAAGCCAAATTAAGATATTTGTGATATCATCTGTATATCGTCGCGCCGTCAAAACCTCCTATTTTCCCTATTTTGAGTTAAGAGTGCTGTGAAGTAGAATATTTTCTAATAACAAGGCTTATACTTCAAATGCAGTCGCTTTCTAAATACATTTTGAGTTGGCTTTATGTTAAAATAAACAATTTATTTTGTATTGAAAGCGATTTGTAGGATTTTTTCTGCAATGCTGCCATTTTGATTCTACGAATACTATTGTGGGTTCAGTGGCAGAGCAGCTTTAGAATGTTTTAAAACAGCTGAACTTCGCCTACTCCTTTTTCTTATACAGAGAAAAAAATGTATAATTTCAGTTGAAATAAAGGCATTATTATTATTAGAAACATTTTAACGTAGCATGTATATCTAATAGATTTTCAGGCCAAGTTGTCCCTGCGCCCAGTTGTCCTAGACAGAAACAACTAAACAGTCTGTTGTGTATTTACAGTATTTTTTAAATCTTTGAAAAAACAAAATAAAAATCTCACTCGTAGGATTTATAGGGGACACTAACAGCTAACTTGAAAACTGTAATGAATACAGCTATTATACGCACGTATATTCATGTAATAGGTTGTAAAAGTAATTTTATATAAAAGTACTCATGTAAAAGTAAAATAATTTATTTCGACTAACAGTATTTTATTATAAACATAAAAAATGAATTACAGCAGGTCAGGACAGCGTTGTCAAGGTTGGTATCACAATTTCTCATATTTTTTAATTTGCTAACAATAAATAATAATAATGTCACTTATTATAGAGCTTAATCTAGACAAGAGTTTGCGCAATGGATAGTGCCTCCATATATAATCAAGGTAGGCGAAAGACATGTTAGCAACCTTAATAACTTGACCATTCCCTGCTCGAATTTCTTTTTTCTCAGTCACATGGTAGATAAGTGTAACAATAAGTTACCATAACAGTAATTTTAATACATTTACTACATTAATATACTTAAAGGCTAGATATAGTAGGTTAGAGCATATACTTTAAGTTGGTTCTGACGAATCTGAAACAAAACAAAAAGAGCTACAATTAAAAATGAAAAATATAAAGGTTTAAAAAACTATGCCAATATAATTGATAAAATATATTTAGTTAGTATAATAAGCTTTAAAAATCATTCAGAAAGTTTACTTAATTGTGGTTGAATAAGGGTTCCAAAAAAGAAAGAAAATAAAAGAACATAGTGACCCTTCGTGTGAACTACATTAAGGTTAAACGTTTTTGGCGTCATTGTGTCAAAACGAATGGAAGAAGGGTACAGACAGTAACAAACATTTGCATCATATATAAAAACATGATTGACCTTCAACCTGACCTTCCTTAGCCTCAATCGGTTTTGTACCTGATATTCAGGAATTAAAAATAATAGCAAAATCTTATATTTGTAATCTTTTTATTAGTTGATACTACTTGAGCAAACCAGATAAAGTAGTCAAATATAGTATCAGTAAATATAGTATTCACCTTTTCTTTTCCTGGGCGGTCTTACAATTTACTGTTGATAGTTTTATTTCTCCTAGAATATATTGGTCTTGTATCACCTTTCGGACCTTTTTTTGAATTGGATTGGTTTTGATTGTTTAAACAATTCTTATAATTTTCGTCATTGAATATAGGTCGAGGATTTCCATCTAGTGCAGTGTGCACTTCAAAAACACGCAGGCAATGATGCCCCGAACTACCATCACCAACATCGACACATTCTTTTAATAACTCTCGAAGTTTGGAAGCTCGCTCTTCAATTTCTTTTAGCTCGTCTATAGTTTCTTTTTTCAAATCAATTTTACAAAATGTCGCACTTGGCCCGTTTGTGTCAGACATGTTCATAAGAATTTTTATAACAATAATAATAAACCGAACTGATGTTTTGTTCCGACAAGGTATTTTATATATAGTGTACCTAAATAAGAAATTATTATCAGTTGTAGATAATAAATGTTTTCATGTTACCTGAAAGTGTACTTACGTTTTTTTCTTAAGATTGCTCGTTATCAAAATATTATTAATACCTAATTGCTTTAATTAATTTAATTTATCATTTCCTAGTTGTGTAACTGTTTTCAAGTTTTCAAAGATATATGCATTTCATCAAGTGTTATTTAGTTTCCAGGAAAGCATGAGTAAGATTGTATGTACTACCTATTTCTGCACTGTATAGACTCTTTTAAGACAACAAATTTCTTGAGTGCACAAACAATTATTATCTTATCAATTTTTCGGAAGTACTTCAAAAGAAGAATTTTGTTAGATAGTTTATCTGATCGAGTAGTGAATTTTTCTCCCTGATATAGAAGAACAAATTGCTCACTTAAGGTTGTCCTGCAGACCTTCTGCAATTTCTAAACGAGACAGTTAATAAACTTCAGAGAAGGACAAACATATTTTTGTGATATTATTATATATAAATCAGCATTGTATTTCTTGCTAACATTTAATAGCTGCTGACGTAACGCAGTCGAAAATACGTTACGGGATAGATGTTTTGCGGGCGATAGCAGTGGCGTGCGGTGAGAATTTAGGCTAGGGAAGCAACCACGATTTTTAATTATAATACACCTAGGTACAGGCGCGAATTAACGGGGAGGGAATAACCCCCCCCAATTTAGAAATAAGTATACATAGATAGAAACAAATAATGTTTGTTTAATTATTATTTATTAAAATAATTATTTTTCCAAAGATTCCCCCTCAAATTACTTTTCTAGATCCGCCCCTGCTAGGTACAATAAAAAAAAAAGTTATAATTATTAAGCTTAAAAGTTTTTCAAAGAAGAACTTTTACACTTTATACTTATGGAATTTGTTAACTATTATTCTATATTTAAAAAAAACTACTACTATGTATTTATACTGCAACTCAATTTTCCGGTCTTTCTTAGCAAAATACCGGTGCAAGTTTTAATATTTGTTGTTAAATTTGAAAGTTCTTGTTTTGATCTGCCTTTCTTAATAATTTGTAATTTCTCTCCAAAACTGTATGCGTAAAATTCGTTATTAATAATTTACAAACTGCACAAAGAAATTGTACCGATTCGGACGTATCGAAAGTACTCGAGCCTTTCACCGAAGCAGTTGAATTTGCAGTCGTGACGATAATGCAATTTTAAATTTGCATACAGGCAAACTAAATAGAATTATTTGTCTTTAAAAAAAATCCAACTTATATAAATTGAAATAATAAAATGCGACAAAATACAGTCTCATTCGCCGATTTACATTACTTAAGTAACATTAAATTTAACAAACACTAAATCGAACAAATTATAATAAATAAACATTTGGGCATGAAGAACACTAAAAATAGCGGCCAAGCAATGCTAACAGCATCGTCTACTATATAACCACGACCTCTGATTCACGCCAGGGCTAAGAGAAGAGCAGTTATAAGCAGTGCTTATATGCAGTGTATGTAATACATTTGAATCAGTATTTCCTTTCCGTGCAAGTTTAATGAGCCTAATTTAAAATAGTACTCTGAATAGTTATACTTTTTGCTGTACGGAATTGATATTGATCTTTAAGTTGATTAAATATTACAAATTTAAATAAACGATAACCATAATTTTGTAAAAATATTTTGTTAGCATTGGTTTTTATTTTTAATAAATTCTCAAGGGAAGCATAATTTCCCTTGCTTCCATGGAGCGCACGCCACTGGGAGATAGTTATATCTTATCGTTTCCCGGTGGGCCCTTATAAAAAAACGAATTTAAATTATCAGCAATTAAATTATATTTAAAGTAGAAACAATATACCTCGTCACCTTTCAACTCGACCGCACCTGACGCACAGCGACGATTGAATCTAATTTTCTTCCCCATTTTTAGTCTTGCTCAAGAACTCGCTAATTTAGAAGAATCGAACTATGCTAATGTTGCGGATGCGTTGCGTATCATATTTATACTGATGATGTAATTTGGGGATATTTTGTAGGTTCTGCTAGAAACTTCAATTGGAGTTGATACGGGTAAGTAACTGTCCGGAACTTCCGGCGGC
Source organism: Agrypnus murinus (assembly GCA_929113105.1). Lineage (NCBI taxonomy): Eukaryota > Metazoa > Arthropoda > Insecta > Coleoptera > Elateridae > Agrypnus > Agrypnus murinus. Next base: position 118,188,443 of record OV816030.1, read on the forward strand.
TGTACCATCGGCTGATGTCCAAATGCCAGTTGAATTCGACAATGAAAAACCTATCTTTATTAAGGTTTTAAGTCTTCATTGGGACCCCATGGCCTATGTGTTTTTCTACTTGTGCCACAGTATAGATCGCCTTTGCACAAAAAGAAATATCTTATCGGAAGTAGCGAGAATTTACGATCCTTTAAGATTTTTAACCCCACTGGTTCTCTTTGCAAAAAAGTTGATACAGTAATTATGAATGGCGAAAATAGATTGAGACAAACCTGTTCTTGAGACAGTGATCAATAACTGCAATTTGTTTAAGTTGGAACTTCCTAAAATTTCAAATTTAAAATTGTCTAGATGCATTAGTTTAGAGGCGGCCGTCATAAACGAACTTCATGCATTCTCGGCTGCGTCTGGAATTGGTTACAGTGCTGTAGCTTATTTAAAGGTTCTGTATTCTAACAGCTATATCAGAGTGTTCTTGATGTGCTGGAAAACTAGAGTTGTACCTCTCAAAACAATCTCCATCCCACGTTTGGAATTGTGCGGTGCTGTAGGGTAAAATACTTACTAAAAACCAAGAACAATACTTACTATACCATAATGCACCGACTTAAGATTTCTTTTTAATGACAAATTATCACTCAGGCGTAGGTACTGGTCTCTATAGCTTATAGATTGTAAAAACATTAACTCATCTGTTTCTTGTAGAAAGGACCGTTCCGAATCCGATGATGATGACAGTAACTTAGAAACAACATGAACTTCTCCAACTCCTGGTCCGTCGCATGTTAAGAGAACAAGGAAAGATATTATTACTCCACGCCTAGAGGCAGTTTCAGTTGAAAAGCCACGAGCAGAAAAATATTCATCTATAAAGTTAACCGAAATAACTATTGAAAGTTTTTAAATCAGAAGTGCGTTACTTTTTCAATATTTGACGACCGTATAGGAACAGATGAGAAGGAAGGAATGGTAACAAGAACCACATAACGAAGAAGGCGAAATAAAGAAATAGAGAAAAAGATCTAGTTTAAATTGGACTGACCTTCCTAGCTTCATTTGCAAAGATCTGCCTACAGAATTATTTTCTCCATGGACTTTTTGAATGTGGTGAATCCATTCTTTTTGGAAATTCCGAGAGAACTATTAAGAAGGAAAAAAATTATATCTTCTTTGAAGAGCAGTAATGACACTGCAGAACGCGGCGTAAAATTAATGGAAGAATGTAACCTTAATACCTTATAAATAGCTGGGTTATAAAGTCAGCGGCGGTTACTACGTACCATTTTGCATGTTCTGTTAGCGAACAGCAAAATTTGTATCTGTGTAAGTGGCCGCAATGCAACCGGAGACGCTCTTAATATAATTGAACGTTCGTTGGAAGTCCATTAAGTCCGCTGAAAATGTTGTTTAAACGTCCATTTGACTTTTCTGAGCTATTAGGACTTACTTTGGATTTTTTTCTGTAAAATGCCTAAAGACGTGTCCTGCGTGCTTTCTTAGTTATATAGTTTGGTATTGTTTGCTTTATTTTCCTGAAATCTTATAAATTTAATAATATAACTCTACATAGATAAAGTACTTATGATGCCATTAAAATATCTTTAACCCATATCTTATCAATTATGAACTTTGGAAGGTTTTTCTTTATTTGAAATCAAGTTATTCTTTGGGCTTTACTGGGCGTATTTATTTAAAAATGTTGTTTGTTCTTATAATACACAACATTTCAATAACATATATCTACTCTCGTGTATACTACACTATTGATTTTTAATTATCACATCACTCAAATATACGACTTGGATCAACCGGTCTTCCTTCTTCGTCGCAATAACCATCCTTTATAGGAACCCTGATTACATTACGTTTAGATCTGGATTTAGGTTTTGATGCTTCTTCATTTTCTTCTGCATTGTAATCAGTACTTTCATAAAGTTGAGTTGCTGCATCGAGTTCCGCGCGACTGTCGGTATCACCCACTGAAGAATCCTGGTTTGCGTTATTATTATCCAGGGCGTCGCTGTCTATTGGAGAAGATTTTGAACTTAAATAATGCACTTAAACTGGGATTAAATATCTTACCTTCTAGGTTTTCTTCGTTCTCTTCATTTTCTGATTTTGTCACAGTTTCTTGACTAGTTGATTCTGTATTGCTTTCAGACATTGTTGCAAATTTTTAACTTGCTCTCGCTGTACGTAAGAGTTACTATGACACTAGATGTTTCAGAATATTAATAAAACTGACTTATCATAAGTACAATAATGTAATCTAAATCTCCCCTTGCGAAATCGATGCAGAATTAGTATGGTATTTACTTAATGACTAGTCTGGTAATTCATAGTAAACAATTTCCCCATTCCTAATGAACCTACTATATTGTTTTCAAATATGACTCAATGTATACCTGGTGTCTTAGTTTCTTTAAATATAATTTAAATATATAGTTTTCCAAATTGTATCGTGTGTTAAGATACTTCAACAAAAATGTAAAAAAAAATCAAAATATGGAAATATATTTAACAAGACGAATTAACATAAATATCTGAAACAATATTACGGGAAATGTAAGGAAGATGTTCCTGTATGTATGTATGTATGTATGTATGTATGTATGTATGTATGTATGTATGTATGTATGTATGTATGTATGTATGTATGTATGTATGTATGTATGTATGTATGTATGTATGTATGTATGTATGTATGTATGTATGTATGTATGTATGTATGTATGTATGTATGTATGTATGTATGTATGTATGTATGTATGTATGTATGTATGTATGTATGTATGTATGTATGTATGTATGTATGTATGTATGTATGTATGTATGTATGTATGTATGTATGTATGTATGTATGTATGTATGTATGTATGTATGTATGTATGTATGTATGTATGTATGTATGTATGTATGTATGTATGTATGTATGTATGTATGTATGTATGTATGTATGTATGTATGTATGTATGTATGTATGTATGTATGTATGTATGTATGTATGTATGTATGTATGTATGTATGTATGTATGTATGTATGTATGTATGTATGTATGTATGTATGTATGTATGTATGTATGTATGTATGTATGTATGTATGTATGTATGTATGTATGTATGTATGTATGTATGTATGTATGTATGTATGTATGTATGTATGTATGTATGTATGTATGTATGTATGTATGTATGTATGTATGTATGTATGTATGTATGTATGTATGTATGTATGTATGTATGTATGTATGTATGTATGTATGTATGTATGTATGTATGTATGTATGTATGTATGTATGTATGTATGTATGTATGTATGTATGTATGTATGTATGTATGTATGTATGTATGTATGTATGTATGTATGTATGTATGTATGTATGTATGTATGTATGTATGTATGTATGTATGTATGTATGTATGTATGTATGTATGTATGTATGTATGTATGTATGTATGTATGTATGTATGTATGTATGTATGTATGTATGTATGTATGTATGTATGTATGTATGTATGTATGTATGTATGTATGTATGTATGTATGTATGTATGTATGTATGTATGTATGTATGTATGTATGTATGTATGTATGTATGTATGTATGTATGTATGTATGTATGTATGTATGTATGTATGTATGTATGTATGTATGTATGTATGTATGTATGTATGTATGTATGTATGTATGTATGTATGTATGTATGTATGTATGTATGTATGTATGTATGTATGTATGTATGTATGTATGTATGTATGTATGTATGTATGTATGTATGTATGTATGTATGTATGTATGTATGTATGTATGTATGTATGTATGTATGTATGTATGTATGTATGTATGTATGTATGTATGTATGTATGTATGTATGTATGTATGTATGTATGTATGTATGTATGTATGTATGTATGTATGTATGTATGTATGTATGTATGTATGTATGTATGTATGTATGTATGTATGTATGTATGTATGTATGTATGTATGTATGTATGTATGTATGTATGTATGTATGTATGTATGTATGTATGTATGTATGTATGTATGTATGTATGTATGTATGTATGTATGTATGTATGTATGTATGTATGTATGTATGTATGTATGTATGTATGTATGTATGTATGTATGTATGTATGTATGTATGTATGTATGTATGTATGTATGTATGTATGTATGTATGTATGTATGTATGTATGTATGTATGTATGTATGTATGTATGTATGTATGTATGTATGTATGTATGTATGTATGTATGTATGTATGTATGTATGTATGTATGTATGTATGTATGTATGTATGTATGTATGTATGTATGTATGTATGTATGTATGTATGTATGTATGTATGTATGTATGTATGTATGTATGTATGTATGTATGTATGTATGTATGTATGTATGTATGTATGTATGTATGTATGTATGTATGTATGTATGTATGTATGTATGTATGTATGTATGTATGTATGTATGTATGTATGTATGTATGTATGTATGTATGTATGTATGTATGTATGTATGTATGTATGTATGTATGTATGTATGTATGTATGTATGTATGTATGTATGTATGTATGTATGTATGTATGTATGTATGATGTATGTATTATGTATGTATGTATGTATGTATGTAAAAGGTTTATTATTGATCCTGCAGTAAGGCTAGAATTGAACAAGTTAACAACTAACCTAAAGTTGATCGTGAAAAGTGCAATATACAGGGTGTTTCAGGTATGCAGTCATTAATTCTAAAGAGTGATTCTACATTAGAAAATATTAAGAAAAGCTTCTACAAACACGCGTCCAGAAACTCCCAAAGAAGCTATGACCTTTTGAAGGATAAAGAGGCTAAAATTGGGTTTTTTTTAAATATCTAGGGAACAGTTTGTGCTAGAACGACGAGTTCCCCTGCCCAAAGTAGGGAAAGTCTTCCGATTTTTTATTTGTATTTTTTATGTTATTTTTTATTGAAACATAATTCTTTGTTCAAAATGGACCAAAAAAGCATTTTCGAGGAAAATAAGTCTAAACAAGCACCTGTTGCATTTACCTAGCTTTAAAACTAGAAAGAAAAAGAGAAATTATAGGTTTACCTCTGTTAATACATGTTGTCTATTAATAGTTGTTATCATTAATTGTTATTAGTATTATTTGTTAATTATATATATGCATTCCTGTCATTATTATTGCTAATTACTTCTTAATTGTTGTTAGTTCTCTATCTTAACTATTATATCGTTTCAATGTTTACCATGTACTGTGTTATATTTAAGTGGTAAACCGAATTGTTTTGGCAGTTATTTAATAAACTATTTTGGAACTAACTAGTTGGATAGTAGCTTTTACATACAGTGGGTGCAAGAATGTCTGATAGCAATACACAATCGACTAATCAAGAAACCGTCACGAAATCAGGAAATGAAGAGAACCAAGGAAACTCAAGAGGTGGATAAAACAATATCAGTTTAATTCAATTATTTAAAGTTCTAAAATATTTTTAACAGATAGCAACGCCGTGAAAAATAATATGGCAAACCAACCAGGTAATACAGACAGTCAAACAGAACCCGACGCAGCAATACAACAACTTCATGAAAGTACAGTTTACAATGCAGTAGAAAACGAAGAAGCATTAAAACCTAAATCCAGGTCCAAACGTAATGTGATCAGTGTTCCTATCAAGGATGGATATTGTGACGAAGAAGGAAAACCTGTTGATAAAACTCGAATATTTGATTGATGATTAATGCAGCCACTGTTTATATAGTATAAGAGTAGGTGTTATGTATGTTATGTTAGTGTAGTGTCGTTTACTATAAGAACGAATAAAATATTTTTAGGTAAATAAAGGATAGTATATGAGAAATTTTGACTCGAATTTTATTAAAACCCAAAATATCATTTATAAATTGATATCATAAATAAAGACGAATAAATTGCAAGTAAAATCGATAACATAAAATATGAGTTAAACATATTTTGTCAAGGCAAGAATTCAAAAATAAAAAATATATAGGATGTTCCATTTTAAAAATAATTCACCATCCACCATCAAGTTGAAAAAATCTTTTTAACCCTTGTACCGAATTTGATCTTAATCGGATTTGAATATACTATAAATATATACAGGGTGTCCTGTTTAACATTTTATACACCCAATAATTTCGGAAAGCTTCTAGCTATAGCAATAAAATTAAAATAATTTTGTATATTTCGACTTCTACTTTATTATTTCAGTATTAGAACCCATTTTAGAACGTATGCTGGCACTGCACATGACGTCACGAAATTTCTTAAACGGAAGCATTAGGTTTTAAGTATGAAAGCAGTGTGGGCAGAGCCCGTTAATTGGTTCTAGTTCCGTTATTATGCACAATAGACCTGTGGTACCTCAATACTTTTTTATTCAAAATCACACTTGCTATGGATCTTCATACATAAAACCTAATAGTTATTTAAAAAACCTGACGACGTCATGTGTGGTACCAGTACTAGTTCTAAAATGAATTTTAATACTGATTTCATAGACTAGAGTTCGAAATATACTAAGTTCTTTTAATTCCATGGCTATGGCCAGAAGCTTGTACAAATGATATAGTGTAGACTGTTAAACGGGACAGAACCAGTTTATTGGTTCTAGGTCCGTTATTATGCACTTTAGACCTGCCCTATGTGTAAAACTTATAGGTTCTATTTAAAAAAACCTTATGTGCGGTACCAGCACATGTTCTAAAATGGGTTCTAATACTGATTTCGTAGACTAGAGGTCGCGATACACCAAGTTCTTTTAATTTTATTACTATAGTCAGAAGCTTGTCCTAATAATTGAGTGTAGACTGTTACATAGGACACCCTGTATATGCATAGCCGTTCCGGGACTTCAATCACATCCAGTACTTATTTTATTACTGTACTATTGTGTATTTATTGTACTATTAATTTATACATTATACTCTCACAGTTGAATATGTTTTTTGTACCCTCCATTATTTTCTTATTCGATTTGCTTACCGATTAACTTCATGTTAACACGCAAGAGGAAGTGGATAAATCATTTACCCAAAACGGTCTGTGACCAAGAAACGCTTGAAATCTCTTAAGTTCAAGTCGAATAAAGCTACATGCATAGTATTTTCTTGTATTAAGTGCTTCTTAGTAATATTGAAAATTCCCCTCCCCCTAAAATTCACGCTGAGCACTTAACCTCTAACCTACCCTAATCTAAGGTTCCTTTACAGTCCCATGCTTCTGTAGCATTCCCGTTTTGAGCTTCGAAGGTTTTGAGATGGAACAGCACAGGTTGGAGTGTCAGAAGCTGTTGACCGATAGTCTAACCAATTACAATAAAATGGATATTCCTGTCCTGGAGATCGATATAATGCTGCTCTTTTTAAGCAATGTTGCATATCTACAAGAGATACTATAAGAACCATTCTACTGATGCATTATTATGAACAGAAAATAATATTTATATACGAATAATGGATTGCAGTTTTGTTTATTATCCAATAGATCCCACCTTTAGAAGCTCAGAAATGTATCTAGTATTTTAGTATATCGGTTTACCTTTTGTTTTTTGTAAGTATTATGTAAGGCGCTCTGACTGACTGAGTGTGACTGACGTGAGGATCAGAGAAAAAGAGACAGAACTATTACCGCTCAACTATTACATATTATCATATTACAATATCTACTATACCATTACGTACTACATTCTGCGCATTGATGAAGAGGTGAGTAACCGAGTTACAAAAAAATATGATGATGTATATAGTTCTATTTATGTATTTACATTTCTATATATGCAATTTACTTTATTTACTTGATATTAAAAATCTTGTATCAAGTTTTTACTGCTATTTGGGAATTGAAATCCAGTACCTCGTCGCCCGTCCCATTCTGGCACTTTCACACTTTTTAGTGCAGAATAACCACTCGTATATATGCCCAATACTAATAGTTGAACGGTACGATAATTTATTTCTATTTTTAAAAGAGGCGCTAAATGCATAAAGACAAATAGACATAGAACAGTACTTGAGACAACTATGAGAAATTATCTAATAATTAAAAAAATATATTACAAATTATATTGAAGCAATTAAAAGTGATTACTCAAAGATGGATGTGGTTACGTTCTCCATGGGCCCCACAATGTCAGTGTGTCGAAAAATGAATTTTAATAATTGATTCATAGGATTGCCTCTGAAAACTTATGTTGAACGACGTCTCGTGAATACATTAGAAAAATAGTTACGCCTTTACAAAGTATAGCGTGTAAAGTATTACAGTATAACACAATAAAAAAATGTCACAAAAATATGTTTAAGCAACTAAATGTTAATATTTTTATTTCTATTATCTTTACATTATATAAAAATATACTATAATATATAATATTAAAATAACATTAATAAACCATTATTAAAAAAATATTTTGATAATTAATTATATATTATAAGATTATAATTTAAAAGCTTTTCTTTTGGTTTTGGCTTCATGATACTTTGGGTCGATTCTTGTATATCTGAAACGAAAATATCTAAATAAATGAAAGTTTACAAACGTAAATGAAATGATATGCACTAAACAGAAACTGAAAAAGAAATAATTTGCATAATTAGCTTACTATAACCATGTATAACAAGATAACATTAATACAATATCATTCAGCTGAATAATAAGTACCAATTACTACAATCTCGACTAACTATTGAAAAAGCCAGGTATTCCTTCTCGTTTTTGTCGATTGAATTTTGTATGTATTCAACATAACGGAAACTGATTTAAACGTTATTCGTTTTTTCCTCAAGTTGAATAAGATTAATGGGATACGGAGCTAACTAATTACAAAAAGAAATAAATAGATTCAGTTAAGATTAAGCCGGACTAAATTCAAATTAAATATTTTAATACGTATAATGGATATGAAGACTCGGGAGAATCATACATCATTAAATCCAAATTCTACATTGAAAAAACCACGTGTACTTGATTTAAATAAACTACATTTTATTGATTAAACTAAAATTTAAAAAAATAAAATTAAAGGAATCTAAATTTGGTTAATTAAAAATTACTCATAATTGACAACGGCTACAATTTATACAAATAAATTTAAATTCTATGTTGAAACGGATAGAATTGTAATTTAAAAGGATACGATTGATCATGTCTGAATCTCGCTGATTAAAATAACGGTTAGTTGAACCCCACTAAAATATAAATTTACCGCTAAATCAATTAGATTATTTTCATTTGAAATATATTCCATTTATCCTCCATCTATTGACCTAAAGTTTAAGTGGTCAGATTTAATTAAGTTTTGATCTGATTGATTAAAATTACAGGTAAACTAACTCAGCTAGAGATAAAAATAAAAAAAATCAAATTGAATGCATAAACAACCATTTTAAAACTTCCATATAACCTAAAGTTTATTATTCTAAATTGTATCGATCTGGATCGAAAATCTAACATGATTGAATTGATCGAATCTAGACTTGACTGATTAAAACTAGATTTAGCTTTATTGATCTGTGATAATTTTGAGATTTTTATTGAAACAGACATTTAATTGAAATTCTTTTCCATTTACACGTTTACACGTCATCTATTCGGTAATTTCTAATTAAACTGTAATTTAAAAAAATAAAATCGATTTAGACAGATTTATTTGATTAAAATTACAAATAAATAATTAATCTCAGTTAGGATTAAATACAAATTCATATTAAATGTAAAAATAAATACTTGGATGGGGTTAAAATATGCTAAATATCAAGATTTATAATAAAATAGACTTGATAAAGTTTTGATTCTGTTGATTAAAATTGCATCCACTTTGCTTACATTAAATTAAAGTTCTATGTTGAATCAGACGTTTCAACGGAATTATACTCGATTTAATCTTCTTCATCTTATGATTCAACTAAGATTTAAAAAATGGAATTGATCGAATCTGGATAATACGAAAAACTGAACTCATTCCGTATTTCATTCAGTGAGTTAAAATATAGAAATTCAGATTTGACTGCTGAAGTTTGGATGTAATTGATTTTTATAATGAATAATGATTTATTATTTATGATGATTTATTTCTAACTGACTCAGTTAGAAATAAAAGTAAATAAATTAAATAATAAATTAAAGTTAGATTAATCTAAGTTAACCAAAAATCTCAAATCATAAATTGATCGAGTCTAAATTTCACTGATTAAAATTACACATAATTAGATTCGGTTAGGATTAAAAACAAGTAAATCCATTTATAAATTTGTATTATGTTTGGACATGTTAACTTTAAATTTATTTATTCAGTCAAAATCTAACAGAACAAAGATGAAGTTTGCATTGCACTGATTACTACAATGCGTAATTAGACTCCAGACTGCTAGATTAAACGCCATTAAATTTATTTTGAAACAGACATTTTGATGAAGCTTTATGGGATTTAAGCATGTCTATTCTTCAATTTATTGATCCAACTAGAATTTAAAAGGATATAATTGATCAAATCTGGATTTTGCCATTAAAGTTACGAATAATTTTACTCAGCTAGGATTAAATGCCAAATATTTTAACTCAATATTGCAAACTATGTACTCCAGCTAAACAGTCCTGTTCTGCACAATAAAATTGTTTGATTTTGTACCGATTAAAATTACAGGTAGTGGAACTCGTCTAGAATTAAACGCTAATTAATTAAAATTCTATATTGAAGGAGAAATTTAAACAAAATGATCCTTTAAATATATTCTTTCTGAATTTTATTAAAATAAATTAATTAAATTTAATTAATTAATTATTAAAATTAAATTAAATTAAAAAAAATAAAATTTAGAATTCCAAATGTGACTATGTTTAGATTTGACTGATTCGAATTACATACATTGGATTTAACAGGATATAAAAGTAAAAACATTGAATTTTAAAATCAAACATTTAATAAATTTGCACTCCGGGTTTTAATATCGATTTAAGATTAATCGAATTTGGATTTAACTGATTAAAATTTATTTGACTAACTTGTTTCAGCTAGGATTAAACGTCAATAAGGTTTTAATGCTTTGTTGAGGCGGACACTTGTACGAATTGTACTGAATTTAAACATACGTGTACCTATTGCATTTTATTAAAACAATGAAATCTATAATTGAACTCAACTAGAATTAGTGGTACATAAATTCTAATTTAATATTAGTAGAAGAAGGTAAGGGACTTATTTTCACTTTAAATATATCTATTCGGCGATTCATTGATTTAAATAAACTTCAAGGCAAATTCGATTAGATGATGATTGGCTTATTGATTCAAATTGTCAATAATTAGGCTTTAGCTAGAAATACAAATAAATTAATTAAAATTGAATGTAAAAGCAAGCATGTGAAAGTTTCCACTCGGCTTAAACAATCTTTTCCTGAACTTTAAAGATTCTGGATATGAATGAAAAAGGTTGCACTTCACTTTATTTAGCTAGGATCTTATCCATCCATCAAATATTTAATCAGCTTGAGTTTTTTTTATTTAAACAGACACTTAACGAAATTGTACTCGATTTAAACATATATTCTGCATTTTAATTAAACTAAAACTTAAAAGAATATAATTAATTGTGACTGGATTTCACGGATTAAATTACCTAATTAAGGATTAAAAGCAAATAAAATCGAATTCAATATAAAACATTAGAATCTAAAATTAATCTAGTTTAGATTTTACTGATTGTAATCACAGTTAAAGGCATAACAAAATGGTACATTTATAAAATAATTTCTCGCATACGAAATAATTTATAGCTTCTCTTATGCTTTTAACTGTTGCCAAGTCTACACTTGTGACAACATTTTACTTCTTGATAGTTTTATTTACATTTACAAAACATACATTTTCATTTCTGAAAATAATTTTTTTTTGCGGCCAATTCAATTATTCACTCAACAACTTCCTTCAGTTGTCTAATCATTTTCAGACCAACTTTTTTAATAGCCCACATCCGGAGCTTGTATATATTAACATTAAACACATACGTAATAAAACGACTCAAGATAATCAAATTCCAGTTTTCCTCTTTTCTATCGCGTCACTATCATCGCATAAATAATATTACACTATTATTACCATTTATCAATGATTATTCTATTCGAATGCTTCCACGACGTTACCCTCTTCATCTCTTAGACACTCGTCACGTAACGGCACGTTAATCACGTTACGCTTGCACCTGGATTTTCCACCCGCGCTAGCTTCTTCGTTCTTTTGATCATCGGTAGGTGAAATATTTTTATCCAATGATGCGTTTTGTTGTTCCGGTTGATTTTTCCCACTATTACTATCTGACATATTTGTGTTTGTATTATTCAATTAATTGAGGAAACCGCAATAGTGCAAACCCGTCCAACTATTTCCTTCAAGAATCGTAACGAGACTGTTAAAAATATTGAGAAAAATTTGGAACAAGAGTACGTCTACTAAATTTAAATGCTGTGATAAACTGTTTACGTTGTATATTTATTATATTGCAAACAAAATGGGCCAATTTATTATTGTACTTAACATTGCGATGTCTTTCAAAATATCTGCGCCTCTTTAAATTAATTTTTGGAGATAGCGTTATAATGGGCCATATTAAGATAATCTTTTGTCACTTTGTTGCATAATTGTTTAATTAATCTTCACTTCACAGCGGGCTAATTATATGTTATTTATATTTGTCATTGAAGCTGTTTTGATTGTGATTAAAATTAATTTATGGATTGCTTTAACAAAAAAGAATGCGATCTTAAAATATTTTTGAAGCTAATTATAATCAACAACAGATATCGATAAATGCAAATAGGATATAGAGGTGATATAATTTGGCTTCCGCAGAAACTCTATTCAGACTGAAACTACTGTTGCAAAAGTGTATGTAAAGATCAACGCTATACTGATAAAGCGGTAACATTCCAAATTATTAAACAATCTGAAAAATATCAAAATCGATGATAAAGACATCCGTATCAATAGAAACATATGCTCGAATCAAACGACCGACTCAAACTTGAGGACAAACTCACAAAACAAAGCGTAAGGCAGGGTTGTGTCTTGTCTCCAATACTGTTCAACATGTCCGGATTAAATGTTGAAAATAGCACTCGAAGGACAACTATCCAAAGTATCCAAAGATAGTCCGTGACAATGAGCGAGTCTAGCCCGAGCACTTAACCGAGGTGGCAATTTAATTAATAAATTTGCTAATGTTACGGCAAGAAAGGTGCCCATGTAATAATCGTAAATAATCTTTTTTTTTAAATAAAACACCTACCGATCTAATAAAATTGTTTTATTTCCTAACCAAAATATTATGTCGTCTTCTTAACAGGCCTAGCAATCCGAAGATCTCGCACCTAACTAAGTTCCTAGAGCCGCCCTGGGTCCATGCTGTACACTGTGTGACAAATTAAATTCTACTCTTTTTTTATTAATAACTACTGCTTATTGTTTGACGAACCAGGCCCGAGAAACTATGAAGATTGTGCGGGAGGGAGGAGTGATTATTATAAATTTTGATTTCTTAGCCCATTGTAACGGTATTTGAATGTTTTATGGCCTATTTACCGGAATTGTAAAAATCATTGGTGTCAGAATTGATGAGTTACTAAGAAATGCACTAAAGCTCTTTCAGAAAAGGCGATGCGTATACGCTATTGTAACAATTTTACGCTATTTATTTATGCTCAACATTTAAATTACAGAATATCATTGGCGGATTAAATGAACGGAACAAACTGCCGTAAGCAAAAATATAGGCCAATTAATTACTGAAATTATTGTTGTAAAACAAGCACTAACTCTCTTGTAAAAACCCAATGGGAAAAATCCCTCTAAAATGGTAAATGCTACCCTGGTTAAGTAAGGTTAGATTAGGTTAAATGTTGGGTTAGCGGTTAGGTAAGGTTATGTTAGACTTTAAGTTAGATTAGAGACCAGGTTCGGTTAAGTAAGGTTAGGTTAAATGTTACGTTGCGAGAGGTTTAGATAGGATAGGTTAGGAGTCAGGTTAGGCTAGTCGTTAGTTTAGACTAGAGGTTAAGTTGAATTACAGGTAAAGTATTGGTTAGAGGTGAAGTGAACTATATTTGGTTTGATAATTGGTTTTGATTTTACCACGTTTTACCCAGTTATATTTTGTTACGCGATATTTTGAAACTCCCGATATTTTGTTGTCTGTCGATATAAATTCGCACTGTGGCAGAAGTCCGAAAATGCCATAATGTGCAGTTAGTTGGCAAACAAGCAATAGTCAAACAATAATCGGCTTTCCTGTCGAAAACTAGGCATTCCTGACAAAAATGTCTAGCATTTAAAAAAAATTAATAATGTTAAGCGGGGTGCACAAAACAAACTGTCGGCTGGGCTTTCGAATACTCTTAGCACGCCACTGTAGAATAAGCAAGTTTAGATTGTTGAAAATGGGCATGTAGTATAAGCAGATTGTCTTCAGCAGCTATAATATAAATTAGAAAAGTGTCCTATGACAATATGATTTACGATTCGAAAAATCTGAGGAACTTATCTACGAAATTCTAAAAGTCTTGGAACACTGTTATTCTACAATCCTACCATAAGAAAGTTTATTGCTAAATTATGTTCCGTAATAAAACAACAAAAATTTAAAAGAATGTGGTGAATGTTGGAGTTCAAAGACGTATACCAGCGTGTTGAATGTCTTAAACAAAAAACGATTAAATTTCTCTAAAGTAGTCTGACATATTTGTGCCAACCTCTTCGCTATTTCTTGAAACAGTTTTGAAGATCGTCTTTAGATTCTTAGAGGCATTGTCTTGATTCTCACTTCAATCTCTTCAATGCTATTTATCCATATCTTCTTCTTAATCAATGTTTGCTTCGAGCAGAAGTTTATCTACAGTACTCTCTGTCCAACAAGAACTGTTATAAGGATAGATAAGGATATGTATAGATTAAATTTTTGCGCATGTCAGGATCTTAGGTAAGATCTTTGTAATGCCAGTTCGGAAGCTGCAGTTATGGCTGCATTTGTTGAGGTACAGTTTTATCTTCGAAATGGAAAGTCCTTCGTCGATAGTCGGATAACGCCAAGATTACAAATCAAAAATGCTCCTCGAGAAATTCCTTTATAATTATTTATGATTTCTTTCAGAATCTCCCACAATTTCTTTCAATTCTTTTAAATCATCTCTTAATATCATATAGTATATATGTAAATAAATACTTCAAATCTATCACAATTCTTTGTAACATATCTTAATTTCCGCACATTTTCGTAAAATTCCCTCAGTCACCGCAAATTTCAAAATACTTTAAACATTATTGAATCCTATTTAGGATTCTGTCAATCTTATTAAATTCCTTCACAATTTTTTTATAGTCCTCAGAATTCCTTTTTATTTTTCCACATTTCCTTTAAATTTTCCTCATAATTACTTCTAATTCGTTTAATTCATTGATTCCCATATTTTCTCATAAACCATTTAAATTCTTATATAATGCCTTTAAGTTCTTTAAAATTCGTACAATTTATTTAAATTCTTCAAAATTGCTTATAAATTTTCCAATTTCTTTAACATTCTTTTAAATTTCTTCACACTTACTTTCTTTTTTATCCCGTAGGACTTATCAGAAATGATTTACATTTTCCTAGAATTTCTTACAATTTCTGTAAATTCCGCATTGCCTTAAAATTCATTGAATTTGTATTATCTTTTTATCTGTTTCATAAATTCGCCAATCATTTTAAATTCCCCCGCAATTCTTTATCAGTTTTTAAAATTCCTCACAATTCCTTGAAATTTCCACATAGTTACTTTGAATTCATCTAAATTCCGGGTAATTTCTTTTGTTTCCATTAAATTCCACTACAATTCCCTACAGATTTTATTTTCTACACGATTCCTACTAGCTGAGAAACTAGGCAAAGCAACAACTGCGACTGTTAGACCTTTAGACATTTGTGCAAGATTAAAGGAAATCCCTATCAAAAAAAAGCTTGAGAAACAAGGGTGATAGTCAGAAGAGGGGGAGTCATAGAACCAGGCGATTGCAGAGCACTTGAGAAATAATGAATGTTCGTGGAGGCAGGCAATAAATATGACAAGTAGCACAAAAATGGAGGAAACTTACATCTAGAAACTCAACAGCGCAAGGTGCAATAGGACAGGACTAAACAAAGTCCGTTATTAAATTGCGTGTGCTATATCGCATGCTTGTTGGGGCGGTCAAAAAAATCTCAGGTACGGTAAATGATGGCTAAAGTTGCCCATCGCATGTCTAATTAAAATTCTATTAAAATTTAAATTTTAGGAGGTTCACTTGCTGAGCAGAGTCATACCAGCGTTTCTTCGAGTCTCGATTCAGCAAAAGATTTTTTGACTGTACTGTACATAAGTGTTTTCAAAGTTAATTTCAGGATGTTATTTTTGACATACATTAAAAATGCTATTTAGATTAAAATCATTCACAGAGACTTAAAATACTTGTTTTATTTTAAGTAAATAAAATGTACAAATAGCCCATAAATCTTGTACTAATGAATCAATGGTTGTTAAATATTTCTTTTAGCTAAACAATCAAGTTGTAATAGTGCTTGCTATTCATAGCTTTGGCAAGTGCGCTGAAAAACTGTTCTAAACTAAGTAAGCCACGTTTTGCGTTTCTTCTTGAATAAAAGATGTTGAAGTAGTTTTGATTAGATACAAATTGATGCCGTTTCTGAATAGTTGCATTTTAGAAGTTATTTAAGAAAAAGAGTAATATTTAATAGTATTCATTTTGCTAGCCTCTGCCAGCTGTAATGCAATATTTTGAAAAATATTACAAACAATTCTAACATTTTTTGAGATAAAAAATTTAAATAGGTAAAAGATAAAAGAAGTTTCTACTTCAGTACTTCACCCAATAATACTTTCAAAAAATATATATTATCAAGCAATCATCATACAAGCCAATTTTGATTTTTTCAATCTTAATGATAAATAGTTCGTGATAATTTTACAAAAAAAAATTGATAAGTGGTAAATCCATATCAGTACTTACAGATAAAAGATCACTTCCATTCAGCAGCTGGATTACCAGCAGCATCCCTATCATATCCATCTTTCAGGCCCGTCTGAATGGCATTTCTACTAGGAAACGAATCCGGCTTTTCTTTATCGTTGTTCGTATCATCTTTCTTTGTTGCATTGGTTTCACCCGGAAAATAGATCTTATCATTTTCATCGCCCACTCTTTCTTTTTCGCCGGCAGGCAACTTATCACTTCCTTCAGCAGACATGTTTAAAGATACTAATCACTTTCAATGCGCAATGCGTTTTACTGTATGACTGATGAATGGTTTATGTTGCTGTGTGTTAAGACTTCGTTGGTTTTATGCTGCACGTCGATAATCTTAGAAACCAGTTATAATTTTCAAGGTTAAGAAAAAGATTATTTGCTGGATTTAGTACTGTACTGTATTTTATTAATCCGATTTTCTTAAAAGCCGCGAAAAGGATATGGTAATAAGAAAATTCTGTATGACAATATTCGGGATGACCAAAATACCTTATATGTAAATGCGTTCTTTATGATTTTATATCCTTATAAAAGTTTTCAATACTGAGAAATTCGATTTGAAGTTCCGGCCTGTGACGGATAAGAATGGATGATATGCTCAAGTCTTCCCAGAATGACTACATAATTCAATATATTTATTGAAATGACTAAACTAGTTTTAGGTAGGTAAATAATACCAGCATACACCCATTTATTTAAATATTTACTTAAATGTGCATGTACAACAGAAAGAAAATGTTTGCGTTTTTGTGATAAGAAACTTATCTTTATTTGTTAGTCGTCATGTCCTATTAAATAAATCGATATGGACGGAATGACATTGATTAATTAAAAGAAGATTAAAGTTTTATTAGTGTTTAAATTAACTGTATATTTATTATTTTTATAATCACTTCTGTTGCGTCAGATTGATCTCTCAAGCAAATCCAATCAAAAATAAAGTAAAAGTGCAAAAAAAAACGATTTGTTTGGGTGCTCTTACCTTCAAGTACTTTTCTATATTAATTTGATTAAAAAGCTTTTTTTTAATTATTTTCATTAATAAAAAAAATAGTAGATTGTTTTATTAGGATTAAAGGTGCCCCTTATTTTGACGAGCAAATTTTGCATTTGCGAGGCGAAGCGTAGCGAAGCCGAGCGGATGCTTAATTGCGAGTCGCAAAAAGGCACTTTTAATCCGAATGAAACATGCTACTTTTTCTCCAACCGAAATCACCCATTGAACTATTAATTTGTGTTTTGAACAAAATTATTCAAACTACATTGGGATAATAAAGCAAAGTAGGTATCGATGTGTAGTCATGGACACTTTGTCAAACATTGGTCGCCATTTTGCTAATTGAGTTCATTTGTGATTGTTTGTGGTCTAATTTGTTGAAAACTGTGTAAAAATGGAATCTGATGAAGATTTAGGTGTACCTAGGGAGATACTGGAGTGTGCGAAAGAGGTTTCTTTGAATCTTCTCCCTAAGAAATCTCGAGAAATTTATGAATTTGCGTATCGACGTTTTATGGATTGGTGCAAAGAAAAAAACATTCAGTTGTATTCAGAAGATGTACTGATGGTGTATTTCTCAAACTTAGCAAATAAAATGAAGCCGTCAACGCTTTGGTCACAATATTCAATGTTGCGGTCAACGTTGGATGTAAAGAACGGGATTGATATGAGTAAATATTCAAAGCTACGTGCTTTTCTCAAGAGACAAAATGAGGGATATTCATCAAAAAAATCGCGAGTATTTACAAAGGAGCAAGTTGACCGCTTTTTGAATAGTGCACCTGATAATTTATATTTGATGATGAAGGTAAACGCTTTCAAAATGAAAGAACAAAATTCTTAAAAAGCTTTTTTATAGGTTGTCCAATATTGGGGGTTGCAGGCGCATGCCGCTCTGATGAATTAGTCAATCTAACAATTGATAATGTTGAAGATGTGAAATCCGCTTTAATTATCAAAATTCCCACTACCAAAACCAAGAGACCACGATCTTTTACTGTGCTGGGAGAAAATTATTTAACTTTATATCGAAAATATGTTGCTCTACGTCCATCCGGATTGGTATAACGTCGATTATTTCTCAGATACGTTAGTGGAAAGTGTCATCGAATGGTGGTCGGTATTCATAAAATCAGTGCCGTCTCGCAAGAAGTAGCAAAATTTTTGAACCTGGACAACTGGAAAGAGTCGCATTACGACGAACGTCTGCTACTCTTTTAATTGACGGCGGTGGTGACCTCACTTGTCTAAAAAGACACGGAGGATGGAGATCGAGCACTGTGGCGGAAGGCTACATCGAAGACTCACTTTTGAATAAAGAAAATATTGCGAAAAGAATACTGCAGGTTAATAGTGGTAATAATAATGATAAACCAAGCACCACTGTCATTTCTAATGACACAGCATCGGAAAATAATATAATTGTTAGTGAAAACGTGTTGGACTGTGTTAAGAATTGTTCCAAGAATGAAGGTGCTGGAAGTTCCAGTGGATTATTTAATTTTAATACCTGTTCAAACTGTGTATTCAATATCAGTGTGAATAAACATCAATTGTAAAGATTGTTGAATAAACTTGTTCAGATTAAAAGTACCAAGTTTTAATTTAAATCAACACTTTTAATACTAGGATTAAAAGTGACAACTTTAGCTCCTAGAATTAAAAGTGAATACTTTTGTTGCTAAGATACCAATTTTTGTTTACTGTATGGAAAATGTCAACCTTAGAGCCTCCTGACAGTCGTAAAATGTCATACTTTTGTAACGGTTGGAGAAAAAGAAATTAAATTAACAATGCGTTGTTTATTTAGGAAAATTACAGTCGGCGCTGCCGGTGAACCCCTTACATGAATCAAAATTTGAAAATGTTTATTTTTTAATCGACTGTAATTACACGAGAGGTCTTTTTTTGTCCGGATAAAATTGATTTTTTTAACGATAATTTGGTTGCTTGGTAAATTGACGATACAAACCACCTACGATAAAAAAACGAGTCCGAAGGACGAGTTTTTTTATCTGGTGGTTTGTAGAGTCAGTTTACCAAAAAGAAACCAAATTAGAGTTTAAAAAATCAATTTTATCCCGGAGAAAAAAACCTCGAGCGTAATTCGATGAGATAATTTAATGAATAATAAAAAGGAATAACTAGGTAATTATGAAGAAGTCAAGAACACATTTATTAACTTGAAAATGACAATTATTAAAAACAATAATCAGGTTCGAGAAAGTTAGCCATGGAAGTTTAAACACATTTTATCCAGATGCAAAGTTAGGGCTAACTTTATCCGATGTCAAAGTGACAAATGTATCGCGGCTTATGGGATTTTTTATACATGAATTAAATTATCTGCAAAAAACTAATATATTCAAAAGAATAAGTAGAGTACGGTTCGTGCTGGCTAATTTCATGCCAAATCGACTATAGTCGTATTTCAATGTCTCAGATTTTGTTCAAATCTTGTCCTTGCATAGATACATATGAAATGTCATTAAATTATTTTTTCTCGATTTTTTGGATTAAAAATGGCAGAAGTCGAAGTTCTTGAAAATTTCGATTTTTGGCAAATTCTGTTACCCGTCACTCTACAATCATCTAACTGAACTTGTCATAATTTCCTTATTTTTTGAGTTATCTGGCTCATCCAGGTGTCCGATTAAAGCTAGTTCTTGGATATTTCAGAGTGTATCGAGAAACGTGCATAGACATTGCACGGTAAAACATTAGCAGGTTCTGAAGGTAAATTTCTTCAAAAATAATTTTTTTCCAAAACTACAAAAAAAGGTCATTTTTATTTTTTAACTATACCAAGCATATACTAAGATGATTCTATAAAAAAAAAAGTTTCAAAAGGGTGATAGTTGTAACACAGGAGCAATGTCAAAATTTGTAAAAACACTAGAATTTGCCATAGGAGCCTCCTACTTTTTTACTTTGAAAGATCCAAGAAATAGCTTTAATCTGACACCTGATGAGCCAGATAACTCAAAAAATAAGGGAGTTATGACAAGTTCAGTTAGATGATGTGAAGTGACGGGTAGCAGAATTTGCCAAAATTCGAGATGTTCAAAAACTTCCACTTCGGCCATTTTTAATCCAAAAAATCTGGAAAAAATAATTTAATGACATTTCATATGTATCTATGCAAGGACAAAATTTGAACAAAATCTGAGACATTGAAGTACGGCGCTAGTCGATTTGGCATGAAATTAGTCTGCTTTCTTTACGAGTGAACTTATCCCGAACGTGTTGTTTTTTTTTTAATTCATAATTATACAGTTAAATATAATTAATATTCTTTCGTTCATCAAGATTTAAATACTATAAACATTGTTAGTGTGTTAAAACAGAATTTTGAAACATCTGCGGGTCGGTCCCGTAGATAAGTACGTACAATTTAAATCTTATACACTCATTTTATCAACAAACTCTCAATGCTTCGGCTAAAAAGCAAGGAAATGCATTAAATACAATGCATCATGTTGAACCGGTAATTAAAATAAATTACCATGGTAAATTAACTCAGAAAAATCCCGATATTAACGATGAAGATCTTATAATGGAAGTCTCTGATGAAAATACTACTAAACGAACTATGAATGTGTTGTCGCCAGAAACTGATGCACAAAAACAACATAGATTTAATACTCAACACTTATTAACTCAAAACAAATATTACCTTCCTCACGATTTAGAAAAACAGATCAACCCAGAAAATAGTGTTCCTATAAAACAAGCGAAAATTAAAGTGCCACCAATATTCCTAAAAGATGCAAATAATCATGTAGCCATTATCGATGATATCAAGAACACAGTGAAATCTACATTTACCACTACATATAACTCCACATATCTGCGAGTAAATCTAGATTCCGTAGAAGACTACAGAACCTTAACTAAATTTTATAAAGAAAAAGATATAAAATTTCACACCTTTCGAGATCCTGAAAAAAAGACACTGTCTGTTGTGATAAAGGGCGTTCCGGAATCATAAAAAGAAGAAGAAATTCATTATGAACTTTTATCGTTCAATTCAGATCTACCAATTATAAAAATAGCGCGACTTTTATTAAGCAGACAAAAAACCGCTTCTAGAATATATGCAGTGGATTTAACGGATAACGAAGCAGCTAAAAATATATTTAAATTGCAAACACTATATTACAGCGTAATTAGCGTAGAAATGAGAAGGCGTTCTAGTGATATCCCTCAGTGTACAAGGTGTCAAATGTATGGGCATACCAAAAATTATTGCAATCTTACTCCACGATGCGTAAAATGCTGGGACAATCATTTGTACAACGAATGTTCTAAGAAAAAGGAAGATCTTCCTATATGTGTCAATTGAGGTGAAAATCATCAGGCCAACTTTAGAGGATGCAAATACTTTCAGGAAATTAAAAATCAAATATATCGCAATCAACAAACTCCAAAAACTTACCCACAACAAAGGATGACAACAGAAATCATTCATCCCAATACAAATTTATCTTCTCACTCAAATCAAGAAAGATCATACGCTAATGTAACTAGAAATGAACAACCACATGCTATTCCAACTATCAATTCTCAAAATACATCCAAGAATAATTCATTGATTCTTACACAATTACTTAATCTCATCTTAAATTTTATATAGCCATACCTAGAGCAAATCAAAAATTTTATTTTGTTTTTGAACACAATTTTTAATAATGGCCCATAATTATTTTCCTGTACTTCAAACGCTAAAACTAGTTAATTTTAATTCAAACGGACTTAAACGTCAAAGACAATTGTTTATTGCGTTCCTAGAAAGACACGACCCAGACCCCGACAGTTTGTATCAGCGAAACTCATTTTCTGCCCAATGTAACAATAAAAACTCCCAGATACAACATGTATAGAATAGACCGTATCCAAGAGGACGGATTTGGCGGTCAATCTTTGTCAAGCAAAATATCTCCCAATACATGATCGACTCACAAAATTTGGGATCCGTTGAAGCAGTAGTTATTAACTTAAAAAATAATTGTAAAATCAAAGTGAATGCCGGATATAAGTGTCCACGTTTAAGAAACATGCAACTTTTATTTGAAGACGACATTCCCACGCTATTGCTTGGTGATCTGAACAGTAAAAATACAACCTGGAGTTTCAGAGTCAATAATCCTAACGGAGTTCGGCTTTATAATGTAATAAACAAGTTAAACTTACATTTAATTCCTCCACCAGAACCAACTTATTATCCTCCCAGAAACAATGCGCAACCTGACAAATTAGATATTGTAGTAGCAAAAAATTTCATATTACCTATTCATCAAGCAGTTCTACCGGAACTTGATTCCGATCATCTGCCAGTATTAATACACTTCGATTCTTCACCTATAAATATTCCTCCATTACCAGGGTTAACTCAGGGAAAAATAGATTGGAACGTATTTAAAGAAAACTTGGATACAAATCTCTCATGCCCGATGAACATCAATACTCCTGATGTTATTGACACACATTTACTGCAGCCATATGCAGATCTGAAAAGGCAGCTTCTAAACAGATAACAATACCGCCCAATAACTACACACGCCCTCCTCAATACATTTTAAAACTTATCAAACGAAAACGTGCTGTTAGATGTTGTTGACAACGAAGTAGGTTACTTCATCTTAAACAAAAACTAAACCAATTGATTCGTCTCGTTAAGTATGAATTAGATAACTATCGAATAACTACTTATCGGAATTACATAAAGCAAATTAATCCATCTGGAGTGGAATGGAAGTCGACTATTAATCCAGATAAATGCCAAGCAAAACTATTTACCTTAAAAAGGACTGTCGAATCTTCTAATATTACTTTAAACAATATACAAATTCCATGGAAACCATCTGATAGCGCTATAAAATATTTAGGTCAACCATTTCTGCCAAATCACGTATTTTTCACTACTGTGAACGCTCAAAGCTCACAATAAGATACAAATAGACGATATTTCGACCGTATAAGCTCTTGCGTTTAACCATTCTGATATGTAACCCAAATACTTTTTTATTGTATTCTTGATAAAAATTTCGATGGTTGGTACACTTGCTTTTCGATATTTTTGTGAATTACGTATAAACCAGGAAGTGTTAAAGGCTGTGCGTAGTACTTTATTTTAAAAACGCTCAAGTTTCTTAATTTGTGAGTTTAATGCCACTACCTTACACTTGGCAGGCGTAGGTAATAACTGGTGTAAGAAATTATTCATGTTTAAATGGAGATTTTTATTAATTATGGGGTGCATCATCGCGATCCTCGCACAACTTTGGCTGAGTTTCTTGTCGAAGTGGGATGTCTATGTAAGATTGTTATCGAAGTATTTTTTTGCAGGGTTTCATTCGATACTTAAATTTTTTATGCCGATTTTTGGTGTTGATAGTATACGAAGAATGAGCATCATAACCTCGTATTTACCGGTGTTGATGTTGATGCACCATTTGCACCAATTAGGTGTGTTGGTATTGTCTTGCAATCGTTGCGTTGCTCAAAATATATCGTGGTCTTGTAACAGTAGCAGTGTGTCGTCGGCATGCACGGTTACGTTTGAACTAACCGACTCAGGTAGATCGTGAACGAACAAGTTGAACAGTGTAGGGGCCTAATATAGAATCTTGTGGGACTTCAAGACTAATGGGTTTTCTGGCGAAAGTGAAGAATCAATCGTTACTGTAAATAAGCGCTTTAATAGAAACTATTTAATAGTTACTGTATAGAAAATAACGGGGAATATTAACTTTCAGTATTTTGTAAGAGTAAAGCGTCAGTACAAACTCTATCGAATGCTTGAGCGACAAGAATAAAGAGTGTTACAACATGTTGTTTATTTTCAATAGGTTCTGAAATGCGGAATACCTAGTTGGTGATAGTGTTTTTTGGAAAATCCATATTAAAAGATAAGAATTATGTGAGTTGTTATTAAAAATGCCAAACGGCGATCGAGGATTTTTCCGACCTCTTTGGATATTTTTGGAAGCAGACTTATTAGGCGGTAGTTGACTGGGCTTTTATGGTCTTCTCTAGGTTTTGGAAATAGGAGCATGTGAGCGTGTTTCCAAGTTGTTTTGCCCATTTTTAAACAAAAATTGGAAAGAATAAATCCATAAATAGAGACGATTGGAAAAGTCGTCACAATAACCAATGACTTCGGAACCATAGGGATTATATAAAATAAAGACAAGTAAGAAAAGGGTGGCCTACAGTATATGTCTAAGGAATCTACAGTTTATAGTCTGTAATCTTTGTATAAATATACCTTATAAATATATAAATTATGCATTTCTCGTCTCCCCTGTCCGTAGCACAGTTGTTGAAATGGTAATTCACACGTGTTTGCACTGCAATGATAAGTTCAAATCTCCATAGCTCATCCATATCCATGTATAATATAACAGGCACGCATTCATGGGGGAGGGATGAGGGAAATCTACCCCCCCCAATTTATAAATAAATATACATAGGATAGAGACAAATAATGTTTGTTTAATTATTATTTATTAAAACAATTATTTTGGATCCGCCCCTGGATATAACGAGTTTGTTCGAAGTATGTGTCCCACTTTGGAAATTGACCAACAGAAGGCGCAACTACGCGGCACTGATCTTTATAACGGCGTTACAGCAGGCGCCATTGCGCGGTGCAAAGTTTAAGTTCAAACATGCATTCTAGCGAGGAGGAAAAACTGACATAAAAGCAGCATTCTTTTGCTATGAAAACAGTACTTAAGTGTTACGGACAGTCGGACACCCACATTATAATTAACTATCTATGATCTTGGTCTTGAACCTTTTAAAAGTATAATAAAAGTACATAAGATGTAAAATACTTGGGTATAAGTTTCCAAAGATATATTACTAAAGATGCAGGATTTTGAACGCAATTACCTCTAGACAATATTGGTTCGTTTTCACCTAGACTCGTCAGCCATATTTGAATGCGTGCATCTCGTATCAATCCACTATATGTATATTCGTTCGTGGAATTAACATTGATAACAATGAACAAGAGTTACTTTAGCGATGAACAACTGTTCAGGTAATTTCTTATTGAATTAATAACTTTATTAATAATTCACTTTCTGAACCTCTGTTGTTTTTATTTTATAGTGTGTATATCTTATGATAAACAATTTTATTCCTTGAATTAGGAGTAGGAGATAGGAGTTTTACCTAGAGAGTACTTAAAATATTGAAAGTTTCATTGAAGAATATTTGTTTAGCATTTCAAATGAAGATATTACTTATATGAAAATTATTTTTATATAAAAAATGCGGGAAAGAAATAAGTGCATATAGTTTACATTGTGCTAAACAACCAAACCTTTATCAATTAACTTAATGATTTAATTATATTTATTAAAAACCACAAACATCATTAATTATTGGGTATTGAGGTAATCTGAAATAATCATCTTTGCAAATATTACACAAATGATTAACAATAATAATGCCAATAATTTTACTCCCTCTCTCCCCCCCCCCCCCGCCCGAGAAATATTTATGTAGAAATAAAAACTTGAAAGCTGCTCTAGAGAATACCCAATAACCACATTGAAAAGAATTATTTGCTTCTATATTGCCTTACTAAAACAGCTCTGAATGAGTGTAGAGGAAAAATGAGACTTGTACTAAAAAATAAGATTGCTTTCATGACTATAGATAGATTTCATCAAAATCGCCACTCGTGACGTCATGTTCTGCTGAAAATCTTATGCAATAATTTTGGTGTAAACTTTGGTTTCTACTTCCAACTGTACACTTGATGCAAATCTAAATATAAATAACATTTTTACGATTTAGTTTTGATTTCTTCTTGCTATAATAAAGGAACTAATTAATTGCCTTTCTAAGTTGCAACAAACCGCAGAATTACGATAAACAAATAACAAACCATTTGTTTTGATTTTTTAATTGCACATTTCCTCTATTCATAGTCAAAAATAATTTATCACAATTTAGCAACCGTTAAATAGCTGAATATTTATTTAATACTATGGTTTTTATAATTTTTACTAAAACTTTTTAATAATAATTCGCATGACTTGGTAATTTGTTGATTTGGTTCGCATAAAAACGTGTTGCTATGGTACTTTTAACAATAGCCAGAAGAAGGTCGTGAAAATATAATTAAACAATATAGTAATAAGCATATTTCGTTTATATAAGTAATACCATATGTATCCTGTTGGTGTATTGTAAACAAATATTAAACAAATTTTAATTACACATTATTCAATCTTTCGTGAAGCACGTTATTTAAGTTATTTATCCATTAGACCATTACTCATACTTACTATAAATTATTTAAATTCCGTTTTATGTATTTTTAATAATAGCACTTTGTTCCGCACTGTTTATTTAACGCGAAAAAAATCTTTATGAATGCTAATTTAATTCTATACCAAGTAACTAAAAAATTGTTAATTTAAATTTTGAAATATTCGCAATTTAGGAAGAAGGTTTGGATTCAATAGATTTACAGTGAATGTTGATGATAATTAAACAAAACTTTGAATCTTCACTTGGGTCTGGTAATAAAGTTATAACCTTATAACTTAAACCAAAATTTCATAACTGAACATTTTTAAATACGGAATGTACGATAACTTACAAATATTTAAAATGTCCTGAAACCTTAAAGAAATTTCTAAAACTTTCTTGATTGCGACGATAATGCAGGCCAAAATATATTCTTTATTAAAGGTACTAAATCTAAGTTACATTTTGAACCCGTTCATTCAAATGGATATTTGCTATCAAAGACAATATTTGTATTTGCGGCACCTTCAGAAAATATTTCATATAATTGGATAACTAAGGAAGTTTTAAAACTACGCCGAATAAAATAACAGAAGAAAGAAAACTTTTGTAGTTATGGAGGAAAAAAGAACTTATTTATTTATTTTATAACTAAATAATTATGTAATTTTTTAGTTTGTTTTAGCGGTTATGTTAATCATTAAAAGTTTTACGACTAAAAACGTAGAAAGAAAGATTTTTGAAAACTATAAAATTCAACTTTCTTTTAATGTAAAAATTAAATTCTAAAATTTATGTTTTATCACATAAATAAGTCATGACAATATTTTTTTATTATAGAGACTCCAATCTTTTGGTTACACCTTGCCGGTGTTCGGTTTTGTTTTGCAATTTTTAATTTTGTTTCTTTATGAATTAATGGCATTTGAATTATATTTTTAGGAAGTGAATTATTTATTGAACAGCAACTTGCAACTCACTGAACAAACCTTGAATTCTCTAGTTATAACTACACCACTTCCAAAGGATTATCTAGGTAAGTAATTTCTGCTCCTTCAGAAAATTTTATTATAACGGTTGCACTCTCACTTTGCTCTGCTTTTAAAAGATAACTACACTAATCTTCAATTGAATAAATATGTAGTAATTTTCCAATTTCTCCTTCTTGTTCTAGATCAACTGGATAATTACCTTGATCACGAAAATTGGCTTGTACTTTAAAAAACATTGAATCTTCCTGTAGCTTGGATTCTGCCAGCCCTAAATATAAATTGGAGTTTCTTAAATAAGATATTTGTTATTCTTTCTCCAAATAATAATTATTGAGACACTTTTAATGGTACGTTTCGAGTAGTAGTTTCTTTCCATCATAAACTATATTTACATTTTTTTAGTAACACATAATATTCATTTTGTAAGTATTTAGTTTATGGTTTTATACAAATTTTCTTTAATGAAATTATGTCTCCTTCGTTTTTATGATTTTTTTTATTATTTTCTGTTTTGTTTTCCCCTTCTGGAAGACCATTATTTACTACCTTTCGAGACTACCGTTTATTCTCATCAATCGCCTTGAAAGTTAATTAATACTTTGTTACCTTTTAAGGTATCATTTATTAACCGACAAGAGATTCAATCTCTATGTCTAATAGGGTTTCTGGGTCTCGATAATCTTGCTATTCCCGAGACTGTTTTCTCGGAAATCCCAAATAGTAATTTTACATAGGTACCACAAAAATCTATTGGTAACACAAAAATCTATTTATAAATATTTGTTTTTAAAATTGCTTTAATAAATTCTCCGATCATAAAATTATTTTTCTCGTTTTATGCCAAAACCTTTCCTGTTTAGTGTTGTATTGGTTTGCCGGTAATCTTAAGTTTGCTCATAGCTTTTATAAAGCATTTTTCCTGAATATTAGCATGATAAATATTATTAGCAATAATTCGAATTGGTATAGCATCTCCTGTGACCTATTGAGATACATACAATTTCACTGATATTCCTTGTTTTGCAAAATTTTAAAATCGATTGTAAATTTTAAATTCTTTTTAATTCTTTTGAGGTGCAAGGTGCGATATCTTCTTCAATGTTTTTTAAATGCGATCCGTGCATGCATTCTAAATGCCGCATGTGCCCGCTAAAGTTCGAAATTTGTTTTGAAAAAACAATAATTACATTGGGCCGTTTCTACATTTTTAAAACGATTTCAAAACTACGATTCGATTTATTTTCATCTTGAAGATAAATAGAAAACATTTTATTTATAAATTTAAAAGGTAATTAAAAGCCAGATGAAACAAATTCAGAAATCTAGTAAATACACACTACTATAAGCGATTAATTATACTATTGTCATTACAAAAACTATCAAAATCTTCTTGGAACCTTTACCTATTGAAAATGACCGGTTGTTAAAGAGATTAAGACCATACTTCAATATGAATTTTTAAGTAAAAATATTCTGTTTAGGTTTTTAAGAAGACTACCTTACCTGGTTTGTAAATAATAGAGGAAATTCCAGATTAAGACCCTTTTTGAATATAATTGAATAGAAACTGTAAGTTTACTTACAAAGAATGCTGAGGCGAGGTACCATATCTAAGGGTACTTTCTTACTGAAACTGATCCTTTTACCTTTATTGATTGTTTATAGACTGGTTGTAAGTAATTTGTATGTGTTTGCAAAGCCTTAAAAAAACTGGTTAAGAACACCATTTGTGCAAAGCAACACTCAAACAAAACCTTAATGCTAAAGTAAGAATTTAAATTAAATACCTTGTATACGAAAGTTCCGTGTCTCGAGTTATTTTTCCCGGGACTCGAGACAATCAAAAATAGAGTAATTCCCGGAACTTGGGTCCCGGGAATTCCCGGGTCAGAAACCATAAAGTCTATTAAACAATCCTCTTAACTTCATATTTTGTGTTTTTTGACGTTTTCTCACATGTCTATAAATCGTAACATTGATCGAATTTTTCTTCTCGCTGTTTTAGCTTACTGCGAATCTTGGATGCTAAACTGAACATTTATATATCTGATAATTCTTTTTTGAAGTGATACATATACTAGTATATTAAAGTATTAGTTTCATAAGACGCGTTTTTAGCGCACGCGTCCGAGTTTAGAAAACGACCCGCGAAGCGGGGAGTTTTCTAACGGACAAGTGCGCTAAAACGCCTTATGAAACGAATACTTTATACTATTTTTTATAATTGCGTCGTTATTTCGTTAATTATTAAAAAATAAATTAGTTTTAAATAAGATTTGTTAGTGAAATTTTGTTACGTACTTTTGACTGTTGGCTACACTGAAAATTCAACTTCAGCATTTGTTATTTAAATTGTTTTGTTTTTATAAAATTAATTTAGTTTATGTGACAAGAAGGTAAAATGGTCAGATACTCTCTCCCGCCATCTTATTAAAAATAATTAACTTATCTTAATTAATCTTAATCTTATTAAAATATTGGAATTTAATCATATTGATAGATTTATAACAACTGCAGAAAATAACAACATTTAGCTATGAAAGTAAGTAAAATTTTGTGCTAAATACTTTCAATTTTTAATATATTTCAATTATTTAAGGTTGCGTTAATAATGGGATTCTGTGGTGCCTGCCGAAGAGATGAATTGAACAACATGTTATTAGACGATATTGTTGTCAAAGATGACTATAACAAAAACAAAAAATAAAGTTCGAAGAGAATTCTTAATTACAGAGAAACTGTGGATTGATTTAATTAAGCAATATTTGAGCCTAAGGCCTAAGAAAATAAACTACAGGCGGTTTTTTATAACCTACCGCAATAGAAAATGTATTTCTACTCCTATCGGTATAAACACCATGGGAAAAGTTCCTTTTATTATTGCCACTTATTTGCATTTAGCCAACCCGAAGCTTTTTACAGGTCATTGCTTTCAACGTTCAAGTGCTTCCCAATTGGCAAACAAAGGTGGCGATTTAATAACTATAAAAGGGCATGGAGGTTGGAAGTCTTCAGCTGTGGCTGAGGGCTG
Source organism: Agrypnus murinus (assembly GCA_929113105.1). Lineage (NCBI taxonomy): Eukaryota > Metazoa > Arthropoda > Insecta > Coleoptera > Elateridae > Agrypnus > Agrypnus murinus. Next base: position 118,219,806 of record OV816030.1, read on the forward strand.
TATTGATGCTTCAGTTAAAAAAAAATGGAGGTAGCTGAATTGCTATCTAATAAGCCATGTACTTCCACTTCAACGGCTCAAGTGGTAATTGACCAGTCTTCCACTGCTTCATTTTTACATGAAGAATCACACATTTTTAGCAGCAACCCAATAACGAGTCAACAAAACATTGTTGAGGGGCAAAATTTACCTTCATTTAAGATTATTGCCCAGGACACTTCTGCTGTTACAATCAAAGTGTATAAAAACTGTACTTTTAATACAAAAGATGTATAAAGAATAATTTGTGAATTTATTAAATAATTTTTAATTTAATTAATTTATTTTGTGTATGTTTTATATTTTGAAAGTTTGGCATTTTATCACATAACAACATAACCGCACTTTTAAATATAATAAGTTTGACATTTAAGAACAGCTGTTAGGTGCTACCAACTTTAAAAAACAAAATTTTACTGTTTCCAGTACTCTAATAAATCTCATTAGGACACGCAAATGCGTGTCCTAATGGAGTTCATTAGGACACGCAAGTATAAAAATTCCTTTTTAAATACATTTGATGTATCCTTTTTTTATTTAAATTACAAGACTTATCTTTTATTCACATAATCTGAAGTTTATCATTACATTATATTAAAAATACATAAATAATTGTGTATACTTGCAGTATTTTTTTAATTTTTGGATTGTTTTCCTTTTTATGAGTTTTAATCGTAAAAATTATTTTTTAATAATAAATAACTAATAATGTATATCGTTTACGATCTTTTTATTAATTAAATTTGGAATGTTTTCTTCTTTTTCGACTGAGATTTAAGTCAAATAATCTCCCATTCACAAGATCTAAACGGGAGCAATAAGCGGTTTTTGTTAACTAACAAGATTTTCTTTTTATTGTTAAAAGTAAAATAAATGATTACCAAAAATAAATATGGATAACATAAATGTTGCTATGTTTAATTTTCCATCGTGAAACCTTAAATCAACCGGTGAAAAAAACCGGACGTCAATAATGAAAAATAAATTTATCATCTTATCAATTATGGCTAATAAAATCAATGAAGTGTTGCAAAGTCAACAGCGATAACCTGACACGATAGATGTATGTACTAATAATAACAAATAATTGACTTACCCCATTGCCTAACTTCGTTTCTTTCTATTCAAAAACTTCAACAGGTTTTCCCTCAGCATTATAATCATATCTATCCTTCAAGGGTACATGTATAACGTTTGCTGCTTGAATTTGAGGACTAATAACAGCCGTTTGGTTTGGATCACCTTTAATGAACTCATCACGCTTTTGACGACGTCTATCTTTAACATCGTCTTCCTCAGATTTCTCTTGCTTACTAACGGAACTATTTTTTTGACCCATAGTGCTTTGTACGCTTCACGTTTTTTCAAGAAAACTTGAACTTATTATTGTATTAATTTTCACCGCTATTAAATTAACTGCAGGAGACCTTTGTTTTTGCCTGATATGACTAAATGTGTACACACAGATTAAGCACACCGCAGTATTATTGATAAAAATTGGATTAATATGGTACTGAATCTTTTCTAAGACGTGCTTACAAAGCGTATTGTTGGAATGAAGTAAAGTGAAATGATTTCATTAATGTATTTGAAATATCCATATCGCCTACATACCAACAAGTAAAAAATCAATAATTTCTAAAAGTTTATGTGTTATAAACTTGTGTGTTATTTTATGAAACAGGAAAGAAAAATAAATAGTGAATTCATTGTTTGAAATAATACATACCAGCTTTCTCAATGTAACACATCTTAGAATAGAACATGCAATAGTGCATGCATATTAACTCGGTAACTGTGAGATCTCGAATAATTTATTTAATTACAATAATATTGTTTAAATAAAAGTAGTTTTAATACGCCCTATTGTTATGCATGTAACGAAATTACCGTTAGACCCATTTATGTACTTATATTTTCGCATTAAACCGAAATATTAAATAACAATAGAAAATTTATTTTTACATATACGCAACTGTATATTATATTAAATTTGCTATTCTTCCTTTTGAGTATTTCTGGAATTGAAACAGAATCTGTGACTCAACCTGGGAATACGTGGAGGCCTATAAATACCTATATGTATAACTGTGTCCAAAAGTAATAGCCATTAGGAATAACGAAAAAGATAGATAACGGTAAATTAATTAAATTAATCTAAATTATATAATTTAAATAATACCTAACCCGTTAAATCACAGTAAAAAATATATTTAAAAGTACTAAGAAATCCCTATCAAGAAACAGAAAAAAGATCTTTTTGTTATTGGTTACATTGGTGTCAGGCTTAGAATGTGATTGGCTAGAACCTTCTGTAATATAATCGCCCCTCTAAAAATTTTGAATAGACTGACGTTCGCTCTAACAAGCGGCAGCGAAAACGCGTAGCTTTCCACAAGATGAACTAACACGTCCGTGGTGCGTAAATTTAGAAAGAAAAGCTTTATCGAGATTTTAGTTTTGTGCTCCAATGGTTTTGTAACCTTACCGTATGGTTGTGTTTACAGTTTAAACCTGGCAGTAGAAATTAACTATATCTGTGTTTCGTCTAGAAGTTGTACATAAATTATTTTGGTTGGTTTAATACGATATTGTCAAGCAATTCAAAGATACAGTTGTGTAAATCTGGTCCTTTGAATTTTGAAGGACCCTTGACTCCGTTATATATGAGATTCTCTTCTGTTAATATTAAGTGAATCTGGGTGTAGTTTATAAAAGCTCCGCGTGAAGAATTTAAAATAAAAACTAAATTTTTAACGAAATTATTACCACAATACTAATTCAATCGATCAAATATAATAAAAACCCTCAATAGCCTAAAAAGCGGAAATGATGATTGAGAAGTTTAAAGATTTATTTAATAAAGAAAGTTCACAGTTTAACATTAACTGTCCTTTGTTTTTCTAGCGGTAAGATTTCAAGAGTGATTTTTTTTAGTGAAGTATTGTTTTAGTAAATTTTGGATAACTAATGTACTGTAAGTTATTTTGTTAAATAACTATTATCAAAATCCCAAAGGTATTAACGTCTTTGCCCATGTTCTCTAGTAAACTAGTAATAAACTTTAATTTAGAAGGGGATTAATAATTAATTATAATATTTTTGTGTTTAAACAAAAAGAAAACGGGCATGTGAGACCAATGAACTTTACTTATGAAACGACAATTAAATATAATCAACAGATGGTTTTCTTTTTCCAAATTATAGATTCCCGTCGCAAGTTTTTCTAAAACAATAGTAAAAAACAATTTGAGTGGCGCCCTCTGTATTATTGTTTATTTATTTCTGTGTTCAATCTAAAATTAATGAGCCTTTCTGATTAACACCCACGACAACTGAAAGTAATTTGATAAAATCTCATTCAGTCTCATAGTAGTCTCATCCGATGTTTTGAGCTTTATAGCATAAGTATAAGTTTGTGGGTTTGGTAAGTTTTTATTATTACACGGTTTTGTAGAACGCGTAGGTAGGTAGGTACGTGGTAGTAAAACGTAGAACAAATATGAGTCTTGTGTTTTAAATATATAGATGTTTCATTCTGAGCTGTATGGCTTTTTACGGTTACAACAACCACAAGTTAGCATCTTGTTTTTTATGAAGATAAGCATTTTCATTATTTTTTGGATTGTTCTTTACTCCAAAAAAATTTAAAAAATGTATTGAACCATATTATTGTTGTGGAAAATATTTAGCACGATTTTTATCTACTAAAGAAATTAAGTGGCAACATCAGTTAAGAAGAAATGGATGTATACATACGATATGAGTTCTAACCACCTTATCAGTAATAAAATAACCGATAATAATACTGTTTGTAATCTATAATCAGTAACGATAACTTAATGATATTAATAATACCCTAATGATAATAAACAGTCAGACTCACCCTATTCAGCGGTTTTTTTCTATTCAAAAACTTCTACAGGTTTACCCTCAGCATTATAATCGTATTTCTTTTTCAATGGTACATGTATGACGTTTGCAGATTGTATCTCACAACTGCCACCTGCCCCATTTGTATCTGTGTTTACGAATTTGTCACGGTTTTGACGACGTTTGTCTTTTACGTCGACAGGGTTCTCTTGTTTACCTACGCAACTGCCCATTGCGCTTTTTTAAAGCTATTTAAAGTCAGTTTTATTTGTGAAAGTTATTATCTAATTAGCTCCCAATGCTTCTAGATTAACTATTTAGCAAGGTACTTACTACTCGTATACTGTATATACTTTACTGATATCGATGCAAACTGTACACAGAGATATTGATAAAATCATGAATTGATTAATTAATTTAGCTGTTTTCTACGAATTATTATTATCAATTTAAATACATTCCGTACTGAATTCTAAATTAATAATTCTGATACTAAGGTGTCGTTTTCAGAAAAATAATTACTTATAAATAAATCACGTGAATGCATTGCCTTAGGTTTTTATTTTTAAATAATTATTCAAAAGATCAGTTGTATCGACAGGGTAACTACTAGACAGTGAGTGTAAATATTTCAAGATTGGCCAACTATTGAATCATTGAAATAATCATGGCATAGCTTTAAGATTTAGTAATTTATGGGTTAACAATATAAATAAATACAAAATATTGAATACGAAATTTGGAATAGGGGATATGTATGGAATGCTATATCTGGAAAGAGGAATATAAAATATATAACATGAGATGTAAATGTGTTCTCAAATTTTACAAAACTCTTCATCAGCCATAGACGAAAATATATGTTGTTCAAATTTAATGTAGCGAATTGGTAGTGCATTTCCTTTCTTTTTAGTTTTTAGTCGCCGTTTTGTAAAATCTCATTGGAGTTAAAACTTACTTAGTTTGGACGTTTATATTGCGATGAACCCCAACAATAAGGTCAAATAAAATATCACGCAGTAAATTTCGTTTACCCTTTTAAGCTGACTCAGGTTTATATAAATAGGGCATGAGATAAAAATATTTACCTACTTCAACCTTAATAATTTGAACTTCTACAGCTAGACAACAGGAACATAAACTCTGTATAAAAATAAGAACAATGGATACTTGTATGAACATCAAATAAAAACATGAATAAATTTAAACACAGACTTTTATTTTTATTGTGGTTAAAAAGAAAATCAAAAATTCAAATTAAACACACAACACAAATGTTTAACCAAAAGAATTCAAAATTAGGAAAATCTTCCTAGAGTTTGCTCAAGTGTTTTAGGTCTTAGTTACAACCTGAAAATGGTGGTTGAAACTGGTATCCACTTCAACAGACTAACACAAAATAAATTTATCAGTCAATAAAATAATTATTTACAAATACTAAATGAATTTATTTAACTAAATTGAATCATCTTTGGTAATAAACAAATTCAAATTTGTTTAATTGTTATTTCTTTGTTATTTAAAAACAATTCAAAATGATCAAAATCAAATTCTAGATTTCAATAAAAATTTTCTTTAGAACTTTAAAGTTCTTTATGTGAACAAAATCTTTCACTTTTGAAATACCTTGTATATAATCGTCCGGATCTTTTTTTTAAAATTTATTAATTCCAATTGTGTTGTTGGTAACACCGACTGCTTCCAATAGACAGCTGATTGATTTTCCAAATAAATCAAATCTTCAAATCAATAAATAAATCTTGTTTAAATAATATTTACAATCCCAAATAATTATTCTAAATGTGGAAATATTTCTTCATTTTATATAACAGGTAACAATTCCATAAATACTTTATTAAATTTTCGTTTGTGTACAAACAAACATATGGTTATATCTTAACCTTACTTTCTTTTTAGCAAATTCTTGTACGAGTCGACGTGGACGCAACCAAAGCGTTTTATCGATTCACTTTGTGAATTGTTTCTGGCCTTTTTTATATGTTTTACCAAAACAATTGACGACTATGACAAATTTCCACAAACAAAAACTAATCACTACATACGTGACGTCACTCCCGGAAAACATGTATTTATAATTAGCACTAATCTTAAATCTAAAAAGACAGAAATGTAGCTGGCAAAATCACGATTAAAACAACATAAGACACTTATAGTCTAAAATTAACATTAACTGAGAAAATTAACAAAAACGACCAACGGTCAAACAATCTCATTAACACTTAATTACGAATAAAGCTCATTGCCTCCAGCTACACTTGCACAAGAAATAAACACATAGCTACACTAGGTAACTCATACATATAAAATTCACATAGAAAAATATTTACAATAAAAGAAAAACTGAAATGAAAAATCTGTTTATTCGTTTTAGGAGTTCAACGATGCTATTCAAGATCCCACACAAATATCAACATAAATGAAATCAAATTATACTCAAACTTGTCTAGCATACAGTCCTCCAAGTACTTGTATTCAAACAATGGTGAAAACTGTTCTATTAAAATCAAAATTTGAAAAACCTCCAATATATCCAAAACAGCTGATTCACATTAATGATTTAAGCAAATCCTTTAATTACAGGAGTTAGTAAGTTAAATGTACTGTAAGTATACATCATAATAATGGCCTGTTTTACATATTTCTAGTGAAATATGATCCCGAAACTGGTTCAGCTTACTAGGATAATGAAAATACTATCTGCGGTCCCAACATCGGCACATCAAATTTAAGAAAAGATAAAAATCTTCTAAAGAAATGGACAAACTATCCTAAACATGTAGCATGAGTTACATACATAATGTTTTAGTACAAAACAATCAAATTGATTTATATTCCTTTTTCTAAATTTTCCTTTTTAATAAAATTAGGTTAAATATTATCGATACCTATCATGGTCCTATTCTTACTATTTGTACTTGATAAAACTAACTATAATCAAGCATATAACCTTTAGCATGAATAAAATTACGATCCTAGCATGTACATCATTTCATTTGTTGCATGAATGATTTTATGCAAGTGCTATCTAGCTAAACCCGATACCTATCGTAGCCTATTGAATATTTTTAATATGTCGTAAATTCATGAAATTTTCAAATAGATGATCCATATCATCGCAACATGTTCACATGAATGAATTTTTTGAAAACAATTGAAAATAATCTTTTGTAGACTTTATTTTTCATGATTGCCCACAGAAGAGTACTTTTGTTAAATTTTATAAACATATCAGTTTAAGGTTGTGGGTATTTAGTTAACAAGTTCCTACGACTAACATTATGACAATATTTGCAGATTAAAGTTTCCAAAGTATGTTACTCTTATCTCATATTATTTTACAAAGTATAATTTTTTAGTTATCTGTTTTAATCTCTTGTTATGTAACAATAAGACAAACCCTGGTAGTATATTCTTGGGATAAATTGTCATTGTGATTAATTGTCTGTTGTGAAATGTCGCAAGGTAAATTACCCGCAGAGTTGTTTTAGTTAATCCCTGAGAATGAAATTATTTTTTTATTGACTTTACAATCAAGTTGATACTTCCGTTTATTCAGTCTTATTTAAACATAATTGCGTAACATTAGCCGAATATAAGGTACATAAGATTGAATTTGCAAATAATCACACCCTTTCTTGATATCGATATAAAATACGTCCAGTTATCTAAAAATATGTTAGTATTAAATTGAATTGGTTTAATATTAATTTCCAAATATTTCAAGAAAAGAACTAATCCAAGATGAAATTCGTCTTTGTGTTATTCTTCGTCTTAGTAGCATTTGCCCTGTGTCACGGTTCTTCTAGAAAGATGCATCGTAACGAAATTAAACACCACAGAAATAAGTTTGCCATCATACCAGTGAATCAACAGCATGGTATGAAATTACGACCAAAACTTCCTTTGCGTCCTTGCCGATTTGGACAATTGCATGATATAATGGGAAGATGTGTGAATATTTGGGAATAATTTTTTTTGCAAATGTAAGTACTTTTGTATTTTCTTTCTATTCGTTTAAGATTATTGATAAGAATAAGAATTCAATTTCAAACATCCTTTTTACCTTAATATAAATTTATTTTATAATGGTAGTACTGTTTAAAACGGTTCCAGTCAGATGTTATTTTGTTAGAATATGTTAGTAATTTATAATATTAGCTTAATTAACTTTATTTTATTGATATTAAGAGAACTATATTATTAAACCAACATAATAGTTATGTTTATTTTAAGTAACTATCAAATATAAAAGATTAGTGTGCAAAGGGTGCAAAGGCAAGCTAGATGGTGTTATTTTTTATTATTTTCTAACAAATAAAAAAATTAAAATAACACTGTGCTACACATGAAATATACAAGCCATTCTTGATTCTACCTATACAAACGGTTTTACTTTTTTGACGCTTCGAGTTTTTTCCCAGTCCGCTGAATGTACCTCATCCAGTTTTGGGGCCTTGCGCTACACTAATGACCAAAACTTAGCCATCTCTTGTCACATTTTCTCTACTGGGAAGATAAGAAGTGTAGCTTTACAAAAGTTCAAAAATAATGCAAATCGGTAAAGAAATGACTGAGTTATAGCCTGAAACACGAAAGAAAGTTTTTTTTGGAAATTTTCAAGTTTCGGCGGTTGAAAATGATACTTATTTTTTCTCTTTATTTATTGAAGATATATTTTGTTTCATTTTTAGGAAATTTTCATTTTTTTAAATTGGTTAACAAATGACCGAGTTTTGGCCAATGATATGCAAAACAACAATTTCTTTTCATTATTTTAATCTGTCATTATAGTAGTTTTTTTTTGTTGGGGCCCGTATTAGAAATCCAAGCTTTCGATCATTGCGTTCGACACGCGAGCTGATATATTGAACAATCGAGAAAAACCTTCTTCGGTTTTCGCAGAATATCTCCCAAGGGATTTGTTTTACGACAAACATGGTTATCTTTAATTTTAAAGTAAACTAGATTTGCTACAGTTTGAGTGCAGAATGACTTTGCGAAACCCAATAGTTGCCAAGATACAGATCTTCAAAGTTTTTGTAGTTCTGATCATCATTAATGATCAAGCCAGTTTTGGGAAAACCAGTCTCTGAGCTTGTCCATGTTCTCATTATCTCGGGTAATGGAGAAGGCTTTATATCCACATGTGGCTCAGATGTTACTAAGTTAATATCACAGTATTTCTTAACTTCATCAAAAATGTTCTGAAGATGTACCATTTCTAGAATCTATCGAGTAAACACCCTGTATGTAATCCCACGACCACGGGTCAGTCATCCAGAGCTTTTGATCGTCTTTATCAGTGTTTGTTCTATGGTCATATCTGACCGTATACCGGACCAAAACTCCTTTGTGCATCTGATGGTGAAATATCCTTCAGTTGTGAATTTAGTGTATTCAGCAGAATACATTCTTTCTTCCAAATAAAAAACACGTAAAAAAGTACATGAAAGAATGGCAGCATTTTTTGGACGGAAACAAGATAAAGAGCCCAGTTTCCCATTCTCTCGTAGCTGTATCTCTGCAACACTCAAAGTGTAGCAAATCTAGTCTACTTCAAAATTAAAAATAACCACTTACGCTGTAAAACACGTCGTTTACAAGATATTCTTCGAAAACCGAAGTAATATCGAAATTTTCATTTTTTTTCATTATGGCGGCGATGCGCCAAGGTCGTAAACTTAGATTTTTAATAAAGATTCCAACATACAAAACATATCCAAAACTCAGAACTACTCGACCTTTTGCAAGGTAAGGCCTGCTTTCTGACAGATTTACTGGACTATTAATACATATTTAGGGTTTTCTAAAAATATTTAATAAATCCTTTTATAAACTTCATCACTAAAATATGAAAAATTTCTGAAAGTATTATATTATACGCCAATGGACTATAGTGCATCTTTTAATCCTGAATGTGAAGTTTATTTTCCCGAGCGTTAGCAAGGGCAATAAACACACGTGAGATTAAAAGGCTATTTAGTTCTATGGTGTAACTATATGCTAATTTTTTGCACGATCGCAATTTTCGAAAATACTATTAAATATCATTCTGACAATTGAAATTTTTTTAACATCAAAATCACATAATTTTAACATAGTAGGTTAGGTTTCCTTGGATATAACACGATTATTTTAATTTACTCCCTAGGAAGTAAAATAGCTACTTTACTCCCTCTTTCGAGGGAGTGAAGTAGAACTTTACATATAGGCCATACAAAAAAATTTTTTTTCCATGCCTGTTTTAGCCTATAACTTGGTCATTTCTTTACCGATTTTCATTATTTTTGAACTTTTGTAAAGCAGCATTTCTTATCTTCCCAATAGAGAAGATTTCCAAAATGTGATAAGAAATGGCTAAGTTTTGGTCATTAGAGTAGTGCAAGGTACCAAAACTGGATGGAGGTATACAAAACTCGAAGTGGTGGGAAAATTCTGCAAGTATTAAAAGTCTCTCTTCTTCAATATCAAAACAGTTATGTAGGTGGGACATCTTGTACATTTATTTATTTTTATTTGTAGCGCTGTGTAATTATTTATTACTAATTATTTTTGCAAAAGTCTATTTCTAGCTTCTAACTTTTATTTACGAAGAAATAAATAGCTATTTTAAATGAAATAATGTCACCATACTTCAGAAACTCATTAACGTTTTTTAACAATGTAGATGTTTGTTTGCAATAACAATACTGCATAATTCAATTTTATTGATTTTTTTTTATATTATAAAATTTGACATGTTTATAAAGTTATTTTACAACCTGACGATATTTTTTTCAGGTATTCCCAGTCTGCGATATTCTAGCCATTTTAGCGTCCATGCAATAGAATATTCAAAATTTAATGTATGTTTGTATTTTTTATAGTTTGTAAATATTAAGTTGAATTAATTGTACAATTATATAATTTTAAGTTTAGAATTAACTTTTAAACTGTACTTTTCTTTTTAATAAAATATTTTCTAATAATTTATCTTTGGGAGTACATTACAAGTTACGAGCTGTAAAGCCGTGTAAGCATTCATATCAGTTTTTTAAATGATGTATAAATTAAGAATCTTATATTAAATTTAAATGTCTGTATATTAAACAATTTTTAGTTGCAATTTCAAATTTAATTAAAATTGCAAATTTTTAATTCCTGGTTCAGATTTAAGATTTAAAATATTAAGTAATTATAAATTCTGAATTAACGAAACTGAATTTATAATTTAAATTCTTAATTATCAATATTAAATTCCGTCTTCTAAACTCTACATTTAAGTATTTCATTTTAAATTCCAGATTAAAAAATCTGCACAGTAAACAATTTCGAGTTACTAGATTTTGAATTTTACACATAAGCATCTCATGCATGGATCTTCATAACTGCATTTGACTTTAAATCTTTAATATTTTATCTTAATTTTATTTCAAATATTAAATTATCAGTATTCGTGTCCAATCTCGACGGTTAATAATTAATTTGAATACTAAGCTTGAACTTGAATCCTTGCACATATATGCTGAATACTCTCAAGTATCATTTCATAGTCTTTTGCAATAATCTGAAATTGGAAAGTAAATTCAAAATCTTCAGTTCTTCCTTTACTTTCAATTTCAGTGTTAAAAAAGGGAGCTTCTAATTACTAACTCCCATATCTTAATTCTTAAAATTGCATGTCAACCTTAAACTTTACCCTCAAACTTAACTTGAATTTCCCAAGCATTAAAGCATTGTGTCAGGTTTTTCTTTATTCAGAAAACCAAGTCTGATCAGTGATCATGTGCAATAAAATCTAAATTGTAAATTTTAGATTTTAGCCCAAACTTTTACTACATACATATTGAAAATTTATTGTTTCTCAATATTAAATTTTAAATTCAGTTTAAAGTTTAAATTAAAAAAAAATGTGAATTTTTAATCATAAATTATATATTTCAAATTAAAAATATTTAATTCGAATTAATTAATTAAAAATATAGATTCAAAATTATAAATCTAATGCCAGTTTTAAGTGTATATTCAAAACACTATATTAGATCTGAATTGATAATTTGAATTTGGTTCGAATGTAATTGCAATTTCTAGAAAGACGCTTCTAAACAAGTTCCAAATGGTTTTCTACCACTCAATTTTAAATTTACCTATTGAATATTTCACATCAGAAATTTCTAAATGGGAATTATTTAATTCTAAATTTTTCAGTTCTTCACAACTTTTAAATTCTATATTTGCGTTTTTATAACTGCAAACCATGCTTACTTAATCTAAATATTTTGCATTGGAATCTTAAATTTGCATAACTCATTTCCGATTTTGTAAATCTTTCCTATTTCAGAAAAATGAATACTGACTAATATATTCTATATTTATTATAGGTATATAAATTATTATATATAAAATTATACAGCGTGTCCGGAGATAGAACGCATTAATTTTAAGGGGTGATAGAAGACACCAAAAGGAACAAAAAAGTCTATACAACTTTGTTCTAGAACGTACCACATTTTCAGAAAAAAATAAGAAAGTTGAAAACTTTAACATCATTTTGCCGCGTTAATAATAATACTTTAAGTAAGGGGCTTTGTCGGCAGATGCCTCTCATCTATCACAACAACAAACCTTAATGACATTTTATCGTATCGTATGTCGTTTCCGCGTAAAATTGAATTCTTTTTCCAATTACAAATCCATTTTACTCAATTAAGAAACGTGACAACCCTGTAAAGTTTGTAATAGCATTGCTCGATATTCGTATAAAATGCTGATCTGGACATCTTGACATTGAAATAAAACACGTCCTGCTTACAACCTTGCAATTTAAGAATATTTGGGTCAATGCCTTAAAACAGCTTTGTAAATAATACCCTTTGTTAGAGTGAGTGAGATCATACTCAGTTCGTTGAACTTTGAAGTAATAATTTGTCAATAAACGCTGTTTATTTAATAACAGTTTTAATGATATTATAAGAGAATATCTTTTAAAGAGAAGATTTATTTAATTTAAATTAGGTAATTAGGTTAAGGCATTTTGCTGACATCTTGTTTTGGCTACATTAAAAAATCTTTAATTTTATGGTAATTAGGTCCCTTAATCAATTTTTTACATAAGATAGTATTTTTTAATAAAAAAACAAATACGTCAAGAAATTTTGAAAATATTCCGGAAATTAATAAATATAGAATGTAGGTCAACTATTGTTTTATTTTTACAGTTGGTTTGTTATGAATCAGCGTGTTTTTAACGTGCAACGTACAAATTTTGTTTACGGAAACAGTTCGGATTACAATTTTCATAGAACTCTAGTCCCCGACTAGATCTGCTTTGGATGTTTATTATTTTTAAACGACGACTGTCATCAGTTTGTTTGTTTGATTTTCTAAAACAAGGTCAAGAATCAGCTGCGATTATACTTAAGCAAAGTTGCCAGATATGGCGATGGTTTTTCTAAATTACTCGAAAGCCTATTAACATAGAAAAAAATTTATTCAGACTTTTTTGTTCCTTTTGATGTCTTCTATCACCCCTTAAAATTAATGCGTTCTATCTCATGACACCTTGTATATAACAAACTGAAATTTTTGAATTGTAAATTTATTTAAATCTATGTTTTCGATGTTCATCTGTAGTGTCGATAATTCCTCGTTGCGGAATATTAAAATTTAATCTTCGAATCTTCTATTTTAGTTTTAAAATTTTGTAATCCTTGAGTTTTTAAGATTTTGACTAACTTTTACATTTAATTATGAAAAAGGTGTATTTGTAAAAAGATACTTAAATTATTACAATCAAGTGATGAAATAATTGAAGAAAGTCAGAATTTTCTCACCCAAGTAAGGCTGCCTTTAATGAGCTTCAAATAAAACTTTTTTATTTTAGAATTAATCACGACTGCGCTCACTGATAGCAATTACTTTTACGTTTTCCATATTGTTCCACATTTAGCTTAACAGTTGATCCATGCTTTTATTTATAAGAAATCAAGGTTATTGCAAAACATAGAATAGAACGTGCTTGTAAATAAAAAGTGATAAGTGAAAAGAGCATAACTTGTATTTTTTAAAAATATTTTAAATAATGCCCAAGAGACACTATTGGGGTATAAATTGGGAAACTCCACATATGATGTTCATCAATATTTGAATCTTCACTACAATTTTGATAGAATAAAATAATAATATAAATAGTTATACTTATAAATAAATAATAATTTATGGAACTTGCAATCTCTTTCGCTTAAAATGTTATTGTGCATTCTAAATGGAATGGACTCTACTCTATTTATCTACCTTTTTTATACTGAAAATTAGAAAACAAACATTCACCTAATGATTAATACAATATTTAAGATTAATGATTAATGTCACTAAAATATGACTAAAATTGGGGTATTTAATGTAAATGAATGTAAAAGAAGTGCCTAATGACTAAATAGTATCAAAGATTTATCCAGAATAGATCAGTGGTGTTCATCCTTTTATGTTATATTTCTAAGTGTTGTACTTTTGTCTTAACGGGCGATATGTAATAAAAGGTACCTTAAGGACAATTTCATTAAGAGTAAATTAAATAATTTCTTCTCTAATAACAAAAAGCGTTTTCTTTAAGATTTATACGAAAAAAATAGCGAATTATGTTTTCTTGTGTATCAATAACTTCAAGATTTTGTCGTTAAATCAATAATTTTCACATGTAGGCATTATTTTCCTCAAAGACATGTTCCTAGCCTAATCTTAACAATAAAAATGCAATAACAAAAAACGATTTTTTGTCCAAATCGCTTGTCTCTAAAAATGTTATATTTTATTACATATCATCCGAGAAAAACAAAAGTATAACACTTGGAAATATAACATTTTACTGTTATATGCAGAAATAAATTTATTATTTGCTCGTGTAACCGACAGTTTTTCTGTCTATTCTGTTGTTTTAAGGGCACCTTGTATATTGATAGGAATGTTATGGGGTTATTCTTTGGAAGACACCCTGTATACTAAAATAAAATTCACTTTTCAATGTTTATTTGCAAAGTCATCTAAGTTCAGTGTTATTGACAGCAGAGTTATCTCAGATTTTTCTTTTCTATAGGTGCAGTTTTATTGTATTTTTCTCTTCTGTTAATTAAATTTAATATTTTATTTACGAATTATCGATTTTTCAATTCACTTTGGTTGTCCGTTTTCAATAATCAATAATAAATCTCTTGTTGTGAGACATGGCGTCTGAATTCAACCAATTGAAAGGCAGCAGGCAGCTTGTTGGTCACGAGACCCACGCTTGTTATTTGTTAAAAAAAAATTTTTGGCTTCTTCCCCTCTCTTGTAAAAACATTGGCCAAATGAACACGTAATTTCCGTGGTTGATTAAACTTTTGGTTTTAATAGTGAAATTCATTTTTGATGAACTAATTATAGTTTGGTTGGTGCATATAATGATTTTGCGATATTTTGAAACTACCAACTCTATTATTTGGAATTTATGCAATAACGAAATTAAACAATTTGTTTTGCTGTAAAGCCACGCTTCGTCGCCAATCTTAAATCCATTTTAAAAAGGTAATAATCACCTCTTTATTTTAATTAAAATTTCTTCTCGTTTTATTGATGTACATAGGTGCCCGCAGAAATTTGTCTAGGGGGGGGAAGCCTAGAATGAACGGTATGCTAGGGGGGCAAGCCTAGAATAAACGACATGCTAGGGGGGGAAGCCTAGAAAAAAACGACATATTATACAAAATTTTCAATAAAATTCAAATTGTTCAACTTCCGGAGGGGATAAGCGCCCCTCCTTTCCCCCCTTCCGAGCGCCTATGTTGATGTAATCAATAAACTTTTTTTTACAATCATTACGATCATTATTTATAGGGAAAGTCGTTCAGTTTAAGAAATAGATCCAGATTTTAGTTGAAGAAAGTCGATACGGACCTTAACCTAAGAAAATAGATCTAGATTTTAGTTAAAGGAAGTCGATATAGACTTTAGTTCAAGAAAACGTTGATCCAGACTTGCAATCAAGTTGGCGTTTTAGAAAAATCGACAGATTTTAAAACCAAATGTGCTGTTTGATCTCCATAGCTGAAACTGCGAGCTTCACCTTTGTTTGTTTGAGGTTAATGGCGAATATGGTTTTGCAATCCTTAGTATCTTGAATCCCCACAAGTAAATCACTGGAAACTTTTTCCAAAAAGGCTCATAATAACCTGGTGATCATATCCAACGAGTCGATTTGAAGTAACATTTGTAAACCAAAGTAAGTTTATAGAAATAACCAGATGGGTTCTGTTCTGTATATTCTATTTTTGTAGAAGCGTTAATCAGTTCATTTGGTCAAAATTTAAGAGTGGATCGTTATAATTATGTGATAGAAATTCTAAAGTTGCAATTTAAAGAAAACTTTTGATATGAAAAGTTGATTTTTTTATAATAATAAATAATAATACATGCTACAACCCATTACCTGGCTAAACACTAACCAGGTCCCATAAGCTAAAGCTTGTGCTAGAGAGGGGGGACGATTAATATTATTACGCAGGCACATCGTGCGGCTGTAGCCGACTTACAGATGGTATAGCCCAAATCTCACATTTGGGTTACAGATAAGAAAAAACTACAAAAAAACCTTAACCAGATTTGCTGGTCCCGGGAGTCGAACCGGGCCGCTCAAGTGAGAGTCTAGCATGCTAGATACTACACTATCGAGGCTTAATTTAACCTCTTACAGCTTATTCTTCAACTGGGCAGCGACAGCCTGTAATTTATAAACTATAAGAAACTTTGCAGCTCTAATATTTTAAACTCTGACATCGAATGAAGAAATTTTAGCAATTCTCGAATTTTTAACTTTGGAATTTCGATATCTAAGACATTGAAGTTTTCTATTTAAATTTTAAAATACACAACTGAAACCTAAAAACTTAAAGCTTTAGTATATTGTTGAGCTCAAACTGTAAAACATTGAAATATTATTGTAAAGTATTCAAAAACAATAATTGATTGCAGTCTTAATAAAACATTTTAGAACTTTGAAGCTTGAACTTTAAAATTCTAACATCTTGAATCACCCAAACTTCAACAATAATAATTAAAGATTCTTAAATCTCTATAGAAGCTAAAAAGCTTCTAAGCTTCTAACCTTTAAATTTCCAAGGCTTTGAAACATAAAACTACCAGCATGATCTGGTGTACAAACCTATTATTGTTTTAAGAAAAACATAAATATTATGTACTATTTGACATATTATTTTTCTTATGTATGCAATCTAAAAATTTCCATGAATTGATAAAAAATTTTATTTAATAAAATCTTAAATCTCGCCATTAATTAAGGAAATAAATAAAATAAAAACCACATCCTCTCATTAATTAACTTACTATTTTATACCATTCTTTATATTGCAAGCTGTTTGCAGATTAACAATTAATTGAGAAACAACCATCAATATGAAATTTTATATTTTTGTTACATTAGTGCTATTTGCAATGATGATGGTGACAAATGTTTGGTCAATGCAGCAGAAGCTAAAGCAAGGGCGAAGAGAAGCGTCTAGATATTTGCATCCAAATAAAGGTATCAAACATAGAAACGGTTTCCGTATTTATGAAACTCCTTGTCCACCAGGAAAGATGAGGGATTCAATTGGAAGATGCGTTGATGTCTGGGATAAACGATAAACGAATGTAAGTATAATTATTAAAGTTGGTACTTCAATAATCGTAACCTAATTTAGGGAGCCTAGTAATTTTTCTTTTTGTAAATCAAACTACACTCATTGTTTATTTCATTTAATTTTTATTCACTTAATAATTAAATCAAGTATACTTGAGCGACCATAATAAAATAAATTGAATAATCTAAAAATGATCAAATAGCGACAAACAATTTTGATGATGCTTTTAATAATAAACATAACATGTGTCTTTGGATTTGATAAAAAGGAAATATCTTGCTGCTGTACCAAAAATTGAATTATTTTAATAAAAATTTTAATACTTTTGGTGATATTATTTGGGAGAAGTGTGCAAGCATAAAAACACTCGATTAATTGCTTTAGCAATTACAAAGCACATTACTGTAATAGTTACATCCCCTTTTGTTTGGAATAAATAATATACTATTTGTATGTGATGTTATAAATGAAGGAAGCCAAATCTAGACTTTAGATATGATTTTAGAAAATGTTTAAATAAAAAATGTTAAATTACTAGTGCTTTTTAAAATATAAATTATCAGATTTTCCCAACAATATTGAAATAAAAGTAAATCCAAGTTAATTTCAAATTTTTAAAATGCCAATACAAGAAAAGATTAAACTACAAGATAAAAAATCAATTATTGTACATTTTTGAATTTTTATTTTTATCAATTGTTTCAGTCTTTTTCATTTCTAAAATAAATTAACAACTTTAACATGTTTTTCACATTAGCAGAACCAACATTTTAAAATGTATCTATTAAACTTTTTCTGTTTCAGGTGGGGGCACGCAGAAATTATGAATGGCTTTTCATTAATGTTAAATTAAGAAATTTATTAATGTATATGTACTTGCAATAAATATATTTTAATTTCAATAAAAATTATACAATTTATATTTGCAACTATATTTTAATCAGTTGTTCTTATCTATTTGAATAACACCAACTTATCAGAATGTAATAATTATGTAAGCAGTGAAAACATTGTGGTCGGTATCAATTAATTATTATTTTCAAATATTTAATTGATACAACAAGAATAATAATAATAATCACATTTATATTGTTTTGCAAATATTTTAATTTTGAAGATTGTGAAACTCTTAACTGCAATAACAATTTCATAATAATTATGTATAGAGGAACATAATAAAATCGCACTTGAAAATTTTCCGAGATTTTCACATTTGACAAATAATTTACTCTAAGTACTTAATTTGGTTTCGTAGAAAAAAGTAAGAATGATAAACAAATTGTTATTAGTGGTTTAATTTAATGCAGGCCTGCCTATTCATTAGAAATATAAATAAAGAAAAAATGAATACCATTGGGAAAAACAAGTACAACAATTGGTACAAGTGTTACTAACAAAATTCATACCAAAACCCATAAAAATAAATTTAGGAAAATAATTGAAAATGACATGGTACAAACAGTATGGCCAATTGCCCTTTTGTAAGATTTCCCTGGAATTTCGGATTTAAATTCTCTAGGTAGTGCTGGGCAATGTGTTTAAATAGAATAGAATACTTTCAAGGGGGCATCTAAAATCCTAATATTTTAACATGCCGCATATTACCAAATTTTTTTTAAACTCAGAATCTCGACACTTTTAAATTAATTTTTAACTTGTTCTCCTCCAGGGGTCATGGAAGGTCCCAATATCTTAACATGGGCTGTATCATTTGTTTGAAATTCGAATTATGCACTTAATTAGACAACGTTTAGAGATCTTCATGGTTGATTTTTTAGAGTGATCTCCAGGTGTCATCGCAGGCCATGTCATAGATTTGTGTCAAACTCGGTATTTGGGAACTAGCGATCATGCACGCCAATGTTTAATCGGTCATTTGAATACATCAATCTGAATATTTAAGGAAAGAGCTCGCTAAATCTCAATACATTTTTTATTGATGACAAGATGTGTTAGATAATTCCCGTCCCACTTAAATGATCTTTCATCCCACCACCATCCTCTCAGAATTAAAATCCTAGAGACGTTACTGAGAGGTAGTCAGGATAAAGTTTCATAAATAAATAAACATGACTTACTAGATCCTTTCACTGAGGGAAAAACATATAGTCAAAGCTTATCACTGAATCATTACGTAATAAGGAGGCTTAGAATATGTGTATGGATGCAGGTCCATCGGATTCGCCTCAATTCTAAGAGTATACAAAACCAAGGTGACAATGAATTGAAATAAATTTCAACGAACTGTCGACTTATCCAATTTTGTCTCTGTCAATTTATCTTCCTAAGCTCACAGTTAGCGTGTACACGTCAAGTTAGTCGAAAGTTACGCTAGAACATTAGTTTGCTGTACTCATGTACTCAGCGTCCTATGGATTTTTGACTTTGCTTGATATGAGAGCAGTCCATTTCTTTTCAATGAGCTGCTGTGCAATGGGATCAATTCCTGAACGTGACTGCAACCACCTCTTTCAGTCGGCATCTTCAATTCATTTGAGAATGAACTTGGTTTTGTACACGTAACCTGAACCCCTATATTCTGTGTCTTCTGATTACACAGAGATGCAGTGATCGATCGTTCATTTTCTTCCATTGTTGACATTTTGACAATATGTCTTCTTTCAGCAAATTTGATCTAAGGTGCAACATAAGCCAAATAGTAACGGAAGAGCCCCAGAGCTGTAAATAACCCTCCAGTAAATTAATCCAGAATAAAGCCGGCAGATTTAATGAGATAGATTTATGTGAATGGCCTCTAGTACCTAAATCCTGAATTCAAAAATCTTTGATGATACTTGAATTCTGAACCGTTTTTCAGGATCACGTAAGAGTGTCTAAATCCTGAATTTGAAACAAATCAATGATATGATTCGTGTTAAAATATTGAGACCGTTCATCTAAACATTGTTTAACATTAGTCACAGTATCTAAATACAGAAATCGAAAAGAACTGGAAACATGTTCTTTGTTAAAATATTAGAACTTTTGATGTTCTCCGAAGGTCAAACGATGCAAGAGCCAAAACAACTGTTCCGTTAAAGCATTGTTCAGCACTGCCTCACTATATACATAGATGCGTATATCCTAAATTTGAACGAAATTCCACGAAGATCGAACTAACGCTGTCCTTGGTCGGAATCATCCTAAGCGTGGTCTGGACATCGATTAAGATATCCCTAGGATTTACCTACTCCGACCTACCAAATTAAAGTTTTGGTGGGCATTCGACAGGGGCCTTCGACTCTATTAAAAGTGAAGACCCAGCATGTATTGCGTGCAGGTAATGTTATCTTGGATATGAGAGGCTATATGTAAGCATCAGGATTCCTTAAGGTGATCCGTCAGGATAGCTTTATTCGGCTTAGTCTATCAGCCACACCCAACCCTCTTAAGAGCTGGGAAAATTCCGCAAGCTCTGCGACTCTACGAATCTTGCCAGTAGGCACAGATATATACGTGACGGCCTACATTTTATACGTCGAGTTCATGTGATCGAGGTAGTGTCTGCTTAGTAAAAACTCTTGGTTTGCAAGTGAGAATACCAGTATAACTAGAACGCAGAAAATAAGATCTACAATCGAGTCAGTAAATGGAAGACTAAAAGATTTAACCACAACTGTGTTCAAGTTTTTCGCCAACTGTATGAACTATACACTATCAAAACCGGACAGTTTTTTAAGAATCTACTGCAGGTTATTGAATTCTTCAAGCTGATACAATCTGATTCTGACATTGAAGATCTTGCTAGCACAATGCTTCAACGCATGAATCTACATAATGACTTGACACATAAGGCAAACCTTCTAGAAAGGCAGTGAAATTGTTGAAAAAATACTAATCTATATATCGACTGTAATTACAACAATTTTTTTTTCTCTTTATGAAGACAGCTGCCTTTAACGAGTACTCATCCTTTCTCGGTAGGTAAGTAAATTATATAAAGTTTATATTGGATTTGTTTCGGAGAACAGCAGCATGGATAGAATTAGGAACGATTATTCTGCCGTGTTTATAAAGAATGCTGTACGTGCAAAAACTGCAGTCTAGAAATATACTGTGAAATCTTAATGCGTGCTATTAAAAAATATGGTATATTTCTAAGGTGCCGTGTTTTTAGATACTGCGTTCTCGCTAAGTATGGCGTGTTGCGGTTATATGTTAAGCACAAGAATTGTCGGAGTCTGTAATATGATATGTACTTGGGTTATGTTTAGGTGCTAGACTTGGACGAGGTAGGTAGGTCCTGAATGTTATATTAAAAGCCTCGGAGTAAACTAATATAAATGTTGTACATTTGTAACATGCTGAATCTTCATAAGGAATATGGATACTGACAGTGGGGGATAATAATAAAGGTAGCAGTAGCTGTTTAATTATGAACTAGGAGTTGTCCAGCGCAAAGACTCTCTAGACTTCGGACTGTCCGCTGCTTTTCCCAGCTATTTTTGGAATGTACATAAATCAAGCTTTCCAAAGTTGACTTCGGAAAGGTACCTTAATCCATCACTTTCTTTTAAATTCCAACATTCTAAAACCATGAAAGTTTAAAGATTTAAGTATATGAAGCTTGAAAATCCAAATACTTATGTGAAGCTTACATTTTACAATTTGATCTTAATATCTTACTCTTAATCCTTGAAAATTGATATACAAGTAGTTAAAGTATTTAACTTTTAAATAAATCTGGAGCAAATCAGTCGGGATCTCTAAAGCTGAAAAATTAGAAATATGTTTCTACTACTAACTTTATTAATTGTTGTCATGGCTAATAAGGTTTTATAAAAATAAATTCCTTGAAGAAGAATTCTCATCTATTTCTTAGCAATTGTAAAACTTACTGTACCGGTAGCAATTGTAAAACTCTGATGAGTGATTTTGCTCCATAAAACTGTGCCCATTAATTCTTGCATTTACACCTAAGGTCTAAATCTAACGTGGTAATTACTATTAGCGAATTTCTGATTTACAATGTTAATCCCCTATACCAAGAAATCACTTATATATTGGAAACTATGTAACACATAACATTAAAATGGGGGATGTTTTGAACAGTACTCAATAAGATCTACCACTTCGCTATAGTGACTTTTCCTCTAAAATAATTAGGGGAGCCAATATTTGAGAAATTGCGTTTTTACATGCTATTCGCCTATGTAACAAAATCGATAATACACCCTGTATATTTATTCGGGACACAAACTATTAAAACTGGAGACTGATCGGACAAAAGCGGAACATATGGCTAACTTAGCCAAAGTTCAAAAACTTAAGTCTTTCTTTAAATTCTGAACATATTAAATATTTAAAATCTCGATACTTTCAAGTTGATGAAAACTCAAGGCTTTCAATCTTCAAAAATAAAACTCTCAAAATTTCAAAATCATTGTCATGAAAAAGATGGATTATTAATTTGCCGGTGGAATAGACTTTCTGATGTTGGGGTTTTGTAATTACGAGGAATTACATTCATATAGGATTTTTTAAACTTATTTTATCCTAGTATGTGCACAACTAAAAATATTTATTTCTAGAATGTTTCAAAAAATCAGAAACTCTAAACAGATATGTGATAGCTTTTTTGCTACTAATTATTTTGTTGTCATGGTTTTAACATCGTGGTATTGACAGTAAAATAGTCTACATACTGAACTTAAAGGGTCAAAGTCAGCCTAAGGAGCTATGGTCTAATATTTTGCTTTGAAGATATTTATCTCCATTATTATACTTTTAGACCTAGGCGTTCTAATACTTTTTTATTCAGAATTGCCATACTTAAGTATGTGTAACCAATCACCAAGACCTGCTAATTTAATTCAATTTTTTAAATGTATCAATCCTTTTGAAGAATTTATTAATTTAATTTCAGCTTTTCTTTTAAAAATTCTTAGCCTGGGAAAGTTAAAGTTCTCACAGAGTAAGGGACATTGACTATAGCACAGCAATTTTTAATTTCTCTAGCCTAGGGATTACTAGCGGCTGTACCATTGGACATCCCCATGTCTGCAGATATTTATTTTATTTATCTAGCCTAGCACTCCAACTCCGTTGCCCTCTGAAAAAGCTACCAAACATGATAAGTTCCAGCTGAGGGGTTACACTATAAATTCAAATATGTATATTTTTTAATTTATGCAACGAGTTCAGCAAATTAGTTGTCCAAATATATAAAAACAACAATAACTGATTGAAATAAGTTAGAAATAAAAATAGTACATTTTTTTTATAAAATGAAATATATTTTCCATTAGGTATTATTTATATTATTATATTGTAACCTACAATATATATGTATGTATATACTACATAATGAAACTACAGTATAGTAAATTAATCAAATTGCTATATGCAATGGATAGCTTCTGCGAGGACCCATCTGAAACAAAAAAAATAAATATTTTAAAATTTTATTTATCCTAATGTTGAAAGTGTTAAATGGGTATTTTATTTTAGAAAAGTGGAAGAATTATTATTAATATTGTTTAATGTAAATTGACAAGTTTTCTTAAATGTAAAAGAAAATTTGAAATTAACTTGATTTTCATTTTATATCAAAAATTGTAATTTAGAAAATTTCGTAATGTATATAAAGTAATAAGGTACCACTAGTAAATTTTTCATTTGCAAGTTGACTATTATAGTTTTCAAACATTTATCTTTTTATTATGTTTAAAATTAAATATATAAAATATAGCTAAAAAGCACGCGCAAAACACGTTCTGATACAATAAAGAGGTCGATTGGCGAACGTACTAACAGGGCGTGTTCTAAAAGTTTCCAGCTTCACGCCAGGCTTTTTAGCTAGTATGACTATAGTTCCACCAACGCTGTCAGAATAACGCGTACTGAAATAAAAAATGAAAACTTATACTTCTCTTTTACACAAATAAAAAAGTGATGGGAAACGATCTTTGACAATTATTTGCAAACATATAGACGAAAGGGTTTCCATTGCCGCAACGATGGTTAAAATCTTATATTTCACACGCAGTAGTAGTAGCAACTTGACCGGCGATACGACTAGACTAGTGGTTTTCAACCGGTGTTTCTATTGCAAAAATAAATAGTGACAGGGACAAACAAAATATTTAAAATTGCGTACCAAGAAGTACGTATCGATCTAATCAGTGCTGATTGACTAAAAATAACAAAACGACATAGTAGCAAAGTCACGCACTAATTGAGAAATAACGCTGGAATGAACTATAGCCTACATAATTTATACAAGACGTTTATATTACAACCATCTTACCGCGTTCCTGATTTTCAGAATTTTGTTGAACATAGAGTATGTGTACAACGGTTTTGATAATACATAGAATGAACCCGAAATATTTTTCGACAAACGACGCATTCTCATTAAGGAATAAACAAAAACTGCAATAAACGCAGGATGTACGACAGAAACGTGACATACAAGACGGCTAATTAGCAATTACCCAAGAATGATAATTAGCTAACCACGATAGGGATGCAAGTGCATCTTGTAGTAGCAGTAGTACCTATCAAGATAGGTGTAGTTTATAAAATTACTGTAATCTGTAATCAATAATTTTTAATTTTAAGTTAAATGTTCACTCATATCTTCATTGTTGATTTTACGACTAAGTCGTCTGGTGTTCCATAAATGTTCTTTACAATCAAAAGTGTTCCACGGCTTCAGAAAGGTTGAAAACCACTGTTCTAGATACTTGTGAATGATGACTTTTTAATGATTATCCCAATATCAGTAAGATAAAAACATTTCGGAGAAGAGATAGTTCTGGTTTGAATGCAACATAACCCTAAATTATTAAACATGTAACTAACTCAACACTAGTTATAAATGATAACAATAAACAACAACAATTTTTGTGGCTTAATTTACAAAAATAGAGATTGCTAGTGTCCTTAGATTTAATTCGGATTATTAAATTACCAACTTTATACTTACATTTATTATTTATCCCCATCTTCCTATTGAATCACCAATTTGTTCCTCCGGGTTAGAACTTTCGTAAATACGAAAGCCTCCATTTCTATGCTTCGTACCTTTCTGTGAATGCCTATAATATCTAGATGCTTCTCTTGGTTCATGTTTTAGCCACTGATGTGCTGACCAAACATTTGTCACCATTATCAGTGCAAATATTACCAATGTACCGAAAATAGAAAACTTCATATTGATGTTTTTCTTAATGAATTGTTATTCTAACAGCTAGCAGTACATTGATGCTGTGCAACATAAGAATATGGTATAAAATAATGTTTGTTAAAAAGAGGATGTGGTTTGATATTTTTTCTTTAATCAGTGGCGTGTTTAAGATTTTGTTGCAATTTAAATGTTTATCGGTCCAGAGAGATTTTTATATGTATGCATAACGACAAAATTCCAATCAAGGCTTTTAAATACTTTACAGCTTTATTCCATTTTTTTATAATGTGAGCTCAAAATCACTTCGCTTCAGTAGTTTCCACTACTTCGTTTGTGAGTGTCTAATTTTAGCCAAGATTTCAATTTGTTGGACATTGAAATTTCAAAGTTTAGGTTTACCAGAAATAAAATAAGCTAGAATTGTGCAACTCTTTATTTGTAATGAAAAATATACAACAAACAATTCTTACAACGATAAACAGTAATTTCCATCAACCGTTCGCCCGACGAAGGGGCATCTATGGACTGAAACGTCTCGTTTCCTTAAAATTGACTTTTACTAGAAGAGCGTGCAGCTAAACTCGCCGATTTTAATAGAATGGCGTGCAAAGTTTAACGGCAAGCAGCCTCTCGAAGTAATACCGGTTGATAAGCCTGATGACAGCCGTAAAGTCAGCATAGTCGCGTGGACTAGGTGACAAGCTTATAAGCTATATGTCCCCGGTTCGATTATTATTGTTTGTTTCTATTTTGATTTATTGTTAAAATTATATTATTCCTATTATTTTTATTTCATAAAAAAATGCAGTTGACGGTTTTTAATGCATCCGCACCTGTCACTGTCTATCCGTCCTTGTCCCCGTTAGTTCCATCTGCTTACTACCCCATACCTTCAACTCCTCACACATCTCTTTTCCTATTTCTAGCCGATGTAGGTACTATTCATGCCTTCCCCGCCCAAAACAGCGTTCCCAGACCGACTATGGAACTGTGGTTGTTCCCTAGCGTTGATTGTAACTGCAAATCTTCGTCTGCTTCAATAAGCCCCTCTGACCCTTCTGATCTGATTTGAGTGCTTTCTGATTATACTTCCTTAGTTCTCAACACACAGGGTTATCGAGTAATCAATTGGACGCTCTTGTGAGGTTAGCTACATATAGCAATTTTTTATCATTCTAAACTGCCATGAAAAGTTAGGAATAGTCTTTTCACACGTTTCTAGTTTTCGATGACACATACCGTCCGGCTCCGTTTTCATCGTCTTTATGTTACGGAGATATTTGCGAAGACGTGAGTGCTCGAAGCAACATCTTTTTTTAATGATTTCATGACTCACTATAGACATGTACAGATGAAGAGAGAACTTAAGTATGTTGTGAACGGCTGAGTGTTAAGACGCTTTTATGCCCAATAAACGATGGTAAATACGAGATATTAGATGTAAAAAGACGTACATACATTCTATTTGTTATTATAATTATTATAAAAAAGACTGTTTTATTTTTATCACATTTTCTAAATTAATAATTAAATTACCGTTTTAGTCTTGCAAATGAAGAGCAAAAAGTATAGGTCGACGTCAAAAAATTGCTATCAATGGGGTGATACCATGAATTACCGCACCAAGTGACACCATGCCCAGTGGCGCCTCTGTACTGGATATTTGAATGAACAAGGAATAAAGAAAAGTGCATATATAGTTACAGATATGTGTATGTATAATAAAGTTGATAAAAGCATATTTAATGTGAAATCTGTTGTTACTTAGTTTCAGATAGTTTCTTATATTAGAAATGATAGAAAATCAGTTAGCCAAAGTCCACTTGGAAATATATATTTTTATTTTTATATATATTTTTGTAAATTCGTATAAATTAAATATTAATACTTTAATTTTTTAATATTTTCGATTTTCTGTTCTCTTTTTTATGATACAAAAAATAAGTTGATAAAAATCAACGCATGGGTCATTTAAAGCTTCGTGGGTCAGTGTCTGACCCGCGGGTCATAGGTTCGCCACCACTGACCTAGAGCATAAGTTCTTCCTAGAAAATCTTACCAACCGTGTTAATATGATGATTATCTTATGCATTAGTAAAAGATTAGAGAGGGCGAGTAATTAACATACAGGATTAATATTCAGGTAATGACACCAAGAAAACTCAACCTGATGTAAATGGAATTTGAAAAAAGCAATTAAGCTGTAAAGTAAAATTTAACAGAAATACTAGCCTTACTAAGAATTTAAATTAGAAATTACAAATATCATTTTAGTTTGGTTAGATTTTTTGGCGCAGAATTATCGCCGCCGAGTTGTCCCATACCGTTTATATAATACTTCTTTATTTCAGCTCAAATATTGAATTTGCGATGAATATTTTAGTATGTAGTTTGTGACTTGATAAAAGTTGTTATCCAACAACTCTAAACAAAAAGGGCTCTGTATTGATGTTTTTAAACAATTAAATTTGAAGTTTACTAACTTGTGAATAACGCCCACTACCTGCTATGCGCTCTTTACAAATTTCTCCTGCCAAAACTATTAAAACATCCCGCTTGCCATTTTGCATTTAAATACAGAAATGTTCAAAGAATCTGTACAATTTTTTCTAGATTTTTAAAAATGTGACCACACTGCTTTTCTGCAATTTTAAAATATTTCATTTAGAAAAAAAAAATTCGTTTGGTAACAAAAAATTATTAGGCCGTCCAAAAAGCCTGCGTACTTGTGAGCAATATATAAAAAAATAGTTTGTTCTAGGATAAATACTTTATATTTTTTTAAAGATGTGCAAGGACTATTGATAATTTTTTCAGTTTGAATATTTCCAAAGTTCTGCGTAATCTAGCAAATTGATGAATGAACGTTATGTTCTTTAGTTGATTGCTACCTCATAATTGATTTTCATTGAAATCCGTGAGATCGACCCATTTTAGTGATTGATTTCGCATGGCATGATCCTAAATGAATTAATTAGAAACTATATAAACGATAAAATAGAGCATAAAAATAATACAAAATACAAATATCAGCACTTTTAGTATCTTGAGTATTGAGTGATACATAAATGAATTTATTAAAAATATATAAACGATAAAATAAAATATAACACACAAAAATAATACAAGTATCAACACTTTTAGGAACGATCACATATGAAATGTCAGGTACTTATAAAGTAATACTGATATGCTCATCAGAAGTAAGTTTTACACAGTAAGAAGACTAAAAAAATACTTTTAATTTTACATAAATAAAGCATTAAATTATATATTGTCATGTATTGTACATGCATAGGGAAATTTAGGCTTTCAGCAGCCCGAAATACATATATGTTGATTTGGTTGCCTAAGCCCCCAGGCGACAGATTTGGGGAATCATTAAATTTAGATTAAATGTAATTGCAAACTGTTTATTTTATAATGGATGCACTCTAGAACCCGTTATATACAATGCGTTTCAAAAGTCTGGAACTATTGAAATAAAATTCAAACAAAAACTTTTTGAGACAAACGCTCTGACAGGTCAATTTTGGTTTTAAAAAAGAGAACTTTTTATATCCACTGAATTTTTCGATCGTCATTTGTTTTTGACTTATGACGTCATCGGATTTTTTTTTAAATTGCAACCCATATTTTTTTTGATGGATTTGGATAAAGCTTGAAATTCTGGAAACAGAAATATGTACAAGTACAACCTTGACTTTGATAGTTTCTGAAATACGAGGCATTAAATTAAATTGGAGCAATTCGTCCAGAAACTCTCCGGAATGTGTTACAAGATTTTGAGTATCGCCTAGGATATTGCCAAGAAGTAAATGGGAATCAGTTTGAACATCTTATTTAGTTTAGTTATGACAATAAGGTTGTTAACTTGCTCGTTTCTACAGTAAAATAAAAAAAAATGAAAAAAATTTAGCGCTACTTCAGCTTTTTTTCCAAATTTTGAGCTTGATTATCTTGTAAACTATCAAGGTCAAGGTCATACTTGTGCATATTTTTATGTTCAGAATTTCAAGCTCTATCCAAATCCATCAAAAAAATATGAGTTGCAATTTAAAAAAAAATTCAATGACGTCATAACTCGAAAACAAAAGGCGATCGAAGAATTAAATTTATACAAAAATATGTGTTTTTTAAAACTAAAGTTGACCTGTCAGAGCATTTTATTTCAATAGTTCCAGACTTTTGAAACGCACAGTATAATGCAGGAATAAGTTTTAATGTTGATTTATTTCATAAATTTGATTTTTCTTAGTAAAACGATGTTGCACTGCCCTTATTGATTTTTTTTTATATAATTAGGTTTTAAAGCTATTTCAAGGCTTGGTTACACCTGAGGCAGACACAGGGCCTGTTAGTGGACAAGTATGCACAGGTTGATTGCCTTACCTGAGAGTTTAGTCTTCCAAATTTGTGAAGTTGTTTTGTATGTCAACGATTTCAGTAAATTTTTCATTATTTTGTCTTAAGCCAAGTTTAATTAATCTGTTAAGGGCATATATTTTATTATATTATTGTTAAGTAGGATCTAGAGCACATTTGAGACATAAGTATTAATGTTTGTATCATGTCATATGGGATTAAAGATCACTTTTGGCTGCGTATTGACATAGTAATCTTAAAGTATGAGATTTAATGTTATTTGATAGTTTGGATAAGTAAAAAGTTGTAAATATTGTGCTATAGGTTCTAAGGAAGGATTCTATATGCAAAGATAGATGTAATTAACTATTTTAGATTATTTTATATTTTAATGTGTAACTGAATGCATTCAAGATGGACGCCATTGTCAAGCTAAAACAATCTTATTTTTCAACCAAATTAACATTGTAATATGTCTTTTTGAAGAGTACATTTCTTCTACAAAACTATAATATTAGTTTTGGGTTTATTAATAGTTATGTTTGATTAAAAAATATTTAGTTAGTTTCAGTAAGTGTCAGTTTATTCTTTTGTTTCTGAAAAAGGTATAAAAGAAGATCAGAATCTGGGCACTATCTCTTTAATTTTGTATTATTCATCGAGTATGTACGTTCACGTAGCAAATTTCAAAAATTTTAAGGTTAAGCGCGGAAATTTAACTGTTGACATGTGTCAAATTTTGAGATTATAATTTTGTTATGTAAAGTGGTTGTCAATTATGAAAGTTTTTTAAAAGTTGTGAGTGACAATAATAATAAACAATTTGAATTTATAAAATAAATAAAGATTAGTAAAAGTTTCACAGTTTTATTAAAATACAACCTGACAATATTGTTTCGACAGCTATGCTGTCATTATCAAAGGTAATATAATTATAAGCAAACACGTCGCTAAGGTAGATACAAAAATAGGTAACTAGATAAAATAATAATAATAAACAGAATTAAATATCTAATACTTCGAGTATTAGGATTCGGGTATTCGGAGAATTACTGAGCTCAAGTTGTTCATTCATTAAAGGTACCCTGAGTTTGTGTTTGTATATCTCAAAGGCTTCTAAAATGTCGAATTTGCGTTTGTTATTACAAAAATGTAGGAATTTAATATTATTTTGAGGAGTCATTGTGTGATTTTGTTCTAAAAGGTGTTTGGCGTAATTAGATTTTTCAGGATGTTTATTTTTGTAATGACGTACGTGTTCTTTATATCTTATGTCAAAATTTCGAAGTGTTTGTCCAATATATACTGAACTACAAAAAGAACAATTTAAACGGAAAATGCCCGATTTCATGATATCTTTAGCATTAAATAAAAATGAAAAAGTGTTAGTGTTGGTTTTAAATGTTATTTTATAATTGTTGGTTTTTCTTAGTATATGTGC
Source organism: Agrypnus murinus (assembly GCA_929113105.1). Classification (NCBI taxonomy): domain Eukaryota; kingdom Metazoa; phylum Arthropoda; class Insecta; order Coleoptera; family Elateridae; genus Agrypnus; species Agrypnus murinus. The sequence goes on from OV816030.1 coordinate 118,251,325, forward strand.
AATTTTTTCTGATATTTTGCCAAAATATGGTATAGATATGTAATTTGTGTCTTCTGTTTGATTGTCAATGGGATATATTCTTTTGATAGCTAACCTATAATCTTTTTGTTTAATTAAAGTGTCAATCATGTTCGGATTGTAATGATTTGCATGTGCTAGTTGTTTAATGGTTGATATCTCTTTGCTAAAATCTGATTTTGTTAGTGGAATAGTTAAAACTCTGTATACTAATAATCTGTAGGCTGCTATTTTATGTGTATTATGGTGACAAGATTCATTTGGTATTGTTATGTCTGTTTGTGTTGGTTTTCTGTATATGGAAAATTCAAATAGATTGTCTGCGTTAATCTTGATATTTAAGTCTAGAAGGTTTATAGCCCTGTTTTGTTCTGTTTCTAGTGTAAATTTTATGTAAGGGTGGATACTGTTAATAATGTAACAAGAGAGAGAAAGAGAACCTCTTCTCGAACGACAATTGGAATATTCCAAAACATTCGAGAGAATAACTCATCGCACCAAGCCTGTGAAAGAGACGCGGTTTATTTAGAAATGCATAGTAGTTTCTAGCGACCTTCTAGCGTATTCGATATACCGGGAATGTTCGAGCGATTACTAGAACATTTACATGGGGATATAAAATCGACTTCGCAGATAAAAGAGGGGCAGTCAACAGCGAGTAATAAAACGTGTATCACGAAATAAATAGTAAAGATAAATGTTGTATTAGCAATTTATTGTCTGTAAATAGTAGCTTTAGTTTGTAAACAGTTTATAATCATAGTGTTAATTTATAACATTTTCATTAGTGTATGTAAAATAAATATTTCTTTGTGAATAGACGATTTAAACAGCACTTGTGTTATTATTTTAAAAAGAACGTTACAGTGGTGTTACAGGTGTGAGGTTTTAAAATAAATAAAATCGCGTAATAATTAAATAAAGTGCTGTGAGAATAAATCTTTAGTGTTAAAAATAATTTCAACAAACAATTAAAATGGTGATGAAATTGTTAAAAGATCTCTTAGTGATAGATTTAAAACGGGAATTGGACGAGAGGGACTTGGATAGTAATGGAAAGAAAGAAGTTTTGATAATGGCTTTTAGAACAGAAGGAAGATCCTGAAAATTACCGCTTCGAGATACCTGGACCCGCAATTGATACTAATTTGTTGTTAAGTAAAATGGAAGAAAGTTCTAGAAAAGCCGAAGAGAATGCTAGAAAGTCCGAAGAGAATGCTAGAAAGCTAATGGAAAATACTAAAGTGCTGGAACAAAAAGTTTTTGAAAATGTTAAAATGCGTAAAGAAGATTTACATGAAAATTCTAAAATGCTTAAAGAAGAATTACTTGAAAATACTAAAGCACTGGAAGAAAAAGTACTGGAAAAACACGAAGAGAATTCTGGAAGGTTTGCAGAATTACTAGAAAAGGCCGAAGAAAATGTTAGGATGCTAAAGGAAGAAATACTGGAGAATTCCAGGAAATCCGAAGACAGTTCTAGAAGGCTTAAAGAAGAATTGCAGGACAATGTTAAAGCGTTGGAAGAAAAAGTTTTCGAAGAATTTTTGGAGAATGCCAGCGCGCTAGGACTATTGGAAGGTAGATTGGCGGAACAAGATAGGGTAATAAAGATGGTAGAAGAGAAAGTAGCCCAAATGCAATTACCATCAACAGCTAAGAAAGACGACATTACCGATATGTTGGAAGATAGAATGAGGTAACTACGGCTTCCCTCAACTTCTGAGTTTAATGAAGTAAAGAAGCAATTTAAAGAAGGAAAGGGTCCTGCCGTAGGGATAAAAGTAAAACCACCCACGTTCGATGGAAAGATACCTTGGTCCACCTACTACAAACAATTTGAGGCGGCCGCTGGGGCCAACGGATGGACAGGCAAGGAAAAGGCCGTTTCTTTAACTGTGGCTTTGCGTGGAGACGCGTTGAACGTCCTGCAAACAATCCCAGCAGGACAGGAAAATGATTATCATTTGTTAGTGTCTAGATTGGAGATATGGAGACGCGCATCTTAAACAAGTGTATCACGCGCAAGTGAAGAATCGTATCCAGAAGAATGGAGAAAGCCTGCAGGAGTTTGAAGCCGATGTTGCGCGGCTTGTCTGATTGGCGTACCCTACGGCACCTGATTCATTTCTGAGACAGCTCGCTGTGCAGACCTTCATTGATGGGTTAAGAGACAGGGAAACACAACAATCATTGAGGCTGGCACGACCAAGAACAACTGATGATGCGCTTGCTCACGCCTTAGAATTTGAAGCTGCAAAACAAGCATCCCGAGGTCATGGGCGTGTTCGAACCGTTGCGGAAGAAGAGGAAGGTTCCAGTGCCAAAGATCGCCTAGAAGAATTATTAATGAGAGTTCTTCAGAAGGAAGAGAACCGTAAGAAGAATCAAGAAGTTCGAGGGCCTCGTTGTTGGAATTGCGTCGAACAAGGTCACATACGACGAGGAAGGTCGATGAGAGGGGGCGGACGTTGACCTTGAGTAGAGATGCCACGAAGATCACCATTCATGCCGTAACATCAAAGAATAGTACCAGTAGTTTGTTCGTAGATGGAAAAATTGCTAATCGAACTGTTCCACTACTTATTGATACGGGGGCGACAAAATCCATCATACGCCCTAATGTTCTACGAACAAGTATGAAGCTGTTACACACAACTACTCAACTCCGTACAGCAACAGGTGAAGTGATACCAACACGCGGAGTGGTGAAGATGAAGATTGGCATTGGAAGTGAAGAATGTGATCATGAGGTGCTGGTAGCCGACATCATTGACGAATTCATCTTGGGAATGGACCTCCTGAGAAAATTTGGTTTTACATTGGACTTGAAGGAGGGTGTTTTGAAGGTTGGTAACGAAGAACTTCCGTTGCACCCACGAGAAGATCCTGTCGTAAGGGTTTTGCTGACAGAAGATGTGATATTGCCGGGTCAAAGCGAGATGGTTGTCGAGGCAGGTTTGGATGGAGATCTTCGGGTAGGATGTGTGCGAATGATGGAGCCTGTTTGTGATAAGAAGATCCATAGTGGCATACTGGTGGGAAAAGCGCTGATCAAGGTTGGAAAGACAGTACCGGTGAGGCTTATGAACGTTAATGTGGATCCGGTGACATTGAAGAAGAGTACCCTTGTGGGACAGTGTGTGCCAGTATTCCGAGTAGCCAGGTGTATGGCCGATGTTCCAAAACCAGCGCCCAAAGACCATGGTGGAAAATTAGTGGGTATGGTCACTAGTTCGTGCGAAGACCTTAACAGAACGGAAGTGAAAGAGGTACAGGGTTTGCTTCACCGATACCAAGATATCTTCGCTCTTGACGATAGTCAGAAGGGACAAACAAATATAGTAAAACATAAAATCAATACAGGCAACTCTATGCCTGTCCGTCAGCAGCCGAGGCGTCTACCTCTAGCAAGGCGAGCAGAAGCCGAAAAGATTATTACTGATATGGAAGAACAAGGGGTCATCGAGCCATCCAGCAGTCTATGGGCATCACCGGTGGTCCTGGTCAGTAAGAAGGACGGGTCAACGAGATTTTGTGTGGACTATCGGCAGCTCAATGACGTGACCAAGAAAGACAGCTATCCCTTACCACGCTGTGACATCCTAGTAGCCAGGATGTACAATATTAACGCTCACGGTGCTCAAGGTTAAAAGGAGAGCTGGAAGGTTGGTTCGTCGATGATAGCTACTAAAAAATAACGATTTGCTGCCTGAGCGCCATTCTAGAAACCTAGAAAGAAGGGGAATGACCAAATACACACAATCATAACAAAAACACAACACGATCATGTAAAACGTATAATTAATATAAAGATTTAATAATGTAATATAAATGTAAATAGTAACAGTAGTACTAACAAATAAACAAATAAGTAATAACCAAAGGTACAAAAATTTAATAAACAACAATAGTCACCAAGGGCTAAACAAACACCCTAGTATAATAAAGAATAAATGGCCACACTAAGGTATGAAAAATGACCACAGATATGACTAACAGCCAGTATAATAAATGTACTACAAGATTTTCTGATAAATAATCGATAACAAAAAATGTCAACAATGAAAGTTCTTTTTTTGTATACAACAATCAAGATATTTAATAAAGTGCAACTTGCAGTGAACAGGAGTGTGCAAAAATAATAAAAGAATTGTTGGAAACTGTGAGAGGTGAGGTAGGAAACAAATATCATGTAAGTATACATAAATTCAATTCCTAACCTTAAATCTTTACCAAACAACAAGTAATAAAAATGCAAAAAGATCATAAAAATAACCTGTATTAATTTCAGGCAAGCTTGCTTAATAAGGCGCCGTACCAGCAATAATTAATACCAAGCAAATAATTTACAAGTACCATCAGTACCACATAATAAAGATTTGAACACAACGAAGGTAAGTAATTAGCTTTAATTAGGAATAAGGATAATAAGAAGGGAAAACACTTCTGTAATACTTACAGTTACAACTCTCAAAATTTACCAAAATATAACAGTACCAAAGATGTCGAATGCTGACAAAACCAGCTACCATAAATAAACGGCAGGAACACAATACTCCTGGCTGTGAGACAATGTGGTCTACGGATGTCTTCATAGATCAAAAACCACCTTTACCGGAGGGTAAGATTATCACATCACAATCCAAATAGCAGGATAAAATAAGTTGACAACAACCAGCTTCTAGGTTGCGAGACAGTGCTGTGGCCTACAGGTGTCTTCAATGATTAAACCACCATCACCGGAGGGTAAGATTCTCACATGGAAATTCCAACAGCAGAATAAAAATACCATTCTTTTAGAACTTGCTTAAACCAAAGCAACCATTTCCATGATGCAAGCCAATAAGATTAGCCAAGTAGAACTCAATAAACTTAGAAAAAACCCTCAACCATTAAGGTGAAAAATGTGGGGTATATAAGAGATGGCCTAAAAATAAAATAATAAATTACCCCCAAGCAAAAGTAGGTATAAAACTCAAATGAAAATAAAAGAGAATTAGAAAAATTCAAAAATTAGTAAACATATTTACCTAGATGTTCTTGGGCCAAAAGTTCAATAGGAAAAGACTTGAAAAATTTTAAAATGTCTTCTCATTATCAAAAAGAGATTAGAATTCCTCCTATACATAGTTGGTAAAACTTTCACACCAAAAGATAAAAATAAAGTAGAAATGGCTGATAATTGTTTATATTAAGATAACCAAAAATACACAGGGGAAAATATCAGGAAACACCCCTAAAGGAAAAATCCGAATTAATTTAAAGAATAAAAAATAATTAAAATTAGTTAGGTAGGCACATCATACAATAAAGACAATTCCTTTTCTTTTTTTTTTGTTTTAAGGAAACTTGACTCCAAGGAATCAAGAGGATTAAATAAAAATTGGGAACGTCACAACGCATCGACGACACGTTAGATACCCTGTCTGGTTCACGATGGTTTTCGACTTTGGACTTGAAGAGTGGTTATTGGCAAGTTGAAATGGAACCTGAAGACCGGGAGAAGACCGCGTTCACTATTGGTTCAGGACTATGGCAGTTTACAGTTATGCCTTTCGGTCTATGTAACGCTCCGGCCACCTTTGAGCGTCTAATGGAGACCAGCCCGAGGGGGCTGTCGTGGAAGACTTGCCTGGTATACCTAGATGATGTGATTGTAGTCGGAAAATCATTCAACGAACATTTGAAAAATCTAGAGGAAGTGTTCCGAAGACTACGTGGAACCAATCTGAAACTGAGTCCGAAAAAGTGCCACATATTCAGAAAGGAGGTGAAATACCTCGGGCACGTCGTATCACAAAATGGAGTGGCAGCCGACCCCGATAAGATTCGTGCAGTTCAAGAGTGGCCAACACCGAGAGATAAACACCAAGTTCGTAGTTTTCTAGGGTTATGTACCTACTACAGGCGTTTCGTTCCTGGGTTTGCCAATATAGCGAAGCCCCTGACAAGGTTAACTGAAGATGGGCGCGAGTATGTTTGGAGCGGAGAGTGTGACACAGCTTTCCAACAGTTGAAGCGTGCCCTGACAACAGCACCAATATTGAGCTATCCACGGACAGAAGGGAAATTCATACTTGACACAGATGCAAGTAATCTGGCCATTGGGGGTGTACTTTCTCAAATACAGGATGGACAAGAAAAGGTCATCGGCTATTTTAGTAAGGTTTTGTCGAAAGCCGAAAGGAATTATTGTGTGACCAGAAAAGAACTATTGGCCGTTGTGAAGTCCGTTGAGCACTTCTACAAATACTTGTACGGACGGAAGTTTTTATTGAGGACGGACCATGCAGCGTTGAAATGGCTTCTACAATTCCGTAATCCTGAAGGCCAGGTCGCAAGGTGGATCGAACGATTACAAGGATACGACTTTGACACCGAACATCGAGCGGGCACTAGTCATCGAAATGCCGATGCTCTTTCAAGAAGACCCTGTCCAACGGATTGCCGTCATTGCTCTCGTTTGGAAGAGAGGGTTTGCCAAGTATTAAGGACTACCATCGTCAACGACAATTGGTTGCCGGAAGAATTGCAACGACAGCAGGAGGCTGATCCCGAACTAAAAATGGTACTGGAATGGAAGCGCGTAGGAGAAAGGCCTGCCTGGGAGGCCGTCAGCCCTTTCAACAGAACGCTCAAAGCATATTGGGCCCAATGGGAGTCCTTGAAGGTGGAAGACGATCTCCTGAAGCTAGTACTGGAGAGTGAAGATGGCACCACCATTAGGTCTCAGTTCGTGGTTCCAAGAAGCCGAGTGGCTACAGTATTGCGACATCTCCATGACGGTGCCTCAGGAGGACACTTCGGTGTGAAGAAGACTTTGGAGAAAGTTAGAGAGCGTTTTTATTGGGTCAATTGTAAAGAAGACGTGAAAGAGTGGTGCCGTAAATGCGAACTATGTGCCACTGGTAACGGACCCTTGGGGAAACGAAGAGCATCTATGAGGCAGTACAATTTGGGTAGTCCTCTGGAAAGAATAGCTATAGATATTGCCGGACCATTTCCCGAAACCGACGATGGGAATAAATACATCTTAGTAGCAATGGACTATTTTACCAAATGGCCAGAAACATATGCCCTACCAAACCAGGAAGCCGCGACTGTTGCTGACGTACTAAGGCCGCAATTTTGAGTCTGTACTCTTTGGAGAAGTCTGTCGATTGTTGGGCATTCGCAAGCCTCGGACCACACCGTTACATCCGCAGTCCGATGGAATGGTAGAACGCATGAATCGGACAATGGGCAAATATTTGGCCAAGGTCGTATCCGATCATCAACGAGACTGGCACCAATACCTGCATTTGTTCCTAATGGCTTATCGTGCATCGGTCCACGAAACAACCGGTCAGTCACCAGCGTCTGTGATGTTTGGACGCGAGTTACGGTTACCGTGTGATCTGGAATTTGGGTCTCCACCTATAGAGCAGGAGGTAGTCGGGAATGATTATGTCGTCAACTTAAAGAAGAAGTTGGAGGATATTCACGACCGAACCCGAAACAATAGTCGAATCTCGAGTGACCGAATGAAGACTTTGTACGATGTGAGAGCCAAAGAAGGAGGGTTTCAACCTGGACAGTTGGTTTGGTTATACAACCCGCAAAGACGTCGGGGCTACTCGCCAAAGTTACAGCGAAATTGGGAGGGCCCATACCAGGTGAAGAAACGAATAAATGATCTGATCTATCGCATCCAGAAGTTGGCAAGAGGGAAACCAAAAGTGGTACACTCCAATCGTCTAGCGCCCTATGAGGGAAATAATGACGCAGTCCCGGATCGGGAAGACGAGGCTGAGGTGGCTATCAATACCGTAAGGCCTGAAGATGATCAGCCAACCTTTAGAGAATTTATGGCTGCGTTTTCTGGAACTAGAAAAGCGCGATTCGGAGTCACGACTGAGATGCAACAAGACCTCTTCCGGGTCCCTGGTGATTATTCCATTGCCCACTGTGTCTCCGAGGATCTCCGTATGTCCAGAGGGATCGCAGTAGTGTTTAGAAATAAATTTGGACGTCTGAATGAACTTCGAGAACAAAATCCCTCTGTTGGTAAATCCTTACGCTTGCCTGATCATGACCGATCCATTTACTACTTGGTAACAAAACAGTTTTACTACCAGAAACCGAGTTACGCCGACTTGTGGAGGGCATTATGGAATTTGAGGATCGAGTTGCTTACCAGGGGTATTAACAAAGTGGCAGTTCCCAAACTCGGCTGTGGGCGGGACCAGCTGGATTGGAGAATCGTTAGAAACATGCTGGAAGTTATCTTTAGAGGTACGGACGTCAAGATCTTCGTCTGCAGTTTTGACCCACAGCCCGCATTAAGGCCAACGAAGAGTGTAGACTGCTACTTCTACCGTAATGGAACGTGTAGTCGAGGTGAAGACTGTCGATATCGTCACGACCCTTTCTACAGAAACCAGGGAATAAAACTTGTTCTGGGACAGAACAGACTTGAAGAGGGGGGCAGTGTAACAAGAGAGAGAAAGAGAACCTCTTCTCGAACGACAATTGGAATATTCTAAAGCATTCGAGAGAATGACTCATCGCACCAAGCCTGTGAAAGACACGCGGTTTATTTAGAAATGCATAGTAGTTTCTAGCGACCTTCTAGTGTATTCGATATACCGGCAATGTTCGAGCGATTACTAGAACATTTACATGGGGGTATAAAATCGACTTCGCAGATAAAAGAGGGGCAGTCAACAGCGAGTAATGAAACGTGTATCACGAAATAAATAGTAAAGATAAATGTTGTATTAGCAATTTATAGTCTGTAAATAGTAGCTTTAGCTTGTAAACAGTTTATAATCATAGTGTTAATTTATAACGTTTTCATCAGTGTATGTAAAATAAATATTTCTTTGTGAATAGACGATTTAAACAGCACTTGTGTTATTATTTTAAAAAGAACGTTACAATAAGAATTAAAAATTCATTGATAACCTCAAAAGAACTGTCAAAACAAGCTAAAATGTCATCAACATAACGAAACCAGAAGATAATGTGTTTAGAGAGGTTTAATTCAAATATTCGATCTTCGAACTTGTCCATAAATATGTTAGCTAATAGAGGACTTACCCATAGGTAAACCATCCTTTTGTAAATAAATTATGTTATTAAAAGTGAAATAATTTTGACTTATACAAAGGTCAAATAATTGAATTAACTCTAACCTTTTAACTAATTCTATATTACTATTGATCAAGAAACTATCTAATAAAGGAATACATTCTTGTGGGGGTATTCTGGAGAACATGTTGCAAATATCAAAACTAACAAGTTTTGAATGTGGTGGAAGATGTATGTTTTGCAGCTTATCTACTAATTCTAATGAATTTCTAACAGAGTATTTCGATTTGTAACGTATCGTGTTAATAATCTGGTTCAGTTTTTTGGATAAAATGTGATTAGGTGCATTGATGTATGATACAACTGGTCTTATTGGCATATTCTGTTTGTGCGTCTTGACTAATCCATATAGTTTAGGTATTTGTGGGTTTTTATTAATGATTTGTTGCTTTTCTAATTCTGAAAAGCAGATATTGCAGTTTTCTAAACCTTGTTTTATTTCTTTTTGGAATTTTGTGGTTGGGTTTTTGTTTAAAGTTTCTAAATTTTCTTTATTAATAAATTCATTAACTTTTTGTATGTAAATATCTTTTGAAAGAATTACCAAAGTGTTACCCTTATCTGCTTTGAAACAGGACAAAATCGTCATATCCGTACAAACCTTATACCAAAACTTATCAGAGCGTCTAGCTATTGGTCTGAAATAACCATCCGTGATGACATTTCAAACTCATCTGGAGACATTTTCGTTAGTAAATCCAACATATCCTGTAGATACAATATCCTGTAGACTTTGCATAGTTTAAATTCCACTGAAATAAAAGTATCCAGATGAAGTTGCCAGTTCCCCATTCTTTCGGTTTCAATAAACTTTTGATTAAACACATTCTTCAAAAATATTGAAGCCGGAATCCTAGCATACTATCAGTTTCGGTGATTATAGCATTAAAGTCTTCGAATGTCTGTCTTACCATGTCTTCATCTACTCCTTCAATATGTTCAAAGTTGTCAGGCTACATATGAAACCTGTACATACTGAAACTGCATTGAAGTGGTTGAATTTTTATCGAAGTGGGGGTACTAGCTTCAACTACTAAGCTAAAAAGGGGGGCACTAGCACCCCCACTTTTAAAGCATAAATTACGTCGAAACTGGGATAGGTACATTTTTTTGTTGGTACAAATTAGCTTTTAATTAGTACTTAATTATAGGCTAAAAATTTTAATTTAATTTAAGTGGGGATGCTTGCTTCAGCTTCTGCCAGAACCCCCATTTTTAAAACTTAAATTACGACTAAACGGGGATAGGTAGAAATTTGTTTTGTTGGTATAAATAAGTCTTTAATTAGTACTTAATTATAGGTTAGAAGTGTTTGAATATAATTGAAGTGGAGGTGCTGGCTTCAGCTTCTGCCAGTACCCCCGTTTTTAAAACTTAAATTGCGGCTAAACGGGGATAGGTAGAAATTTGTTTTGTTGGTATAAATAAGTCTTTAATTAGTACTTAATTATAGGTTAGAAGTGTTTGAATATAATTGAAGTGGAGGTGCTGGCTTCAGCTTCTGAGAGTACCCCCATTTTTAACTAAACGGGGATAGGTAGAAATTTGTTGTGTTGGTACAAATAAGTCTTTAATTAGTACTTAATTATAGGTTAGAAGTGTTTGAATATAATTGAAGTGGAGGTGCTGGCTTCAGTTTCTTCCAGTACCCCCGTTTTTAACTAAACGGGGATAGGTAGAAATTTGTTTTGTTGGTACAAATAAGTCTTTAATCAGTACTTAATTATAGGTTAGAAGTGTTTGAATATAATTGAAGTGGAGGTGCTGGCTTCAGCTTATTCTAGTACCCCCATTTTTAAAACTTAAATTGCGGCTAAACGGGGATGGGTAGCAATTTGTTTTGTTGGTACAAATTAGTCTTTAATTAGTACTTAACTATAGGCTAGAAATGTTTGAATTTAATTGAAGTGGAGGTGCTAGCTTCAGCTTCTGCCAGTACCCCCATTTTTAAAACTTAAATTGCGGCTAAACGGGGATGGGTAGCAATTTGTTTTGTTGGTACAAATTAGTCTTTAATTAGTACTTAATTATAGGCTAAATGTTTGAATTTAATTGAAGTGGAGGTGCTAGCTTCAGCTTCTGCCAGTACCCCCATTTTTAAAACTTAAATTGCGGCTAAACGGGGATGGGTAGCAATTTGTTTTGTTGGTACAAATTAGTCTTTAATTAGTACTTAATTATAGGCTAGAAATGTTTGAATTTAATTGAAGTGGAGGTGCTAGCTTCAGCTTCTGCCAGTACCCCCATTTTTAAAACTTAAATTGCGGCTAAACGGGAATAGGTAGAATTTGTTTTGTTGGTACAAATTAGTCTTTAATTAGTACTTAATTATAGGTTAGAAATGTTTGAATTTAATTGAAGTGGGGGTGCTAGCTTCAGCTTCTGCCAGTACCCCTATTTTTAAAACTTAAATTGCGGCTAAATGGGCATAGGTAGAAATTTGTTTTGTTGGTACAAATAAGTCTTTAATTAGTACTTAATTATATGCTAAAAATTTTAATTTAATTTAAGTGGGGATGCTTGCTAAATGCTAAACGGGGATAGGTACAAATTTGTTTTGTTGGTACAAATAAGTCTTTAATTAGTACTTAATTATAGGCTACAAGTGTTTGAATTTAATTGAAGTAGAGGTGCTAGCTTCAGCTTCTGCCAGCAGCTCCATTTTAAAACTTAAATTGCAGATAAACGGGTACAAATTAGTCTTTAATTAGTACTTAAGTATAGGCTAGAAATGTTTGAATTTAATGGAAGTAGGGGTGCTAGCTTCAGCTTCTGCCAGCACCCCTATTTTTAAAACTTAAATTGCGGCTAAATGGGCATAGGTAGAAATTTGTTTTGTTGGTACAAATAAGTCTTTAATTAGTACTTAATTATATGCTAAAAATTTTAATTTAATTTAAGTGGGGATGCTTGCTAAATGCTAAACGGGGATAGGTACAAATTTGTTTTGTTGGTACAAATAAGTCTTTAATTAGTACTTAATTATAGGCTACAAGTGTTTGAATTTAATTGAAGTAGAGGTGCTAGCTTCAGCTTCTGCCAGCAGCTCCATTTTAAAACTTAAATTGCAGATAAACGGGTACAAATTAGTCTTTAATTAGTACTTAAGTATAGGCTAGAAATGTTTGAATTTAATGGAAGTAGGGGTGCTAGCTTCAGCTTCTGCCAGCACCCCTATTTTTAAAACTTAAATTGCGGCTAAATGGGCATAGGTAGAAGTTTGTTTTGTTGGTACAAATAAGTCTTTAATTAGTACTTAATTATAGGCTAGAAATCTTCGAATGTAATTGAAGTGGGGGTGCTAGCTTCAGCTTCTGCCAGCATCCCCATTTTTAAAACTTAAATTGCGGCTAAACGGGAATAGGTACAAATTTGTTTTGTTGGTACAAATAAGTCTTTAATTAGTACTTAATTATAGGCTACAAGTGTTTGAATTTAATTGAAGTGGAGGTGCTAGCTTCAGCTTCTGCCAGCAGCTCCATTTTTAAAACTTAAATTGCGGATAAACGGGTACAAATTAGTCTTTAATTAGTACTTAAGTATAGGCTAGAAATGTTTGAATTTAATGGAAGTAGGGGTGCTAGCTTCAGCTTCTGCCAGCACCCCTATTTTTAAAACTTAAATTGCGGCTAAATGGGCATAGGTAGAAGTTTGTTTTGTTGGTACAAATAAGTCTTTAATTAGTACTTAATTATAGGCTAGAAATCTTCGAATGTAATTGAAGTGGGGGTGCTAGCTTCAGCTTCTGCCAGCATCCCCATTTTTAAAACTTAAATTGCGGCTAAACGGGAATAGGTACAAATTTGTTTTGTTGGTACAAATAAGTCTTTAATTAGTACTTAATTATAGGCTACAAGTGTTTGAATTTAATTGAAGTGGAGGTGCTAGCTTCAGCTTCTGCCAGCAGCTCCATTTTTAAAACTTAAATTGCGGATAAACGGGTACAAATTAGTCTTTAATTAGTACTTAAGTATAGGCTAGAAATGTTTGAATTTAATGGAAGTAGGGGTGCTAGCTTCAGCTTCTGCCAGCACCCCTATTTTTAAAACTTAAATTGCGGCTAAATGGGCATAGGTAGCAATTTGTTTTGTTGATAATTGAACCTTTAATAACGGTCTGTAGTTGATTTTGATGATGTATTTGTAAAAGTTCGAGACGCGTAAGCGGAATCTTGAATTAATTAATCTTTAATTCTGAAGTATAAATGCGTACTCAAATTGGAGACTAAATTATCTGAAATATTAGGAAACTGCAAATTTTCGAAAATGCAGCAACGGTTACTTCCTGAGAATTGCACCCTGGGTTCTGCTAGATTTCGCAATGACGTGCCATCATTTAAACAACTACGTATTATCTTTAATGTGATGTTACTTTATTACCTTAAAGGTTTAAATTTTATTTTATCTATAATATAATTATTATACAGGGTTTCACTTAAGATTCGTATCATCTGGACAGGTCATAGTACTGGTCAATAGGAACAAAAAATCCTTATGCCATTTTTGATTTTACGCGCATCGAAAAACATTTGCTAAAAAGGTCAACTTTTGGGAAGTGCTGGAAATAATCGTCAAAACAAACTGTGACATCATCTAGCATCAATGTATCAGATATCGCGTTTAAAATACAGTTAGGTAGATCCAGCTCCAACTGCTAGTCTTAAACCAGTGACTATCAGCCCACTTTTTAAAAACAATTTTTTTCTCGGTTATTATGAAAATAGTCACTAATGATATTAAATTTTTTTTTGTCGCATTTTTTGTCTACTATCATCTGTTCAGAAGATACGAATCTTCACTGAAACACCCTGTATAAAAAAGAACTGCATATTTACAGAACTGTATTTTTATAATTATTTATGCACAAGGAACTATTTACATAGCTATTCTTTAGCGAAAACTAATAACGCAAAGTATATTTTGGACTTCCATTCAGATTGTTTACGGTTTTGCAAAGTCGCGTACTCGATCCATTTATCTTCTGCTGGGCATAGAGCTGTGTAGTGACCCGTTGATAGACTATCTCAGATTCTTGTTGAAAAGCGTTTCTTAAACTTCGCAATTCCCGCCAATTTATAATTTTGGTTTTGAAAACGAGCCGATTGTGGTATGTCGTTCAAAGCAACCGGTGGCATTTCTGGTAGGTCTGATGTCACAACGTACATGAAGAGCTAGCGAAACCCGTGGTTTAGAGTAAAATCAGCTGTGCCTTAAAACAGGGCATTTAATCAGCCTTTAATTAGCCTTTAATTCTCCATAAGTTACTTTTTAAATTTCGCATTCTACATTACATTTTTGATGTGGGCTCCGCTAACTTTTTCTAAAGCTAGCGAAACCCGCGGTTTTAGAAAAATTAGCCGAGCCTTAAATTTAAAAATAGGGCATTTAATTAGCCTTTAATTTTTCATATACTTTCCTGTTCTCCTGGTGTTTGGGCTTCGCTAACTTTAGGGACGTCTTAACGAAGCACTTTTGGATAGAGGTAAGTTTGGTTAAATCGTCTTATTTTGGTCTCCGGAATATGTGGTAGCGTCTTGTACAGATCTTTTAGAGAAACCTGTATATATAAGAAAAATAAATATCTCAAGTTTGTGAAAACCCTATCCATCAATATATTTCAAGCATTCGATTTTTTCCAAATCAGAGCATTGCAGGTGTTATTTCATAATTTCTCGGTTGTTCAACATCTTTAGGATTATCAGCATCTTCAGCATTATCTATTAGATCCCTGTTGCTTTGTTTGTAGTTGTCTGACGAAATAATCCGTTCATCTTCTTTCAGTGCCACTCTATGGATCGATGTCTCTTTGATTCCAATGTTGCACTTGGTAGTAGATTCTCTTTGAATGTTCTCCAGCTGCAGCAGCAGAGGAGGGAGAGTAGCTAATTTGAACTGTAAATGAATGGGCTGTTTGGCGACTGTCTTCACATATAGTTATCGATGTCTCAATACATCCAAATTGTTAGTGTCTTTCGATTGCTAAATGATCAGGAAAAAACTCTCCTGCCTCAACATGGCTTGAAGCTCTCTATTTGGGTCATTGAACACTTGAAACTTAGTCTTCAGGCCATTGTTTGCTTTTTTGAAAGGTAACACTTTCCCTATGTTACATATGCTGGACAGAGAGTTACATACTGTGAACGCGTAGACCGTCAGTAGTAGGTGTGTCAAGCTTTAAGTTGTTGCCGAATGAAGACGATGCAATAAATCTTGTCTGTTTTGTTACTCTTTCCAGGCATCATAATCATCTCTACATTGATTTCAGGAGGTGAAAAGGCAATTAGAAGGACCAGCAAATCGGTATCATTACCAACCAGTATATTCTCTTTTCCTTTCTCAGCCTCATGAATTGTAGTGAATACAATAAGGTAGTCAGCATCTACCTCTGCCTGATGAACAGTGCACCCTGCTTTCTGCAGGTGCTTGCGTCCTGTGGTTCAGGAAGGATATCAGTTCCATTTCATTTGTACTGTTTGACAGGAAGTTACCTTGATTCAGCGTAACTACAATACTGTCCTTAACTGTTATATCCACATGAGAATGGGAGAATGATTTTCGCAGGTGTTCCTCATCTTTTGTGCACTGTCTCTTTTCATACCCATCGAATACCCTCCTTTATCTTCCAAAGTATGGGGCTTAACAAGAAAATGCATAGGATCTTTTTTGTAGAGAATATTGTCTTTAATTTGGATTCGAATCATTTTTTTGCCGAACCCCGTAGTTTTTAAGATATTTTTGAACAACGTATGAAAAATTCCGTATTGATCACACTATTTCTTAGGGAATTTTGCAGATCGTGAAGGGATAGGAGTACCAAGCAATCTGCACCCAATAAAGTTTTGTTCTTTTGGTTGTCCGGGTTTGGTCTTTTTTTAGCCTAGTTTTCCTGTACTAATTATTATTTCCTTGTTTATCACATATGTTGCTTTTAGCGGTCTTTCCTTTTCTACAATAAGCCACCTTTAAGTGAGAAGAAATAAAAACATATGATCAGGCAGACTAATATTAATAAATCTGAAAATCTCAAACGCTGATTAAACTTAAATAAAGTGTTAAAAGCGGTTAAAAGGATAAAAAGTTATTCTAAAGCTAGTTGGCAATTTTAGTGCTTTTGCTGGATTCCTCTAAGAACTTCGTCAACAATAAAATGTTAAAGGTAGCAACTAAAAAAGATTAAAAAAAACATTTTTCCAATAAAATTTAATTTTGAAAATCATTTTTTCTTTATCTTTGTAATAGGTTCTTGTGTTTAAATGTTTCTAAGAAAATCTAAGAAAAATCAAAATCCTCAAGCGGACGTTAAAAAAAATATCAACAATCAGTAAAAAAATATAGTTCTGGAATCCACTTAGGTGCGTAATATTTTAATAATACGGCAGAAATTAATAGTATGCAGATTGTTAATGAATAATAGTAATGTAATCATTTTTTTGTGTCATTCTATGAACAATTCACCACACAGTTTTTATTAAATATACATTGTTTCCTTAATGTTATAATTTATTCCAGCAATCTTAATAATACATCTGTTTTATTTAGTTTGTTTACGTATGTATAAGTATCTTTTCAACCATTAAACCCTAGATTACTACAGAAAAAACTGCGGTACACGTACGCGGATAGTAATTATTAAGCTGTAGTAATTGCAAAATTGTTATTAATACTTACTAAAGAATCTAAAAATATTCTAAACAGATTGTATATAACATATTAACATTTGATAATGATTAGAAAATGACGTATACTACATTCTAGATGTGCAACTTGGGGAAAGAATTAATCAGAATCCGATCCGACATTCGACAAAGTCGTATCCGATGCGAATCGATAACCCAAACCTAATTAAAATATCCGAATTCTACCTGAATTTTATCTGCTCTCCAGATTTTATCAGACATCCGATTTTTTAGCCGACATACAAAAGCTGTTGCCTACGTTTTATGATTTGTTTAGCGCTTTGAAAATCGTTTTTTATTTCAAGATGGAACCAAATAAAAATATTATGTGACGTTATTTACGTTTTCAAGTTCGAACTACATATTTCGAAGGCTAAATATTTTACCAAAATTTGAAGGTGCCATGTTCTAATCAATAACCGCTCGGATATAATTTCGCCACAATTCTCAAATGATTCAAGTTAGCATGGGGAGGACGACTTTGACCTGAAATGTATGCAGAACTAGTAGATATGTTTAACCACAGGTTTCAATGGAATGAAAAGTCAACTAGTACTCTTCATTAATATATTAAATTCTTAAAAGGCTAATGCTAGGTGGACTGGTACACATGTATGCATTTATATATGAGCAAGTGAAACTGTTTGCTAATTATGCATAAAGATGTTGTAGCTCTTCACGTAAAGAAACGAACCATGATAAACCAGCAGATGAACCATAAGCAACCAGCAGATTAAAGTACACCGTTAATAAGTGCATTACATTATCAACTGAATAATCCTCGAGAATGCCTACTATTGCTTCCAAAGTTCTCATTGCCTTTGCATGAAGAAAGTCTTTATGTTACCGAAATAGTTACATCATTAAATGATTCTGTAGAGTTGGCAATTAAAACGAAGTCACAGTCTCTGTGTCCAGATTGGTTTAGTAAAAGAAAAAAACGAATCACTGGAAGTAGGGCATATGAATTGTTTACCTACTGTAAAAATACAAACCCCAATTGGGAACATAAAATAAAAAACATTTTTGATACCAAGTTTTATGGTAACATTGCCACTAATTATGGTCAACAACACGAACACTTAGCAATATTAAAATATGAAGAGATATCTCAGAAGCGTGTGCATAAATGTGGACTAATAGTTCATCCTTCAGTACCCTGGTTAGGTTGTAGTCCTGATGGTATTGTTATAACACAAGATCGTGTTGAAAAGATTATCGAGGTAAAATGTCCGTTTAAAATTGCAAATAAATCTATTATCGATGGTATTAATAGTGGCGATGTAGATTACTTAAACACCATTGAAGGAAAAGTTTCATTAAAAAAGAGACATAAATATTATTGCCAAGTGCAATTATTAATGGGCATTTTAAATATAAATAATTGTGATTTTGTTGTATACACTGCATATGATAATTCTGTTTGTATTGTAAATGTAGAGTTTGATGAAGATTTCTTTATAGAAGTTATAACATGTCTGAATTTTGTATATTTTGTATTTTTTTTAAGTATTTTGGCAAAAAGTTCACACAAACTATTATAAAATAACAAAATTAAGCGTTCAAACTCGAAGACATTCATGACTTCACTATCTAATTCTCAATTGATAGTACATAATTGTTTGCAAATATTTTTAAGATTGTTTTTGTAAATTTTATTAGGATTATTATTATTATTATTCTTAGAGATTGTTAAAAACCCGCGCGCGTAGTCTTGCAACGCATAGCTGAAGCATAGCGTAGCCCATACCAAGTAAGACTAAAATAATTTTGTTGGAAAGAAATAGAATGGAAAAGAATGGCAGTTAGAGGTCTTTGCAGTAGAGTACAGGTCGAGAAGTGATTGGTTTTGCTGGTGTTTCTTTCTGAGTTATCAGCTCTATAAGTAGAGTTTATTCAAGCGAGAGTCTCAAAAAGTTGTACAAATCTCTTCCTATTTGGACTTTAATCCAACGCTTTCGGACTACACTTGGCCTGGGCTTCGCCCCAATAGGAGTTTGAAATCTGGTGATTTGTATGATAGAGATTTTTATTGTTTTAATTTCTTGCAATTAGCTTTAAGAATGAAATAAAATTATGAAATTTATAAATACAAAGATTAGTAAAGTTTCACAAGTTTTATTTAGTATCTTTATATTATATATCTTATTTTATAAATAAAATTGGTTATAGAAAAAGTCTACTATTAACCAATCATTCTTAAACTTTAATTTTTGTTATATAATTTTGCTTATTATATTATTTATTTTATATGCATAAATATATTATTACTTTACTCTTATTGCTGATTAAACATTTGTTTGATTTATAATTTATACATTTAATATGAGATCAATAAATACATAATTAAAAATATGAGACAGTTTATCTTAAATTTAAAACTTATCAGAGGACAAAATAGGTTCTGTCAGATGGATAAAGCAGCTGCAATTACCATTATGTCGTCCACTACTGGTAAAAGTGACCATGGAAAGCGATTTTTTAGAATCGCAAATAATTTCAATCGCTGAATCTTTCTTTCAACATGAACTCTAGCTCTAGCTATATTAGCTGTCATCTCTGCTTCTTCCTTTGTTAATTGAGAACGGCCTCTTCCTAAAAATGGGGGTCGAATCAATTTGATATAATTTTCTTCACATTCTTTATCAATTAAAAATCCCCTATCTACCATCACAGCATCTCGTCCAGGAATTAATCTTGAAATTACATTTTCATTATTAAAAATAGCCTTATCAGAGGCTCGTCCTCCATATGCCCTGCTAACAAATGTTATTAAACCTGATGGAGCTACGCCTATTAAAAACTTGATAGTATGGTCTTTTTTGTAAAATGAATACGAACGTAACCTGCATTTTCAACAATTGCTCTTTTGTACAGGAATTTCTGTGCAGTCGTACAATTTGAAAAGTTTTTGAAGCACTTCGGTAGATTTCCAGTTGCCTCTTCTTTCTCAGGAATTCTAATACTTTTAATAAGGCACCTAATATTTTGCACGTCTTATAAAAGTGTTTCCTAGCAGTTATGAGCAATTCCCCTCAAATATTCCAAATTTGGCCGATTGCCATATTGTTGACAAATGGTTTTTATTCGCTTCGCCGTATCTTGGTATGTTTTTACCTGGCGGTTCGTTTCCTGCTATATACTGCTCAACTTTCAAACAATTTAAACTTTCCTCTTATTTTCACATATACCAATTTCCCTGTCGCCTGGACTATACATGATAATGGTCTGAAAAGCTTAAATGCGTGTAATCAGTTTTTAAATTTACTGCTGTAATTCAGTAATGAACCATTTTAGGACATATGTTTATAGAAACTTTTTTCTTATTTGTAGTCATAGAAGCGGCCTGTGTATAGTCCGCCCACCATTTTTGTAACACCCTGTATAAGTATACCAAGTTTCAGCTTTTTGTTTCTCATAATATGTATGTAAGCAAGTTGTTGCAGACAAATGTTGAAGTAATTGCATGTCCTAAGAAAAAAAAATGGTTCTCATGTACAGCTAATCTTTAGTAGAATTATTTGCACACAAAATGACATTTTTCTTAAATTGAAAAAAGACTTACTGGCAAATATTACAAATCTCCATTTCGTGGACTGTTTACTAATTCAAAGTACGTATACTCGCCGTTACAACTTTCTATATGAAACAAAAGAGTATTGAGTGCATTTTCAATGCAAAAGAAAAAGAAATACAGTGTGGTGAAAAGTAAGGAACAAAATTCATAATTGCGTTATTTAATGTTTTCAAGCAAAACGCCCGGACAAGTCAATTTTATATTTTAATTAGCCACCTTATGACATAAAAATTTTACTTATGACGTGATGTATTTGTGCACAATGACGTTATCATTGGTTATGACAACCCCTATTTTCTTGCTGGTTGTTATAGATGGTCCAACTACTAATGATGGTGTAAAAAAATTGGTACCTCAGATAACTATTTTTTGAGAAAATAACACACTTAAAAATTAAAACTTGTTTTTGCAAATTATCGTTATCACGTCTGTGTCATTGATGTTTGACGGACGAAACAAAAACTAATACTCGTAAATTTGACGTTTTAAAAACAGCACTTGAGTATTTTAGTGAGAATGTGAAAGAGGCATTTTTTTACGAAAGCGAATTCTCTTTGCCGTTAACAAAAAATGGCAGGTTTAACTGAACGGGAAAAAATAGAAATTTTAATAATGGTTGGATATGGTGATAAGCTAAGAACACATGAGTAAGCATGTGAGTTATTCAACCAAGAACATCATGATAGACCGTCTATTGCAAGATCCACAGTAAGTAAATTGGTTGCCAAATTTACTGAAACGGGATCCGTCCATGATTTGCCTCGGCAAGGTCGACCTCGAGCAAACGAAGAAACCAGATTAGATGTGTGACTTGAAGCTGAAGAAAATCCTCACCATTCTACAAGGAAGCTAGCCCTAAATAACAACGTGGACCACTCTTTTGCCGTGAAGTTGTTCAAGAAAGAGAAATATCATCCTTACAACATTCAATTGATTTACGAATTAAACGAAGATGATCCACACCGCCGCTTGCAGTTTTTCGAAGAACTAACGTTGCGCTGCGATGAAGACCCCAATTTATAAAATAATATTATACCCCAATTAGCCAGCCTCGGTGGATTAGTGGTTTGCATGTTTGCTTCATAATCCAAGGATTGTAGGTTTGATCCCCGGCCCGAGCTGGTAATTTTTCATAGCGGAGAAAAATGAAAAACATGCCTTCTTCTCGCATAAGAAGTAAAATTGTAGGTCCCGTGTCAATGCGATGTTTGGCATGTTAAAAATCCCTACTGGGGGTGAAATTCCCCCAGATTCGGCTAAATTCTAGTAGGGTCGGCCAAATGATCATAGCAATCGGTGCCATGAGGTACGAAGGATGCTCCGCCATCCTGATTCCTCGCCCAAAAACAAACAAACAAACAAACAAATATCCTCTTTTCTGACGAAGCCACTTTTTGCCTAAACAGTACATCGTCACAATTGCAGGTATTGGTCAAGAGAAAATCCTCATTGGACTCAAGACTCTCACAGTCAACGCCAAGGGAAATTAAATGTTTGGATTGGAATAATCGGACGGCATTTAATAGGGCCTTACATTTTTGAAGGAAACCTTACAGCAGCACGTTATTTGGACTTTTTGCGGTTTGATTTAGTGCCAGCTCTGACAGAAATGTTTCCAAATGATCACGAAGCAGATGTATCCCATCAGGATATTTAGTTTCAACAAGATCTTCACTTTGGAATAAACGTTCGTCAATATCTTAATTTAGACGAGCTACTGTAAAGAATTTGCGCTGTTAGCGTGTTATTTTCTCAAAAAATTCAGTTGAATGTTGAATTGAAGTTTGAATGGGTTTCAGTTGAATGTTGAGAAATAAAACGCTTATTTGCCGAAATGATAAATATCTTTTATTCAAAAAGTCACTGACTTATCAAATCACCCTCGTACATAAATTATCTTAATTTATTTTATTTAAGTTTAAGAATTTAAAATTGCAACAGATTAGATTAGCACAAAACTCGAGAGGAGGTCAAAGTAAAGAACGACGATCTCTTACAAAATAAAACTCAAAACTATTGCAGAACTGTTTTTATTATTAACTAAAAAATGCGTACTGATTCGCATCCCGCTCTCTACACATACGCTTCAATTAGAAACTTTTTAATAAACAAAGAAAGTGTTCCAAGAATTAGTTCTACCTTTTTAAAGTTCCACAAATTCATTTTAATACTCGAGGACAATGAATGAAGGTTAGTGTAAGTAAAAATGAGAGTTAAATTCTTCCAAAGAATGCTACTATAAAAGAGTTCCAAGAATTACTTCACCCTTTTTAAATTTCCACAAATTTATTTTAATATTTCAGGACAATGTAGGTTAAATTCTTTCAGTAGAAATACTACTATAAACAGTTAAACCTTTTAACACAAAAAGAAATCGTTCCAAGAATTATTTGCCCCTTTTTCAGTTTCCAAGAATTCATTTTAATATTCAAGGACAATGAATAAAGGTTAATAAAAAATGTAGGTTAAATTCTTTCAAAGAATGCTGGTATAAAAGAGTTCCAAGAATTTCTACACCCTTTTTAAATTTCCATGAATTCATTTTAATATTTCAGGACAACGTAGGTTAAATTCTTTCAATAGAAATACTACTATAAATAATGTTGGGCACAATTCAATCTCACTAATGATTGAAAACGAATGACTAAAAATTTAATCATGACCAATGATTAATGATTAATTAGTTTCAATCATACCCCGATGACTAATGATTGATTAGTTTTAATCTTAATCAATTAATCAAAACTAAGACTTTTTGATTTAAATTGAGGCTGCAGTCAACATTCCGTACTACTACCCTGCAGCTATTCACGTCCTACACTTAGCTACCCACTAATAAACTCCAATTTTATAGGTAAACAAATTTATATACGATATCAGCCCCTAAATACTAAACTACCCTACATAAAATTATGCCACAAAATAAAAAATTCAAGAAAACCTTCTCATAATTTTGGACTTAATTAAGGACTATTTATTGTCGCATAACCCATTTTTGGAATCATCCCCTTAACTGGTAAATTACCTCGTGCAAATAATTCCAAGAAAATAAATACTTAATAAAAAGCTGATAGAACGTTGCATTAATTCAAGACTATTGATTGTCAAATTACTCATTTTTGAAATCATCCCCTATATTGGTAACTTACTCCATGAATAATGTCGTGAATTAAAGATGAAAATCCATGCCATTATTTTGGACTAATTAAAGACCAATCATTGGTATATAACCCATTTTTAAAATCATCCTCTAACCTGGTAAATCCCCGCTACCCTTATGAATAATATCACAAAACTGAATACACCGTAAGAGTCTGAAGAAACTGTGCTGTAGTCTTGAACTAATGAAAGAGTATTCATTTTTTCAAACACCATTTTTGAAATCATCTCTTAAACCTGTCATTCCCCATAAATAGTACCACGAAGTTAAGTACAAGCCTTAATAAGCGAGGCGTCACTATGGACTAATTAAAGACCATTCACTGATATATAATCACTTTTGGAAATCAACCGCAAAATAGATAACTACCCCATATGAATAATGACAAAAAATTCAATAATCTTAAGTTTCGAAACACCTCATGTCCTTATTTTGGACACTGACACACAATCTATTTTCGAAATCAACCTCGAAATAGAAAACTATCCCGAATAAATAAGGAAAAAGATTAAATAAGATAACATTGTTATAATTTTGAGCTATTTACCAAATCAACGTCTAATATAAAACTACCCCAAATGAATACGAAGCCCATCTCATATTACTTAGCCCAGTTTTAATTCTGTTAAAGCACTGCATTTACCAAAGAAAAAATGCTGAACGTATTTTAACAAAAATTAAAGTGGGTCAACATAATAAACAAGTAGGTATTCATGTGGTCTAGTTGCTTTATTAGGGACTGATTTGGAAAATGGGTTATCAGCCAGTGAATTTTTTTTTATTTTATAGTTATGGCTTAATTATTCAAGTTTTCTTTAACTTCGTGATATTATTTATGGGGAGAGACAGTTTAGGGGATGATTTCAGAAATGGCGTTTTAAAAAATGAATATTCTTTCATTAGTTCCAGATTACAACACAGTTTTTTCAAACTCTTATGTATTCAATTTTGTGGCATTATTCATAAGGGAAGCGGGGATTTACCAGGTTATGAGATGATTTCACAAATGGGTTATATACCAATGAATGACCTTTAATTAGTTCAAGATTATGACATGGTTTTTCACTTTTAATTCGCGACATTATTCACGGGGGTAGTTACCAATTTAGAAGATGATCTCAAAAATGAATTATCTGCCAATCAGTAGTATTGAATTAATGCAACGTTATGGCATGGTTCTATTAGCTTTTTGTTTTTATTTTCCTGGATTTATTCACAATTATTATTTTACCAATTATATAAGGGGTTGATTTCGAAAACTGATTATATGCTGCTGGATAGTCTTTCATTAGTCCAAAATTATGACCTAGTTTAAATTGAATTATTATTTATATTTATATGCTGGGGGTGTCAGCTTGAGCTCAAGCCAACACCCCAATTTAAAATTTTTATTTCTAATCCATAGTGGTTGGTTCAAAATCATGGCACTAAGATTTCTAAAAATTGGAAAAGTAGTGGGGGTGCTGTCTTTACTGACGTAAATTGTGGATGCTTATAAAAGTACATTTGTGAGTTAACAATCGTGTGACACCTAATAATAATGCTACAATAAAGTAGTTCCAAGAATTATTTCACCCTTTATAAATTTCTAGGAATTCATTTTAATATTCCAGGATGTAAAATACTAATTCTATATTTTATGTACATAAAATATCAAATTAATATTTAATTTTATAGATTTACTACACACGTAAGTATAATTTATGCAAAGGCAAAACTTACCTAACGTTAAAAATCAAAATTTCCAAAAGTAACTAATCCAGTGAAAGTAAAATTACGCACATCTGAAATAACTGAACAAAAATTATTAAACGAATAAATGAATTATATAAAATGTAAAAAAGATTTTGCGTTTCCACAGTAAAACATGTTTATTTAACTGAATGACCCAAAGGCGTTAATAGTTCCTGTAAAAAGCAATAAAATAATCTCGATTTGTTCTTCGGTTCTATTGATACCATTGAGGTCTATCCAGATGTGTACTTATGTAACATTTGTTGAAATCTATTTGGTTAGTTTCAGGTCAAAACCCTTTGTCAAGTAGGAATATTGACACTTTTCGATAATTATAAAATTTTGATAAATCTCGTACAATTTATAATTTAAATACCTAAATCGAGTCGCTCCGAAGTTTGCCGCCCTACAAAATTTCTATTCCTAGGCTCGGACCTCTCGGGCATATTAGATAATTCGGAGCTGCTTGTAGTCCAGTAAACGGAGGCCGAAAAAAGGATAAATTTTTGATATGTTGTATAGATTGGTGGGTTAGTGATAAATCCAAATTTTCTCACTCCCTCTCCTTCCGCGCCCTCCGCCATCTTGAAAAAACTATCAAAAATCGGCACTTCTTTAGTTTTTCGCCTGTAACTTTGTTCTGGTGTATCTTACCGCAAAATAGGTTATTTAGCGACTTGTAGAGTACAAAGTTTCCTACAAATTTTGTATGTGACGTTATTTTATACGATGAACAACAGCTGTGCTGTGAAGCTCGCACAAATGGTCAAAATTCCGCAACACTTCATTTTAGCGTAAAAGTCTTCATAATCAATAAGTAGTAGTTATTGAAATATTAATTATTAAAGACACACTTTACGTCAAAACTTCCTAGAAAACGGACCTTTTGTAACATAATTTGCGAACATTCAAAAACCAAAAATCAGAAAATTTAACAAATTTACTGACTTATACAAAAATAAATTGTTTATCTAACTGTTTTTGATTTTAATTTGATCGGTTAGTTTTTTGCTATGCGCATTCAAACACAAGGCTCAGAACTGCTTTATACTTGCATTTAATAGTAATATGAGGGGGGGGGGTTAAACCTTTAATTTTTCCTCTTACTTATTTTTTAACTATTTTGCTTAATAAAATTATTAATTGGTCAAGTTAATTGAACACATGTTTTTTGTAAATATAAAACAATTTTTATGCAATAATAATTATCAATTTAGTCGATTTTTAGCTATTTCGACCCTTGTCAAAAATCTTTCACGATTAAATTTGATGAAAAATAAACTCACCAGGACGAAATCGATGTGTTTTTCCCTCCTCTATAAATCATTTCCTCTTGTATAGGGGTCTGAAATGCGTTTTACCCCCTAGAATGGAGAAAAATTGAAAAGCCTTCGTTTTTGGTTAAAATTATCGATTTCTGGATTTAAGCTTGCCTACTTTTCGAGATAATGAGCAAAAACCTCCAAAATTGCCCTTTAAACCCCTAAAACGGGGTAAAAATTTGTTTATTTTATAACCTTATCGGTTTTTGTTTCCTATTGCTAAAATGCACCTTTTTGCGTATTAGCATTTATGAATGAATTTTTCCATGTAAAAAGTCTATTTTTACTGTACTACATATTTAATGGACGAAAAAATCTTTGAAATCCAAAATTGCTTCTGAGCAGGTATTTACGCAACTTTTGTCCCATTTAACCAAATTTGTATCTCTTACGGTTAAAAATTCCCATGTACAGAGTGATACAAGTATATATTAACCCCTTATTATAAATATTATAATGTTTGAATAAACAAGAATTTTAGTAATCATAATTTACGTAATTTAACACGAAACTAAAAAATAGTCTGTTACGGGGTTGTATCAAAAAATATTAAAAAACAAAATGTTCCTTATGTCGGAATATCTTGTCCAAACTCGGTATGTGAACGTAAAATGACATTTGAAACATTTTTTCTTAATATAATTCTGGTTATGTTGAACATAAGATAACATAATTAAATTTTTTTCAGCTACCTCAAAAACCTATACATAAAGCGATTCAAATTCGTTACACGGCATTTTCTTCAGCTTCACTCTATCATAATATTGATTTGACCTTGAAATGACCTCTAATTGACAGCGAGCGATTCAAGAAAGCCTGAAATTTAATTCAGAGACGCCAAAAACGTATTTTTCTGGATTTCTTTGTCATCTTTTTTCAACTTGACCTTCAAATGACCTTAAGCTTGATGTGATACAGGTTAACGGACTTCGGGTTCGGAATCAGCGACCCCAAAAACCCCAGGATATCCTTGTCAAGTCTGGTGAGCAAGCTTGGATATGTTGCATTTATATTTCCCGCAAACGAATAAATAGTAAAACCACCCTCTCCACCCCTCTAGAGGGGTGGGATAAAAAGGGGAAAAATGATAAATGAGAGCGGATACAGTTAAAAGGGAGTTAGTATAAGTTTGAAAGCGATATATCCCCCAAGAACGCTGTTAGCGATTGATGGCATATTCAGGATTGAGTGGAGGCTAGGGGGGTGGGGATCGTCCGTTTAGGGTAATATCGACTTATTATTGTTAGTAGACATTAAAAAAAATGTTTTCTGATTTTTTCATCCAAAAATAATTTGGGGCAAAAACCGCACCAAATCGACCCTCATCCTTTAAGCCTCAGCTGGTTTTTTTAAACCACTGGTTTCGCTAGCTTTAGAAAAAAGTTAGCGGGACCCACATCAAAAATCTAATGTAGAATGTAAAATTTAAAAAAGTAACCTATGGAGAATTAAAGAAATTAAGAAATAATTAAATTAGAAAGGAGAATTAATTAATTAAAGGCTGATTAGATTCCCTGTTTTAAAATTTAAGGCTCAGCTGATTTTTCTAAAACCACGGGTTTCGCTAGCTTTAGAAAAAAGTTAGCGGGACCCACATCAAAAATCTAATGTAGAATGCGAAATTTAAAAAAGTAATCTATGGAGAATTAAAGGCTAATTAAATGGCCTATTTTTAAACGTAAGGCTCAGCTAATTTTTCTAAAACCGCGGGTTTCGCTAGCTTTAGAAAAAGTTAGCGGATCCCACATCAAAACTCTAATGTAGAATGCGAAATTTAAAAAAGTAATCTATGGAGAATTAAAGGCTAGTTAAAGGCTGACTAAATGCTCTGTTTTCAAATTTAAGGCTTTTTAAACCACGAGTTTCGCTAGCTTTAGAAAAAAGTTAGCGGGACCCACATCAAAAATCTAATGTAGAATGCGAAATTTAAGAAAGTAACCTATGGAGAATTAAAGGCTGATTAAATTCCCTGCTTTCAAATTTAAGGCTCAGCTGATTTTTCTCTAAACTACGGGTTTCGCTAGCTTTAGAAAAAAGTTAGCGGAACCCACATCAAAAATCTAATGTAGAATGCGAAATTTAAAAAGTAACCTATGGAGAATTAAAGGCTAATTAAAGGCTGATTAAACACCCTGTTTTAAAATTTAAGGCTCAGCTGATTTTTCTCTAAACCACGGGTTTCGTTAGCTTTAGAAAAAAGTTAGCGGAACCCACGTCAAAAATCTAATGTAGAATGCGAAATTTAAAAAGTAACCCACGAAGGATTAAAGGCTAATTAAAGGCTGATTAGATTCCCTGTTTTAAAATTTAAGGTTCAGCTGATTTTTCTCTAAACCACGGGTTTCGCTAACTTTGGAAAAAAGTTAGCGGGACCCACATCAAAAATCTAATGTAGAATGCGAAATTAAAAAAGCAACCTATGGAGACTTAAAGGCTAATTAAAGGCTGATTAAATGCCATGTTTTCAAATTTAAGGCTCAGCTGACTTTTCTGTAAACCACGGGTTTCGTTAGCTTTAGAAAAATGTTAGCGGAACCCGCATCAAAAATCTAATGTAGAATGCGAAATTTCAAAAAGTAATCTATGGAGAATTAAAGGCTAATTAAAGGCTGATTAGATTTCCTGTTTTCAAGTTTAAGGCTCAGCTGTTTTTTAAACCACGGGTTTCGCTAGCTTTAGAAGAAAGTTAGCGGGACCAACATCAAAAATCTAATGTAGACTGCGAAATTTAAAAAAGTAACCTATGGTGAATTAAAGGCTAATTAAATGCCCTATTTTCAAATCTACGGCTTAGCTAGTTTTTCTAAAACCAGGGTTTCACTAGCTTTAGGAAAAGTAAGCGAGACCCGTGTCAGAAATCCAATGGTAGCTTGCAGAACTGAGAAAGATAGGCTATAGGGAATTAAAGGCTAATTAAAGGCCGCAGAATTGAACCTTTAATAACGGTCTGTAGTTGATTTTGATGATGTATTTGTAAAAGTTCGAGACGCGTAAGCGGAATCTTGAATTAATTAATCTTTAATTCTGAAGTATAAATGCGTACTCAAATTGGAGAGTAAATTATCTGAAATATTAGGAAACTGCAAATTTTCGAAAATGCAGCAACGGTTACTTCCTGAGAATTGCACCCTGGGTTCTGCTAGATTTCGCAATGACGTGCCATCATTTAAACAACTACGTATTATCTTTAATGTTATGTTACTTTATTACCTTAAAGGTTTAAATTTTATTTTATCTATAATATAATTATTATACAGGGTTTCACTTAAGATTCGTATCATCTGGACAGGTCATAGTACTGGTCAATAGGAACAAAAAATCCTTATGCCATTTTTGATTTTACGCACATCGAAAACCATTTGCTAAAAAGGTCAACTTTTGGGAAGTGCTGGAAATAATAGTCAAAACAAACTGTGACATCATCTAGCAATCAATTTTTAAAAACAATTATTTTTCTCGGTTATTATGAAAATAGTCACTAATGATATAAAAAAATTTTTGTCGCATTTTATATGTACTATCATCTGTCCAGAAGATACGAATCTTCACTGAAACACCCTGTATAAGAAAGAACTGCATATTTACAGAACTGTATTTTTATAATTATTTATGCACAAGGAACTATTTAAATAGCTATTCTTTAGCGAAAACTAACAACGCAAAGTATATTTTGGTGTTTCCATTCAGATTGTTTACGGTTTTGCAAAGTCGCGTACTCGATCCATTTATCTTCTGCTGGGCATAGAGCTGTGTAGTGACCCGTTGATAGACTATCTCAGATTCTTGTTGAAAAGAGTTTCTTAAACTTCGCAATTCCAGCCAATTTATAATTTTGGTTTTGAAAACGAGCCGATTGTGGTATGTCGTTCAAAGCAACCGGTGGCATTTCTGGCAGGTCTGATGTCACAACGTACATGACGAGCTAGCGAAACCCGTGGTTTAGAGTAAAATCAGCTGTGCCTTAAAACAGGGCATTTAATCAGCCTTTAATTAGCCTTTAATTCTCCATAAGTTACTTTTTAAATTTCGCATTCTACATTAGATTTTTGATGTGGGTCCCGCTAACTTTTTTCTAAAGCTAGCGAAACCCGTGGTTTAAAAAAATCCAACTGAGCCTATAAATCTGAAAACAAGGCATTTAGTCAGCCTTTAATTAGCCTTTAATTCTCCATAGATTACTTTTTTAAATTTCGCATTCTACATTAGATTTTTAATGTGGGCTCCGCTAACTTTTTCTAAAGCTAGCGAAATCCGCGGTTTTAGAAAAATTAGCCGAGCCTTAAATTTAAAAATAGGGCATTTAATTAGCCTTTAATTTTTCATATACTTTCCTGTTCTCCTGGTGTTTGGGCTTCGCTAACTTTAGGGACGTTTTAACGAAGCACTTTTGGATAGAGGTAAGTTAAGGTTAAATCGTCTTATTTTGGTCTCCGAAATATGTGGTAGTGTTTTGTACAGATCTTTTAGAGAAACCTGTATACATATAAGAAAAATAAATATCTCAAGTTTGTGAAAACCCTATCCATCAATATATTTCAAGCATTCGATTTTTTGCAAATCAGAGCATTGCAGGTGTTATTTCATAATTTCTCGGTTGTTCAACATCTTTAGGATTATCAGCATTATCTATTAGATCCCTGTTGCTTTGTTTGTAGTTGTCAGACGAAATAATCCGTTCATCTTCTTCCAGTGCCACTCTTTGGATCGATGTCTCTTTGATTCCAATGTTGCACTTGGTAGTAGATTCTCTTTGAATGTTCTCCAGCTGCAGCAGCAGAGGAGGGAGAGTAGCTAATTTGAACTGTAAATGAATGGGCTGTTTGGCGACTGTCTTCACATATAGTTATCGATGTCTCAATACATCCAAATTGTTAGTGTCTTTCGATTGCTAAATGATCAGGAAAAAACTCTCCTGCCTCAACATGGCTTGAAGCTCTCTATTTGGGTCATTGAACACTTGAAACTTAGTCTTCAGGCCATTGTTTGCTTTTTTGAAAGGTAACACTTTCCCTATGTTACATATGCTGGACAGAGAGTTACATACTGTGAACGCGTAGACCGTCAGTAGTAGGTGTGTCAAGCTTTAAGTTGTTGCCGAATGGAGACGATGCAATAAATCTTGTCTGTTTTGTTACTCTTTCCAGGCATCATAATCATCTCTACATTGATTTCAGGAGGTGAAAAGGCAATTAGAAGGACCAGCAAATCGGTATCATTACCAACCAGTATAATCTCTTTTCCTTTCTCAGCCTCATGAATTGTAGTGAATACAATAAGGTAGTCAGCATCTACCTCTGCCTGATGAACAGTGCACCCTGCTTTCTGCAGGTGCTTGCGTCCTGTGGTTCAGGAAGGATATCAGTTCCATTTCATTTGTACTGTTTGACAGGAAGTTACCTTGATTCAGCGTAACCACAATACTGTCCTTAACTGTTTGATGATTTTCGCAGGTGTTCCTCATCTTTTGTGCACTGTCTCTTTTCATACCCATCGAATACCCTCCTTTATCTTCCAAAGTATGGGGCTTAACAAGAAAATGCATAGGATCTTTTTTGTAGAGAATATTTTCTTTAATTTGGATTCGAATCATTTTTTTTGCCGAACCCCGTAGTTTTTAAGATATTTTTGAATAACGTATGAAAAATTCCGTATTGATCACACTATTTCTTAGGGAATTTTGCAGATCGTGAAGGGATAGGAGTACCAAGCAATCTGCACCCAATAAAGTTTTGTTCTTTTGGTTGTCCGGGTTTGGTCTTTTTTTACCCTAGTTTTCCTGTACTAATTATTATTTCCTTGTTTATCACATATGTTGCTTTTAGCGGTCTTTCCTTTTCTACAATAAGCCACCTTTAAGTGAGAAGAAATAAAAACATATGATCAGGCAGACTAATATTAATAAATCTGAAAATCTCAAACGCTGATTAAACTTAAATAAAGTGTTAAAAGCGGTTAAAAGGATAAAAAGTTATTCTAAAGCTAGTTGGCAATTTTAGTGCTTTTGCTGGATTCCTCTAAGAACTTCGTCAACAATAAAATGTTAAAGGTAGCAACTAAAAAAGATTAAAAAAAACATTTTTCCAATAAAATTTAATTTTGAAAATCATTTTTTCTTTATCTTTGTAATAGGTTCTTGTGTTTAAATGTTTCTAAGAAAATCTAAGAAAAATCAAAATCCTCAAGCGGACGTTAAAAAAATATCAGCAATCAGTAAAAAAATATAGTTCTGGAATCCACTTACGTGCGTAATATTTTAATAATACGGCAGAAATGAATAGTATGCAGATTGTTAATGAATAATAGTAATGTAATTATTTCTTTGTGTCATTCTATGAACAATTCACCACACAGTTTTTATTAAATATACATTGTTTCCTTAATGTTATAATTTATTCCAGCAATCTTAATAATACATCTGTTTTATTTAGTTTGTTTACGTATGTATAAGTATCTTTTCAACCATTAAACCCTAGATTACTACAGAAAAAACTGCGGTACACGTACGATGTAGTAATTGCAAAATTGTTATTAATACTTACTAAAGA
Source organism: Agrypnus murinus (assembly GCA_929113105.1). NCBI lineage: Eukaryota > Metazoa > Arthropoda > Insecta > Coleoptera > Elateridae > Agrypnus > Agrypnus murinus. The sequence goes on from OV816030.1 coordinate 118,284,491, forward strand.
ATCTAAAAATACTATAAACAGATTGTATATAACATATTAACATTTGATAATGATTAGAAAATGACGTATACTACATTCTAGAGGTGCAACTTGGGGAAAGAATTAATCCGAATCCGATCCGACATCCGACAAAGTCGATCCGATGCGAATCGATAACCCAAACCTAATTAAAATATCCGAATTTTATACGACACCCGAATTCTACCTGAATTTTATCTGCTATCCAGATTTTATCAGACATCCGATTTTTTAGCCGACATACAAAAGCTGTTGCCTACGTTTTATGATTTGTTTAGCGCTTTGAAAATCGTTTTTTATTTCAAGATGGAACCAAATAAAAATATTATGTGACGTTATTTACGTTTTCAAGTTAGAACTACATATTTCGACGACCTTATAATGCTAAATATTTTACCAAAATTTGAAGGTGCCATGTTCTAATCAATAACCGCTCGGATATAATTTCGCCGCAATGCTCAAATGATTCAAGTTAGCATGGGGAGGACGACTTTGACCTGAAATGTATGCAGAACTTCAAACGATATTCTTATCGAGTAATCGGATAACTTTTGAACACTCCTCTGATATACGAATAGTATATCCGATTCGATCCGTGTCCGACCGAATCTGTATCTCACTCGATCCAAATCCGGCTCGGATCAAATACGGATGTGATTTTCGATACACCTCTACTACTACATACTTGTACTAAATGTTTACTAAATTTTCTAGATTAGTGGCATGAATACCAGAAATAGAAACATCCAAAACTAAACTGTTTACATATTACACACAAAAAAGACCAACGTCACCATTTACAACATTAGCAATCAACCAAATCCTTATTCTCTTGTATAAATATATTCGATTAACTCCGTTCATGATTCACTTTGCATAGTATCATCGTACAAGACGTTAAAATCTATAAAATGAAGTTTCTAGTTTGCTTGGTGTTAATATTAGCAATTTTCCATTCAAATTGTTATTCTAAGACAATTCGAGAAAGTCATGGCATCAAAGAGCTTCGTTTCAGAAAGGTACCAGGAGTATCTCCTGATGAAGCTTCAATATACAACTATTATGAAATTCGTTGCCCAGCTGGAAAAGTACGGAATGCATTTGGGAGATGTGTTGATATATGGAAATAAATGTTAACAAAAGTGAGTACCATTTTCTCTATTTAGTCCATGGTCATACTTGGCTAAATCTACACTTTCTAGTTCCATAAGTTCTCTATTAAACATTACCTATTAAACCTTGTATTGTTAAATCATCAGTAAATCATTATTTTAATATACACTTTCTTGTTCTAGGACTGCTGCATAAATCCCAGCTTGGAGAAATCTTTCTGATATGTTATTTTGTACTTATACGCACATTGTACGATCAGAAATAATAATATATAAAAATACAATTGTTAATTTATTAATTAATTATAAAAGTTGCAATTATAAAAGTGAGTTCTTATGTAAAGTGCGATTCAAAGATAAGGACAATCATACTGGGCACGTATGAGAATAAGCTCAGAAATTGTTAAGAAATCAAGTTCATGGTGAAATTTTATTTCGTTTTTGGGATAATTTTAATTAAAGATTTTGCAATAGGCCAAATTGCATAAGTCTGCAAGGTTTGAAGAGATTTTATAGAATTTTACATTTTTATGAAAAATTCAAAACCGGCGGATGTGAAACGGATCATGGAATTCGTTTTTTAAGGTCATTCATTTAAAGATTGTTCTATGTATAGTCTAGTATAGATTTGCAAAATTTGAAGATTTTCTTATGAAAATGATCTTTGATGACCTCTGAAGATCAAATCGACTATCACATCGTATGTGAATAACTTAAAAATTGTTTAAAAGATCGTATTCAAGTTTGCACAGTATTAAGAGATTTTATGGAATTTTGTATTTTTATGTACACGCCTAGAGGTCAAAGCAGATAGTTTTCTATGGTAATTTGAAAATTGTTTAAGAGATCAAATTCTAGAAGTTTTCAAAAGTTTGAAGAAATTCAACGAAACTGCATATCTTTACGTACATGATATTTGATATCCTTTGGAGGTCAACCGAACCATCGGATCATTTTTAAGGCAATCTAAAAATTATTCAAGAAGTCAAGTTCCAGAAGTTTGCTAAGTTTGAAAAGATTTTATGAATTTTTATATTTTCATAAAGATTGCCTTTGATGACTTCTAAAGTCACACCGACCATCGGATCGTTTTTAGGGAAATTGAGAAACTGTTCCAGAGGTAAAGTTCTATATGTCTACAACATTGTGCAGTGGATCAATGTCTAACGTTGTACAAACGTTGTTCCTGGTACTTTGCACCTGAAAGCCCTTCCTGAGAAGCAATCTTTTACGAGATTAAGATTAGACATTTCAGATCTGATATTTCAAACCTGTCTTTCAAATATTAATTTCAAAATTAATATTTCATTATATATCATGTATTTATGTCATTCAAAATTAAAACTTTGAACTATTAATATTGTTAATCTATTAAAGTTAAACAGAAAATTCAAAATTACGAAAAATTCTTGAAATCTGAACATAGAACTCTTATAAACGAAGCCCTGTGTTCAATCCACAAAGAATTTATTCTTTTATTTTCTTTATTTATATTATTTTTAATTAAATCATAATTATTGGTATATGTACAGTAGCGATCATTCGCTAAGAAACGATGTAAAAATCATAACCGCCGATTTTCCAGTTTCTCTGTATAATGTAATTGTAAATTCATTATATGATATTCACGAATATTTCTTTTTTTAACACTGTAATTGTCCAGTCCATAAATCAGGTCGAATTACAACGTACATTGTACAAAAAGCTGAAAAACCGGAGATCACTATTTTTTCATCGTTCCTTACCGAATGATCACAACTGTACATTTCGAAGCTTATATTTAAACCTAAATTTGCGCGCAATATTTGCCCAGATTTTTAGTAGGTGGGCGAAAGCTCCTTAAATGTCTAAGCAAACTCTACTGAAATTTAGTATTTCTGTATATAAAATATGATTAAAATTCATTTTCATCTAGTATGGCTGTGCAAGCGCAAACAACGCCTTTAAAATTGACATAGACAGTCTGTTTGATTTAAAGCGCCCCGCTATGTAGCAACTTTATTTTCGGTCAGAAATGGTATAAACCTATATATTATTAAATGGCATAAAATTCTCTATGTTCTGGTTCAGAAAATCTTGTATTTACTAAATCTGCGGTGAGCTTGATGACGTCATCGAAATTCTTAAATTACACGATAGGTACTTTTTTACTGAATTGGATAGAGCATTATGTTCTCCTTTCAATCATAATAAATATTCATACTGTAACATAAGAAAATTTTCAAGAAAAACGTGAAAAATGATTTACGTGTAGTAGGCTTTGATTTCTGGTTCTCCAATTTATAAAACAGAATTATCTAGCAAGCTTAGGTAAATAACGTAGCTTCAGTTCTTCCAGTGGCGTATTTACAATTTTCTCGAGGGGAGGAGGGTACTCTAGAAAAATTTCCAATCAAAATACGTACTTAGATTTTCACATAAATGACTTGGACTATTAAAAACATTTCCAGGGTGGCTCCATCCCGTTGGCCCCCGCCCCTAAATATACCACCGAGTTATTCTGATAGTCTTTAATCTTCAATTAGAGAAAATGTAGAACAAAACAGTACAAAAATAAATAATCAGTAGAATAAATTGAAAAACTTATTTTAGAATTCCACTAACATCGAACACAAGGAACAAGAATATGATCACAATTTGGGCGCTCGTTTAAAGTCTTTCAGACGATCTGGCACTGACGCTCAACTTTCCAATGTTTCTGACAACGATGGTTTGGTATCCCTTATGATGCAAAAAGTTATTAGTAAAAAGAATCAAGTGGTGAAAAATAGGTAACGTGCACTGTCACTAATGCAATGTTGAGGGCCGTCTGGCACCCACACCCGACTGTCTAATGATTCTGGCAGTGGTATTCCTTATGATGCAAAAGATACCAAATCATAATTGCCAGAAACTTTGGAAAGTTGCTCGTGGGTGACAGACCGCCCAAAAGATTTTAACCAGTGCCCTCTGCAGTGCGGCTAAAATGCAGATTTAGCATGGCCATATTCTTGTTCTTCATGTTCGATATGATAAGATTAATTTTCTGGCTTGGTAAGAAATACATCATTTTCTATTCCTATGCTATTAGGGAAATTCTAAAATAAGTTTTTCAATTTATTCTATTGATTGAAATAAATAAAGATTAATAAAAGTTTCACAGTATTGATTAAATTATAACCTGACAATATTGTTTCGACAGCTAAGTTGTCATTAGCAAAGGTAATATTATAATAATAAAATAGCTGCTGAAACAATATTATACCTTCCTTCCCCTCGAAAAAAAATTAAATACGTCACTGTAAGAACTGAAGTTTCATTATTTACCTAAGCTTGCTAAATAACTGTGTTTTAATAATTGGAGAACCAAAAATCAAAGCCTACTATTCGTAAATCATTTTTCACGTTTTTCTTGAGAATTTTCTTATGTAAGAGAATGAATATTTATTATGGTTGAAAAGAGAACACAATACTCTATCGATTTCAGTAAAAAAATGCCTAGCATGTAATTTAAAAAAGTTCTATGACGTCATCACGCTCACGCTGATTTAGTAAATACAAAATTTTCTAAACATATAGAATGCTATGCCATTTAATAATATATACAGTTTATACCATTTCTGATCGAAAATAAAGTTGCTACAAAGCGGGGCGCATTAAATCAAACAGACTGTATATTTACTTATATTTACTGTCAAATTTTATTATTAAATATTCTATTTATCTATTCTATTAGTAAGTAATGTAAATGCCTGGTTTATACAGCAATTAACAACTAACAATTAATAAGTAACAACTAAGAAAATCTTGTCGGTTTATACAATTACAGATTAATAATTGAGCATGCGCATTGCGCATGCAGTCCTATGTTTACAGTAACGCCATAAAACTTGAATCTTTGGGGAGTAACTTCATAATTATGTAGTGGCAAACCTGTTTTTTTTTTCTGTCAGATATGCGCTCTTGCGATTTCAACTAACAATTATTACAAAAATCAAAATAAATCGATCACTTAAAATCATGCTGACATAGCATTACGTTTATTTACTAACTAATCTTATTTTAAACTACAAAAGATGTTGAAATGTTTGCCTTCTTCAATGCACAGTGCAACACCTCTGTTCATGTTATCAAACACTTTCTGTAAAAGGTGAGGTGTAACGTTATCACATTCTTTCACAACTTTTGTTGTAAATCTTCTAGAGTATATGCAGCGGTGTCTTAAGAATGGTGTTTAACCAGCAGTTCCTTGTCATCGACTTGATCGATGAACCAATTCAGAATGGTGTTCTAGTATCTTTTGGTAGTGATAGCCTCTTCAAAAAAATGAGACCGACCAATATCCTTCGCAAAAGAGCTAGTCAAATGACGCTTTTTGGCATTTGAGATGTTACTGTTATCTTCTTATAAGATACCCTTCAACAACGTTCATTAATATAAAAGACGAGAAAAAACAATTTTCATAGCTATGAAGGACTACCATGAACCTACCAGCCTTGAATTATGGAGTAATCATGCAAACTATTAATCTATCGAGACTGGCTAAACCTAAGGGCTAAACAATTGGGACGCACCTATACTTTCGGATTAAAAATCGCACTTTTTATCATGCAAAATAAGGGAGATATGAGCATTTAGAAAGATCTTAATAACGACGTTTCTACCAATACAACCGGGGCGTCGGCGTCGGAGTGGCGATGTTCTGTCTAATACATTCCTGACTGGTAGCAACTACGTCATCACCCCACAGGACAACATGTTTACAAGCGTTTCTCTTGTAACGATATGTATTTTAAACAGACCATTTTGACAAATCAATTTCTTTTATTTTTGACTATTTATAACCTGCTAAATAAAATAAAATACTACATAAATAACCCAAATACACCTCAATGACTTAAGGGGACCTCTAACAGCCATCATGTAGGGCATGTGAAAGAGATCTGTAACGAAAAAAAAAAGATTTTTACACACCCATTGTTGAGGTATGTTAATGAGATATTTTGTAATATCGCAGTAATATTGGACAATTTTTTTAATATTGCATAAATATTATAGAAATATTGGTATTAATTGCAACATAAATATTGAAAAATATTACACCCAGTGCAGTCAAATTAAAAAATAGCGTAGGAAAGTTCAGTTGAAGTCATTGGATTTTTACATAAGTCTTCCTTGAGGGCTGTTAAATAACCTCCTAAAAGCCACCGCCTGTAGGTGGTGAGCTCGAAGAGATAATGAGGGTTAACCACGCACCTTTGAAAGTCCATTGGTTCTCCTTTCCAAAAGGACCATACTTATCATGGTTATTATACAGTGTATGGTTTTATCAGCTCTTAATGTGAATACTGCATGTTATTTAAATCTCCGAAAATACGCTATATCATTTCTGGATAAACCGGAAGTGGGCAAAAAACGGCTACTCAGAAAAAACTTAAAAAACTAAGAAGCAGACTGGCGAACATCGCATTACATTATCTCAGTTAGTTCAAAAGCTATATAGGTATATAAAGAGTCAAAATATAACGGGACACTCGGTATAATTCCACATGAATACAACACAACATTATTACTTATGTTAACCAAAACAAAAACAAAAAATATACACAAAAAATGATGTTACCAAGGCTGTACGTGTTAAAAATCCATATACCGAAGTATGAATTTTTCCTGCTTTCCGTACTGTGTAACTCCAAAACTGTTAATTATAGAGCATAGTAGCCTCAGAGACTTTTGATCAGAATAATGTAAACTAAAACGTATCACGATTTCAGCTAATTTGACCGGTATCCAATATCCGTAAGAAACGCGTGGGGTTCTTTGCACAACGGCACTTATTAGGCTTGTGCGGCCCTGTACACAATATACAATTATTTACTAATATTGTTAATGCTAGTTGTTAGGCTAATTCCTATGCATTTTCTGTTACATGCTTTTAAAAATAATTATTAAGATTGTTTGATTAAAAAAGTAAAAATTCTAATAAAACGAACAAATAAAAAAAATATTTTTACTATTTATTATAACACCTTCATTCCTCATCAGAAATTTAAAATCCTGTATTAGGATAGCAGAAAAGGCTGAGGGTGGTTTGCTGCTGGTATCCTGATATCTACATTTACATATTGGTTGCACCCGTATGTAATAGACATTGATGACAGAATCTGTAATATCATCATTAATAGTGCTACTGGTTAACAGATGGCGTCCAGTTGTTACAAATTTTCAAAAAATGTTTGTTAAAAGTTAAACATTATTTTAAGTTATTTTATAATAATTTTTAATAAGTATATAACGGAAAATCCATAAACGATAACGTAACAATTATTTATCATTAAGAACATTAATAAGAAAATTGCGACGAGTGAACTAGAGTCGGCTTCTAGCGTCATTTTAGTAAACTACTCTATTGAGGATTAATCATGGAAGCTACGTGTGTTTTAAGTGGTATAAAACATTTAAAAAAATCATAATCCAATCATTATTCTTGTGTTCCACAGTGCAGAAATTATTATTTTAAAAATATTTCTATGCACAAATTTCCAATTAATAAACAGTTAAAGCAACGATGGCAAGTCGTGTTAAAAATAGGGAAACTTTATAACGTCTTCAATGAAAGTGTGCAGTGCACACTTTCAAAAGGAAGATTTTATATTACCAGGTAAGTGAATTTTTAATTATTTCTAACGCTATAAGGCACTTTTATTAACAGATTTATTAAAGAAATTATTTATAAGTATTATCAATTACAGACGTTCCTCGAAAGAAGATGCGTTTGAAAAGTGGAGTTTGCCCATCTCGAAACTTACCTTCTCGAAGATATGATACAAAACAAAATCAAACCAATAAGCAGCAACAACAAAACCGTGAAAAACGGTTGAGAGATAGAACAAATAAACAAGTCTTACAAGATCTCTTAAATGCTGCAAATGCACTTATACAGCTTGCAGATGCAGATGCTGTTGTTATCAATAATGAGCAAACTATTGTTGATAAGGTTTCAACAGATGTGCAGGAAGTGTTGTATGTTCAAACCAATGAAAAAGGAGTGCAAGTAAATACCTTCGAAGATTCTTCTCGGTTTGACATAACAATGTTATTATAACAGACCATCGTTTAAGAATTTGTACGGGGCTTCCCAATATGCAACTATTCAACGTCATTGCAAATACTCTTAATAAATGTGTACCTAGTTCTTGCATTAGACGCCGACTGTTGCTAACATTAATGAAAATAAGGTTAGGGTTAACTTTTCGTTTACTGGCGATTCTGTTTAATGTCAGCGAAGCTACTGCTAGGAAACACTTTTATAAGACGTGCAAAATATTAGGTGCCTTATTAAAAGTATTAGAATTCCTGAGAAAGAAGAGGCAACTGGAAATCTACCGAAGTGCTTCAAAAACTTTTCAAATTGTACGATGGTTTTAGACTGCACCGAAATTCCTGTACAAAAGAGCAATTGTTTAAAATGCAGGTTACGTTCGTATTCATTTTACAAAAAAGACCATACCATCAAGTTTTTAATAGGCGTAGCTCCATCAGGTTTAATAACAGTTGTTAGCAGGGCATATGGAGGACGAGCCTCTGATAAGGCTATTTTTAATAATGAAAATGTAATTTCAAGATTAATTCCTGGACGAGATGCTGTGATGGTAGATAGGGGATTTTTAATTGATAAAGAATGTGAAGAAAATTATATCAAATTGATTCGACCCCCATTTTTAGGAAGAGGCCGTTCTCAATTAACAAAGGAAGAAGCAGAGATGACAGCTAATATAGCTAGAGCTAGAGTTCATGTTGAAAGAAAGATTCAGCGATTGAAATTATTTGCGATTCTAAAAAATCGCTTTCCATGGTCACTTTTACCAGTAGTGGACGACATAATGGTGATTGCAGCTGCTTTATCCATCTGACAGAACCTATTTTGTCCTCTGATAAGTTTTAAATTTAAGATAAACTGTCTCATATTTTTAATTATGTATTTATTGATCTCATATTAAATGTATAAATTATAAATCAAACAAATGTTTAATCAGCAATAAGAGTAAAGTAATAATATATTTATGCATATAAAATAAATAATATAATAAGCAAAATTATATAACAAAAATTAAAGTTTAAGAATGATTGGTTAATAGTAGACTTTTTCTATAACCAATTTTATTTATAAAATAAGATATATAATATAAAGATACTAAATAAAACTTGTGAAACTTTACTAATCTTTGTATTTATAAATTTCATAATTTTATTTCATTCTTAAAGCTAATTGCAAGAAATTAAAACAATAAAAATCTCTATCATACAAAGTATCATACAAATTACACAAGGTTCATACAAAGTATTACACAAGGTAAGATTAAAAACAAGGAATCACCAAATTTCAAACTCCTATTGGGGCGAAGCCCAGGCCAAGTGTAGTCCGAAAGCGTTGGATTAAAGTCCAAATAGGAAGAGATTTGTACAACTTTTTGAGACTCTCGCTTGAATAAATTCTACTTATAGAGCTGATAACTCAGAAAGAAACACCAGCAGAACCAATCACTTCTCGACCTGTACTCTACTGCAAAGACCTCTAACTGCCATTCTTTTCCATTCTATTTCTTTCCAACAAAATTATTTTAGTCTTACTTGGTATGGGCTACGCTATGCTTCAGCTATAAGTCGCAAGACTACGCGCGCAGGTTTTTAACAATCTTTAAGAATAATAATAATAATAATCCTAATAAAATTTACAAAAACAATCTTAAAAATATTTGCAAACAATTATGTACTATCAATTGAGAATTAGATAGTGAAGTCATGAATGTCTTCGAGTTTGAACGCTTAATTTTGTTATTTTATAATAGTTTGTGTGAACTTTTTGCCAAAATACTTAAAAAAAATACAAAATATACAAAATTCAGACATGTTATAACTTCTATAAAGAAATCTTCATCAAACTCTACATTTACAATACAAACAGAATTATCATATGCAGTGTATACAACAAAATCACAATTATTTATATTTAAAATGCCCATTAATAATTGCACTTGGCAATAATATTTATGTCTCTTTTTTAATGAAACTTTTCCTTCAATGGTGTTTAAGTAATCTACATCGCCACTATTAATACCATCGATAATAGATTTATTTGCAATTTTAAACGGACATTTTACCTTGATAATCTTTTCAACACGATCTTGTGTTATAACAATACCATCAGGACTACAACCTAACCAGGGTACTGAAGGATGAACTATTAGTCCACATTTATGCACACGCTTCTGAGATATCTCTTCATATTTTAATATTGCTAAGTGTTCGTGTTGTTGACCATAATTAGTGGCAATGTTACCATAAAACTTGGTATCAAAAATGTTTTTTATTTTATGTTCCCAATTGGGGTTTGTATTTTTACAGTAGGTAAACAATTCATATGCCCTACTTCCAGTGATTCGTTTTTTTCTTTTACTAAACCAATCTGGACACAGAGACTGTGACTTCGTTTTAATTGCCAACTCTACAGAATCATTTAATGATGTAACTATTTCGGTAACATAAAGACTTTCTTCATGCAAAGGCAATGAGAACTTTGGAAGCAATAGTAGGCATTCTCGAGGATTATTCAGTTGATAATGTAACGCACTTATTAACGGTGTACTTTAATCTGCTGGTTGCTTATGGTTCATCTGCTGGTTTATCATGGTTCGTTTCTTTACGTGAAGAGCTACAACATCTTTATGCATAATTAGCAAACAGTTTCACTTGCTCATATATAAATGCATACATGTGTACCAGTCCACCTAGCATTAGCCTTTTAAGAATTTAATATATTAATGAACAGTACTAGTAGACTTTTCATTCCATTGAAACCTGTGGTTAAACATATCTACCACATAAGAATGCTATTTCCGCACTTAGAAAAGATTCGTGTACTGTAATTATTTTTGGTAATATTAATTATAACTGGTTACAATTAAATTCTCTTCGTAGCAGCAAAGGATATACCATTCATTTACAAGTTTGTTAAAAAACAATTGAAATCATAAAACATTTCAAATGCAAATAGAAAAATCGCATTAACAAATTAATTAAACATGGCGTAACATCACGATCCTACAGAGTTCGGTTCCTTGTGGAGAGAGAATATTCGTTATGCAATCTTAACGTTCCTCGTTCTTTACAAGATCAAAAATTCATTCAAAGAATTATAGGTGGACAGTACCCTTAATAAGAATTTATGCTATCGAGGTTGTTTCCTATATGTTCAGAAACAGCATTCCCATTAGGTAAGAATGTATAAAAAGTAGTTTTCATGAGTGTTTTCCTTGTTTCATAAAATCAGGTGAATGTAATATTATCTGAAAACTACTATATAATTAATTTATCAGTTATACCTTCCATACATTGTTGAAAAAATTCCAATGCTATGTTCTCTGGAATTGTTACGTCTAGTGGAAACGGAGTTACATGGCAAAAATCATTCACAGGAATAACTTCCATAGGTTTGTTTGTTTTTGCCTTTCCCCAAGTTTGTTCTACATCAGTAGTAGATAGTTTTTCGAGATTATCAATTCTATAACATTAATTTTTATTATTCATATTAAAAGTATCTTTCATATAATGTTTTGATACTATTTTACCTGTTTAAATGCAGCAGCAATGCAACAATATGTTTGCATCGTCCTCCTGCACCTGCTTTGCAGGAACAAACACAATTCCATTTGGCTGGGTCTTAAAAAAAGTATCAAATAATATAAATACAAACCACATGAACAACTAGCACACTTACCTTCAAATAAATTTATTTCAATTTTATGGGGGTGATCGTTTAATTTTGATGATTGCAAACATAACCCCATAATTAAATTGTTCATTTTTCCACATAAAATGATATGTTTTGCTTTAAATACCTGTTCTCCTTCCTTAATTGGTCTTACACCAGCACCAATATAAATTAAGATATTTGATAAATCAACAACTCCCATTATAAAATTTAATTAAACAAGCGAATTCTTAATGAAGGCGAAGTATAAACATGTAAACAAATCGACGTATCCTCAACCGAGCCACCATCACGTTTTTGTACAGCGCCATCTATAGACATGCTCTCATCCCAATAAGAGAAGCAGGTGTGTCTCCAAGAAATCGTACTGCGCGCCATATAACAAGGTAATTGTTGTTTAATTTCCTGGAAACACTCCTGCTTCCATTATTTTTATTAATGTTCTTAATGCTAATTGTTACGTTATGGTTTACGCATTTTCTGTTATATACTTATTAAAAATTGTTATAAAATAACTCAAAATAATTCTTGAAAACATTCTTGAAAATCTGTAAAACTGGACGCCATCTGGTAGCCAGTAGCACTACTAATGGTGATCTAGCAACTGGTGTCTGTCATGGCTACATACGGGGGGTCTTCAATATGTCAATGTAGCTACCAGGATTCTAGCAAACCATCCTCAGCGTTTTCTGCTATCCTAATACAGGATTTCAAATTTCTGATGAGGAATAAAGTTGTTATAATAGTAAGATTTTATTATTTTTATCTATTTGTTCGTTTTATTAGAATTTTTACGTTTTTAGCCAAACAATATTATTAATTATTTTTAATAAATATGTAACAAAAAATACATAAGAATTAATCTGACAACTAGCATTATGAATGTTAATGTAATGTGAATAGATGGGATTTCGGGAAATTATGTACAGAGCCGCACCAAATCTAATGAGTGCCCTCGTGCAAAGGACTCCGCACATTTCTTACGGAAATTGGATACCATTCAAATTGGCTGAAACTGTGATATGTTGTAGTTTACATTATCCTGATCGAAAGTCTCCAGGGATACGAAGCTCTAAAATTAACAGTTTTGAAAAATTCATACTTCGATACCTATATGGATTTTTAACACGTACAACCCCGGTAATGTCATTTTTTAGGTATATTTTTTGTTTTTGTTTTGATTAACGCAGGTAATTCTTTTTATTAATGTGAAATTATACAGGGTGTCTCATTATATTTTGACCCTTTATAATCGTAAATAACTTTTGAAGTAATTGAGATAATAGAATGCGGTGTTTGCCAGTCTTCTTCTTAGTTTTTTTTTAGTATTCGTCTTTCTTTTCCACTCCCGATTTATCCAGAAATGACGTACGTATTCTCGAGAATAGGGCAGCTTTGTGATTTCAAATAGATCACCTTGTATATTTTTTCACAGTTGGAAAGCCCATTATTTTCCCTTTCCGAAACTTACTCAACAATTAACTGTCAGTGTCAGATAAAGTTTACGGAGATGGAAAGATGGACCCTTAGTAGATTTTGATTTTTGTTGCTTTGTAACGCCATCTGTATTTATTGGCGATTTTTATATCAGTGTGGTGCATTGGTTTTTAATAAATCTGGCAACCCTTAATGTAAACGTTTGATTTATAGTGATTTATCCATATTTCACTTGCTTTTAGATCTACTATCTACCAGTGCTGCCGATTTGCGGTTAATTCTTCGATTTGTGGATAATTTGAAGTTCTTCAGGATAATTTTCTAACCCTCTCATTTATTGGATATTTTGAATACTTTAAAAATATTTTAACTAAATTCCAATTACTTTCTCTATAGCTTTATTAAATCAAAGATTCTTAACAATGGCAAAATTTAAGCTACTTTTCGTTACCGCCAATATAGAAACTTGGCAACGTTCACTTCAGGCGAATGGAAAAGTGCAGTGCAATACCAAATGAATCTTGTCACCATAATACACATAAAATAGCAGCCTACAGATCATTAGCACACAGAGCTTTAACTATTCCACTAACAAAATCAGATTTTAGCAACGAGATATCAACCATTAAACAACTAGCACATGCAAATCATTACAATACGAACATGATTGACACTTTAATTAAACAAAAAGATTATAGGTTAGCTATTAAAAGAATATATCCCATTGACAATCAAACAGAAGACACAAATTACATATCTATACCATATTTTGGCAAAATATCAGAAAAAATTGCACATATACTAAGAAAAACCAACAATTATAAAATAACATTTAAAACCAACACTAACACTTTTTCATTTTTATTTAATACTAAAGACAGAACACATGATATCATGAAATCAGGCATTTACCGTCTAAATTGTTCTTTTTGTAGTTCGGTATATATTGGACATACACTTCGAAATTTTGACATAAGATATAAAGAACACGTACGTCATTACAAAAATAAACATCCTGAAAAATCTAATTACGCCAAACACCTTTTAGAATTAAATCACACAATGACTCTTCAAAATAATATTAAATTCCTACATTTTTGTAATAACAAACGCAAATTAGACATTTTAGAAGCCTGTGAGATATACAAACACAAACTCAGGGTACCTTTAATGAATGAACAACTTGAGCTCAGTAATTTTCCGTTACTGGAAGTATTAGATATTTAATTATGATTATTATTTTATCTAGTTACCTATTTTTGTATCTACCTTAGCGACGTGTTTGTTTATAATTATATTACCTTAGATAATGACAGCGTAGCTGTAGAAACAATATTGTCTGGTTGTATTTTAATAAAACTGTGAGACTTTTACTAATCTTTATTTATTTCATTCTTTTATACAATTAAAAATTTTAATTTTCGGTAAGACATTTCATTTTATTATAACGTGCACTTTAATACACTTGTTGACAGCACAACACTTGTATGACGTTGCAAAATAAAAGTATTTTATTGGAGAAGAAGATACTGTGACCTGGCGTAGACAGTATTTGCGTACATTTGAAGAGTACAGAACTAAAGTTCGGACAATATACTTTCTTGATGAGACATGGGTGAACGTTGGCCATACCTTTTCTAAAGTGTGGACAGATGAAAATATAAAATATAAAAGACAAGCTTTTTATTCGAAGACTTACCACAGGTACACAACATACAAACCACTAATCCATCGAAGCTGGAGACTTTTTCAATTAAAAAAAGTTATTTAATACAATTAATGCTGTTATATTGTTAATAAATAATATAATTTCAATAAAGTTATCAATTATATGTATTCTATGTTTGCTTTTTCAACTTTTGCTAAAGTGCATAAAAACATGAGTGCATCTTTTATTGATTATTTAGTAATAGAGCTTCGAAGTTTTATGATGTCTGGGTGCATGTTTCACTTTAAATGTTAGTAACTGCTAAGTAATTCAAAGAATCAGATAATATAGTACGAGCAAAACGTAACTCCATCAAAGGTGCCTTTGGAATTTTTAACTCATGTATTATAACACCAGCAAATTATACAAAATAATCTGAGTCCTTTGACAGTGACAGTTGTTATTAGCTAGATATAATATTCTGGTTTTATGATACACACGAGTTTAATTTAATCTTTGTATTTATATTATATGTCATGATTATGGTGTTTCACAAAGTAAGGCTGGAGACAGTGAACTCGAAAATTATTAACATTGTCAAGGGTTACCCAAAAAGATGGCTTGAGATGGAATGACCCAAATGGGAATTCAAAGATTTGCATGGACAGCAAACAGCGTACGACAGATGTACTATTCCGGCAGTAAAATCTTTTTCCCTTTGTAAGCGCTGTCACATCCAGTGGCATGTTGTATTATTTTTCTTTAAATCACATATGTACGTCATAAAATACGTAATTTTTAAATCAAAATTATGTATCTTGATATAAATTCTTTTTTCAAAATAAACCTTTTTTTATATTGATAATAAAAACAACTAATACTCTATTATCTTCATTGCAATGGTTATTCTGGACGCGCCTATGAGATTGTGTCATGTCATGAAAAGTCTTTGTTATTCACATAAAATTTGAGAAAAATCAGTCTATTGATAAAATCGTGCGAAATGTTCCGGCCGGAATAGTACAAATTTTGTGCAGCTTGATAAGGGCTTGTGTTAACTCCACCCCTATCAGGCAGTTTGCATGTGGTCACTCCGCTCCTTCCTCGAATACAGTATACGCAGCATAACATTCATATTCATAATCTAGTAGGCCGTAATTTTATTTTCAGCTGTTATTGCATTATATATAAAACTGTTTATTAAATTATTTTAGTTTAATAATTAAAACCTATTATAATGAATACAATTTCCTGCGAGAATAATAAAACAGTAAATAATATGTTTTGATTTATTTTAACTATGAGTCTCAACTAAACTCAACTTTTGATGTCTTGTAATGGGACAGCATAAGAGGATGATGGTGATATTTCTTCATCCAGAATATTTATTCATCAAATTTAATGTTTTAAATCTTTCATTATTATCCTTCGTCCAAAATCTTGGCGACAAACTATGGATCGCGCATCTTTTTTTATTTCCAGCTGTTATTACATTTAAGAAAAATTAATTAAAACCAGGGCCGGATTTAGACTTGATAAGGTTCTAAACTATTTGAGATATGGACCCTTTATAAGTCCGGATATTATACAGTGTGTCCACGGATTGAGTTCACAAGAGGGGAAAAATTTTTATTTTTAGTTTTATCGAAAAATGTCATTCTTGATAAAAAGTTTTGCTTGTTGTAAGACCCCAGAAAATTTAAGAAAAATCATGTTTTATTTTACTTGCTTCATTTTATAGTCAGTTTTCTGTGAAATCATATAATAATAATTGCTACAACCCATAGCCTGGAAACCAGGCCCCAGAAGCTATAAGCTTGTGCGGGATGGAGAGGGCTATTATTATTATTACGTAGGCCCTTTTTTAGCAAAATATGTAATTTTGCATTTCAAAACTTTAACAATAGTCTAGTAGGTGACGGTTATCTGATTATTAAGCAATAATTCTTTCAAATTGTGCAACAGTAATCGTTTGTTTCTAATCAATAACAAAAGTAATAAAGAAGAACTAACATTAAGTAAAAATGAACACCAACTATTCGACGTAGCCTCCACCAACCTCATAACATTTTTCCACTGTAATTCAAAATACTTTAATTTGAGAGAATTATTGCTTAATAATGACATATCACCCACTAGGTTATTGTTAAAGTTTTGAACTTAGTGCAAAATTTCATATGCTTTCACAGAAAAATGACTATAAAATGAAGCAAGCAAAATAAACCGTGAATTTGTTTTAATTTTCTGGGGTCTTACAAGAAGCAAAACTTTTTATCAAGTATGACATTTTTCGATAAAACTAAAAATGAAAGTTTTCCCCTCTTATGAATTCAATCCGTGGACACACTGTATACATACCGTAAGTGGAAATATATTAGCAAAATTTAGTTTCCCATGGCACTTTTCCCTCATTGCTAGAATAATTAGAAAAGTTATCTCTTTGTTACATTTAGAAGGATTTCTTGAATAATAATAATAATCATTGCTACAACCAATTACCTGGCGAACCAGTAACCAGGCCCCATAATCTAGAGTTTTTGCGGGAGGAAGGAGGCGATTAATATTATTACGCAGGCCCATCGTGCGGCTGCAGCCGACTTACAGATGGTATAGCTCAAATCCCACATTTGTATTACAGATAAGGAGAAACTGCAGAAAAACCTTAACTAGATTTTCCGGTTCCGGGGTGTCGAACCCAGTCCGCTTAGGTGAGTCTAGCATGCTAGACGCTACACTACCGAGGCTAATGATAAGAATAAGAAGATTGTATTCTTCAACAGCCTGCGACTAATCTTTCCGTTTCCAGGTCTTTAGTATCAATTTGTCCTACATTGCAATAAGATGTTTTCTTTTTTTTTAGGAAATTATGAAAATAACAACAAGCTTGAAAGACTGATTTTTTTCTCAGATGCTAAATTAATACATCTTTAAATTTTTTTTATTTCACGCCTACACTACGGGGGAACCAACAGCTAAGGTTATCTGTCCCCCATCTAAGATGCAACACGAATACACACATTCATAGTTGAGGTGGCGGAATTTTCCAATAATTAGAAAAATCCCGTCGCCCCAAGTGGGATTCGAACCCACGACACTTGGAACATGAGTGATGCACTGACACCACTCGTCCACCGCCGGCCCTTATCTTTGAAATTTTCAAATTTTGAATTTCTAAAGCCAAATTTCCATAATCTAAATGTTAAATCGTTCATTAAATTCTTATGAGTATACTTCTGTCTTTTCATATACCATTTTTTTATTCTTCTTTTTTATTTCTTCTTCTTCCTTTCTTCTCTTTTTTTTATTAAAAAGAACCAAAGCAATAGCTACACAAGCAGCATCCGTGTCACTCAACATTTTGTTATAAAGTGAATTATTGCACAATATTTATTGCACAATTTTTTAATAAATTATTGAGTTGTCTGGAGGGTGCATCAATAATATTGCACAATATTATTGCGCAATATTATTGAGCGTCTAGCTTTAGGTTTTGAGATTCAAGGCGGTTTCTTCATACAGGGTGATTCATACATAAGTGCATCGCTTTAAGAGGCAATAGCAAAGGTGAGTGGAAGACGAAGATATGCGAAAAAGGAAGTTTTTATCTTGAAAAATACTTTTGTGAAAATCTTTAGAGCCCCTAGAATTGCATTGAGCTTAAGCCTATCCTGACTGTTTGATTACCTTGTACAACCTCTGATTTCTTTAGTTTCATAGCGTGCTGGTAGCCAAGGTCGTATTGACGTTGAAAGTCAAAGTTACCTATTAATTTCTGCTAAGCTTTTGCAAGAAGATAATAATTGCACAAGAATGACCGGATTCGAAGTTCATAATTTATTTTTTTGAAAACTATTTCATTTCGATTTACATTTAATTGAAATTGCTTTACCGCCCTCCCTCTACATTTTAATCGATGCTGCTTATATCTGTTTCACCCTGTATATACTGTGTATACCCTGTATTTCATTTTCAAATATCTACTTCGTTTTAGTTTGATTTATAATGATATTCACTCTTCCAAGATAGTTTTTCTTATCGTTAAGCCAACATTTTTGGCTTTCATATTTCTGAAATTTTTTTCCGGTTCTAACGAAATGATTGATAAAGCGGTAAGAAATTGATTTCCAATTAATAAATGGTAAGATTGCGTTTTGCAATCTTTGAACGTTCTTTTACGAGTCTTTTTCAAGTTATTTTGAAGAATTTAGTTGACTTTTTTTTTGCTACGTAGAGCGCAAGTTTACCAA
Source organism: Agrypnus murinus (assembly GCA_929113105.1). Lineage (NCBI taxonomy): Eukaryota > Metazoa > Arthropoda > Insecta > Coleoptera > Elateridae > Agrypnus > Agrypnus murinus. The sequence continues at coordinate 118,303,703 of OV816030.1, forward strand.
ATCTTTTACAAAACGTCCATGAATTAGACCTCCGCACCAATTCAACCACAGCTTGGAAACTAGAGGAAAAGCACCAGATAATGTCATATCGGATTCTCTTACACTTTACAGGGTTTTGCAGTTCTCTTGAAATCGGAATTTATAAATGGGAAACATTTAATGTTAAGTTATATCATCGTTCCTACCAAAGAAGTTGTAATAAACATCCTCAACCCTACTGAAGAAGTTGTAATAAATATGTTAGACTCGCGTTAAATATTTTCAGAATTCAAGGATTTTTTCAGTTGGTTTCATGCCAGATAAGATAGCCACCCTAACAGATAGACCAAAGTAGTTGCTGTAGAAGGAAGGTTCTACATTGAAACTTGAATGCTTCGGAGAAAAGACTGCTGGAAATTTATGCCATATCCAAGGAGTTTACAAAAGGCATTAAAAAAGCAGTAAGAAGAAATCGTATGAGGGTTCACAAATAATTGCCGAAACCTTGTAACTGCTTCTACAGAGAGTAATCGATGAAGATAAGAGCATCCCTAGATGATCATTGAAGATCACGTCAGAGGGAAAAATATGAGAATTTTCATCAATCTATACCCTTAAAAACGTTCTTCAACAACTCGTTTAAGATTTTAGTTTTATCATATTTTCTCAAGGTTGAGATTCTGTTCCAGCGTTATCGCTGCATCAGAAGTAGAGTAAGCTTTCATACTGCCCTTAGTGGCAGTTTTCTTTACTACTGGAGAAAGTCAATACTATCACTTACCTTTCGGATTATGTCCACGGAATAGAGATACGCTCAGTTAGCGCACCAATGCTAATGCAAATGCTACCAGTACGCACTGGTGGGAGCATTCTCTACTAACTCTCCAGGAGCTCTCCTAATACCGGAGCTAACACCGGTCAGGTTCTTTCTCCAAGAAGATGAGACTCTAGTATTGGTACGGACTTTCTCCACACGTAGTTAGACCACTTCCCGGCCTATCAAGGTATACAGCCTTGTGTGCCCTTGTCAGTGCTTCGTTTAATCCTACCTAAGCAGAATCTCGGCATGTGTCTGTTAACGTGAAGTTGTCTTGATCGAGAGAGATTGATATTCGTGTCAACGTTCCTTATGCGTAGTGGCTCTAGACGGTTTCTGTGGATCTTACGACTCGAACTGCACAGTCATAGCATAATTCCAATACGTTCGCCGCCAAACAGACTATCAAAAAGACGAAAAATGGAGCATGAATTGGTATCACCGAGAACCACTCTATGATTTCAAGGAGCAGTCTAAACGGATAACCGTGAAGTAGTTGCGAGAGTAATTAGTAAAAAGTACCTACCTAGGAAAACTGGTAGATCATATATTTTGGAGTACGCAGAAGCTTAGTTTGTCTACACATTTCAATAAAGTTAAAGTTTTTATCTTAAGCAAAACTCTATGATTCAGCCTACCCAGTTCTAATAGATATTGATATGTTGAAACGAAGTGCAAATACTTGGTCGGGCTAACAACCCCCAGGCCTTTCAGCTACGTCGAGTTCTATTAACCAGAAACCCAAACTTTTCATCTAGTTAATTGCTATGAAGAAACCATAAAAGCTCAAAACCCATTATGGCCTTACACTGAACATCTACTCCCATATTTTTAATAGAATTGACCAGACTTTCGTAATCTCAAACTAACGCGATCGTCTATCTAGGCAACTACTTAGATCCCAAGTTTAGTAGGGTGTTCTTGTATTTAGCTATTAATTACCAAGTAATTCCAAATTTGATTTAAATATTGAAATAGGCTTTCTTTAATCGTACATTAATTGTTCAATACTAGTTTACTACACTTCAACCGTAAATACATTAAATGAATTATTTTCGTAATCATCCCGAAATAAACAAATACGACCCGAGGTGAGATAATAAGAGTGCAAATCTCACGTTGCTAAGAATTCCGTGACGTACGCTAGAACCAACAGATTTCCATTGCTTCATTCACATTTATTTTTAATTAAAAAAGGCTTTGTTCCGATAATGAATCTTTCTAGCTCATTTATTATTTTATCATTCAGAAGGCCACGCTGTACTCCGCGAAATTCCAGATGCATTTTACATTTTCGCCCATGTGTTTGTGATGACTCATTTATTGCAACTTTGGTTGAACTATAGTACTCTCAGTTATTGTACCAAATATTCCAAACACCAAAAATTTAAAAACTTAATAAGTGAAAAAAAATTAGCAAAGCACGCAAGTATTGTTCGATTTTTGCAAGCAATTAAGCCCAAAGCACTTCCAACATTCTGATTCATAAAAATACTTTTTTTAATAAAACAAAATTTATTATATTCGCAAACAAATTTATAAGATCACTTGTGTGAAACATGCTTTTGCACCTTAAATATGAAACACGTATGTAATATTCAAACGTGCAAAATCCCATAAAGTAGCGTTTTCAATGAGGTAAACTACCTACCTATGTTGTATCGTGGTAGTGAAAAAAGGTTGCCGTTTTTGTTTGGGAGTATCAAAGAGAAGATACAAGATATTTTTGCAAACATATATACATCACAGCTTTTAAATACCAAAGCGCATCCAGTTCATATTTATGCAGGATGTAAACAGGTTTTGCATATTATTAACATCTTCTCGTCATAAGTCACTCACTGCACGCCGCTAATATGCACTCTTCTTAGTTGTGGGATTCTTTCAAGCTTTGTCAGCAGACTCAGAAACATATCTTATGTCACTAATGAGAAATTATTTCATATATAAAATAAGTTTTTTAATGTTTTGTTTCATAAATTGTACATTTTATAAGGTGCATGGTGCATGCCATGCGACTTCAACAGAAAACCAAAGAAAGAATGTCTGCTATTAAATTAATAAAGGTAAGGTCGCTGGTCTCGGGTGTCTTTATAGTTACTTTTGGTTTTAATAAGAGTAGAGGCAATAACACTGAAATATATTTAATGTTGACAGAATATTCACAATTAACCTAAATCTAAATGATGAATACAGTAAACTATAATTTAGTACTGTATACTAAAAATTAGAACTAAAGTTCCTCAATGATAGGGAACTATACTTCAATAATTAACCTATTAAAAAGACACTTCTCTCGTTGTTAGTTTTTTTTATTTAATATTAATTAATGTAAGTGTAACTAGTATATCTAAACATATTAAGATGTAATTGATAACAACTTTTCCATCCAGTGAAATGATAGAATTTATGGAAGTTAATAACGCAAAGCTGTTTAAATATATTAGTGTGCCAATCTTTGATTGGATGCTGCAATTACAAAACTCGTTTTTAAGATAAGAAAGTCACTATTTGAAATGAAAATCCACTTGACACATTAAACTGAAAGGTTTCTGATAAATAATTGCGACAAGTCCTATAATTTCCATTTTAAAAAGTGAGTCCGATCAAAGAAGTGAGTATAAATAAAAAGATAAATACTTGAAAAATGGCTAATTGCCACTATTTAATGAATTAACAATTAAAACAAAAAATAAATAATTATTTAGTTGAGTTCTTAAAACATACTTGAAAAATACATTTTAATAAATTCAAAAAATATTTAAGTTTATTAGTTTTGAAATTCTCTAATTTCAGTGTTTTAATTTAATTTATAGGGTGTAAAGTTTCATTAAACATTAAAAAGAAATAGAATTCCAAATTGCATAGTTAGTAAATAAAAATCAAAATACGTACGAAATCTGAAAGTTTACAACCATCAACTTCAAGCTTTTTAAGTTCATTAATTTGAATTATTTAGAGATTAAAGATCTATGAATTTCTGAGTTTTCCCAGAATTGCTCAAGAATTGAGAATTACTTTAGAATAATATCTGTTTAATTTTAAATTGACCGTTTTAATAATTTTGCAAACTTTAATTATTAATAATTTCAGTTTGAATTTAAAACGACTTTTTTTTAATAAAAAGAAAAATTAATTGGGAATTCTTTTAGGGTCAAATATTATTATATATATATATATATATATAAGTCAAAATTATTTCACTTTTAATAACATAATTTATTTACAAAAGGATGGTTTACCTATGGGTAATTCTCTAAGTCCTCTATTAGCTAACATATTTATGGACAAGTTTGAAGATCGAATATTTGAATTAAACCTCTCTAAACACATTATCTTCTGGTTTCGTTATGTTGATGACATTTTAGCTTGTTTTGACCGTTCTTTTGAGGTTATCAATGAATTTTTAATTCTTATTAATAGTATCCACCCTAACATAAATTTTACACTAGAAACAGAACAAAACAGGGCTATAAACTTTCTAGACTTAAATATCAAGATTAACGCACACAATCTATTTGAATTTTCCATATACAGAAAACCAACACAAACAGACATCAAATGAATCTTGTCACCATAATACACATAAAATAGCAGCCTACAGATCATTAGTACACAGAGCTTTAACTATTCCACTAACAAAATCAGATTTTAGCAAAGAGATATCAACCATTAAACAACTAGCACATGCAAATCATTACAATCCGAACATGATTGACACTTTAATTAAACAAAAAGATTATAGGTTAGCTATCAAAAAAATATATCCCATTGACAATCAAACAAAAGACACAAATTACATATCTATACCATATTTTGGCAAAATATCAGAAAAAATTGCACATATACTAAGAAAAACCAACAATTATAAAATAACATTTAAAACCAACACTAACACTTTTTCAGTTTTATTTAATGCTAAAGACAGAACACATGATATCATGCATTTACCGTTTAAATTGTTCTTTTTGTAGTTCGGTATATATTGGACAAACACTTCGAAATTTTGACATACGATATAAAGAACACGTACGTCATTACAAAAATAAACATCCTGAAAAATCTAATTATGCCAAACACCTTTTAGAACTAAATCACACAATGACTCCTCAAAATAATATTAAATTCCTACATTTTTGTAATAACAAACGCAAATTAGACATTTTAGAAGCCTTTGAGATATACAAACACAAACTCAGGGCACCTTTAATGAATGAACAACTTGAGCTCAGTAATTCTCCGTTACTGGAAGTATTAGATATTTAATTCTGATTATTTTATCTAGTTACCTATTTTTGTATCTACCTTAGCGACGTGTTTGTTTATAATTATATTACCTTTGATAATGACAGCATAGCTGTCGAAACAATATTGTCAGGTTGTATTTTAATAAAACTGTGAAACTTTTACTAATCTTTATTTATTTCATGATTATGGAGTTCCACAAAGTAAGGCTGGAAACAATAAACAATTTGAATTTAATTATTTAAACAATGTGGTGAACTTTATCTTGGACTTAAAAAATTTCTTTTGAAAAATAAATATTGCCTGCAGTTATAAATGTTTTAAAGTTGGTGTTTGGAAGTCAGTGGGAATTTAATATGTTTCTCACTGCTTTTTTACTAATGGATTTACCAAATGGAAAAGAAGCATCTGCTATTAATTATGGATTGGTCCAGCATTACAAATAATTTTTCTTTCAAAAGACAAAAAGTTTTGGAACTTTGCGGCCATGTTGTAAACAAGCTAATGACAGCGACGATTTTTACACAGATGTACTAGCACAGGTTGGTAATTAAAAATGTGGCATCAAAGTTAAGTAGTTTGAACTTAAGTAAGGTAATTTTGTTTGTTGTTTTTAGTTTTAAAAAATTATTTAGTTAATAAAAGAAATAGAAATTGATGAGGAAAAGAGAATTAAACTGTTTTTCAATTCATTTTCTTTTAATTTAATTAATTGTAGTAGGTATTCAGAATTTATTTGTTTGATGTTTAAAAAGTTAATTACGGGAATTTTGTTAAAGATTTTATTTGGTTTGTTTTTTTTTCTTTGGAGTTGTGCTTGATAAATAAATTAATTCATTTGAATTTTTCTGTAAACATTGATTTTTTTAATTTTTTTGTTTGTATGTGGTCAGTTAATAATGTTTTGCAGCTGTATTTTAAGTAGTGCCTCATTTATAGCGACCCGCCTGAGAGAGTCTCAAGTTAAGTTTGAAACTTGCTTTCTAATTTTATAAAAAGAATTTAAAATAGCTGGTGCATTTTTCTTCAATGATAAAGGTAGGTGATTTTGCTTTGTATATATTTCCACTGTTTTTTTTGCCCATGTCTGTTTCGACTGTTTCATGTGTTAATGAGCATCAATAATTATAAATCAATTTTAAAATTTTATCATTTACCTTTCATTCATCGTTTATTTGGGATTTTCCCAATTTATTTATTAATTAACCCCAAGAACATAAATATTATAGTAATATGTAAATGTATATATAGACATGTTTAGGAAAATTTATTATATAACAGAGAAACTACATTTAACTAAGCAAAATCAGTCTTTTATTTCCTTGCTTAAGGAACTATTTAGAAAATTCAGAACCTCTTAATCTTTGTCAGCACATCTTTTATATAAATATATAAATAAAACATTAATTACATATGTAAATATAAATATAGACATTTCTTGGAAATCTATTATATAACAGAGAAACCAAAGAATAGAGAGGATAAGAATGGAAAATTCCATAAAAACTATATTATGTAAAAATCCGACCTTATTTTACAGTAATAGTTAACACCTGACATGTAAAGAGGGCGTAATAATCGCTAGACATTTTTAAAATTTTAATATATCAAAAAACCAATATATAATACTTTCCATAAATAGATCTATTGAGCAAATGTGATTAACCGCAAAATGTTTACTTTTCTTAACCTATTTGATTCAACACGTGTCAATGGCATGCAAACTTACTTCAAAATATAATCATCTTCCCGTTAGTTAACATCGAACACGCTAGATGGCGTTACTAGTTTTGAGGTCGTTAGCCTTCCATTCTATCCTCTCTATTCTTTGAGAGAAACTACATTTAACTAAGCAAAATCAGTCTTTTATTTCCTTGCTTAAGGAACTATTTAGAAGATTCAGAACCTCTTAATCTTCGTCAGCACATCTTTTATATAAATATATAAATAAAACATTAATTACATATGTAAATATAAATATAGACATTTCTTGGAAATCTATTATATAACAGAGAAACCAAAGAATAGAGAGGATAAGAATGGAAAATTCCATAAAAACTACATTATGTAAAAATCCGACCTTATTTTACAGTAATAGTTAACACCTGACATGTAAAGATGGCGTAATAATCGCTAGACATTTTTAAAATTTTAATATATCAAAAAACGCAATATATAATACTTTCCATAAATAGATCTATCGAACAAATGTGATTAACCGCAAAATGTTTACTTTTCTTAACCTATTTGATTCAACACGTGTCAATGGCATGCAAACTTACTTCAAAATATAATCATCTTCCCGTTAGTTAACATCGAACACGCTAGATGGCATTACTAGTTTTGAGGTCGTTAGCCTTCCATTCTATCCTCTCTATTCTTTGAGAGAAACTACATTTAACTAAGCAAAATCAGACTTTTATTTCCTTGCTTAAGGAACTATTTAGAAGATTCAGAACCTCTTAATCTTCGTCAGCACATCTTTTATATAAATATATAAATAAAACATTAATTACATATGTAAATATAAATATAGACATTTCTTGGAAATCTTATTATATAACAGAGAAACTACATTTAACTAAGCAAAATCAGTCTTTTATTTCCTTGCTTAAGGCGCTAATTAGAAGATTCAGAACCTCTTAATCGGAATGTAACTCTTGGAAACGGATAAATTCCTCTTCTATAGCTTTAAATTGGGCAGCTATTTGTTCAGTGGTATTTCCTTCTCGACATGGAACTCTAGCAGTCTCACCAGTTTTTTCTGTTAAAAAAAATAATATAAGACACACACAAGAAAGTAATAATTATTTTACCTTCATATTTTGTCAAAGCCTCATCATAAGCTTTGCTGCTAGCAATCAACTTAGCACAATTTTTATTCGACCCTCTCAGAATTTCTTTTAGCTCCCTTTTACCTTCAGCAATATCATCCACCAGTTGGCTAGGTTGCCAGATGAATCGAGGATCAATACCGTACTGTGTTTCTGTTGCTACATAACGAAATGCTCCTTCAGCTTTCAATTTATGAAAAACAACGAGGAAATCTTTCTCCGCCAATTTCTTAGATATCTCCAAGATGTTAGTAAGTTCTGGATGAGTCAAATCAATTGATACTTTTCCAAATCTATAATATAAAAGTCAAACTACTTTTAAGGGCACACACATATATATACAGGGTGGTTCAAATTGCTTATTTGCATAGGGAATCTCAGTAACCTAAGAAATAGAAGAAAACAAGTAGTGCTGTCTCGATCTCTAGACACAAATCATTTACCTACTCTACATAAAAAAAGTTGTGTCCTGAGATTATAAACTCTTCCCCTTGTTTGTTTAGAAATTATATTTCTAGTGATATCATAGTGTATAAAATGGTTAAAGCATGTGCACTCTTGACCTTATATGGTCCACCGCTAAAATAATATTTATGAATATAGAAGTGACAGCTTTACATTTGAGAGTTTCTGGCAGAAAGCAATATCATTCCTCGCGTCATTTACTTGGAAAATTTAAAATTGAACAGCCATAATAACCTCGTATGAGCAGTGGCGGATTTAGGCACAAGCGCTTGAAGCGGCCGCTTCAGGCCCCGCAAGTCAGGGGGCCCCGCCGAGGCCTCCTGCCAAGGACCGCACTGGACACGCGATAAATAACAATTATTGGCGTGGAATTCACTTTCTCGCGAAAAGTGAAACAAAAACGGATCATATCATTCATATCGGTTGACACATTATAGTTTTCTACGAAAAGGCAAGCATAAGTAAAATATTGTAACGGAGTATACTGTTTCACAACAGACTTGCGAGGAATGTATTATCTCTGTCGCTCCGAACACTTGCTTTCTCGCACAATCAGCATCAGCGCGGTCATCAGACTACTATGATGACTATAATTTCTTGAATTAATGGTTTCTGATAAGACGTTCGGTGAAGGGGAATTTTACAACGCTTTTCAACGCGTAAAATTCCTGAATGACTTTTGTCAATTGTTTTTGGTATAGTAAAAGTAGAAAAGTTCCATTGTAAAATAACTGATTGTAAAATAAATGTATTTATGTCCGATTGCATTATAAAGTACTGTTTATTGTATTGTATTGCGCCAGTAAACTGGCTTATTATTGTACTCGTAAAATAAAGTGGTAGTAGTAAAATAAAGTATATAGTAGTAAAATAAAGTATGACAACTGTATATTACATGTCAAATTTTCTTCTGTCAAGAATAGATGTCAAATTTATAAACTGATTTTTTTTTGATAATTAGCCAATTTTAGGAATCGAACATAAAGCTTTGTATGCAACTCTTACATAATCGGACCTTATAGACGCGCCCTTTTTATAGGCCTTGCTCGCTTCGCTCGCTCAGCCATAAACGAGGCTTGTCTATAAAGTCCTACATTATGTACTTGTTACATAAATAGCTATTATGTCCTATTGCATTATAAAGTACTGTTTATTGTATTGTTTTGCGGCAGTAAACTGGCTTATTATTGTACTCGTAAAATAAAGTGGTAGTTGTAAAATAAAGTGTAGTATATTCAGTTTTCCAATGGCAACTGTATATTACATGTCAAATTTTCTTCTGTCAAGAATAGATGTCAAATTTATAAACTGATTTTTTTTAATAATAAGCCAATTTTAGGAGAGCTTTGTATGCAACTCTTACATAATCGAACTTTATAGACTCGCCCTTTTTATAGGCCTCGCTCGCTTCGCTCGCTCGGCCATAAACTGAGCTCATCTATAAAGTTCTACATTATGTACTTGTTACATAAATAGCTATTATTTAATATTTATTAGTGCGTATAATGTTAATTAACGAATAATAAATCAGTTATACCAAAAACCTAAAATTATACGATTAAGTACTATGCCGGCAGAAAAATTTCACTCGATTTTCTTCATTTTGTAAACGGTCTTACATCCAGTGGCAAGTTTTACTTATGTCAAATTGTTATTTTTCTTTTAATGACATATGTCATAAAGTACAATTTAATAAAATACGTAGTTTCTAAATCAAAATGATGTGTCTTGATATAAATTCTTTTTTATATTAATAATAAAATCAGCCAATATTATTTTATTTCTATTGAAATAGTTATTTTTGACGCGTCTATGATATTGTGTCATATCATGAAAAGTCTTTATTACTCGTCTAAAATTTAAGAAAAATCAGCCTACTTGATAAAAGTCGTACGAGATTTTCCTGTCAGAACAGTACATATGTCGCAGGAAGATAGTCAAATCCGGAAAACTAACTATCTACCTAGTCATTTACTAAGTGACGAGGCAGATAGTAAATCGAACATAAATCTATATGCCTTTTGATTTTGTTATATGCCTAGGTATTTACTAAATTAAACTAAATTTACTAAATTAGAACAGGCAGTTAGTAAATGGCTTAATGTGCTGTCGGCAAATTAGGTAATAACATGCACATTTCTTCGTAGAACATTTTTTTAGATGAACACTTGGAAAATCTTTACCCTTGCCTAAAGAATGTTCTGCAAAAAAATGTGCATGTTATTACCTTATTTGCCCACAGCACATGAAGTCATTTACTAACTGCCTGTTCTAAACAACGGCATTTAGTAACCTTCATTCAATGAACCCTCTTCATGCCTAGGCATGAAGCAAAATCGTATAGATTTATTCTCGTTTTACTGTCTGTCCCGTCACTTAGTAAATGACTAGGCAGATAATTATTTGCCGGATTTGACCACAGATTATACTTTACAGATGCGAAGCTCGCCTGGTCCCGCCAATCCAAATTTATATAAGCATGCGTGAATCCATCATTGTTTTAGTAGTATTTTCATCAACCCCACTTCTCTGCTTGTTTATATTTTGCGCGTGTGTTTTTGTTGCGTTCAGATATTTTGAATTATTTTGTTAGTACTTTATATATTTTTGCATTAATATTTGATTTGACATTGATATTATGGACATAATGTTACCTTTCTGCACTTACCAATTGATTTGTACAATACAGTATCCATATAAGTATAATTTATTATAATGTTAATAAAAAGTTTTCGATTTTGGTAAATTGTTTATTTTTTTATAGTTTATTATTTTTTGTTTTATAGACCTTAATTTATGTTAATCCTTGGGGGCCCCAAAAATTTGTAGCGCTTCAGGCCCCTCAAGTGTTAAATCCGCCACTGCGTATGAGTTATTCAATTCAGAAGACCATGACCCCATGACAGATCAATCATTTTAGATAAAGAGGAAATGAGTCAGGAGAAGAAAGGGGGTGTGGTTACAAGCATGGAAGAAAATATAAAATGAAGGAGTTTGCTTTAAACAAAGTCTTATAGTATATTAAGTATCAAGAACAGTAAGAACAGTTTACCGATCAACGACAATGTCGCTTCGCTCAGTCGCCAATATTGGAGGAGATCGGTAAACTCCTTACTGTTTGAGATGCTTATACTATTTTTTGTACGACCATTATGAATACAAAGGTATTAACTAAGGAAATATCCCCGAAAAGAATAGATTTAAGATAATTTCGCTTCGCTCAGTCGCCGATATTGGAGGAGATCGTTAAACTACTTACTGTTTGAGATGCTTATACTATTTTTTGTACGACCATTATGAATACAAATGTATTAACTAAGGAAATATCCCCTTAAGAAATAAATTTAAGATAATTTATTTTTGCCCTGTATATCCACCAAACATTAAGTAGGTTTTGTAGTTACCATAGATACGTTTGCAATTACTATTATTTTTGAATGTCACGATATTTGTCAAACTCGTGAGAACGAGTGAATCTGAAAACGAATATAATTGGGATATGGAAGAGGCTTGAGCAAATTTAAATAAACAACATACATTTTTTTAAATAGTCCAATTATTTAGAAAATAAATGATTTCTCGCAAAAGAGACATCTAAAGATCATGCATTTATTTTATAAATTACATATAATTTACTTACCGTTCTGTTTTTGACAGAACTAAACGGTAAGTAATTACTTACCGACGCGTTTTTGCTTAGCAACCAGTAAATATAACCTACTGTTCTAAAACCAAGTATGGTAAACAATCCGAAATAGCATGGTCATACAAAAAATATTTAAGAGGATCAGAAAATTGTTATAACATACTTTTAGATACAATAAATGTTCATTTAAAAAAGCAAGATACTCGTTAGACTGGAGGAGAGCAATAACATCAAGAGCAGCTGATATTTAGTTTGTTTGAGATATGTAAAATAATACAAGTATACAGGGTGTTTTTAAATAATGGTTTTTGACTTAATGGGCAACATATGAATAAAGGAAGAAGACAAAAATGCATAAAATTTCGCAGTATCTCAAAAATAAATTTTCACTAAAAGTTTTTGGGCACCCGGAAAAGTAAGCAAACTGAAGACGGTCCTGGTGTCTGGTGAAGCTTAATAAATATTATGCTGATGATTCTATTTAGTTTATTCCAAGCAAAAAGATGTTTACTATTTAAACTGTTATTATAGTAATAAATCATAAATGTGTCAGTAAGATAGACTAACACCAAACAGTGACCTGGCTTTAAAAAGTATTCACTACTTTATTTACGTTTAAGATATTCAGACATCGATAAATTACTTTTTTATGTGACATACAATAACAATTTTTAAAAGGCATGTAGCTCTAAAAAGGTATCACATTTTTAAATTACATTTGTATGCATTAAGGTAGGTTAGTGTTACAGGGTCGAACTTGAAAATCATTTTCTCGAAAACTATTCATTTGAAGACAAACTTTATAAGGAAAATTTGCTCTACTCTATTCCACCTATCTGCCATTCACCCAAAAACCTTCAATTAATTTACACCCTGTATATTGAATTTATTTACTACTTATTTATATGCAAACTAGGCATTAGAAAATTATTTATATTTAAACATAACTTTCTTTGCCGTTTGTGGGTTTCTTTTGTCAATAAAACTAGTCTGTTTACACATACACCTACGTTTTGATTATATTAATTATATGATATCGTGACCCCTCTAAACCCAGGTAAACCACTTATACTAGGTTGTAGGGAATAACTCGGAGAACAATATTCTGGAAAAATTTCGCGGTGCTCGCCCGTAATTAATGAGAAAAACAATGTTAAAATGGCTATTTTGAGGTTAGAATGTTATGATGTTAGGTTACAGTTAGTAAAAAAGTTGGCTGTATTTACGTGAAAAGGGCTTAAAAATGGTGTTTGTGTCATCTGATAAAAATATTTTATAATTTTTACCTGTTTTTATGACGTTTTTCGAACGAAAATCCGTAGCGCTTGGTATTTCCGTATGTATGCATGTACGATAGGGGTCACGATATCATATAATTACCGTATGATCAAGTCCTCGCATGCTATCTATAAAAATATTTCCATTCTTTTTGATATTTACATTTTCAACAACTTATCTTTTGTTTACATCTTTATATCCTGTGGATTAATAATCATTTATTGTTTAATTATTTCTATAACTGTTAATGATAGTACAGTAGAAACTGCCTAAAGTGACCACTTTGGGACTGACCCAAAATGGTCAATTTAAGCAGATGGTCACTTTGTAAAAGTATGAATTCTTTATACACTACAATTTGCATAAAATAGCCCACACTCATCAGTATTAAAAATATCATCAGATATAAAGCCCTTTGCGAACTCTGTAAAACGAATAAGAAAATAACTTACTGTTGCAGGATCAATTTCATGTGCATCACCAACTAAACTTTTCTGGGAAATGTTTCTTTTCTTAAATGATGCGAGCCAACCCGACGATGCTTTAAATTAGGCAAATTTGACTGCTGAGCAAATTTTAATGCTACTTCTTGTAACATTGGTCCAGAAAATCTTGCATTTACACTGCGCATTTTTAAAAACCAATTTACAGTTAATCGATTTCTTTCACTGTGGTTTTCTAAAAACTCTAACACCTTTTGTTTTTCTTGCAAATTTAGTTCTTTGTAAACTTTTTTTTGAAGTCATCTTGATCGCACTAATTAACACAATGGTTTCAATCAACAGATGAAACAAGACTGATTTTATAAAACAATTTTAAAACTATCCAAGGGTCGCTAATGTGAAAGTTTGCAGGTAATGAATTTCTCAGAAGGAAAAATAAAGTCTTAAAACTTGGAAATACCTGAACCCAACTGGTCACTATTAAGGAATTATGATGCATTCTTAGAAATTCTTTGAATGCAATTTACATGTATACATGCCTACTTAAACTTTTAGAAGATTAGTTAGAACTGTTTTAAGTAATCCCTTGGCTAATGGTCACATTACACAAACATTTTTAAACAAATATTTGATTTAAATGTGGTCAATGGTCACAAAAGAGAAGTGGTCAGTTTATACAGCATAAATTACATTGTAATGGGATTTTTGCAGGGACTGAAAAAAGTGGTCAGTAATACCAGAGGGTAAGTTTAAACAGGTGGTCAAAATTACAGTTTCTACTGTATATATTTCTTTCAAATTTGTTAGTTGTTATGTTAAGTAATACAGTGAAGACTCGTTGATCCGGATCTACGTTAATCCGAATACCACGAGAATCCGGACCAGCAATTTATTTACATTGATTTTATTGTAATCCAGATTTAAAGGTTTTGATAATCCGAACTCTAGAAATTTATTGTTTTAATTCTTCAAGTTTTGTTTATAGTAAGAAATGCAATGGGTATTCAGATGCGTAGTTTGATACAAAACCACCGTTGGAGATAAGATAAATAAGATTATATTTTATTTATGTTTACGTTAGGCCCTGTACACATAGAGCGTTTTCCAACGATTGATCCGAGGATTGGAATAGACACATACAGTGCCGCTCATTTGAAAGTGCACGACTCTTTATACATAAATATTCTAAAATGACATCGTGTAAGTCAGGATTTCGTGGGCCATGCATTTATAACAGTTGCAACGGTATTAAATGTTTTTGCTTATTATCAAGTACTTGTTTAAAATACATCGTGCTATCATTTTGTTTACTTCCCTCAACATAGGCATTATTGCAATATTTCAGGAAGCAAGACTGACTTTATTAATTGAATGTGCAACCGACAGCAAAATGATAGCAAAATGGCAGTTATAAGTGATACTTGTTTTTTCGATCAAAGGTAACTAAAAGTCATAATCACACCAGGTAATTAAAAAATGAGTATATCGTGCACTTTCAAATGAGCGGCAGTGTACACATGCTAACGCGCGGTTTTATGTAACGCGTCCCATAAAAGCGCGCGTTAGCATGTGTACGCGTCTATTGCAATCCTACGTAGTCGCTAACGCGCGATAGCAAACGCGCGTTAGAAAACGCTCCATGTGTACAGGGTCTTATATTTATATCTGACCAATTCTTATTATAAAAAGTCACGTATTTTTTAGAAGTGGTATACATTACCAGATTTGTTGCAAAATCTGTAGGATCGTATATCAAAGTTAAAAAAAAAACTTTAAAACCTGCGGAATATCCGGAGATGGAAGGAAAGTTGCTTGCATGATTTTAGATATGTCACCGATATCTTCCAAAATTTTGACCGAAATGGCAAAGCATCTTTATCCAGCAGCGTACGGTGCATAGGAAACAGTGGAGTCATGCGACATATGCGTTATCACGCTCATACGCAATGTGTACGAGTGTGATAGCCGATAGCGCATACGTCGTATGCACCGCACGCTGCTGTGACTGAGATGTTTTCAAAAAGGATATCTTCAAAGCAAGTAAAGATTGGATACTTAATTTTAAAAAGACACAATTTGCGTGTTAAAAATCTTGGGAGGAAAGCTGTTCAATGATTCTCAAGCTGTAGACACTTTAAGACATCCTTTAACAGTTGCTAAGTGGTTAGCGTGGCTTTGCAATGGGCGATAGAAAAATTGAAACAATTGTGATGCTGGGAAATTTATAAGAAAAATCGTATCTAAGGTATTAAGTTTAAAAAACACAAAACAAACAAAAATCACAGCCTTTTTTGGTTAATGACATATTAATAGGGAACATTATTTTTGACTTTTTAAAACTGTTTGCGCTAAATATTTTTGTAAATTTATTTATTTTTAAATAAATGTTTTTGGAGAATGTTTTAATTGCATTTATTTACAAATAAAACAGTGTAATTCTACAGACGCGGCGATGATTCGGATTGCTCATGTTTTAATTAGTCCGAATTAGCAAGCCTTCACTGTATAGTGCCTATTCCAAAAAGTTAGCAAGAGTTATGGTTTTATTAGACTTCTCTAAAGCTTTTGATACAGTGAATCATGAGCTGTTGTTATTTATTTAATATTTTACACTTTAACAGTCTCTCCGAAGAAGCGATACGATTATTCAAAAGTTTTTTAAGTAATCGTCAGCAAGCAGTAACATCCAATTCCGTTCTCTAGATTCTGGTGTTCCGCAGGGATCTATTCTTAGTTCAATGTATTTGTGATCTACACATCCAACTTTCATATTCAACTTAAAAATGTTAATTCCCACTTTTACATCAATGATACACAACTCTATCTATCCTTCAAATGATGTGACGTAGAATCTGCATGCAGAAAGCTTAATGAAGATTTACAATAAATTTCAAAAATATCAACAAATCATTTATTCCTAATAAGTCCAAGGCAATGATGGTGTGCAGTTGCTACATACATATAGTATGTGTGTAGAGTCATTAGCATAGCATAAAAATGGAAATTTTACACTTGAAGTAAAGAATTTAGGTATGATTCTCGATAAACATCTACCTATCAAATCCCAAGTCCATCAGGCAATCAAAAAGTGATTCTTAAACCTTCGTCTAATTTATCAGAACAGAGATCTCTTAGATTCTCACATAAAAAAAACTAAATTATTGTGTTTGGATCAATCTGATGTCTACAGAATTCAACGACTTCAAAATGCATGTTTGCGATTAATCTATGGTATACCCAGAACGGTGTATTGCATGTCGGCCACATTAGAAAGCACAAACTGGTTCAACCTTATACCATAAAATTTTAGCTACCAAAAGTCCACAATATCTATTTCAGAAAATCAATTTTCAAACTGATGTACAGTTGTGGTCGAAAAGTTTTCAACAGTAATTTATCAAGTTACCACATTTTTCTGATATTCACATCGAATGAATCTGGCTTGTACGACATTTATGACAGTTCAGATGAATAAAAGTGACGTCTCTTATGAGAAGTGAAAAGTCGAAATTATGCAGAGTTCTGATGGCATTTCTAGGCATAATTGTAAGAGTTCTAGAGTTCCTTATAATATTAACGATAGTTCTGGTATTTTAAGACTTGAAATTGAAAAAATGAATCTTAGGGTGCTAACTGCATGTGGCACCCATATTTTCGCAAAAAAAGCATTAATAATGACATTTTTCGGCATATAACTCTAAGAAATCATATAACTCTACCAAAATGACAGTTCCAAATAGCCCCCCGAAAAGTTTTGTACAGAACTATCTATAAACAGACGCATTAACTAAAAGTTTCAAAACCTATAAACAACTTAATGGGGTCATTTCTTGTCAATGTCATAGTAACAAATTCGACTTGAACATTAGTTCTCAGCAGGGTTTTGAGTTCTGTACAGAACTATTATTAGAACTCCATACTAAACAATATTTTTAATTGTTATAAACAATTAACAAAAAGAAATGTAATTAAGAAATACGTGATTTATCTAACTGGAACAATAGTTCTGAGCAGAATTCCGAGTTCAATAAAATTGGACACCCTTTTCCTAAACGTGTTACAATTTTTCCTTAAAGGCTTTTCCCCAGTTCAATTTCACTTAATGTTTAACCTAAAATTTTTCTTTCTTAAAAGGCTTTTCTCTAGTGTGTTTATCATATTTCTGTCATTCCAAATATAATAGTGTTTATGGGCACACCGTTCTATTGGCTTTCCCTTATTTGGTAATATTTCTGTTCAGGCTACCTCATTGGTGAATTCAGCTTTATCTCGGTTTTCTTGAACTTGTTGATAAGATGATCACTTTTGTCCATTTAAAAAGGCAGTTGTAATTTGACTTGCAAATAGAGTGCTTACTTCATTCCAGTTTTAGGAAATTTTTGATGATTTCTCTCTTTATGAGTTTAATATGCAATTTAGTGAAATTCCTGGTGATCAGTTTTTCACAGTGGTGATTGTTTATATAACCGAAATCCAATTTATTGGTCTTTTAAGCTCTACTGCAAGGAATACTTTTCAATACAAATACAACAAGAGGTGATAATCCACCCGTGTCTATCGTTTAAAGCCGATGAAAACATCTTTTTCGGTAGGCCTGTGGTTATGTTGATAGACAGTTAATTTATACAGAATTTATTTCTAGGCTTCTTTTTTCCGGTTCTTTTCTTTTCCGGCATCTACTTTACCTCCTTCTTCACGACCTGGTTATAGCTGAGTGCTACCTATAATCAAAGTATTTTTACCAGCTACCAACAAGAGTAAAAAGAAGACAAACCAACACCACCACAGAATTTAACACCTAACAGAATAAACATTTTCTCCTTCTTAACTTTTAGGTTATGTAACAACTTCATAAAATTCATTCTTAACAATTATATTAAAAGTGCAGTTACCACTTGTATTACTTTTCTGCAGAAAGCATAAGTCTGATTCAGATATTCAATTTAGTTAAGATATGTAATTAAATTAAATTGTTAGGAGTTTATTTACGAATAATATTGTGTTCTGTATAATTTGGTGTGTGGTGTGAACCACATGATTTCTTTTATGTTTTAAAATAAATAACCTTCTGTTTCTTTTATTTCTATCAATGCTTGTGCTGAGTTCAAATGACGGCTGCTATCTTAGAGCAGACGTTTGCCATACCCAAAGATTCAGTCAGATTAAGGTTAATGTTTTGTGTAATAAATTTTAATATTGCTGGGACTTCTTATAACACCGTGGGCTAGCCGGTCAGGAAGTTCCCGTTATAAACGAACTTCATACTCTGTGTAATATTTCAGGTATCACTAGTTGGCAAGCAAGTCATATACGATTTTTTATATTTTCCTCTGTTGTGGGTACAGTCATCGTAACATTTTTTTTTATAAAACCTCACAGGAAAAAGTCAAAGGGAGTCAAATCGTATGATCGAGTAGGGCAGTTTATTGCGTCAGCCTGACCAACTCACTTATTCACAAACACCTCATTTAAATAATTGCAGGCCTGTCTTGTATAATGAGGTGGTGCCCCATCCTGTTGGAACCAGATGTTGGGATTTATGTTTAAGAATTGGGGGCAAAACTTATTTCTTCAGAAATTTGTATACACTTCTCCATTTAAAAGTCCCTCAAAAAGATGTGGACCAAAAACCTATTATTTTTACTTTAATAATCTATTGAATATCTCTTTTAAGTACATTCAAATTTCAAAAAGAAAAACATATCATCCCATTTAAAGTTCCGAAATTTACTCCCCCCCCCCTAAAAATAAAAGAGGGTAAAAATTTAAAACCTACACCAAAATGTGTCCCCTTTCCTACCAATTACCTATCTCGAATTGCATTCAGATAGCCCAAGTCGTTTTTTGAGATATTGCCATGTAAACTCCGTTACCTTAGAGCAGTGGTGGCGAACCTATGACCCGCGGGTCAGACACTGACCCACGAAGGCTTTTTAAATAACCCGCGAGTCAGACACTGACCCACGAAGGCTTTTTAAATGACCCACGCGTTGATTTTTATAAACTTATTTTTTATATCATAAAAGAGAACAGATAATCGAAAATATTAAAAAATTAAGGTATAAATTTCTGAAAATCTGAAAATAAGCAACAACGTTATTATACATGCACATATCTGTAACTATGTTGATTAATCAAGAAAATTTCATAATATACCAGCCCTGTCTCATTGAAGTTCGAACACTTCTATTATTGTTAAACGGCGTCCCGCAATTTTCGCTTTGGGTTTTTTTGGTTTTTCGAAGTAGCTGTTTCTTGTTGCTAGAGTAAATACTGCCCTATATTATAAGTGATGTTGTTTTATTGTTAGATTTTGTTGTGTATTTATCTTTTATATTTTAAAACAACGTAAATTCCACAGTCTTTTCGCCAAAATTTCCTTTGGTCTTCAAGGTGACAGGTGACAGTTCAAGTGACCTTATTGTTAAAATAAGGTATTGTTCTTGCACCTACTTCATGGCACGTTTTATAAAATTTTACTTAGGTGGTGATCCCTCTTACCGCCTCTTTGCGTCCGCAGATTGATCAGAATTGAAGGGGCGGCGTGAGGAAACAAATTGATAGAATTTCATAAAACCTAACATGGTATAAGTGCAAAGATAGTACTTCACTCTAATAACAAGAAACAGCTCATGTGTATATCAAAGAAAAAAATGCGGGGCATTTTTTAAATAACAAAAATAGAGCGTGGGACTTCAGTGGGACAAGGCTCGTATATGTGCTTTTCTTTGTTCCTTGCTCATTCAAAAAAATTCAGTGCAGAGGCGCCACTGGGCATGGTGTCACTTGATGCGGTAATTCATGGTGTCCCCTGGTGTCACCCTATTGATATCAATTTTTTCGACCTTTATTTTTTGCTCTTCACTTACAAAAGTAAAAGTTGTAAAACAAAAAGAAAACATAAACCTTTTTCGAAGATTTTAAAAGTGAGAACCAAAAAAGGTCAACTGTCAAGTTTTTGTTAACAAATTTTCGGTGTTTCCAAATTATTGGTACTCTTTTTACCCCCACCTCCTTCCAAGTGACGGCACTGACTTAGTGACCCATGGGCTAGTATTAAAAAAATAATGAACAAAATTTGACCCACTTTTCAAAAAGGTTCGCCATCACTGCCTTAGAGATTGGTACACCTCACCTCATGCACACAAATGAATTAGTGATTACCCCACCATTTTTGTTACACCTTGTATAAAATTTTTCGCGATACAATTCTGAAATTAATATATCGTTACCTCGTGCAAAGAATGTGCTGATACAGGTTTGTAGTGAAAAGGTGCAGATTCAAAATTTCAAATACATTTTACATAAAAATTCTAAATCTCACCATTTACACTGCAAATCTGAATAGGCACCTACTTTGCATGAGGTATCGATATAATATAATTAAGAGGTGTAATGCTTGTACATGTTTGCTATATATTATAATTTATATAGTGATAAAGGGCCCCCACCAAACTTCAGCCCTGTGACCTCCAATGACTGAAATCCGGCCCTGGATGTTGTACCATACTGAAGAAGCAAAATTGAGCGCATCCATACACTGAACAAAACACTGTCAAATATCATATTGTATGTTTACTGCCTCAGCAGTAAAAGTGATACTTTAGTATTATCAAGTGAGTCATTCGGATGAATTATGGTCTATGCATATAGCAGTCTATAATAACATAGACCATTACTCAACCAAATGCTACAATTGTCAATAAAATGAAACTTTTACTGGCAATCAATGGAAATAATTACTCATTTAACTAGACACAAAATTAGCAAAATTTATAGTGTATTTCAGAATTATATAGAGTTAATGGTTGATTATGATTTCACATTATTTTTACTGTTTAGTAAATCGAGTTGACAAACTTGCTAATAAAAATAACTAAATTTCTAATTTATGACCCGTTGCATGTCACTACATAAATAACGTGGCTATTAAGTCATATTATGATGAGATGATGACTGCCATTGCAAAGATTATTAATTTATTATCAAATTTTTTACATCTTTGGTATTAATTTAGTTTGTGACTTTGTATGCTAAAAATCTAAAAACTCTAACTGTACGGTTGCTAAGGACTTTTTGTAGCTGTGGATGCAGCTAACAGTTATTACAGTGTGTTGGAAATATAATTTCTTTGCCAATTGTTTAAAACTAATTAATGGAAATTCTTAATATGTTTAATATAATCACCATCATACATCATGTAAAAAAAATTGTTTGATTTATTGATGTCATTCTGTTTATTATGG
The DNA here is from genome assembly GCA_929113105.1 of Agrypnus murinus. Taxonomy (NCBI): domain Eukaryota; kingdom Metazoa; phylum Arthropoda; class Insecta; order Coleoptera; family Elateridae; genus Agrypnus; species Agrypnus murinus. Next base: position 118,325,656 of record OV816030.1, read on the forward strand.
ATGTTATTAATTTGTAAATATAATCCAAAATGACAAAAAAGTCAACTCTATTTTTTCCTCTGTGCAAGTAGTAATTGCATTTAGGTATTAAATTAAATCAGAAATGTCAATTTGTTTTTATTTCACAGTAACCATGTAGCAACCGTTTTTTACTGCCTAGACAGGAAAATACTACTTTTACTGCTTAGGCTGTAAAAGTAGCACTATAGTGCAGTACAATTAAGTGAAAAATGTATTAATATCAAAAAATATTATATTAATTTACAATTTTGAAGATCGTGTTAATTAAAATTACTCATATAAACTTAAAAGTAAATTTCACCACGGCAACCTTACATCCTAGACAAGGATTGTACAAGTTTCCGTGTACTATAAATTCAATGTGTTCTTAGTGCCTTGAAATACAGAATATAAAAAAATGAAATTAAAAATAATAGTAGCTTGTAATCCTCAAACTACATATACATACGTTTGTGGTAGTGCACAATATACTGCATGCAATAAGTAGAAAGCCGCAACTTTTACATAAATGCTTTTGCCATACTTAATAAACTTCCTTATTACAAAGAAAAGGTTGTTTGCTATATGTGGTAGCTCCTCATTCACGAATTTAGTTTCACTCCTACAAAAACAAAACTTATAGGATTTCGCAATTAAAGGCAAGAAAGTCTCACATAAATAATTTTCCAAGATATGAATTTATCCAATAGTCAGTAAATGTTGTAAAACTTGTACTTTTAAATTTTGCATATTCAGAAATGTAGTTTTCGCAATCTTCTTGAAATCCTTTTTGGATAGCTTGAGTGTACTGCCGAAATAGTTGAGAGTCAGGGTGTAAATATTTAGTAGTTGAAGTTATTTTAGGTTCAGGTGAATCAGACGACTCAGACCCTGAATCAGATGCTGATCTAGATGCCTCTGACATGGAATCCATAATATAAATCTTTTTATAGAACAAAAGAGAGACACTATACACTTAAAGGCACTATAAAAAAAACAAAATAAGAGAAAACAAACATGCATGAAGTTTGCCGATTCTGTATATTCGCTTCTGCGCATGTCGCGTTCAACTATAAAGTACGTTCGGTTCTATATTTGTGTATAGTAATCCACAGTGTTGCCATCTCGTCGCCTTTAATGCATACTGGCGTAATTGTTTTTTAGCAACTTTATAGGGCGGTTTAAATGCTTATAAGAATTTTATTACAGATAGCATGATGAATTCTTCGAAATGTTGTAACTAGCAGCATTGCTAGTTGCTATTTGTTACAATTGTAACAAACGATACTCAGTTGCTTGTGGCCAGTCCTTGAAATTAAAGATTGAAGAAATTGAGATTCACTGTTATTGTTATTTGCTTAGAATTTTTTATTTTATCCTTCACTTTCTCTGCTAAAACAATAAAACATCTTCCTCAATATCTGGTAAATCTTCACAGCAATTAATAACAACTTTTTACAGTTCGTCAGTTCTTTTTTCTCGACCATTTTGTAGCCCTAAAAGTGTTTTAGGGCCGGTATTATAAAACTTTTTACTTCCTAGATAAAATTTACTTTGAGATTAAATTTATTTGTTCTGTCAATTTCATATGCAAATTGACAGAATAAATTAATTTACTCTCAAAGTAAATTTTATCTAGGAAGTAAAAAGTTTTATAATACCGGCCCTTAATTAAATAAAAGATATAAATTTAAGCAACTTAGCAAATTGTTTAAAATAAAAATATGGTATCGCCACTTTTACTTACATGACCAGGCATACGGCACACTGCAACTTTGTACGTTTTACTTCTACATCTCAAATACATATAACTGACGCGACATTTGAAACGCAGGCTCTTTGTGTTATATGTTGCCTATTATAATTAGTTGAGCATTCCTAAAGGGAGGCAAGTATGCAGCTAACAGTATATATGTGGGTCTAACCACCTCAAGTGTCAGATTTGATTTTTTCCATATTTCCAAAACATTTTGTAAAATTAAGAAACTTACCAAAAATGGATGGTAATACAGTAGTTAGGCAACACCGATTCTAGCCCAAAATCCCATGTTATTTCTTATGGAGGTCCAAAAACGCCGAAAACGTGACAAATGATAGTGCGCCGACTCGCGACTCGAGGTCATCCGCGGTTCATCCAGACACGCGGCAGTAATTTCATATTACCTTTTTAATAATTATCTGTTATATTAATAATAATAATAAAACATTTAATATTTATTAAAATCCCTAAAAATTAATTCCCCTTCTCTTGGTAGATGTCTCATATAAAATTATTAGATTTTAAAATACATTTTCCGCGACTCGGTCCGGCGCGCGTATTAACAAAAGTGTATATATTCTTTCTAAGTGTTAACAACAAATCAAGGTAACCTTTATCATCAGTTTTATAACTTTCTTTTCTAAATACTATTGCATAACTATTATAAATATTATTTCATCCATAGATCCGAAATATCAAATTATAGAATTATATTAGTTGAAGCGTCTGTAATATTACGTTTTCCATAAATACTAGATATAATTAATCAACTTCATTATAAATTAAGTAGAAAGCATTATATTTTTCAAGTCATTCCTTTTTATGAAAAACAGTTCGTAATAGAGTTTACTTTAAGGATACCTTATAACTACGCTTATCGAAAACAAATATAGACAAGCAGGTAACATTTTAAGAATTTTGATCTAATAAGGTACTAAACTGATTAGGAGTCCTTTACAAATTTATCAGGCTGAATGTAATTAGAAAATATATTCTATTGCTTACCAATTAGATTATTATATATGATGTTAACATATAATAAAGACACTAAAGTACTTTTACTATTATATAAAATTCGAAAAAAATGAAATGAATTGTATTGAGCAAACATGAATCGCTAGGAAAACGTTTAAAAAATCCCTTTTTCAACCTTTGCAATGTAAAAGCATGCCTTCAAAGCAATAAATAAATAATCTTTCTTTTAAAATAAATTAAAAAATAAAAAACATGTAAATATATGCTAAAATGTTTCAGATATGATTAATTAAAACATTCAAGTTTCATCACGTCTATAAGACATGTGACCCTATGACGTAAGATCATGATATTAGATATACGTTAGATAGCTTAAATATGAGAGTTTTAGAAGGATAAACTATTTAATAAAGCTATAAACGATAAAAATTATCGAAACAATTCTCAGATAGATTGGCATTTACCTGTAGAATTTGCCTGTCAGAACAAGATATTAGGCAGGTCATTAACTCAGTTGTGTATCTAGCATTCAATAATATTATAATTCTAATGCAGAAAATATATAGACTTACCCCTTTGCGTATTTGTGCCAGTACAAACTAAAACGGGAAAACAATAACTTAATCACCAAGAAGGAATATTACACTAATCATCTTTTTTAAAAATTAAAAACCGGTCATTGTCTATACAGTGCAACGTACCGCGATAAACTGAACTTATTTTCAAATCTACCTTACCCTCGACGACAAAAAGGGAAACACCCTCAGGCAATATACATTCTTTTAAAAAGACACGATTTGACCTGTAAATCACTAGAAATTTGAGGTTTTATACCTGCTTCGAACCCCCAAAACAGGTGATTTTTAATGGATCTTTCTGTAAAAATTCTCCCTTTTCAAACTTCTTTAAAGGATTTTACTGTAATCAATATCATCTTAAAACTCTTTCTTGATATTTGCCACTTGATTTACAAAACAACATTTGGAGTGTATAAATTTCACATTTTAAATTATTATTTACATATGTTGATTCCGTTTATAAATGAATCGTTGCTTTGGACAACCCGTTGCATTACTTTTTACATTTATTTATGATATGCTATATAATACACCAGTCACATTGAATGCATTATTACCTGTCCAGATAATAAATTATTAAAGCATAGCATATAACTAAGTAGGGGATATATTTAACTTTTCATTCTAATCAATTTACAACAAATTTCATAAAAGTATATTACAAGCAGCAAAGGGTAGACCAAAAAAAAACTCCAGAGGGCTGACTGAAATATTTGTTAACAGAATAATGATAACAATTAATAAAACATATAGCTACTGACCACGGCCTATTTGATAAGTTAACTAATTCCCAATAGTTTTCTCTCTCTCTAGTAATTAAGCCTTATCCACAATTAGTTTGTAACAGCTGATACACCATCCATCTTGAGATTTAATAACCTTACATTTAAAAGATTCAACATTTAAAAGTATACAAAAGCAGAATCTATTAGTCATTTCATTTAAATCTACAGCATAATAAACAGTTTCCGCATAGCATTTTAATATATGAACTGAACTGATTTATGTATCGTATTATTTAAATTCCACCTTATTACATCCAGTAACTCGGTAATTTTTCCTAGCTTTTAGCTGTTTTCTCGGCGGTACGTGTAAACGGGATATAGAACGAAATTCTAACTCTAGATTTCAGTCTCAGTGCAGCAACTGAACGAGTAACACTTATCTCTCTTCACATCCATATTTAACCTTTATAATAAAAACATGTCTTTCGCCAGCGAACTTGTTGAAGAGTTAAGGAGACTTGTCTACGACTCACAGATAAATGATGATAGTAATGCTATCCTCAGAGCCTTAAAACAATGTACCATAACAATAAGAAAACTTAATAAGGCACTAGATTCAGCGTCATCATTGGGAGCGAAGAACCATCTATTAGCCTGATTGGCTCAAGCGAAATCTTATCGAGAGACAGTCAAAGCCTTAAAAACTGTAGGCGAGGGATATAACCAGCGAAAAGAGACAGCCTGTAGCCGAGTCAAATGGTCAGACATGAAATCAGCATTTAAGGGACGTATGCGAACTGCTGCAATAACTAACATCAGGCATATTGATCCGAAGACTTTCATGGAAGACTGTTTAGTCATTTTTCAGAGACGTATGCTGAATGCGTTGAAGAAGGATGCGGCGTTAAAGGTGAACACGGCTTTAACAGGCATGTTTGAAGTCAAAAAAGGGGATACTATTATGGAAGAAATAAAATATATAAACACTAAAAATGTAGCCATATACCGATATAGTAATTTAGCCCAATGGTTCAAGATCAATATTCAAGATCCTATCCTTAAGGATCTCGAAGAGTTTCAAGTAAGTATAGACATTGTAGAAAGTTAGAAATAAACTAACACACATATATTTCTTTATCTAGCAAAAAAGATAGCGGATGGACGCTTAAATCAATCATTATCCTCCAGCTCAATATCAATAAGTATACCCAACAGCTCGTCTCATCCTATTAAATCTGAAGCTCAACATAAATCACATAATACAGCGAGTGTACTTGAGGTCCTCTACAAGCGTCCGAAGAAATTGACGAAGATACAAAACTTGTTTAAAAGTGTTTAAAATGTATATAATTTAGATAATTGTTCTCATATTTATCCTGTATTAATAAAACTCAACAAATGTTTTATTGTCTTTTATTTTATTTTTATGTTTTATTCTGTAAGTTACTACAAGTCTACGAGTAATCAACTTATGCATTGCATTCGATGACCTAGTGACGGGGAGATAGGAGTAGGTACAATCGGTTTATGTTATGCTCCCTCGTAGTCTTAACAGAGTAATTATACTATGCAGGGGTAAGCACTATCTTTTTCCTTGAGGTTATGTTTTAGTTCGAGTTTAAGCTTAAATAACTTTACTATTGACGGCATAGACCCTTTATTTTCATATAGTAGCGACAACGATCGATCTCGCCGCTAGCTCAAAAGCATCAGAACGATGTTGACAACATTGACGATGACTATCTCAGTAGCCGGCATAGAAGCTTCTGCAGGTCTCGGAAAACTCCTGCTGCCTCTGGTAATGCTATGAAATAAAAACGTATCAAGATGATGGAGGAACTCAAAAGGATCATCTACCAGAACGTTTACTGTGAGAGGTAAAGAAATAAGAAACATATATAGAATGTATGTCGTTTATTTTATCATCAGTGTTAAAATATCATGTTACATATAATTAGCAGTACAACAAGATCATTTTACATAGTACAAATTAAATATTTACTTATTCTATGATTTTTCTCGTTTTAAGCTCTGTGATGACTGAAATTATTTCGTTGTCGTTTTCGAGATTGCTGCTATGAGCTTTCTTTGCGGCGTACAACAATTGTAGTCGATCCACTAGTTGATCAGGCGTACTCTGATGTATCCAATTCGGTTTCATCATCTTGTTTAACTTTTTGGGAAGACTAACCTCAAAGTCTGTAATTCTGTATAAATTTGGTCTGATTACATTTTCGTATTTCCAATGTTTAACGCTTATTAGTCGACCGTTGCGCCTATAGTCTTTCTTATGAGCATTAGTAAGTGAGATTATTTTCATATAGTTGTCGATATCTTCCTCTGTTGGACTAGGAGAGCTTATTCGTTTAAGCGTTAGTAAATTAAACAGACCGGATGTTCCATTGAAAAGGTTGTTTTTAATTAAAATATCTTTTCCCTGAAACTGTACTCGCGAACAACCAAATCGCCACTCATCGATGTCGTTATATAGAGCGTACCTAGTTTTGTCTACGTTTTTGTTTTTTCCGCTAACTAATAATGCTCTATAATGGTTAGAGAATTCGTGATAATCTTTTAAGCTAGAATCGCATTCTTCTTCTTCATCATCAGCAGATGTAGCGAGAGATGATTGTTCAAGCTCTGGTGAGAGATTGATAGCAACGGTCTCCGATCGCGGTATAACACGATTATCATGAGGTTCTGCTTTATCACAGTGAAAGTAGGCTAATTTCTTACGGATAGCATTACGAGCGTTTATTACTTCATCATCATCATCGAGCCTTATTTCTTTATTTATGTCACAAGGTTCATTGGTATGCATACGTTTCAGATTTATGTCTTTAAATATTTCATTATTTCTAGGTGACGACTTATTATCAACAACTATGGTATTATGAACTGTGTTCAAATGACTTCTATAGTTACCAAGGCGTGTAAAATACTTTTTTCTGAAATCGTCAAGAAAGCTTGTCATGACAGAACTCAGGTTGGTCATGAAAGTGTCACTTTAAAGACTAGTCACTTTCATGATTTTTACAAGACTCCTGTCACTTTACAAGACTCATCTGTCATTTTTAGACTGCAATTGAATTAGAAATCGTCACTTATCTTATGAAACGTTTATTTAATATAATTAAAAACACTAACAATCAAATACAACAAAATATTTTTGATTTGTTGTTGATTCATTGTCATGGATATTAACTTCTCATACGACTCTGATGTTGATATATTTTTTCAGTTTAAATCTATTTTTAGTTTTGAAAAACGATTTCAGAAAAAATATAATACATCACTGGTCATGAAAGTGTCTCTGCTTGACTCGGAGGCTTTAAAGAGATACTCGGATGCTACGCATCCTCGTACTCTTCAATAAGCCTCCTCTTCTGCAAAGTTTCACTTTCATGACTTGTAATGTAATACACTATTTTCTGAAATCGTCAAGAAAGCTTGTCATGACAGAACTCAGGTTGGTCATGAAAGTGTCACTTTAAAGACTAGTCACTTTCATGATTTTTACAAGACTCCTGTCACTTTACAAGACTCATCTGTCATTTTTAGACTGCAATTGAATTAGAAATCGTCACTTATCTTATGAAACGTTTATTTAATATAATTAAAAACACTAACAATCAAATACAACAAAATATTTTTGATTTGTTGTTGATTCATTGTCATGGATATTAACTTCTCATACGACTCTGATGTTGATATATTTTTTCAGTTTAAATCTATTTTTAGTTTTGAAAAACGATTTCAGAAAAAATATAATACATCACTGGTCATGAAAGTGTCTCTGCTTGACTCGGAGGCTTTAAAGAGATACTCGGATGCTACGCATCCTCGTACTCTTCAATAAGCCTCCTCTTCTGCAAAGTTTCACTTTCATGACTTGTAATGTAATACACTATAAACAAATAGAACACTGAACTTTATACCCCTGGTGTATCTTCAAATGGCGAGCAAACCCTGAGCGTAAAACACTCATACAACATACGTCACACTTGCGTCGCTGGTTCATATCGACTAATAATTGATCATGAACTCCTATTTATATAACATGTTCTTCAGGTCACTCTTAATTAACCCTAGCACTACGTCTATCATCACCCGGTCAATCTTCCTTTATCATCACTAATTAACCCTGGCTAGCCGTCCTTAAGCATGAATTCACCCTTGGCACGGGTCAATGCTTCGATAAATACCTGAGAAACCCAGGTTATGAGTAATAATAATAATAATAATAATGTTTATGCGTCTGTTTCTCTAATCTACTAACTTTATCAATAGATCTCTTCGGTAGAGCTATGGAGAGCATGACGTCATCAGATGACAGTCACAAGCATTCAGGGATACAAAGTTTAGAACCAGTGCATGATTCTCGTACACGAGAATTTGCAGACATTCAGGGTAGACATAATAGCGCCACATACAAATTTCTTTTTATACTCCAAATACCATCAGTATGAGATTCCTGTAATCAAAGATGGCTGCCAACAAATCACAGCGTAGTAGGCGTGATCCAAGATAGGTTAGGTTAGAACACGTGATGTTTCATTTACTAGCACGACTAAGGGCGAAGGGTGAAGCGACTAGTATGACTAAGGGTGAAGAGACTAGCATGACTAAGGGTGAAGGGTGACGAGACTAGCATGGCTAAGGGTGAAGGGAGAAGGGTGACTATATATAAAAGGTAGATCGTTATCAGCGAGAGAGTACACGAATAAAGCCAAATCTTTCTGATGGCGAACATCCTAGGTTACAGAGCTGGTAAGTAGCCATCCTATGAGAGAGAAAGAGTTTCCGCTTAGTGAAAGGAGGATCCAATCCCAGAGTTAGCGCTAAATCTAGGGAATTCCAAGATGGCTCCTTCAAATGACAAATTCAAAATGACACATGCAAAATTGTCAGATTTAATAGGTTAGGTTAGAACACGTGATCTTCGGCTTTATTCGTGTACTCTCTCTCGCTGATGACGATCTACCTTTTATATAGTAACCTCCCTTCGCCCTTAGCCATGCTAGTCTCGTCATCCTTCAGCCTTAGTCATGCTAGTCTCTTCACCCTTAGTCATGCTAGTCTCATGTATAATTTAAATAAAACATCACGTGTTCTAACCTAACCCATTAAATCTGACAATTTTGCATGTGTCATTTTGAATTTGTCATTTGAAGGAGCCATCTTGGAATTCCCTAGATTTAGCGCTAACTCTGGGATTGGATCCTCCTTTCACTAAGCGGAAACTCTTTCTCTCTCATAGGATGGCTACTTACCAGCTCTGTAACCTAGGATATTCGCCATCGGAAAGATTTGGCTTTATTCGTGTACTCTCTCGCTGATAACGATCTACCTTTTATATATAGTCACCCTTCTCCCTTCACCCTTAGCCATGCTAGTCTCGTCACCCTTCACCCTTAGTCATGCTAGTCTCTTCACCCTTAGTCATACTAGTCGCTTCACCCTTCGCCCTTAGTCGTGCTAGTAAATGAAACATCACGTGTTCTAACCTAACCTATCTTGGATCACGCCTACTACGCTGTGATTTGTTGGCAGCCATCTTTGATTACAGGAATCTCATACTGATGGTATTTGGAGTATAAAAAGAAATTTGTATGTGGCGCTATTATGTCTACCCTGAATGTCTGCAAATTCTCGTGTACGAGAATCATGCACTGGTTCTAAACTTTGTATCCCTGAATGCTTGTGACTGTCATCTGATGACGTCATGCTCTCCATAGCTCTACCGAAGAGATCTATTGATAAAGTTAGTAGATTAGAGAAACAGACGCATAAACATTATTATTATTATTATTATTACTCATAACCTGGGTTTCTCAGGTATTTATCGAAGCATTGACCCGTGCCAAGGGTGAATTCATGCTTAAGGACGGCTAGCCAGGGTTAATTAGTGATGATAAAGGAAGATTGACCGGGTGATGATAGACGTAGTGCTAGGGTTAATTAAGAGTGACCTGAAGAACATGTTATATAAATAGGAGTTCATGATCAATTATTAGTCGATATGAACCAGCGACGCAAGTGTGACGTATGTTGTATGAGTGTTTTACGCTCAGGGTTTGCTCGCCATTTGAAGATACACCAGGGGTATAAAGTTCAGTGTTCTATTTGTTTAAAGTATTTTACACGCCTTGGTAACTATAGAAGTCATTTGAACACAGTTCATAATACCATAGTTGTTGATAATAAGTCGTCACCTAGAAATAATGAAATATTTAAAGACATAAATCTGAAACGTATGCATACCAATGAACCTTGTGACATAAATAAAGAAATAAGGCTCGATGATGATGATGAAGTAATAAACGCTCGTAATGCTATCCGTAAGAAATTAGCCTACTTTCACTGTGATAAAGCAGAACCTCATGATAATCGTGTTATACCGCGATCGGAGACCGTTGCTATCAATCTCTCACCAGAGCTTGAACAATCATCTCTCGCTACATCTGCTGATGATGAAGAAGAAGAATGCGATTCTAGCTTAAAAGATTATCACGAATTCTCTAACCATTATAGAGCATTATTAGTTAGCGGAAAAAACAAAAACGTAGACAAAACTAGGTACGCTCTATATAACGACATCGATGAGTGGCGATTTGGTTGTTCGCGAGTACAGTTTCAGGGAAAAGATATTTTAATTAAAAACAACCTTTTCAATGGAACATCCGGTCTGTTTAATTTACTAACGCTTAAACGAATAAGCTCTCCTAGTCCAACAGAGGAAGATATCGACAACTATATGAAAATAATCTCACTTACTAATGCTCATAAGAAAGACTATAGGCGCAACGGTCGACTAATAAGCGTTAAACATTGGAAATACGAAAATGTAATCAGACCAAATTTATACAGAATTACAGACTTTGAGGTTAGTCTTCCCAAAAAGTTAAACAAGATGATGAAACCGAATTGGATACATCAGAGTACGCCTGATCAACTAGTGGATCGACTACAATTGTTGTACGCCGCAAAGAAAGCTCATAGCAGCAATCTCGAAAACGACAACGAAATAATTTCAGTCATCACAGAGCTTAAAACGAGAAAAATCATAGAATAAGTAAATATTTAATTTGTACTATGTAAAATGATCTTGTTGTACTGCTAATTATATGTAACATGATATTTTAACACTGATGATAAAATAAACGACATACATTCTATATATGTTTCTTATTTCTTTACCTCTCACAGTAAACGTTCTGGTAGATGATCCTTTTGAGTTCCTCCATCATCTTGATACGTTTTTATTTCATAGCATTACCAGAGGCAGCAGGAGTTTTCCGAGACCTGCAGAAGCTTCTATGCCGGCTACTGAGATAGTCATCGTCAATGTTGTCAACATCGTTCTGATGCTTTTGAGCTAGCGGCGAGATCGATCGTTGTCGCTACTATATGAAAATAAAGGGTCTATGCCGTCAATAGTAAAGTTATTTAAGCTTAAACTCGAACTAAAACATAACCTCAAGGAAAAAGATAGTGCTTACCCCTGCATAGTATAATTACTCTGTTAAGACTACGAGGGAGCATAACATAAACCGATTGTACCTACTCCTATCTCCCCGTCACTAGGTCATCGAATGCAATGCATAAGTTGATTACTCGTAGACTTGTAGTAACTTACAGAATAAAACATAAAAATAAAATAAAAGACAATAAAACATTTGTTGAGTTTTATTAATACAGGATAAATATGAGAACAATTATCTAAATTATATACATTTTAAACACTTTTAAACAAGTTTTGTATCTTCGTCAATTTCTTCGGACGCTTGTAGAGGACCTCAAGTACACTCGCTGTATTATGTGATTTATGTTGAGCTTCAGATTTAATAGGATGAGACGAGCTGTTGGGTATACTTATTGATATTGAGCTGGAGGATAATGATTGATTTAAGCGTCCATCCGCTATCTTTTTTGCTAGATAAAGAAATATATGTGTGTTAGTTTATTTCTAACTTTCTACAATGTCTATACTTACTTGAAACTCTTCGAGATCCTTAAGGATAGGATCTTGAATATTGATCTTGAACCATTGGGCTAAATTACTATATCGGTATATGGCTACATTTTTAGTGTTTATATATTTTATTTCTTCCATAATAGTATCCCCTTTTTTGACTTCAAACATGCCTGTTAAAGCCGTGTTCACCTTTAACGCCGCATCCTTCTTCAACGCATTCAGCATACGTCTCTGAAAAATGACTAAACAGTCTTCCATGAAAGTCTTCGGATCAATATGCCTGATGTTAGTTATTGCAGCAGTTCGCATACGTCCCTTAAATGCTGATTTCATGTCTGACCATTTGACTCGGCTACAGGCTGTCTCTTTTCGCTGGTTATATCCCTCGCCTACAGTTTTTAAGGCTTTGACTGTCTCTCGATAAGATTTCGCTTGAGCCAATCAGGCTAATAGATGGTTCTTCGCTCCCAATGATGACGCTGAATCTAGTGCCTTATTAAGTTTTCTTATTGTTATGGTACATTGTTTTAAGGCTCTGAGGATAGCATTACTATCATCATTTATCTGTGAGTCGTAGACAAGTCTCCTTAACTCTTCAACAAGTTCGCTGGCGAAAGACATGTTTTTATTATAAAGGTTAAATATGGATGTGAAGAGAGATAAGTGTTACTCGTTCAGTTGCTGCACTGAGACTGAAATCTAGAGTTAGAATTTCGTTCTATATCCCGTTTACACGTACCGCCGAGAAAACAGCTAAAAGCTAGGAAAAATTACCGAGTTACTGGATGTAATAAGGTGGAATTTAAATAATACGATACATAAATCAGTTCAGTTCATATATTAAAATGCTATGCGGAAACTGTTTATTATGCTGTAGATTTAAATGAAATGACTAATAGATTCTGCTTTTGTATACTTTTAAATGTTGAATCTTTTAAATGTAAGGTTATTAAATCTCAAGATGGATGGTGTATCAGCTGTTACAAACTAATTGTGGATAAGGCTTAATTACTAGAGAGAGAGAAAACTATTGGGAATTAGTTAACTTATCAAATAGGCCGTGGTCAGTAGCTATATGTTTTATTAATTGTTATCATTATTCTGTTAACAAATATTTCAGTCAGCCCTCTGGAGTTTTTTTTTGGTCTACCCTTTGCTGCTTGTAATATACTTTTATGAAATTTGTTGTAAATTGATTAGAATGAAAAGTTAAATATATCCCCTACTTAGTTATATGCTATGCTTTAATAATTTATTATCTGGACAGGTAATAATGCATTCAATGTGACTGGTGTATTATATAGCATATCATAAATAAATGTAAAAAGTAATGCAACGGGTTGTCCAAAGCAACGATTCATTTATAAACGGAATCAACATATGTAAATAATAATTTAAAATGTGAAATTTATACACTCCAAATGTTGTTTTGTAAATCAAGTGGCAAATATCAAGAAAGAGTTTTAAGATGATATTGATTACAGTAAAATCCTTTAAAGAAGTTTGAAAAGGGAGAATTTTTACAGAAAGATCCATTAAAAATCACCTGTTTTGGGGGTTCGAAGCAGGTATAAAACCTCAAATTTCTAGTGATTTACAGGTCAAATCGTGTCTTTTTAAAAGAATGTATATTGCCTGAGGGTGTTTCCCTTTTTGTCGTCGAGGGTAAGGTAGATTTGAAAATAAGTTCAGTTTATCGCGGTACGTTGCACTGTATAGACAATGACCGGTTTTTAATTTTTAAAAAAGATGATTAGTGTAATATTCCTTCTTGGTGATTAAGTTATTGTTTTCCCGTTTTAGTTTGTACTGGCACAAATACGCAAAGGGGTAAGTCTATATATTTTCTGCATTAGAATTATAATATTATTGAATGCTAGATACACAACTGAGTTAATGACCTGCCTAATATCTTGTTCTGACAGGCAAATTCTACAGGTAAATGCCAATCTATCTGAGAATTGTTTCGATAATTTTTATCGTTTATAGCTTTATTAAATAGTTTATCCTTCTAAAACTCTCATATTTAAGCTATCTAACGTATATCTAATATCATGATCTTACGTCATAGGGTCACATGTCTTATAGACGTGATGAAACTTGAATGTTTTAATTAATCATATCTGAAACATTTTAGCATATATTTACATGTTTTTTATTTTTTAATTTATTTTAAAAGAAAGATTATTTATTTATTGCTTTGAAGGCATGCTTTTACATTGCAAAGGTTGAAAAAGGGATTTTTTAAACGTTTTCCTAGCGATTCATGTTTGCTCAATACAATTCATTTCATTTTTTTCGAATTTTATATAATAGTAAAAGTACTTTAGTGTCTTTATTATATGTTAACATCATATATAATAATCTAATTGGTAAGCAATAGAATATATTTTCTAATTACATTCAGCCTGATAAATTTGTAAAGGACTCCTAATCAGTTTAGTACCTTATTAGATCAAAATTCTTAAAATGTTACCTGCTTGTCTATATTTGTTTTCGATAAGCGTAGTTATAAGGTATCCTTAAAGTAAACTCTATTACGAACTGTTTTTCATAAAAAGGAATGACTTGAAAAATATAATGCTTTCTACTTAATTTATAATGAAGTTGATTAATTATATCTAGTATTTATGGAAAACGTAATATTACAGACGCTTCAACTAATATAATTCTATAATTTGATATTTCGGATCTATGGATGAAATAATATTTATAATAGTTATGCAATAGTATTTAGAAAAGAAAGTTATAAAACTGATGATAAAGGTTACCTTGATTTGTTGTTAACACTTAGAAAGAATATATACACTTTTGTTAATACGCGCGCCGGACCGAGTCGCGGAAAATGTATTTTAAAATCTAATAATTTTATATGAGACATCTACCAAGAGAAGGGGAATTAATTTTTAGGGATTTTAATAAATATTAAATGTTTTATTATTATTATTAATATAACAGATAATTATTAAAAAGGTAATATGAAATTACTGCCGCGTGTCTGGATGAACCGCGGATGACCTCGAGTCGCGAGTCGGCGCACTATCATTTGTCACGTTTTCGGCGTTTTTGGACCTCCATAAGAAATAACATGGGATTTTGGGCTAGAATCGGTGTTGCCTAACTACTTAATACGATTCTTAGTAGTATAAGATTAAAAATTCTTATCAGTAGCTTCCCGGAAATCAGAGCCCCAAGTTATGCAGCTCGATCCCCAGGCTTCCAGCCCCGTACAATGTTGAAAAGAAGTTAAGAATTTGTCTTCATACTCGCTCTTTGCTGGGGTAGATTCCTTACGACAAGATTATAGATATAAGCAAACACTTCGAGATTTCAAGAAAACAACTTCTCACCGCTTTTGGATGTTTGGGAACGGCTTCCCTCACTACTAACAGCATGGAAACAGAAACCTACTTCTTATTACGATTTTCAAATAACTCTTCGACTGTGTCCAAAACCTTATACAAGTATTGTGTTCTTTTCGTCTTCCCTGCTTCGATACTCAGTTTGCCTAATACCTTCTCTAACTCCACCCAACATTGCTGAATCTCATCGTCAACCTTTTCCTCAAATCTGTACTGTATTGCTCTTCCTCCTGGTCTTAAAAATTCCACTTCTACTTCTTCTAGCTTCTCGTCGAAATCTACAACTCTCCCTAGGTACCGCTTGGTATCGGACACAACAGCTATAAATTCGCCAGCCTTCTTCATCTTCAAGTTTCCTTACAACACGTAAAACACTACCTCCTGAATGAACAGATGTTCGGCTAAGTTTCATAGTACAATCATCCACGGCTTCTACCTTGTGAGAACTTTTTGTGCCTTTTGCCATAATAACATTAAGATTAAAGTACACTGAAGTTTCCTCTACGTCTGTTTTTGAAACCCATACTACTTCAATATCAGATTGTGTAGCAGATAAAAATTCGAAAAGCTGCCTTGGCTCTAAGATGATGCCTCCGTCGACTAGTCGCAAACTTTCCAACCTAGCAGCCATCTTAAGACGCGCTCCAATACCATCTACAGCGCCCTTTCCATGTGAAGTCGCGAAAAAATGCCTTCAGCCCAAAGTCCTTCTCGTGGATAATTAAATTCAAAAAACTCTTACAACTTTTAAATTGGCCTGCACAGCCAACCGTGAAGTATGCTACCGCTTGAACATGACCGAGATTTTCCTTTATATATTTAACAATAGTAATTTGAAACGCAAAAACAGCTGGAACATCATGTTGTAAACAGTCGCTAACAATTCCCAAGGACTTGTGTTGAATGTTGCCTGACAATTATTCCAATGAAATCCCTGCGCAGCGTTCTGTACCAAAAAGCTAAAGTTTTCTGCGAAGTCCATGTGGACAACTGCCATCCCTAGATCCATATCCTGCCGAAGTGTTGCGCGTCTGTAACTTCGGTAGCAGCAAGAGTGCTTCACTATACAGTGAGAACCATGCTTTCTTGTGGTGAATCTTGGCAACCTTTGAAATTCAATAGAAAATTATTGCGCAGTTTCTACTTAGATGGCGTAGTGCCCTTCGAAAAATCTGTTCCACCTAAGCATTTTGACACTACATTTGCCTAGTAGAAACTGCGGGATAATTTTTAATTGAATTTTAAAGTTGGAGTGTTTTGTTTAGTTTTTTTAAATTAGCTTATCAGTGATAAGTTAATTTAGTGTGATTTTCGTGCAAAATTTTTTTTTGTACTTTGCGTTTATATCAAGGCTCATTCAGAACCGAAAGTAGTGCTGAACTAGCTCATTTGAGTGTCTAATTAGAACTAGTGTAATTTAGTTTTTCGAGGTTGTCAGTCATGAACCATGACAAATGAAATGTCATTGAAATCATTGTTAAATTAAAATTTGAATTTTCAAATGTCAAAATTTGACATTTATCGATTGTTGGTACCAACCACGATAAAATTCCCCAAATTTTAAAAGTGCGAATTTTTATTTTAAAACGGATAAAATTAGTAAAAAAGAGGTGCAAAATACAAAAAATAGTACATATAAAGAACTCGTTTTATAAGACATTTATTGCACTCATGCTTTAAAAAACTCCCGCTACGCGGTCGTTTTTTAAACTAGCAATCGTGCAATAAATCATGTCGTATAAAACTTGTTCTTTAATATACTATTATGGGACCGAATCATCGGGTAAGTAAATTAAATTAATTTAAGATGCATGGTTTGCTGTTGGTTTGAAGAAAATCGGTTTTGGGACATGGAAAAAGATACAAGGTTTAGCCTCCCTTATCAGTATACCTGATTGATCGATTATGGTGTGGGAGGTATCAAAAATTTTTGTTTTTCATGTAGATCATATTATTAAGTTAGATTTTGATATCCCTGAAAGTTGAAAATATGGACACTGACAATTGTGGTGGTTAGACTCATGTGCAATCCACATACGACGCAAAACCATATTAGTTTGTCTACTTTTATCTTTCTTTAAGGTTACACCTTAATTTTTATTCAGAAACTTTTTTATAGTCTACCAAGTGATTAGTTCTCGTAGGCTAGAAGTCAAGTACTGTCTCTGCACTTACTCCATGCGAAGTTTCATGAAATTCTGTTAGGGGGGGGGGATTTTTAGAAATCCGGTATTATATTGCCCGGGGTTCGAACCCGGTTTCATTGGCCGGTAGTTCCGCACGAAACTGACTAAACCACAATCGCTCTCTTAATCTTAATAATTAAAAATCATCTTTTCCCTTTTATTAATAAAAGTAAAAGCATTTACTTCACTTTATTCATACGGCCCAATGTCTTTCAATTTAGTTGTTTCAATTTATTTTTTAGATTTTAAATCAAGGGGGATCTAGCAGTAATTTCCCCCGAAATTAATTTAAATAAAGAAATTTTGATTATAATATTTGGTACTTTTATTTATCAATTTCGTAAGTCTGCCTTAAGGTGTAATAATTAAATTCGTCACGGATTTCTATAACACAATGAGAGTTGAGAAAGTTAGTAGTTGCATAGTCGGAATGACCTCGTTTGATCGTCACCTAGTTCACAGTTTGAGACTGCAGTTAATAACAGTTTTTGAAGTCCACTTAGGAGCAGGGACTGGAACCCTTTACAAATATAGGTTCGGGTTCTTGGAAATTTAAAATAAGGGTTTCGGTTCCGGTTCCAATTTTAATTTTCTAAACATTAAAGTTCCGGTTTCGGTTCTAGGATTTTTTTAGGTTCCATAAGGGTTCCGGAAGAAAAAATAATGACGTCAAATTTTATGTTGGTATATATACCCAAACAAACAAATAAAGAAACTAGGTCAATGCGTGATCAACAGCTGTGAAATACATTAAGTTAATATCAGAGAGTAAGCAGCGTCTTTTGTTACTCTCGGCTGTTAAAGAAAGTAAGTAGCATGCGTTAGGGTTTTAACAGTTACTTTTTAATAATTTGTTTGCCATATTTGAATACATACACCCTAATAACGACTTAATAATTAAAAATTTCATTACGTTTTACGTGTCATAAGGTAATGAAAACATGTAAAGAAAAGTAATTGCAAAAATTTTAGTTATAACCCGTTATAAATTTTATGACGCTACTGTATCATTCCAGCTCGCCTGCTGTCGCTCTTTTCCGTTAAATTACTCGAGTTGATCATGTGATAACAGCGTCTCGCCTTGTGATCGTCGCGTGATTCACGATGCTTTTTACATCTTCACACTCGTGATTTCGGTGACCTAGATTCTTGATTTGTTTATTGGGTGTAGCTCCAAATATTTCCAAACAAATATGACCTTGATAACTGGCAGTCGATGTATGTTAGGTTGAAATATTGTTTGTAACGTGGGTGATAAATATATTTGCTGGGTTTCAACTCTTTTTATTCTGAAAGCTCTATTGTTATAGTTACAATTATTTACAATGATGGATACCAAGAAACTGAGATTGTGGAGTAAACAATAACACAATAGTAGATTTCCTCAAGATGAAATATGTTTGGAAATATTCAGGGCTACTAATATAAAATGTGACGTAACACTTTTCTAGTTAATTCCAGATCAATACACAGACTATTGGTGAATTAGTAATGAAAGTGAATCTAGTATCAACATCAACTCAGTAAGTAATGGTTATGGTAGCGATGTTGGAAGGGTGTCTGGAGAATGTTGAACTATTTTTTTATTTACCAGTAGAACCGAAATTTGGAACCGAAAAATATCGGTTCCTTTATAACGGTTCGGGTTCTCATCTTAACATTAACACGAATTTTAGTAAGGGTTCCGATTCCGGTTTCGGTTCCATAAAAGTAATCGGTTCCGGTTCCGATTCCGGTTCTTTTGGATTCCTGTTCCAGTCCCTGCTTAGGAGTAATAAATTGGTTATGATGGATGAAAAACTAGTGTATGCAACTCGCACATAATGGTTATTAATACACTCGTGTATTAATAACCATCAGTATGTGCTCGCTGAACAATATACTAGTTTCTAATACTTATCCTCATTATAGTTAATATTGTTTTTATAAGTTCCATATTTATATGACTAATTTATTTTGTTCCTAATTCAAATAAAATCGCCGAATTTGAAGAAATTTCATCAGAAATATTTCCAAGTTATTAAATTTAGGCAACCCAACAATCACCTGTGAGCACAGTTGATTTTCTAACTACATATATACGAGTCTAATTTAATTTGTCTGGCAGTTTACTTCAAAAGCACTAATACTTAGAATAGTTAATAAATATTAAATATTCAAAATAAAACTACATGTTTACATAACAAATAACGAATAAACAAAGCAGCACGAAAATTACTTAAATAATAAATATCAAATACCGTTCTTTATATTATTGGGCACACTTCAAATAAAATTTCTTAAATAACACTCACTAAGCTTGTATTTAAAGGAATATTTAAATAAACCACCACCAATTCTACTCATTTACAGATTTTAAAGTTAGCAAAAAGCAACACCATGGATTATATGAATAAAATGTAGTAAATGCTTTTATTCACAATCGATACATAATGTGTTCATTACTGACGTTTAAAAAGTTAGAAAGTAGTTTATTATACATCAGAGTCAATAATAAGGGAGTACAGAAGAGCGGTCTGTCTCAGGTGACACAATTGAGAATTAGAATTTAAAATTATATAATTTGAAAGTTTTATTTAAAAATTACATATATATTAATTTTATAAATTAATTTAATTAAGATTTTTAAATTATTTGAAGTTATTATTCCAGTAAATGGTGCAATTTCCTTAATTAAAATAAATTATGATTACGAATCTTATTACTGTTATATGGTTGTTGCATGTAGACGAGCAAACCCGTGTTCATTAGTTTAATTCTATTTTAAGTAATTAAAATTATCTGTTCAACAATTTTATTTTAATTATTGTATGATATACAAAGAAGTTGTAATCTTTTAAACATCACAGATTTTAAGTGTAAATATATATTTTCATTTCTAAAACCATTAAAAACGTTTGACTACTATAATATAAATTTTTATATTCGATTGAAGTAGGGGGGGGGGCATAATCAAAATTGCCCCGGGTACTGACACCAACTCTTGAGTTATGTATGCCACTGCTCTATAGCATTAAACATTTCAATAAGCCTCAGGAATAGCTTACAATAACCATCATCATTATAACACTCTACAGTTAAATGTCCTTTCCCTATTCCATTTACATACTTCAAGCTCATGCTCGTTCCTCAATCACCTAATAAAGCATCTATTGGCCGATGTTTGATGATAAAACTCTGACCTGCCTGACTACACAATATCAGCCTTTTTCCTGATCTTAATTAATCCAAAACGCATTCCAATCTTTGAATTAGATTATTATTTCAAAAAGGGAGTTGAATATTTACCTATAAAAGAATGAAATATTTGTAAAGATTGCTGTTATAGAAGAATAGCTGTTTTAACCTTGTTGTCACCTTTATAGTAACTTTGAAAATATTTTTTATATTTGCGTGTTCTAATGGCTTCATTAGGACACACATTTTGCGTGTCCTAATGAAATTTTTTAGAATACTGTAAACAGTAACATTTTATTTTTTAAAGTTGATATAAGTATTGAACAGCTGTTCTTAAAATGTCAAACTTCTCTTATTTACGCAGTGATCTCTTATAACTGGAATGCAACGCTTGCAAAACTAGTCTTGCAGGCCAGATAAATACGCCGAATAATAAGTAACCCTGTGAAGGGCGTAACGGTTTTTACTTTATTATTAACGAAATTGTAAAGTTTGATACTGTCATCATATGGGATGCGTTGTGTTGTGTATGTGCAATAGCTCACGATAAACTTAACGTAATAAAATTCAGTTTTATAAAATTATATATCTTTACCTTTGCCACAAATATATTGGCATACATTCTACTTTAAATTTTTAATAAATTTCAACAGTACATACAATACACCTGGCAAATTTGAACGAGGTTCTGCTGCTTAGTAGCGGCCCCCTACTAGTGGGCTTTGCGTGTATGAGATAGAATGAGAATTTCTACGTCGCGCGGATTACCTAAAGTTAGAGGTTATGCAAAAAGAAATTGCAAATTTCTAGTGTTGCCAACTGTTATGCTACTTACCAAAATATCCCTAACAAATCTTATTTAAAACTAAGTATTTTTTTATTATTTAATAACTAACGCAAATAGAAAAAATAGTATAAAGTACTCGTTTCACAGACGTTTTAGCGCACTTGTCCTCTTTAGAAAACTCCCCGCTTCGCGGGTCGTTTTCTAAACTCGGACGCGGGCGCTAAAAGCGTGTCTTATGAAACTAATACTTCAATATACTATTTTATGAAAAGAAACTCAAAATAATGTTTCAATTTAGGTTTATTGCATTTTCTTGTACAATGTAACAATCAGTACAAAAGCGTTTATAAATTTTAACAATTGCATCAGTACATACAATCTGAATATCATGACTGGGCACAGGTAACAATGTTAAATGTTTAATTGTTAAGTAAATTGTTAATAAAGTACATCTCATTTATTAATATCAGCTTTATTACGGAAATGATTTATTTACAATGTAGTTATTAAAACAAAAGCAAGTGCAAAAATAATTAAAAGAAATCCAATAATAGACAAATATAAAAACTTAACAGCCAAATAGATTTAACATGAATCAATGCAGAATCTTCTGTTCTCTTACATAATAACTACATTTTTCAATATTAAGATGGCTTTTCTCCATTATGAGTAAACATATGTTGTTTTAACTGACTCTTCTGTTTAACAACATGATTACATAAATCACATTTCAACATTTTTTCATGGGTATGAGTAAACATATGTTTTTGTAAATCATCTTTTCTTCTTGATTTGTAATCACATATATCACATTCGAATGGTTTTGCTTCACTATGAGTGAGCAAGTGCCTTTGTAGCCCTTCTTTCCTTGCTGTCTTATAATCACAGAAATCACAAACAAATGGTTTCTCTCCACTATGGCTGAGCATATGTTCCCGAAGAATATATTTTCGTGAACATCTATACTCACACATATCACATGCGAAAGGTTTTTCACTAGTATGAGTTAGCATGTGTTGCTGAAGGGTACGTTTAGTAGAAGATCTATATTCACATATAATGCATCCAAATGGTTTTTCATCACTGTGAGTAAGCATATGTTGTCGTAGTCCACTGTTTGCTTTGCATTTATAGCCACATATAGTGCATGTGTATGGCGTTTCTCCAGTATGAGTACGTATATGTTGTTGGAGGTTTCCTTTTTGTACACATCTATAGTCACAATAATCACACTTGAATGGTTTTTCTTTACTATGAGTGAGCAGGTGTCGCTGCAAATCACTTTGTCGTATACATTTATAATGACATACATCGCATAAAAGTGGTTTATCTCCGCTGTGAACTTGCATATGTTGTCTCAGATCACTTTTGTGTTTAAAGTTACAATCACATACCTCACATTTAACTGGTCTATTCTCAGTATGAGTTAACATATGTCTTTGCAGACCATGTTTTTTTACCGATTTATATTTGCATAAATGACATTCGAATGGCTTTGTTGCATTATGAATGCGCATATGTTCATGAAGTCGAGATTTTAATCGGCATTTATAATCACAATGATCACATTGAAAAGGTTTATCTTTACTACTATGAGTAAGGATATGTCTTAGCAAATCACCTTTTCTTTTAGATTTATGACATGTTTCACATTGAAATGGTCTCTTTTTATTATGATGAGTGAGCATGTATGATGAATCACTCCGATTATTTAAATTATTTACTAATTCAGATGATTCTTGGTTACTGTCTTGTTTAAAATCCCCTGGGGACTCGCATGAAACAAATTCAAATGGTTTCTCACCATTATGAGTGAGTATGTGTTGTTGTAAACTATTCTTATCAGAAAATGTGTAATCACATATGCTACACTGAAATGGTTTCTTTCCACTGTGATCAAGTGTTTGTTCTTGCAGATTATGATTCAAAAGATATGTACAATCATATGAATCGCCACATTGAAATGATTTTTCACTATGATTGGAAGTTGCATTGTATTCTAAAAGTTTTTCTTGATTATTTTCTTCAGCAATAAGTGAAGCAAATGTGTCTCGAACAAGAATATCAATTTCTGGTTTGATAGTAATGTTTTCTGTTAGTTGAGATTCTGTATCTGTATCCATTTGATTGCCATCAGCTATTGATAATAATTTTGTTAATATTAGATGAATCTGTTTCTAAAAATTTTATATCTATAATTTAATAAATGATGTGGAATACGTCTTACCAGTTATACCTATACACAAACGATGATTATCCATATTCCATCGAGTGTGAAGTTTACATTTAATTAGAAAAATGCTTTTATTTGAAATGAAGACATTGATTTTGAATAAATAATTGATTTATTAGAATATACTCAATAATAATAATATATAATAATGCTCTTTCTGGCAATCTAATAATAATAAATAATAGCAACCCAGTGTTGCCAAACTAATCTCTGTCGTGGATTGTTCACCGCAGTGAATCTGGCAGCCAAAAAGTAGCAGCCGATAGCTCATTGAATTCGTTGTGAACCATCCTTATCCCAGAGCTATTCTATTATAGCGCGACTACTACAAGATATAATAATTATATATTATTAATAATTATAAGATATCCATTCGACTCCCATTGTTAAATATACTTTTACAAGGGTCGCTGTTGGTTATTATGTTCATGCAAACTGTAGCTAAAGAAAATCCCAAATGCACACTGTGTTTGTTAGCAGAATAATATACTGGAGCAGCCGCCTACTGATGCGTAGGGTTAGTAAAATAGGGCTGTAAAACGATTAATCTGCTTTGTGCGAAATTGAACTATGCAAAATTCTAATAAAGAGGTTGTGTATTCACAGTTTATAATACAGCAGCTAGTTACTGAGGCATAGGGGTGACGAGAGAGGGCTGTAAAACGGTTAATCTACTTTATGCGAAATTGAACTATGCAACATTCTAATAAAGAGGGTGTGTATTAACAGTTTATACTATAGCAGCCGAATACTGAGGCGTAGGGGTGACGAGAGAGGGCTGTAAAAGAGCTAATCTGCTTTGTGCGAAATTGAACTATGCAAAATTCTAATAAAGATGGTGTGTATTAACATTTGTGTGTATTTAACCAAAAAAACGCTCCCTAACTTTCTCCAAAGTCTTCTTCACACCGAAGTGTCCTCCTGAGCCACCGTCATGGAGATGTCGCAATACTGTAGCCACTCGGCTTTTTGGAACCTCGAATTGAGACCTAAATTTTCTCGGCTTCTCCTCGCCTTGCTAAAGGTAGACGCCTCTGCCGCTGACGGACAAGCCCAGAGTTCCTGTATTGATTTTATGTTGTACTATATCGGTTCGTCCCTTCTGACCATCGTCAAGAGCGAAGATATGTTGGTATCGGTGAACCAAACCCTGTACCTCTTTCACTTCCGTTCTGTTAAGGTCTTCGCACGAACTAATAACCATACTCACTAATTTTCTACCATGGTGTTTGAGTACTAGTTTTGGAACATCAGTCATACACTTGGCTACTCGGAATACTGGCACACACTTTCCCATAAGGGTGCTCCTCTTCAATGTCACAGAATCCACATTAACGTTCATAAGCCTCACCGGTACTGTCTTTCCAATCTTGATCAGCGCTTTTCTCACCAGTATGCCACTATGGATCTTCTTATCACTGACAGGCTCCATCATTCGCACACATCCTACCCGAAGATCTCCATCCAAACCTGCCTCGACAACGATCTCGCTTCGACCCGGTAATATCACATCTTCTGTCAGCAAAACCCCTACGACAGGGTCTTCTCGTGGGTGCAACGGAAGCTCTTCGTTACCGACCTTCAAAACACCCTCCCCAAGTCCAACGTAAAACCAAATTTTCTTAGGAGGTCCATTTCCAAGATGAACTCTTCAGTGATATCCGCTACCAGCACCTCATGATTACGCTCTTCACTTCCGATGCCAATCTTCATCTTCACCACTCCGCGTGTTGGTATTACTTCATCTGTCGCGTACGCAGTTGAATACTTGTCTGTAACAGCTTCAAACTTGCTCTTAGAACGTCAGGGCGTATAATGGATTTTGTCGCCTCGTATCAATATGTAGTAGAACAATTCGGCTAGCAATCTTCCCATCTACAAGCAAACTGCCGGCACTATTCTTTGAGGTTACGGCATGGATGGTGATCTCCTGGGCATCTCCACTCAAGGTCAAAGTTTGTCCCCTCTCGCCGACCTCCTTTAGTTTTCCGACGGCTGAACTTGTCTTGGTTTAGGGCAACGGCGTCGTATGTGCCCCAGTATCCGGCTGCTATAGTATAAACTGTTAATACACACCCTCTTTATTTGAATTTTGCATAGTTCAATTTCGCACAAAATAGATTAACCTTTTTACAGCCGTCTTTCGTCATCCCTATACCTTAGTAACCAGCTGCTGTAGTATAAACTGTTAATACACACCCTCTTTATTAGAATTTTGCATAGTTCAATTTCGCACAAAGCAGATTAATCGTTTTACAACCCTATTTTACTAACCCTACGCATCAGTAGGCGGCTGCTCCAGTATATTATTCTGCTAACAAACGCAGTGTGCATTTGGGATTTTATTCAGCTACATTTTTGCATGAACGTATTAACCAACAGCGACCCTTGTAAAGGTATATTTAACAATGGGAGTCGAATGGATATCTTATAATTAATAGCAATATATAATTATTATATCTTGTAGTAGTCGCGCTATAATAGAATAGCTCTGGGATAAGGATGGTTCACAACGAATTCAATGTTTATTGTTTTTTTCTTTTTCAAGGTAGTCAACCAAAAGAATTCCTTTTGCATCCCAGAAAACCGTCGCCATCACCTTTCCGACTGAAAGAACTGTTTTCGCCTTTTTCGGAGCCGGTTCACCCTTTGCTGTCCATTGTTTGGATTGCTGTTTGGTCTCTGGTGTATAATGGTGTATCCAAGTTTTATCCACAGTTATGAATCGGCGCACAAAATCTCTTGGATTTTGCTGAAACAGCTCCAAACATTACTCAGATGTGATTTTTCGGATGAGCTTTTGTTCAGGGGTAAGGAGTCGCGGCACCCATCTCGCCGATAATTTTCTCATTCCCACAACTTCATGAAGGATATGATGTACCCGCTCTTTTGAAATCCCCACAATCTCTGCTATCTCATCCAACTTGAATTTGCAATCTTGCAGTACTGTTCTGTGGACTTTATCGATCATTTCAGCAGAAGTTGCGGTTTCGGCTTTCCTGGACGTGGTGCATCTTAAAACGTGCATTATTTAAATGTCAACAAACTTCCACATCAGCATTCTGTGCGGATGTGGAGCAAATTTTAATACAAACTTTACAGGGTTGTCACGTTTCTTAATTGAGCAAAATGAATTTTTAATTGTAAAAAGAATTCAATTTTACGCGGAAACGACATACGATACGATAAAATGTCATTAGGGTTTGTTGTTGTGATAGATGAGATGCATCTGCCGAAAAAGCGCCATAATTAAAGTATACTATTATTAACACGGCAAAATGATGTTAAAGTTTCCAACTTTATTATTTTTTTCTGAAAAAGTAGTACGTTCTAGAACAAAGTCGTAAAAAACTTTTTTGTTCCTTTTGATGTCTTCTATCACCGATTAAAATTAATGCGTTCTAACCCCTGACACCGTGTATGTTTATAATTAAAACAAAATTATTCCTTATTAAAAAGTGAAAATGAGATACAGTTAAAAACTAAATTTCTCTATTCACGAATAACGTAATATAATATTATAATATAATAACGAAATTTTTTATTTTTGCATTCTGTAAAATAAATTACAAAATCGCAATCATACAATATCTAGCGAATCTTCTTCTAATTTCCTTTATTTCTAAGATCTTGGTATTGTCCACATTTACATTGATACAGTACGTTGCATGCATGCTAAATGTGGAGCAAAATCTTTATAATTATCTGTTAACAGACATTTTAAGGTACGAAACATTCTGCGTTAGTATATTGGTTGCTAGTTTACAACAAAATTGCACCTACATAAATATTTCTAAGGATTTCTAAAAAAGCGAAACACCTTGTACGTATTGGGTTGGATACAAAAATTGACTAGTACAGTGTACTCTCCTAAGAATTAATTTGCTAATACGAAACTTTCATCCGATTGGCACCAAGAATAACGATAGTATCGCCTAATGGATTTTGCCGAAGAGATGCTAAGGTAAAATACAACTGGACCACGATCGCGTCCGGCTCTCAACGAATGTTTCTTATTTATTTCAAGACGAATATGAAACCACAAAAAGTTACGTCCGAAAGTTCATTGAGCAAATTTACTGGAGCAAATTGCTCATTTATGTATGACATATTTTCTTTCTGCGATAACACAAAAAGAAGGCAAGGTACGAAAAAACATTCGGATATTTCTGGTAGGGATTTAAATAAACTTTAATTTACCTAACCTCCTTCATCTTGATTAACCTAATAGTTTCTGAGAAAAACGATAAAAACCGTTAAGGGGCGTGGTTTACCCTCATTATCTCCTCGAGCTCGCCACCTACAGACGGTGACTTTTAGGGGTTATTTAACAGCCCTCCAGGAAGGCCTATGCAAAAATCCACGGACTTTGCTCAACTTTCCGCTATTCATGAAAACTTGTTCTAAATTGACTGGACTATAAAGACATTTTGCGCACCTAGCGATTAAATATTAGGTACTTGATTTTTAGCGTTATTATTATTGCATGGTTGTTTTAATATTTTATGCACAGATGCATTATAATTAGACTATTATTGCAAGACTCATCTAAACATAAACGTCTTTTTATGGTCCAAGGGCATCTTTATGGTCAGACGGGCAATAACGAAAAATCAATTAAATGTCAGAAGTTTTTTTGTAGAACTTGATTGGTTCTCAATATAATTTGTAAACTTATCACCAATGAAAATAAACTGAAATTAGATATTTTGGAATAGTAACTATAGTAACGAACTTCGTATAATCACATAAGTATACGCACAGCTGCTTGATGTCCCTACGTAGTCATTTAATTATATTTTTACACAATAATAGATTTGACATTAAAAATTTAATCTGTGCATAAAATAGTGTATAGCGGGCATAACTTGCTTTTAGGACCCTACAGCCGTTTCCTAGCCCTCGGCTGACGCCTCGGGCTAGAAATAACGCTTCTGACCATAAAAGCTTCATTATGCCCTTAACACATAATAGTATATTACGTTATAAGTCCGGTAAACCCAAGTTTACAGTAGCGAGTTGAAAACGTTTCGGGACGAGGCGACGAAGGAGCCGAGTCTCGAATGTTGAAACGAGCTACTGTAATGGTTTACCGGAAGTATGACGTAAGGCGTTTTATTTCATACTGCCTCACATTGTTCATTTTTTAAAAAAATGCATTTAAAATTTTCAGTCCGGTAAAATTTTTTACCGGACTCAAATTAGATTTTCAGTCCGGTAAAATTTTTTACCGGACTCAAATTGGATTTTCAGTCCGGTAAAATTTTTTACCGGCCTTGTAACGAAATAATTCATTTACCGGACTCAAATGAGTCCGGTAAATACCCTTTTACCGGACAGTATGAAATAAATAACTATTATGGCATACTAACTCGTAAACATCTGTTTATTGTGAAATAAATAAAGATTATTATAAGTTTCACAGTTTTATTAAAATATACCTGACAATATTGTTTCGACAGCTATGCTGTCATTATCAAAGGTAATATAATTATAAACAAACACGTCGCTAAGGTAGATACAAAATAGGTAACTAGATAAAATAATCATAATAATAATAAAAATTAATAATAAAAATCATAATTAAACATCTAATACTTCCAGTAACGGAGAATTACTGAGCTCAAGTTGTTCATTCATTAAAGGTACCCTTAGTTTGTGTTTGTATATCTCAAAGGCTTCTAAAATATCTAATTTGCGTTTGTTATTACAAAAATGTAGGAATTTAATATTATTTTGAGGATTTTTATTATTAATTTTTATTATTATTATGATTATTTTATCTAGTTACCTATTTTGTATCTACCTTAGCGACGTGTTTGTTTATAATTATATTACCTTTGATAATGACAGCATAGCTGTCGAAACAATATTGTCAGGTATATTTTAATAAAACTGTGAAACTTATAATAATCTTTATTTATTTCATGATTATGGAGTTCCACAAAATAAGGCTGGAAACAATAAACAAGATCTGTTTATTGAGCTCTGTCTCTATGGGTAAAGATTCTTTTTACGGGCTAGCCAGTTACAAAGCCCGTAATAGTAATTTATATTATTAGCAAGGTAAATCTGTTTTTACTGACGCTAGAAGGAAACGATTGGCGAGCCTGTAACCTTCTTGAGCCAGTAAAAACAGTTACCTTGCGTATAATGTACAATATTTTATTTGGTATTCAATCGTAAATAACACACAACATTTATTGTATCTATAAAACTTGGCCCCAGTCCTAACAATGACAACCAAATGTGACACTTTTTTAATAATTTTATGAGAAGTGGAAGTGTGCCTAGACGTAGATGTTATTATGCCATTTGGTCTGTAAATGTCATATTCTACTAACTTGTAAAGCTTTTACAAATCAGCTATTAGTTTTACAAGTCAGTAGCTTGTAAAAGTAACTTTTCGTTGTTTGTGTTCTGTTACATTAAATGACGTTTACGAGTGAGTAACACGTAATAGTAGATTACTTACCGAGGCGGGAAGTAGAACATTACGCGGAGAGTAATGTTGCTGCCCGAGGCGCGAAGCGCCAAGGGCAGCAATTGCTCGACGCGTAATGTCTTCCCGCCGAGGTATGTATACTATTTTATTCACAATCGTACATAATTATGTTCTTACATTGATACCTTATACTTGATATATGTAGGACACAACACCAGAGTTTTTATTCAGGTGGCGATAAAATGACAATTGCTGCAACAATTGTCAAAGTAAATTCGTGTCCACTACTAAACCAAATTTAATTACATTGCTCCTAATTGCAATTTACACGATTTAAAATGTCTGATAGTGAAACTGATGTAAGTTGCACACCACCGGAATTGCGAGAAGTTGCTAAAACAGTGACTGACTGTTTGTTACCTGCTAAAAGTAAAGATAGCTACGGAAACTTTTGCCATCTGTTGAGAATATTTAGAACGAGCAAAAGGTAAGTAATGGATATTACTAACCAAGAGAACTCATTACTAACCAAGAGAACTTATTATTGACTATGGTGTATAATAAACTACTTTCTAACTTTTTAAACGTCAGTAATGAAAACATTATGTATCGATTGTGAATAAAAATTATTACGTGCTCGTTATCATCAATACCATAGCAACAAACATATTTGTCTATTTCGCGTATACAAAGATTACTTTGTGACACTGTTTTTGCGAAAAACAGTTACACAAAGTGCTACTTTGTGCAACTGAAAGTAGTGATTTTTTTATTTGTAAGGCTGGCAGTAGTAAGTAAATTTTGCTGCCAGCCTACTCTGTCATGTCATTCTGTCAACGAAGTCCAGTGTCAGACGTAAATGCGTAATAAGCAATAACACAGCTATATTCTGATTTCAAAATCAAAATTAGATTAAAAAGCCAAAACGTATATCGCTTGTCGATATTGAGGTAAGTTTAATTGAGTTGAATGATGTACACCTCCATTTCATCAAATATTTTTTTCAGTTTTTACCTACTAATGGCAACATAACCAAGGTGTTAGGAAGAATATAAAAAGGAAAGGAATAATGCTCGCCAACCAACCCGCGGAAGTATTTTGGGGGCACATTATCCAAAAGAAAAGCACTTTCCCGTGATAGGTACTAATAAGTATTCATTAACTGGCGCCGTTTTGAAAATTTGAATGTTATGATGCTCAGAAATAACAGCGAGAATAATGAAACATATTTCATTTTAAGAAGCTTTGAATTAAAACAAAGCGCGGTTAATAGCGGATTTCCTACGAAAATGCGCTGAAAAGCTTGTTGATTTTCCGGATCAAGTTGATGGTCGTGAATCTCGTGTCCGTCCCTACTCAAATTTCATTTTCATTGTTTAGATTTAGAGATTAGGTTAGTTATTTTCTATTGTTGTATGTTAAGCAGTTTTGATGTATTAAAATGTTTATTGTAATAGAAACAGTAAAACCTTGATTGAGTACATGATTGTCTTATCAAAATAATTATTTATAATAAAAATACATTTTTATCTTATATCAGAAGAAACAACTAAGCTGTCACCTTTTTTTAAACTTGAATTTTTCTCTGCCTACGTGATTTTTTCAAAATGACAGTGGATGTTATTGTATGCGTTATCAGTTATTACCAACATTACCACATCAAAAATACCCGCGTGTACATTTTCCCATTTCTTTAAAGTAAATTGTAAATTAAGGCGAAATAGACAAAGTAGTATGTAAAACACGTGTTACAATTCCTTTTTGTAATACTCGTATATAGCTTAACTCGCCGCTTCGCGGCTCGTTAAGCAAACTTATACTCGTATTACAAACATCGTCATTGTATCACTAGTTGTACAATATACTATTATTTAAAACGTTCATATATATCTACGTATTGTGCATCAGTAAATGAAAGAATTATTTATCAAAGATTTACGAGTCAGTATACCATAAAACGTTGCACAATACTACACCGTTACACGAACCCTACGTGATCGCACGGATAACAAGCTCGCTGACCGCTAGCTTGTTAGGTAATGTTCTAAGTAACGGTCTTGCAATGTAAATAACTATTACAATGCATATAACCATTTTTAAAAAAAAAATAAACCGATGTGTTGCATGTCTACAACAATTCACTTTTCTGCGTTGATTACTCGCAAATTTCTAAAAACTTCAGGAATTGCTCCAAAGTTTTCTTGTGAAATTATTCACAATTTCGGAATAAAAAGTTACTGTATTACACGTCAAAGTTTCTTTACCAAAACTGTGTTGAAAAATTTCAGCAAAAATTTTGTTAAGAATTTCGCGTAGATTCTCGTATGTGTAAAACAGCTCTTAGACACAAGGGAAAGACTTATACTAATTTTATAATATAATCGTTCTTTATTTATGACAATAATTGGGTGTTTCTCCCGAAAACCACAATTTGGATGTGAAAAATTCTCGGAAAAGAAAATTGTTGAAATCTGTTTTACTAAGAAATAGTATGATTAATTGATTGTATATAACACATACTGTTGATTAGTAGAGCTTAATCTGTACATTTTCGACCTTTACAGTGTTAAAATCCACGTATGATCCAAATAACATGCAAATGACAGAAAAGGTTATATTTAATAAAAAAACTGAACTTTAATATTATAATAAAAAGATATTTCCAACACGATAATGCTTAATAATGTCTTAGTAATGGATAACAAGTAAAATAAAAATTAGTAATTTTTATTTTACGTGATATGACAGTCATCATGCTTTAGCTTCTCCATTTGTTTCTTTTCTGGATCATTTTTAATTTTTTCTCTTCTTTTCCACATTTTCTTTGCACCTCATAATGTAAGAACATGAATGTATGTAGGAGTTGTCATTTTATTTTACATATTTTATTACGTGGAATTATAAATCCACGCAAATGATCATTTTCAATAGATGAGCAAATAAAGTCTTTCCGTGGACGATGTGGAATATGAAAATTGGTAAAAACTAAGTTCAAACTAGTTAGCATTAAAAGCTTTGAAATTACAACGTAGGTGGAAAATTTGATATTTACCAAAGAACTTTAACACCTTAAAAAGTAAAAAGCTTGGACTAAGTGCAACTGTTGTTTTGACTCAATAAGTCAAAACCACCAATGTGTTCTACCATCCAATAGTTACATTTTGGTCAATAGATCCTGGATAACAGTACCTACTTATTATGTACTGTGTTTATATTCTATATGTTCATATACTTGCATAAAATTTCTTACAAATAATTATCTCAATTTGCTGCATATTCCTGGCTAATATAGAGGAGAATATTCAATACACTCACTTAAGGCCACAGATAGCCTGCAGAATTATGCATACAATTGATCCAATCCTACGATTCATTTAATCACTAAAAATTTGAAATACTGTCAGTGGAATCGTACAAAAGCCAATGTACAGTCTGCTGTAAACTATAAATACGTAAATTATTTGTGTTTCACCAAAAATCAGAATTGCATCGTAAAATTCTAACAGAAAATTATTATTTTTGCTTGTAAAATCCAAATTTTTTTTATAAAATACACTAAAAAAAATGTAATCACAAAAGTTAATTACAAATTCGAAGAACTCTTTCATTCAACATAAACTGATTTAGTGTAGTCGATGTTGAGAGTTGACGACACCTGTGAGTATTTTTCACCCTGGCAGAAAGACTTGTTATCTGGAAGATGTTGGATTCATCCAATTCATACAAGAGTGAGTGATTTGTTCTGTAGTTGCAGCAGGTGGCTATTCGTACATACCCTTTAGGAGGTTCAAATCAACAGCAATCAGACTAAGCAGTTGCTTGTGATAAATTGTTTTTTTTATTAAAATCTTACTCACTTTTTATTTATTTCTATAGAAGTCTTAAATTTGAAGGTGAACGCAAGAATGTTTTTTGAATCTATTATGTAGGCTCAAAGAATTAAGCTCGTGGAGGTTTATTGTGAGCCGTTATTAATTTTTTGAAAAGTTGGATCTTTTACCGATAACATCAAACCTGATTCATTAAACAATTGATTGTTTAAAAAGAAACCGTTCCACATTACTATATTTTCTCCGAAATCAATTATAAAGTCTAATTGTATCATTTAATAGTAAAGCAAATAATGTTTCAAAGGTTTTTATTTTGTCAAACGAGACAGTAAATAATGTTTTACTTTTTTTAATCTGCTTATTATGAGTTTGAAAAAATCAAAAATAAATTATTTAAGTAGTAGTCTTTATTAAAACAGCGAAATATAGTAATTACAGCTTTTTGAACAAAGATATTAGAAACTAATTTTAAATCTACTATTAAAAAGATATGTGGTTTAATTTCGTTGATTGTACAGCATGCGTTAAATCGTTAGGTCAATCTCATTTCAATGATTTTTCACTACTATGTGTGAGCAGGTGTTTTTTGAGATTACCCTTCACTGAACATTTATAGTCGCATAAATTACATTCAAAGGATTTCACACCAGTATGAGTGAACATGTGTCTATCGAGATCCTGTTTTCTTGAAAACTTACTATCACATAATTTACATTTAAATGGTTTTACACCACTGTGAAACAACATGTGTTGTTTGAGATAACTCTTCATTGAACATTTATATTCACATAAATTACATTCAAATGGTTTTTCACCATTATGACTGAACATGTGTCCATCAAAATAATCTTTCCTTGTAAACCTACAATTACATAATTTACATTCAAATGGTTTGTCAGGTGTATGAGTGCGCATGTGTCTCTTGAGATTAATCCGGAATGAATATTTAGCATCACATAAACTGCATTTAAATGGTTGCTCACCAGTATGCGTGGGCATGTGTTGTATGAGCCGACTCTTAACTGAGCATTTATAATCACATAAACTACATTTAAATGATTTCACACCATTATGACTAAGCATGTGTCTATCTAGGTCATGTTTTCTTGAAAATTTTCCATTGCATAACTTACATTCAAATGGTTTTACACCTTCGTGAGACACCATGTGTCGTTTAAGATAACTCTTCACTGAACATTTGTAGTCGCATAAACCACATTCAAATGGTCTCTCATTGCTATGATTGAGCTTATGTATTCTGAGATAACTTTTCCATGAACATTTATAATCACATAGATTACATTCAAATGGTTTCACAATACAGTGAGTGAGCATATGTCTACTGAGTTCATATTTTATTGAAAACTTCCAATCACATAAATTACATTCAAATGGTTTCTCACCATTGTGAGTTTGTATGTGTCTTATGAGACTACGCTTTTGTGAATATCTAGAATGACATGTATTACATTCAAATTGTTTCTTGACCTCCTGAATGTGTACATTTTTTACAAAATTAATTTCCTGTGAAATTTTATGTTGATTTATGTTACATTCGTATAATCTAACAATATTAATTGGTTCATGTTTTTGCAGATTACTGGAATTATCAAGCAGTTTCCCTTCACTGTTATTGTAAGGTTGAATTCCATGTTTGATGTCACAGTATTCTTCTATTGGTGATTCCACTTTAATATCAATTTCATTTTTGATTACGGCATACTCACTGATATTCATCGCGTTAATATTTATAAAATGAATTCAACCTGCAATAAACAATAGGCAACTTCATGTAAGAATGTGTCATGTAAAATCAATTTTACCAGTTTTATATGTAATTATTATGGGGAAAAGTCTTCTTCCCTGGTAAACGCTTATCCTGGGACTTCCCCTGACGCATTCTACTGCGCATTACAAGATTACAACTATGTCTAATAAAGGCATGCGAATGCTCTTACAGTGTTGAAGGTTTTACTTTGTTTATCGTAAACAAAATTGGGCGCGCCTATGTTGCGTATAAATAATTCTTTAAAGAATTATTTATTAATTAATTCGTGAATATTTTCGAAATTTCTTGACGTATTTGTTGTTTTATTAAAAAATATTATTTTTGTAAAAAAAACGATTTTAATTAAGGCACCAGAACACCAGAATGCATTACTCTATTTTATAGAATAACTTTAAGACATAATACAGATATCAAATTACAAAGATTTCTACATACATAAACACTATTAGCTACTTGCATATAAAATTGCATTCAATTCTGTCGAGTACTAGTTATTGAAATATTAATTATTAAAGCTTTATGTCAAAAGTCCCAAAAAACCCGACTTTTTGTAATTCGTGAAAATACAGAACCCTACAATCAGATACTTTTATAAATTTACTATTTTATTCAAAAACTAAAATTATTTATCTAACTGTTGTTGTTTGAATTAATTTGAGCAGTTAGTTTTTTTGCTATGTGCATTCAAACTCAGTGGTCAAAATATTTGCATTCGATAGTAGACTTGTTCCTAACTTTTGTTTTTCTCACATAGTCTAAGTTGATGAATAATTTAAATAAAAAATTTACATTATTAGGATTGGTTTTGACACAACAACGAGTTGCCACAACTCGTTTC
Organism: Agrypnus murinus; assembly: GCA_929113105.1. Taxonomy (NCBI): domain Eukaryota; kingdom Metazoa; phylum Arthropoda; class Insecta; order Coleoptera; family Elateridae; genus Agrypnus; species Agrypnus murinus. The sequence goes on from OV816030.1 coordinate 118,362,318, forward strand.
CGTTTCGTAACCTTAAACATTTACATTTTTTACCAAAATTTCCCCCAAAATTTTTTAATGCCTGCGAGATGTTTAACTAGGTCACTTTTACCTCTTTTAGTTTTTTATTAGTTGTATGTATTTATAATATATATTATGTAATTAGTAGATCAAGCGATACTTTAAATCCAAGAAGATGTATAACGCCGAGGCGCCAGCCGAGGCGCCAGCCGAGGCGTTATAACATCTTCGAGGATTTAAAGAAGCTTGATCTCCGTATTGCATAAGTTGTTTTATTTTATTTCGTATTTCAATCCTAATTTCTCCCTTTTAAAATCCATCCGAATTTATTGCATAAAGAAGCAAATTGCCTTGTCTGTGTCATCATACGCGTAACTAAGGAGATAAAAAGCAGCATGCATGCATGCATGTGGCTATAATGCAACATCAAATTATTTACGTTGCCAACAACAACGGAGATCAAGAACGTCTTGAACTCCGGTGTCATTGACAACGGAGATCAAGATATACTTTATATTACTAATTGTGGTATATAAACAATTGTTTGAAATATGAAATGAAATAAAGCATATTTTGTAATAGCTGTAGCAATTATCGTCCTGTAACCGCCTACTAGAATTAATTCTTGTTGTTTTGAAATACCTGCGTTTGGTGCATCAGCACCCTGCCATGTGACTGTCACACATATTTAAATTTAACCTAAGATTTAACGCCCGACCTGACTGTAAGTTACAGCATGCATTAGTACACATTCTGCATTAGAACCAGTTTGAGTTTGTATCGTTTATAAATCTCCTTCGTTTTCCTGGTGCGCTTTTTACTATCTATTACAATCTTTTTGCAAAAGTTAGATTGAGATTGACAGCACATTTTTAATATTTTTATGAAATTTCTCGTTTCGAGTATTTTCGCCTCTCTTTTTGCACCTAAAATTCCCACAAAAATGAAAAATTCCCTCCAGTTGGCAACACTGTACTGTACTATATTTCGTTATGCACACAAATCGCGTTATGTTACGAAAACGGGGTCCGACACGTAATTAACTTCATTTGATCTCTAAAAGTTACTGCTGGTCTTCTACCTATCATGGATGATACAGAGGAAACTGAAAGCAAATTAAATGATGCAACAGAAGTTTAAGATTTGATGCTTATTATTAAGAAGACATAAACTTGATTTTCGGCAAGATTAGATTTTTTTATACTGTTACTGAGTTATCGGAATCCATGCTTTGATATTCAAGAACACATAATCGGAGTTTCATGTAAAAAGCGGCATGTAATAAATACACCCTTTTCTGATCATCTTTGTACTAATGATTTCATAATGATCTAGGACAGCAAGGCTAATATGATGCTAGTTTATTATTATTTTTCAGTGTAAATGTATAGGATAAAATAATAAAAGGATAGCATCATATTAGCCTTGCTGTCCTAGATCATTATGAAATCAATAGTATACATGTTACGCTTTGGCATGTAAAGGTTAAGGCAAATCAGACGGACATTTCATGCGTACGGCATACGAAAATTACATTCTTTTCACGTACATATTGGCCTTGAAATCCTGAGGATGTAAATGTGGTATGTGAAATTTACGTAATTTTCATATAATATCGCTACTTGGGCTTCTTTGTTAGCTCGCTAACTCTTGCTACAAGGGTTTTTTTAGCTTGCTATAATAGTCCATTCCACAGATAAACCTAACAGATGCACAGCCAAATGGGGTAAAATGCGCTTGCTTTTTAGTTGCAGTATTTTTCGACAGAGTGCGCTACATGTAGAATTCAAACGAAATTTAAAGAAAGAAATAGGTTTTGCACGAGTAAATATTTGAATTCCATCGTTTTAACCACGCGGTGACGTAAGAGAAGAAAAAAGTTTGAGACAATTTCTTTAAATATGCAATATGGAATAAAGTGGAACCTATGTAATAAATAAATTCATTATAACCTTTCTAATTAATTTTTTTGTTAAATATTTTGAAAAATTGATAGTAATTAACACCAAAATTAAATTATTATAATTTTATATACGTAGTTATTACAGTTGATGACAAAGATTGATTTCTTATTACCAGTTAACTTCAAACTTAATTAAGATGATTTTAAGTATATATAAGTTGTTTTCATCAAGTTAACTACTTAATGAATACTTATTAGTACCTATCACGGGAAAGTGCTTTTCTTTTGGATAATGTGCCCCCGAAATACTTCCGCGGGTTGGTTGTCGAGCATTATTCCTTTCCTTTTTATATTCTTCCTAACACCTTGGTTATGTTGTCATTAGTAGGTAAAAACTGAAAAAAATATTTGATGAAATGGAGGTGTACATCATTCAACTCAATTAAACTTACCTCAATATCGACAAGCGATATACGTTTTGGCTTTTTAATCTAATTTTGATCTTGAAATCAGAATATAGCTGTGTTATTGCTTATTACGCATTTACGTCTGACACTGGACTTCGTTGACAGAATGACATGACAGAGTAGGCTGGCAGCAAAATTTACTTACTACTGCCAGCCTTACAAATAAAAAAATCACTACTTTCAGTTGCACAAAGTAGCACTTTGTGTAACTGTTTTTCGCAAAAACAGTGTCACAAAGTAATCTTTGTATACGCGAAATAGACAAAGATATTTCAATTGCTCTTTTTATTTATAATAGGCTTTGTTTAAAAGTCTGGAACAAAACTGAAATGCGATCTGCTGTTATTACAAAATACTAGAAGGATCTTCATAGTTATTTTCGACGAACAAAAAGTTCGTCTCTGAATTCGTAAAGTCGGTCTGTCGCCTTTATCCCTGTTGACTTTTTTGAATTTTTCTTGGAAAATCTCTTTTTTGGAATCTTATAGTACATTGGATTCTAAGAAACTTTTGGTTGAAACATTTTTTGTATCTCTTCGGGAAAGTGGTCAAAATGACCACCGGAAATTTCGGTAAATTTTTGAAAAATGAAAAATTTTGTATTTTTTTTAAATTTACGAAAAAAATTTATATTTCAATAGTAAATATAAATTTTCGAAATACCTTTAAAAGCATAAGGAATTACAAATCATCAAATGTAAATTATTATATCATTATTGTGCCCTTATTATAAACTTTCTATTTACGTTGTCAATTTTTCATATATCTTTTTCTACGAAATCTAGTTTGCTAATTTATATGTAACTAATTTTTTCACAATTACAACAAAGGTATTAGAAATATAATAGCTTTAGGCAACTTTCTCCTAAATTCTAAGGTACCATTAATTTATTTTGTATAGAGTGGGAGTATATATATACACTTCAACCCTTTAGAATTTGTTGCATTCCATAGCTGCATTTCATGTAGAACGAGACATATTTTGGGGTGATAATATCAAACGTTGAATTTCGAGCAATGTCAAGTGGTCATACTATCCTATTTACGCAACCAGGAGATGTCAGTACAAGGACATACGTAGATTTTGCAAATCCGACTGTCTGTATACGAGGCGTTTTGGAAATCTACATAGAACATTTAAGAGTTGATAGTCCAGACTCTTCAGTTACGGCTGATAATTTGGTTGAAGTTTTGGAATTCTTCGAGAAGTTCCAGGATCTGTGCTGTTTGGTGTACGACACTGCGACAAAAAAGTATATACCACACAGCAAGGAATTTATTTTACAACGGTTGTCCATACTTTTAACAACTGGTTTCCAGGAATCCAACTTCAGAAGATAGTTTCTATGTGTTTTATCAACTGTACTTACAAAAAAAGGTTCTTTTCAGAACCACAAATTACTCTCGGAAATGTGATAAAAATTTCTGTTCAAACGCATTGCCATAACATAATAAAATAAAAAAGTAAAAATACTAAAAGGTAATAAGAATGGGCTATACCTATTGTACAGTTTACTATTTATAAAAGTGTATAAAAAGCCGTATTGGTACAATGAAAAAATTAATTAAATTAAATTTAAAAAATGCAGGTAACATCAAAATCTTTACTTTCAACAATGCGCTAACAAAGTATTTTTTATTTGCAGTATTTTTGAGTGTTTCGATTTTTTAATTCAATGTAGCGCGCATTAAAATCAAAGACTTATTTCGGGGTTGATCTAAATAGCTTTATGCTTAATTTAAAAGTAAGATAAACGTTAAATATTTTAATGGTAGATTGTAATTAATTTAGAAAATCTGTTGCTTTCTAACAGGAAGTACCAATATTTACTTTTAAATGCAGTTATATGAATGTCAGGTTGATTTTAACTTATTAGTATGGTGTTGTAACTTACAACAAATACAGAACATAAACAGTTTGCTTACATACACGGTGGAAGCATTTACGAAGCGTTAATTTTAAGGGGTAATAGAATACATCAAAAGGAACAAAAAAGTCTTATTAGTAATTTTTTATGCTAACTATCTTTCGAGTAATTTAGAAAAAACCATCGCCATATCTGGCAACCTTGCTTAAGTATAATCCCATTCTACTGCTGGGCTTTGACCTTGTTTTAGAAAATCAAACAAACAAACTTATGATGACAGCCGTTGTTTAATTATAATAAACATCCGAAGCAGATTAGTCGAGCGTCTGATTGTACGAAAATTGTAATCAGTACTGTTCTTCCGTAAACAAATTTAGTACGTGCTTAAAACATGCTGATTCATAAAAACCAACTGTAAAAATAAGACAATAATTGACCTACATTTTATATTTATTAATTTCCGGAATATTTTTAAAATTTCTTGACGCATGTGTTTTTTTATTAAAGAAATACTATCTTTTGTAAAAAAATTAATTAAAAGTTTTTAATTACAATACAATTAAAGATTTTTTTAATGTAACCAAAACAAGGCGTCATCTGAAGATAAAGATAAATCTTCTCCTTAAAAGATATTCTCTTATAAAATAATTACAAACTGTTATTAAATAAACAAACTCGTGCTTTATTGACAAACTATTTTCAGTTCAACAAGCTACAAACTCAAGGTTATAAACAAAACGTGCTTTATTCCAAGTTCAACAAACTTCCTACGTAAACATTTTGTGCGAATGTCTAGCAAATCTTATTACAAACTTTACAGGATTGTCACGTTTCTTAATGTAGTAAAATGAATTTTTAGTTGTAAAGCATTCAATTTTACGCAGAAACGACATACGATACGATAAAATGTTATTAAGGTTTGTTGTTGTGATAGAAAAGATGCGTCTGCCGACATAATTAAAGTACTATTATCAATGCGGCAAAATGAGGTTAAAGTTTCCAACTTTATTATTTTTTTCTGAAAAAGTAGTACATTCTAGAACAAAGCTGTATAAGACTTTTTTGTTCCTTTTGATGTCTTCTATCACCCTTTAAAATAAACGCGTCGTATCTGCTGTCACCCTGTATAAATACTTATTTCTTAAAAACATTTTCTGGTACCACTATGCATTGGAGGATTTGGTGAAAGAAGTTATAATGATTCTAATAATATATTATTTGATGGTGATCTTTCTTCATAGGATAGGTAATGTTTATTAAAACATTTAATACTAATTTCAATAGCTATTACAAAAAAAACATTTCAGTTATTTAAGATAATATTTAAATATTAATAAATAAAATAATATATTATTTTATATAACATGCTTCCCTTCCTCAACGTTCAGGTTTTTAAAAATCCATATAGTTCAGGCTCTCTTTGTTGGGGTTCCTTATACTCAATAATTTGAATGAGAGCATCTACAATTTTTTATTTAAAACTATATAGCACTTAGACCAACATAAAACACTTGTTGCGAATTTCCTTCCATTTTGTTCGGTACGTAAAACAACTATTAACTAATTTAACCGTGTGCACGTTTTAACGATATAAATGAAAATATCGAATAAAGTCGAATTAAAAGAATTGCTGTAGAAACAAAGCGAAATATCTTATTTCAGAAACATTTATTTGTGCATGTAACAACTTATATACTTTTATCTTAAAACTACACCCACTTGAATTAAAATCCCCTATTTTACTTTAAAAGTAGTTATGATTTCTATTATAACACTTCAATTCAAAGATTTTATAAATAAATCAAAAGAAATGCAACTTATAATTGAGAAATATGTTTGGTAAGTCTTGATTTCAAAGCAAAATCAAATACTACATACCTTGTTTTAAGAACATATATAAAAAACATTTTTATTTTAAATACCACCCCGCTTGAAATTTAATATACCTGCATTCAAAAGATTCACCATTTAAAAGAACGAATTTGCAGTTCAAACAAAGAATTTATAATTAACATAAAAGTAAAATTGATTTCAAAATAAACAATCTAGACAAACAGCTTGTGATTTGAGTCAAATTTCTTTAAATATTAAAATGCTCACAAAGGAACAAAATGTTTTGAGAATCATAATAATGCATGTTTTATGAGACACAATTATGGTTTAGATAAAATCACTGTTTGATAAGATTAAATTTTATTGCTGTTTGCAATTCTTAATAAAAATATCACAGGGAATTTGGTCGAATTTCGTTATTGGGAGTACTAATGTCATGATATGACAATGGTTAGTTAGAATACAATCGACCGTCCTTTTAGAAAAGGGTGCTGACCATATTAGATTCAGTCAGAGAAAGTTTAGGAACAGACCCTCGAAGAGGAGTGCGAATGCACACGTTTGGTCGGCTTCACCGTAAATCTCTGAACATTATAATTTGCTTCGTACTTAAGTTTTCTACCGCATCGTACTGTTGAGGTTATTACTTAAACCATTGTGTGGTAATTTAGTGTTGCCGTGACTAGCTAATGTTTTCCATTTAATAGTTTAGTTAATGCCGGACGACGCTTTAGCGGAGTCTGGCAGCCTTATGAGTCCCAAAAACACATTTTTTGTACGAATTAAACATACTATTTTTTCTCCAACTGCTTATTTTTAACTAGCAAACTCTGCGAGAGGATTGTTTAGAATAAACAACATGCCGTTAAACTACTTTTTATTTACTGCAATTCAAATACGTGTAAAAAGTGGCAATTTGAATATTAAGAATTAATATCATTCAGAAATACTCACAAATCTATAATCTCACTCCCATTTCGTCGAAAATCCGAAGAAATTCCGACAGGCGTTGTCTAAAATATATGTGTTTACCGTTAAATAATTAGAGGTTAGGATTGGCTTTTGTTTTTGCGACGTCGTTCCGAGCAGCGACTACAATTTTTAATAGAAACGTCGAATTTGTTTTTGTTTTTTTATGTCTTTAATTAATTTAATATTTTAATTTTGTCATAGAAAAGATAAATGATTATTATTTAAATAAAGATTTCTACTTATTACTCCGCATTATTGCTATAAAAGAAAATCTTATAGAGCACCGCGGAAAATAGTTCATGCATAACCACAAACTACTTTTTGTATTGTACAAAATTCTATATAAATGCCACTTTACAGGCCTTTATGTAACTAAGTAAATGAGTAATTACAGCCACAGCCCTGTAAAATTTTACGGGCTCCTAAAAGAGACCTGTAAAATTTTACAATGCTCATCAACAAAGAACTATGGCAACTAATGTGTTGCTTAACCACAACACCATGGCAACGCCTAGCTATAAATAGTGCTACCGCCTTTGATTCCAAAATGTATTTTTATAAAAAATATACAATTCATAAAAAAATGCTGTTGAAGGTGGAAATAAAAGTTTGTACGCGACACGCTTTGCAATTAATCGTTACTGGGCTCGCTGGATTATGGAGGCTCGCTCCTTCGTCGCTCGCCCCACAAACTTTTCAGCTCGCCCCTAAAGATTAATTTACAAAGCTTGGCACGTAAATAACTATTACCGGACTCAAATAAAATAAATCAGTTACCATGGACACTCGTTCTATGTTTTGAATTCGACTCATAGTTGCTATATATGCTCGTTGTTCATAGATGTTCATATTTTAAATTCGGAAATTTGTTTCAATAATTCAATAATTGCAGTATGAAATAAAACGCATTACGTCCTGGAAATGTTCTTATAGTCTCGAGTAATATCTTACTCGACATCTACATCGTACTGTAAAATTCAATTTCCAAGACTTATAACGTAAATAACTATTATGGGCTTCATAACGGGCTAGCTCGTAAAATGAATCTACTCCTCTAGAGACAGAGCTCAATAAACAGATGTTTACGAGTCAGTATACCATAAAAAATATAACTGTCACTTAACGTACCTGCCAGAAACATGTACTTACCTACAAAACTTTTTCAAAGTAATATTTTTTCAATTTACGGTTTCCTTTTAAAGAAAAAAAGAGCGCAAAGGTAACAAAACTTCAGACAAAAGGTAAGATTTCTATTATGTATGTTTTTGTATGAATCGGCGTTCAAGGTCGTGGTGCATGTAAGTCGTGTTAAAACAGTGCAGTGAAAATCAGTCAATTTAAAGTAAAATAAAGCTAGTGAAAAGTTGTGTAAATAGAAGGAATAAATAACAGGTATATATCCGTAAAAATAATTTCGTAAACTTATATTCGTGTTAAATTAGCGAAGATAATAATATTGTTTTCTGATAAGCAAAAACTAAAACGCAGAAAGTAATAGGCAACCAATCGTACAGGATTGAACAATAAGTAACAGACGTATTTATTTAGTTTAAATTTATAAAATTGTAAATAAGCTGTTAGCTGTTGTATAAACCAGACATAAGTAAAATGTACTCGTTATTAATAGTTTAATATGATTTGGCTAATATACAGGCAATTGAAGAGTTAATGAACAAATTAGAAATAACAGATTAATAGAACAGGTAGGTAAATATAAATTAAAAGCTGAATGAAATAGCATCTAAACACAACATTCAATTGCAAGGAATCTTAATGTGCAGGAAAAGAGATTAAAAAAGTGAATTAAAAGAAATGTTGTGATCTATTTAGATTTAGAACCGGGAATATTAAATTTCATTTAAATAATGAGAGTGGAATTCATCAAAAAATTAAAGACAAATTTAACAACAGTTCTAGGTTTTACTGCATACAGAAGTAAACTAAAATTATTAATGGAAGAAAATGTACGAAAATATTCATCGAAGAGGTTTACCCAAAAAAGACATTAGAATAAAGAAAGAAGATACCAGTGATGCTGGAGCTTAGAAAAGCTGGAGTCTGGTGAAAAACTGTTCAGAATTGGTTTGAATATATATTTGACCAACCCTCAAAAGAAACGTTATGACGGATACTTCATGTAAGACAAGATGAACATGCTCCTGAGAACTGCTTAGCACTGACCTATCATTCCTTGAATGAAAGACAACTTGGCAGGTAAGAGAATAGAAAGCTGTGACTACATTGTTACAGGTACGGATAGGACCAACTACAACAGAACTTACTGAGAAATTGGAAGCCGAAGGAAAGACTGTCAATTCACTACACCAAATCACCATTGAAGGAGAAGTGTGAAAGGTACTTTGACCTTGCTTCAAAAACTGAAATGAAAGATGTTTTGAAGTGGTGTAATGAAAGATGTTTTGAAGTGGTGGAAGAGAAAGCACAACCAATTCTCCCCATCCTTGCAGAAATAGCAAGAAAAATCCTATGTATTCATGTCCCATTTACTTCTTCTGACAGAAACACTTGTATAGACCTGCGTTAAAAGCGAATTAGATAGGAACCTTTATCTTCACAATCCAAAGAGCCTTCGCAAAACCATCCGGTGATAGTGGGAGCGTAAAAAAGCACCATTGGGTCATATAGTACGGCCTACAAAGCCTTCAAAAATTGTTTCTTGACATTTCAAGTTTAAACAAAAACACCACGCAAAGAACCAGTCAAAGATTATAAATATCACAAAACAAAAGTGAAAAAAGAAAAATAAATAACATTCTAGACTATTGGCAGTAGATATTAATCGCCCCCTCCCTCCCACACAAGCTTTAGCTTATGGCTGGTTACTGAGTAGCCATGTAATGGGTTGTAGCAATTATTATTATTATAATGTGCGTGCTAACTAAGAATGTTGACTAACTGAGGCATGTCACAAAGATTGCTGAACAGGAAAGTAAAGTCTCCTGCGTTTCTTACGGTTTGACAAAATGCATGTCTGCAAGAAGGTTGCTGAATTATACCTTCTTAAAAACACTCTCGGTGCTGATAAACATAAGAACATCTCGCATAATTTTTTGAAGATATCAATTGAATCAATGCAATCTGCACCTCAAATTTAGAAAAATAAAAGTAGCCCAGATCTGTCGCCGATAGATATGTTATCATCAAAATAAGTTGCGGCTACGCACACACTTCAATACTTACGTTCCTGTTTTAAAGAAATTTGGGATACACCTCGGGATACACTTGTTCTAGATGGCAAGATTCAGTGAATACTCTGCCTAGACTAGGAGACGTAACCAGTGGTAGAATTAATTACAAATTTATGAGTATCACAATCACAACGATCAATTTGTTATACGATAAAAACTACAATTACTTTTCTTGTGATAAAATGCATATAGAAAAATAGTTTTTTTCGCGATACACTTTAAGCCTTTTACGGCCCACATGTAAATAAATTGTAGCAAATGCTTAAATTACTATTAATGAAAGATAACAGATATGATTATTAATTAAAAAGAATAAGATACATAGATGTATAGTAAAAGCTTTTACTACATTTTATTCACATGGCCCATTTTGTGGAAAACCAGAGCGTAAAGCCGATTCAATTAGCATAGGTACAAACCCTACTTCAGATTTATACGAAGGTCGACCACTTCTGGAAATTACATACACTTTGTTGAGAATACTCTGGAAATACCTCTGATGTTTTTTGAAAGTATTTCCGAGAACTGGAAATTACTGTAGGTTTCTTGAGGAGTGGTTGACCCTTCGGGATCAATCACTGCTGTAAATCACTCTACACTTTGCTAGGAATACTTGGAAAACTTAGAGATACTTGGAAATATCTCGGAATATTTGGAACTACCCGGGGAGTATTTGGAAAAACTATGAACTACCTGGGAATATTTGGAAATACCTGGGAATACTTGGAAGTACCTGGGGCTTTTTAAAGTATTCCAAAAACTGGAAATCACCAAGTTTTTTGGGGAGTAGTTGACCCTTCGGAATCAATCACTGTATCACAATCATTCTGGAAATCACTGTACACTTTGCTGGGAATACTTGGTAATACCTGGGAATACTTGGTAATACCTGGGAATACTTAGAAATGCCTGGGAATATTTGGAAATACTTAGGAATACTTGGAAGTACCTGGTGCTTTTTAAAGTATTCCAAAAACTGGAAATCACTGTTAGTTTTTTGTGGTGTAGTTGACCCTTAGAAACCAATTACTGTATCTCAATCATTCTGGAAGTCACTGTACACTTTGCTGGGAATATTTGGTAATACCTGGGGATACTTGGAAATACCTGGGAATATTTGAAAATACGTGGGAATACTTGGAAATATCTGGGAATACTTGGAAACATCTACGAATACTTGTAAATACCTAAGAACACTGGTAAATACCTAAGAATACTTGGAAGTACCTGATGTTTTTTAAAGTATTCCCAAAAACTGGAAATCACTGTAAGTTTTTTGAGAAGTGTTTGGCCCTTCGGGCTCAATCGGGATCTGGGTTTGCTAAGCACTGCTGGAAATCACTGTACACTTGGGAATATAATACCTGGGAATATTTGGAAATACGCGGAAATACTTGGAAATACCTAGGAATACGTGGAAATACCTGATGTTTTTCAAAGTATTCCCAAAAACTGGAAATTACTGTATGTATTTTAAGGCGTCCATAAGTCCACAACTTAGCGAGGCCGCTACTTACTTGCCTTACTTACGTCTTGCATTCCTCTACAGATTTGTGTGGAGTTATAGTAAAAATTTCTATAAAACATGATGTATTATACAGGGTGGGATTAAAGTATGGAATATTTAAAAAAAAAGCGAACTTAACCGTTTTTTTTAAAAACGCTGAAACACGTCGATTTTGTTTTTTAAAAATACACATTAATATGTGCGATTCACCTCCCGACTTTCATTTGTTTCTACGTTATGACGTCATCACAAAAAAACTTAAATGACAATATAGATTTTTTATAGTGGAATCCGATAGTGATTTTTCTTCCCTTTATGATCAAGCAAATAAATTATAAGGTAGATTTTTCTCAGAATTTTTGTTATGCAATCTTATGATTTATTTGCATGATCATAAAGGGAAGAAAAATCACTATCGGATTCCACTATAAAAAATCTATATTGTCATTTAAATCTTTTTGTGATGACGTCATAACTTAGAAACAAATGAAAGTCGGGAGGTGAATCGCACATATTAATGTGTATTTTTAAAAAACAAAATCGACGTGTTTCAGCGTTTTTAAAAAAACCGGTTGAGTTCGCTTTTTTTTAAAATATTCCATACTTTAATCCCACACTGTATGTACGAGTATATACTGATTTTTACTTATTTCTGTTTTACTTGAGAAATTAATGCAGGGATTTTAGAGAACAAAAACTATAATTTTAAATTTTATTTTATAATCTACAATTTTTACAATCTAAAAATTTCATGAAGTAAAAAGTACAATTTCCCTTTATGGTTATATATTATGAAACAGAAAAGTAGTCTACATTAGAATGAAAACAATGAAAAATACATCTTGATTCGTTTTAAGTATGTTCACAAACTAGTAACTAGTAAAAAGGTTTCTTTCTCGTAAAACGGCTTATCATATCTAAGGCCCAAGATGGTTGATCTGCAGGAACCATGTGTCCAGCATTTCGTACCAACACCTCCGTCAGATTTCCAGCTTGTTTGACAAAACCAGCAAGTTCATTACCAATATACCATTTATGTCTGTCCGCTGTCTTATATTCATCTGCGCCACTAAATTTGAGATTCTTCAAATAATTCACTGTCAAAGGATAAGCTACAATAATATCCAATTGTCCACTATAGATTAATCCACGATAATGACCAAGCAATTCTGATACCCAAGGAGCAACTGATTGCATAATGTCCGCGATTAGATTATCCCGCACTTCTCGACTTTCCTGATTAAAGGGTGTGTTACCCACATGAATGGCCGCTCTGATGTCTGCTCGTTGAAGATAATGCTTCAAAAGTTCGTATTTTGTACCAGTATCGTTAGATACTAAATAATTGAAAAAGGTTGTAAATCCTGTTATGTTTTGAAATAGGCAAGTTCTATTTGGATTATTATTGTCAAAGAGTTCATCGAAGATACCAGTAGCTTGTGGCCATTGCTTATTATGAATATAATTAACTGCTTGCTGTTCCATTTCCTGTATTTTCGCCTGGGTATTGCTATCGATTAATCCAATTTGATACAAATAATCACCGTATTTTAATTGATTCTCAGGATCACTCAATCCATTTCCAATTGCAAATCCTTGCAGATTAATTTTTAAACTAGCAGAAGGATTATTTTTATGAATCGCATAAGCCAGCGCAGGGACATATTTTCCACCATAAGATTCTCCAGTGACGAAAAAGTCATTCTTTTGCAATTCCGGAAATAATTGAAAAAACTGCGAGATCGCGTTGTATAATTGTTCTCCGATTACGGTCTCGTTTTGGGCATAGCCGCCATTGTTTGTAAAACTATATCCGGCGCCGGCGGGGTTATCAATGTAGATAACTGAATGACTTTGGGTCCAAGAATATTTCCTTAATTTCAAACCGTGCTTTGTTTTTACAGAAAATGGCCCATTTTCGTTAAACAAACCTATTAGGGATGATGCACCTGGGCCACCCTGTAGCCAAACCATGACAGGGGCAGTTGCATTGTTAGATTCAGCAGGGAAAAACCAGAAAAATAAATTGGAATTGAAAGCTTCGTTCACTGTTAAATAGCCAGCATAGCTCTTGATATGTTTTAATCTGTTGAATTTCACTTCTGCGGCCGCTTGGGCTTCTTTGATTTTTCCTTCTTTAATCAATGGTGTTAAAATTAATGGTTGTCCCGGATCGAGATTACTGAATTCTTGTTGTCTGTCTTCGTAAATATTATTATCAATCAGAGCATTTGTATAACAAATGCAAATTATTGAAGTTAGATAAACAAAAAACCTTTTTTGCATTGTTAAATTTAAAAGGTACAAAACTTAAAGCACGATAGCACTTGATGTTAGTACGGCTACTTCTGTATACAAACTGATTCTTTAGTAAGAATTAATAATCAATTCAATGACTTTTGTTGATAGTTCATTTATGAAGCAGTGATTCATAGCGTTAACACTTTATTAATTTGTATACATGGCGTATATTCGTCTTTCTTTTAAATAGCCATTTTGTTCAATTATGATACAAAAACTGGGAAGTGGTTTACGTTTTATCATAGGTGTGAATATTTAATATTAATATGAATTTTTTAAATAATTTATTAAATGGCAGTAACCTGATCTTTAATTGATATTATAATATTTTCGATTTATTAAAAAACATTAAAATGATTTATTAAAAAACATTAAAATCAAAATGTTTTGGCAAATCTCTTCTTAACTTAATAAAGATAAGGGGAAAGGAAATGCTTTTTATCAAACAATATTTTTTTAAATAATTCGCAATTTCTCAAATTATTTATTACTTCGAACCTCATGATTTATATTCTGAACATATTTACTAAAAAATTAATTAAGAAATCGAAGAAAAATCATCATTTTTGTGACGTGTGCATTGTGCAACCAGGCTATTTAAAACCACCACGCAATATCCAATCTGTATGCCAAGCGGTTAGATGGGCTGTAATGACGCAGTGTTTACATTTACGCTAACAATTGAATATACAGGGTGTATTTTAATTGAAGGGTTTTGGCAGAATGGTCGATAGTTGGAATATAGTAGAGCAAATTTCCCTTATTAAGTTTGTTCTTCAAACGAATAGTTTTCGAGAAAATGAATTTTAAAGTTTTATTAAATTTCGAGTCCGACCCTGTAACACTTAACCTACCTTAATTTGTACAAATTTAATTTAAAAATGTGATACCCTTTTAGATGTACCTGCCTTTTAAAAATGGTTGTTGTATGTCACAAAAAAGCTAATTTATAGCTGTCTGCATGCTTTAACGTAAATAATGTGGTCAGAAGTTATTACCAAGTAGTAAATACGTTTTAGAAATATGATCCGATTTGTGTTGATATTAATAAAACAGTTGTTGCAAAGAAACATGGCTTTTATAATTTACACCTAAAGGTAATTGTTATTAGTAATTACATATTGTTATGTTGGTTTTCCAATTCGTCTTCTACCGCAATTGGGTGTAATTAATTCTTACACAAGTGGTGTCATATTTCCAACGATTTGAAGGTAGATTAGAAATGTAGGAACACATTTAAGGAACTTTTATACAAATCCAGATGACAATAATTTCTAAAAACTGGTAATTCGATAAACAGATAGCGACACATTTGAAAGGGATGCGATACTTTCCCTTCTGCGAATTCTTAATACGTATTTTGTTTAATATTTAAAATATAACTAATTCTTTTCAATGCGGTAGAGTTCCAGAAAAATCATATAAAACTGTTTGTAATTTCTGTTTTAAAAGCATACAAAATATGGTAAGTATTGCCAATTAACCTTCTGTATTGCAACCAATTTGGGTTTGTCACTTACTATTTATTGTTAAGAAAATAAAATAAAGATTTATGCATTTAGTGAAACCTGGAGTGTTTTTTACATAAAACTAAGTATCTTCTGAATGAATTAATTATTACGCTGTTTTAATCGGTAGAAATCAGCGTATTATACCATTACCATACTATTATTATTTTTAAAATGAACAATCTTATACGGTTTTAGTAGTTTAATTGCAGCTCTGCAAATGAATAATTTCGGGATAAGGACATGTCATGTTTTTAATAATTTGTTTTACAGCAATTGTAACTGTTAATTGATTTTATTAAGCTACCGATTTACTTATTATTTCTAACGATGCCCGAGATTAAATACAATTCAAATTCATTATCATTTTAATAAGAATAACGATTTGCAACCTAATACGGAAATGCAGTAGTTGTAATAATAATAAAACCCCCTATTTAGGAGCTCTCATTGTTAAGTCTACTTAACAAATTTATGTGTTTATTACTATCTATAAACAGTTTAAATAGTAAACATCTTTTTGTTTGACATCAATTAAATGAATGATCAGCATAAAAATAATAGCTCTCCCAGACAACAGAGTCGTCTGCAGTTTGCTTAATTTTCAGGGTGCCCAACAATTTTTAGTGAAAATTTATTTTTGAGATAGTGCGGAGTTTTATGCATTTTTGCCTTCTTCCTTTATTCATATGTTACCCATTAAGCCAAAATCCTTTATATAAAAACACCCTGCATATTATTGATTTCATAATATCTGCACAAATCTATTTATTGAATTAGAAGTACATATTTCGAAAAAGCAAAAAGGATACTTATGCAATTAACAAAGATATAATATGAAATTACATTTAAGGTTCTTCATACCAATTTGGTACCACTCGATGAAAGTAATCTATTCTAAAAGAGAAAAACTAAAACTTTGACCACACCCAAGATACTATGTATACCCCTACTGGTGTATACAACCAATCTTACATTCTAAATTTTTATTAATAACAAAATCCATTATTCTTAACATTCGAGGGTATGCTTCTTTGGTCCTAGAAATACCTTAGTAACATTTCCTGTATAAATGAACATGTTAATTTCGGAAATTTTGACCGGCGTTTTCAGAAAACTACGTATAATTGATGCAGGTCAGTGTTAAGTCGAATAGGATGAAATGCAAGTTCTTTAGAAATCGACACCATCAGTAAAAACGTGACATCTGTTGAATGAGCACCACAAGGATGCAGACGGCACACGTTCCATTTTGGATGTTGTTGAAACAGCTTAAAACGTTCTATTAATTAGCTGGATTCACCCTGTATTGTAATAGGAAACGCAGACAGAAATTACATCATTTTAATACTGACCCATTTAATGATATCATCGCATTTGATTTGTTATTCGTTAATTAACAAATATTAGTTAATTAAGTAAAGACATGTTTAGATAATTTGATCTATCCATCAACAAGTATTGTTATTTTTTATTGGAATTCTAGAAAGTTCCTTTAGTAAAACCTTTTTTATTTCTGATAGAAAGAATTAATAGAATTTGTTTACATAGTCTACATAGTATAAAAATAATGCGTAAAAAATAAATACCGTTACTGTTACTGCAGTGTAAGGGGTTTGCAATTTGTTATTATTTGAGAAACCAAATAGTATTGTTTATCTCCTTGAAATTCAAAATAGGTGTCGCTATTACATGTACTATAATTTTTTATTCACAAACCTGCAGACTTGTATTCTGCCGTGCTTAGCAAGAAAGCAGTATCTGCCAGAACTGCTGTGTAGAAATATACTGCGTGGTATACTAATGAATGCTAATCAAAAACATGGTACATTTCTTAAATTGCTACTGTGGAGATACTGCTTTCTAGCTAAGCACGGCAGAATTACACATAGGGGTTAATGTGCCTATTAAAAGAATTAGAAATTGTCTTTTACAAATCAGAAATCACAAACACAAATACCTTTTTTGAAACATAATATCGAACGATAGGTTGTTTCCCAACATGTTTTGCTTATTTAATTGTGTTTATTTTTTCTTATTTTACGAAACACTTGGCTAAAATAAAGACGGGTTTATTACTCTATTACGCTACCCTTGCACATTCTAGAAAACAAGCAGTATTATTGTTTAACTGCTTGAACTTCAAAACATGTGTCATGTGCATTCTTACT
Organism: Agrypnus murinus; assembly: GCA_929113105.1. NCBI lineage: Eukaryota > Metazoa > Arthropoda > Insecta > Coleoptera > Elateridae > Agrypnus > Agrypnus murinus. The sequence goes on from OV816030.1 coordinate 118,380,057, forward strand.
ATTAAATTTGAAAACATTGGGCTAAACTTCGAAGCTGTTTTTTTCCAAAAGTATAGAAGTACGAGAAAATTGGTATATAGTAAAAATATTGGATCAGATAAACTTAGGAACAATGTAGCGTAATGAACAACGAAATGCTGAAAACAATATATCAAAAAACGAATCAAAAAAATTATTACAGCATGACTTATAAAGGAGAAAATCCGTTGGAAGTTAACATAACCTAAGTATGAATAAGGCTGACAAAAATGGTCGTAACAACAAACACACGCGCGTACACGCTCATACACACACATCTGCGCAGGCGCTCTCACCTAACACACATGCACCATTCCACCGGAAACTAACTGAGATTCTATTACTTGAGAACGGAAGGACTGTCGCTTCCCCTTTTCTTCATATTGCTTTTCTTCCTGCTCTTTCCTCTTCTCGCTCCATCCCCGGAATTTCTTCGAATATCAATAAGCTCTTAACATTCCAAATTCAACATTTTCTTTTTGGATTTATTTAAATCTAAATAGAATAAAAAAAACTCTCGGAAGGTTTTTAAAATAATATCAATTGTGCAATATGAGTATTTCTGTAAAGAGAAATATTTTAATTTTATCAATTATGTAATTGTTGCAAGTCACTCATTACAACCACTTTTATTTTGTAGATAACAGTTCAAGTGGCACATCTTTTCAAGATGATATGTTTAAACATATCTAATATTTTTTTAAAAATATTTTCTTGTTGATTATGTATACTCTCATAATAAGTAGTAAACCCACTTAATATTATCATTTTTTAACAGACCAGTATTGGTAACCAGAGCAATATTATCTGTTCTAGAATCTTGAATTCTGAACAGGAACTTTCTAGGATAAAAATGATTAAGATATTTTACTTACCATTTGAACAAGCATTTTTATCACTATAATAATTGAGATGATGATGATGATGATACTGTTTTTCATTTTAGTTGCAGTGTAAATTTCAAAGTGAACATACCAAGGAAACAGAACAGATACAATGGCACCAAAATTGTACATGATCTCTGGAAGTCCACCATGCAGAGCCGTGTTTGCTACCGCTAAAGCTCTTGATATTAGTTTGGATTTACAAATGGTTGATCTGGCAAAAGGAGAGCATCTCACACCTGAATATCTTAAGGTATTTTTTATTAAACTTTTCTTTAACATGCTTAGTTCTTCAAAGAGGAACTTCCTTCTTCCAAAAAGGAAACAGTTGTTCAAGGGTACCTAGGTCTTTGAAATTTTGTAAATATTATATTTAATTATGGTTTATAAAAAAGTAAAAACAAAAGAGAATAAAATCTTATTATGTTTCTTTCTTGCAGATAAATCCCCAACATACCGTGCCAACTTTAGTAGATGACGGAAAAACAATCTCTGATAGTCACGCCATTAGTATTTATCTGGTAGATAAATATGGCAAAAATGATACATTATACCCAAAACACTTACACAAAAGAGCACTTGTCAATGAAAGGCTCTTTTTTAATATTGGAAACTTATTTTCCAACATGAGACTAATATGGGTAAGAACCATTCCTTTAAGAAAAACAATCAAAAGTTATATACTTTTATAAATATTACTTATAGTATAATTATTTTTTAGTTTCAATTCATAACAAAAGAAGTAACAACTGTTCCAGCTAAAAATGCCAAAACAGCAGAGGATGGCTATGTGATACTAGAGAAACTTTTACAAGGTCACCAATGGGCAGCTGGTGATAATGCCACCCTTGCAGATATTGTTTTGTATACAACTGTGTCAGCTATGGACGTTTTAGTCCCAGTCAATTCCCAAACTTACCCAAATATAACTGCTTGGTTGAAGCTTGTCAAAGCATTGCCGTGGTTTGAAGATGATGAAAAGCAACTTAACGCACACAAAACTTGGCTTAAGAGTCTTGTTTAACTGACTGAAGTATGGTATCGGAATAAGCTCGAAAATAATTTATAGTTTTAGAAATGAATAAAAGTCTTAAATTTCTTTGTTTTAATTGTTGGTTGCTTTTAAGGACGTATAGTGTGAGACTTTAGTAATGATTTGGGTGTGAATCTCATAGGTGAATCGGATTGCAGAAAACACATTTTTGGAAATTTAGACAAAATACATAATTTTACTAACATAAGTACTTATATTATACAAGATGATAATAAGATCATAATACACTAGATTGCGCACTTTACTTTCAACTAATTGTAAACAAAACTAAAAATAAACAACCAGCTGTTATAGATTGGCTCAACAAATAGTTTGTGGTCAACCCTTTCAAAAAAAAAATAGAAACATGAACTTGGAGGAATTCTTTTCCCAAGTTGTAGATTGTCATTGATACTTTTTTAATAATAATAACAAACAATTTGGGTGGCGACCTCTATAATGTTTATTTATTCATGCGTTCTGTCTGAAATTAGTAAACTTTTGTGATAGAGTCACTACATCTAATCAACCAGTTCGTGCTGGTGGATCAGAGTACTGAAACAAGGCCATTGGGGCGCAGAAGGACTGCATTATTTTTATCTGTACCGAATTTAATCAACTCCACTTTTACTCTAAAAGGCTTTTCTACGTAATTCTTATTCAAATACATAAAATATACGATTTTAATTTGTCCATTATTAAAGATCAGGCTTTTTTCCCTAATACAGCAGTGGTTTGCAGTACTCTCATGTGTAGCCATGCGTGACTGATTAGATGTAGTGGCTCTACTTTGTGATTACCACCCACGGCACCTGGAAATAATCTGATTAAGTAATCTCAGCCAGAAGCTTTATTGCGTAAGTATAAGTTTTTGTTTTTATTTTCTGGAATTCTTTTGTTACAAATTGATGCCCATGGGGCTTAAGTCCTTGGTAGATTAATAGTGCTCTAGAAAAACAAGAGGAGGGAGAACAAGCGGCGGAGGGTAATACTAAGGTAAAACAGAGTGGGGGGGAAGGGGATGATAGGAGCGAAATAGATGGAGGAGAGGAAGGAAAATACGGAGAGAATTCCTATTTCTATTATAATAGGAGAAAAGTCAAAAGAGGAAATGAGGAGAAACGAAAAAACATTATTGAATTATTAAATTCAATAACAAAGAAGATATAGAAAAAAATCATAAAGAATAAACACAAGCTGAGAAATCTCTAGTAATAATAATAATGGGCTTTATTAATAAAGAAAAAGGTATTGAGTTCGTTAGTTTCAGCCTGAATGACATTATTAGAGATGTTCATACAATTCTCCATTGACAGCTAAACAATGTCCTAATCGGTCATAAAATAATTTTGAACATTTCTGCTGGAATATTAAAACATAGTTGTTATTTTATCTTTTAACGATTCTAGATTTGTATGCACAACTGCACTTGTTTTAACTATTACTTATGTAGCAGTAGGATATTTAATGATGTAATGTAAATACATAATGCACCAGTAAAAACAAATTCAATTGATGAGCATTTGTTTATTTATTCATTTTATATTACAATACAAAAGTTAGATACTTACAATCCATTTGTAAAATAACATCAGCTATTGCTTATAAATTTTTTTTTTTCATTTCATGCTTACTCTACGGGGCAACGAACAGCTAAGGTCATGTGACCCAAATAATCCTTTAATGGGTATTAAGGGTATATTTTGAAGGTATATTAAATCAATTTAAGGATACACTAAATGAGACTTTTTAACTTTTTATTTTTCTGAAAACGATATGCCAAAAAATTAATACTATAAAAACTATTAATATAATTTTAGATAAAGGTTAATTTATTTTGTTTCATTAATGTTTTACATTAAATTATATTTTGAAAGCAAATCCATAGAGAAAAATTATCAAGCAGCTTAGAGGTAGAGATGCCCAGAAGTGGAAGGTCCTGGGTTCAATTCCCGCCGGGGCGATTATTTTTCTATGAATTTGCTTTCAAAACATAATTTAATATAAAACATTAATATAACTCTTCAACATTAAAGAATTATTATTACATTTCTATATAAAAAGAATAAATTAGACTTTAAAAAAGCGATTTAGTTTTATGAAAGTAACAATTCGTTAAGATACTTATAGTGAACCATTCTTTGGTGTATTGTTAGAAGAACACCAGGTTTTAAAACAGTTTTTTTCCTGTTTGAAGCATAAATTTAGATGCAGATGAATCAAAACTATTTGTAAAGCAAACTATTATTGTTATAATGATATTGTTAAATAAAATATTAGTTTATAAAGGTAGACCTTAATATTAAGTAATATGAAGACCCTTCGTAAGCAGCTGATATTTATATTTTTGATGAATTTGAACCTCTAATTTGATTCTTTTCTTTTAATTAAATAAATAAATTATAGTTGTTATTATTTTTTCTTATATTTGGGTTGAATTATTTCACTGATGTTGAACTACCATATTGAGGAGATTTGTTATTAATGAATCATTTATTGTTTAAATTACTTAATAATTACAAAAAAAATATATTACTTAAATTACCAAATAAGCTGCCGCCCTCTTTCATAATTCTTAAAAAAAATCTATCGTTGCTTCAGTTTACTCTTGTCCAAAGATAATTTGAGTAAGATGAGTCATTATTGCAGCCATACCAAGTCGAGATAATACTAAAAAATATATGTAACGCAAGTATTAATTGCCTGTTTTTCTTTATTGCTTTCGAGAAGTACTATACTGTTTGGCACTCAGGTGAAAGTTTGAGTTTTTTAGAATTGTAACCCACACACTTACACACATGAATGCTCGAAAAGTTAGACAAAAGCCTTGTCCATTTTCAACTGCACCATGTTTGTAATCTAGAAAAGTTGATAGCCCTATCATATGTTGAAAATTTGTTTTTGTGATCATTTATAACCACAATACAACCGAATTCTTTAATTGTCACCACTAGGTATAGGATTTGTATGCACTTAAAAATGCTGAAATATGCATGCACTTATGCACTATAAATCGTGAAATATGCACTTAAAAATCATGAAATATGCGTTTATTAGAAATTTTTAAGAAATGTATGCACTTTCATTATTAAAAAAAACACCTGTTTAGCGTTATTTACATTTTATTTACAGAAATTATTTTAATTAGACATCCTATGCAATAATTTAATTAATTATATTTTCTAAACATAGAGCGTTACAGTTCACAATGACGTACATTTTTAAATTTTCAAAAGTAAACATATGCCTATTATCCCTAAATATTGTTTTATATTTTGAGAAACTCCGTTCCACATCGCAAGACGTAATTGGGGCATACTTAAAATTGTTTAATTCTACAAGCGAATAATGTTTTAGCTCGTCTAAAATGTCTTTGCCAGATAATGCATCGTTTATGCTTTTAATTAAGTGAAAACCAGGATTTTTGTCTATAACGGATTTAAATTTTTGTTTTATAGTCAAACCCTTTGGCCCTTTTACTTTATTCAAAGAAACACCTAACAATTTTACATGCTAAGAGATTCATCTAATGAATTTCCCTGACTTTCTAATTTCTGAATTACTTTAGCAAAACGCAAAAAATTTGTCAAAGCAAACAATAATTCTGCCTTCACCTCCTTAGTATTAAAAGCATCCTGTGCGCTTTGTATGCATAGTGCATCGTGTTCATTAAGTTTATTTACAAATTCTTTAATAATATCAAAATAAGTTGCATAATATTCTGCTGCAGAAAGCCAAGTACCCCACCTTGTTATTACAGGCTCAGGTGGGAGAGGCTTCTTGAGCAGTTTCCCTAAATATTTGTATGCAATATGGAGCTTTACAAACAATTTTTTTTAAATCTGAAATTATAGAGTTTACGTTGGAATATATTTCCCGCACTTTTTACGCAACTCTATGCATTGCATGGGCAAGACAAGTTAAGTGGATCATTTTTTCGTACAGAACTTGTCAGCCTGCTCCAGCCTTGATCATGTACGGTGCCGCGTCGGTGACGAACAGGAGTACTTTGTTGTACTGTATGCCGTCCGGCCACAAAATAGCCATCGAATCATTAAACAATTTTGCCACAGAACAATGATTGGTGCTCTTGAAAACGTCCATTGCTAATAGATAGGATTTGGGATTGTTCTCCGAATTCAAAACGCTTATTATAACGTTAGCCACGTATCTGAAAACAAAAATTTGATTTTTATTTTATCGAACTACATAATTAGTCGGTTACAAACAATTAGCGCAAAACAGTTATTTAAAAAAATATATATTTTAATCAAGCAAAAATATTGTTGTGATTAAATATGTAACCAACAAAATAGAAAATAAAACATCCGTAAATTGCTCTGCTGTCTTTAATTAGTTAAATTTTACTAACAAAACGAAGGAAATGAAGTTTCTACGCACCTTCCAGTAGTGTCAGTAGATTCGTCAATGGAAACCCATATGCAGTTATTCGCTACATGTTTTCTAATTGATTTTATGGTCTCTTCGTATAAACGAGGTAAATAATTTTTCCTGAGCGTAGACTCGTCGGGTATTGGCATTTTTGAAATTTCTTCCAGAAAATTACGAAATGCTGAGTGATTAATTTTACTTAACGGGATATCTGCAGCCACTAATGCACTACATAGTTTTTTATTAAGTTCGATCGATTTGTTGGACTCACCGCGCGAATTATTAAGGTACCCCGGTACCAATGTTTGTTTTTTTGATTTCAGGGCAACACACTTTTGATGTCGAACCGTGTTCAGATGTGTAACTTGAAAGCGTTTCGTTGCAGTCACTTTATCGTCGCACACTGTACAATACAACACCTTATCGTCAGTTGTAAGAACACTGAATTCCTTAACATAACTTCGAAGTGTAACAGACACAGACCGTTTTTCTTTACCCATCTTTACACTCTAAAATTTCAAACTGAAATGCAGTTTGCAATTTCTGAACTGTCTTAATTGAAAGATTACAAGATTAGTAAACAAAAGTACAGGCAAATTTTTCTATGAACAGGAAGTTGTCAAAGGGTCTTTGGAATTTCCTAACACCGATTTATCACAATACCGCAGGATGTAAGTATTTAAATTTTAGTTGAAACTTTTTCTTTCTTAGAAAATATTAACAAGTACACAGATGATTAAGGCAGTAAAATACTTTAAAGCCTAGTATTTAACAATAAGCTTAAATTATGGGTTTCCCCTAGACTCGACTAAGCCGCCCTTCATTGGTTGTCTAAAATGCTAAAATTATTTAAAAAATATTACAAATTTCATAATTAAAGCATGTAAAACGCCCAAAAAGTGGTAAAATATGCACACTCGTTCAAAAATGCTAAAATATGCATGCATTTATAAAAAACACCTAAATATGCATTTATATGCACTTTGAAATTGACATATGTGGCTTAAACATGTAGAAATATAACTCTGCATATGTTTGCTATAAGCAGAAAAAACATCCAAATGCATAGAAATCCTATACCTAGTTATAAGTTTACAAATGATGTTAAGAAGTTCTTAATATAATTTGTAAACTTATAACCAATGAAAATAAGCTGAAGTTAAATATTTAAGAACCAATCAAGTCGGGCCATCTAGAGGCTGTTGGGCCATAAAGATACGGTTATGTTTAGATGAGTCTAGCAATAATAGTTTAATTATAATGTATCTGTGCATAAAAGAATTTACAGAATTTAAATAAAATAAATCAACCGAACAATTATTTATTATTCAGTTATCATGGACACTCGTTCTTTATAGATCAGTGGCGTGCGGTGAGAATCTAGGCTAGGGAAGCAACCACGATTTTAATTATAATACACCTAGGTACAGGCGCGGATTAACGGGGAGGGAATAATCCCCCCCCCCCCCAATTTAGAAATAAGTTTACATAGAATAGAAACAAATAATGTTTGTTTAATTAATATTTATTAAAACAATTATTTTTCCAAAGATTTCCCCCTCAAAATACTTCTCTGGATCCGCCCCTGCTAGGTACAATAAAAAACAGTGTTATAATTATTAAGCTTAAAAGTTTTTCAAAGATGCACTTTTACACTTTATATTTATGGAATTTGTTGACTATCATTCTTTATTTAAAAAAAACTACTACTACGTATCAATTTTCCGGTCTTAGCAAAATACCGGTACAGGTTTTAATCTTTGTTGTTAAATTTGAAAGATCTGGTTTTGATCTGCCTCTCTTAATAATTTGTAATTTCTCTCCAAAACTGTATGCGAAAAATTCCTTATTAATAATTTACAAACTGAACAAAAAATCGTCCCGATTCGGCTATATCGAAGGTACTCGAACCTTTCACCGAAGCAGTTGAATTTCCAGTCGTGACGATAATGCAATTTGAAATTTGCATACACGCAAACTAAATAGAACTATTCGTCTTTAAAAAATCCAACTTATAAATTAAAATAATAAAATGCGACAAAATACAGTCTCATTCGCAGATTTACATTACTTAAGTAACACTAAATCGAACAAATAACCAAATTATAATAAATAAACATTTGGGAACGAAGCACAATAAAAATAACGCCCAAACAATGTTGACAGCATCCGTATACTATAACACCCCACGCTCGCTGATTCACGCCAAGGTTAAGAGAAGAGCATTTGTAAACAGTGTTTATATCAAATGTATGTATCACATTTGAATCGGTATTACCTTTCCGTGCAAGTTTAATGAGCCTAATTTAAAATAGTACTCTAAATAATTATACTTTTTGCTGTACAGAGTTGATATAGAGCTTTAATTTGATAAATATTTCAATTTAAATAAACGATAACCATAATTTTACAAAAGTATTTTTGTTAGCATTGTTTTTATTTTTAATAAATTCTCAAGGCAAGCATTGCTTCCATGGACCGCACGCCACTGTTATAGATGTCCATATTTTGATTGCGACTAATAGTTACTATAGATACTCGTTTTTCATAGATGTCCATTAACAGGTCCGTAGCCAGAATTTTCTTTCGGGCTGAGATGTTAACATATTAAATCAAATATAATTATTTCAACAAAATATAACTTTAAAGTGAAAAAAATTCAAAGTCGCATATATGCTTCGGTGGGGGGCGGTCTTCAGCCCCTTTAAGTTTAAAAAAAATAGGTGCGTCTTCCCGATTGTACATGTATTAAAGTGCTTGTTCCGCAATCCGTGAGACACACGGTATATTTAGCTATATGCTACTTTGATCGGTTATGTACCCGACAAAAAGAATTATCGTTTGATTGCGCCATTGCGGCAGTATGAACGGGTGCATTGTCGTGTAATAATCGAACACCTCTTGTCAATTTTCGTCGACGTTTTTCACGAATATTGTTTCTCAATTTATGCAATAAAGAAGCATAATACATACTGTTAACAGTTGTATTGCGTTCTTTAAAATCAATCAGTGAAATGCCGCCACAATCCCAGAATATTGTTGCCATAACTTTCTTTGTCGATTGAACGACTTTCGCCTTTTTGGGGGTGAGGTTCATCGGGTCGCCGCCATTCCATCGATTCCCTTTTGGATAGAGGATCATAATACAGAAGCATTGTTTCATCTCCAGTGACGTGACAATGGACTCCAAGATCGGCTTTGGGTCGCGGTCGTCTCCACACAAGTTTAAAAACGAGCGCGCACATTCGACGCGACGCACTGTGGTGAAAAGTCGAAAAACCGACGCATCGCGTTTAGGTCAATTAACAATGCTCGCCATAATACCGTTCTTTACCAATGTTTGAACTGTTTTGTAGGAGTAACGGCAATTAAAATTAAATTTCCACTTGTGCAAGAAAAAACCTGGATACCATTTAGTTTTTGTTTAATTATCTAAAGAATGTTCTGTTGCACTTTTTATGTTAAATTTTAATTAAACTATAAATTGCAGTAGTGACTTTAAAAGTCAGGAAGGGGGGTCGAGGGGGATCTGAAATTTTCAGGAAATCTTCATCAAAGATGCTTCTCTTTGATGTATAAATTAGAACGCATGAATAGAAGGGAATCGAAACTTATGACAGATTATTGCTAAAATTCCAAAAAAAACTCCTAATCTTCGTACTTATATTTAATATACGTAATAAATACAAGCGGAATAACTGTAACATAGGCTACAACTACTTACCTTGAAAATCTAAATCCATATTTTCTACTAGCAAATTAACCCTCTTCTGTTTAACTGGGTATACATTTAATTAACGCACAAGTATGCTTTCTTTAAGCGCTATAATGAAATGACCAAGTACGGGGGTGTTATGTCAGTATGGGGGTATTTATAGTTCCAAGGTTGTGCATAAAAGATGCCCCCACTCATTCTTAATAGCACCTGACATATGATTTAAGGATTCCAAGAACTTGATTTTCTACACTCATGCGTCGTTTTTGCGAGTTTTACACCAGTGTGCGACGTTGACGTTGAACAGCAGAAAGAAGACGCGGTACCCATCTGACACTAATTTTATTCATACCCAAATGGTCATGAAAAATTCGGCGAACACTTGTTTCCAAAATGTCAGACATCACTGTTAATTCCTTAACTTTCAAACGGCGATCTTCTAATACAATTTCTTCAATGATTGCAACTTTCTGAGGCGTTGGCCGACAAGTGCGCTCAATTTTTGCTTGAGTGGCTACTAAAATCTATTACGCTTCTAGCCGTAATATATATCGAGGGCATCAGATCAGAGGGGCGTATCCGCCAAAATTTTTATCTTCAATTTTTATGACGTATTGATTTTTGGTATCGACCTGCGTGTTGTCACAAACGGGCGAATGTTTTGTAAGGCCAGATTAATGCCTTACAAAATATACGCCCGTATGTAACAACACGCAGGTCGATACCAGAAATCAATACGACCTAATAAATTGAAGATCACACATTTGGCGGATACGCCCCTCTGATCTGATGTCCTCGATATAGTGTAGGTCTCTTACATGTTCAACTATGACGCAACCGAGTTTGAACATGTTGGCATCTGCAGAAGCCTGAGGATTTATGGCGCTTACCTCGTAAAGTAAATGCGACGTTGCTAACAAACTCAGTTTGAGCGAAATCCTTTCTTAAATGTATACGTGCGTACGTACGAAATGTATGTATAACGACGTACGTATGTATGTATACGTACGAAAGTTCAATAAAGAATGTTTTAAGGTGAATAAATGTTCTAAGTTTAAATCTTTACATTTTTTTCTAACTTCAATTTTGTTTTAACTTTAGTATTTCAGTGTCAGGCATACTTTTTCAGAATTTCAGCATCTCATCTCACATCATTTCAATTATCCATCGTATTAGATATTTATAATTCTGATGTTTGAACGCTCGAGGAGTTTTATCAAATCTCAAATTTTTGAAATTTCAAATTCAAAATTTTCATTTTTGCATTTAAAAAGTATTTAAATTTAATAAATGTAATATCAAAAAACCCTAAGACTGTGTTTTCTATAATAATAAGATCGATTGTGCAATATTTCTGTAAAGAGGGATTTTTAATTTCATCAATTACGTAATTATTGCAAGTCACTCATCAATTAGTTTATATATAAATGATAACAGTGCAAGTGGCACATAACTTTTGAAGATGATGTTTATATATCTAATATTTGTTTTTAAAAATATTTTCCTGTTGATTATGTTTAGTCTCATGGTAATAAAACCCAATTAATATTATCTTTTTTTAATAAGCCAGCATTGGTAACAAGAGAAATATTATCTGTTCTAGAAGTCTTCAATTCCTAATAACAGGAACTTTCTAGGGTCAAACTTTAAAAATGACTAAGATAATGTCCTTATCATTTGAACAAGCGTTCTTATCACTATAATAATTGAGATGCTACTATTACAATAAAAACAAGTGATATGACTGTTTTTCAGTATATAAGATGCTATATAAATAAACATTTTAATTTTAGAGTAAATTTCAACGTGAACGTACCAAGGCAACAACAGACACAATGGCACCTAAATTGTACATGATTTTTGGAAGTCCACCATGCAGAATTGTCTTTGCTACCGCTAAAGCTCTTGGTATTACTTTGGATTTACAAATGGTTGATCTGGCAAAAGGAGAACATTTAACACCTGAATATCTTAAGGTATTTTTAATTAAAATCTTATTTGTTGAAATTTTGTAAATATCATATTTAATTTTGGGCTATAGTGAACTAAAAACGATAGAAAATTAAATTTTATTATTTTTGTTTCAGATAAATCCTCAACATACAGTGCCAACTTTAGTCGATGACGGAAAAGTAATCTGTGATAGTCATGCCATTAGTACTTACCTGATAGATAAATATGGGAAAAATGATACTTTATACCCTAAAGACTTACACAAAAGAGCAATTGTCAATGAAAGACTCTTTTTTAATATTGGAAACTTATTTTCCAACATGAGACTCATATGGGTAAGAATCATTTCTTTAAGCAATAAAATCAAAAGTTATATAACCTTATAAATATTATTTATAGTATAATTATTTTTTAGGGTCAATTCATGGCAAAAGAAGTAACAAGTGTTCCAGCTAAAAATGCGAAAGTAGCAGAGGATGGCTATGTGATGCTAGAGAAATTTCTAGACGGTCACCAATGGACAGCTGGTGATAATGCCACCCTTGCAGATATTGCTTTGTACACAACTATGTCTGCTTTGGAAGTTTTAGTCCCAGTCAATTCCCAAACTTACCCAAATATAACTGCTTGGTTGAAGCGTGTCAAAGCATTGCCATGGTTTGAAGGTGATGAGAAAGAGCTTAGCGCATACGTAACTTGGTTTAAGAGCCTTGTTTAACTTATTGCCTTAAATATATGATATAGGAATAAGATCGAAATTATTTATAACTCTAGAGATGAATAAAAGTTTTAAAAGTTTTTTTTGTTTTAATTGTTGATTGCTTTTAAGCACGTGCATCAGTGTTGGGGCTTTAGTAATGATTCGGGTTTGAATCTACTTAGCCACAGAAAACACATTGCAGAAATATGGACGAAATACATAATTTTATTAACTTAAGTGACATTATAAAATGATAATTTCCATACAGGATATGTACCTAACAGTAACGAAAGTTTTTGATTTCACTTTTGTCATCAGAAAAAAACTTTCAAAAAATTTTCATAATAGTAGCTGACTTAATGAGAGTAGGTAAATCTGAAACTTTGAAACATTTTATTTATTTGGATATTACATATGACCAAGTAATCCAGGGACATCAGCGCAGACGAGTCCATGGTTCTTTAGATGAGTTTCACAAGGCTAAATAAATTTTAAAAGGATTGCTAGCAAATGCAGCACAAATTTTACAGTTTTTTTTAATAAGTTCGATGTATTTAACAAAGGTCAATAATATATACTAATACAATTTTGATCACAGAAATACTGTCATTTTTTTAATCAAATATTACAGCCGCTGCTTTTTTCTCAATCAGCGAATATAAGATAATTCAGCATTATTTAAGTAAACGTGATGCAAAAGCAATCGATTTTTCTAAAGTAGCATCATCATAGCAGTAGCATTATCGTTACTTGAATTTAATTTCTCTTTTTTGTGCCAAAATGAGCAAGAACAGACTGCAGACATATTACTGTCTACTTTTTTTGACCTTTTCAAAACTATCATTACATTCTTCTGTCCATTCCTACTTAACATAGCAATCAATATAGTAATTTTAGCAAATTACTATATTGATGAAGCTTTTGAATATAGATTTGCAATAAAAATTCATTTCTAATAAATATTTCAATTTTGTAACCGTTTTAGGGATTGGGTTTTTTTATAGCAGACAGCTTAGTATCAGGTGTATGTAAACCATCTTCGTGAATTTGAAGGTTCAAAATACTTAAATACCGTCGTTAAACGACGTAGTGGCAAAATTCAAAATGAAATAAGAAACTGCCATACTTACTTTAAATCGATGTTTATGATGTTTGATGCTGAAAAATTTACTAGATACGGTAGGAAAATTCCAGAAAGTAGACCCTCACTTGAAGTTATTCAAATTCAACCGCTATTTAATCTTCAAGAATACTTGAAAGGGATCACAACCGAATTAGATTAATAATCCTCAGCCAGTACGCAGGAATTTGTTTGACTTTTACCAATTATTTTTAGGCTTCAAACAAATTTTAAACAATCGCCTCAGAGTGGTAGGGTAAATTTTAGCGGAATCTTTGCTTAACTTGAATTTGTTTAAACCTAACAAATTTCTAAACTTCAAAGTTCAACTGTTTCCAGAAATTTGACTTATTCTGCGTTTACCAGGAGATAAAATAAACATACTTCAATACGGATTGAACAAATGAATGAAAATCTATCGAGATTTCCCGGACATTCTGTTTATGTCAAAGTTTACCAATGAAAAATAAACAGATTGCCTCTCTCATTTAATATTTCTATCTCGTTCTAAATGAATAGTAATAAAATATGTTTGATCTCAACAAAAAATGGTATTTTCTTAACCTATCAACTGTTTATTTTAAGAGACTAACCGAGTCGAATTACATTCTTTAATTAATTAAAATGAAGAGACTAGCACAAGAAAGAAAATTTGGAAGGAATTTGAAGGAAGGTGGAACAGGTTGTGACCAGTTCTCTCCAACATTATTCATTGAGGAGAGCCATTCCCCCCTGAAATAATGTTGTCCCTTCACGCCTTCACTGGTTGCGACACCACCTGTGCCCTTTTCTAGCAAAGGAAAATGAAGATGTTGTACGTCCTTTCAAAACAGCCAGACCTACTAGAAGCGGCTACCACGTTTCTCAACCATGACGCCACTCATGAGGAGATAACCTCTGCTGGCAACAAATGTCTCGTGGCGCTGTATGGTGGGGTAGAAGACGACTCCCTTAAAGCCCTGCGTTACGGGATATTTCTCCGATCTGCTGCCAAGTCCACCTTGCTCGTCTGCCCCCAACCGAAGCGGCTGCTGCCCAACATTCCTACAGAACCTACCACCAGGTGCAGAAGTGGTGAGGAGTAGAGAAAGAGCCCATCAACTGGGGGTGGACAAGGAACTTTTTGGAAAAAAGGGCAATCTTTGAAGTGTTGTATCTCGGGACCTATTGGACCTACTGACCTGCCGTTGCACGCAAATTTTAGCAAATTGTGTTTACTTTAAAAGTGTACAGGGTGACTTTTTTCGAATGATGCATCTTTTAGAAGTTATAAGCCAAAAAATGAAAAAGATCCGAAAATTTGTAGGGTTTTCGAGCATCACGGAGTTAGCACAGGTCTTTCAAAGCTGCAAACTTGGTTTTACACTATTGGTATCTATACTAACAACATCCCAAAAAATCAGCACAGTGCAATTTTTTGCGACCTAACGCGATTTTTGTGTCTACGGTGACTGGCCTAAAATGGCAAGAATTAAATTTGCGATATTAAAACACAAGGGTTGTATTAAGTTTATTATAAAGCGTGAACAGCTGAATTCAAAAATTGTAATACGAGGTTTATTTAATAAATTCCAGATAGTTTGGATTTGTTAACCAAGTAATCCCATTATAAAGAGAAGCAATCTTTCCTTTACGTTAAGTTTAATAATTATTGGCAATCTTTTAAATCTGAGTTTTATCCCGTGAGTGAAACATCAACAACCTTTCCTACCAAACATAGCATTGGATATTTTTGAATTCTATGTATTGAATTCAAATCAAGAGAATCGTCTACACAATAAAAATATACTCATGGGTACTCATATTTTAAAATTTACGGTTTTTAACGTAATTATGTTATAATTTTATTTGGGATTCCATTCTAAATACATTTGCGTTAAATTTCCTTATTTACTAATGATAAATATAGTTTGACAACAGTTGACAGAAACTGAAACGCAATTAATATTGTTCAAAATAAATTGGTTCCCAATAGTTCCTTTAGGTTTTAGTATTGAAGTAAATGCTTCATTTCTTTATTTCACCTTTAACCATACAGAAAAAGGCTTAAATTCACTATAAACAAAAAAACAAACAAGCACGATTTAAAGTTGCAGTAGTCTAGAAGTAATATTTGCTAGCACACAAATCAAATTCTGAACGTTTAAATAGTTTTAATATCTGACTATTCGGGCGTTGCAACTATTTCTTTTATGAAACTTGTCGACTTCTTAATTTATTACGGAAACAGCGGAAGTTAATTTGTAGTAAACAAATAAGAGTTTGCTACAATATGCATTTCTTATTCGGTGTGTAAGTTCTTGAAATAACACTACAACTTTTAATAACTAATAATTCGATCTAGACAAATTCTCGAGTCGTTTCACTAAAACATTTATTCCCTTTTGTTCAATTTAAATAACATTGGTAAACCAGCAAACTCGCGGTAATTCATCAAAGTATTTATTTTCCCAAATAAACTTAGGCTTTTAACATAGACTTAGATAGACTTACGCTACTAGACTGTGTCGCCGCAATCGACGTAAACTAACTACTGTACTAGGCTAGACGATTATCTTCTCCGCAATCTGAATTCGTTTTTTAAAGTTTTGAAGATGGGCGGTATGAATTGAGAGTTGAGCACAAGCAGAATTCAAATGATTGAAGAGCAATAATTATATTTGTTAATAAATCCAGTGGCGACCAGAAACACAGACTAACTAATTTGAGCAGTTCCTCAACTACCTGTGTATTATCCGTCAAATGCAGCTTGGCCGGCGGAATGCGCAGATGGGGAAAAGAAAGAGTCGGTGTTCGACAAAGACAAAATGTAGGAGGTAAAAAGAAAGTACAATCTGTGGTGCAAGTATTTTCAACTCACAAAAAGGGTGTAAATTGGAATTTACTTTAGCGATACAAACCTTTATTATATTCTTGTGTAAAATTATCAATAATCCAAAAATAAGACTTTTCAGGTAGAAGGATTAAAACTAACGAGTTTTCGTGATAAAATCTTAGAGTATTTTTTAAATATATTTTATACTTTCTCATAGAATGTACCGATCTGTACTAGACGAGAACGTTAGGTGAAATGAGCTATCCCTACCCTAATGGCGCAAATATTATGCGCATCCAAACTTCGCCGGCCAAGTTGAATTTGACAAATTGAAGCTCCTGATATACGTAGTTTGCTGTAGCGTGGACACACAGTGGAACGTAAATAAGTTTTAATGATTTTTAATTTACTGAAACTACGTTCACCTTTGTAACGGGTTTATTGTTGGGCACTTATTTAAGCCGCTTCACTTCACATCAAATATTATCAAATCGATTTTCATATTGTATAAAATAATAATAATAATAATAATAATAACAACAACAACAGCATTGAACGTTGAACATCGGCCTGCTCTTTGCTAAACCTAAATTTAATCAATAAGCTTAAACCAATAATTAAAAAAGTATTATTCCAGTAACCTACTATAAAGTAGAATTTAGGTTATAGAATAATATCAACAATCTGTTCATTCCACCCTGTAGAAAAGCAGAAATCATAAAATTATGGTTAAAAGTATGGTTAAACGACATTTGGGAAATGTCAGTGAAATGTCACAATTATCTGATGACTCCAATGATGAATTAAATCATTATCCAAAAGACAACAGAATGGCAGAAGCACTGAAGAATTTCCAAATAGTATCCCAGGATAGAAGCGAGTCAGGCTGCTCTACAAGAAGACCTATTTATAACAATAATACAAGAAGAAGCACTGCTATCTTTCCTATTACGAATTTAGTGCAAACACCTGACAATTCAACAGATAATGCCAATGCTAACCCGGAAAATTTACCATCAATATCCTCTAATAACCCACGTAATTCAATAAATGAATCCGTTGTTAATAGAGTACAAGGTAACAGAAAACGTATAAAATGGACAAGAGAACTAAACTGTGATGTTTTAAAAGCCTTTTTTTACGTTAATAAGTGTAATGATATACCTTTTCCAGGCTACAGGCACATTTTTTACAATGAATTTCGAAAAATGCACCCAGAACTTTCTCTAACGGAACAGAATCTTACTGATAGATATAGGGTAATTCGCAAAAATAATTATCTAAACTCTGTAGAAATCGATCAAATCCGTAGAAATGTAGGATATGCTATTTCTAGAGAACAGATGATAGAAGAAATTACTGGAGGAGAAAACATAGCTTGTCCTAATGAACATTTAATTGTACCGAATGAAGATATTCACAAAAAATTCATAGAAAATGTCAAAAAATGTGAAAATTTTGAACTTATTAATAAACCACGTTTACCTAAGTTATTTTTAAAATCTAAAACAAACCAAATTATCGAACAAGTAAATGTAATATTGGGACAACATTTAAAAGACATCACCGATTTATTACAAATTCATAATGCACTATATTCTGCTATTGTAACTGTCCTTGAGGAGAATAACCAATCGTTGATTTTTGAACCTAATAATACTAACAGATATACTAAACAACACGAACATCATTGGAGAATAAGGTTAATAAACCAAATTAATGAGTTACGATCCAAAGCAGATATTTTAGCAGAATATATTAAAGGCAACCGATCTCCAAAACTTTATAAAAAGGTTAAACATATTATTCAGTGCTTAAACCTTGAGTTTTCCTCTCCAGATTTCTTAAGTAAGTTAATTGAATACCAAGATGATTTAAAATAAAAATATAAAGCTAAGGGAGCCAGACTAAAGCGCTACAATAAAATAAGCAAAAGAAAATTAGACAACTGTACTTTTCAGACAAACCAAAAATTATTTTACAGGAAACTAGAAAACTCTTGTAACTCAAATTCGGGTACAGAGATTTCAGAGATTTCAAATAAAAACATTTTCTTGAACTTTTGGAAAGAGATCTGGGAAGAAGAGACTGAAGCAAATATAAATGCTGATTGGCTAGACCAGATACAGCAATCTTCATCTCAGATTATCCAAATGGAGACTATTGAATTTAACATAGAGAAATTACAACATGCTCTACAAAAATCACAAAATTGGAAATCTCCTGGATATGACAATATACACAACTACTGGTTGAAAAGATTTACTAATGTTCATCAAATGTTAGTAAATAGTTTTAACGAAATCATTCAAAATCCTACAAAATTCCCTCCTTGCTTATGCGTTGGGTATACTAAATTAATAGCAAAAAATAACAAATTTGATGATCCATCAAATTACAGACCTATCACTTGTCTTCCTACTGTCTATAAATTACTTACATCATTAATTAGTAATGAAATATTCATGCACTGTCAGAGAAATGCTATTTTATCTCCAACGCAAAAAGGCTGTACCAAGAAATCGCTGGCTTGCAAACACCAATTGATTATTGACTCTATTACATCTAAGTATGCCCAACAAAAAAATCGAAATTTGTATACTTGCTATATTGATTATGCAAAAGCATATGATTCGGTACCTTACAATTGGCTCTTGAAAGTACTTAATTCATATAAAATTAATCCGTTATTGGTTACATTTATAGAATCTTTAATAAAAAATTGGACATTAAATTTACATTTTAATAATCAGTTTTTAGGAAACACAAGGGGTATCTATCAGGGAGATTGCCTAAGTCCTCTTTGGTTTTGTTTATCACTAAATCCTTTGTCAGTCTTACTAAATAATTCTGATTTTGGGTTTAAATATAACTTAAGAGAGTCCTTAAATATAACTCACTTAATGTATATGGATGATCTAAAGCTATTTGCTCCGAAAGAAAACGTAAGTTTTCTTATGATAACATGTAAACCAATGTAATAGCTTGTGTATTATATTGAGAAATAAATGAAATAATAATAATAATAATTGCTACAACCCATAACCTGGAAACCAGACCCCAGAAGCTATAAGCTTGTGCGGGAGGGAGGGGCGATTATTATTATTACGTGGGCCTTATGTGCGGCTGCAGCCGACTTACAGATGGAACAGCGCAAATCCCACATTTGTGTTACAGCTAAGGAAAACTGCAGAAAACCTTAACCAGATCTGCCGGCACCGGGAGTCGACCCCGGGCCGCCTGGGTGAAAGTTCGGCACGTCAGACATTACACTACCAAGGCAATATTTCAAGCGATCCAAAAATTTGAGGTAAAATCTGGCCCTTTGAGTTTTGAAAGATCCTTAAATCTGCTTTTTCTGTTAATATTCAGTATACCTAGATGTATTTTGTGAAAGTTCTGCGTGAAGAATGGTAAAAGCTAAATCTAAATTTCGTCGAATTAGTATAAATACCCTTATTATCTTTCTTAATTAATTGAAAACCACTAAATCAAGTTGTATGTGTTATTTTATTATTCTTGATTTATACATAGAGGAAATGGATGTGCCTGTGATTCTTTTTTGGACTTGAGAGCTGAGCACAAGCAGAATTTAAATAATTGAAGAGCAATCATTATATTTAATAAAAATCTAGTGGCGACCAGAAACACAGACTAACTAATTTGAGCAGTCCTCAACTACCTATGTAGCTCGTGATTTACTGTAGCGTGTGCAAGGTTTTGCACACGGCCAACACAGATTCGTTGTTATTTCACACTGGTGTGGAATATTCGCTTTTCAGCATCATCAAGTACAATACGCTAATATTTATCAATCAATTAACACTTCAGATCTTTAATACAAGTCTGTACATACATATATTATTATTTTAAATGCATACATTTTCAGTTATAAATTTTGTTAAGTTGCACATTATTATTCTTACAAATAGGTAATCATTAGCAAGAATTCCTAAGCTAGCAACTTTTTAACAAAACTATTAAAACCATCCAATCCAACTTGGTTAGCTTTGTAATAAGGAAGTTGTTGGTTTCTTTTAATCCAAGCAGTAATATTGGGAAATTTTGAAGAGTCTATCGCTACTAAGCATTCCAAAGAAGTTATAGACGATAGCAAACTAAAATCTGCTAAAGTTATTTGATCGCCAGCAGCCCATTGATGTCCTTCTAAGAACTTTTCCAAAAATCCGTACGCTTGTACAACCTCATCAAGTAAATGCTGGGGTATACTTTTAGCTCCCAACATGAACAAAGGCCACTGTAAAATTAAAATTTTACTTCAATAATTTACATTATTTAAATTAAATTGCCAACAAATTGTTAAGAAGCTCTTACCACCATAGATCTAAGTAATACAAATAGAATTCCTGAATCAAAATGAAGTCTTTGATTGATTACTGCTCGCTTATAAGGGTTCTGGGGATAAAAAGAATCATCTTTTCCATATTTTGAAACGAGATAAATAATAATTGCATGACTGTCCCAAATTACTTGACCATCATCTTCGAGAGTTGGAATTGTGTGTTGTGGATTAATCTGAATTAATTTTCTTTAATTAGTCGATGTGGAAATAATTACAAATTGTATATTTACCTGTACAAATTCAGCTTTTAATTGTTCTTTTTCTTTTAAGTTTACATCCACAAGTTCTAATTCAATACCTAATGCTTCTGCAGTTAGATAAACAGCTCTTACAGGTGGACTTATGTCCTGTTTGTACAGTTTTGGAGCCATTATTCAATTGGACTTAACTGATGTTAACACAATGAAAGTAGAACACCAACTAATTGCCAGAAGTGAACCGTAGATATATAAATATATGCAGTACCTATGTTTGATATGTTTATCTATAACAAATATAACATAGTGTATGTATTGATTAGGTAGTAAATGGGAGAATAAATTTCATAACTATTTACTATGTAATGTATTACCCAAAAAGTACATTAAGAGACTTTATTAGTTAATGTTAAATACATTATTTGGAAAATAATTTGAAGTATCTGTGTATAGGTTACACATTTAAGTGAGATGCCAGATTACTTTTTATCTAGGCTATATGTGGGATGCGTAGGTCAATAATCTTTTTCAGCTGGATACTTTCGAGCGAATAAGAAGAAAATTAATAGAAATTGACTCAAACGTCAAAGTGTAATTTTAAAATTATTTGAAAAAACAAAAAAAAACACGAATTTGGTAAAGAATTATGGAGAACATTTAAATTAATTTTCGATTACTTACCATGTGTTTAATCTTTAGTATAAATATTTAATAAATAATCAGTTTGATATCATAAGAGCATCTAGAAAGTAATCAAAAAAGTAAACGAAAAGAGGTATACAAAGCATCCCTCGACGGTTTAAGACGTTTCGGCACCCCCGTTTTGGCGACCCTCTTTCGTCGACTGCGTTTCGGCGTAATCAGTGTTAATCATAAAATCAGTGTTAACAGTGACATATTAGTAAATGTTTCAGATAACCAATAATGCTCTAGTTTTTTCATATTTTCATTAAACATTTAGGAAAAACTTATATTTTCAGAATTTTATAATTCTCAAGATCTGACCTAACAAAATCTACATCTCCTATCGGAAAAAATTAGTTATAAGTAGGAGAGCAAGTTGTAAATATTTTTCATTTTTTTTATTTTTCATTGAAGCACCTACACCTTTATCGTTAATTATTTTCCTTTTTATTAAAAAAAAATCCCTTTTTAATTATTAAAAAAATCAATTTTTTCTTGTTTACAATAAATCAATTTATATCATAAATGTTTTTTTATGATAAATTTCTATCATAAAAAACATATAGTTATTTCTGATTATGACAAAAATATCTTAATCCGCAGCACAAGAATATTAAAAATTAAAGACGAAGATTAATTTTAAGCACTAGGTACATGAAAATCGCACTTTCACGAAGGTAGGTGTCCAACAAAAATGTTACACCATCATTAAATTACTTCTATTTTTTAAGCAACATTCACAAAATTATAAATACATACATACATAAAAATAACGCGAATAACATAACTGGCGCCGAAACGTACTTTCGCCGAAACGGCACCGCCGAAAGGTTCCATACCATTTCTCGACGGTATGCGTCTCGGGATATTACTTAGCAATACGTAATCTATATCATCATTACGAATAGAATCGGTTATTATTATTGACTTACAATTTACTGAAATATACAATTCAGTTAATTAATTAATAACTTTTCAACTAGACCCTTGCGCTTTTTGACTTGACTGCGAGTACTCATTGTGGGTGTTAGTGGTTGTAAATAGTGACAGTACTGTCTTCAAAAACGGTTTCGTCTTGCACTTCTATGCATTTAAAAGGATTCATCAAAGCATTCAAACTGTTCATTTCACACTTGTAGTGTACACAATTTTGTCTTAGATTTTAAAAGTAAATTATTTTAAACTGTCTTAAATTTCGAGAATATGCTAAAACTACTTTAATCGTTTATTTGTATAATTTTTTATAATAGATGTAATAACAAAGGAAATTTTAGATTAAATCTATGCTAAAATGGGAAACAACCTATGCGTAATATTAATCTTACTAATTGCAAAGACCATTATTAATATAAATATTAATACAAAAAATTTGAAAATCCTATTATCCTCCGTAGACAGGTAGCCGTTAGTTTGATTAGTATGTTCTATATTGGTTGACAAAAGCAGTTTGACTGGTATATATCCAGAATTATGTTAAGTTTATCTTTACCTGTTCTAATCAAATATCCAAAGCTTTTACAGTAAGATGTACAGTTCTAACTGATGGCCTTACGTTCTTTTTGTAAAACTTTGATATTATTTATTTAGACAATTAAACCGAAGGGGATAAATGCTGTGGATAATATTTCCAAAATTGTTAAAATTTCTAAAAAATGTTTGCTTAAACTGAATTACTTTCAGTTAAGTAAAAGCAATTATTTAATTAAATCGCTTACAAAAGACATTCAATCATGAAGCTTTAATGATACTTAGGTAGTAATATGGTATTATTTCTTTTCAGTTAATCAGTTAAGTAAAATGTAAAACGTTTATAAAATAATGTTTAGTTAATCAGATCGATTCAAGGCTCTTCAAGCTTAATTATTGTCGAAACTATTATTTATCTAAAATTGTTCAAACATATTTGTTTAATTTTTAATTATTTACATAAAATCGTCATTTCAACTTTTAAGTAAACTTTTGCAAGTAAGAAATTATAAATTTAGAACGAATTACACTTACACAGATATATAATTGTTTTAATCATAATAGCAGATAATTTAATAATAATTATAGATATGTGTAGTTATTTTCATTTATTAAATAATTTACTTATTTAATAGTTTTAAGCTAATTTCGTTTTTCGTTAGCTAGAAAAATTATAAAATTATAATTTGAATTTAACGTTCACCTTGGTTAACAGATAACTTAAGGGTTATTATGAGCGAACGTAACAGTGCCCTGAGAAAATATAAACGTACTAGACTTCCTGAAGACTGGAGGAGATGTAAAGAATTAAGAAATTTTACAGTATCTAGCATTCGTAGTAAAAAAAAGCATATTTAGATTCACTTGGATTAGAAAGCAATTCTCGTAAGATGTGGTCTGCATTAACTGATTTAAACATATGGTTTGCAAAGAACAACAACGTACCCGCTAATCTAGCTAACCCTAACGACCTTGGAAATTATTGTAGTTCTTTTGTTCAACCTACCTCAGTTAATTGTGATACTCAAATCCAATATTATCGTACCCACCAACACACTAATAATCACTCTTTTAATTTCTCTTTAACTACTATTGAGGAAGTGCACAAAATTTTATACAATCTTAAATCTATAGTCCAGTCAATTTAGAACAAATTTCCATGAATAGCGGAAAGTTGAGGGAAGTCCGTGGATTTTTGCATAGGCCTTCCATGAGGGCTGTTAAATAACCCCCTAAAAGTCATCGTCTGTAGGTGCCGAGCTCGAGGAGATAATGAGGGTAAACCACGCCCCCTAACGGTTTTTGTCGTTTTTCTCGGAAACTATTAGGTTTATCGAGATGAAGGAGGCTAGGAAAATTAAAGTTTAATTAAATCCCTACCAGAAATGTCCGAATGTTTTCTCGTACCTCGCCTTCTTTTTGTGTTATCGAAGAAGGAAGATATGCCATACATAAATGAGTAATTTGCTCCAGTAAATTTCCTCAAGGAACTTTCAGACGTAAATTTGGGTGGTCTCATATTCGTCATGAAATGGGTAAGAAACATTCATTGAGAGCCGGACGCGATCGTGGTCAAGTCGTATTTTAGCTTATCATCTCTTCGGCAAAATCCATCAGGCAATATTATCGTTATCCTTGGTGCCAGTCGGATGAGTGTTTCGTATTGGCAAATTAATTCTTAGGACAGTACACTGTGCTAGTCAATTTTTGTATACATATAGGGTGTTTCACTTTTTTACAAATCCTTAGAAATATTTATGTAGGTGCAATTGTGTTGTAAACTAGCAACCAAGATACTAACGCATAATGTTTTGTATCTTAAAACGTCTGTTAACAGATAATTATAAGGATTTTGCTCCATATTTAGCATGCATGCAACGTACTGTATCAATGTAAATGTGGACAATACCAAGATCTTAGAAATAAAGGAAATTAGAAAGATTTCTAAAAAAAGCAAAACACCTTGTACGTATTGGGTTGGATACAAAATTGACTAGCACAGTGTACTCTCCTAAGAATTAATTTGCCAATATGAGACTTTCATTTAACTGGCACCAAGGATAACGATAATATCGCCTGGTGGATTTTGCCGAAGAGATGCCAAGGTAAAATACGACTGGACCACGATCGCGTCCGGCTCTCAACGAATTTTTCTTATCTATTTCATGACAAATATGAGACCACAAAACGTTACGTCCGAAAGTTCCTTGAGCAAATTTACTGGAGCAAATTGCTCAATTATAACATATATTCTTTCTTCGATAACACAAAAAGAAGGCGAGGTACGAAAAAACGTTCGGACATTTCTGGTAGGCATTTAAATAAACTTTAATTTACCTAACCTTCTTCATCTTGATAAACCTAATAGTTTCCGAGAAAAACGACTAAAACCGTTAGGGGGCGTGGTTTACCCTCATTATCTCCTCGAGCTCGCCACCTACAGACGGTGACTTTTAGGGGGTTATTTAACAGCCCTCCAGGAAGGCCTATGCAAAAATCCACGGACTTCCCTCAACTTTCCGCTATTTTTTCTAATTTGACTGGACTACTAATGCTGCAGGTTCTGATAATATTTCCCTTATTATGCTAAGATATTGCAGTCCATTTATAGATAAATATATAACTCATATTATTAACTGCTGTATTGAGATTAGTTATTTTCCATTAAAATGGAAAGAAGCAATTGGTCTACCATTACCAAAAGTCAACAATCCTAATTCATATTCTAACATACGAATAATAAGTATATTGCCATGTACCTCTAAAATATTTGAAAAAGTATTATATAAACAAATTTATGACTTTTCTATTCGAAATGATATTTTACCTAAATGTCAATCGGGTTTCCGAGCTGGTTTTAGTACCGTTGACTCTCTTGCCACTGTTACGGATAAGATCATCCATGCTACAGATAAGAAAGAAATACTCGATTTTTCGAAAGCATTCGATACCATCAGCCATTCCCTTCTTTGTACTAAGCTTCAATATTATGGTTTCGGAAACACCGCTGTTGAATTAGTAAACTCTTATCTATTAAACAGAAGCTTGAAAATAAAAGTTGATAATCAAACCTCTGGCACATTTAAAATCAGTTCTGGTGTCCCGCAAGATTCGGTTCTAGGACCTCTGTTTTTTATTATGTACTCCTCTGATATTTTAAAATCAGTAAAGTATTGCAAAGTGCAAGCCTACGCAGACGATACTCAGATTTATAAATCATTTACCTTTGCCAATAGGGTGCAAGCTTTTGAGATCATCAATAATGATTTAAATTCAATCAAGGAACTATCACTACAACATAATTTAAAACTTAATGTGGATAAGTCAAAACTTTTACTTTTTGGTAATAAAAGCTACATTACTGCTCCAGATCTTGATCTCAATATAAGGATTGATAATAAGTACTTACCTGTTACCGATGCTACAAGAAATCTGGGCACATGACCATGGCCATTGTTTTGGACACAAAATTGCGTCTCAAGTCTCATGTTAATAAATTACTTCAAAAAACGTACTCATCGTTAAAACTTCTTTATGCTAATCGAGATATTTTAAGTTTTGGCGAATAAAAGTTACTATCGGAATCATTAGTGCTATCACATTTTAATTATTGTAATTTTATTTACTATTCTTGCTTAGACCTGCAGGACAAAAATCGCATCCAAAAAGTGCAAAATTGGTGCTGTAGATTTATATACAATTTACGACGCTATGATCACGTTTCTTACTATATTAAAGAATTAGGAAGGTTAAGAATGGATAACTGTTGGAAATATCAGCTAGGCACCTATACTTATACCCTCTGTAAATCCATTCATTCTCCCAATGTTCTTTCTTCGAAATTGGTGTCAAGGTCTGAAATGCACTCTGTAAATATTCGAAATACAAATAGGTTAACAATGCCACGTCATACGACTGCTTTGTTTCGGAGAGGATTTACTTACAATGCGGTTTCGTTATATAACACAATTCCTGCTGATATTAAATGCTTGAATTTTGATACATACAGGGTTTCATTAAAAAAATATTTCTTAGATTTACAATAACCATTGAAACACATAGAATTTTTTTTAAATGAAATTTTGTTTTTCTGTGCGTGTTTCCTGCCTATAAAAAAAAACAATTACATTTATTTTATTTACTAAATTATTTCTTTATTGTATTGGTGGTGTCCTGGTTAAATAGAGTAGCCTTTGGCTAGATTTCGCCAGGAGACTTCCTTTATAATTATTATAATAAGCATTTTTTTTTATTTAGTTATTTATAAGAACCTGTTTATACAGTATTATATACACATATACATACAGTGTGTTTTTTGTAAACAATAATATAGGAAATCCAATGGAATTTTATCATTTTCCTCCTAAAATTGTACCCTTGCAAAAGTAAGTAGAAATTTTGGTATCAATCGAAAGAAGAATTCATCAAAAACATATTAAACTTAATGAAGGAAACCAAAAACTATTTAGAAAAATACTTACAAAACTTATTGATTTATTGCTTTTGGTAATAAGCTATAAAGAAAAGCTGGAAGTTGTACGCTGATTGGCCTAGCGGTTAAAGCATCAGATTCGTAATCAGAAATCGCTGGTTCAAGCCCCTTCCTCGTATACTTTTTTTTTATTTGTATTGCTTACTAATTACTATTTTTAGAACATTATTACAATTATTATTAGTTTTTCTATTATTAGATATCTTTGCTACGGGAGTTTACAGTTACTTTTTGTACAATTTTAACTACCTATCAGAAAAGCAAATGAAAAAAGGTCATAAAACTAATAATAGTTGTAATAAAGTTCTAAAATAATAATTAGTAAGCAATACAATAAAAAAAAAAGTATACGAGGCAGGGGCTTGAACCAGCGATTTCTAATTACGAATCTAATGCTATAACCGCTAGGCCAATCAGCGTACAGCTTTTCTTTATAGCTTATTATGAAAAACTAATAAATCAATAAGTTTTTTAAGTATTTTTCTACATAGTTCTTGGTTTTCTTCATTAAGTTTAATATGTTTTTGACATAAAACGAATTCTTCTTTCGATTGATACCAAAATTTCTACTTACGTTTGCAATGGTACAAATTTAGGAAGAAAATGATAAAATTCCATTGGATTTCCTATATTATCGTTTACAAAAAACAGACTGTATATATATTTTTTTAAGATGCAGAGTTCATTACTTATTTATTTTTGTTTTATGCTTATTTGTTTATTTGAATAAAGGCGATTATTATTATTATTAGTATTTATAGTCTTTGAAGTGTTTTATTGCAAAAATAAAATTAAAATATCTTATTGTAATCTTTTTAATTCAAGTCTATTAATTTATTGTAAAAAAAGAAAACCCATTTATAGTGTTTGTTTACTGTGGTATAAAATATCAAAGAAAAGGAGAAAGTAGTGTATAAACTATAAATTACAACGTATTTACAAAGTGTCTAAAGTAGTTTGAATTTTTTGTTAATTAACTTAGCATATTGACATTTATTGAAGTTACATGGAATGTATGATAATTGTTTTGGTACGGTTCGTTATGTGTAGCACATGATATTGGTTGCCATTGTAACATGTAATTGAGGTAGGACCTTATTTTGAACTCCGAGAATTTAACGCATAAGAATTGATTGCGTTCAGTAGTTATACTAACCAAATGTGAGGGTCATATCAGTTGTCTACCAACTAACCTTATTGAATCGATGAAGATAAAGGAACTTTTGGTTAGACTTTACTTATATCTCACTTATCTTATTTCCAGAATTTTTTTAACCATAACACCAATGCTATGGTTTAATATAAACTGCAAGAGGTAATAGTTTTCTATTCTACATAATTCTAAAACAACACTTTGAAAGACATACAAAAATGTATTTGCTGTTATCTAATACATACCACTGAGTATGTTCAATTAGTATAGTAAAAGTATTTGCAGGGCATGTAGTTATATTTTTATTAAACTTGCAATTCTCTCATTGTGTATGATAATGATATAATGGATAAGTATTGTTGGCTCTTGACAGTTAAATGCGTGTCTATTATCTCTTATAAATAAAATCAATATTTACATACCTATAAAAGCAAATAATAGTCTAATTATTTAACTAGCCATTTTAATTGGTTCATTATGTACAAATTATACAACTAAATTCTTAAATTTTAATAATGTTTATACAATAGACATTAAGAACTTTAAGTTAATTATTCTAATTGTAGTTAATTAAATGATTTTATATGGAATTTTTAATAATTTGTTAATATTGGATACAAAACAGCAAATTAATTACTAATCTTTCTTCTTCATAATCGACTTTAATTTCATTCTTCATAGTCACAAACCATCACCTTAAAAATTATATCCCTGTTTAAAAAAAAATAAACTATAACATAAGGGCTACAACATCTTGTTAAATAATTAGCAAGAAAGAAAGAATAAACTAGAAAATAATAATTTACATTAAATACGTTTTAGTTCAATTAAAAGAAAGAAAAGTTTTATGAAATTAAATTAAGAATCTAAATAATATTTTTCTAATAAAATAAAACACATATTACGGAAATTCTAATAATCGAGTACTATACACTACTTTGTATTATAAAAATAACAGTTATTTGTTGGTTTTTTAAATAAATCCCTAAAACTCTCAAGGTAATGGACTGAAAGAATTAGCGAAGGGTAATCGCCTCTTGAAATGCTTTTCATTTCTTTTCCTTTTTTTCTCATAAACTATTAGGGTTTTCGAGTTGTAGGCAATTGCATAAAATAAAGTTTACTTCATTTTCTACAAAATTAGATAGTTCTTGTAGTATCGATGCCCATCGTTTGTTGTACTGTATAATCTAAGAAAAAAATATGTAGACCAGCAATAAGCACCGGTGCAGTTCGTGACGAAGTAACTCAAAATAATTCATTGAGATCTAGTCGCAATTCTGAACCAATTATTTTCTGTCCAAAGTTTCTTCAGCAAAATTATGAAAACCAATAAATATGAAAAGACTTTTCAGCAGATCCGACCTTACACTCGATTTCTGGTTACTTATAATCAGGTATTGTATGTTATGTTTTCGACACTGCTGTATGAACGTGAGTGCTGGACATTAGATCTAGAATCAGAAAAATAAGGCACGGGGTTAAGAATAACTTTTTACTGACAACTTGGACATGATGTGAGGTTTGCTAAGAAGTCACAGACAGAGTAATTTTCTGCAGAAATATCACTTATTAAACAGGGACAGTTCTACCAATTTTCTAGGTAATGCAAGATCTCCGGATTGCGTTCCCGCAATGATTGTTAGGATGACTAATATTTTGGCTAGAAATAAAATCTAATGTTATTTGGTTTATTAAAAGAAGATGGAGATTTATTAAGAGAAGATAATAAGGCAAAGATGATTAGAACCACCATAACTTAATATCTGAGCAATGTTATTTTCAATTGACCAAGTTGCTAGATCTGATAGTCTTTTCTGACACACAGTGGAACGTAAATAAGTTTTAATTAGTTTTAATTTACTGAAACTACGTTCACCTTTGTAACGGGTTTATTGTTGGGCAATTATCTAAACTGCTTCATTTCACGTCAAATATTATTAAATTGATCCTCATAATGTATAAAATATTTCAAGCGATTTAAAAATTCGAGGTAAAATCTGGTCCTTTGAATTTTGAAAGATCCTCAAATCTGTTTTTGCTGTTATTTTATTTTGTTTTGTTATTTTCTGTTATTTTGTGGAAGTTATGCGTTAATAATTTATAGTAAAAGCTAAATCTTGGTATACTCCAAGATTTATTTCCTGAAAAAATAATGAGTTCGAGAATAAACACAGTTCAAAGTTTCGATTAACTGTCATTTGTTCTTCAAAAGCCAATTTTAAGGTGTAAAGATTTTTAGTGATGTGCAAAAAAGGCAATTAAGTATTCAAGTGTTTCGCGTTACCTCGGATTACTTTGTATAACTAATATGCTGCGATTTATTTTATTAATATAATTAAATATCCGAAAGATATGGCACGACTATTTATTATATGCAAAATATATTATATTTAGAGAGGTATATTGTGAGTTTTACTTATGTTACTTAGCTTACCTTCGAAAGATATTGACCTCTGCTCATATTCTCTAGTAAATTAGTAAAAACTTTGCTATTTAAGAAAGAGATTTCTAATTAAGCTTGCTTTGTGATTTTATTTTGGATTTTTTTATTTAAACAAAAGGGGCATGTTTGCCGTATCGTATAGTACATGTAACTTCACATTCAATCATTTGACAATTATTAATAAACTTGATTTAATAAATGAGAAATTATTAAAAATAAACCACTTACTGTAGGTTAACACAGCAAATCATTTGCAGGTCACCATGTGTTAGAGAGAGAGATAGGTTCAAGGTCAAGGTCAGGAATGGGGGGTGGTTCCAGAACTATCAATTTTTTCCCTACTTCTAACCAATTATGGAAGATCATTAATGAAATAGGAAATTCACAAAAAGAGAAGAAAACAGTAGACTGTATCAAGGATACCAGTGATAATGAAATAATCAATCCAAAAGACATAGCAGACTACTTTAACTATACATTCATTAAAATGGGCGAAACACTGGCAAGAAACATAACATCTGACCCTAATTATCAACCTCTGACGCAAACATTACATAACAGTTTCGTTTTGCTCAGAACTGACAAAAATGAAATCAAAAACACAATTTCACAACTTAAGTGTAAGAAATCTCCTGGAAATGATAACATTCGACCCGAAGTATTAAAGCAAATCTCAAAATACATTGAAGAACCACTAGCATATGCATTCAATAAATGCATAGACAGCGGAGTATGGCCAACTACCTTCAAAAAGAATATTGTAATACCTGTATTTAAAAAGGGTGATACTACTCTCCCTACCAACTACCGAACTATCTCCTTAATAACTTCTCTGTCAAAAGTCTTCGAAAAGCTAATCGAAAACCGTCTCCAAAATTTTTTAAGTAAACACAACTTGCTTTCACCACAACAATATGGATTCAGAAGACAAAGATCAACTGAAGATGCTATACTGGAACTTACAAAAAAGATCTATAGTGCTCTGGATAACAGTAAACCTTGTTTATGTATATTCTTAGATCTTTCAAAGGCCTTCGACACAGTCAGCCATAGCTTACTACTTGAAACGCTAGAACAAATTGGTATAAGAGGAGTAGTACGACAATTTTTTAAAAGTTACTTATCAGGTAGATCTCAATTTGTAAAAAATAACAAAACAATGGAGATAAAATATGGTGTTCCACAAGGATCAGTTTTAGGACCCGTACTGTTTAATGTGTATATAAACGGCCTTTTCTCTATTGAGAGTAAAGGAGAAATAATGGGATTCGCTGACGATACTGCCATTTTCTACTCTGAGGACACGTGGCAAACCTTAAAAGAAACAGTAGAATCAGATTTCCCAAAAATCAAAGATTGGCTAAATTAATTATAGACTATTGACATTAAATGTGGACAAAACTCACTACCCTTCCACTGCAATTCATCTTCAGCACCTTCTTTCAACACATTACATTTTTCCACGAATATCCTAAAGTATACAATTAAATCAGTCACCAATACCAAGTACCTGGGAATATATTTTGACCAATATATGAGGTGGGATATCCACATTCAATTTACTTGTAATAAACTACGAATGATGTTGCCAAGATTTCGATTCCTTACCACGATTTTGACTTACAAGCAGCTAAAACTCCTTTATCAAGCACTGGTTGAAAGTCACCTCCGATACGGACTTATAGGATAGGGTGGTGCCTTAAAGACACACCTGAATTCTTTAGAGGTTATCCAGAAAAGACTTTTGAAAACAATCCTGAAAAAAGATTACACGTACTCATCTAATTTACTTTTCAAAGAAGCAAATGTATTCAATATACGACAACTTTATTTTTTCAAAGTTGTTTCTCTATACCACAAGAAGAAACATTTTCATCTACAGAGACATACGTACAACACCCGACAAAGACTTCATACGGTACCTCAAATGCAGAAATCAATTGGTCAACGCTCGTACATTTACCTTGCTCCAAAGTTTTACAATATAATTCCTGAAAGCATAAAAGTGATCACTAATATACATCAATTTAATCCAGCATTAAAGCAATTTGTATCTGAACAGCAATTGGGGTGTAATGCATTTCACTAAGAACCCTAAGAACATTTATAGTGATATAATTATTAATAATATTAAATATAATATAATAATTAAGTAGTTTTTTACAAGTAATAAGATTTATAAGTAAATTACTAAAAAGAAAATATGTATATTGTTTAAGCATATAGTATATACCTAAATATAGTATTAGATGTATACACAGTAGAGTTAGTTTACAAATACTTTTATCATTCTTTTCCCTCGAAACAAGCGTCAACTCGCTTATCGAGTATTTAATATTTATTATTTTTAGTAGATTTAATCTTCAGTGAAGAAAATGTATGTATGTTATATTATCTATAATAAATATTATTATTATTATTATTATTATATATGCATTGCGCATGCAGTCCTATGTTTACAGTAACGCCATAAAACTTGAATTTTTGGAGAGTAACTTCATAATTATGTAGTGGCAAACCTGTTTTTTACTGTCAGATATGCGTTCTTGCGATTTCAACTAACAATTATTACAAAAATCAAAATAAATCGATCACTTAAAATCATGCTGACATAGCATTACGTTTATTTACTAACTAATCTTATTTTAAACTACAAAAGATGTTGAAATGTTTGCCTTCTTCAATGCACAGTGCAACACGCCTGTTCATGTTATCCAACACTTTCTGTAGAAGGTGAGGTGTAACGTTATCACATTCTTTCACAACTTTTGTTGTAAATCTTCTAGAGTATATGCAGCGGTGTCTTAAGAATGGTGTTTAACCATGAGCCACATAGGGTCGGGCATTATCCTGCTGAAAGTAACCGTATTGCAGTTCCTTGTCGTCGACTTGATCGATAAACCAATTCAGAATGGTGTTCTAGTATCTTTTGGAAGTGATAGCCTCTTCAAAAAAATGAGACCGACCAATATCCTTCGCAAAAGAGCTAGTCAAATGACGCTTTTGTGCCAATTTGGCATTTGAGATGTTACTGTTATGTTCTTATAAGATACCCTTCGACAACGTTCATTAATATAAAAGACGAGAAAAAACAATTTTCATAGCTATGAAGGACTACCATGAACCTACGAGCCTTGAATTATGGAGTAATCATGCAAACTATTAATCTATCGAGACTGGCTAAACCTAAGGGCTAAACAATTGGGACGCACCTATACTTTCGGATTAAAAATCGCACTTTTGTAACGTGCAAAACTATAAATAAGAACAAACAATTTGGGCGGCACTCTCTTAAGTGTTGTGCGTTTATAGTAGATAAGCAACACCGGTTCTGCGGCAATCCTTATGGAAATTAACATGGGAAATCGCTAAGGTCCAAAGTAGTAATTTTTGGTCAATTTCAAGGTCATACGCGATCTAGCGTGTGACCTCACCGCACTTGCGTTATGCGCGGTCCAGCGTGTGATATTACCGCGTATTAGGTTTAGCTATCCAACTTTCTCAGATGAAAATAATTATCTTTATAATAATAATAATTAATTAATTAGCATTTTATATTGATAATGAATTCAAATAAATTCCTGAAAACACTCTAAATTGAACACGATTAACAAGGCTTGCGTTTAACCGCTATTTTTCTTTTTTTAGATTTAAAAGGTATTAGATTAACTGAAAGAATGTATTTTAAAATTGAAGGCTTATAATTATTGTTTATCAGCTGCGAGGACCTTCTGCTGATAGCCATCTACTTTCGCTTGACAGATAATACCAATTGCTTATATGTAATTTGATAAGAGATGTAAATAAAACAAAAATATTTCATGATATCGTTTGCATATCTCATCTCTCATTTACATAACTCATCTCTCATTTGTACATCTCATTTTTATATATCATTTGCATCTGTCATCTCTCTCTCATAAATTTATTTTAAAATAAATCTTATGTTGTCATTCCTAATTGATATTTAAATATAGATCTATACGTCATATGATTAACATACGTGTAATATAATTAACATGTAGAAACATCTAGGATAATAATACGAGAAAACTTTACTTTCAAGTATACAAGGTACTTCTAAAGGGTTACTGTCAATCACCTGTCGGAGGATTATCTCTATTGCATTTTGACATGTTTAAATCCAAACGTCATAAACATTTAAAATACAGTCTACAAGTAAATCGATAATGGTCATGTAATTATTATCTTAGCATCTTTTCATTTACAATTATCTAGTAAAAAATGTATTGTTTCATACGACTGAAAAATATTAACAGACTAGCTTTCTTTTGAAATTTCTTGAAAGGTTTTTAGTTGATTATTTCTCAGGAACGCAAATTCTATTTGAAAGAAAACGATTAGGGTCGTTAGTTATGATTTCTTAAAAATTTATTTGATTAAAACTTTTAAAATACTGTATACCATTATTTTAAAATTCAAAAACATTTTCTGTAGCTATAATTGTTTAAGAAGTTACTTTCAAACTAATGTTATTGCATGAAAATACGTACAAGGTAATTAGTCACGTTGTTTTTCAACATTCCTTAAAACTGCTTTCAACTATAAATAAACAAAACGTTCTTACAGATGACTGATGAATTTAAGTTCAAAGATTTTAACCTGTTAATTGGTTTTACATCTCTTAACATACTCACCCTTGTGTTAATCTCTATAAGTTAGACGTGTAGAAATTTGAATACGGAAATAATTTGAAAGAGACAACATTATAACGTACTACGTGTGATTAGTTGTATTGTTTCAGAGCTCTGAATCATACAGATTTGATGTACGCTTCATTAACTTTTTAACCGAGAAACATGTTTATTATTATTCTTTACTTAAGATTAATACGAGTTCTTTCTATAATAACTAACAGCTTTCAAGGAAAGTTGTTTTATTTTAAAACCATTGTTCATCATAATTACGCAAACGCCGAAAACTAGTATAAAAACTGAACTAATATTCTGTAACCATTTTCGATACCTTCGAAATATAAGTCTATAACATATGTTTGTAATACGTCTTTATAACTTTGAAACACAGGGTAGTTACCTCTTGCAATATCTACAGTTATGAGAACCCTGAAGACTTAACCCGGAGAAATAAATCAGATAAATATTTTACTTTTTATTGAAACGACAACTTTGCATACTAATATATGAAAATAATATAATGTATATCGCCTGATAAATAAAATTGAAATTATTCTTATTATGGTATTAGGGGTCGCAATATATTTACGAGGGATCTACTGATAAGCGTTATATTATACCAGGTACGTATGATACTCTACTGCTGATTGCATACTTGATGTACAAAGTAATATAGGATATACGTTACAGAGAAGTTTATTTTGAAATTTGTTATAGACTGACTGCAGTTTCTATCTGTGTGAAATCCACATAGTTTTTATTCCAACAGGTTACTGTATCAAGAAAGTCGAAGACGCGAAATTATCAACGTTTGATAATTCTGTATCCTGCAAATTTATTTGAAATATATCAAGCAGGTATGTTTTATCTTCAGTTACTTATATTTTAAAACTGCCTGATATGTAAATGTTTTACGATTGCTTACAGTAAGAAATGGAATTTTAAACGAATTGAACCAATCAGCCGGAATAGCAAAATCCGTCAAGAAATTGCATGAATACAACGTGAAGGAAGTAGCAGAGATATCAGAGGTCAAAATTATCACCTGCAGGGACGGACGCAGAGCGGTGTTCATTGTCTCTGAAAAACATATAACATATCTACCCAAAAGATTCGCCGACAAACTTACTGAAGATAAAGTGGTCGATCTCAACCAGAAGATAGCGAATAAAACTCTGTCTCTAGGATTGGTTTACCTAGGTAAAGTAAAGACAGAAAGATATCAACCGTATGCTGACTGTATGTTTATCGAAACGAATAAGGTATGAAATGTAACAGGTAGTCTATTCAATGAACATTGCCTAATACTTTTTTTTCTGATTCTTCTTCTAGCCTATGGATCCGCAGTTAGAAACACGGGCCTGCTAATTGCCTGCAATTCACCTACCCTATCAATATGTCGTACAATGTATACATTTAATATTATTATTAAAATTTTATAAATAAAACGATAAAACAAGTTTATAGTTTTTCATTTATTTTTATGTTAAACATATACGGTAGCAAGATCTAGAATGCTCCTACCCCTCAGAAGTGAAGGTCTTCCGCAGCTTCAGATCAGCAAATTAAAAACTTGATAGAGTCAACATCTAACTCCGAATGTCATACAGAGCTATCAACTAAATCATATACAGCTTTTGCTTAATTGTACGAATAACTCGTTCGATTATTAAAGTCTTAATCACGGAACACGTAGAGTAATGATTTATGTTGTATTAATTCATTAACTTTAACTCGATATATACAAATTCATATATGAGAGAAATGTTATGTATCTCAATACATACCTAAAACGTATTCTTCGTATATTCAGTAAGAGCTATCCATTTTTTTTCTAGACTCCTGCTCTATATAAAACGCCATATATAAAATTAGAGATAAAGATTTATCCTGTGTATTGGTGAAAACTCAAATATTCACGGAAATATAACAATCGGTACATATGACGATACTAATCAGTCTGGCGCTGAATATATATTTTATATTATACAAACGGGGAGAAAAGAATAGGTACAATCGGATTATGGTCATACCAGGCTCACCATGATTATTATAAACATCTTAACAGAATAAAAAGGGCGATATGAATATAACTTATAGGATTTAATCAAACTAGAAAAATATCGATATATATCCTGCGCTGAGAAAATAATTCTACTATGCAAGCATCAATACGCTACATACGATTACGAGCCTAAGTATAAACATGAAGTTATACTTTAAGCGCTGACGAATACTATGCATATTTCGAATAGAGTATGCGGAAAACAGCATCAATAGGATTTAATCAAACTAGAAAAATATCGATATATATATCCTGCGTTGAGAAAATAATTATACTATGCAAGCATCAATACACTACATACGATTACGAGCCTAAGTATAAACATGAAGTTATACTTTAAGCGCTGACGAATACTATGCATATTTCGAATAGAGTATGCGGAAAACAGCATCAATAGGATTTAATCAAACTAGAAAAATATCTATATATATCCTGAGTTGAGAAAATAATTATACTATGCAAGCATCAATACGCTACATACGATTACGAGCCTAAGTATAAACATGGAGTTATACTTTAAGCGCTGACGAATACTATGCATATTTCGAATAGAGTATGCGGAAAACAACATCAGTGAGGGAGATAGGAACCTACAGACCGTATCAAACAGGATCCAACGAGTTGAGACAAGCTGAAATTAGTTAGTAGGAGAACCGTTGTATTAAATGTTTAGGTATAGGGGAAATGTAAACGTTTTAGTGATTCCTCCCTTCCTCTTTAGAAGGTAATAAATAACAGAAGCAGCAGACCTACTTATTTAGTCACGATTTATCGGTGTTGCTGTTTATTCATAGTTAAAATTTCATTCTACAAAGCTGAGCGCATTCCACATAATAGTAGATGTGAACCGTATAGTGTGCCTAGGAAGTGTGATTCACCTCAATTTCAACCGAATAGCGATGATATCAAAACTTTTAAAAAGTTTGCAAGAGAAACATACGATATACAAGTTCAGGATGATGATGAAAAATTCTAAACTACGAAAAATCAAGACTTCTTTGTAAAATACAGCTGCCGTTAAACAACAGCGGGTCGAAATATTTACATCTTGGACTGGATCCTTTCAAGAATTTTGATGTGTGTATAAGAATCTTGAAGAAAGGCACTGATCTAGGTGTGCAGTTTAACGAAGACTCATTTAAAGATTTTATAGAGGATGCTTCGTACATATTAGGATGTCTGAAACACAACAAACTTGATGGATACGTATTGACCGATTATACGCTTCATAGTGTAGGAAACAAGTGTCTCAAATTTGTTTCAAAAAATAATCAAAGTTTTGAACTTTACATTTCCGAATTAAGTCTAGGGAGATTATACACGATGAAAACCTTTTTATGGAAAAAGATTGATAGTATTAAAACTATGCATCGCAATTACGAATGTTTCGCCGAAGAAGTCCTGGACGCAGCTATAAAAGTTAGAAC
The DNA here is from genome assembly GCA_929113105.1 of Agrypnus murinus. Lineage (NCBI taxonomy): Eukaryota > Metazoa > Arthropoda > Insecta > Coleoptera > Elateridae > Agrypnus > Agrypnus murinus. The sequence goes on from OV816030.1 coordinate 118,419,636, forward strand.
AACGCTTGTAGACAATAATATTTTATTAAGTGTGTTTAAGTCTTCTTGTAGATATAAGGATGATTTATTTTTGAATGAATTAGTTTATCAGTTTACTAAGAAAACTATTGTAGATTTGCAGAACCACCTTGATTTAGACGATAGACTTAAATTTATTACATCTGGATAAAATGTATAATAAATATAATATAATAAATGTCTTTAAAACTTATTGTTTTTTATTACATCACAGGTTAGAGCATACGAATATAATTTAGCTTAGATTAGGTTGGAGCCTACGAATACATTTTTAGGACAGAACGTAGGGAGCAGAGTAAGTACAACACAACATACTTTCATACAAGAACGTTTATTGATACGAGCAGTTTCGACGCTACTTAAAACATAATACATAACTTATATATAATATCTATTAAAATAGTACATTTCGTATACACTAATAATGGTACTACATACTCGACTATAAAGTAAACATGGTAAGTATAACAGCAGTTTAAAAGAATAGATAGTAAATATAACTATATCTAATTATTTTATAAAATACTATGTTAACTAAGAGGTAATATACAGAATATATACGCCTGTATTCGGCCTCTAGAGGGTTCATACCCTAATATAAGGTTAGTGCGAGAGATTAACGATCCCTGACCGAAGGGTTGATGGTTAAGGTTGAAGCATGAAGGGTTTAAGGGTTAAGGGAGAAGGGTGAAGGGTTAAGGGTTAAGGGTGAAAGGTTAAGGGTTAAGGTTGAAGGGTGAAGGGTGAAGGGTGAACGGAGAAGGGTGAAGGGTAAAGGGAGAAGGGTGAGGGGCGTAGGGTGACTAGTCAGGGTTAATTAAGTTAAACGGAACGTGATATACAAATAGGAGTTCATGTTCAATCATTAGTCAAGATGGAACGGCGACGTAATGTCAGTGTGATGTGTGTCGTACGAGCGTTTTACGATCAGGGTTTGCACGTCATGAATATACACCGTGGACACAAAGTTCAGTGTTCTATTTGTTTAAAGTATTTTACACGTCTCGATAACTACAGAAATCATTTGAAAATTGTTCATAGTACCCTAGATGATGATAATAAGACTTCACCTAGCAATAATGTAATATTTAAAGACGTGAATCTGAAACGTCGACACAGTGACACCACCGTTCATGAAGCCGCAACGACAACTACAGAAGCCAATAAAGGAGAAAATAATAATAAAATACTAAACGCCCGTAATTCTATACGTAAGAAATTAGCCTACTTTCACGATGAAAAAGCAGAACCTCAGGATATTCCATATATACCTCGACCAGAGACCGTTAATCTCTTACCGAAATTTGAACACGCATCTCCAGTTACATCTGTTGAAGATGAAGAAGAAGAAGAAGAAGAAGGACAAGAATGCGATTCTGACTTAAAGATTTATCAGGAATTCTCTAACTATTATAGAGCATTATTAGCTAGCGGAGAAAACAAAAACGTAGACAAAACTAGGTACGCTCTATATAACGACATCGATGAGTGGCGATTTGGTTGTTCGCGAGTACAGTTTCAGGGAAAAGATATTTTAATTAAAAACAAACTTTTCAATGGAACATTTGGCCTGTTTACTTTACTAACGCTTAAACGAATAAGCTCTCCTAGTCCAACAGAGGAAGATATCGACAACTATATAAAAATAATCTCACTTACTAATGCTCATAAGAAAGACTATAGGCGCAACGGTCGACTAATAAGCGTTAAACATTGGAAATACGAAAATGTAATCAGGCCAAATTTATACAGAATAACAGACTTTGGGATTAGTCTTCCCAAAAAGTTAAACAAGATGAAACCGGATTGTATACGTCAGAGTACGTCTGATCAACTAGTGGACCGACTTCGTCTGTTGTATGCTGCAAAGAAAGCTCTTAGCAGCAGTCTCGAAAACGAAAACGAAAATAAAATAATTTCAGACATCGCAGAGCTTAAAGCGAAGAAAATCATAGAATAAGTAAATATTTAATTTGTACTATGTAAGATGATCTTATTGTATTGCTATTTATATGTAATATGATAAAATAAACGATATACATTCTATATATGTTTCTTATTTCTTATTTCCCCTATACCTAAACATTTAATACAACGGTTCTCCTACTAACCGATTTCTGCTTGTCTCAACTCGTTGGATCCTGTTTGATACGGTCTGTAGGTTCCTATATCCCTCACTGATGCTGTTTTCCGCATAGTCTATTCGAAATATGCATAGTATTCGTCAGCGCTTAAAGTATAACTTCATGTTTATACTTAGGCTCGTAATCGCATGTAGCGTATTGATGCTTGCATAGTATAATTATTTTCTCAACGCAGGATATATATCGATATTTTTCTAGTTTGATTAAATCCTATAAGTTATAGTCATATCGCCCTTTTTATTCTGTTAAGATGTTTATAATAATCATGGTGAGCCTGGTATGAACATAATCCGAATGTACCTATTCTTTTCTCTCCGTTTGTATAATATAAAATATATATTCCGCGTCAGACTGATTAGTATCGTCATATGTACCGATTGTTATATTTCCGTGAATATTTGAGTTTTCACCAATACACAGGATAAATTTTTATCTCTAATTTTATATATGGCGTTTTATATAGAGCAAAAGTCTCACGATAATTTATACATATATTGTCTTTGAATATTTTAAAACAGATAAAAAACCCTGAACCCTTGTTAGGAATTTTAAAAATAATGAAATTTTTATTGAATCTGCTAAATAGATAGTGTACTTATAAGTGAATCTCTAAATAACGAATGCTTTAACAGAACTCCTGCATTAGTATACATAACGTTTCATCGTGTTTTTTCAAAACACATTTTATTGTAAAAGAATAAGAATGATTTCAATTTTATTTATCAGGCGATATACATTATATTATTTTCATATATTAGTATGCAAAGTTGTCGTTTCAATAAAAAGTAAAATATTTATCTGTTTTATTTCTCCGGGTTAAGTCTTCAGGGTTCTCATAACTGTAGATATTGCAAGAGGTAACTACCCTGTGTTTCAAAGTTATAAAGACGTATTACAAACATATGTTATAGACTTATATTTCGAAGGTATCGAAAATGGTTACAGAATATTAGTTCAGTTTTTATACTAGTTTTCGGCGTTTGCGTAATTATGATGAACAATGGTTTTAAAATAAAACAACTTTCCTTGAAAGCTGTTAGTTATTATAGAAAGAACTCGTATTAATCTTAAGTAAAGAATAATAATAAACATGTTTCTCGGTTAAAAAGTTAATGAAGCGTACATCAAATCTGTATGATTCAGAGCTCTGAAACAATACAACTAATCACACGTAGTACGTTATAATGTTGTCTCTTTCAAATTATTTCCGTATTCAAATTTCTACACGTCTAACTTATAGAGATTAACACAAGGGTGAGTATGTTAAGAGATGTAAAACCAATTAACAGGTTAAAATCTTTGAACTTAAATTCATCAGTCATCTGTAAGAACGTTTTGTTTATTTATAGTTGAAAGCAGTTTTAAGGAATGTTGAAAAACAACGTGACTAATTACCTTGTACGTATTTTCATGCAATAACATTAGTTTGAAAGTAACTTCTTAAACAATTATAGCTACAGAAAATGTTTTTGAATTTTAAAATAATGGTATACAGTATTTTAAAAGTTTTAATCAAATAAATTTTTAAGAAATCATAACTAACGACCCTAATCGTTTTCTTTCAAATAGAATTTGCGTTCCTGAGAAATAATCAACTAAAAACCTTTCAAGAAATTTCAAAAGAAAGCTAGTCTGTTAATATTTTTCAGTCGTATGAAACAATACATTTTTTACTAGATAATTGTAAATGAAAAGATGCTAAGATAATAATTACATGACCATTATCGATTTACTTGTAGACTGTATTTTAAATGTTTATGACGTTTGGATTTAAACATGTCAAAATGCAATAGAGATAATCCTCCGACAGGTGATTGACAGTAACCCTTTAGAAGTACCTTGTATACTTGAAAGTAAATTTTTCTCGTATTATTATCCTAGATGTTTCTACATGTTAATTATATTACACGTATGTTAATCATATGACGTATAGATCTATATTTAAATATCAATTAGGAATGACAACATAAGATTGATTTTAAAATAAATTTATGAGAGAGATGACAGATGCAAATGATATATAAAAATGAGATGTACAAATGAGAGATGAGTTATGTAAATGAGAGATGAGATATGCAAACGATATCATGAAATATTTGTGTTTTATTTACATCTCTTATCAAATTACATATAAGCAATGGGTATTATCTGTCAATCGAAAGTAGATGGCTACCAGCAGAAGGTCCTCGCAGCTGATAAACAATAATTATAAGCCTTCAATTTTAAAATACATTCTTTCAGTTAATCTAATACCTTTTAAATCTAAAAAGTTTTCAGGAATTTATTTGAATTCATTATCAATATAAAGTCCTAATTAATTAATTATTATTATTATAAAGATAATTATTTTTATCTGAGAAAGTTGGATAGCTAAACCTAATACGCGGTAATATCACACGCTGGACCGCGCATAACGCAAGTGCGGTGAGGTCACACGCTAGATCGCGGATGACCTTGAAATTGACCAAAAATTACTACTTTGGACCTTAGCGATTTCCCATGTTAATTTCCATAAGGATTGCCGCAGAACCGGTGTTGCTTATCTACTGTTTATTGTTCTGTTTAATTTGAAATAAGTGAGCATTTGTAATAACATCTACGACATCTGAAAGTAATTTAATTAAGCAAGTAGTCTCATCCGGTGCTTTGAGCATTGTTAAGTACGAGTAATTATAAGTTTGCTTATTAGATTTTAACGTTACAATTTTGGCTAGACCATTTTTGGCGCTTTTTAACTTTTTTGGTGTTTTGACATAGTTACTTGCCAACTACGTTCTTTATTAAGTTGAAAAACTTTTAATGGTTCTGCTGAATCGAACTCTTCTAATAGTGCCTTAATAATTATTAAGAGTTTCTAAACTAATTCAGAATCAGAAATGTCCCATTTTTACGATCCGTCACCGGGATTGATTACTTGGAACGCGGCTTCTTCCAGATTTGGTGCGGAATGTTCATTTTTGTTGATTTTCGCACTCTAAGCATGATTGCTTATACATACAGCGTGGGCAATAATCTTATGAGTTTCAATGGAAAGCTGCATAATACTTCATAGGTTAATTAACTAAAGAATCCACAATTTTAGGCCTAAGGCATAAAATTGTTTAGCTAATTCGTCGGTACTATCACGAGCATGTCAATCATCATGGCCAAGAAACGGTCGTCATGAAACTATAACTAAGAAACGTAGTGGTTTTTGACAATCAGAGAAGCCGTAAGAAGTAGCTGGTTTAAATAAAAGAAGTCATGCCAAAATATGGAGGCATTAATAGTCACTTGCATTTGGAACTTGCAAATAATGTAAGCGCTGATGATTTTTCACATGTTTTCCGGATGTTTGGAGGCAAGGGAGGATTACCTGATGAGGCATACAGCGATGATGGATCGAATTTTAAAAGAGCAGAGAAAATACTACAAGAACTTGGTATTTTTAAATTCAACAAGTTTGGATTGTATACTCTACTTCATAGTCTATACTCTGTTTTGCTGCCATGTGTGAAACTTTAAGAAGAAATCTGAACCTTTTATCCGGATGCAGTCCCGTACCCAGAATTTTCTTTCGAGGGGTGGTGCTAACATATTAAATCAAATATAATTATTACAAAAAATTCTTTTATAGGTACAATAAAATAACCTTTAAAATGAAAAAACTCGACGTCGCATATAAATGCGTCGGGAGGGGCTTCAGCCGCACGAACCACTCCTGGCTACGTGCCTGTCTGAATGGAGAAACCGCTCAGAAGATCACAGACTTATTCTGGCAGAGATGGTGATGTGAGAATATATTTCATATTTAATCAAGAAAATGAAGTGGTACTAAGTACAAAATATCGTTTGGATGAATGAACAAGTTCAATCGTTCATATTTATCCTGCAAAACATAGAAAAATTCGCATAGTAGACGTAATCGCAGCAATTATAGTTATATTTAACTTAAGTATTTTTCCGTATATACTCAATTAATTACGTCAGTGCATTTCTTTAATCAGCAATTTTAATGCAAATGAGGCCACAACAAACATTAGTCCTATTTAACATTGTCCATGTCAATTTTTTCCAGTCATGTTTTGAATACTATGAACCAGGTAATTAAAATCGGTCGATTATTGACATTGTGTTATTATTAAGTTTTCGTTAAATACTTAAAAAACTAGAATTACCACAGTCAAAGGCTAATTAGCAGTTGTATAATTCTATTAAGTTTATAAATATTTATAAGTTTGTTATCCTACTACTTTGTAAGACTCATTTTCAAGATCTTTAACATTTGAAGCCAACCAATAAATATTTATCATTTGTTACATAAATAATCTGCCTTTATTTTGCGTAATGATATAAATATAGTAATTCAATAATATTGGAAAATAACTCAGGCAATTCTTTAAGGTAATTCTAACTATGGAGGCCATTGAGGAAATGATCGATAAACAATTGAATCTTCAAACACATAAAAATGCTGTTGGTGATGATAAAAAAAAGAAATTAAAACCAGATCAATGCAAAGAGGGAGAAAAAGAAAAATTGCAAATAAATCTAGCTTATGATGACGCCTCGTCGGATAAGGTGAGTTCATTACAATAATAATTAATTTATTTTATGTCCGATTGCATTAAAAAGTACTGTTTATTGTATTGTTTTGCGGCAGTGAACTGGCTTATTATTGTACTCGTAAAATAAAGTGGTAGTAGTAAAATAAAGCATATAGTAGTAGAATAAAGTATGACAACTGTATATTACATGTCAAATTTTCTTCTGTCAAGAATAGATGTCAAATTTATAAACTAATTTTCTTTTGATAATTACCCAATTTTAGGAATCGAACATAAAGCTTTGTATGCAACTCTTACATAATCGGACCTTATAGACTCGCCCTTTTTATAGGCCTTGCTTGCTTCGCTCTCTCGGCCATAAACTGAGTCGATAAAGTCCTACATTATGTACTTGTTACATAAATAGCTATTAATTAAACCCAAATATAAGAATAAACCTTATAATGTGTTAATGTTAATGAAATGGATTAATTATTTTAATGGATTAAAATAATAATCAATTGTAATAATGACAGGACCTATAAAATTACTAAGTGTGTGAAATTTACAAACAATACTCCAGGAAATATTTTTACAATTTTTTAAAATCACGTCAGCTAGGACTAACCGTTCGTAAATCACACACAAACCATCTAAGGATTCGCCATAGAGACGTATTGTATGGCACCCTACAGATGCGACTTTTAATTTTAATGCTAGGTACGGCTGGTATTCTGTAGCTGTCGCTTTCGTCTGTTCTTGAGATTAATGTTAGTTAATCTAGAGCAGAGGTTATTAAGCTTAGATTGCGCGTGTGGAGTATGCAATTTAAGGACGGTTAGCCTTAGTTGATGAGACTTGAGAAAGAAGTCGAAACAGTACTCTCCTGGGGTATTTCTTCTAAATGTCACACACTTATCACATTATGGATGCTGTCTTTATTCCAATTGATTATTATTTTTTATTTATATTAACTAAGTATACTTGTAGAATATAGCAAGACCGTTCAAATATCTAATATCTGGTCCTTCTGGTAAAAACTTTCGTCATGCACTAGTGTTAGGACTAAATTACTGGCTAAAAGCTCCTCAGGAAATCGTTGATATTGTATCAAAAACTTCATACCTGCAACACAACTACAGCCTTATGTAAGTATATCTACATATATTTATTATGATGTACACTTCTCAAGTCTGTTCTATACAAATTTCTAGGCTTGATGATATTCAAGATGGTTCACTATTAAGAAGAGGTTTACCGTGCGCTCATTTAATTTATGGAGATTCTAACACCATCAATTCAACAGATTTTTGCAAAATCAATACTTCGGATATTTTGTGCAAATTAAACAATCCTATGGTAAGAGAAAAAATAAATTTAGAAATTATGATTAATTTTTGGTCACTTTTAAACTTTGAAGATTTTCGGGCAAATGAAAATATTTCTTTACATGTTTTTTTTCATGATTAATCACATTGTATAATTATTTTTATTGATTTATTTTAAAGCTTACATTGTAGGTGTCACGTATATTCTATGATTTAACAATGGAAAGCCTTCGTGGCCAAGCAATGGAAATTCACTGGAGAGATAGATTTATATGTCCAACAGAAGAGGAATACAAATTGATGGTTTTAAGAAGTAAGTAAAATTCTTGAGCTATCGCATATACATATGTATATTGCTGCATTCTTGTACGTCCGGTATAAATTCTTTTGCTGCGCTCAAATCTGCTACTAACAAAAATTACAACCTTTTATATCAGTGAATTTATATCAAACGTCTGGTATTGTACGGCTTATTGACTGCAAACATGGATCTTGTATGATACAAATTGATTAGATTTTGGGTACCAATACATCTTCGATTTAACTAAACTGATATGACGAAGTGGTGCATTGATCCAAAATACGACACACAAGAACACAATTTCGCAAATTTACCATAGCAATGTCATTCAATATTTGTGGGTCTTTCAAACAATTATGGCGTTCTTCGTATAAGTATAGACCAAAATTTTATTGCAGGTTTTTTTACTGCAAACTAGAACAAGTGACTTTCCAAAAGTAAAGTGGCCATTAAACTATTCAGTAATAATACATTGTAATTTACCAATTTGAAAATTAGACGTTCATTAAAAAAAGAAGGCTAATATTGAACTCAAATTTCTAAATAAGTTAAATATTAAATTTTAAATAAGCAAGCGTCTCTTCTTTTAGACATATACTGTCATTGCCATCTAAATAGATGGCATTGATACTGTCATGGCGAAAGGCCATTAATACTGTTATAAACTCTAGAAACTGTAATATAACTAACCTTTTATAAACTTAAGTAACACTTAATGATGTTACAAAACCTATAGTTCGCTATGCATCCGTTAGTGTTGTTATGAATGTTAAATGTCTCTAGAAGTGTTTTTAACATATTATAGTAACCGATATTACTTTAAGTGATGTTATACAGCTCTTGTTTGGCAGCCATAGATAAATGACCTCATTCCAATAAATTTTAGTCTTTCAATAGTTTCAGTAGAATGATAAAACTCCAATTCGTCTTTGTAAAGTGGATACGAATCATCATCTTCAAATTCAGATAACTACTTCTTTCTGCATTCGTTATTATCAATTCCATTGAGGGATTATTAATTAAGTAACAAATAAAGGGGTTCCACTACTGTTTTCATTATTATACAAGGCACTTTCCAAATGAGAATCGTATGATTATTTTCATGTTGCAATTTATATCATACTGTAACGAATGGAAAACCCCTATACGCCGTCATCGAACATTGTAGATTCTGGCGGCAAGATGTATGATTCATCAACACCTGCATGTATGATTCATCAACACCTGCATGTATGATTCATCGGCGTGAGTCATCGACGGCTGCACAAAACAATACACCAACTAGTCTAATCCAGTACGTTCTAGAACATTTATATGGGGGATATATATTGACCTTCGCGCACAGAAGGGAATTCAATTAGTGTTTAACCGGCGTATTTAGATGTGCTCTGTGTAATTAGTAATCAAATATATTAGTGAATAAATAAATATTTAATAATTGTTATAATAATACATAAATAGTTCTTGTATAATCCACTTTAAGTTTGTAAATATCTAGCATTTAAGTTCGTTAAATAGTTTATAATTATAGTGTTTTTAATTAGTGTGTGTAAATAATATTTCTCTTGTGAATAGACGATTAAACAGCATTTTTGTTATTATTTTAAAAAGGACGTTACACTACCAGTGGCGTAGCCAGAGCTGGCCCTTAGGGAGGGATATACAATAGGGTGGAGCGAAAGTTTTTTTTAAATTTCATTAACGCTGTATATTTAATTGTTGCCCTATACTAAAGCATTATGTATACAAAAAATCAAGAAGTTCCGATAACATCCTCAGGTGGCGCACGACATACATACCTAGTATAGCACCTCTATTTCAAATAGTAGCGACATCGTGGAGCAAACCTGACGCAAACTTTAATAAAGAAAAAATTAACTACATGCATGTTGTTGCAGTAATTCAATAAAAAGCTGTTCCAAAATTACAATTACGGAAGTATGTATCATATTAATATGGTCGTTTTTACAGAATATGAATGTCCATCATCAAATTAATGTAAAATTGTGAATATTTTTGTGCATGATTATTATTAAACCTAAGATTTATTGTAAGACGAAATGTCAAATCTGGTAAAATTCAATGCTTCCAACATCGTTCTGGTGCTTTTGCTCCAGCGGCGAGATCAATCGTTGTCGCTAATATTTGAAAATAAGGGACTATAACACCTAGTTGTACAATAACGACGACTGCACGAACAAATGCATAACGCAACTAAAATATTTTCTTGTTCCTAGAATTTCAAGTGCGCGTTATAACTACTTTAGTGTCCTGTCTCGCTTTACAATGATTGCAAACGGTTTTTACTAGCCCTTTTAGTCTCAATTTGAACTGCACTTAACGTGGTCGCATCAAAATACATCATTTGTTATGTGCAAATATTTATCGCACCGAAATGCCTAAAACAAGGAAATATTCGTGTTGCTCTGATATTAAACCACATAAATTAAAGCAACATAACTATGTTGCCGACGTAATATGATATTATAAAATATTATTTATGGGTAAGAAACGATTTAGTATGGATGAATAATGGAAAAAACACGTCTATCAAGGAGGTATGTGAAATAAAATAATATCCATTGATATCCAGAAATTGTAGGAAAAAGCATCTATTCCGATTGTTAGTCATCAGCAAGTTCTCTCTAGATTAATTGAATACTATAACAAATACAAAAACTTAAAGAAAATTCCAAACAAGGCTAAAAAAAGGAGTTTTACAGTGAAACCGCAAGAAAAGTTCGACATTGCCACATGTAAATGTATTTCAAGAAATTTCTGTAAATATCATTAAAATACCCATCAAAGAACGCGAGTTTTTGAAGGATCAATGAGAGGAACGTAAAATGTTTATAGGACCTCTTGATAAGGCAACAACGCAATCTATTGTTCGTAAGAATCTTAGAAAGCGAAAATACGACCCTTCGAAAGTAATAGACCGAAGTAAACTACGACGTGAACGCCAAAAAGTTCGAAAAAATCTACGATCCGAAGTTTTAGACTATACAACACCCATAACTGCATTGTACCTTGATGATCGTAAGGACAAAACTCTAAACTCTTGACAAGATTGGAAGTACTCATAACCGCAAAACTGTTACATTAATTTCTGAACCTGAATTTGCATACCTTGGCCACGTTACAATTTCTTCAGGGAAAGCAGTTTCTATTAAAAACAGTACTGCAGATTTTCTGCAACAGCATTTTGATTATCGTTCTTCTCTCATGGCAGTAGGCTGCGATAGAACAGCTGTAAACACTGGGCATAAAGGTAGTGTTATTACATTATTAGAAAAGCATATTAATCGTCCATTACAGTGGTTTGTGTGTTTATTACATGCAAGCGAGTTGCCATTGCGTCATCTGTTTGCAAGTTTAAATGAACTACAACAGGCTCAAACAGTTTTTCTGGAAACATTGGAAAGATGCTGGAAAAATGCACAGAGGAGAAGATTTTCCAGAAAATAGACACCGATCTGCTGGAAGTGGATGTTGCAATACTGAGTACAGACCAGCAATATTTGTATGAAATGTGTTCGGATATTTCACAAGAAATTCTTTCACCTGCCTTAGCAAATAAAGACCCTGGAAAGCTAGTACACTTTCGATGACTTACATGTGCTAATAGAATTCTCCGTTTATTTGTTGGAACAGAAAACTTCATTGCATATTTGAAGAAATTGGTCAAGTTCATCATGAAACCTATGTGCCAACGTGGTTCGATATAAAAACAAGACCTTCTTGTAAGCATGGTCCAATTCACATTTTAAATATGATTAAAAGATCTTCATATCTACCTGAAGAACTAAAAGACACGGTTTTAAATTGTATTCAGCGCAATGGTTTCTTTATCCATCCAGAAAACTTATTGTTTGCCATGTTACAAAACGAAAAACTGCACTAGAAAACCAGCTCTTAGAAGAATCATAAAAGCCAGAGAAGAAACGAAAGGCAAGAATGTACGAGAGTTTCAGATACTTAAGCTTAACTTGAAAGCTACTTATTATTACGATCTTATAAACTGGCCCGAAGAAAATATTTCTGAGCCTCCTATGACCATCAAATCAACGCAAAAATCAAAGACATGATTTCGTTCGGTGACACTATCTTGTGTTTTGAAAAGTTCCCATGTCATACCCAAGCGGTAGAACGATGCGTGAAACTAGTGACAGAAGCTGCGTCGTCCGTTTGTAGCCCAGAAGCAAGAGACGGTTACATCAGGGCAAAGATAAAATCAAGATAAGATCTGTCAGTTATCAAGACTATTTTGAACACTAGAGTACGGCAAGTCTTCGGATCGGAAAATCTAAATCTATTCATTTAAAACTGTTTTGATTATAATTTTGTTTATTTGTTTATAATATTCCAGTAACATTAATAAAAAAGATTTTTCTATTTTCTTAAGATTTTAGGTCACCTGCGCTACCTGAAAACAGGAACTCCGACAGCTAGGATTTTAAACTCTGACAATTCAGAGCATAGGTCAACTATTAGTGCTACAGGATAATACATATTTAGAAAAGAAAAATGTTTTCAGCATTTTCACTCCACTCTAATATATAATAATGAAAGAAAATCTTCGGGCTTGGCGCTCAACGTATACCTATAGTAACTGTTTATTTACGTTTTTTTATAGATTGTATTTAAAAAAAGTGCCAAATATTAAAGAAGACTGAATAAAAAACAATATTTTTAGAATACTAGTCTTTATTCAACAAAAAACTTTTTTGGTCAGTTCGTCAAATATTTCATCTACTTTTTTAAGTTTTTGGCCCTTGGGGGGGGGGGATATCCCCCATATCCCCCGCCCCTGTGGCTACGCCACTGTACACTACTTTAATAATCATGAATATTCTCATGAGAGAATGTCGGCACTGTTTTAAAAATATAGAAAACCTTTTTGAAACTTTGCGTCCAAATGTGTTGCTGTATTTAACTGTTGTTTCCAAGTTCTTAATTAGCTACTATCCATATTTAAATTACAACATTCAACAAAGCTAATGAACAAGAAAACTCGACGAATGTCGACGTGTCTATACATGCGACCATTTTTTACGCTAAAAAAGGCATGACTGATAACATGGCTAAAATAAATAATAGTTACCAAATTGTTCAGCAAAAATTATATAACATATATACTGTATATCGAAACACTATTATCTCTTAGGATTTATTAAAGTAATTAACAATACCACTTTACAACTCCACTAATATTAGTTTTATAATAACGTAATGTACAAACGTTATATAAATTTGTTATTATATCCTATGGCAATGGTGGCAAACCTATGACCCGCGGGTCACTCACTAACCCACGAAGACTTTTTAATTAAGACATCAACCCACTCGTTGATTTATATAAACTTATTTTTTATATAATAAAGAGAGAACAGACAATAGAAAATATTAAAAAAATTAAGTATAAATATCTAATGTCGAATTTATAAAAAAAATATTTCCAAGTGGACCTTGGCTAACTGATTTTCTATCATTTCTAATATTAAGATAGTATCTGAAAATAAGTACCAACAGATTTTACATTAAATATACTTTTATCAACTTTATTATACATACACATATCTGTAACTATATATGTGCTTTTTTTTATTCATTGTTCATTCAAATACTCAGTGCAGAGGCGCCACTGGGCATGGTATCACCTGGTGCGGTAATTCATGGTATCACCCCATTGATACTAATTTTTTTATGTCGACCTTTATTTTTTGCTCATCACTTGCGAGGAAGGAAACGTAAACCTTTTTAGGAGATTTTAAAAGTGAGAACCAAAAAAGGGTCAACTGTCAAGTTTTTCTATTAACAAATTTTCGGTGTTTCCAAATTATTGGTACCTTTTTTACCCCCCAACCCTCCAATTGACGCCACTGACTTAGTGACCCACGGACTGGTATTAAAACAAATAATAAACAAAATTTGACCCACTTCTCAAAAAGGTTCGCCATCACTGTCCTATGGTAACGCTTTTATTAATTCTAGATTTTAGTTCTTAAAATAACGAAAATGGTGAGGGAATACTTATCTCGCTTCATCATACACCTAAAATTTTCATCATATGTCATGATAAAACATTAAAAACCTGTAGAACCTTCTTATATATTTTCAATGCTTTTATATACCATTTATATAACCAGGTGTTAACCATCTAGTTGGTCTAGTTAGATTTATCCTAGTCGGTACCTTCCGCTCAATCGAACCTAGAGACAACCACCAGGTAAAAGGGTGTGTACGTATTTATGAATTCCCTAGCTCCTCATCAACTGTACTAGGGTTTGGTAGAGGCTCACAGAAGCTATCAAAGGCACACCAGGCCTATACAGATTAGTTATCTGCGGGAAATGTTTTATTTTACAAGTAAAAAGTGCTGAAACATCGTAAAGAGTACAGCATGAAACAGATAAACCTGGAATTGTGCATTTTTAATAACGGACTGATCAAAGCTGAACGAATATTCCAAGCAGTAAATTAGAGTTTTCTTACAACAAAGAGATTATAACGGACAAATAGTTCATAAAACAATTTACTTGTCTATATCTAAACGTTCAAAATAAGAAATACAGAAATAAGTCAAAGACTAGAGATGCGCCATGTAAGACAAAATAGAGGAACAAAAATAATGGTCCGGTCTATTGACTGGAATGGACAGCAGGACAGCAGTAGAAGAGTTAAATGGGTATGCAGTATAAAGATGCAAGATAAAAACAGAAGAAGAGAACAGGAGAAGAGAGACGGAAAAGAGAAGAAGAAGCTTTGTTTATGGTAAATGCCACGGTTAGCCTAAGAATAGAACAATAAAATTGATTTTATGTTAATCTTTCAACAAAGCCTTGTAATTTCAACAAAGACAGGAATTAAAAATAGGTTAGAATGTTTTTTGACCTCTGGGTTTAAATATTTATGATTGATAATAACAAACGATTAACTTATTATATTTTTTTTAATTAAATTTTTTATTTAAACATCTTGAAACCCAGAACGTGAGGCTATGCAAACAATAAGCAGTAAACAGAGAAATTCAGTTTTATTATTTATGATCTGGGTATGATCGAACCTGGACAAGCTTTTAAGTATTTAAATAGAATTAATAAATAAAAACAAAATTTACCTCTCCTTGTAGTCATACCATAGACTTGTCATTGCAAAAATCAGTTTAATAGATTTTTTATTTAATAAATTAATAAATATTTAATATGATGCTATTTTATTCTTTTTTTCGGTCTAAATGCACACGGTAAAATAATTATAAAAAACAGATTATATAAGCCTTGTTGTTCTAGATCATTATGAAATCAATAGTACTTTGATCGTAATAAGAGAAAAAAAAGTATATTATTCGGATTAAAAGTGACCTTGTTTGACTCGCAGTCTTTGTAGATACTTGCAAACATGTTTGCTCGTTGTACAAAGTGACACTTTTAATTCTATAATAACACAATATTATACTTTGTAGAAATACTGATTAAAATAACCAAAGCTTTTTTTTTATAGAGACTGGTTTTATATTTGATTTTATGAATAGAATTCTACGACTGTACAGCACAACAAACATTAATACCGTGCCACTCGTAAGAGCCATTTCTTTATATTTCCAAATCAATGATGACTATCAAAATTTAAATAGCGATCTAGTAAGTTGAATGTTCTTTGTAGCAAATAAACAATATAAATCGTTTGTTTTACTCGGTTGAATTTTTCAGTACCATGACAGCAAAGGCTACTGCGAAGATATTAGCGAAGGAAAATTCAGTTTTCCAATTATTCATGTTGTTCAGAATTTCAAAGAGGAAGGCAAGGCTCTAACTGGTATCCTTTTCAATCATGTCCTATAAGACCATAGGCGCCCGCAGAAATTTGTCCAGGGGGGCAAGCCTCGAATGAATGGCGTGATAGTGGGGGCAAGCCTAGAATAAACGACATGCTAGGGAGGGCAAGCCTAGAAAAAACGGCATATTATACAAGATTTTCAATAAAATTCAAATTGTTCAACTTCCAGGGGGGGGGGACAGGTGCAAAGGCTTGGCCCCCATTCCGGGCGCCTATGTATAAAACATTTATATCAGAGTTTTGAGTTATGTTTGATTCTTGAAAATGCAGTCTATGTGTATTACATAAGCAAGAAAATTTTCAAATTTTGATGAACGAAAAGTTCCTTAACGTTAATACAGATATATTACGCCTACGCACCAACGATCTGGATTTAAAACGCTATTGCAAATCTATAATCGAAAAATGTGGAGGTTTTGAATATACAAGACAGATACTGAATAATTATAGGAATATTATTCGAGAAGAATTGAAAACCTTAGAAACTAATCCATATTTAAATGAAGCTACACTTGGAAAACTTTTAAAAACTGATGCTTAATCATAAAATGTTGAATAAATTTAATATCTTAGAAAATATTGGAGAGGGGTATATTAATAATAATTTTTTGCAATAAACGTTAGTGTTTGATTTATTAAAATTAATTTAAAGAAACACTTTGTAATTATAATCTAATTATAGAATATTTTAAAATAAAGTATTTTAGTTCTGAAATGATGGTTTATCTCAGCCTAACAAAATCTCCCTCATGATCGCTGAGGCTAGCAAGTTGCGATAATAGTTCTAACGATATCTTTTTTTTAAAGAAAGGTAGTGAGATAAATAAACTATGGACGTATTTTCTGATAGCAGTCGACTTGAAAATAGTCAATAAACTATTTTAGAGCCATTGCAAAAAGAATTAGCGAATCTCTCCAATTAACTAAAAAAACATATACCTATTTAAAACAATATTCATGCAACTTATTACTCATAAGATCAGCAGCACTCAATATCAAAGTATGAATTTTTGACAATGTAGTGGGGATCAAAAAGTCCGCTTTGTCATATTATATTATAGTTCGTAAAACAAATTACATTTACTAACTGAGGGACACAGTGAGATTTCCAGTGGCTATGAAAAAGTTTATTGATTCACTTACGTTCGTACGTATTGTCTAGGCAATACAGCCAAAGTATATTTATTTTATTACCTCGTCTCAAAACAAATATATCGTTAAAGAAGTACATATTTGTCACCGCAACAAAAAAACGTAAACAGTAGTACGTAATAGCACTTAATTCCCCTGTATGTTTTCCGTATAAAATACCAACCTTTGATCATTTAACATAATAGGTTGGTCAAGCTATCAATCAATTAAATATCAAAACTAATTATTTACCATACGCTTTAATTTTAACAACTAACATTAGCAAACATAGACAAGTTGTGCAGGTTTTTATACTTTACATATAAACCATAAATTTATGTTTCAAGCATTTTACGTCAATGTCATCCACTTAATAAACATCTCTATCTTGTAACCAATTATAAAACATACACAAGATTTTGTTCCACGCCGAATAGTAAAGATCAACCAACTATGGGATCGATTATTTACGATAATGTAAATATAGCAGCCCCGTATTCAAGTAGTGATTACAATTTAAAAAATCTACCACACGAAGATAAGGTAATGTATTGAAGATAATATAATATTTAAATAACTATTTTGATATCTTTCTTTTAGATAACTTTGGAATCCGTTACTTACTTCTCAGATAATTTCGAATATACCGATCTTACCAGAAAGATTGTAAACGTTTTTAATTTTTGGATAAAAGCTCCAGATGATAAATTCGAACGGAATCATGAATTATACAAAATTTGGAAAAATGGACACTTAGTGTAAGCTGGATCTTGCTTAATCAATGTTTTTCATTTCTTCTTTCCATTCCACCTATCTTTTAATATTAGATAATCTCCATCTTCTTTCTTGTTGACGTCTCTACCAATCTCATCTAATTAGTGCAATTGGTCTGTAATGGCTGTAATGTA
Source organism: Agrypnus murinus (assembly GCA_929113105.1). Lineage (NCBI taxonomy): Eukaryota > Metazoa > Arthropoda > Insecta > Coleoptera > Elateridae > Agrypnus > Agrypnus murinus. Next base: position 118,437,831 of record OV816030.1, read on the forward strand.
AAGCTAACTAAGTAATAACTAAGTAATAAAAAGTAAAATGGATATTATCGTCTTGGCTTAATTGGACAAAACCAATATTTTAAATAGTAACATTCATTGTCATTATTCACATCAATTCCATGAATTACTTCTATTATAAATAATTAAGCATTTTATATGAGTTTAAATCTTTACACCGTTAATTTGGACACGATTGAATCTATACGTTTCTAGCAGAGTAATTTGTGAAACTCACATCTTGAGAATATGTAATAGACTAAGTGATTGAGTATTATAGCTCTTGATAGAGCAATGCAAAAGCTCACACTCGAAGAGTCTGTAAGAAACTAACTGTTGAGTTAAATGTTGTAGACATCTAAAAATGTCGTATATTCTTTTCAAACGTGGCCGATCATTAGTTGTTTCCTTCTGTCCGAAAAATGGAGTTTTAGTTACGTTGATGTTTATTTAAGAAACATTAATTAATTAATAAGTAATGTGAGATGTGAAGTGTGGGGGTTAAAGCTTAAGTTATTGTGCCTTAAGTCGGGGGTGTATTAGTTTAGAGTGGAAGACGTTCTTGTGCGGTCGCGTTCACAAGACGACTAAGACGATTAAAGACGAAAGACGTTTATTTTAGATTTATTATTCCTGTAATCTCATTTTTTATCTAGTATTATTAAATCATAACATCTATTTAACATCTTTTATTACACGATACCACATTTTTTGGGAGCTCAGAGCCGGGATATGTCAATTTATTGACATAAATGCGAGGTAAATATAGTGATTATCGTGAAAGTGAGTATGACGAGCACGACGAGAAGAATAAATTAATAACATTTTAAAGAAAACGCGGGATTGATCTGTGGAAATAAGAATTTTGTCAAGTTGTGTTATAATAATTAACTGTTAAGACGTGCAAAGTGAATTTACAAGGCGATATTGAAAAATAGTTAAAAGTTACGTTTTAAACATTTTGAAAGACAGGAATTCTTTTAAAAATAAAGAAGCGACAAGTGAGGTGATTTAAGGGTTTGTTAAGTTTGTGCCGTTTATGGCGTAATTTTCAACTGTTCGACTTTTGTGGAATTTTGGGTTCTGCAGAAACACGTGTGTCGGTACAAAGGACCACCGCCGCGCCGTTCATAGCAACGCAAAAACTTTAGAACGCTCATAAGGTAATAAATTTCTTTTTTTAAAGATCGCAAGTGACCGAAAAGGCAAAAATTCAAGGGAAATACTACAGTGAAATACGATACGCTAGAACTGTATTTAGTTACTAATCATAAAGGACAGCATATTTTGTACTATATAATCTACGGTCAGGGACGTACTAAGGTAAAATCTGTTTATTTTATTAGTTTGAAACCGTGAATGACAAAGACTATTTAATGTTTGTGAATTTAAATTAAGAAAAAACTAGATTAACAACGAAGTGAATCTGTTAAAGGACTAAAAAGACTAATGAACTGTAAAATGTTAGCATTAAAAAACATTGATCATATTTGTGCCAGTTTGAACACTACTAAGACGGACCGAATTAAACTGTTTCATAAACTCATATTTGAAAGTGAAGGTGACCGCGGAAATCGAAAACGACTTAGAGAATTTGGCGGGTTTAAATTTGAAAGTGACTCTGATGAACATAAGAATAAATTGACGTTTATCACTAATAATTTTACGGAAAGTGATTTAATTTCGGTTTGTAACATTTTGAGTATTGACTATAACGGTGATAAAGAACAATTAATCAAGCGCATATGTCACTACTTGATAAATGTGCATTTATTACAAGACGATGCAAGCCAGACGGAAGACGATGATGATGAAAATAACGAAATGACTTTCTCATACAGTAATGGGAATGAAGACGACGACGTACAAGACGGAGGTGTAAAACGCAGCTATAAAGGGGAAGACGAAAGATATGTAAATCGAGTTGATTTACGAAGACGTGAAGACGCTAAAGATGAAAGAGATGAAGCCACATATGCAGAAATAAGGAGAGAAATCCGAGATGAAAGATTTCAAGACGAAATAACAGAAAGATGGCTAAACATTAGAATTAATTCACCAAGACGCGAAAACCAGGTTCGTGTTTCTCAACCTGTACGACCTGCAATGACTATGAGTTTTCGAGACGTTGAAGATACAATTCCCAAGTTTAATGGTAGTGGTGATTATCCTGTCGAAAAATGGATCGAAGACGTAGAAGATCTTGCAGAATTACTCCAATGGAACGACTTGCATACATTCCTTTATGCAAAAAGGCTGTTGACCGGTTTAGCTAAACTATTCGTTCAAGGCGAGAGAGGTATAATGACATGAACAAGTTTAAAAACAGCTCTACTTTCCGAAATTAGTAAACAGCGCTCAGTTGCATAAAATGCTAGTAGATCGCAAGATTAGAAAGGACGAAACAATTCAAGAATATTTCTTAGTCATGAAAGAGCTAGCTGCTAGGGGCAAGATCGAGGAGTCCCGCTTTAGTGCAATACATTGTCGATGGAATAGGTGATAATTTGGACAATAAAATGGTGCTTTATACAGCCAAGAATTTATTTGATTTAAAAGAAAAACTACGCGTTTACACAGAAGTTAAGCAAAAAGAAAACATTCGATCTAATAAACCAAAATACGAATTAACTACAAGAATCGTTAAAGTACGGGATGACGCTAAGCCAACCCAAGTTAGACAAAACCAACGAAGTTATAATTGTGGTACGACGGGACATTTATCTGCAAACTGTTTATCCAAACGCAGAGGGTTTAAGTGTAATCAGTTTGGTCATCGTTCGTTCGAGTGTCACGCGAGTGCAATCAACAATGAAAGAAATATTAATGGTAATTCAGCAGACGTCACGGAAATACAATCAGTAAATCTTATCAATGGAATATCTTATGGTAAAGTAGTTAGCATACAAGATTACAATTTCGAAGCTTTAATTGATACAGGGAGCCATGTAAACCTCATTAAGGAAGAACTATATAAAAAGCTGAACCAGTTCGAGCTTCTAGGTTCCAAGATTAAGCTGAGAGGTTTCGGAAAAGGTGTTGTGGAGACATTAGGCTGTTTTGAGGCTAATATCGAAATAGACATGCAAGAATTTACTTTAAAAGTTCATGTAGTGCCTAATAGATTTATGAAAATGAACTGTGTCATAGGAAAAGATTTGCTGCAACATACTCAAGTTGAAATAGATGGAAACAACATCACGTTCAAAAGAAAAGAATATGGTCCTGAAATTATGGACCTAAAGAATATAAATAAAGATGGTGTTGAATTAGATATTGGCAGCACCGACACACGACTGCAAAAAGAAAAAGAAAAAACAGATTTAGTCGAGAAAAGACGATTAGTTCGCGAGAAAGCAGAGTTAGCAAGACTTAAGATTGAAAAACGAAAATTAAAACTAGAACCTCAACGAAGAGAAGACCAGCAGAAACAGTTTATAGAAATGCAGCATGCAGCAGAAGAAGAACGTCAAGGAGAAGCTATTAGAAAGGCTGAAAGACGAGAAGAAGCAGAAAGATTAAGACGAGAAGAAGAAGAAAAATTAACACGAGAAGAAGAAGAAAGATTAAGACGAGAAGAAAAAGAACGAATGTTAGAGCTAGAACGTCAACGAAGTAAACGAAATTAGAAAAAAAGTTGAAAGCCAGAGAACCGAACTTCAAGAGAAACTAAATAATGAAGAAAAAGAAAGGGAAGTAAGCAACGGAAACACTAAAGAAAAGAGTGCTGAAAATAAATTAGACAGTGTAGTCAGGTCAAGAATATACAAAGTTCAAGATGATGAAGATATTCACACAATTAAAGATGTCTTGAAGATGAAGCCAGAATATCAAGATTATTTTGTGAAGCACAATGTGCTAGATAAATCTGAAGAAGAAAGAGATCTGTTAGTGTTACCGAGAATTAAGAAGTTACAAGGTATAAAGGTAATTCACGAAAAGCGTCACTTTGTTGTTACCAAAACAGAAGTTCTAAGGCAAAAGTACTTTGAACCAAACGTGCTAATCAAGAGTGAAAAATGCATTTCAAGTTGTGTACTGTGCATGCTTTCTAATAGAAAGATGAACAGACAAGAAGTGTCTTAAAGTCCAATAGCAAAGCATGAGATACCTCTTCATACCGTTTATATGGATTGGTTAGGACTGTTAGAACGCAAGAGTAAGCAATGTATATACAGAAGAATTGGTAGAGAAGAAGCGAAGCGTCAATTACTAATGATTCAAGAAGAAACTCCCAAAACCTACAAATTCAGACGGCGTCCAGTCACTGTTTATAAAGTTGGTAGCCTTGTGACTATGCAAAGAACTCAGTTTGGACCAGGTTTACCTAAAGGAACCTTCGATGTCATCAAGGTGGGACATCATGATGCTCCTTGGACAACATCAACCTGTGCTGAATATATGAAGCGATGGACCAGCGATGTGTTCGAAGATGCTGATCAATCATCTGAGGCGGATGATCTGCAGGATGGCCGAATTGTGGGATGTGAAGTGTGGGGGTTAAAGCTTAAGTTATGGTGCCTTAAGTCGGGGTGCATTAGTTTAGAGTGGAAGACGTTCTTGTGCGGTCGCGTTCACAAGACGACTAAGACGATTAAAGACGAAAGACGTTTATTTTAGATTTATTATTCCTGTAATCTCATTTTTTATCTTGTATTATTAAATCATAACATCTACTTAACATCTTTTATTATACGATACCACAGTAATAATTTAAACGTCAAAGGCTATATATTGATCATATATAATCATGGTTTACTCATGCTCACTACACAAAAAATTTCATTACTTAACTTAATTCCTTTCCGTGCCGACAGGCGCTTAAATTGTAAAAAACAGGTTAAAAAACCATTGTTTTCAACATTTCAACATCAATGAAATCTTTTGTGTAGTGTAGTTATACAATATGTAAACTTTTTAGGGGGTGAGACCTAGTAAATTCGAAAAACAAAAATTCCATATGCAAATAAGGAACACCCTAACCTATAGGTATATTTTTTTATTTGCAATGTATGAATTCTAGACTAGCACATTATTTTCTTTAAATTTTTCTTAGTGACACATGTTTATCCTGTTATTGTATCCATATTTGTTAAATAAATATCTTCGCGAAATATCCCTACGTCAAACTGTCTTTGTGTCAAAGTACACCTGCGCCCAAGTGTCCCGGCACCGAAGTGTCTCTGCGCCGAAATGTCCCTGCGACAAACTTTCCTGCGCCAACTGTTTTCTCGCTGAAACGGTCACTCGGGATGGTCGCGCCCAACTGTCCTAGAACGATCTGCGAACAATGCTGTACACTGCTGCCGAGTGCTGTTTTCGAGGATCATTTTGCACAATACCTAGCACCTATAATTAGTAATTTAAAATAAACGATAAACAGTACCTAGCATTTTGAGTTACTATCACGTACCGTGTGCATATATAAGAATTCATTGAAAAAGTTGGCTGTCGAGGATTTCGAATTGAGCTAAAATAGAAATAAAACTGTATTTTCGAAATGTAGTGATTATACAAGTTTATGTGCAGCTTTTAAATAAAGCTAAATTGTTTACAGTTTAGTTTTCTGTTTTTGTTTTTTAAATCAAGATTAAAGTAGCTGTAACTTAAAATTAATTTGGCTTTTTAAGAAAGATTCTTTTTAAAAATATGATTTGTTTTTCCTAATTTAAGTTGTTAACCCGCATGCGCTTTGTTGTTCCGACCTGGAATTAATTTGATGATCAAGAACTGCAATACTCAGCATTATGCAGCATAAGCAAGAGTGTCTATCATAAAGTGCAGGGTCGGACTCAAAACTTGCACTTTAACTAACTTGGAAAGTTTCTCATGTTAAATAAAGTATTGCTGGTTATTTTTGACACACTGTGTACATTTGATTTTAAAATACAGTAAAAAGCTTAACATGGTTTTTCGAACAGGAAAGACTTAATTTGAAGGTTAGGCAGAATTCAAGTAAAATAAACGGTATATGCATATATGCATATAGAGTCTTATAAAGTACTAAAAACAAAGCCAGCTTGCAATTTGACTGTAGAAGTACTAACTGAAGAATTGACTATTAGTAACTTTATCAAAAAAAAGTGTCGTCCACGAAACTCTGACAGGGGTGCTTTAGATCAAATTCCGTTCTTATAAAACTGAAGTAATTTTGTCTTTCTTTTCAAAATTGTTCACAGATGTTATTACTACGAAATGCTTCTTGCAAATTGCCTTTTTGTATTTTTCACAAACTTGCTTAACTTTATTATCCCTTACCGAAGACAAAACAATAGCCAAAATACAAGATATCGAAGCGTTGTTTTGCAAAAATTAGTACTTCTGACACTTCAAATTTATCACCTTTATTTTCATGTTTCCTTCTCAAGGACTTTTTATTAAATATAAGAACCGTCAGTATAAAAAAGTATGATACTACACAAGTTCTAAAAATGTTTCATCCAGAATCATACTAGCATACAGACAGGATATCTCCGTGGCTTGATTTAACAAATTTATCCTATAATATTCATTCCAAAATTGTATGATTTGGTTAAAGTATGGTATGTTTAGTAAAAAGTATGATTTTCACAAAAAGAATAGGTAAGTTGGCCATGAAAACGGTCACCTGTAAAAAAAACTTGAAGATATGTCTGTATCTGTTAGAATATAGCTGAATATGAGGAGACTACACAATAGAGAATTTCAAACTATTATTTGTTTCTGGTAAGTAGATAAACTGTATCCAATCGTTCGTCAAAAAGGCTTCTTAAAACTGGTATCTGAAGTATGGATTCCTTACTTTTATAAGCTTTCTCGTAACATTAACTGCGATGGTCATATGTATTATGCACTTATCAACATTTGAAGATTGATCATATAGATGGTGTCAAGAAAACTGCATTTATAATAGAGTTTTTATATTATATTTTATATTATTATGTTAAAATAACAATTAGTTTTAATTAGCTGTTTTGTGTGTTAAAATCTACACAATAGGGTTTTATATTTATGTTTTTCTTATAAATAACTTCTTTCAAGGTTTCATGACATAATGTACTGTAAACAAACCAGAAATGGCAAAATAACAGCGCATTGCATATATGGTATTCCGCAGGCGTTGAATGCATTCTTTTTTTCTGGATTTTCACCTACTTGGATAGAGGATCAGTATTTAAGTAAGGTATTGTCACGGAAGTTTAGCCTAACCAGCTAGAAGGTAATTAAAGAAATGTTGAATTTTAAATTTTGTTCAAATAGTAACACAAGTCTTCACATTAAAAAACCGCTCTCGTTATAATTGTAAATGAAACATAACATGTATGTATACATTTTTAGAAAATTTTAAATGAGTCATACGTTTCTTTAAAGTTGGTTTCTGCTGTAAGAAGCAGGACAGTGGTCATTACATTTTAAACCACTTATTCTAACTCAGTGGCGTGCGGTGAGAATTTAGGCTAGGGAAGCAACCACGATTTTAATTATAATACACCTAGGTACAGACGCGGATTAACGGGGAGGGAATAATCCCCCCCCCCCCAATTTAGAAATAAGTTTACATAGAATAGAAACAAATAATGTTTGTTTAATTATTATTTATTAAATCAATTATTTTTCCAAAGATTTCCCCCTTAAAATACTTCTCTGGATCCGCCCCTGCTAGGTACAATAAAAAACAGTGTTATAATTATTAAGGTTAAAAGTTTTTCAAAGAAGCACTTTTACACTTTATACTTATGGAATTTGTTGACTATCATTCTTTATTTAAAAAAAACTACTACTACGTATCAATTTTCCGGTCTTAGCAAAATACCGGTACAGGTTTTAATCTTTGTTGTTAAATTTGAAAGATCTGGTTTTGATCTGCCTTTCTTAATAATTTGTAATTTCTCTCCAAAACTGTATGCGAAAAATTCCTTATTAATAATTTACAAACTGAACAAAAAATCGTCCCGATTCGGCTATATCGAAGGTACTCCCCAGTCGTAACGAGAATGCAATTTTAAATTTGTATACAGGCAAACTAAATAGAACTATTTGTCTTTAAAAAAATACAACTTATAAATTAAAATAATAAAATGCGACAAAATACAGTCTCATTCGCAGATTTACATTACTTAAGTAACACTAAATCGAACAAATAACCAAATTATAATAAATAAACATTTGGGAACGAAGCACAATAAAAATAACGCCCAAACAATGTTGACAGCATCCGTATACTATAACACCCCACGCTCGCTGATTCACGCCAAGGTTAAGAGAAGAGCATTTGTAAACAGTGTTTATATCAAATGTATGTATCACATTTGAATCGGTATTACCTTTCCGTGCAAGTTTAATGAGCCTAATTTAAAATAGTACTCTAAATAATTATACTTTTTGCTGTACAGAGTTGATATTGAGCTTTAATTTGATAAATATTTCAATTTAAATAAACGATAACCATAATTTTACAAAAGTATTTTTGTTAGCATTGTTTTTATTTTTAATAAATTCTCAAGGCAAGCATTGCTTCCATGGACCGCACGCCACTGCTCTAACTGTAACTTACAGTACAAATACCTTTTTTAGGCAGTGAATTTGACTAATGACGAGTCTCTAAAATTAAGCAGAATAAGAAATTCGTTGATTGCTCTTAGAGATAAACTGATTTGTCCGAACGAAAAGTTATATCTCAAATTATGTGGATTTAGAGGTGTGCATTTTAATTTTACATATTATACTATTATTTTAATAGCATATCCTTTCTTATTTTTCAGGCACTATATCTTTACTTACACAAGAAATAGAATGTTTACAAGAACTTTACGGAACAGAAGAAAATGAAAAATTTAAAGAGTTTGCAAACAAGATAAAAGTATTTCTTACTATTATTGATGAATGCAGACGTATAGCAACAAATGTAAGTAGAAATTGTTAGATAACTTTGAGTTTAAAATAAGCGTATCATGATTTAGATTTGTGAAGACCTTACCGAAGGGTATTTCAGTTTTCCCATAATGCATGCTATAAACATTTCGAAGGACAATGAAGAAGCAATACTAAGTATCCTTAACTTGTAATACTAAAAAGGTTATGTTGTTATTATTGGGTATGGCACTTTTATTTTTGAGACAATGACTTTTAGTCCAAAGTAACTTTTGATCCAATAACACTTGACCCAAATAGACTATTAGCCTAATAGACGTTTGGCCTAATGAGACTTTACATTCAATGACACTTTTTGACCAACGGGACTTGGGACTGGGACTGGGACTTGTCTAATGGACATTTGGTACAATATAATATTTTGTCCAATGGTACATGTCGATCAATAGTACTAGTATTACTTGTTTTTTGTCGATAATATTTGACTTTCTAGTTATTTAAACAATAAAACAATTGTGAACCAAAACTCCCTTTGCATCAAAAGAAACTCATTGAATCAAAAGTCTTGTTGGTCCAAAGATACCATTACATGTAAAGCCTATTAAACTAAAAGTCCCCTCGGACTAATAGTCTCGTTAGATTAGACATCCGTTGAACTAGACGTTACTGAAATAAAAGTTCATTAGACAAAACCATCTTATCATTGGACCAAAAGTTTGGGACCACTTATTATTGTTACGAATATTAATAAGTGACGCTACAGACTTTAGTACGTAGATCTATGTGTGACACTCTAATCTTACAGCTGTGTATAGCAAATATTACATTAGGGCAGTAAAATTACAGACTGCATATTTACAATTATATGTGCAACTGATTTCAAATAAATTTAGGACAGTCAGTATTCCATAGTATAAATGTTGCTTTTTTTTGATTGATGTTTAATAAACTTTATGTAAGTATCTATGAAAATATAATTTAAAACTTATATCACACGTTGTTAAAAACGCAAACATTGCTTCCAAGACTTATTGTTATAGATTTGTTTGCAATTAGCTGTACATATGTAATTGCAGATTAAAAAAGAAAACTTTTTAATTTTTATTAGTCCAGTTTTTCCTTAGCGGTCTTTCAGACGTGATGCGACAACGCACAAGCGATTCGGCAGTTTTACATGTTGCTTTAACTATAATTCAAAAGTCAACCGCCTTTGATCGTTCCAAAGAAAAGCTGCGTTCATTGAGAGAGGAGATACTAGGAGATTATAAGGAATTTTGTAAGAATCCGCTTTTGGATGAGTTTTTCGAAGAATACTTACACATCCCTCAAGATTTTAAAACTGTCACTTGGAGATTATCATAACTTGGACCAGGAGTTGGCAACCTGCGACACAACAAGCAATTTGAACTAATTAATGCCGCACTACTCGAACAAACCTTTCAAACCACCCACACCAAAACACGATTGATCCCGATCGTTCAATTTCTCGAGCTGATTGAGAATAGTTTAATTAAAAATCCTCAATATTCAAAAAGACGCTATTTCCACACGTGTCAGTTAATGATAGGAGGGATATTTGGATATTTTTCGATCAAGTTTGAGACCAACTTTAAATTGATTGGAGTCTATCATGTCTTTGGGTGTCCGTTCGGTCAGTTCTGTGGCCCACCAAAGAAATTCGTTGATGAATGCGACTCGTGACATAGAAGAGGTTGCCGATCTCTGGTTTTAAACTAACAAAAAAATGAATATTTAAATGGAAAGGGCTACAGTAGAGTAGTTTCTAGATTTAGAGTACTGTATTTTTATTTAACTTTTATTTTGTTGTTTACATTGTTAGCACTGCAATTTTCTTCTTTTATAAAATGTAGTTAAATCAGTCTTCTAAGTGGATAATTGAAACAGCCTAAATGAATAAATTTTAAAATGGACATAATAGAACATTCAAGCGTCACACAGCTTATTGTTTTATGTGTAGTGAATCTGAAGAACAAATAATTTGTATTACATTTTTATTACAACCCTTTGTTACATTACCTTACATCGACATCATTAGAAACACACCGTATCAGAACGTAACATAACTTGTTGCATTAAGGTAACGCACTATTAGAAACAAAAAATTCAGTTTGTTTCGAATATTTGTGTGATTACTTAAGTAAGGTGTAAGGGTTTTGTTCAATTCACGATGTCTGACCCCAAGGTGCGTAACAGATTTTAACGCTAGCCAACAGAATCGAAAGACCTACTCTGACGTGAATTAGATGTTGAAGCTGAACCCAGCAGTGGTGAATAACCCATTGGAATTAATAAGTATTACGACCAGGAGATGATCACAAATCCAGCCTGAAAAAAGAATGAAAGCCAAAAGGAAAAATACCTGTAAAGATAAATTATATTACTCTAAAATCATCGAAAATAGGCTTGGTGGTTCACTAACAAAATTGAAAATAAATTACTAACTCAAGAGCTTAAACGACTTGTAGAACTACTTGTAAATGTCATGCGAAGTTGTTTTCTTAAAAATCCGTTTAAGAGTTCCGATATATTCTTGGCTCAAAATATACGAGTATATCACTAAAACGTCAAAAATGATCTTAAAAAGGAAAACTTTAGTAACTCCAATAAAGCCGTAAACAATGCGATTATTTTCTAAAACAGAAAGTTTTAAAAGTGTGTTTTCGTATTCACATTATTACATCGCAAAACGTGAAAAGTTTTATTAAAACGAAGCCGGACACAGGAAGAATTATCCCTTATCTCATTAAAAATCCCTCAAATTTAGCCGAGTTTACTACGAAGATAAAACTAGGAGGAACTACATTTTTGAGCGAAAACATTAGCCAGACGGAAAGAGCTACTAAAAACTGTTAGTTTAATCTGTTTAAAATAATCAATCTGAAAAGTTTCTATAAATACATTAACCAAAAGAGAAAATTAATTAATCACACTCAATAGCCAAAATAAATTAAACTAATTACGTACGAAACAAGAAATAAAGCAAAATTATCTCATAAGGCGCCTCTGAAATTTCAGTCTGGCATAACAGTTCGAAAAAGGTAAGATATCTAACATAAACCGAGGACAAGAATGATAATCAGTATGGAATTTTTTGAAAGTTTGGCGTGCAAATTTCAAGGAGTACGAAATGAACCCTATCTCTAAAGAAAATGAAACGTAGCAAATTGAATTAAAATTGAATAGAATATCTTCAACGTTAATATACCTGTAACAGATTCATTATTAGAAAGGGAGCCTGAGAATTCCCCAACAACAATTCAGTGACGGAAAATTTCCCGACAACAATTCGTCGACAAAAAAATCCCCGGCCGGAAAATTTTATCTGACGATAAAATTTCTCGACAAACAATTCAACGAATGGAAAATTCTCCGAGAATAACAAACTTCCCTTCACACTTTATCTCGGCTTAGGACGAGCGACATTATATAGGCGTGTTTAGAAGTTTTTGTTTTTTTTTTGTTATTTTTATGATAATAATAATAATAATAATAGTAATCAAAAAGGGTTCTTTCGTCATAATTTACAAGGACTGCTATTTTCTACACTCTTTAATAAATTAGGTTGTGGGCTATACCACGCAAGTAATCGGAAAGGGTTCTCTCGTCAACGTGTGTAGCGATGTTGACGTCTTTGCGGTATCCGCAGGCAGCATATTCTCCTCACCAAGGGTTTCAAACGCATCGACTAAACTTGCTGTGTGCACAAATGCTAATGCTGGCAGTAACTTCAATTTCAATGTAAATTCTGGATCGGTTTCGTACTGGTTCCTTAGACTTTCTAATTGAATTTTTCTAAGGATGCGCTGTGCAAAATGGAAGAAGCCGCCGACCATCCACGATATGCTTTAAAGCTGGAAATTCTTCGGCAAAAGCACTTATGCCAGTTTCGAAATCAGTGAGGATGGTAGTTGGTGACACCCCAGGCATAAACTCTTTTAACGTAGCAAATGCACTGACTAACTGAGGATTATTACGTCCAATCCCTGCATTAAATTAAATCGGCCGAGATAAACTTTGTTATTGTCGGGAAATTTTCCATTCGTTGAATTGTTTGTCGAGAAATTTTACCGTCGGGAAATTTTCCGGTTGGGGATTGTTTTGTCAACGAATTGTTGTCGGGAAATTTTCCGTCGATATATTGTTGTCGGGGAGTTTTCCTAGGCCCCACTAGTAGGTATTGGTCCACCTGAGCCAGACGGAAATTGACATGCCATTTGGCATGCCAATGGCATGGCTCCTCCCCTTGCTTCTGATTGGTTACCCCCACTCCTGTAGCCACTCCTCTGATTGGTCGCCGCCATCTTGGATGACACGTCTACTGCTCTCTGATTGGTTACCCCCACTTCTGTAGACACGCCTGCTATTCTCTGATTGGCTGACGACGGCCATTTTGGAACGTCTGGCGCCATTCTACCACGCCCGCCATTACGGGAATTTGTATTACCGGCAATCTGTGTATCGTCAATAGAGGGCATCATGAAGGGAGCTGTATTACCGGCAGACTGTGTACTACTACTAGAGGGCGTCATGAAGAAATCTGTATTACCGGTATGTAGAGGTCGCGTAAAAAGAGAACTGTATTAGAGAAGACCCTTCAATTAGAGTCTGCAGCCATTTTATATCACAACATGTGGCGCTAAATTTGAATCTGCCAAATTACTGTATCTGTCAATTTTAAATTTGACATTTTTGCATCTGTCACTTTAAATCTGTCCATTTTGCATCTGTTATTTTGAAGCTGTCAACTTTAAATTTGTCATTTTAAATCTGTCAATTTTGCATCTGTTGCATCTGTCATTTTTGAATCTGTCATTTTAAATCTGTCAATTTTGCATCTGTCATTTATGTATCTTTCAATTTTGCATCTGTCATTTTAATTCTGTCAATTTTGCATGTGTCATTTAAATCTATCATTTTGAATTTGTCATTTTGAAGTCGCCATCTTGGATTTCCCTGACCTAGATTTGAATTTTATCGCTAACTCTGGGATTGGATCGACCATCTTTTATCCTTTTCACTAGACGGAAACTCTTTCTCTCCTTCTCATAGTATCATCCTCATCATAATAAATCTTCGGCTTTTTTCGTGTACTCTCTTGCTGATGACGATCTACCTTTTATATAGTCACCCTTCACTCTTCACCCTTAATCATGCTAGTAAATGAAACATCAATGTTTAAATATACATATTATTTATTTTGCTATACATTTCGAGGAGTAAATGGGACAATTGTAACATATTATTTGACAAATTATTAATTACACAGTATGAGTTGAGACCATCACGTAACACTTGCAAATTGTTCAAATATTTTTGTAACCTATTTCTAAGATAGTTTATTTCCGCCATGGTGTTCTTAATACGACGGTGCAAACGTTGTCGTTGACGTTTTCGGCTGCTGCTGCTGTTGACGATATGATTCCAGTCGTGTACGTACGGCATCGATAAACCTTTGCAGATATTCTAAGATCCGTTATTGATGTCGTTGAGCACCGATCGAGTAACTGAATAAAATGTATTTTTTTATGAAATAAAATATGTTAACAAAAGTAACGTAGATGAATTGCCTAAATAAATTTGTTCAAAGATATTTTTAATTAAAAATTCAATATTTAATTTTTTTAAATACTTTCACCGATCTCGTAACCAGAAAAAATTAACACTAATTGAAAGTGCAAACCCAATAGAAGACGCAAACATAGGGTTGCTTACTTTTTTCTGTTCAAGGCTATACAGTTGCCTAGTTTAAATAAGTGAATTGAAAGTGATACCTTCACCGATCGAGTAACCAAATAAATTATATGTCAAAATAAAGCTTATTTTTTTGCAAAACGATAGTATAAGGTTGCTTGCAAAAAACCGTCCAAGAGTCAGGGTTGCAAGGGTTTAAAATTTTTAAATCGAAGCGTGCGAGAGAGAGAGATAGACCCATTCTATTCAGTGCGATAGAGGGGGACGCAGAATGACAGCTGCTCACAAACTTTATAATATACAATCCAGGACCGTACTCTTCGAGCTCGTTCGTAAGGTCACCCAGGAAGCTACCGGTTGGTAGCTCGAAGACGCCAGGTTTTGAAACATATATTACAGAATCTGAAACTACGAAAAAAAAAATTAACTCTAATATAGAGGGTTGACGTTGATAGTACGACTTACCTGTGTCATAGTATAAGACTCTCTCGCCTAGCTGATCCAAATAGGAATACAGCTTAAGACGGGCCTATGCAGTGACAAATGCCGCGATGACCACGTTGACTGACGACAGAGGATCTGCTGCTTCCTCATTATGTTGCCAGTTAACCGCAATCACCTCGTCATTTATTTCCTGCACGTGATTTACGTCTACGCCCGGGCTAGATCGCAGGTCGAAGAACTCCTTGGGCTCGTTGATTATGGCAGTTTTCGCCTGGTTCTCACGTTGACCGAATTCCCCTATAACAATAATCAAAAAAACTATGTACTACATGTACTGATGCTGCTGCTGTAACTTACCCCAGAAGGAACTCAGCATCAGTTTGGCCAACGATCTCAAACCAAGGTTCTTGATGATCTTCATCGAATCCCCCGAAGGAGACTCCCTCGTTCTCGAGATAGTCATCAACGTACTGTTTCCGGACTCCGTCGATTCATCCTCGTCGTTGTTGACAACTATTGAAGATGGCCAACCGCTGGCTTCCTGCTTCATCTTCAGGAACTTGTTGATGAAGCCCGAAAACAAGCCCCCAGACTTGGACGATTCATTGTACTGGGTTACATCGTACGACCAGACCTCTTGTATGTCCTGCACGATGTAACCCTTACGCATGGCCATTAACAGTTAGTCCAAGACCCAGGCTCCGTTGATGACTCGGTCCTCTACTCCGTGCTGACATTCAGCCTGGTTCAAATCTTCAGCGCAAGTGCGACATAGAGGGAACAGCAGCTTTTGGTGCATTTTGATGGGTAAGACCGGATGATACAGATCTCGCGGTGGTAACACTGTACATTTTATCACGTTGTTGATGTTTTCCAGGCCCCCTTTATCTCTGATTAGCTTTTCACGAGCCGCCTTGCCTACGTAAACTTCTGGATGGCAAACTGGGAATTTGGCGTACTTGCATACCCAGGGGTAAAGGGAGCATACGTCGACATACCAGATCTTTTCCCCGTCTTTTGCAACCCGCTTTAATTTGGCTGCCCCTGTACGGCCACCGTAAAATGCCTCTCTCGGGTTTAAGGGTGTGTTTAGTAGCAAGGGGTGTTTCTCTATCTGCTTTCTGAGTTCGGGTGTTAGTTGCCGCCGGCAGCGACATTCCCACTGCTCAATGACCTCGTATCCTAGCGACTTTAACTTTGCAGTAGTGGCTCGGGTCTTCTCGAACCTTATATCCATGGTGTCGCTAGGATCGTCGTGTAGAGGCTCGTTGCGACGGGTGGTGAAGCAGGTGGGACATCCGTGGAAGTAACACCCATGAAATTGAAATATCTGATTACCATACACTGTCTACCTTTAACCCACCCACGATAGCTTCTCTCTGCCGGGCGGCATGTTGAATCTCAACACCTCTTTGATGTTCTTGATCTTAGGCTGGTTATCTGCCCGTCTATAACCACCCTTTGGTACCACTCCAATGGTGCTTTCTTTGAGGAGTTTCCTCCGGAACATGAGATTACAAGCCGAAGCGATGGTGATGGCTTCCGTGAACGGGTCAACGTCGCATTCCTCAATAAAGAGATTCCTAAAGTGGATACAGACTCTCTTCAAAATATCAACGTCTATTCGGCAATATTCGACCAGGTCACGTTGCATGTCAAACTCCGTGTCCCTGTCTACCTCGTACCACATTAGAAATTCTTCACGAGCCTTGGGCTTTATGGTATCAGGACTGTAGAATTTGATGTCCGGAAGAGACCCTACATAGTTGGCATTGGTCTTAGTGTTAAAGAGGTGCGGAAAGTATCCCTTGAGAGCCGGTAGATCGAAGGCTTTTGGTAACTCTGCCAGAGCCATGGGAAAAAAGTTGAGAGAGTCTATAAATTTCAGGTTATCTAGTTGTAGCAGCAGAATGTTTGAGCCGCGCATAATGAGGTCAGGATTCATAGAGGTATTTGTTATCAGATAATTTAGAATGAATTGCGTATCGAAAGCCTGCCCGTTATGGGCAACTGCTACAACTTTTTTGAACAATTTCCGCGTCTAATAAATAGTGTAAAAACCGATCAATGCATTTTCCTAGCAAGATCTGTTCTCGCAAACCACATCTTACACATGTGGTAGCCGCTGATGAATCGTTGTAACATTCAGAACAGACTTGCTGGAAAACGCATAGATTCGGTTGATGGAGTTTTACGGCGGGCGCAATTTCTTTTTCTTGCAGGGTCTCCAGGTCGAAAAACACAAACAAGGTGTCTTGTTGTTGCTTAGCGTTCCTAGACCCGGCCAGCTGTATGAAACAAAAATGGTTTTCGGGTTTATGGCTCTGACAGATCTTACAATAGATCTCCCCGCACACGTGGGCCTGCTTCCGGGTCTTGAGGTTCACGGTTTTGAAACACCCCTCGCATTTCTGTACTTCCCAGCACATTTTACCCTCCCGATGGTTGTTAAAACATGCCGGGCTTCTAAAATTACGCCTGCAGTCCGGACACCTAATCAGCTGCGCTGTTCTTTCGCAGGGCGGAGAGCTACCGCAGCCTACGCAGGACTTTTTACAACGGTGATCTCCCTTGTTGTTATAGGGTACGTGGCAGTGCTCGCAAAAGTATCTGCATACAAAGGCCGAGGTCAACGATGTTATGACGTTGTAATGATGCTCGTGATACAGCAGATTGATGTTCTTTGTTACTGTTATTGCATCACAAACATCATTATCAACGACCCCCTCGAAGATAAGTGAACGACCTTTTGATCCGTAGCTATATACTACTATCTTGTAGTCGGGGGCCAGGAGCTGTTGGAAAAGCCTTAATTCGTTGACCTCGGCTCCCTCCGGTGGAATGAAGGCTACTCCCGCTTCCTGCATCATTTCCTCGGCCTTTATCTTTTGCACACTCTGATTTTGTCGGATCTTCTTGTAATCGGTACTACTATCTGCGTGAGCCTTGCCTACGACCAAAGCCCTGGGTAGGCATAGATTGTCACTGCTGTTGTTAATCGTGACAATCCCTCTGCGTTGGCTACATTCTTCGGCAAAGGTGCTGTACGTACGGTAACGACTGCGGCCTTGTCCGCCTGGTGGTGTTACAATAGAAGCGATCAGTCTAAAGGTGCCCGAACTGAAGGCTTCAGGATCGCTCTGTAAGATTGATTCTAGAATGCCCCAGACATCATTGAATGTGACCTCATCGGCTCGTTTGAGGCTCATGTAGCCGGGAAGTTTTTGTTTGAAACTATCGAATTCAAATGCGGCCCCAATATTATCTGTAGACTGCGCCCGGCTTAACAAATTCCGTAAAATTTCATTGATAGCCGATTTAAAAAAGTTTAAATGGTCTTCACCGTCTGGCGCGTCATTTACTTTAAACACTACTCGGTGTTTCTGGGTGACGAATTTCTTTACGGTGGACACACTTTCGGCGATTACTTCGTAGAGAGAAGACATTTTGTACAGGTAAGCGTAACAACAATAACAACAACAATATCGCACTTGTTGGGCCGGCGGTAGACGAGTGGTGTCAGTGCATCACTCGTGTTCCAAGGGTCGTGGGTTCGAATCCCACTTGAGGCGACGGGATTTTTCTAATTGGAAAATTCCGCCACCTCAACTATGGATGTGTGTATTCGTGTTGCATGTTAGATGGGGGACAGATGACCTTAGCTGTTGGTTCCCCCGTAGTGTAGGCGTAAAATACAAAAAAAATATCGCACTTGCACACTTAACAACTGCTAAAAACAAAGATTATATGTTGTTAATTTTTTTTAAATAAACATCAACATTTGAATGCAAAGCAAGCTAGTTTATTAAGCAACTAGTACGTTAAACATAAGCTATTCAAATTTTTATGTAATATTAAATATCATAAATAATAATTATTTACATATATGTATATTGTTATAAACAATTCGTGTTTAAGAACCCTCACGAATATGAACGCAGGGTTTGCTTTCTTTCACGAAGCTTTAATAGCAATCTAATTTAAGCAAAATATTATTAAAGCTTAAATTGTTAGCGGTTTAGCAATATTAAAATGATAAGGGAAATATTATTATTATTATTTGTAAGGGTTATAACGCATAAAGGTATCAATGCTTCTCGGAGTGTTACAACGCCTGGGCGTCACGAGACATGCTTAAGAGAAGCGTTGAAATATGCAGTATATCCATCTTTATTTTAAATACAGATTTTTATATATTGCCGTTTCTATCACTCCAACTGGTTTAACAATTCGAGCGACTTTCGAGAGTGCTGTTGTGAATGGCTCACAACTTGCATTCATTGCGTAGATACGGAATGGTACTAGGAAACGAGAATAATAAACAGTTAACTTAAGTTTTTAATTATATACTACCTAGTGGAGCTTTTGTAGCTGGAGTATTTTACAACTTTATTCAAGTTCCTTTAAAATACTCCATTTTTTCTCCAAAATACTATTCCGTATTTTTTTCCT
Source organism: Agrypnus murinus (assembly GCA_929113105.1). Classification (NCBI taxonomy): domain Eukaryota; kingdom Metazoa; phylum Arthropoda; class Insecta; order Coleoptera; family Elateridae; genus Agrypnus; species Agrypnus murinus. The sequence goes on from OV816030.1 coordinate 118,457,286, forward strand.
TTTCATGTATTACCTTCGTTTCAGACCGGGCGGGGTAAATGTTGTGAATGGCTCACAACTTGCATTCATTGCGTAGATACGGAATGGTACTAGGCAACGAGAATAATAAACAAGTCATATAATATAAAAAATAAAATAAAATATCTCATAAAAGTTACTACTTGCGTTTTATTAACTCTTACAAGAGATATATGTAGCCCTAACACTACATTAGTGTTAAACCCTCGCTACATTTGGTGACCCGACGTTCCTGAAGAAGAATTTAACAGTACTGGTCTTTGCCTGCTGCACTGAATTCTCCAGGTGAACAACCGCTAGTTCTCCTTTCATCATCTGTCATCAGCTACTACTCGACTCCTGTCATCGTGAGATACTGCTACCTGCTTCGCTTACGTGACTTGCCGTGGCTGGTTGGAGGTGACCATTGGAACCGAAACTAGTGCTCCTTCTCATCCGATAAGTATTTTTACTTACTTATTTAATATTTCAAATGGCGACTGTCAAAGTTCCATTTCCAGTTTTTACGAGTAACGATATCGACCTGTATTTTATTTTAGTGGAAAGATACTTTACTCGTATGCTGATCAACGATGAGCTCGCCAAATATAACTTATTAACACTAAACTTACCTTTCGACGTTTTAGGAGCTCATCGCGACCTGACCATTAACCCCTCTAGGCAACGACCATACACTACCTTGAAACGGGCAGTGATAAAGTCTGTCCTAGGACCACGAGAATCTCGAATTAATAATCTTTTGGAGACTTCAATTCTCTGGTAGTGTCAAAGAACTACTTTTTAACATTCAAAAATTGGCAATCGATCTCGATTTAACTGAGGAATTAACCAAAGACTTTTTAATAGCTAAACTACCATCAGAACTTAAGATTCAGTCCTTAAATTTCAATGACTTACCGTTAATATCCTTTGTAGAAAAATTAGATTTAATTTATTCTATGCAAAAGGCACCACAACCTTTAGCTACTCCAGCATTAGAAGCTAAACTAGACAATTTGACAACTAAACTTACTACCATTTCCAATGAGCTTTCTACCATGCACAAGCAGCAATCCCCTATAACTCCCAAAATCTCTTCGTACCCCCAAAATACTCAACATTTCAATAAACGCCGTTCCATGCCTTCGGGCAATGCCAATTCCCAATTGCAACCGTGTTATTTTCACAAACACTTTCAAAATAATGCACGTAATTGTACGGGAAATTGTTTATACCAAACAAAAAAACTAACTTCGCACTCTCCTGGCCTCCAGGGAGGGCCATGCAGGGTTAATTAAATCCCTCCAACTTATTCTTCAATCTTTTTACAAGACCTAACCTACAAGATTAATTTTGTGGTTGACACTGGTGCTGACTATTCCATTTTACCCACCCACGTTGCAGTTTCCTGTAACCAAAACATCACGCTTGCCAACCTTTCATTTATGGCCGTGAACAACACGTCAATTCCTGTGACAGGTATTGTAACTTTGAGGTTACATTTCCCGATTCCTGGCCTACAGCCATGCCCCTGGAAATTTTATGTCGCTGACATATCTACAGCCATTCTAGGCCTGGGTTTTTTGCAGCAGCAGTAGGGAAAGAATGGGCGTTCTGGGACCACCCCCCACTCCTGACCTTGAACTTGAACTATCTCTCTCTAACACATGGTGACCTTGAATCTATCTCTGTCACCTAGACGTGGCAACACCGCATTCTCAAGGTCAACAATATGGCAACACCGCATTCTCAAGGTGAACAATATGGCAACACCGCATTCTCAAGGTCAACAGTATGGCAACACCGCATTCTCAAGGGCAACAATATGGCAACAACGCATTCAATGCAACTCTTCAAGGTCATCAAACACCATTCAAGGTCAAGCTTTAGATATATATAGCAGGTTGCATGTATGGGAAGAGTAAAGCGTTTGCAGTTGCGGTGTACAGTGCAGTGTTACAATGGAAAGCCTCGCTAAATCAATTGAGAATGCGAAAGCGCAAGCTCTAGAAAAGCAGTTGATGGTTCCAAACGAGCTTCCTAAGGATGCTAAATGGGCACCGCTAGTGAATCAATCAGTGTTTTATTTAAACAAATCAAAAAGTAAAGTTGTATTTGTTGGATTATGTGCTCATTGGGATACACTCCTGTAATAAAAGTAGCTGGAGTAAAGAATCAGTGCATGCTGTTTGATGAAACGGAGTGGAACGCGTTAATAACCAATGAAGGAGTCATTAATAAATACTTTAAAGCAGGAGAAGAGGTCGGGGTTCCTTTGAAAATGGGTACAAAAACTATCTCGTTTGAGCGTGTTAACAGAAATTACGATAAAACAAAAATCATAAAGATAACTGATGCAGGAGATGATGAATTGTATTTAGCGTGGGAGTCCTTATATGAGCTGTGGCAGTTAATACCGTTACTAACATATCGATTAAACCTTCTGAAGGGTTTGGAATTTTTCAATTTCTACCATAGCATAATAGATGGTGTTGTAGACATGCCGGGTGACTGCATAGTGAACATCACAAGCATATTGGAACCATTAATGAAGATGCAAATCCCGAACGTGTTTGGAATGCTAGAAGTTGTGCATTATCTACCAGAAAAGGTAATAGTGGATGTGGAAGTCAAAAGGTGTATTGCGTAATGGAAGAATGAAGAGGGGAAAGGGTGGGGGGCGGGTGAATATAAGAACACATGGTCTAGGTGTAACGTAGTGAAATACAATGGAGACGCGTAACAGTGAAGACGTATCAAGCAAAGCTATTGATAAACTGAATGCTGTGGTGAAACTACGGTGTGAATTAGAAGCGCTAGAGGAGGATGCGGCACACGAAGCTGTTCATGGTACCGGGATATTCAGTCCAGAATATTGTCAAGAGTTAACACAACGATATAGAAAAGGCGTGCAGTTGTGTCAAGACTTCATTAGAGGTGTGATTTGTGATGAGTGTTTGGTAAAAAAGCTCATTGCGCAACATCTAAGGGACTTTGCATATGACTTAATAGAGGACGGATTAAATGGGTGGTTTAGTGACATTTGATGAAAGTAAAAACAAAATGCATTACATGTTAACATGGGAGTATGCACATCGTCAAGCACGCAGAAGTCAATGGGAGATAATAGCAAGGGATAGGGTACGATTTCAGAGACGAATAAGCTACGTGGAAAATGTAATCGCTCCAGTTTTGAAAGAAGAGTATAGAGAGGGTATCTATAATACACGTTTTAAAAGTGGTGGGGGTATAGTTTAAATAGTCACATCAGTCGCTTACCGTCAGTTACAAAAATGGGTTCAATCAAAGTGGGTTGGCAACATTACTACCCAGTAATTGGGTTCTTGAAACAACAGATAAGGGTGAAATTAAATTTTCGCGTTATAAAACGCACAATATGGGTTCCGGGGTGTGCACTCCCAGGCTGCAAGGTAGTACAGGGGCCCGGGTCGGTCTAGCCAACATGACCTGGCTGCCCTATCAACTTGCGAAAATCTCGCTTATGCCGTAATGCCAGGTGGCGCCTGGACCGGGAACCTTGCGGTATAATGCGGGGGGCTCCGTCGAGGCCACCAGAGTCGGGTTCTTTGGAATCCTTTGGCTGTTGCTGGTTCCTTAAACTGTCAAACAGTTAATGGATTGGAAAACACACACACTATACTTACACACATACTTAAACAAAATTAAAATTATGATGATGAGTGATGATAAAACAAACAACGTTTCAAAAGTGCCCCTTGAAGCAACGGAGTTTCCCGGCTCCACCCCCTTTTGTCTACAACTAGTCCTTTTGTTATATCAAAGGTTATCTACGGACTTATAGGTAGAACGAAGATAGTTAAGAGAATACAAGGCATGATATTGATAGAGACTGTATCTAACGCTCAATCGCAGAGATTGTTAGAAGTTTCCCGCTTTGGTGATTATGAGGTTAAAGTGTATCCTCATATGTCACTGAATACATCTAAAGGAGTAGTTTACTGTCGGGATTTCCTAAATTGCACGTTGGAAGAGATAAAAGAGGGTTTAAAACATGAAGGTGTTATAGAAGTTAAACGAATTAAAAGCAGGAGGAATGGAGAACTTGTCGATACTCCTAATCATATCCTTACGTTTAACACACCTAAGTTACCGAGAAGCATTACCGCAGTCTTTTACCATTTAAATGTAAGACCCTATATACCCCCTCATGTCCGTTGTTATAGGTGTCAGTCGTTTGGTCATGTATCCTCTGGTTGTGATAAATCTGAATTATGTATCTGTGGTAATCCCTCACATAGAGGTGAACCTTGTACGCAACCCTTTAGCTGCCCTAACTGTAAAGATAATCATTCTGCGACATCAAGGTCATGTCCGGTATTCAAGCAAGAGATGCGAATACAGGAAATTAGAACTGTTCATAGGGTATCATATACGGAAGCAAAACGTATGTCTAATTCCTTCACTGTCCCATCCCGATCCTATGCTCAAGTTACCACCCAATTAGAAGCAGATCCTTTACGTACACTAATTCCTGAAATTAGAGGTATTATTAAAAAAGAACTGGCAAAGCTAACTAATGCTCTCTTAGTAAGAAGAACTACTACCTCCGAAATCGCCAGCAGTGATGAAGAGAGAAATAATAGTCAAATATCTACTCCAAAAGTAAATTCAACTATAGTAACAGCTTCTACAAGTACAGTAATTGATGCTACCACTGGTGTAAAAGATAAAAGGAAATTTTCACAACTAAGTAATAATACAGAAGATGAACGAACTATCGAATCAAGCCTGGAGTCCATCGAATGGACGATATTAAATAAAGTAAAAAAGAAAAAACGAGGCTGGCCGAAAGGCAAACCCCGTAGAGGTACATCTTAAAATATTTATCTACAATGGATTATAATACATTTATCTTACAGTGGAATTGTCGTGGATTTTTTAACAAATTAAGTTCAATTCAATTATTAGTTTCAAAATATAACCCTGACTGCCTCTGCATACAAGAAACTAAATTTAATTACAATCAGAACTACGAACTAAAGAACTATTTTCTACTACGAAAGGATGCTACAGATGGAGAACGTGCTCATGGAGGCGTTGCCTTGCTCATAAAAGAAAATATACCTTACAGCAACTTGTTACTTAACACCGAACTGCAAGCCATCGCAATGCGTATAACTTATCCAAAGCCTCTTACTATCTGTAATATATATTTCCCAAGCGCACCATGGAGTACTGAGGAGTTCAAAGATCTGGTCAGTCAGTTACCCCATCCCTATGTAATTTGTGGGGATTTTAACTCACACAGCTTCACGTGGGGGTCTTATAAAAACGATAGACAGGGTAGGGCTGTTGAGGACCTAGTTGACAGACTGGATATATGTCTTCTTAATAATGGTAATCCAACACACTTCGATGTATCGACTGGACAGTTCAGTGCTATCGATTTAACTCTCTGCACTCCATCTTTATCGACAACTTTAGTTTTTCCTACGGACCCAGATCTACACTTTAGTGATCATTTTCCGATTATTATTAAAAAACCTAGTTCTGTCAACGCTCCCACGGCAATTCCACAAAAATGGATTTTAAACAAAGCTGATTGGAATGCATATAAAGAATGTGTAGACACGTTGATGGCCTCATCTAATACAGAATTAACGATGCCCGACATCACCAATTTCATAGTAGAAGCAGCAACAGTACATGTCCCAAAAACAAAAAGTATTCCACACAGACGAGTAGTTCCATGGTGGAACGAGCAAATCCGGTCTCTTGTTGCTGAAAAGAAACGAGCACTCAATCTTCTAAAAAGAAACACTACTATTGACAACTTAATAAACTTTAAAAGAGCTCGGGCAAAATGCCGGAAAACCATCCAAGCAAATCGTGGCAGGAATATGTATCTAGTATTTCCACTTCTACTGATGTTGGTGAAGTGTGGAAACGAATACGAGCCATTGCTGGAAACCGTAGTTGCTTCAATATTACTTTAAATATAAATGATGAAATCATAAGTGATCAACAAGATGTTGCTAACCATCTAGCGCAGCATTTTGCACAGTTGTGCAATATAGAGGCAGCTCAAGTCAATAACGAGGATGATTTCATAGATTTCAATACACCGCAAGAACATGAATACAACCGTCTCTTTTGTATTGACGAACTAAACGAGGCACTTGGAAAAAGCAACAACACAGCACCAGGCAGTGATGGCGTCGTAAATGCATTTTTTCAGCATCTATCTGAAAACGCAAAAATTGGTTTGTTAAATATATATAATAACATATGGAAAACTGGTATTTTACCAGAATCGTGGAAAGAAGCCGCTATAATCCCCATATTGAAGCCAGGAAAAATACCAACAAGCCCATCAAGCTTTAGACCAATCTCTCTTACAAGTTGCATCTGTAAATTAATGGAACGGATGGTTACCAATAGATTATCATGGCTGCTTGAATCTAGAAAATTGTTAAGCAAGTGTCAATTCGGATTCCGTAGAGAACACTCTACGACAGATGCGTTAGTGTATATTGAAAATGCTGTTCAAGGAAGTTTTCTTGCAGGTCTTCGCCTAACAGCTATTTTTATAGATTTGAAAAGTGCATTTGATACTGCCAGGCACAGTACAATATTAGAACAACTAAATAAATGGGGAATAAAAGGATACTTACCTAAATTCGTAAAGTCGTTCCTTGACAACAGAGTCATTAGAGTCAGAGTTGGCAATGTTTTATCTGAAAATTATAATATTAAAAACGGGACTCCACAAGGTTCCTCGCTAAGTGCCACTCTGTTTATAATAGCGATACAAGGACTGTTAGAATCCATCGACACAGCTGTTCGATACTGTGCCTACGGAGATGATATCGTAATATTTACTTTTGGACAATCTTTCAACAATATTGAAGAAATTTTACAAAATGCACTCTCTAAGCTATCCTCGGAGGCCACTAATAGAGGTCTTCAAATTTCAACTGAGAAAACGGTCTCGCTACATTTCTGTCGCAAACGAAGCACCTGTCAACAGGAACACAACTTTCAGATGAATTCGGTACCTATTAAAAACGTAGATAATTTTTGTTATTTAGGCCTAATATTTGACTCTAAACTTACCTGGACGCTACACATCAGTAAACTGAAAGCCCGTTGTAATAGTATCTTAAATATACTTAGATGCTTGTCAAACCTAAACTGGGGATCTGACCAACAGACACTGCTGATGCTGTACAGATCTTTGGTTCTATCTCGAGTCGATTATGGTTGTGTGGTATATTCCTCTGCCAGACCATCCCGTTTGAGTATTTTAAACACAATACATAACATGGGAATACGCTATATAATGGGGGCCTTTGTAACAAGCCCAGCAGACAGTTTATGCGTAGAATCTGGGTTAGAGCCTTTATGGCTACGCCGTCAAAGGTTACTATTGAACTATCGTGTCGCGGCATTATATCGCACGCATAACCATATTCGATCGTCCTTAGTCAGCAGCGCTCTATTGGACCTCTATCAAGTACAGGATACGCGTACTAGACCGGCGACCGTTAGATCCATCGTCACTTCTAGGGTATGGGAAATCCCCGAAGCTGGTTTATATTTAAATGCCTACCCCAAAACTTCGCCATGGACCGTACCAGCAATAGATATTCGTTTCGATCTTCGGAAATATAATAAATCTGAAACAGCTGGTAACGTCATTAAAATGGACTTTTTAAATATTCTCGATACATACGGTCAGTGCAACGTATTTTATACCGATGGGTCTAAAACAGAGTCAGGAGCGGGGTGCGCCGTAGTCAACGGCAATAATATATCTACATGGTCACTTCCACATACTGTAAGTGTTTTTACATGCGAAATATATGCTTTATTGCAAGCGTTAAGTATATGTCGAGAATCAACGTCCGATATTCATGTAATTTGCACAGATTCTTTGTCTTCTCTGTTAGCAATAAGTAACAAATTTAACAACGAAGCTATAGTACAAGACATACACACCTTACTATCAAAACTAATAAGTGAAGGCAAACAGATAGTGTGGATTTGGATACCAAGTCACATTGGCATCTCTGGAAATGAGAAAGCAGATCAAGCTGCAAAATCTGCAGCAGCTCGGATTCAGAATGATGTAAATGTGATTTGCCCAAAAGACGCAAGAACATACATAAAGCAAAAATCAGAACTTCAGTGGCAAGCGTCGTGGAATACAAAGACTACCGCTCTAAAAGATATAAAACCGAGTGTCAAGTTACAACAATCTGAGATTACACTTACACGTATGGAACAAGCAATAATAAGTCGATTAAGAATAGGTCACACCCGATTAACTTCTACCTTTCTATTAACAGAGGGAAGCAGGCCTAATTGTCCTACGTGTATAACTCCACTTACTGTCGAACACATCCTTATCGAATGTAATGAATACACCAACCAGAGAAGAACTTGTGGTTTATCTGATACTCTACCAGAAATTTTGAACAATAATAAAGAAAGTATTTTAAAGTTACTAAAATATCTACGTTCTACAAACCTAATTTCTAAACTGTAAAACTTATTAGTCTGTGATAAAAACTATTATCTGTGATATTTTATATATTCGAATTACGTTTATTTACTTACAAAACTTATATTAGCCAGTTTTATCTATTTTACCTATTTATATACTTTTTTTATAGTTTTATCAATGTTTTGTATGGTATCCTATTATATATTTTCGTTGGTGCTAATTGTGTCTATTGTTGTAGTAATTTGTTATTTATATTTATTGTTCGTACCGATTTGTTACAATAAGTAAATAAGTGTAATAAACTTTTCATTCCTTTAATTAGGAATGAAAAGTTTATTACACTTATTAAACATCCATATATAATATAAAATACTACTAATTTATTTATCAAGCTTGAAGGTATTAAATGAAGTGTTGCTTTTAGCAATCTGTGTTCGTATTTCGTTCATTGAATACGAAATAAATATTTGCATCAGTGGCGTGCGGTGAGAATCTAGGCTAAGGAAGCAACCACGATTTTAATTTTAATATATTTAGGTACAGGCGCGGATTCACAAGGAGGGGATGGGGGAAAACCTCCCCCCCAAATTTAGAAATAAGTATACATAGAATAGAAACAAATAATGTTTGTTTAATTATATTTATTAAAACAATTATTTTTTCAAAAATTTTCCCCTCAAAATAATTCTCTGGATACGCCCCTGCTAGGTACAATAAAAAACAGTGTTATAATTATTAAGCTTAAAAGTCTTTTAAAGAAGAACTTTTACGCTTTAGTAGTATTCTTTTGCTCTATAATGATTAATCGGAATGGTAATTTTTTTAGCACATCTCGTTCTTTTGAATACTGATTAAGCCCCACCTAGTAAGATATTTTTAGCATGATTGGTAATCCCCTTACCCCTTTGAATCGTAGAAATTCTGTGATTGACATGATTGAATCATAAAAAGTGCTGTGACCAAACTTGTAACTATTGCAAACGTTCTTTTATGCCAAAGCATTTTCAAATTCTTATGATTGTTTAGATTTAATCACAATGTGCAAAAGATTACGTCTTTTATACTTATGGAATTTGTTGACTATTATTCTTTATTTAAAAAATAGTACTACTATTTATTTATAATGCAACTCGATTTTCCGGTCTTTTTTAGCAAAATACTTGGTGCCGGTTTCAATCTTCGTTGTTAAATTTAAAAGTTCTGGTTTTGGTTTGGTCTTTCTCAACAATTTGTAATTCCCTCCGAAACTGTATGAAGAAAATTCTTTATTTAATAATAATAACAATTTACAAATTGAACAACAAAATTGTTGCTATTTGGATGTATCGGAAGCACTCGAACCTTCCACCGAAGCAGCTGAATTTGCAGTCATGACGATAAAGCAAGTTTAAATGTTGCATACAGAACAAACTAAATAGAATTATTTGTCTTTAAAAAAATTCCAACTTATATAAATTGAAATAATAAGATGTTTCAAAATACTTTACATTGCTTAAGTAACATTTAACAAACACGAAAAATCGAAGAAATAACCAAATAATAATAATAATAAACATCCAAGCCAGTCTCGGTGGATTAGTGGTTTGCATGTTTGCTTCATAACCCAAAGATCGCAGATTCGATCTCCGGCCGAGCTGGTAATTTTTCATAGCGGAAAAACTTAAAACATGCTTTGTTTTCGGATAGGAAGTAAAACTGTAGGTCCCGTGTCAATGCGATGTTTGGCACGATAAAGATCCATACTGGGGGTGGAATTCCCCCAGATTCGGCTAAATTCTAGTAGGGTCGGCCAAATGATCATAGTAATCGGTGCCATGAGATACGAAAGATGCTCCGCCATCCTGATTCCTCGCCCAAAAATAAATAAATAAAAATAAACATCTGATCACGGAGCACGCTAATAAAAATAACTCGACCTTATACGATGTTAACTGTAACCCACAACGAAAGAAAGAAGTGCAGTAAGCAACGAAATCAGTGCTTATATGCAGTGTATGTAACACATTTGAATCGGTATTACCTTTCCGCGCAAGCTATGAGCCTAATTTTAAATAGTACTCTAATTATACTTTTTGCTGTACGGAATTGATATTGAGCTTTAAGTTGATGAAATATTACAAATTTAAATAAACGATAGCCATAATTTTATAAAAATATTTTTGTTAGCATTGTTTTTTAATTTTAATAAATTCTTAAGGGAAGCATTGCTTCCCTTGCTTCCATGGACCGCACGCCACTGATTTGCATCGTCCATTATCTGTCGATCAGCCACAATGCGGGAACAACTTCTGAATTCAAATAAGGGCGTCCGTCTATATGCAGATCTAAATGTTTTAAAACTAAGATGAATTGCGCTGTATTATATAGGGAACCGTCTGATGTAAATATCAAAAGGCAAAGAGGATTTATATTTCAAATTGATTTGAATATAACAACTAGAAGGTTTTCTTAAAATTATTTTTGTATATGTAGAGTAAAATTTTTCGGTGTAAAATCACTGAATAAACTAGGAGTTTACAAAACGATTTATATGATTCAAGATTTAAAGTTTCGTGATTTGAAGTTTGTTGATACATCTTTCACTTTCAAGTTTCGCGGTTTCAAGATTTCAATCAGTGAGTCTCCGATATCGAAACACTTACAGACTTAGAATCAGAAATCTTTGAACGCCAAAGAATGTAACATACTTTTACAGTTTTTGTTTGTTGTAAAATTATAATGTTTCTAGCTTAGAATTTCAGAATTTAAGTAATGTTCAAAAATTTGCAAATCTCGGGGCATTAAATGTAACGTTTTACTTGAAGTTTGATCCATTGTAGTTGTTAAGCAATCGTTTTGGATTTGGTTGTGGCATAATTTTAAAGATTTTTTTAGCCAAAATAGATACTTGTTTGCACCTTTTTTAATCAAATGGCGAATTAAAGGATAACCTTTTTATAATCTTTGGAAAGAAGTTCCTGGTTATTACTGACTATAGTTACTTTTCACATTAAGAAAGTTATTGGCCGACCTTTGTTTATGTAACAATCTAATTTAAATTTATTTATTATAGGTTCTTTTTTCTGGACTGTTGTTTCACTCCTCATACATTGTTTTTAAGATTATAATTAGATCGAATGGGATTGCAATGATCATTTGTCTCTGATCAAGGATTTGGGAAATCACATTTAAGACATCATTAAATAGTCGGGGCATTGATATTACGGAATTTATTTTCAGTCTTCATTCAAGCTGTTATTTTTGTTTGCTTGAGAATTAAAAAACCGTAAGTGACAGTCTTTAAGTTGTTTGAGTTAAAAGTTTTAAGTATAATTTTATTTGGAACAAATAGTGACATTTAAACAATTTATATTACTTCAACTATCTGAAGAAAATTAGAAATTCCTGATAGCTGGAAAATGTTTTTACAAAATTTAAGCTGTTTTGTTTTTAAATAAATATTAAATCTTTAAATAAAAATATTTTATGTGCCTAAGGTTTTAACCACTTTTCTTCATTTAACTGCATCTCCTATTTTATATTCATGTTTGCTAACGATAATACATTTTATTTCGGGTATCTGAAAAACAAACTTTTAAAAGTCGCTTCATTTCACCGCGGGGGCGCAAACATCATTGCATATTTCCTCATCTTATCTTTCAGGTTGCACCGCTGTATAAGTTTAAAGCTTCAATGGAATTTGTAAGATAATGGTCTTGTCCGTCTTCTTATCTAATGGCAAATAAAAGTAGAAAGAACTCGACAAGAAAGAAAAATAAATAAGATTTACATCCAATCTAGCAAACCAGGAAAGTGTTTTGAAGCGACACGGTTAGTTTATTCGTTGCAGCATTGCAATACTTAGTTCCCTTAAGTGCAAATAGGGTTAATTGAAATTTTATTATGCTATTAAAAGTTGTTTATCCATGTTTAATTTTCGGAAAACTTTAATGCATTCAGTAAATAAATAGATTTTCGCGCATCCCAGAATAATTTACACTGTGTTCCTTACATTGTAATTACTTTAAAACAATTTTTTTTTACGAAAATATTCAAATTTGTCTTTAGGCACTGTACTGCAATGACTTAGTAACCCAGACTAATAACTTTAATGTCAACTGAAGAAGAAATAACATACAAGTTGCGCCACAAAGTCATATGTGTTATTGTATAAGGTGCATCCGCATCACGTATCTTCTAACATGCACACACGTACGGATGTTATTTCTTTTTAGAAGCACACAGTTGGTCATAAATAATAAACAAAATTAAACAAAAGCAGTAAAAACGAAATTGCCAACTTTGTACCTGAAGTGTAAGAGTTTTATGTTTTGTTTATCTTATATTCTATTAAAGCAATACAAATAAATAGGGAATGAGATAGGGGGAAGTTTTTAAAAATTAAACCACTTAGTATATGATTAAAATGCATAAAATATAAAATAAGATTTACAAAAATAAAATAAAATTTACAAATCAGTTCAAATTCAGTGGATTCTTAACAATTATATGTTCTCTAATATCTCATTTGAAAATAACTCATTAGTTATGCAGCTATTAAAAGGCTCTTTTTAAGATGAGTTGTTTATATGAGCAATTTGTAATTCCTTCTTTAACTTTTTCAATGCTTGTTTATCTGCCTTTGATGATTTTTATTTGCTTTTAAGATTTTTCACATCCTTTTCCTATTTTCCTATTTTCTGAAATTCTTTGCTTTAAAGGAGGGAAAATTTCCGAAGTGTTTTGTGTAAAACAATTTAAATTTTAGTCTGACTTTTTCTCTACAGTCTGACGTTTGTATGTGAAATAATTTAAATAATATTGAAGGAGGATTGTTAGAAGATTTTTCCCTGTATCAAAGCAATCCATGATCCGAAGCACTGCATTAGTTGATAATCATTGATTGATTAAGTTCTGCAGATTTGATTAAAAGAAAGAAAAAGACTAAAGATGTCAGGTAGCCTTTAAAGATTTTGTCTCTAGGTTTTTCTGAAGCAAGTAATATTTTATTTCACATAAGCTTAAAGGGGTAATTCATGCTATCTACAAAAATACCAGACTAAGAGATTATTCTCTAGTACAAACTTTGTCAGGAAAAACTTTTTTCATGGACGGTTCTTCCTATGAAAGATATAACACTTGCACAAGAACCTGCTACATATTGTTTCTTAATGGTATGTGAATGAACCAAAATGGTCTAGCGAACGACTCTGATAAAAGATTTTTATTTAAAACATTCATGCATAGTCCATAAATAAATTAAAATAAACTACAAGTCGGGTAAACTATAGCATAAGCAAAAAGCCTATTAATTCGTTTAAACTAAAATGAAAACTTGAACTGCAATAATTTTTGAAAAACAATCACATTGCTTATCATTGCTTTAGATTACTTTTAAATTATGAATATTTAATTACAATTCTGTATAATAATTAATAATATCGACATTTCATAATTCTACTCAATGAGGGAAAATTCAGCAAAATTACAGTCGACGTCGCCAACACTACCACTGTACAACATCCAACTCAGGACTTAATTTTGAAATGTGAGAATGTTCCGACAATCAATCCAGCAATATCTTATCCAACGATAGCCTTCATAGTGTAGTGACTAGCGTGCTGGACTCTCAACCAAGTGGTCCAAGATCGACTCCAGGTGCGGGATAATTTCGCTAAGGTTTTCTGCAGTTTTTCATTAGATGTAACACAAATGTTACCAGAACTCTCAATTTTCTCCCTACTTCTAACCAATTATGGAATATCATTAATGAAATAGGAAATTCACAAAACGAGAAGAAAACAGTAGACTGTATCAAGGATACCAGTGATAATGAAATAATCAATCCAAAAGACATAGCAGACTACTTTAACTATACATTCATTAAAATGGGCGAAACACTGGCAAGAAACATAACATCTGACCCTAATTATCAACCTCTGACGCAAACATTACATAACAGTTTCGTTTTGCTCAGAACTGACAAAAATGAAATCAAAAACACAATTTCACAACTTAAGTGTAAGAAATCTCCTGGAAATGATAACATTCGACCCGAAGTATTAAAGCAAATCTCAAAATACATTGAAGAACCACTAGCATATGCATTCAATAAATGCATAGACAGCGGAGTATGGCCAACTACCTTCAAAAAGAATATTGTAATACCTGTATTTAAAAAGGGTGATACTACTCTCCCTACCAACTACCGAACTATCTCCTTAATAACTTTTCTGTCAAAAGTCTTCGAAACGCTAATCGAAAACCGTCTCCAAAATTTTTTAAGTAAACACAACTTGCTTTCACCACAACAATATGGATTCAGAAGACAAAGATCAACTGAAGATGCTATACTGGAACTTACAAAAAAGATCTATAGTGCTCTGGATAACAGTAAACCTTGTTTATGTATATTCTTAGATCTTTCAAAGGCCTTCGACACAGTCAGCCATAGCTTACTACTTGAAACGCTAGAACAAATTGGTATAAGAGGAGTAGTACGACAATTTTTTAAAAGTTACTTATCAGGTAGATCTCAATTTGTAAAAAATAACAAAACAGATAGTGAGACAATGGAGATAAAATATGGTGTTCCACAAGGATCAGTTTTAGGACCCGTACTGTTTAATGTGTATATAAACGGCCTTTTCTCTGTTGAGAGTAAAGGAGAAATAATGGGATTCGCTGACGATACTGCCATTTTCTACTCTGAGGACACGTGGCAAACCTTAAAAGAAACAGTAGAATCAGATTTCCCAAAAATCAAAGATTGGCTAAATTATAGACTATTGACATTAAATGTGGACAAAACTCACTACCTACCCTTCCACTGCAATTCATCTTCAGCACCTTCTTTCAACACATTACATTTTTCCACGAATATCCAAAAGTATACAATTAAATCAGTCACCAATACCAAGTACCTGGGAATATATTTTGACCAATATATGAGGTGGGATATACACATTCAATTTACTTGTAATAAACTACGAATGATGTTGCCAAGATTTCGATTCCTTACCACGATTTTGATTTACAAGCAGCTAAAACTCCTTTATCAAGCACTGGTTGAAAGTCACCTCCGATACGGACTTATAGGATAGGGTGGTGCCTTAAAGACACACCTGAATTCTTTAGAGGTTATCCAGACAAGACTTTTGAAAACAATCCTGAAAAAAGATTACACGTACTCATCTAATTTACTTTTCAAAGAAGCAAATGTATTCAATATACGACAACTTTATTTTTTCAAAGTTGTTTCTCTATACCACAAGAAGAAACATTTTCATCTACAGAGACATACGTACAACACCCGACAAAGACTTCATACGGTACCTCAAATGCAGAAATCAATTGGTCAACGCTCGTACATTTACCTTGCTCCAAAGTTTTACAATATAATTCCTGAAAGCATAAAAGTGATCACTAATATACATCAATTTAATCCAGCATTAAAGCAATTTGTATCTGAACAGCAATTGGTGTGTAATGCATTTCACTAAGAAGATCCAGACAACATGATGCGCATGCTTCGTTTTAAAGCCTTATTTTTTTATTATTATTTATTATCAATTTAAGTATGTTACCTTAAAGAAAATAAAAGCAAAAAATAAGTATTTATAGTGATATAATTATTAATAATATTAAATATTAATATAATAATTAAGTAGTTTTTTTACAAGTAATAAGATTTATAAGTAAATTACTAAAAAGAAAATATGTATATTGTTTAAGCATATAGTATATACCTAAATATAGTATTAGATGTATACACAGTAGAGTTAGTTTACAAATACTTTTATCATTCTTTTCCCTCGAAACAAGCGTCAACTCGCTTATCGAGTATTTAATATTTATTATTTTTAGTAGATTTAATCTTCAGTGAAGAAAATGTATGTATGTTATATTATCTATAATAAATATTATTATTATTATTATTATTATTATTATTATATATGCATTGCGCATGCAGTCCTATGTTTACAGTAACGCCATAAAACTTGAATTTTTGGAGAGTAACTTCATAATTATGTAGTGGCAAACCTGTTTTTTACTGTCAGATATGCGCTCTTGCGATTTCAACTAACAATTATTACAAAAATCAAAATAAATCGATCACTTAAAATCATGCTGACATAGCATTACGTTTATTTACTAACTAATCTTATTTTAAACTACAAAAGATGTTGAAATGTTTGCCTTCTTCAATGCACAGTGCAACACGTCTGTTCATGTTATCAAACACTTTCTGTAGAAGGTGAGGTGTAACGTTATCACATTCTTTCACAAGTTTTGTTGTAAATCTTCTAGAGTATATGCAGCGGTGTCTTAAGAATGGTGTTTAACCATGAGCCACATAGGGTCGGGCCGTCGGGCATTATCCTGCTGAAAGTAACCGTATTGCAGTTCCTTGTCGTCGACTTGATCGATAAACCAATTCAGAATGGTGTTCTAGTATCTTTTGGTAGTGATAGCCTCTTCAAAAAAATGAGACCGACCAATATCCTTCGCAAAAGAGCTAGTCAAATGACGCTTTTGTGCCAGTTTGGCATTTGAGATGTTACTGTTATGTTCTTATAAGATACCCTTCGACAACGTTCATTAATATAAAAGACGAGAAAAAACAATTTTCATAGCTATGAAGGACTACCATGAACCTACGAGCCTTGAATTATGGAGTAATCATGCAAACTATTAATCTATCGAGACTGGCTAAACCTAAGGGCTAAACAATTGGGACGCACCTATACTTTCGGATTAAAAATCGCACTTTTTATCATGTAAAATAAGGGAGATATGAGCATTTATAAAAATCTTAATAACGACGTTTCTACCAATACAACCGGGGCGTCGGCGTCGGAGTGGCGATGTTCTGTCTAATGCATTCCTGACTGGTAGCAACTACGTCATCACCCCACAGGACAACATGTTTACAAGCGTTTCTCTTGTAACGATATGTATTTTAAACAGACCATTTTGGTAAATCAATTTCTTTTATTTTTGACTATTTATAACCTGCTAAATAAAATAAAATACTACATAAATAACCCAAATACACCTCAATGACTTAAGGGGGCCTCTAACAGCCATCATGTAGGGCATGTGAAAGAGGAGATCTGTAACGAAAAAAAAAGATTTTTACACACCCATTGTTGAGGTATGTTAATGAGATATTTTGTAATATCGCAGTAATATTGCACAATTTTTTTAATATTGCATAAATATTATAGAAATATTGGTTTCAATTGCAACATAAATATTGAAAAATATTACACCCAGTGCAGTCAAATTAAAAAATAGCGTAGGAAAGTTCAGTTGAAGTCATTGGATTTTTACATAAGTCTTCCTTGAGGGCTGTTAAATAACCTCCTAAAAGCCACCGCCTGTAGGTGGTGAGCTCGAAGAGATAATGAGGGTTAACCACGCACGTTTGAAAGTCCATTGGTTCTCCTTTCCAAAAGGACCATACTTATCATGGTTATTATACAGGGTATGGTTTTATCAGCTCTTAATGTGAATACTGCATGTTATTTAAATCTCCGAAAATACGCTATATCATTTCTGGATAAACCGGAAGTGGGCAAAAAACGGCTACTCAGAAGAAACTTAAAAAACTAAGAAGCAGACTGGCGAAGATCGCATTACATTATCTCAGTTAGTTCAAAAGCTATATAGGTATATAAAGAGTCAAAATATAACGGGACACTCGGTATAATTCCACATGAATACAACACAACATTATTACTTATGTTAACCAAAACAAAAACAAAAAATATACACAAAAAATGATGTTACCAAGGCTGTACGTGTTAAAAATCTATATACCGAAGTATGAATTTTTCCTGCTTTCCGTACTGTGTAACTCCAAAACTGTTAATTATAGAGCATTGTAGCCACAGAGACTTTTGATCAGAATAATGTAAACTAACACGTATCACAATTTCAGCTAATTTGACCAGTATCCAATATCCGTAAGAAACGCGTGGGGTTCTTTGCACAACGGCACTCATTAGGCTTGGTGCGGCCCTTTACACAATATCCCGCAATCTGCATCAATTAATTATTTACTAATATTGTTAATGCTAGTTGTTAGGCTAATTCTTATGCATTTTCTGTTACATGCTTATTAAAAATAATTATTAAGATTGTTTGATTAAAAAAGTAAAAATTCTAATAAAACGAACAAATATAACACACCTTTATTCCTCATCAGAAATTTAAAATCGTGTATTAGGATAGCAGAAAAGGGTGAAGGTGGTTTGCTGCTCTCCTGATAGCTACATTTACATATTGGTTGCACCCGTATGTATGACATTCATGACACAATCTGTAATATCATCATTAATAGTGCTACTAGTTAACAGATGGCGTCCAGTTGTTACAAATTTCAAAAATGTATTTTAAGTTATTTTATAACAATTTAACAATAACAATTATAACAATAAATTGTACGAGCCTCAATATATATTGCAACAGGAAACATATGCACTTCCTCTTAAAGCCAAAAGACAATTTGAATGTAAAATATGTAATTATAGATGTTCATTAAAAGGAAATCTCAAAAAACACATGCTTACTCACAGCGGCGAGAAGCCATTTAAATGTACTTTATGTTATTATAAATGTTCATTAAAAAGTATCCTCAATAGACACATGCTTACTCACAGTAGTGAGAAACCGTTTGAGTGTAATTTGTGTAGTTGCAGGTTTTTACGAAAAAATCATCTTGAACAACACCTGTTTATTCATGATACTGATAAACCATTTACGTGTAATCTATGTGATTATAGATGCTCACGAAAAGGTTTGAATGTAAATTATGCAGTTATAAATTTTCATTGAAAAGTAAACTCAAAAGGCACATGTTTAGTCATAGTGGTGAGAAACCATTTGAATGCAGTTTATGTGGTCATAAATGTTCACAAAAAAACGATCTCAAAAGACATATTCTCATTCATGATAATAAGAAACCATTTGGATGTAGTTTATGTGATTATAGAAGTTCACAAAAAAGTAATCTTAAAGCACATGTGCTCACTCATAGTGGCGAGAAATCATTTCAATGTAATATATGTAATGTAAAATATTCAGCACAGTCCACTATCAAGAGACACTTGCTCACTCATAGTGGTGAGCAATCATTCGAGTGTTGTTTATGTGATTATAAATGTTCACAAAAGGGTAATCTTAAAAGACATATTAATACTCACAATAGTGAGCTGCATTTGAATGTAATTTATGTGATTATAAATGTTCACAAAAACGTTACCTCAAGAGACATATGGTCATTCGTAGAGGTTAGCAGCCTTTTGAATGTAGTTTATGTAATTATAAATGTTCACAGAAAAATGATCTCAAAAAACACATTCTCATTCATAGTAATGAGAAACCATTCAATTGCTGTTTATGTGATTATAAATGTTCACAAAAAAGTCATCTGAAAGTACACATGCTCACTCATAGTGATGAGAAGTCGTGTGAATGTAATGTATGCAATTTTAAGTGTTCGGTGCAGTCTACTCTCAAGACCCACCTTCTCACTCATAGCGATGGTCAACCATTTGAATGTAATTTATGTGAATATAAATGTTTACAAAAGCGTTATCTTAAGAGACACATGCTCAGTCATAGTGGTGAGCAACCTTTTGTTTGTAATTTACGTGATTATAAATCTTCACAGAAATCTAGACTCGCAAAACACATAGTCACTCATAGTAGTGAGACACGATTAGAATGTAATATACATGAAGAAATTTAAATTGCATGTTGAGCATGCAATAAAAATAGACACAAGTGTGTGTAACCTACCAAGAACATATTTAGGGTTTCCACGCATCTAAATTTGGTAAGACAGTCCTTCATTTGAACAATTTGTCATTCAACTGATGATATTGATCAATTCCTAGAAAACCTAAGCGTCATAGTTGATCAATGAGCAAATGGTACAATTTTTCGGTCTGTTTCCTGTGAGGTAGTTTGTAAGATATAGGTTTATTGGACGAAATCAGAAAATTGGAAGGTTTGGATTTTCTGATCAGATGATGGAGAATTATTGGTGTTCTTCAAATAAAAAAATGGTAGATTCAAAACAATTTTACATTTGCTCAGTCTGGCAATTGTAAATAATAAATTATTTTGCTTATTATAATATATATTAGCAAACACCATCGGTTCTTCTAACCTTTAAAAATGTAATTCACTTAATTAATATAATAATAACATGGGTACAAACCTTAAAATTGTTTTCATAGCAAAAGAGAGCTGCTTTTATGCCAGGTGTTTTCTTCGCTTCAACTAACAATATGCACCGCATAGTGGCGCTAGCTATCAGGATCACTCTGTAGCATACAAACCCTGAACAAGCTCGTTATATTATATATGGATGTTTAATAAGTGTAATAAACTTTTCATTCCTAATTAAAGGAATGAAAAGTTTATTACACTTATTTACTTATTGTAACAAATCAGTACGAACAATAAATATAAATAACAAATTACTACAACAATAGACACAATTAGCACGAACGAAAATATATAATAGGATACCATACAAAACATTGATAAAACTATAAAAAAAGTATTGTAACGAAGTATAAAATAAAAGAAAAAACTCATAACAAAATTAAATCAATTCATTATTCTAAAAATTTATTATTCCAAAAATATGTTACAACAATTATTACAGAACTCATTTCTAAATTATTTGACCCAGTAATAAAGATAAACAAATTGATTTCAAGTATGACATGAAGTTACTCTGCAATTTGTAAAGTGTGTCATAATACTAGCACAGCATTATTGCTCACAAAAGTAAGTAATGCTGACTCTAGCATTATGACACTGCCCTGATTAATTGGGACAAGTTGGCCATCCTTGATTGCAAGAAGAAATGATAGTAGGGATGAAGAGTCAAGATGGAAAGTGACAATCGAAAAGGATAGTCAGTTAGATGGTGAAACAAAAGCAGTAAAGTCCTTCTCGATTGTCATACCAAGTGTGAGGGAAATGGCCCTAGAATTTATAATTAGTTGGTAAGTGAAAATTGTGTTAATTATATTTAGGATTAGTCTTAGTTATGTGTTAAGTAAATTTAAGAAATAAAATCAATAGATTAGATAAAGAGTGAGTGCATTTATTTTTATTCATAACATGGTGGAGACAAATAAGAACGAAGCGAGGCTAGCTTCGTAACAATAAAGTTATCATTCGTAACATGGTGGAGGTGCCGAGTTCTTGTTCCGTTGTTGAAGATTCTTCACAATCTTCAACAGACACCTCTTGCATAGTGCATTAGTTAATTCTAAAACAAAGAAAACAAATTTTAATATTAAGAATCATCGACAGTTTGTTCATAGTTTAATGTTTTTATGCATTTTTTAGTTTAGTGCATTATTTTAAACAATGCACTCAGTATAAATCTGGGAAAATGCACTTACAATTACAATAAAATGAAAATGAATTAAAATAGTGTCATTAAATAGATAGGAAGTTTAGGGTACACTTGCATAACATGAAGTAATTAGTATTAATAAAGTAGTATAATTAAATAGATAGGAAGATTAGGGTACATATTGGTGAAGCATAACAAGAAGTAATTATGGAAATCCCTGGGTATAACCATACATGGTCAAACAGCATCACAAGGGATGGCAAACCCAAGTACTTCAACTGCAGCAGGCAAGGAGTATATGCTGCATCATGCTGCAACAGGCCACCACGATTCGTTAGCAGGAGAACAGAGAGAAATGGGTACTACAGACCCAGATCAAGACACAGAAACCAAATTTAAGAGGATAGGGCTCGTAGGGATAAAATCTTATTAATAAAAGGAAAAAAAATTGTAAGTATAGAATTATGAATTAGAATTGGTTAATTAATTTTATAGGACATTTAACTATAAAAAGGGATGTAGTTATAATAAATAGAGTAGGATGACATTGCATAGATAGGATATAGAAAGAATATACAGCAAAGAATTAAATAAAATTTTTATTCAAAGTGCAATTGGGGAAACTGCATAAGGGAAGAAAATAAGTTTGTTTTAGGACTCTCTTTAGAAGATTCATGACCCAGATGGGACCATAGTGTCCAAGGAACAGCTACAAAATCATTAACATATGAAACAAAATGGATTCTAATAAACGAGGAAGGAAATAGGAAAAAATGTTGTTCGCCAGCAAAGATCTCAGAAGATGAGAAGAAAGTTGTATTAAAAGTTATTTTATTGTTATTTGAAAGCACCTCTTATCTCTGTCCAAAGTGAAGAGCGATCAGTGTAACCTTGAGCAGTATGGATGAAGATTTTCAAGTCATACAATAACCTGCAGTGCCTTAACAGCCTACCTTGGTTGACACCTCTAGGATAGGACCTTGGACTGCATCAGGTGTTGGTTATGTACTGGATCAATTAAAGATAAAAAAGGTAATTATAATTTATGTGTATTATGTATTGAAATGTGCAAAAAATAAGAATAATTTGAATAATAAGAGAGATTAATTGATGAATAGGGATCCCATGACATCACTGCATTGCAAATTATCTAACAGCACTTTGTGTTTAAAGCCGGCAAACAAATTTACATCTTACTAAAAATACAAAATGCTGCGGAAAGAATTTGTAATTCACTGATAGTCAGAAAATATACAAGATGAATGAATGAATAAATGAAGAAATGCACAAATGAAAGTATGTCCACTGAGTAATATGTGGGACAATAGGAAAAAAGATGAATAAAGTACGTCCACTGAGTAATATGTGAGACAATGAGAAATTAGATGAATGAATGTAATTTGAGATATACTTGGACATAGGTGTCAAATTTTGGGATAGAGGATTTAAATGAAATGTGTGAGAAATGATACAAATTTAGGTAAATGACTGATGAGAGCAAATAAAGAGTGAATAGAGTCCAGTTTCAATGTTTAAATTATTAAATTTTAACAAAGATTTATCATGGATAAAACAAATTAGGTTTTTAAGGTTAGCCAAGAAGGCAAGTATAAATTGTTTAAAAATGTAAAACATGTGTTAGATACACCAAATAGTGTAAAACTCTAAACACCTAATTAAGCAATAAAGGTCAAACAATATTCATAAGTATTCCATGTCAAATAATTACCATTTTCAAACCATTAGTTAATAAAATTCTTATAGTGCTTGCATTACTTTTGCTAAAATGTAGTAAGATATATAATTATTAAACATTAACAGAAAAGTTGAAATAGGTAATATTTGAGGTTTAATAGAATAAGTAGGTAATTAATAAAATAATTAAGGAAAAGATATTATAACTCTTTAAGTTAAGATAAAACAAATTTGTAACACACTTGTTTCTTTGCATGAAACAACAATTGCATGGAACTTACCATCTACAAGTGGAGCAGACAACATACCACACAGCACCAAGATCGCATCATCACAAAAAGGGAATAACCATAATGCAACCAATCTAAGGGTGGAAAAAACGCCTTCTGAAGTTCATCACCGATAAACACCAGCTGAAATGTTGCCAATACATTAAAGGAACACAGATAAAATCATACCTACCTATGCCGAAGTCAACAATCCAGTAGACACATGTTTGTCTACATTGTATGAGGAAGCCAGTTACTTCATTACAAATCAGTGTTGGCAATTCAAATCTTCATTTCAAGCAGCATCACTTCACATTCTGGATGGACTGTTCATGAATTTTCATAATTACCGCACATTTAACATGTTCAATGTGCATTGGGATTTGGCATACACATATTGGCACCTGAAGACAAGAAATAATGGATTTTCGTAGAAATCGTTGCGTTGTATTTGCAACGTGTCATACAAATATACAGGATGTCTCAGAAATAAAGGGATTTGAGTTAATGGTAGATAGGTGGAATGGAGTAGAGCAAATTTTCCTTATAAAGTTTGTTCTTCAACTGAATAGTTTTCGAGAAAATGAATTTTAAAGTTTCATTGATTTTCAAGTCCGACTCTGTAACACTAACCTACCTTAATGTACTTAAAAAATGTGATACCATTTGTAGATCTGCGTGCCTTTTAAAAATTGTTATTGTATGTCACGTACAAAAGTAATTTACGATATCTGGACGTCTTAAACGTAAATAAAGTTGTTATTACCTATTAGTAGGTCGAAATATGATCTGCTGTTGTAGGTATGCTTTATTTGTGTTGATATAAACAGATGGTCACGCTGCTTATAATATCAAGTATGTTGTTTAATACTTAATTCGTTTTATAGCAATTCTAACTGTTAATTGATTTTATTTTATTTACTTATTTCTAACGATGTCTTGAGATTAAATACAATTCAAATTCATTGAGGTTTTTCAACCTATACTACTTCAGCATGTACCTACTATTAGTTGTAAGAAAAATAACAAAACACCCGGCCACTGTTGTTTAGTCTATCTTTATTTAGGACGCATTTATGTCTTTATTACTATAATAACAGTTTAAATAGTAAACATTTTTTGCTTGGAATAAACTAAATAGAATGAGATCAGCATACTATTTATTATTAAGCTTCACCAGACACCAGGGCCGTCTTCAGTTTGCTTAGTTTTCCGGGTGCCCACAAATTTTTAGTAAAACATTTTTTTTGAGATAGTGCGGAATTTTATGCATTTTTGGCTTCTTCCATTATTCATATGTTACCCATTAACTCAAAATCCTTTATATTTGGGACACCCTGTATACTTTGGTAAACGACATCAGCTTTTATGTCTAACTTCAGTTAAAGGCATGCATTATTCAATTCTGAATTTGTGATGGACGAAAACAAAAAACTTATTCAACTTACCAGTTCGTGTGTGATTTTGTGCAAAGTTTCTCGAAAAATTGCGTGGAAAAACTTATTCTGTTCACAAATAAAACTGTTCACGTAGAAAGACATTCAAATTTGTTGATCTTGCACTTTTGAATAAGTCGCGTGTGCGCAATAGACAGAATGACTGTAACTCGAAAAATGAAGTGCGTTCCGTAATGTACAGTGGTAGACCATAAAGACAAAGGTTGCGTTCCATGCATAAACTGATAAATATTAGATTTAATAAGTTCTAATTTAAAATTATTAATAGACGTTTTAATGCAAAACTAGATACTGTTAATTTTAATTTGTTATTGTAATCACATCTATTTCCATTTTTTTCTTTTTCATGAAAATTGTGTGTTATAATTATAAGATTTTTTTTAGGATAGGTTTTAAATTAAAATTGTAAAGGGCCAATTCTCAATTCTTTTTGGATGAACAATAATCATTTCAAATTAAGTTAGATCCATATTGATGTATGTATAGACAAACTTGCAATCAGGCTGATGGCTACAGAAGTTAATTGCTGAAGGAGCGGAGTGCGTGCCAGGGGCGTCACGCTTACCAGGCCGGGTCATGTAACGAAGTATAAAATAAAAGAAAAAACTCATAACAAAATTAAATCAATTCATTATTCTAAAAATTTATTATTCCAAAAATATGTTACAACAATTATTACAGAACTCATTTCTAAATTATTTGACCCAGTAATAAAGATAAACAAATTGATTTCAAGTATGACATGAAGCTACTCTGCAATTTGTAAAGTGTGTCATAATACTAGCACAGCATTATTGCTCACAAAAGTAAGTAATGCTGACTCTAGCATTATGACACTGCCCTGATTAATTGGGACAAGTTGGCCATCCTTGATTGCAAGAAGAAATGATAGTAGGGATGAAGAGTCAAGATGGAAAGTGACAATCGAAAAGGATAGTCAGTTAGATGGTGAAACAAAAGCAGTAAAGTCCTTCTCGATTGTCATACCAAGTGTGAGGGAAATGGCCCTAGAATTTATAATTAGTTGGTAAGTGAAAATTGTGTTAATTATATTTAGGATTAGTCTTAGTTATGTGTTAAGTAAATTTAAGAAATAAAATCAATAGATTAGATAAAGAGTGAGTGCATTTATTTTTATTCATAACATGGTGGAGACAAGTAAGAACGAAGCGAGGCTAGCTTCGTAACAATAAAATTATCATTCGTAACAGTATATAAATAGGTAAAATAGATAAAACTGGCTAATATAAGTATTGTAAGTAACTAAACATAATTCGAATATATAAAATATCACAGATAATAGTTTTTATCACAGACTAATAAGTTTTACAGTTTAGAAATTAAGTTTGTAGAACGTAGATATTTTAGTAACTTTAAAATACTTTCTTTATTATTGTTCAAAATTATCAGATAAACCACAAGTTCTTTTCTGGTTGGTGTATTCATTACATTCGATAAGGATGTGTTCGACAGTAAGTGGAGTTATACACGTAGGACAATTAGGCCTACTTCCCTCTGTTAATAGAAAGGTAGAAGTTAATCGGGTGTGACCTATTCTTAATCGACTTATTATTGCTTGTTCCATACGTGTAAGTGTAATCTCAGATTGTTGTAACTTGACACTCGGTTTTATATCTTTTAGAGCGGTAGTCTTTGTATTCCACGACGCTTGCCACTGAAGTTCTGATTTTTGCTTTATGTATGTTCTTGCGTCTTTTGGGCAAATCACATTTACATCATTCTGAATCCGAGCTGCTGCAGATTTTGCAGCTTGATCTGCTTTCTCATTTCCAGAGATGCCAATGTGACTTGGTATCCATATCCACACTATCTGTTTGCCTTCACTTATTAGTTTTGATAGTAAGGTGTGTATGTCTTGTACTATAGCTTCGTTGTTAAATTTGTTACTGATTGCTAACAGAGAAGACAAAGAATCTGTGCAAATTACATGAATATCGGACGTTGATTCTCGACATATACTTAACGCTTGCAATAAAGCATATATTTCGCATGTAAAAACACTTACAGTATGTGGAAGTGACCATGTAGATATATTATTGCCGTTGACTACGGCGCACCCCGCTCCTGACTCTGTTTTAGACCCATCGGTATAAAATACGTTGCACTGACCGTATGTATCGAGAATATTTAAAAAGTCCATTTTAATGACGTTACCAGCTGTTTCAGATTTATTATATTTCCGAAGATCGAAACGAATATCTATTGCTGGTACGGTCCATGGCGAAGTTTTGGGGTAGGCATTTAAATATAAACCAGCTTCGGGGATTTCCCATGCCCTAGAAGTGACGATGGATCTAACGGTCGCCGGTCTAGTACGCGTATCCTGTACTTGATAGAGGTCCAATAGAGCGCTGCTGACTAAGGACGATCGAATATGGTTATGCGTGCGATATAATGCCGCGACACGATAGTTCAATAGTAACCTTTGACGGCGTAGCCATAAAGGCTCTAACCCAGATTCTACGCATAAACTGTCTGCTGGGCTTGTTACAAAGGCCCCCATTATATAGCGTATTCCCATGTTATGTATTGTGTTTAAAATACTCAAACGGGATGGTCTGGCAGAGGAATATACCACACAACCATAATCGACTCGAGATAGAACCAAAGATCTGTACAGCATCAGCAGTGTCTGTTGGTCAGATCCCCAGTTTAGGTTTGACAAGCATCTAAGTATATTTAAGATACTATTACAACGGGCTTTCAGTTTACTGATGTGTAGCGTCCAGGTAAGTTTAGAGTCAAATATAAGGCCTAAATAACAAAAATTATCTACGTTTTTAATAGGTACCGAATTCATCTGAAAGTTGTGTTCCTGTTGACAGGTGCTTCGTTTGCGACAGAAATGTAGCGAGACCGTTTTCTCAGTTGAAATTTGAAGACCTCTATTAGTGGCCTCCGAGGATAGCTTAGAGAGTGCATTTTGTAAAATTTCTTCAATATTGTTGAAAGATTGTCCAAAAGTAAATATTACGATATCATCTGCGTAGGCACAGTATCGAACAGCTGTGTCGATGGATTCTAACAGTCCTTGTATCGCTATTATAAACAGAGTGGCACTTAGCGAGGAACCTTGTGGAGTCCCGTTTTTAATATTATAATTTTCAGATAAAACATTGCCAACTCTGACTCTAATGACTCTGTTGTCAAGGAACGACTTTACGAATTTAGGTAAGTATCCTTTTATTCCCCATTTATTTAGTTGTTCTAATATTGTACTGTGCCTGGCAGTATCAAATGCACTTTTCAAATCTATAAAAATAGCTGTTAGGTGAAGACCTGCAAGAAAACTTCCTTGAACAGCATTTTCAATATACACTAACGCATCTGTCGTAGAGTGTTCTCTACGGAATCCGAATTGATACTTGCTTAACAATTTTCTAGATTCAAGCAGCCATGATAATCTATTGGTAACCATCCGTTCCATTAATTTACAGATGCAACTTGTAAGAGAGATTGGTCTAAAGCTTGATGGGCTTGTTGGTATTTTTCCTGGCTTCAATATGGGGATTATAGTGGCTTCTTTCCACGATTCTGGTAAAATACCAGTTTTCCATATGTTATTATATATATTTAACAAACCAATTTTTGCGTTTTCAGATAGATGCTGAAAAAATGCATTTACGACGCCATCACTGCCTGGTGCTGTGTTGTTGCTTTTTCCAAGTGCCTCGTTTAGTTCGTCAATACAAAAGAGACGGTTGTATTCATGTTCTTGCGGTGTACTGAAATCTATGAAATCATCCTCGTTATTGACTTGAGCTGCCTCTATATTGCACAACTGTGCAAAATGCTGCGCTAGATGGTTAGCAACATCTTGTTGATCACTTATGATTTCATCATTTATATTTAAAGTAATATTGAAGCAACTACGGTTTCCAGCAATGGCTCGTATTCGTTTCCACACTTCACCAACATCAGTAGAAGTGGAAATACTAGATACATATTCCTGCCACGATTTGCTTGGATGGTTTTCCGGCATTTTGCCCGAGCTCTTTTAAAGTTTATTAAGTTGTCAATAGTAGTGTTTCTTTTTAGAAGATTGAGTGCTCGTTTCTTTTCAGCAACAAGAGACCGGATTTGCTCGTTCCACCATGGAACTACTCGTCTGTGTGGAATACTTTTTGTTTTTGGGACATGTACTGTTGCTGCTTCTACTATGAAATTGGTGATGTCGGGCATCGTTAATTCTGTATTAGATGAGGCCATCAACGTGTCTACACATTCTTTATATGCATTCCAATCAGCTTTGTTTAAAATCCATTTTTGTGGAATTGCCGTGGGAGCGTTGACAGAACTAGGTTTTTTAATAATAATCGGAAAATGATCACTAAAGTGTAGATCTGGGTCCGTAGGAAAAACTAAAGTTGTCGATAAAGATGGAGTGCAGAGAGTTAAATCGATAGCACTGAACTGTCCAGTCGATACATCGAAGTGTGTTGGATTACCATTATTAATAAGGCATATATCCAGTCTGTCAACTAGGTCCTCAACAGCCCTACCCTGTCTATCGTTTTTATAAGACCCCCACGTGAAGCTGTGTGAGTTAGAATCCCTACAAATTACATAGGGATGGGGTAACTGACTGACCAGATCTTTGAACTCCTCAGTACTCCATGGTGCGTTTGGGAAATATATATTACAGATAGTAAGAGGCTTTGGATAAGTTATAGTACGCATTGCGATGGCTTGCAGTTCGGTGTTAAGTAACAAGTTGCTGTAAGGTATATTTTCTTTTATGAGCATGGCAACGCCTCCATGAGCACGTTCTCCATCTGTAGCATCCTTTCGTAGTAGAAAATAGTTCTTTAGTTCGTAGTTCTGATTGTAATTAAATTTAGTTTCTTGTATGCAGAGGCAGTCAGGGTTATATTTTGAAACTAATAATTGAATTGAACTTAATTTGTTAAAAAATCCACGACAATTCCACTGTAAGATAAATGTATTATAATCCATTGTAGATAAATATTTTAAGATGTACCTCTACGGGGTTTGCCTTTCGGCCAGCCTCGTTTTTTCTTTTTTACTTTATTTAATATCGTCCGTTCGATGGACTCCAGGCTTGATTCGATAGTTCGTTCATCTTCTGTATTATTACTTAGTTGTGAAAATTTCCTTTTATCTTTTACACCAGTGTTAGCATCAATTACTGTACTTGTAGAAGCTGTTACTATAGTTGAATTTACTTTAGGAGTAGATATTTGACTATTATTTCTCTCTTCATCACTGCTGGCGATTTCGGAGGTAGTAGTTCTTCTTACTAAGAGAGCATTAGTTAGCTTTGCGAGTTCTTTTTTAATAATACCTCTAATTTCAGGAATTAGTGTACGTAAAGGATCTGCTTCTAATTGGGTGGTAACTTGAGCATAGGATCGGGATGGGACAGTGAAGGAATTAGACATACGTTTTGCTTCCGTATATGATACCCTATGAACAGTTCTAATTTCCTGTATTCGCATCTCTTGCTTGAATACCGGACCATGACCTTGATGTCGCAGAATGATTATCTTTACAGTTGGGGCAGCTAAAGGGTTGCGTACAAGGTTCACCTCTATGTGAGGGATTACCACAGATACATAATTCAGATTTATCACAACCAGAGGATACATGACCAAACGACTGACACCTATAACAACGGACAGGAGGGGGTATATAGGGTCTTACATTTAAATGGTAAAAGGCTGCGGTAATGCTTCTCGGTAACTTAGGTGTGTTAAACGTAAGGATATGATTAGGAGTATCGACAAGTTCTCCATTCCTCCTGCTTTTAATTCGTTTAACTTCTATAACACCTTCATGTTTTAAACCCTCTTTTATCTCTTCCAACGTGCAATTTAGGAAATCCCGACAGTAAACTACTCCTTTAGATGTATTCAGTGACATATGAGGATACACTTTAACCTCATAATCACCAAAGCGGGAAACTTCTAACAATCTCTGCGATTGAGCGTTAGATACAGTCTCTATCAATATCATGCCTTGTATTCTCTTAACTATCTTCGTTCTACCTATAAGTCCGTAGATAACCTTTGATATAACAAAAGGACTTAATTTAATTAGGAATGAAAAGTTTATTACACTTATTAAACATCCATATATAATATAACGAGCTTGTTCAGGGTTTGTATGCTACAGAGTGATCCTGTTAGCTAGCGCCACTATGCGGTGCATATTGTTAGTTGAAGCGAAGAAAACACCTGGCATAAAAGCAGCTCTCTTTTGCTATGAAAACAATTTTAAGGTTTGTACCCATGTGATTATTATATTAATTAAGTGAATTACATTTTTAAAGGTTAGAAGAACCGATGGTGTTTGCTAATATATATTATAATAAGCAAAATAATTTATTATTTACAATTGCCAGACTGAGCAAATGTAAAATTGTTTTGAATCTACCATTTTTTTATTTGAAGAACACCAATAATTCTCCATCATCTGATCAGAAACTCCAAACCTTCCAATTTTCTGATTTCGTCCAATAAACCTATATCTTACAAACTACCTCACAGGAAACAGACCGAAAAATTGTACCATTTGCTCATTGATCAACTATGACGCTTAGGTTTTCTAGGAATTGATCAATATCATCAGTTGAATGACAAATTGTTCAAATGAAGGACTGTCTTACCAAATTTAGATGCGTGGAAACCCTAAATATGTTCTTGGTAGGTTACACACACTTGTGTCTATTTTTATTGCATGCTCAACATGCAATTTAAATTTCTTCATGTATATTACATTCTAATCGTGTCTCACTACTATGAGTGACTATGTGTTTTGCGAGTCTAGATTTCTGTGAAGATTTATAATCACGTAAATTACAAACAAAAGGTTGCTCACCACTATGACTGAGCATGTGTCTCTTAAGATAACGCTTTTGTAAACATTTATATTCACATAAATTACATTCAAATGGTTGACCATCGCTATGAGTAAGAAGGTGGGTCTTGAGAGTAGACTGCACCGAACACTTAAAATTGCATACATTACATTCACACGACTTCTCATCACTATGAGTGAGCATGTGTACTTTCAGATGACTTTTTTGTGAACATTTATAATCACATAAACAGCAATTGAATGGTTTCTCATTACTATGAATGAGAATGTGTTTTTTGAGATCATTTTTCTGTGAACATTTATAATTACATAAACTACATTCAAAAGGCTGCTCACCTCTACGAATGACCATATGTCTCTTGAGGTAACATTTTTGTGAACATTTATAATCACATAAATTACATTCAAATGCAGCTCACTATTGTGAGTAGAAATATGTCTTTTAAGATTACCCTTTTGTGAACATTTATAATCACATAAACAACACTCGAATGATTGCTCACCACTATGAGTGAGCAAGTGTCTCTTGATAGTGGACTGTGCTGAATATTTTACATTACATATATTACATTGAAATGATTTCTCGCCACTATGAGTGAGCACATGTGCTTTAAGATTACTTTTTTGTGAACTTCTATAATCACATAAACTACATCCAAATGGTTTCTTATTATCATGAATGAGAATATGTCTTTTGAGATCGTTTTTTTGTGAACATTTATGACCCCATAAACTGCATTCAAATGGTTTCTCACCACTATGACTAAACATGTGCCTTTTGAGTTTACTTTTCAATGAAAATTTATAACTGCATAATTTACATTCAAACGGTTTCAAACCATTATGAATGTGCATATGTGTTTTGAGGCTACCTTTTTAAATGGTTTATCAGTATCATGAATAAACAGGTGTTGTTCAAGATGATTTTTTCGTAAAAACCTGCAACTACACAAATTACACTCAAACGGTTTCTCACTACTGTGAGTAAGCATGTGTCTATTGAGGATACTTTTTAATGAACATTTATAATAACATAAAGTACATTTAAATGGCTTCTCGCCGCTGTGAGTAAGCATGTGTTTTTTGAGATTTCCTTTTAATGAACATCTATAATTAGATATTTTACATTCAAATTGTCTTTTGGCTTTAAGAGGAAGTGCATATGTTTCCTGTGGCAATATATATTGAGGCTCGTACAATTTATTGTTATAATTGTTATTGTTAAATTGTTATAAAATAACTTAAAATAATGTTTAACTTTTAACAAACTTGAATTTGAAATTTGTAACAACTGGACGCCATCTGTTAACTAGTAGCACTATTAATGATGATATTACAGATTGTGTCATGAATGTCTACTACATACGGGTGCAACCAATATGTAAATGTAGCTATCAGGAGAGCAGCAAACCACCCTCAGCCTTTTCTGCTATCCTAATACACGATTTTAAATTTCTGATGAGGAATAGTAAAAATCTTTTATTTATTTGTTCGTTTTATTAGAATTTTTACTTTTTTCATCAAACAATCTTAATAATTATTTTTAATAAGCATGTAACAGAAAATGCATAAGAATTAGCCTAACAACTAGCATTAACAATATTAGTAAATAATTAACCGATGCAGATTGCGGGATATTGTGTAAAGGGCCGCACCAAGCCTAATGAGTGCCGTTGCGCAAAGAACCCCACGCGTTTCTTACGGATATTGGATACTGGTCAAATTAGCTGAAATTGTGATACGTGTTAGTTTACATTATTCTGATCAAAAGTCTCTGTGGCTACAATGCTCTATAATTAACAGTTTTGGAGTTACACAGTACGGAAAGCAGGAAAAATTCATACTTCGGTATATAGATTTTTAACACGTACAGCCTTGGTAACATCATTTTTTGTGTATATTTTTTTTTGTTTTGGTTAACATAAGTAATAATGTTGTGTTGTATTCATGTGGAATTATACCGAGTGTCCCGTTATATTTTGACTCTTTATATACCTATATAGCTTTTGAACTAACTGAGATAATGTAATGCGATGTTCGCCAGTCTGCTTCTTAGTTTTTTAAGTTTTTTCTGAGTAGCCGTTTTTTGCCCACTTCCGGTTTATCCAGAAATGATATAGCGTATTTTCGGAGATTTAAATAACATGCAGTATTCACATTAAGAGCTGATAAAACCATACCCTGTATAATAACCATGATAAGTATGGTCCTTTTGGAAAGGAGAACCAATGGACTTTCAAACGTGCCTGGTTAACCCTCATTATCTCTTCGAGCTCACCACCTACAGGCGGTGGCTTTTAGGAGGTTATTTAACAGCCCTCAAGGAAGACTTATGTAAAAATCCAATGACTTCAACTGAACTTTCCTACGCTATTTTTTAATTTGACTGCACTGAGTGTAATATTTTTCAATATTTATGTTGCAATTAAAACCAATATTTCTATAATATTTATGCAATATTAAAAAAATTGTGCAATATTACTGCGATATTACAAAATATCTCATTAACATACCTCAACAATGGGTGTGTAAAAATCTTTTTTTTTCGTTACAGATCTCCTCTTTCACATGCCCTACATGATGGCTGTTAGAGGCCCCCTTAAGTCATTGAGGTGTATTTGGGTTATTTATGTAGTATTTTATTTTATTTAGCAGGTTATAAATAGTCAAAAATAAAAGAAATTGATTTGTCAAAATGGTCTGTTTAAAATACATATCGTTACAAGAGAAACGCTTGTAAACATGTTGTCCTGTGGGGTGATGACGTAGTTGCTACCAGTCAGGAATGCATTAGACAGAACATCGCCACTCCGACGCCGACGCCGACGCCCCGGTTGTATTGGTAGAAACGTCGTTATTAAGATTTTTCTAAATGCTCATATCTGCCTTATTTTGCATGATAAAAAGTGCGATTTTTAATCCGAAAGTATAGGTGCGTCCCAATTGTTTAGCCCTTAGGTTTAGCCAGTCTCGATAGATTAATAGTTTGCATGATTACTCCATAATTCAAGGCTCGTAGGTTCATGGTAGTCCTTCACAGCTATGAAGATCGTGGCAAGGAATCGAAATCTTGGCAACATCATTCGTAGTTTATTACAAGTAAATTGAATGTGGATATCCCACCTCATATATTGGTCAAAATATATTCCCAGGTACTTGGTATTGGTGACTGATTTAATTGTATACTTTTGGATATTCGTGGAAAAATGTAATGTGTTGAAAGAAGGTGCTGAAGATGAATTGCAGTGGAAGGGTAGGTAGTGAGTTTTGTCCACATTTAATGTCAATAGTCTATAATTTAGCCAATCTTTGATTTTTGGGAAATCTGATTCTACTGTTTCTTTTAAGGTTTGCCACGTGTCCTCAGAGTAGAAAATGGCAGTATCGTCAGCGAATCCCATTATTTCTCCTTTACTCTCAACAGAGAAAAGGCCGTTTATATACACATTAAACAGTACGGGTCCTAAAACTGATCCTTGTGGAACACCATATTTTATCTCCATTGTTTCACTATCTGTTTTGTTATTTTTTACAAATTGAGATCTACCTGATAAGTAACTTTTAAAAAATTGTCGTACTACTCCTCTTATACCAATTTGTTCTAGCGTTTCAAGTAGTAAGCTATGGCTGACTGTGTCGAAGGCCTTTGAAAGATCTAAGAATATACATAAACAAGGTTTACTGTTATCCAGAGCACTATAGATCTTTTTTGTAAGTTCCAGTATAGCATCTTCAGTTGATCTTTGTCTTCTGAATCCATATTGTTGTGGTGAAAGCAAGTTGCGTTTACTGAAAAAATTTTGGAGACGGTTTTCGATTAGCTTTTCGAAGACTTTTGACAGAGAAGTTATTAAGGAGATAGTTCGGTAGTTGGTAGGGAGAGTAGTATCACCCTTTTTAAATACAGGTATTACAATATTCTTTTTGAAGGTAGTTGGCCATACTCCGCTGTCTATGCATTTATTGAATGCATATGCTAGTGGTTCTTCAATGTATTTTGAGATTTGCTTTAATACTTCGGGTCGAATGTTATCATTTCCAGGAGATTTCTTGCACTTAAGTTGTGAAATTGTGTTTTTGATTTCATTTTTGTCAGTTCTGAGCAAAACGAAACTGTTATGTAATGTTTGCGTCAGAGGTTGATAATTAGGGTCAGATGTTATGTTTCTTGCCAGTGTTTCGCCCATTTTAATGAATGTATAGTTAAAGTAGTCTGCTATGTCTTTTGGATTGATTATTTCATTATCACTGGTATCCTTGATACAGTCTACTGTTTTCTTCTCTTTTTGTGAATTTCCTATTTCATTAATGATCTTCCATAATTGGTTAGAAGTAGGGAAAAAATTGAGAGTTCTGGAACCACCCCCCATTCCTGACCTTGACCTTGAACCTATCTCTCTCTAACACATGGTGACCTTGAATCTATCTCTGTCACGTAAACGTGGCAACACCGCATTCTCAAGGTCAACAATATGGCAACACCGCATTCTCAAGGCCATCAATATGGCAACAACGCATTCTCAAGGTCATCAATATGTCAACACCGCATTCTCAAGGCCATCAATATGGCAACAACGCATTCTCAAGGTCATCAATATGTCAACACCGCATTCTCAAGGCCATCAATATGGCAACAACGCATTCTCAAGGTCATCAATATGTCAACACCGCATTCTCAAGGCCATCAGTATGGCAACAATGTTTTGACCTTGAACTCAAGACCACTCTTCAAGGTCATCAAACACCATTCAAGGTCAAGCTTTAGATATAAATATATATATAGCAGGTTGCATGTATGGGAAGAGTAAAGCGTTTGCAGTTGCAGTGTACAGTGCAGTGTTACAATGGAAAGCCTCGCTAAATCAATTGAGAATGCGAAAGCGCAAGCTCTAGAAAAGCAGTTGATGGTTCCAAACGAGCTTCCTAAGGATGCTAAATGGGCACCGCTAGTGAATCAATCAGTGTTTTATTTAAACAAATCAAAAAGTAAAGTTGTATTTGTTGGATTATGTGCTCATTTGGGATTCACTCCTGTAATAAAAGTAGCTGGAGTAAAGAATCAGTGCATGCTGTTTGATGAAACGGAGTGGAACGCGTTAATAACCAATGAAGGAGTCATTAATAAATACTTTAAAGCAGGAGAAGAGGTCGGGGTTCCTTTGAAAATGGGTACAAAAACTATCTCGTTTGAGCGTGTTAACAGAAATTACGATAAAACAAAAATCATAAAGATAACTGATGCAGGAGATGATGAATTGTATTTAGCGTGGGAGTCCTTATATGAGCTGTGGCAGTTAATACCGTTACTAACATATTGTAACGTTCTTTTTCAAATAATAATACAAGTGCTGTTTAAATCGTCTATTCACAAACAAATATTTATTTCTATACACTAATGAATACACTATAAATTAACGCTATGATTATAAACCATTAAAAACTATTATTTACAGACTATGAATTTCTAATACAACATTTATATTCACTATTTATTTTGTAATACACAGTTAATGACTTGCTGTTGACTGACTCTCTTTTATCCGCAATCCGCTTTTATATCCTCATATAAACGCACCAGCAGTCGCTGGAACCTTCTATGTATTCTAGAAAATGCTAGAATAAACCGCGTCTGATTTACATGCTTGTGCGATGCGTCATTCTCTCGAAGGCGGCAGAACACACCACCTGTCGCTCGAAAAGAGGTTCGTTCCTTTTCTCTCCCGTTACACTGCCCCCCTCTTCAAGTCTGTTCTGTCCCAGAACAGGTTTTATGCTCTGGTTCCTGTAGAACGGGTCATGACGATATCGACAGTCTTCACCTCGACTACACGTTCCATTACGGTAGAAATAACAGTCTACACTCTTCGTTGGCCTTAATGCGGGCTGTGGGTCAAAACTGCAGACGAAGATCTTGACGTCCATACCTCTAAAGACAACTTCCAGCATGTTTCTAACGATTCTCCAATCCAGCTGGTCCCGCCCACAGCCGAGTTTGGGAACTGCCAATTTGTTAATTCCCCTGGTAAGCAACTCGATCCTCAAATTCCATAGTGCCCTCCACAAGTCGGCGTAACTTGGTTTCTGGTAATAAAACTGCTTGGTTACCAAGTAGTAAATGGATCGGTCATGATCAGGCAAGCGTAAGGATTTACCAACAGAGGGATTTTGTTCTCGAAGTTCATTCAGCCGTCCAAATTTATTTCTAAACACTACTGCGATCCCCCTGGACATACGGAGATCCGCGGAGACACAGTGGGCAATGGAATAATCACCAGGGACCCGGAAGAGATCTTGTTGCATCTCAGTCGTGACTCCGAATCGCGCTTTTCTAGTTCCAGAGAACGCAGCCATAAATTCTCTAAAGGTTGGCTGATCATCTTCAGGCCTTACGTTATTGATAGCCACCTCAGCCTCATCTTTCCGATCCGGGACTGCGTCATTATTTCCCTCATAGTGCGCCAGACGATTGGAGTGTACCACTTTTGGTTTCCCCCTTGGCAATTTCTGGATGCGATAAATCAAGTCATTTATTCGTTTCTTCACCTGGTATGGACCCTCCCAATTTCGCTGTAACTTTGGAGAATAGCCACGACGCCTTTGCGGGTTGTATAACCAGACAAGCTCTCCAGGTTGAAACCCTCCTTCTTGGGCTCTCACATCGTACGTAGCCTTCATCCGGTCACTCGCGATTCGACTATTATTTCGGGTTCGGTCGTGAATATCCTCCAACTTCTTCTTTAAGTTGATGACATAATCATTCCCGGCTACCTCCTGCTCTATAGGTGGAGACCCAAATTCCAGATCACATGGTAACCGTAACTCGCGTCCAAGCATCACAGACGCTGGTGACTGACCGGTTGTTTCGTGGACGGATGCACGATAAGCCATCAGGAACAGATGCAGGTATTGGTCCCAGTCTCGTTGATGATCGGAGACGACCTTGGCCAAATATTTGCCCATTGTTCGATTCATGCGTTCTACCATTCCATCGGACTGCGGATGTAACGGTGTGGTCCGAGTCTTGCGAATGCCCAACAATCGACAGACTTCTCCAAAGAGTACAGACTCGAAATTGCGGCCTTGATCCGAATGCAGCTCCATGGGCACTCCGAAGCGACTGAAAAACTCTTTGACTAGTACGTCAGCAACAGTCGCAGCTTCCTGGTTTGGTAGGGCATATGCTTCTGGCCATTTGGTAAAATAGTCCATTGCCACTAATATGTATTTATTCCCATCGTCGGTTTCGGGAAATGGTCCGGCAATATCTATGGCTATTCTTTCCAGAGGACTACCCACATTGTACTGCCTCATAGGTGCTCTTCGTTTCCCCAAGGGTCCGTTACCAGTGGCACATAGTTCACATTTCCTGCACCACTCCTTCACGTCTTCTTTACAGTTGACCCAATAAAAACGCTCCCTAACTTTCTCCAAAGTCTTTTTCACACCGAAGTGTCCTCCTGAGGCACCGTCATGGAGATGTCGCAATACTGTAGCCACTCGGCTTCTTGGAACCACGAACTGAGACCTAATGGTGGTGCCATCTTCACTCTCCAGTACTCGCTTCAGGAGATCGTCTTCCACCTTCAAGGACTCCCATTGGGCCCAATATGCTTTGAGCGTTCTGTTGAAAGGGCTGACGGCCTCCCAGGCAGGCCTTTCTCCCACGCGCTTTCATTCCAGTACCATTTTTAGTTCGGGATCAGCCTCCTGCTGTCGTTGCAATTCTTCCGGCAACCAATTGTCGTTGACGATGGTAGTCCTTAATACTTGGCAAACCCTCTCTTCCAAACGAGAGCAATGACGGCAATCCGTTGGACAGGGTCTTCTTGAAAGAGCATCGGCATTTCGATGACTAGTGCCCGCTCGATGTTCGGTGTCAAAGTCGTATCCTTGTAATCGTTCGATCCACCTTGCGACCTGGCCTTCAGGATTACGGAATTGTAGAAGCCATTTCAACGCTGCATGGTCCGTCCTCAATAAAAACTTCCGTCCGTACAAGTATTTGTAAAAGTGCTCAACGGACTTCACGACGGCCAATAGTTCTTTTCTGGTCACACAATAATTCTTTTCGGCTTTAGACAAAACCTTACTAAAATAGCCGATGACCTTTTCTTGTCCATCCTGTATCTGAGAAAGTACACCCCCAATGGCCAGATTACTTGCATCTGTGTCAAGTATGAATTTCCCTTCTGTCCGTGGATAGCTCAATATTGGTGCGGTTGTCAGGGCACGCTTCAGCTGTTGGAAAGCTGTTTCACACTCTCCGCTCCAAACATACTCGCGTCCATCTTCAGTTAGCCTTGTCAGAGGCTTCGCTATATTGGCAAACCCAGGAACGAAACGCCTATAGTAGGTACATAACCCAAGAAAACTACGAACTTGGTGTTTATCTTTCGGTGTTGGCCACTCTTGAACTGCACGAATCTTCTCGGGGTCGGCTGCCACTCCATTTTGTGATACGACGTGCCCGAGATATTTCACTTCCCTTCTGAATATGTGGCACTTTTTCGGACTCAGTTTCAGATTGGCTCCACGTAGTCTTCGGAACACTTCCTCTAGGTTTTTCAAATGTTCGTTGAATGATTTTCCGACTACAATCACATCATCTAGATATACCAGGCAGGTCTTCCACGACAGCCCTCTCAGGATGGTCTCCATTAGACGCTCAAAGGTGGCCGGAGCGTTACATAGACCAAAAGGCATAACCGTAAACTGCCATAGTCCGGAACCAATAGTGAACGCGGTCTTCTCCCGGTCTTCAGGTTCCATTTCAACTTGCCAATAACCACTCTTCAAGTCCAAAGTCGAAAACCATCGTGAACCAGACAGGGTATCTAACGTGTCGTCGATGCGTGGTAAGGGATAGCTGTCTTTCTTGGTCGCGTCATTAAGCTGCCGATAGTCCACACAAAATCTCGTTGACCCGTCCTTCTTACTGACCAGGACCACCGGTGATGCCCATGGACTGCTGGATGGCTCGATGACCCCTTGTTCTTCCATATCAGTAATAATCTTTTCGGCTTCTGCTCGCCTTGCTAGAGGTAGACGCCTCGGCTGCTGACGGACAGGCATAGAGTTGCCTGTATTGATTTTATGTTTTACTATATTTGTTCGTCCCTTCTGGCTATCGTCAAGAGCGAAGATATCTTGGTATCGGTGAACCAAACCCTGTACCTCTTTCACTTCTGTTCTGTTAAGATCTTCGCACGAACTAGTAACCATGCCCACTAATTTTCCACCATGGTCTTTGGACGCTGGTTTTGGAACATCAGCCATACACCTGGCTACTCGGAATACTGGCACACACTGTCCCACAAGGGTACTCTTCTTCAATGTCACCGGATCCACATTAACGTTCATAATTCTCACCGGTACTCTCTTTCCAACCTTGATCAGCGCTTTTCCCACCAGTATGCCACTATGGATCTTCTTATCACAAACAGGCTCCATCATTCGCACACATCCTACCCGAAGATCTCCATCCAAACCCGCCTCGACAACCATCTCGCTTTGACCCGGCAATATCACATCTTCAGTCAGCAAAACCCTTACAATCGGATCTTCTCGTGGGTGCAAAGGAAGTTCTTCGTTACCGACCTTCAAAACACCCTCTTTCAAATCCAACGTAAAACCAAATTTTCTCAGGAGGTCCATTCCCAAGATGAAGTCATCAGTGATATCGGCTACCAGCACCTCATGATCACGTTCTTCACTTCCAATGCCAATCTTCATCTTCACCACTCCGCGTGTTGGTATCACTTCACCTGTTGCTGTACGGAGTTGAGTAGTTGTCGGTAACAATTTAATACTTGATTGTAGAACATCAGGGCGTACGATGGATTTTGTCGCCCCCGTATCAATAAGTAGTGGAACAGTTCGATTAGCAATCTTTCCATCTACAAACAAACTGCCGTTACTATTCTTTGATGTTACGGCATGGATCGTGATCTCCGGGGCATCTTCACTCGCAGTCAACGCTCGCCCCCTCTTGCCAACCCCTTTTAACTTTTCCGACGGTTGTACTTTTCTTATTTTGGGACAACGGCGTTCTACATGTCCTTGTTCGCCGCAGTTCCAACAACGAGGCCCTCGAACTTCTTGATGATTCTTCTTACGGTTCTCTTCCTTCTGAAGAACTCTCATTAATAATTCTTCTAGGCGATCTTTAGAACCTTCATCTTCTTCCACAACGGTCCGAACACGCCCGTGACCTCGGGACGCTTGCTTTGCAGCTTCAAATTCTAAGGCGTGAGCAAGCGCATCATCAGTTGTTCTTGGTGGTGCCAGCCTCAATGATTGTTGTGTTTCCCCGTCTCTTAACCCATCAATGAAGGTCTGCACAGCGAGCTGTCCCAGAAATGAATCGGGTGCCGTAGGGTACGCCAATCGGACAAGCCGCGCAACATCGGCTTCAAACTCCTGCAGGCTTTCTCCATTCTTCTGGATACGATTCTTCACTTGCGCGTGATACACTTGTTGAAGATGCGCGTCTCCATATCTCATTTCCAATCTAGACACTAACAATTGG
This sequence comes from Agrypnus murinus, assembly GCA_929113105.1. NCBI lineage: Eukaryota > Metazoa > Arthropoda > Insecta > Coleoptera > Elateridae > Agrypnus > Agrypnus murinus. The sequence continues at coordinate 118,499,953 of OV816030.1, forward strand.
TAATCATTTTCCTGTCCTGCTGGGATTGTTTGCAGGACATTCAACGCGTCTCCACGCAAAGCCACAGTTAAAGAAACGGCCTTTTCCTTGCCTGTCCATCCGTTGGCCCCAGAAGCCGCCTCAAACTGTTTGTAGTAAGTGGACCAAGGTATCTTTCCATCGAACGTGGGTGGTTTTACTTTTATCCCTACGACAGGACCCTTTTCTTCTTTAAACTGTTTCTTTACTTCATTAAACGGCCTCTCAGAAGTTGAGGGAAACCGTAGTTGCCTCATTCTATCTTCCAGCATTTCGGCCATATCGTCTTTCTTAGTTGTTGGTGGTAATTGCATTTGGGCTATTTTCTCTTCCACCATCTTTATTACCCTATCTTGTTCCGCCAATCTACCTTCCAATAGTCCTAACGCACTGGCATTCTCCAAAAATTCTTCGAAAACTTTATCTTCCAACGATTTGAAATTTTCCAACAATTCTCCTTTCAGCATTTTAACATTTTCTTCCAGTGCTTTAGTATTTTCAAGTAATTCTTGTTTAAGCATTCTAACATTTTCTTCGGACTTTCTAGAATTCTCTTCGGACTTTTCCAGTAATTCCTCTTTTAACATTCTAGAATTCTCTTCGGACTTTTGCAGTAATTCTTCTTTTAAAATTCTAGAATTCTCTTCGGACTTTTCCAGTATTTCTTCTTTTAACATTCTGGAATTCTCTTCTGACTTTTCCAGTAATTCCTCTTTTAACATTCTAGAATTCTCTTCGGACTTTTGCAGTAATTCTTCTTTTAAAATTCTAGAATTCTCTTCGGACTTTCTAGAATTTTCTTCGGCTTTTCTAGAACTTTCTTCCATTTTACTTAACAACAAACTAGTATCAATTGCGGGTCCAGGTATTTCGAAGCGGTAATTTTCAGGATCTTCCTTCTGTTCTAAAAGCCATTCTCTTAGCCGATTTATCAAAACTTCTTTCTTTCCATTACTATCCAAGTCCCTCTCGTCCAATTCCCGTTTTAAATCTATTACTAAGAGATTTTTCAATAGTTTCATCACCATTTTAATTGTTTGTTGAAATTAATTTTAACACTAAAAATTTATTCTCACAGCACTTTATTTAATTATTATGCGATTTTATTTATTTTAAAACTCCACACCTGACATCACTGTAACGTTCTTTTTCAAATAATAATACAAGTGCTGTTTAAATCGTCTATTCACAAACAAATATTTATTTCTATACACTAATGAATACACTATAAATTAACGCTATGATTATAAACCATTAAAAACTATTATTTACAGACTATGAATTTCTAATACAACATTTATATTCACTATTTATTTTGTAATACACAGTTAATGACTTGCTGTTGACTGACTCTCTTTTATCCGCAATCCGCTTTTATATCCTCATATAAACGCACCAGCAGTCGCTGGAACCTTCTATGTATTCTAGAAAATGCTAGAATAAACCGCGTCTGATTTACATGCTTGTGCGATGCGTCATTCTCTCGAAGGCGGCAGAACACACCACCTGTCGCTCGAAAAGAGGTTCGTTCCTTTTCTCTCCCGTTACAATATCGATTAAACCTTCTGAAGGGTTTGCATTTTTTCAATTTCTACCATAGCATAATAGATGGTGTTGTAGACATGCCGGGTGACTGCATAGTGAACATCACAAACATATTGGAACCATTAATGAAGATGCAAATCCCGAACGTGTTTGGAATGCTAGAAGTTGTGCATTATCTACCAGAAAAGGTAATAGTGGATGTGGAAGTCAAAAGGTGTATTGCGTAATGGAAGAATGAAGAGGGGAAAGGGTGGGGGGCGGGTGAATATAAGAACACATGGTCTAGGTGTAACGTAGTGAAATACAATGGAGACGCGTAACAGTGAAGACGTATCAAGCAAAGCTATTGATAAACTGAATGCTGTGGTGAAACTACATAGTGAATGCTGTGGGCTCCGTCGAGGCCACCAGAGTCGGATTCTTTGGAATCCTTTGGCTGTTGCTGGTTCCTTAAACTGTCAAACACTTAATGTATTGGAAAACACACACACTATACTTACACACATACTTAAACAAAATTAAAATTATGATGATGAATGATGATAAAACTAACAACGTTTCGAAAGTGCCCCTTGAAGCAACGGAGTTTCCCGGCTCCACCCCCTTTACCCAAATCCCATTCAATTCCCCAATCCCAACCCCTACCAGTTTAGATTTTCCCCCAATTAAAAGTCCTGTTAGGCTCAGTGAGACGGTGGATTCTTCTCCCCGGTTCCTAGTCATGGAGAAAAAAGAAGGTGACTTTGCTACGACTAGTCCTTTTGTTATATCAAAGGTTATCTACGGACTTATAGGTAGAACGAAGATAGTTAAGAGAATACAAGGCATGATATTGATAGAGACTGTATCTAACGCTCAATCGCAGAGATTGTTAGAAGTTTCCCGCTTTGGTGATTATGAGGTTAAAGTGTATCCTCATATGTCACTGAATACATCTAAAGGAGTAGTTTACTGTCGGGATTTCCTAAATTGCACGTTGGAAGAGATAAAAGAGGGTTTAAAACATGAAGGTGTTATAGAAGTTAAACGAATTAAAAGCAGGAGGAATGGAGAACTTGTCGATACTCCTAATCATATCCTTACGTTTAACACACCTAAGTTACCGAGAAGCATTACCGCAGCCTTTTACCATTTAAATGTAAGACCCTATATACCCCCTCCTGTCCGTTGTTATAGGTGTCAGTCGTTTGGTCATGTATCCTCTGGTTGTGATAAATCTGAATTATGTATCTGTGGTAATCCATCACATAGAGGTGAACCTTGTACGCAACCCTTTAGCTGCCCCAACTGTAAAGATAATCATTCTGCGACATCAAGGTCATGGTCCGGTATTCAAGCAAGAGATGCGAATACAGGAAATTAGAACTGTTCATAGGGTATCATATACGGAAGCAAAACGTATGTCTAATTCCTTCACTGTCCCATCCCGATCCAATGCTCAAGTTACCACCCAATTAGAAGCAGATCCTTTACGTACACTAATTCCTGAAATTAGAGGTATTATTAAAAAAGAACTGGCAAAGCTAACTAATGCTCTCTTAGTAAGAAGAACTACTACCTCCGAAATCGCCAGCAGTGATGAAGAGAGAAATAATAGTCAAATATCTACTCCTAAAGTAAATTCAACTATAGTAACAGCTTCTACAAGTACAGTAATTGATGCTAACACTGGTGTAAAAGATAAAAGGAAATTTTCACAACTAAGTAATAATACAGAAGATGAACGAACTATCGAATCAAGCCTGGAGTCCATCGAACGGACGATATTAAATAAAGTAAAAAAGAAAAAACGAGGCTGGCCGAAAGGCAAACCCCGTAGAGGTACATCTTAAAATATTTATCTACAATGGATTATAATACATTTATCTTACAGTGGAATTGTCGTGGATTTTTTAACAAATTAAGTTCAATTCAATTATTAGTTTCAAAATATAACCCTGACTGCCTCTGCATACAAGAAACTAAATTTAATTACAATCAGAACTACGAACTAAAGAACTATTTTCTACTACGAAAGGATGCTACAGATGGAGAACGTGCTCATGGAGGCGTTGCCATGCTCATAAAAGAAAATATACCTTACAGCAACTTGTTACTTAACACCGAACTGCAAGCCATCGCAATGCGTACTATAACTTATCCAAAGCCTCTTACTATCTGTAATATATATTTCCCAAACGCACCATGGAGTACTGAGGAGTTCAAAGATCTGGTCAGTCAGTTACCCCATCCCTATGTAATTTGTAGGGATTCTAACTCACACAGCTTCACGTGGGGGTCTTATAAAAACGATAGACAGGGTAGGGCTGTTGAGGACCTAGTTGACAGACTGGATATATGCCTTATTAATAATGGTAATCCAACACACTTCGATGTATCGACTGGACAGTTCAGTGCTATCGATTTAACTCTCTGCACTCCATCTTTATCGACAACTTTAGTTTTTCCTACGGACCCAGATCTACACTTTAATGATCATTTTCCGATTATTATTAAAAAACCTAGTTCTGTCAACGCTCCCACGGCAATTCCACAAAAATGGATTTTAAACAAAGCTGATTGGAATGCATATAAAGAATGTGTAGACACGTTGATGGCCTCATCTAATACAGAATTAACGATGCCCGACATCACCAATTTCATAGTAGAAGCAGCAACAGTACATGTCCCAAAAACAAAAAGTATTCCACACAGACGAGTAGTTCCATGGTGGAACGAGCAAATCCGGTCTCTTGTTGCTGAAAAGAAACGAGCACTCAATCTTCTAAAAAGAAACACTACTATTGACAACTTAATAAACTTTAAAAGAGCTCGGGCAAAATGCCGGAAAACCATCCAAGCAAATCGTGGCAGGAATATGTATCTAGTATTTCCACTTCTACTGATGTTGGTGAAGTGTGGAAACGAATACGAGCCATTGCTGGAAACCGTAGTTGCTTCAATATTACTTTAAATATAAATGATGAAATCATAAGTGATCAACAAGATGTTGCTAACCATCTAGCGCAGCATTTTGCACAGTTGTGCAATATAGAGGCAGCTCAAGTCAATAACGAGGATGATTTCATAGATTTCAATACACCGCAAGAACATGAATACAACCGTCTCTTTTGTATTGACGAACTAAACGAGGCACTTGGAAAAAGCAACAACACAGCACCAGGCAGTGATGGCGTCGTAAATGCATTTTTTCAGCATCTATCTGAAAACGCAAAAATTGGTTTGTTAAATATATATAATAACATATGGAAAACTGGTATTTTACCAGAATCGTGGAAAGAAGCCACTATAATCCCCATATTGAAGCCAGGAAAAATACCAACAAGCCCATCAAGCTTTAGACCAATCTCTCTTACAAGTTGCATCTGTAAATTAATGGAACGGATGGTTACCAATAGATTATCATGGCTGCTTGAATCTAGAAAATTGTTAAGCAAGTATCAATTCGGATTCCGTAGAGAACACTCTACGACAGATGCGTTAGTGTATATTGAAAATGCTGTTCAAGGAAGTTTTCTTGCAGGTCTTCACCTAACAGCTATTTTTATAGATTTGAAAAGTGCATTTGATACTGCCAGGCACAGTACAATATTAGAACAACTAAATAAATGGGGAATAAAAGGATACTTACCTAAATTCGTAAAGTCGTTCCTTGACAACAGAGTCATTAGAGTCAGAGTTGGCAATGTTTTATCTGAAAATTATAATATTAAAAACGGGACTCCACAAGGTTCCTCGCTAAGTGCCACTCTGTTTATAATAGCGATACAAGGACTGTTAGAATCCATCGACACAGCTGTTCGATACTGTGCCTACGCAGATGATATCGTAATATTTACTTTTGGACAATCTTTCAACAATATTGAAGAAATTTTACAAAATGCACTCTCTAAGCTATCCTCGGAGGCCACTAATAGAGGTCTTCAAATTTCAACTGAGAAAACGGTCTCGCTACATTTCTGTCGCAAACGAAGCACCTGTCAACAGGAACACAACTTTCAGATGAATTCGGTACCTATTAAAAACGTAGATAATTTTTGTTATTTAGGCCTTATATTTGACTCTAAACTTACCTGGACGCTACACATCAGTAAACTGAAAGCCCGTTGTAATAGTATCTTAAATATACTTAGATGCTTGTCAAACCTAAACTGGGGATCTGACCAACAGACACTGCTGATGCTGTACAGATCTTTGGTTCTATCTCGAGTCGATTATGGTTGTGTGGTATATTCCTCTGCCAGACCATCCCGTTTGAGTATTTTAAACACAATACATAACATGGGAATACGCTATATAATGGGGGCCTTTGTAACAAGCCCAGCAGACAGTTTATGCGTAGAATCTGGGTTAGAGCCTTTATGGCTACGCCATCAAAGGTTACTATTGAACTATCGTGTCGCGGCATTATATCGCACGCATAACCATATTCGATCGTCCTTAGTCAGCAGCGCTCTATTGGACCTCTATCAAGTACAGGATACGAGTACTAGACCGGCGACCGTTAGATCCATCGTCACTTCTAGGGCATGGGAAATCCCCGAAGCTGGTTTATATTTAAATGCCTACCCCAAAACTTCGCCATGGACCGTACCAGCAATAGATATTCGTTTCGATCTTCGGAAATATAATAAATCTGAAACAGCTGGTAACGTCATTAAAATGGACTTTTTAAATATTCTCGATACATACGGTCAGTGCAACGTATTTTATACCGATGGGTCTAAAACAGAGTCAGGAGCGGGGTGCGCCGTAGTCAACGGCAATAATATATCTACATGGTCACTTCCACATACTGTAAGTGTTTTTACATGCGAAATATATGCTTTATTGCAAGCGTTAAGTATATGTCGAGAATCAACGTCCGATATTCATGTAATTTGCACAGATTCTTTGTCTTCTCTGTTAGCAATCAGTAACAAATTTAACAACGAAGCTATAGTACAAGACATACACACCTTACTATCAAAACTAATAAGTGAAGGCAAACAGATAGTGTGGATATGGATACCAAGTCACATTGGCATCTCTGGAAATGAGAAAGCAGATCAAGCTGCAAAATCTGCAGCAGCTCGGATTCAGAATGATGTAAATGTGATTTGCCCAAAAGACGCAAGAACATACATAAAGCAAAAATCAGAACTTCAGTGGCAAGCGTCGTGGAATACAAAGACTACCGCTCTAAAAGATATAAAACCGAGTGTCAAGTTACAACAATCTGAGATTACACTTACACGTATGGAACAAGCAATAATAAGTCGATTAAGAATAGGTCACACCCGATTAACTTCTACCTTTCTATTAACAGAGGGAAGTAGGCCTAATTGTCCTACGTGTATAACTCCACTTACTGTCGAACACATCCTTATCGAATGTAATGAATACACCAACCAGAAAAGAACTTGTGGTTTATCTGATAATTTTGAACAATAATAAAGAAAGTATTTTAAAGTTACTAAAATATCTACGTTCTACAAACTTAATTTCTAAACTGTAAAACTTATTAGTCTGTGATAAAAACTATTATCTGTGATATTTTATATATTCGAATTATGTTTAGTTACTTACAATACTTATATTAGCCAGTTTTATCTATTTTACCTATTTATATACTGTTACGAATGATAATTTTATTGTTACGAAGCTAGCCTCGCTTCGTTCTTACTTGTCTCCACCATGTTATGAATAAAAATAAATGCACTCACTCTTTATCTAATCTATTGATTTTATTTCTTAAATTTACTTAACACATAACTAAGACTAATCCTAAATATAATTAACACAATTTTCACTTACCAACTAATTATAAATTCTAGGGCCATTTCCCTCACACTTGGTATGACAATCGAGAAGGACTTTACTGCTTTTGTTTCACCATCTAACTGACTATCCTTTTCGATTGTCACTTTCCATCTTGACTCTTCATCCCTACTATCATTTCTTCTTGCAATCAAGGATGGCCCAACTTGTCCCAATTAATCAGGGCAGTGTCATAATGCTAGAGTCAGCATTACTTACTTTTGTGAGCAATAATGCTGTGCTAGTATTATGACACACTTTACAAATTGCAGAGTAGCTTCATGTCATACTTGAAATCAATTTGTTTATCTTTATTACTGGGTCAAATAATTTAGAAATGAGTTCTGTAATAATTGTTGTAACATATTTTTGGAATAATAAATTTTTAGAATAATGAATTGATTTAATTTTGTTATGAGTTTTTTCTTTTATTTTATACTTCGTTACATGACCCGGCCTGGTAAGCGTGACGCCCCTGGCACGCACTCCGCTCCTTCAGCAATTAACTTCTGTAGCCATCAGCCTGATTGCAAGTTTGTCTATACATACATCAATATGGATCTAACTTAATTTGAAATGATTATTGTTCATCCAAAAAGAATTGAGAATTGGCCCTTTACAATTTTAATTTAAAACCTATCCTAAAAAAAATCTTATAATTATAACACACAATTTTCATGAAAAAGAAAAAAATGGAAATAGATGTGATTACAATAACAAATTAAAATTAACAGTATCTAGTTTTGCATTAAAACGTCTATTAATAATTTTAAATTAGAACTTATTAAATCTAATATTTATCAGTTTATGCATGGAACGCAACCTTTGTCTTTATGGTCTACCACTGTACATTACGGAACGCACTTCATTTTTCGAGTTACAGTCATTCTGTCTATTGCGCACACGCGACTTATTCAAAAGTGCAAGATCAACAAATTTGAATGTCTTTCTACGTGAACAGTTTTATTTGTGAACAGAATAAGTTTTTCCACGCAATTTTTCGAGAAACTTTGCACAAAATCACACACGAACTGGTAAGTTGAATAAGTTTTTTGTTTTCGTCCATCACAAATTCAGAATTGAATAATGCATGCCTTTAACTGAAGTTAGACATAAAAGCTGATGTCGTTTACCAAAGTATACAGGGTGTCCCAAATATAAAGGATTTTGAGTTAATGGGTAACATATGAATAATGGAAGAAGCCAAAAATGCATAAAATTCCGCACTATCTCAAAAAAAATGTTTTACTAAAAATTTGTGGGCACCCGGAAAACTAAGCAAACTGAAGACGGCCCTGGTGTCTGGTGAAGCTTAATAATAAATAGTATGCTGATCTCATTCTATTTAGTTTATTCCAAGCAAAAAATGTTTACTATTTAAACTGTTATTATAGTAATAAAGACATAAATGCGTCCTAAATAAAGATAGACTAAACAACAGTGGCCGGGTGTTTTGTTATTTTTCTTACAACTAATAGTAGGTACATGCTGAAGTAGTATAGGTTGAAAAACCTCAATGAATTTGAATTGTATTTAATCTCAAGACATCGTTAGAAATAAGTAAATAAAATAAAATCAATTAACAGTTAGAATTGCTATAAAACGAATTAAGTATTAAACAACATACTTGATATTATAAGCAGCGTGACCATCTGTTTATATCAACACAAATAAAGCATACCTACAACAGCAGATCATATTTCGACCTACTAATAGGTAATAACAACTTTATTTACGTTTAAGACGTCCAGATATCGTAAATTACTTTTGTACGTGACATACAATAACAATTTTTAAAAGGCACGCAGATCTACAAATGGTATCACATTTTTTAAGTACATTAAGGTAGGTTAGTGTTACAGAGTCGGACTTGAAAATCAATGAAACTTTAAAATTCATTTTCTCGAAAACTATTCAGTTGAAGAACAAACTTTATAAGGAAAATTTGCTCTACTCCATTCCACCTATCTACCATTAACTCAAATCCCTTTATTTCTGAGACATCCTGTATATTTGTATGACACGTTGCAAATACAACGCAACGATTTCTACGAAAATCCATTATTTCTTGTCTTCAGGTGCCAATATGTGTATGCCAAATCCCAATGCACATTGAACATGTTAAATGTGCGGTAATTATGAAAATTCATGAACAGTCCATCCAGAATGTGAAGTGATGCTGCTTGAAATGAAGATTTGAATTGCCAACACTGATTTGTAATGAAGTAACTGGCTTCCTCATACAATGTAGACAAACATGTGTCTACTGGATTGTTGACTTCGGCATAGGTAGGTATGATTTTATCTGTGTTCCTTTAATGTATTGGCAACATTTCAGCTGGTGTTTATCGGTGATGAACTTCAGAAGGCGTTTTTTCCACCCTTAGATTGGTTGCATTATGGTTATTCCCTTTTTGTGATGATGCGATCTTGGTGCTGTGTGGTATGTTGTCTGCTCCACTTGTAGATGGTAAGTTCCATGCAATTGTTGTTTCATGCAAAGAAACAAGTGTGTTACAAATTTGTTTTATCTTAACTTAAAGAGTTATAATATCTTTTCCTTAATTATTTTATTAATTACCTACTTATTCTATTAAACCTCAAATATTACCTATTTCAACTTTTCTGTTAATGTTTAATAATTATATATCTTACTACATTTTAGCAAAAGTAATGCAAGCACTATAAGAATTTTATTAACTAATGGTTTGAAAATGGTAATTATTTGACATGGAATACTTATGAATATTGTTTGACCTTTATTGCTTAATTAGGTGTTTAGAGTTTTACACTATTTGGTGTATCTAACACATGTTTTACATTTTTAAACAATTTATACTTGCCTTCTTGGCTAACCTTAAAAACCTAATTTGTTTTATCCATGATAAATCTTTGTTAAAATTTAATAATTTAAACATTGAAACTGGACTCTATTCACTCTTTATTTGCTCTCATCAGTCATTTACCTAAATTTGTATCATTTCTCACACATTTCATTTAAATCCTCTATCCCAAAATTTGACACCTATGTCCAAGTATATCTCAAATTACATTCATTCATCTAATTTCTCATTGTCTCACATATTACTCAGTGGACGTACTTTATTCATCTTTTTTCCTATTGTCCCACATATTACTCAGTGGACATACTTTCATTTGTGCATTTCTTCATTTATTCATTCATTCATCTTGTATATTTTCTGACTATCAGTGAATTACAAATTCTTTCCGCAGCATTTTGTATTTTTAGTAAGATGTAAATTTGTTTGCCGGCTTTAAACACAAAGTGCTGTTAGATAATTTGCAATGCAGTGATGTCATGGGATCCCTATTCATCAATTAATCTCTCTTATTATTCAAATTATTCTTATTTTTTGCACATTTCAATACATAATACACATAAATTATAATTACCTTTTTTATCTTTAATTGATCCAGTACATAACCAACACCTGATGCAGTCCAAGGTCCTATCCTAGAGGTGTCAACCAAGGTAGGCTGTTAAGGCACTGCAGGTTATTGTATGACTTGAAAATCTTCATCCATACTGCTCAAGGTTACACTGATCGCTCTTCACTTTGGACAGAGATAAGAGGTGCTTTCAAATAACAATAAAATAACTTTTAATACAACTTTCTTCTCATCTTCTGAGATCTTTGCTGGCGAACAACATTTTTTCCTATTTCCTTCCTCGTTTATTAGAATCCATTTTGTTTCATATGTTAATGATTTTGTAGCTGTTCCTTGGACACTATGGTCCCATCTGGGTCATGAATCTTCTAAAGAGAGTCCTAAAACAAACTTATTTTCTTCCCTTATGCAGTTACCCCCAATTGCACTTTGAATAAAAATTTTATTTAATTCTTTGCTGTATATTCTTTCTATATCCTATCTATGCAATGTCATCCTACTCTATTTATTATAACTACATCCCTTTTTATAGTTAAATGTCCTATAAAATTAATTAACCAATTCTAATTCATAATTCTATACTTACAATTTTTTTTCCTTTTATTAATAAGATTTTATCCCTACGAGCCCTATCCTCTTAAATTTGGTTTCTGTGTCTTGATCTGGGTCTGTAGTACCCATTTCTCTCTGTTCTCCTGCTAACGAATCGTGGTGGCCTGTTGCAGCATGATGCAGCATATACTCCTTGCCTGCTGCAGTTGAAGTACTTGGGTTTGCCATCCCTTGTGATGCTGTTTGATCATGTATGGTTATACCCAGGGATTTCCATAATTACTTCTTGTTATGCTTCACCAATATGTACCCTAATCTTCCTATCTATTTAATTATACTACTTTATTAATACTAATTACTTCATGTTATGCAAGTGTACCCTAAACTTCCTATCTATTTAATGACACTATTTTAATTCATTTTCATTTTATTGTAATTGTAAGTGCATTTTCCCAGATTTATACTGAGTGCATTGTTTAAAATAATGCACTAAACTAAAAAATGCATAAAAACATTAAACTATGAACAAACTGTCGATGATTCTTAATATTAAAATTTGTTTTCTTTGTTTTAGAATTAACTAATGCACTATGCAAGAGGTGTCTGTTGAAGATTGTGAAGAATCTTCAACAACGGAACTAGAACTCGGCACCTCCACCATGTTACGAATGATAACTTTATTGTTACGAAGCTAGCCTCGCTTCGTTCTTACTTGTCTCCACCATGTTATGAATAAAAATAAATGCACTCACTCTTTATCTAATCTATTGATTTTATTTCTTAAATTTACTTAACACATAACTAAGACTAATCCTAAATATAATTAACACAATTTTCACTTACCAACTAATTATAAATTCTAGGGCCATTTCCCTCACACTTGGTATGACAATCGAGAAGGACTTTACTGCTTTTGTTTCACCATCTAACTGACTATCCTTTTCGATTGTCACTTTCCATCTTGACTCTTCATCCCTACTATCATTTCTTCTTGCAATCAAGGATGGCCCAACTTGTCCCAATTAATCAGGGCAGTGTCATAATGCTAGAGTCAGCATTACTTACTTTTGTGAGCAATAATGCTGTGCTAGTATTATGACACACTTTACAAATTGCAGAGTAGCTTCATGTCATACTTGAAATCAATTTGTTTATCTTTATTACTGGGTCAAATAATTTAGAAATGAGTTCTGTAATAATTGTTGTAACATATTTTTGGAATAATAAATTATTAGAATAATGAATTGATTTAATTTTGTTATGAGTTTTTTCTTTTATTTTATACTTCGTTACAATACTTTTTTTATAGTTTTATCAATGTTTTGTATGGTATCCTATTATATATTTTCGTTCGTGCTAATTGTGTCTATTGTTGTAGTAATTTGTTATTTATATTTATTGTTCGTACCGATTTGTTACAATAAGTAAATAAGTGTAATAAACTTTTCATTCCTTTAATTAGGAATGAAAAGTTTATTACACTTATTAAACATCCATATATAATATAACGAGCTTGTTCAGGGTTTGTATGCTACAGAGTGATCCTGTTAGCTAGCGCCACTATGCGGTGCATATTGTTAGTTGAAGCGAAGAAAACACCTGGCATAAAAGCAGCTCTCTTTTGCTATGAAAACAATTTTAAGGTTTGTACCCATGTGATTATTATATTAATTAAGTGAATTACATTTTTAAAGGTTAGAAGAACCGATGGTGTTTGCTAATATATATTATAATAAGCAAAATAATTTATTATTTACAATTGCCAGACTGAGCAAATGTAAAATTGTTTTGAATCTACCATTTTTTTATTTGAAGAACACCAATAATTCTCCATCATCTGATCAGAAACTCCAAACCTTCCAATTTTCTGATTTCGTCCAATAAACCTATATCTTACAAACTACCTCACAGGAAACAGACCGAAAAATTGTACCATTTGCTCATTGATCAACTATGACGCTTAGGTTTTCTAGGAATTGATCAATATCATCAGTTGAATGACAAATTGTTCAAATGAAGGACTGTCTTACCAAATTTAGATGCGTGGAAACCCTAAATATGTTCTTGGTAGGTTACACACACTTGTGTCTATTTTTATTGCATGCTCAACATGCAATTTAAATTTCTTCATGTATATTACATTCTAATCGTGTCTCACTACTATGAGTGACTATGTGTTTTGCGAGTCTAGATTTCTGTGAAGATTTATAATCACGTAAATTACAAACAAAAGGTTGCTCACCACTATGACTGAGCATGTGTCTCTTAAGATAACGCTTTTGTAAACATTTATATTCACATAAATTACATTCAAATGGTTGACCATCGCTATGAGTAAGAAGGTGGGTCTTGAGAGTAGACTGCACCGAACACTTAAAATTGCATACATTACATTCACACGACTTCTCATCACTATGAGTGAGCATGTGTACTTTCAGATGACTTTTTTGTGAACATTTATAATCACATAAACAGCAATTGAATGGTTTCTCATTACTATGAATGAGAATGTGTTTTTTGAGATCATTTTTCTGTGAACATTTATAATTACATAAACTACATTCAAAAGGCTGCTCACCTCTACGAATGACCATATGTCTCTTGAGGTAACATTTTTGTGAACATTTATAATCACATAAATTACATTCAAATGCAGCTCACTATTGTGAGTAGAAATATGTCTTTTAAGATTACCCTTTTGTGAACATTTATAATCACATAAACAACACTCGAATGATTGCTCACCACTATGAGTGAGCAAGTGTCTCTTGATAGTGGACTGTGCTGAATATTTTACATTACATATATTACATTGAAATGATTTCTCGCCACTATGAGTGAGCACATGTGCTTTAAGATTACTTTTTTGTGAACTTCTATAATCACATAAACTACATCCAAATGGTTTCTTATTATCATGAATGAGAATATGTCTTTTGAGATCGTTTTTTTGTGAACATTTATGACCCCATAAACTGCATTCAAATGGTTTCTCACCACTATGACTAAACATGTGCCTTTTGAGTTTACTTTTCAATGAAAATTTATAACTGCATAATTTACATTCAAACGGTTTCAAACCATTATGAATGTGCATATGTGTTTTGAGGCTACCTTTTTAAATGGTTTATCAGTATCATGAATAAACAGGTGTTGTTCAAGATGATTTTTTCGTAAAAACCTGCAACTACACAAATTACACTCAAACGGTTTCTCACTACTGTGAGTAAGCATGTGTCTATTGAGGATACTTTTTAATGAACATTTATAATAACATAAAGTACATTTAAATGGCTTCTCGCCGCTGTGAGTAAGCATGTGTTTTTTGAGATTTCCTTTTAATGAACATCTATAATTAGATATTTTACATTCAAATTGTCTTTTGGCTTTAAGAGGAAGTGCATATGTTTCCTGTGGCAATATATATTGAGGCTCCTACAATTTATTGTTATAATTGTTATTGTTAAATTGTTATAAAATAACTTAAAATAATGTTTAACTTTTAACAAACTTGAATTTGAAATTTGTAACAACTGGACGCCATCTGTTAACTAGTAGCACTATTAATGATGATATTACAGATTGTGTCATGAATGTCTACTACATACGGGTGCAACCAATATGTAAATGTAGCTATCAGGAGAGCAGCAAACCACCCTCAGCCTTTTCTGCTATCCTAATACACGATTTTAAATTTCTGATGAGGAATAGTAAAAATTTTTTATTTATTTGTTCGTTTTATTAGAATTTTTACTTTTTTCATCAAACAATCTTAATAATTATTTTTAATAAGCATGTAACAGAAAATGCATAAGAATTAGCCTAACAACTAGCATTAACAATATTAGTAAATAATTAACCGATGCAGATTGCGGGATATTGTGTAAAGGGCCGCACCAAGCCTAATGAGTGCCGTTGTGCAAAGAACCCCACGCGTTTCTTACGGATATTGGATACTGGTCAAATTAGCTGAAATTGTGATACGTGTTAGTTTACATTATTCTGATCAAAAGTCTCTGTGGCTACAATGCTCTATAATTAACAGTTTTGGAGTTACACAGTACGGAAAGCAGGAAAAATTCATACTTCGGTATATAGATTTTTAACACGTACAGCCTTGGTAACATCATTTTTTGTGTATATTTTTTTTGTTTTGGTTAACATAAGTAATAATGTTGTGTTGTATTCATGTGGAATTATACCGAGTGTCCCGTTATATTTTGACTCTTTATATACCTATATAGCTTTTGAACTAACTGAGATAATGTAATGCGATGTTCGCCAGTCTGCTTCTTAGTTTTTTAAGTTTTTTCTGAGTAGCCGTTTTTTGCCCACTTCCGGTTTATCCAGAAATGATATAGCGTATTTTCGGAGATTTAAATAACATGCAGTATTCACATTAAGAGCTGATAAAACCATACCCTGTATAATAACCATGATAAGTATGGTCCTTTTGGAAAGGAGAACCAATGGACTTTCAAACGTGCGTGGTTAACCCTCATTATCTCTTCGAGCTCACCACCTACAGGCGGTGGCTTTTAGGAGGTTATTTAACAGCCCTCAAGGAAGACTTATGTAAAAATCCAATGACTTCAACTGAACTTTCCTACGCTATTTTTTAATTTGACTGCACTGAGTGTAATATTTTTCAATATTTATGTTGCAATTAAAACCAATATTTCTATAATATTTATGCAATATTAAAAAAATTGTGCAATATTACTGCGATATTACAAAATATCTCATTAACATACCTCAACAATGGGTGTGTAAAAATCTTTTTTTTTCGTTACAGATCTCCTCTTTCACATGCCCTACATGATGGCTGTTAGAGGCCCCCTTAAGTCATTGAGGTGTATTTGGGTTATTTATGTAGTATTTTATTTTATTTAGCAGGTTGGTTATAAATAGTCAAAAATAAAAGAAATTGATTTGTCAAAATGGTCTGTTTAAAATACATATCGTTACAAGAGAAACGCTTGTAAACATGTTGTCCTGTGGGGTGATGACGTAGTTGCTACCAGTCAGGAATGCATTAGACAGAACATCGCCACTCCGACGCCGACGCCGACGCCCCGGTTGTATTGGTAGAAACGTCGTTATTAAGATTTTTCTAAATGCTCATATCTGCCTTATTTTGCATGATAAAAAGTGCGATTTTTAATCCGAAAGTATAGGTGCGTCCCAATTGTTTAGCCCTTAGGTTTAGCCAGTCTCGATAGATTAATAGTTTGCATGATTACTCCATAATTCAAGGCTCGTAGGTTCATGGTAGTCCTTCATAGCTATGAAGATCGTGGCAAGGAATCGAAATCTTGGCAACATCATTCGTAGTTTATTACAAGTAAATTGAATGTGGATATCCCACCTCATATATTGGTCAAAATATATTCCCAGGTACTTGGTATTGGTGACTGATTTAATTGTATACTTTTGGATATTCGTGGAAAAATGTAATGTGTTGAAAGAAGGTGCTGAAGATGAATTGCAGTGGAAGGGTAGGTAGTGAGTTTTGTCCACATTTAATGTCAATAGTCTATAATTTAGCCAATCTTTGATTTTTGGGAAATCTGATTCTACTGTTTCTTTTAAGGTTTGCCACGTGTCCTCAGAGTAGAAAATGGCAGTATCGTCAGCGAATCCCATTATTTCTCCTTTACTCTCAACAGAGAAAAGGCCGTTTATATACACATTAAACAGTACGGGTCCTAAAACTGATCCTTGTGGAACACCATATTTTATCTCCATTGTTTCACTATCTGTTTTGTTATTTTTTACAAATTGAGATCTACCTGATAAGTAACTTTTAAAAAATTGTCGTACTACTCCTCTTACACCAATTTGTTCTAGCGTTTCAAGTAGTAAGCTATGGCTGACTGTGTCGAAGGCCTTTGAAAGATCTAAGAATATACATAAACAAGGTTTACTGTTATCCAGAGCACTATAGATCTTTTTTGTAAGTTCCAGTATAGCATCTTCAGTTGATCTTTGTCTTCTGAATCCATATTGTTGTGGTGAAAGCAAGTTGCGTTTACTGAAAAAATTTTGGAGACGGTTTTCGATTAGCTTTTCGAAGACTTTTGACAGAGAAGTTATTAAGGAGATAGTTCGGTAGTTGGTAGGGAGAGTAGTATCACCCTTTTTAAATACAGGTATTACAATATTCTTTTTGAAGGTAGTTGGCCATACTCCGCTGTCTATGCATTTATTGAATGCATATGCTAGTGGTTCTTCAATGTATTTTGAGATTTGCTTTAATACTTCGGGTCGAATGTTATCATTTCCAGGAGATTTCTAACACTTAAGTTGTGAAATTGTGTTTTTGATTTCATTTTTGTCAGTTCTGAGCAAAACGAAACTGTTATGTAATGTTTGCGTCAGAGGTTGATAATTAGGGTCAGATGTTATGTTTCTTGCCAGTGTTTCGCCCATTTTAATGAATGTATAGTTAAAGTAGTCTGCTATGTCTTTTGGATTGATTATTTCATTATCACTGGTATCCTTGATACAGTCTACTGTTTTCTTCTCTTTTTGTGAATTTCCTATTTCATTAATGATCTTCCATAATTGGTTAGAAGTAGGGAAAAAATTGAGAGTTCTGGAACCACCCCCCATTCCTGACCTTGACCTTGAACCTATCTCTCTCTAACACATGGTGACCTTGAATCTATCTCTGTCACGTAAACGTGGCAACACCGCATTCTCAAGGTCAACAATATGGCAACACCGCATTCTCAAGGCCATCAATATGGCAACAACGCATTCTCAAGGTCATCAATATGTCAACACCGCATTCTCAAGGCCATCAATATGGCAACAACGCATTCTCAAGGTCATCAATATGTCAACACCGCATTCTCAAGGCCATCAGTATGGCAACAATGTTTTGACCTTGAACTCAAGACCACTCTTCAAGGTCATCAAACACCATTCAAGGTCAAGCTTTAGATATAAATATATATATAGCAGGTTGCATGTATGGGAAGAGTAAAGCGTTTGCAGTTGCAGTGTACAGTGCAGTGTTACAATGGAAAGCCTCGCTAAATCAATTGAGAATGCGAAAGCGCAAGCTCTAGAAAAGCAGTTGATGGTTCCAAACGAGCTTCCTAAGGATGCTAAATGGGCACCGCTAGTGAATCAATCAGTGTTTTATTTAAACAAATCAAAAAGTAAAGTTGTATTTGTTGGATTATGTGCTCATTTGGGATTCACTCCTGTAATAAAAGTAGCTGGAGTAAAGAATCAGTGCATGCTGTTTGATGAAACGGAGTGGAACGCGTTAATAACCAATGAAGGAGTCATTAATAAATACTTTAAAGCAGGAGAAGAGGTCGGGGTTCCTTTGAAAATGGGTACAAAAACTATCTCGTTTGAGCGTGTTAACAGAAATTACGATAAAACAAAAATCATAAAGATAACTGATGCAGGAGATGATGAATTGTATTTAGCGTGGGAGTCCTTATATGAGCTGTGGCAGTTAATACCGTTACTAACATATTGTAACGTTCTTTTTCAAATAATAATACAAGTGCTGTTTAAATCGTCTATTCACAAACAAATATTTATTTCTATACACTAATGAATACACTATAAATTAACGCTATGATTATAAACCATTAAAAACTATTATTTACAGACTATGAATTTCTAATACAACATTTATATTCACTATTTATTTTGTAATACACAGTTAATGACTTGCTGTTGACTGACTCTCTTTTATCCGCAATCCGCTTTTATATCCTCATATAAACGCACCAGCAGTCGCTGGAACCTTCTATGTATTCTAGAAAATGCTAGAATAAACCGCGTCTGATTTACATGCTTGTGCGATGCGTCATTCTCTCGAAGGCGGCAGAACACACCACCTGTCGCTCGAAAAGAGGTTCGTTCCTTTTCTCTCCCGTTACACTGCCCCCCTCTTCAAGTCTGTTCTGTCCCAGAACAGGTTTTATGCTCTGGTTCCTGTAGAACGGGTCATGACGATATCGACAGTCTTCACCTCGACTACACGTTCCATTACGGTAGAAATAACAGTCTACACTCTTCGTTGGCCTTAATGCGGGCTGTGGGTCAAAACTGCAGACGAAGATCTTGACGTCCATACCTCTAAAGACAACTTCCAGCATGTTTCTAACGATTCTCCAATCCAGCTGGTCCCGCCCACAGCCGAGTTTGGGAACTGCCAATTTGTTAATTCCCCTGGTAAGCAACTCGATCCTCAAATTCCATAGTGCCCTCCACAAGTCGGCGTAACTTGGTTTCTGGTAATAAAACTGCTTGGTTACCAAGTAGTAAATGGATCGGTCATGATCAGGCAAGCGTAAGGATTTACCAACAGAGGGATTTTGTTCTCGAAGTTCATTCAGCCGTCCAAATTTATTTCTAAACACTACTGCGATCCCCCTGGACATACGGAGATCCGCGGAGACACAGTGGGCAATGGAATAATCACCAGGGACCCGGAAGAGATCATGTTGCATCTCAGTCGTGACTCCGAATCGCGCTTTTCTAGTTCCAGAGAACGCAGCCATAAATTCTCTAAAGGTTGGCTGATCATCTTCAGGCCTTACGGTATTGATAGCCACCTCAGCCTCATCTTTCCGATCCGGGACTGCGTCATTATTTCCCTCATAGTGCGCCAGACGATTGGAGTGTACCACTTTTGGTTTCCCCCTTGGCAATTTCTGGATGCGATAAATCAAGTCATTTATTCGTTTCTTCACCTGGTATGGACCCTCCCAATTTCGCTGTAACTTTGGAGAATAGCCACGACGCCTTTGCGGGTTGTATAACCAGACAAGCTCTCCAGGTTGAAACCCTCCTTCTTGGGCTCTCACATCGTACGTAGCCTTCATCCGGTCACTCGCGATTCGACTATTATTTCGGGTTCGGTCGTGAATATCCTCCAACTTCTTCTTTAAGTTGATGACATAATCATTCCCGGCTACCTCCTGCTCTATAGGTGGAGACCCAAATTCCAGATCACATGGTAACCGTAACTCGCGTCCAAGCATCACAGACGCTGGTGACTGACCGGTTGTTTCGTGGACGGATGCACGATAAGCCATCAGGAACAGATGCAGGTATTGGTCCCAGTCTCGTTGATGATCGGAGACGACCTTGGCCAAATATTTGCCCATTGTTCGATTCATGCGTTCTACCATTCCATCGGACTGCGGATGTAACGGTGTGGTCCGAGTCTTGCGAATGCCCAACAATCGACAGACTTCTCCAAAGAGTACAGACTCGAAATTGCGGCCTTGATCCGAATGCAGCTCCATGGGCACTCCGAAGCGACTGAAAAACTCTTTGACTAGTACGTCAGCAACAGTCGCAGCTTCCTGGTTTGGTAGGGCATATGCTTCTGGCCATTTGGTAAAATAGTCCATTGCCACTAATATGTATTTATTCCCATCGTCGGTTTCGGGAAATGGTCCGGCAATATCTATGGCTATTCTTTCCAGAGGACTACCCACATTGTACTGCCTCATAGGTGCTCTTCGTTTCCCCAAGGGTCCGTTACCAGTGGCACATAGTTCACATTTCCTGCACCACTCCTTCACGTCTTCTTTACAGTTGACCCAATAAAAACGCTCCCTAACTTTCTCCAAAGTCTTTTTCACACCGAAGTGTCCTCCTGAGGCACCGTCATGGAGATGTCGCAATACTGTAGCCACTCGGCTTCTTGGAACCACGAACTGAGACCTAATGGTGGTGCCATCTTCACTCTCCAGTACTCGCTTCAGGAGATCGTCTTCCACCTTCAAGGACTCCCATTGGGCCCAATATGCTTTGAGCGTTCTGTTGAAAGGGCTGACGGCCTCCCAGGCAGGCCTTTCTCCCACGCGCTTCCATTCCAGTACCATTTTTAGTTCGGGATCAGCCTCCTGCTGTCGTTGCAATTCTTCCGGCAACCAATTGTCGTTGACGATGGTAGTCCTTAATACTTGGCAAACCCTCTCTTCCAAACGAGAGCAATGACGGCAATCCGTTGGACAGGGTCTTCTTGAAAGAGCATCGGCATTTCGATGACTAGTGCCCGCTCGATGTTCGGTGTCAAAGTCGTATCCTTGTAATCGTTCGATCCACCTTGCGACCTGGCCTTCAGGATTACGGAATTGTAGAAGCCATTTCAACGCTGCATGGTCCGTCCTCAATAAAAACTTCCGTCCGTACAAGTATTTGTAAAAGTGCTCAACGGACTTCACGACGGCCAATAGTTCTTTTCTGGTCACACAATAATTCTTTTCGGCTTTAGACAAAACCTTACTAAAATAGCCGATGACCTTTTCTTGTCCATCCTGTATCTGAGAAAGTACACCCCCAATGGCCAGATTACTTGCATCTGTGTCAAGTATGAATTTCCCTTCTGTCCGTGGATAGCTCAATATTGGTGCGGTTGTCAGGGCACGCTTCAGCTGTTGGAAAGCTGTTTCACACTCTCCGCTCCAAACATACTCGCGTCCATCTTCAGTTAGCCTTGTCAGAGGCTTCGCTATATTGGCAAACCCAGGAACGAAACGCCTATAGTAGGTACATAACCCAAGAAAACTACGAACTTGGTGTTTATCTTTCGGTGTTGGCCACTCTTGAACTGCACGAATCTTCTCGGGGTCGGCTGCCACTCCATTTTGTGATACGACGTGCCCGAGATATTTCACTTCCCTTCTGAATATGTGGCACTTTTTCGGACTCAGTTTCAGATTGGCTCCACGTAGTCTTCGGAACACTTCCTCTAGGTTTTTCAAATGTTCGTTGAATGATTTTCCGACTACAATCACATCATCTAGATATACCAGGCAGGTCTTCCACGACAGCCCTCTCAGGATGGTCTCCATTAGACGCTCAAAGGTGGCCGGAGCGTTACATAGACCAAAAGGCATAACCGTAAACTGCCATAGTCCGGAACCAATAGTGAACGCGGTCTTCTCCCGGTCTTCAGGTTCCATTTCAACTTGCCAATAACCACTCTTCAAGTCCAAAGTCGAAAACCATCGTGAACCAGACAGGGTATCTAACGTGTCGTCGATGCGTGGTAAGGGATAGCTGTCTTTCTTGGTCGCGTCATTAAGCTGCCGATAGTCCACACAAAATCTCGTTGACCCGTCCTTCTTACTGACCAGGACCACCGGTGATGCCCATGGACTGCTGGATGGCTCGATGACCCCTTGTTCTTCCATATCAGTAATAATCTTTTCGGCTTCTGCTCGCCTTGCTAGAGGTAGACGCCTCGGCTGCTGACGGACAGGCATAGAGTTGCCTGTATTGATTTTATGTTTTACTATATTTGTTCGTCCCTTCTGGCTATCGTCAAGAGCGAAGATATCTTGGTATCGGTGAACCAAACCCTGTACCTCTTTCACTTCTGTTCTGTTAAGATCTTCGCACGAACTAGTAACCATGCCCACTAATTTTCCACCATGGTCTTTGGACGCTGGTTTTGGAACATCAGCCATACACCTGGCTACTCGGAATACTGGCACACACTGTCCCACAAGGGTACTCTTCTTCAATGTCACCGGATCCACATTAACGTTCATAATTCTCACCGGTACTCTCTTTCCAACCTTGATCAGCGCTTTTCCCACCAGTATGCCACTATGGATCTTCTTATCACAAACAGGCTCCATCATTCGCACACATCCTACCCGAAGATCTCCATCCAAACCCGCCTCGACAACCATCTCGCTTTGACCCGGCAATATCACATCTTCAGTCAGCAAAACCCTTACAATCGGATCTTCTCGTGGGTGCAAAGGAAGTTCTTCGTTACCGACCTTCAAAACACCCTCTTTCAAATCCAACGTAAAACCAAATTTTCTCAGGAGGTCCATTCCCAAGATGAAGTCATCAGTGATATCGGCTACCAGCACCTCATGATCACGTTCTTCACTTCCAATGCCAATCTTCATCTTCACCACTCCGCGTGTTGGTATCACTTCACCTGTTGCTGTACGGAGTTGAGTAGTTGTCGGTAACAATTTAATACTTGATTGTAGAACATCAGGGCGTACGATGGATTTTGTCGCCCCCGTATCAATAAGTAGTGGAACAGTTCGATTAGCAATCTTTCCATCTACAAACAAACTGCCGTTACTATTCTTTGATGTTACGGCATGGATCGTGATCTCCGGGGCATCTTCACTCGCAGTCAACGCTCGCCCCCTCTTGCCAACCCCTTTTAACTTTTCCGACGGTTGTACTTTTCTTATTTTGGGACAACGGCGTTCTACATGTCCTTGTTCGCCGCAGTTCCAACAACGAGGCCCTCGAACTTCTTGATGATTCTTCTTACGGTTCTCTTCCTTCTGAAGAACTCTCATTAATAATTCTTCTAGGCGATCTTTAGAACCTTCATCTTCTTCCACAACGGTCCGAACACGCCCGTGACCTCGGGACGCTTGCTTTGCAGCTTCAAATTCTAAGGCGTGAGCAAGCGCATCATCAGTTGTTCTTGGTGGTGCCAGCCTCAATGATTGTTGTGTTTCCCCGTCTCTTAACCCATCAATGAAGGTCTGCACAGCGAGCTGTCCCAGAAATGAATCGGGTGCCGTAGGGTACGCCAATCGGACAAGCCGCGCAACATCGGCTTCAAACTCCTGCAGGCTTTCTCCATTCTTCTGGATACGATTCTTCACTTGCGCGTGATACACTTGTTGAAGATGCGCGTCTCCATATCTCATTTCCAATCTAGACACTAACAATTGGTAATCATTTTCCTGTCCTGCTGGGATTGTTTGCAGGACATTCAACGCGTCTCCACGCAAAGCCACAGTTAAAGAAACGGCCTTTTCCTTGCCTGTCCATCCGTTGGCCCCAGAAGCCGCCTCAAACTGTTTGTAGTAAGTGGACCAAGGTATCTTTCCATCGAACGTGGGTGGTTTTACTTTTATCCCTACGACAGGACCCTTTTCTTCTTTAAACTGTTTCTTTACTTCATTAAACGGCCTCTCAGAAGTTGAGGAAAACCGTAGTTGCCTCATTCTATCTTCCAGCATTTCGGCCATATCGTCTTTCTTAGTTGTTGGTGGTAATTGCATTTGGGCTATTTTCTCTTCCACCATCTTTATTACCCTATCTTGTTCCGCCAATCTACCTTCCAATAGTCCTAACGCACTGGCATTCTCCAAAAATTCTTCGAAAACTTTATCTTCCAACGATTTGAAATTTTCCAACAATTCTCCTTTCAGCATTTTAACATTTTCTTCCAGTGCTTTAGTATTTTCAAGTAATTCTTGTTTAAGCATTCTAACATTTTCTTCGGACTTTCTAGAATTCTCTTCGGACTTTTCCAGTAATTCCTCTTTTAACATTCTAGAATTCTCTTCGGACTTTTGCAGTAATTCTTCTTTTAAAATTCTAGAATTCTCTTCGGACTTTTCCAGTATTTCTTCTTTTAACATTCTGGAATTCTCTTCTGACTTTTCCAGTAATTCCTCTTTTAACATTCTAGAATTCTCTTCGGACTTTTGCAGTAATTCTTCTTTTAAAATTCTAGAATTCTCTTCGGACTTTCTAGAATTTTCTTCGGCTTTTCTAGAACTTTCTTCCATTTTACTTAACAACAAACTAGTATCAATTGCGGGTCCAGGTATTTCGAAGCGGTAATTTTCAGGATCTTCCTTCTGTTCTAAAAGCCATTCTCTTAGCCGATTTATCAAAACTTCTTTCTTTCCATTACTATCCAAGTCCCTCTCGTCCAATTCCCGTTTTAAATCTATTACTAAGAGATCTTTCAATAGTTTCATCACCATTTTAATTGTTTGTTGAAATTAATTTTAACACTAAAAATTTATTCTCACAGCACTTTATTTAATTATTATGCGATTTTATTTATTTTAAAACTCCACACCTGACATCACTGTAACGTTCTTTTTCAAATAATAATACAAGTGCTGTTTAAATCGTCTATTCACAAACAAATATTTATTTCTATACACTAATGAATACACTATAAATTAACGCTATGATTATAAACCATTAAAAACTATTATTTACAGACTATGAATTTCTAATACAACATTTATATTCACTATTTATTTTGTAATACACAGTTAATGACTTGCTGTTGACTGACTCTCTTTTATCCGCAATCCGCTTTTATATCCTCATATAAACGCACCAGCAGTCGCTGGAACCTTCTATGTATTCTAGAAAATGCTAGAATAAACCGCGTCTGATTTACATGCTTGTGCGATGCGTCATTCTCTCGAAGGCGGCAGAACACACCACCTGTCGCTCGAAAAGAGGTTCGTTCCTTTTCTCTCCCGTTACAATATCGATTAAACCTTCTGAAGGGTTTGCATTTTTTCAATTTCTACCATAGCATAATAGATGGTGTTGTAGACATGCCGGGTGACTGCATAGTGAACATCACAAACATATTGGAACCATTAATGAAGATGCAAATCCCGAACGTGTTTGGAATGCTAGAAGTTGTGCATTATCTACCAGAAAAGGTAATAGTGGATGTGGAAGTCAAAAGGTGTATTGCGTAATGGAAGAATGAAGAGGGGAAAGGGTGGGGGGCGGGTGAATATAAGAACACATGGTCTAGGTGTAACGTAGTGAAATACAATGGAGACGCGTAACAGTGAAGACGTATCAAGCAAAGCTATTGATAAACTGAATGCTGTGGTGAAACTACATAGTGAATGCTGTGGGCTCCGTCGAGGCCACCAGAGTCGGATTCTTTGGAATCCTTTGGCTGTTGCTGGTTCCTTAAACTGTCAAACACTTAATGTATTGGAAAACACACACACTATACTTACACACATACTTAAACAAAATTAAAATTATGATGATGAATGATGATAAAACTAACAACGTTTCGAAAGTGCCCCTTGAAGCAACGGAGTTTCCCGGCTCCACCCCCTTTACCCAAATCCCATTCAATTCCCCAATCCCAACCCCTACCAGTTTAGATTTTCCCCCAATTAAAAGTCCTGTTAGGCTCAGTGAGACGGTGGATTCTTCTCCCCGGTTCCTAGTCATGGAGAAAAAAGAAGGTGACTTTGCTACGACTAGTCCTTTTGTTATATCAAAGGTTATCTACGGACTTATAGGTAGAACGAAGATAGTTAAGAGAATACAAGGCATGATATTGATAGAGACTGTATCTAACGCTCAATCGCAGAGATTGTTAGAAGTTTCCCGCTTTGGTGATTATGAGGTTAAAGTGTATCCTCATATGTCACTGAATACATCTAAAGGAGTAGTTTACTGTCGGGATTTCCTAAATTGCACGTTGGAAGAGATAAAAGAGGGTTTAAAACATGAAGGTGTTATAGAAGTTAAACGAATTAAAAGCAGGAGGAATGGAGAACTTGTCGATACTCCTAATCATATCCTTACGTTTAACACACCTAAGTTACCGAGAAGCATTACCGCAGCCTTTTACCATTTAAATGTAAGACCCTATATACCCCCTCCTGTCCGTTGTTATAGGTGTCAGTCGTTTGGTCATGTATCCTCTGGTTGTGATAAATCTGAATTATGTATCTGTGGTAATCCATCACATAGAGGTGAACCTTGTACGCAACCCTTTAGCTGCCCCAACTGTAAAGATAATCATTCTGCGACATCAAGGTCATGGTCCGGTATTCAAGCAAGAGATGCGAATACAGGAAATTAGAACTGTTCATAGGGTATCATATACGGAAGCAAAACGTATGTCTAATTCCTTCACTGTCCCATCCCGATCCTATGCTCAAGTTACCAACCAATTAGAAGCAGATCCTTTACGTACACTAATTCCTGAAATTAGAGGTATTATTAAAAAAGAACTCGCAAAGCTAACTAATGCTCTCTTAGTAAGAAGAACTACTACCTCCGAAATCGCCAGCAGTGATGAAGAGAGAAATAATAGTCAAATATCTACTCCTAAAGTAAATTCAACTATAGTAACAGCTTCTACAAGTACAGTAATTGATGCTAACACTGGTGTAAAAGATAAAAGGAAATTTTCACAACTAAGTAATAATACAGAAGATGAACGAACTATCGAATCAAGCCTGGAGTCCATCGAACGGACGATATTAAATAAAGTAAAAAAGAAAAAACGAGGCTGGCCGAAAGGCAAACCCCGTAGAGGTACATCTTAAAATATTTATCTACAATGGATTATAATACATTTATCTTACAGTGGAATTGTCGTGGATTTTTTAACAAATTAAGTTCAATTCAATTATTAGTTTCAAAATATAACCCTGACTGCCTCTGCATACAAGAAACTAAATTTAATTACAATCAGAACTACGAACTAAAGAACTATTTTCTACTACGAAAGGATGCTACAGATGGAGAACGTGCTCATGGAGGCGTTGCCATGCTCATAAAAGAAAATATACCTTACAGCAACTTGTTACTTAACACCGAACTGCATGCCATCGCAATGCGTACTATAACTTATCCAAAGCCTCTTACTATCTGTAATATATATTTCCCAAACGCACCATGGAGTACTGAGGAGTTCAAAGATCTGGTCAGTCAGTTACCCCATCCCTATGTAATTTGTAGGGATTCTAACTCACACAGCTTCACGTGGGGGTCTTATAAAAACGATAGACAGGGTAGGGCTGTTGAGGACCTAGTTGACAGACTGGATATATGCCTTATTAATAATGGTAATCCAACACACTTCGATGTATCGACTGGACAGTTCAGTGCTATCGATTTAACTCTCTGCACTCCATCTTTATCGACAACTTTAGTTTTTCCTACGGACCCAGATCTACACTTTAGTGATCATTTTCCGATTATTATTAAAAAACCTAGTTCTGTCAACGCTCCCACGGCAATTCCACAAAAATGGATTTTAAACAAAGCTGATTGGAATGCATATAAAGAATGTGTAGACACGTTGATGGCCTCATCTAATACAGAATTAACGATGCCCGACATCACCAATTTCATAGTAGAAGCAGCAACAGTACATGTCCCAAAAACAAAAAGTATTCCACACAGACGAGTAGTTCCATGGTGGAACGAGCAAATCCGGTCTCTTGTTGCTGAAAAGAAACGAGCACTCAATCTTCTAAAAAGAAACACTACTATTGACAACTTAATAAACTTTAAAAGAGCTCGGGCAAAATGCCGGAAAACCATCCAAGCAAATCGTGGCAGGAATATGTATCTAGTATTTCCACTTCTACTGATGTTGGTGAAGTGTGGAAACGAATACGAGCCATTGCTGGAAACCGTAGTTGCTTCAATATTACTTTAAATATAAATGATGAAATCATAAGTGATCAACAAGATGTTGCTAACCATCTAGCGCAGCATTTTGCACAGTTGTGCAATATAGAGGCAGCTCAAGTCAATAACGAGGATGATTTCATAGATTTCAATACACCGCAAGAACATGAATACAACCGTCTCTTTTGTATTGACGAACTAAACGAGGCACTTGGAAAAAGCAACAACACAGCACCAGGCAGTGATGGCGTCGTAAATGCATTTTTTCAGCATCTATCTGAAAACGCAAAAATTGGTTTGTTAAATATATATAATAACATATGGAAAACTGGTATTTTACCAGAATCGTGGAAAGAAGCCACTATAATCCCCATATTGAAGCCAGGAAAAATACCAACAAGCCCATCAAGCTTTAGACCAATCTCTCTTACAAGTTGCATCTGTAAATTAATGGAACGGATGGTTACCAATAGATTATCATGGCTGCTTGAATCTAGAAAATTGTTAAGCAAGTATCAATTCGGATTCCGTAGAGAACACTCTACGACAGATGCGTTAGTGTATATTGAAAATGCTGTTCAAGGAAGTTTTCTTGCAGGTCTTCACCTAACAGCTATTTTTATAGATTTGAAAAGTGCATTTGATACTGCCAGGCACAGTACAATATTAGAACAACTAAATAAATGGGGAATAAAAGGATACTTACCTAAATTCGTAAAGTCGTTCCTTGACAACAGAGTCATTAGAGTCAGAGTTGGCAATGTTTTATCTGAAAATTATAATATTAAAAACGGGACTCCACAAGGTTCCTCGCTAAGTGCCACTCTGTTTATAATAGCGATACAAGGACTGTTAGAATCCATCGACACAGCTGTTCGATACTGTGCCTACGCAGATGATATCGTAATATTTACTTTTGGACAATCTTTCAACAATATTGAAGAAATTTTACAAAATGCACTCTCTAAGCTATCCTCGGAGGCCACTAATAGAGGTCTTCAAATTTCAACTGAGAAAACGGTCTCGCTACATTTCTGTCGCAAACGAAGCACCTGTCAACAGGAACACAACTTTCAGATGAATTCGGTACCTATTAAAAACGTAGATAATTTTTGTTATTTAGGCCTTATATTTGACTCTAAACTTACCTGGACGCTACACATCAGTAAACTGAAAGCCCGTTGTAATAGTATCTTAAATATACTTAGATGCTTGTCAAACCTAAACTGGGGATCTGACCAACAGACACTGCTGATGCTGTACAGATCTTTGGTTCTATCTCGAGTCGATTATGGTTGTGTGGTATATTCCTCTGCCAGACCATCCCGTTTGAGTATTTTAAACACAATACATAACATGGGAATACGCTATATAATGGGGGCCTTTGTAACAAGCCCAGCAGACAGTATATGCGTAGAATCTGGGTTAGAGCCTTTATGGCTACGCCGTCAAAGGTTACTATTGAACTATCGTGTCGCGGCATTATATCGCACGCATAACCATATTCGATCGTCCTTAGTCAGCAGCGCTCTATTGGACCTCTATCAAGTACAGGATACGCGTACTAGACCGGCGACCGTTAGATCCATCGTCACTTCTAGGGCATGGGAAATCCCCGAAGCTGGTTTATATTTAAATGCCTACCCCAAAACTTCGCCATGGACCGTACCAGCAATAGATATTCGTTTCGATCTTCGGAAATATAATAAATCTGAAACAGCTGGTAACGTCATTAAAATGGACTTTTTAAATATTCTCGATACATACGGTCAGTGCAACGTATTTTATACCGATGGGTCTAAAACAGAGTCAGGAGCGGGGTGCGCCGTAGTCAACGGCAATAATATATCTACATGGTCACTTCCACATACTGTAAGTGTTTTTACATGCGAAATATATGCTTTATTGCAAGCGTTAAGTATATGTCGAGAATCAACGTCCGATATTCATGTAATTTGCACAGATTCTTTGTCTTCTCTGTTAGCAATCAGTAACAAATTTAACAACGAAGCTATAGTACAAGACATACACACCTTACTATCAAAACTAATAAGTGAAGGCAAACAGATAGTGTGGATATGGATACCAAGTCACATTGGCATCTCTGGAAATGAGAAAGCAGATCAAGCTGCAAAATCTGCAGCAGCTCGGATTCAGAATGATGTAAATGTGATTTGCCCAAAAGACGCAAGAACATACATAAAGCAAAAATCAGAACTTCAGTGGCAAGCGTCGTGGAATACAAAGACTACCGCTCTAAAAGATATAAAACCGAGTGTCAAGTTACAACAATCTGAGATTACACTTACACGTATGGAACAAGCAATAATAAGTCGATTAAGAATAGGTCACACCCGATTAACTTCTACCTTTCTATTAACAGAGGGAAGTAGGCCTAATTGTCCTACGTGTATAACTCCACTTACTGTCGAACACATCCTTATCGAATGTAATGAATACACCAACCAGAAAAGAACTTGTGGTTTATCTGATAATTTTGAACAATAATAAAGAAAGTATTTTAAAGTTACTAAAATATCTACGTTCTACAAACTTAATTTCTAAACTGTAAAACTTATTAGTCTGTGATAAAAACTATTATCTGTGATATTTTATATATTCGAATTATGTTTAGTTACTTACAATACTTATATTAGCCAGTTTTATCTATTTTACCTATTTATATACTGTTACGAATGATAATTTTATTGTTACGAAGCTAGCCTCGCTTCGTTCTTACTTGTCTCCACCATGTTATGAATAAAAATAAATGCACTCACTCTTTATCTAATCTATTGATTTTATTTCTTAAATTTACTTAACACATAACTAAGACTAATCCTAAATATAATTAACACAATTTTCACTTACCAACTAATTATAAATTCTAGGGCCATTTCCCTCACACTTGGTATGACAATCGAGAAGGACTTTACTGCTTTTGTTTCACCATCTAACTGACTATCCTTTTCGATTGTCACTTTCCATCTTGACTCTTCATCCCTACTATCATTTCTTCTTGCAATCAAGGATGGCCCAACTTGTCCCAATTAATCAGGGCAGTGTCATAATGCTAGAGTCAGCATTACTTACTTTTGTGAGCAATAATGCTGTGCTAGTATTATGACACACTTTACAAATTGCAGAGTAGCTTCATGTCATACTTGAAATCAACTTGTTTATCTTTATTACTGGGTCAAATAATTTAGAAATGAGTTCTGTAATAATTGTTGTAACATATTTTTGGAATAATAAATTATTAGAATAATGAATTGATTTAATTTTGTTATGAGTTTTTTCTTTTATTTTATACTTCGTTACATGACCCGGCCTGGTAAGCGTGACGCCCCTGGCACGCACTCCGCTCCTTCAGCAATTAACTTCTGTAGCCATCAGCCTGATTGCAAGTTTGTCTATACATACATCAATATGGTCTATTAATAATTTTAAATTAGAACTTATTAAATCTAATATTTATCAGTTTATGCATGGAACGCAACCTTTGTCTTTATGGTCTACCACTGTACATTACGGAACGCACTTCATTTTTCGAGTTACAGTCATTCTGTCTATTGCGCACACGCGACTTATTCAAAAGTGCAAGATCAACAAATTTGAATGTCTTTCTACGTGAACAGTTTTATTTGTGAACAGAATAAGTTTTTCCACGCAATTTTTCGAGAAACTTTGCACAAAATCACACACGAACTGGTAAGTTGAATAAGTTTTTTGTTTTCGTCCATCACAAATTCAGAATTGAATAATGCATGCCTTTAACTGAAGTTAGACATAAAAGCTGATGTCGTTTACCAAAGTATACAGGGTGTCCCAAATATAAAGGATTTTGAGTTAATGGGTAACATATGAATAATGGAAGAAGCCAAAAATGCATAAAATTCCGCACTATCTCAAAAAAAATGTTTTACTAAAAATTTGTGGGCACCCGGAAAACTAAGCAAACTGAAGACGGCCCTGGTGTCTGGTGAAGCTTAATAATAAATAGTATGCTGATCTCATTCTATTTAGTTTATTCCAAGCAAAAAATGTTTACTATTTAAACTGTTATTATAGTAATAAAGACATAAATGCGTCCTAAATAAAGATAGACTAAACAACAGTGGCCGGGTGTTTTGTTATTTTTCTTACAACTAATAGTAGGTACATGCTGAAGTAGTATAGGTTGAAAAACCTCAATGAATTTGAATTGTATTTAATCTCAAGACATCGTTAGAAATAAGTAAATAAAATAAAATCAATTAACAGTTAGAATTGCTATAAAACGAATTAAGTATTAAACAACATACTTGATATTATAAGCAGCGTGACCATCTGTTTATATCAACACAAATAAAGCATACCTACAACAGCAGATCATATTTCGACCTACTAATAGGTAATAACAACTTTATTTACGTTTAAGACGTCCAGATATCGTAAATTACTTTTGTACGTGACATACAATAACAATTTTTAAAAGGCACGCAGATCTACAAATGGTATCACATTTTTTAAGTACATTAAGGTAGGTTAGTGTTACAGAGTCGGACTTGAAAATCAATGAAACTTTAAAATTCATTTTCTCGAAAACTATTCAGTTGAAGAACAAACTTTATAAGGAAAATTTGCTCTACTCCATTCCACCTGGCTTCCTCATACAATGTAGACAAACATGTGTCTACTGGATTGTTGACTTCGGCATAGGTAGGTATGATTTTATCTGTGTTCCTTTAATGTATTGGCAACATTTCAGCTGGTGTTTATCGGTGATGAACTTCAGAAGGCGTTTTTTCCACCCTTAGATTGGTTGCATTATGGTTATTCCCTTTTTGTGATGATGCGATCTTGGTGCTGTGTGGTATGTTGTCTGCTCCACTTGTAGATGGTAAGTTCCATGCAATTGTTGTTTCATGCAAAGAAACAAGTGTGTTACAAATTTGTTTTATCTTAACTTAAAGAGTTATAATATCTTTTCCTTAATTATTTTATTAATTACCTACTTATTCTATTAAACCTCAAATATTACCTATTTCAACTTTTCTGTTAATGTTTAATAATTATATATCTTACTACATTTTAGCAAAAGTAATGCAAGCACTATAAGAATTTTATTAACTAATGGTTTGAAAATGGTAATTATTTGACATGGAATACTTATGAATATTGTTTGACCTTTATTGCTTAATTAGGTGTTTAGAGTTTTACACTATTTGGTGTATCTAACACATGTTTTACATTTTTAAACAATTTATACTTGCCTTCTTGGCTAACCTTAAAAACCTAATTTGTTTTATCCATGATAAATCTTTGTTAAAATTTAATAATTTAAACATTGAAACTGGACTCTATTCACTCTTTATTTGCTCTCATCAGTCATTTACCTAAATTTGTATCATTTCTCACACATTTCATTTAAATCCTCTATCCCAAAATTTGACACCTATGTCCAAGTATATCTCAAATTACATTCATTCATCTAATTTCTCATTGTCTCACATATTACTCAGTGGACGTACTTTATTCATCTTTTTTCCTATTGTCCCACATATTACTCAGTGGACATACTTTCATTTGTGCATTTCTTCATTTATTCATTCATTCATCTTGTATATTTTCTGACTATCAGTGAATTACAAATTCTTTCCGCAGCATTTTGTATTTTTAGTAAGATGTAAATTTGTTTGCCGGCTTTAAACACAAAGTGCTGTTAGATAATTTGCAATGCAGTGATGTCATGGGATCCCTATTCATCAATTAATCTCTCTTATTATTCAAATTATTCTTATTTTTTGCACATTTCAATACATAATACACATAAATTATAATTACCTTTTTTATCTTTAATTGATCCAGTACATAACCAACACCTGATGCAGTCCAAGGTCCTATCCTAGAGGTGTCAACCAAGGTAGGCTGTTAAGGCACTGCAGGTTATTGTATGACTTGAAAAATCTTCATCCATACTGCTCAAGGTTACACTGATCGCTCTTCACTTTGGACAGAGATAAGAGGTGCTTTCAAATAACAATAAAATAACTTTTAATACAACTTTCTTCTCATCTTCTGAGATCTTTGCTGGCGAACAACATTTTTTCCTATTTCCTTCCTCGTTTATTAGAATCCATTTTGTTTCATATGTTAATGATTTTGTAGCTGTTCCTTGGACACTATGGTCCCATCTGGGTCATGAATCTTCTAAAGAGAGTCCTAAAACAAACTTATTTTCTTCCCTTATGCAGTTACCCCCAATTGCACTTTGAATAAAAATTTTATTTAATTCTTTGCTGTATATTCTTTCTATATCCTATCTATGCAATGTCATCCTACTCTATTTATTATAACTACATCCCTTTTTATAGTTAAATGTCCTATAAAATTAATTAACCAATTCTAATTCATAATTCTATACTTACAATTTTTTTTCCTTTTATTAATAAGATTTTATCCCTACGAGCCCTATCCTCTTAAATTTGGTTTCTGTGTCTTGATCTGGGTCTGTAGTACCCATTTCTCTCTGTTCTCCTGCTAACGAATCGTGGTGGCCTGTTGCAGCATGATGCAGCATATACTCCTTGCCTGCTGCAGTTGAAGTACTTGGGTTTGCCATCCCTTGTGATGCTGTTTGATCATGTATGGTTATACCCAGGGATTTCCATAATTACTTCTTGTTATGCTTCACCAATATGTACCCTAATCTTCCTATCTATTTAATTATACTACTTTATTAATACTAATTACTTCATGTTATGCAAGTGTACCCTAAACTTCCTATCTATTTAATGACACTATTTTAATTCATTTTCATTTTATTGTAATTGTAAGTGCATTTTCCCAGATTTATACTGAGTGCATTGTTTAAAATAATGCACTAAACTAAAAAATGCATAAAAACATTAAACTATGAACAAACTGTTGATGATTCTTAATATTAAAATTTGTTTTCTTTGTTTTAGAATTAACTAATGCACTATGCAAGAGGTGTCTGTTGAAGATTGTGAAGAATCTTCAACAACGGAACAAGAACTCGGCACCTCCACCATGTTACGAATGATAACTTTATTGTTACGAAGCTAGCTACAGCCTTGGTAACATCATTTTTTGTGTATATTTTTTGTTTTGGTTAACATAAGTAATAATGTTGTGTTGTATTCATGTGGAATTATACCGAGTGTCCCGTTATATTTTGACTCTTTATATACCTATATAGCTTTTGAACTAACTGAGATAATGTAATGCGATGTTCGCCAGTCTGCTTCTTAGTTTTTTAAGTTTCTTCTGAGTAGCCGTTTTTTGCCCACTTCCGGTTTATCCAGAAATGATATAGCGTATTTTCGGAGATTTAAATAACATGCAGTATTCACATTAAGAGCTGATAAAACCATACCCTGTATAATAACCATGATAAGTATGGTCCTTTTGGAAAGGAGAACCAATGGACTTTCAAACGTGCGTGGTTAACCCTCATTATCTCTTCGAGCTCACCACCTACAGGCGGTGGCTTTTAGGAGGTTATTTAACAGCCCTCAAGGAAGACTTATGTAAAAATCCAATGACTTCAACTGAACTTTCCTACGCTATTTTTTAATTTGACTGCACTGGGTGTAATATTTTTCAATATTTATGTTGCAATTAAAACCAATATTTCTATAATATTTATGCAATATTAAAAAAATTGTGCAATATTACTGCGATATTACAAAATATCTCATTAACATACCTCAACAATGGGTGCACTTTGAATAAAAATTTTATTTAATTCTTTGCTGTATATTCTATCTATATCCTATCTATGCAATGTCATCCTACTCTATTTATTATAACTACATCCCTTTTTATAGTTAAATGTCCTATAAAATTAATTAACCAATTCTAATTCATAATTCTATACTTACAATTTTTTTTCCTTTTATTAATAAGATTTTATCCCTACGAGCCCTATCCTCTTAAATTTGGTTTCTGTGTCTTGATCTGGGTCTGTAGTACCCATTTCTCTCTGTTCTCCTGCTAACGAATCGTGGTGGCCTGTTGCAGCATGATGCAGCATATACTCCTTGCCTGCTGCAGTTGAAGTACTTGGGTCTGCCATCCCTTGTGATGCTGTTTGACCATGTATGGTTATACCCAGGGATTTCCATAATTACTTCTTGTTATGCTTCACCAATATGTACCCTAATCTTCCTATCTATTTAATTGTACTACTTTATTAATACTAATTACTTGATGTTATGCAAGTGTACCCTAAACTTCCTATCTATTTAATGACACTATTTTAATTCATTTTCATTTTATTGTAATTGTAAGTGCATTTTCCCAGATTTATACTAAGTGCATTGTTTAGAATAATGCACTAAACTAAAAAATTCATGAAAACATTAAACTATGAACAAACTGTTGATGATTCTTAATATTAAAATTTGCTACATGTTTTCTTTGTTTTAGAATTAACTAATGCACTATGCAAGAGGTGTCTGTTGAAGATTGCGAAGAATCCTCAATACCGGAACAGGAACTCGGCGCCTCCACCATGTTACGAATGTTAATTTTATTGTTACGAAGCTAGGCTCGCTTCGTTCTTACTTGCCTCCACCATGTTATGAATAAAAATAAATGCACTCACTCTTTATCTAATCTATTGATTTTATTTCTTAAATTTACTTAACACATAACTAAGACTAATCCTAAATATAATTAACACAATTTTCACTTACCAACTAATTATAAATTCTAGGGCCATTTCCCTCACACTTGGTATGACAATCGAGAAGGACTTTACTGCTTTTGTTTCACCATCTAACTGACTATCCTTTTCGATTGTCACTTTCCATCTTGACTCTTCATCCCTACTATCATTTCTTCTTGCAATCAAGGATGGCCCAACTTGTCCCAATTAATCAGGGCAGTGTCATAATGCTAGAGTCAGCATTACTTACTTTTGTGAGCAATAATGCTGTGCTAGTATTATGACACACTTTACAAATTGCAGAGTAGCTTCATGTCATACTTGAAATCAACTTGTTTATCTTTATTACTGGGTCAAATAATTTAGAAATGAGTTCTGTAATAATTGTTGTAACATATTTTTGGAATAATAAATTATTAGAATAATGAATTGATTTAATTTTGTTATGAGTTTTTTCTTTTATTTTATACTTCGTTACATGACCCGGCCTGGTAAGCGTGACGCCCCTGGCACGCACTCCTCTCGTTCAGAAATTAACTTCTGTAGCCATCAGCCTGATTGCAAGTTTGTCTATACATACATCAATATGGATCTAACTTAATTTGAAATGATTATTGTTCATCCAAAAAGAATTTTACAATTTTAATTTAAAACCTATCCTAAAAAAAATCTTATAATTATAACACACAATTTTCATGAAAAAGAAAAAAATGGAAATAGATGTGATTACAATAACAAATTAAAATTAACAGTATCTAGCTTTGCATTAAAACGTCTATTAATAATTTTAAATTAGAACTTATTAAATCTAATATTTATCAGTTTATGCATGGAACGCAACCTTTGTCTTTATGGTCTACCACTGTACATTACGGAACGCACTTCATTTTTCGAGTTACAGTCATTCTGTCTATTGCGCACACGCGACTTATTCAAAAGTGCAAGATCAACAAATTTGAATGTCTACGTGAACAGTTTTAATAAGTTTTTCCACGCAATTTTTCGAGAAACTTTGCACAAAATCACACACGAAGTTGAATAAGTTGTTTGTTTTCGTCCATCACAAATTCAGAATTGAATAATGCATGCCTTTAACTGAAGTTAGACATAAAAGCTGATGTCGTTTACCAAAGTATATATTTGTATGACACGTTGCAAATACAACGCAACGATTTCTACGAAAATCCATTATTTCTTGTCTTTAGGTGCCAATATGTGTATGCCAAATCCCAATGCACATTGAACATGTTAAATGTGCGGTAATTATGAAAATTCATGAACAGTCCATCCAGAATGTGAAGTGATGCTGCTTGAAATGAAGATTTGAATTGCCAACACTGATTTGTAATGAAGTAACTAGCTTCCTCATACAATGTAGACAAACATGTGTCTACTGGATTGTTGACTTCGGCATAGGTAGGTATGATTTTATCTGTGTTCCTTTAATGTATTGGCAACATTTCAGCTGGTGTTTATCGGTGATGAACTTCAGAAGGCGTTTTTTCCACCCTTAGATTGGTTGCATTATGGTTATTCCCTTTTTGTGATGATGCGATCTTGGTGCTGTGTGGTATGTTGTCTGCTCCACTTGTAGATGGTAAGTTCCATGCAATTGTTGTTTCATGCAAAGAAACAAGTGTGTTACAAATTTGTTTTATCTTAACTTAAAGAGTTATAATATCTTTTCCTTAATTATTTTATTAATTACCTACTTATTCTATTAAACCTCAAATATTACCTATTTCAACTTTTCTGTTAATGTTTAATAAATATATATCTTACTACATTTTAGCAAAAGTAATGCAAGCACTATAAGAATTTTATTAACTAATGGTTTGAAAATGGTAATTATTTGACATGGAATACTTATGAATATTGTTTGACCTTTATTGATTAATTAGGTGTTTAGAGTTTTACACTATTTGGTGTATCTAACACATGTTTTACATTTTTAAACAATTTATACTTGCCTTCTTGGCTAACCTTAAAAACCTAATTTGTTTTATCCATGATAAATCTTTGTTAAAATTTAATAATTTAAACATTGAAACTGGACTCTATTCACTCTTTATTTGCTCTCATCAGTCATTTACCTAAATTTGTATCATTTCTCACACATTTCATTTAAATCCTCTATCCCAAAATTTGACACCTATGTCCAAGTATATCTCAAATTACATTCATTCATCTAATTTCTCATTGTCTCACATATTACTCAGTGGACGTACTTTATTCATCTTTTTTCCTATTGTCCCACATATTACTCAGTGGACATACTTTCATTTGTGCATTTCTTCATTTATTCATTCATTCATCTTGTATATTTTCTGACTATCAGTGAATTACAAATTCTTTCCGCAGCCTTTTGTATTTTTAGTAAGATGTAAATTTGTTTGCCGGCTTTAAACACAAAGTGCTGTTAGATAATTTGCAATGCAGTGATGTCATGGGATCCCTATTCATCAATTAATCTCTCTTATTATTCAAATTATTCTTATTTTTTGCACATTTCAATACATAATACACATAAATTATAATTACCTTTTTTATCTTTAATTGATCCAGTATATAACCAACACCTGATGCAGTCCAAGGTCCTATCCTAGAGGTGTCAACCAAGGTAGGCTGTTAAGGCACTGCAGGTTATTGTATGACTTGAAAATCTTCATCCATACTGCTCAAGGTTACACTGATCGCTCTTCACTTTGGACAGAGATAAGAGGTGCTTTCAAATAACAATAAAATAACTTTTAATACAACTTTCTTCTCATCTTCTGAGATCTTTGCTGGCGAACAACATTTTTTCCTATTTCCTTCCTCGTTTATTAGAATCCATTTTGTTTCATATGTTAATGATTTTGTAGCTGTTCCTTGGACACTATGGTCCCATCTGGGTCATGAATCTTCTAAAGAGAGCCCTAAAACAAACTTATTTTCTTCCCTTGTGCAGTTACCCCCAATTGCACTTTGAATAAAAATTTTATTTAATTCTTTGCTGTATATTCTATCTATATCCTATCTATGCAATGTCATCCTACTCTATTTATTATAACTACATCCCTTTTTATAGTTAAATGTCCTATAAAATTAATTAACCAATTCTAATTCATGATTCTATACTTACAATTTTTTTTCCTTTTATTAATAAGATTTTATCCCTACGAGCCCTATCCTCTTAAATTTGGTTTCTGTGTCTTGATCTGGGTCTGTAGTACCCATTTCTCTCTGTTCTCCTGCTAACGAATCGTGGTGGCCTGTTGCAGCATGATGCAGCATATACTCCTTGCCTGCTGCAGTTGAAGTACTTGGGTCTGCCATCCCTTGTGATGCTGTTTGACCATGTATGTTTATACCCAGGGATTTCCATAATTACTTCTTGTTATGCTTCACCAATATGTACCCTAATCTTCCTATCTATTTAATTATACTACTTTATTAATACTAATTACTTCATGTTATGCAAGTGTACCCTAAACTTCCTATCTATTTAATGACACTATTTTAATTCATTTTCATTTTATTGTAATTGTAAGTGCATTTTCCCAGATTTATACTGAGTGCATTGTTTAAAATAATGCACTAAACTAAAAAATGCATAAAAACATTAAACTATGAACAAACTGTTGATGATTCTTAATATTAAAATTTGTTTTAGAATTAACTAATGCACTATGCAAGAGGTGTCTGTTGAAGATTGTGAAGAATCTTCAACAACGGAACAAGAACTCGGCACCTCCACCATGTTACGAATGATAACTTTATTGTTACGAAGCTAGCCTCGCTTCGTTCTTACTTGTCTCCACCATGTTATGAATAAAAATAAATGCACTCACTCTTTATCTAATCTATTGATTTTATTTCTTAAATTTACTTAACACATAACTAAGACTAATCCTAAATATAATTAACACAATTTTCACTTACCAACTAATTATAAATTCTAGGGCCATTTCCCTCACACTTGGTATGACAATCGAGAAGGACTTTACTGCTTTTGTTTCACCATCTAACTGACTATCCTTTTCGATTGTCACTTTCCATCTTGACTCTTCATCCCTACTATCATTTCTTCTTGCAATCAAGGATGGCCCAACTTGTCCCAATTAATCAGGGCAGTGTCATAATGCTAGAGTCAGCATTACTTACTTTTGTGAGCAATAATGCTGTGCTAGTATTATGACACACTTTACAAATTGCAGAGTAACTTCATGTCATACTTGAAATCAATTTGTTTATCTTTATTACTGGGTCAAATAATTTAGAAATGAGTTCTGTAATAATTGTTGTAACATATTTTTGGAATAATAAATTTTTAGAATAATGAATTGATTTAATTTTGTTATGAGTTTTTTCTTTTATTTTATACTTCGTTACAATACTTTTTTTATAGTTTTATCAATGTTTTGTATGGTATCCTATTATATATTTTCGTTCGTGCTAATTGTGTCTATTGTTGTAGTAATTTGTTATTTATATTTATTGTTCGTACTGATTTGTTACAATAAGTAAAT
This sequence comes from Agrypnus murinus, assembly GCA_929113105.1. Lineage (NCBI taxonomy): Eukaryota > Metazoa > Arthropoda > Insecta > Coleoptera > Elateridae > Agrypnus > Agrypnus murinus. Next base: position 118,541,665 of record OV816030.1, read on the forward strand.
AAGTGTAATAAACTTTTCATTCCTTTAATTAGGAATGAAAAGTTTATTACACTTATTAAACATCCATATATAATATAACGAGCTTGTTCAGGGTTTGTATGCTACAGAGTGATCCTGATAGCTAGCGCCACTATGCGGTGCATATTGTTAGTTGAAGCGAAGAAAACACCTGGCATAAAAGCAGCTCTCTTTTGCTATGAAAACAATTTTAAGGTTTGTACCCATGTTATTATTATATTAATTAAGTGAATTACATTTTTAAAGGTTACACTGAGAAAAGTACCAGCAAAGAATTCTTTGCTACAGTTTGTTTTTCTGTCGCAATAGATTTTCTTTTTATGATTGCATATTCATTTTGTTGCCATAACAAATATCATTTTACTGAATACTTTCTGCTACGCCAACAATATATTTAGCTATGATGAGAATTATCACTTTACTGAAATACAAATGTACGTTTTTAAGAAATTAACTTTCATCCATTAATAAATTTATTAGCGTAATAGCAGAAAACTTTACTACGATTGAAACCTAAGATTCATATTAGATATTTGAATAAGGATTAAGAAACTTCCTTTCTACAATTGAAAAAAGCGCTTTGCTAAGAGTAATAATAAGACAGACAATATCGTATTACAAATATTGCGTTTGCCTTAATAAGAGTTCGTGACTTTACGGCAAATTTCGGATCACCTACACGGATAGTGGCAGGTGCATACAAGATACATATAATAGAAGCATAAAAGGCAGATTGCCGTTCATCTTCCCGCTGCTTACGCCAATTTACGATTATTTAGTTTCGGTGCTGGGAGTGCATGTGATATTTAAGTTTTAAATCTTAGTTTTCCATTACATAAATTTATGTGCACGTTAAATGTAGGTAAATATAATAAATTGTTTTCCCCTTTATGATGACGTCATTGTAAAGTTAGAAAAAGAATACTGGACAAACTATCTTTCATTGTGGGTGATTGCTTAAATAAAGGGTAACCACAGTTGTTTTATTTGTGTTTGTTAAAACCAATATTTAAGTTTTTTTTTATTTGTTTTTAGAAATATTAATTTTATTTCCTTTTGTTAGAAATAAGATATATCTATGTTTGAGTTTTAAATAAAGCATATGTTTTCTTTCACCCTTGTCATTTTTTGGTTAAACAGTAGGCTGTTTTTCAGTTGCAGAATATAAGAAACTCTTAACTAACCTAGGTGAAGGTATACTACGGGCCTGAATCTGCTGACAGTTCGGCTCGCACAATACTTACATATATTGTAATGGTTATACAATATAACATTAAGAGGAGAGAATCCTATAATACAAAAAGTCATGGAAGGGAAAATAAGGAGAAGGAAGGCACATGAAAAAAGACTCAAGAAATTCATATCACAACTTTTTTGAGAAATTGCAGTTAGTTTAGATGGTCTTCGAGCAACTTGTGTGTAATTTGCAATTTGTTAATTGCCATTATTGAAAACTAATTTTGCTCTTACTACAAAATAATTTTGTTAATATGTACTACAAGAAACCTTGCTGTAGATCTTGTATAACTGACTAATGAGCACAACATTACTCGAATTAATTCAATGAAATGATTTGACTTTTTCATTATTAATTACAGCATGCCAAACTTCTTTATTATAGTTCCTAAATATTACAAAAGAACATGTAATTAATAAAGAAAATTCTCAGCTTCGTTTCATTATAATAGCAAGAGTAATGTTGCAGTCTATAATAATTAGCCAGTATAAAAAATCCCAGCAAAGTTACTCTGTTGTAGTAACATGATGATTACCTTATAGAGAGAACAAAAGTACTTTTCAATAACAATCGATAACTTTACAGATCAAAAGAGTACTGTACAGCTATAGTAAAGTTTGTTTATAATGGTAGCAGAGTTATTTTATAAAGCCAGCAAAGTTGGTTCATAATGGTAGCAGAGTTACTTTATAGAGACAGCAAAGTTAGTTTATAATGGTAGCAGAGTTACTTTATAGAGACAGCAAAGTTAGTTTATAATGGTAGTTAGAGTTACTTTATAGAGACAGAAAAGTTGGTTTACACTGCTAGCAGAGTTACTTCATGGTGGCAACAAATTACTTTATTATGATTGAAATGTTGTTTTATAATCGTAGCAAGGTTACTTGGTGATGACAGTAACGTTTACTTTACAGTGTTAGCAAACTTGCTTTCCAAATACTGAAAAGTAGTGCTTTGTAAAGTAAATTTGCTATGATTATAACCTCATAATAGCAAAGCAGACTTTACTATCATAGGGGAGTATTATACTGGCGCCTATTCTATTAGAGTTTTCTGCTAGTATTACATATTTTTTTACAATGATAGTGAAAAAATTCTCTCAGTGTAGAAGAACCGATGGTGTTTGCTAATATATATTATAATAAGCAAAATAATTTATTATTTACAATTGCCAGACTGAGCAAATGTAAAATTGTTTTGAATCTACCATTTTTTTATTTGAAGAACACCAATAATTCTCCATCATCTGATCAGAAACTCCAAACCTTCCAATTTTCCAATTTCGTCCAATAAACCTATATCTTACAAACTACCTCACAGGAAACAGACCGAAAAATTGTACCATTTGCTCATTGATCAACTATGACGCTTAGGTTTTCTAGGAATTGATCAATATCATCAGTTGAATGACAAATTGTTCAAATGAAGGACTGTCTTACCAAATTTAGATGCGTGGAAACCCTAAATATGTTCTTGGTAGGTTACACACACTTGTGTCTATTTTTATTGCATGCTCAACATGCAATTTAAATTTCTTCATGTATATTACATTCTAATCGTGTCTCACTACTATGAGTGACTATGTGTTTTGCGAGTCTAGATTTCTGTGAAGATTTATAATCACGTAAATTACAAACAAAAGGTTGCTCACCACTATGACTGAGCATGTGTCTCTTAAGATAACGCTTTTGTAAACATTTATATTCACATAAATTACATTCAAATGGTTGACCATCGCTATGAGTGAGAAGGTGGGTCTTGAGAGTAGACTGCACCGAACACTTAAAATTGCATACATTACATTCACACGACTTCTCATCACTATGAGTGAGCATGTGTACTTTCAGATGACTTTTTTGTGAACATTTATAATCACATAAACAGCAATTGAATGGTTTCTCATTACTATGAATGAGAATGTGTTTTTTGAGATCATTTTTCTGTGAACATTTATAATTACATAAACTACATTCAAAAGGCTGCTAACCTCTACGAATGACCATATGTCTCTTGAGGTAACGTTTTTGTGAACATTTATAATCACATAAATTACATTCAAATGCAGCTCACTATTGTGAGTATTAATATGTCTTTTAAGATTACCCTTTTGTGAACATTTATAATCACATAAACAACACTCGAATGATTGCTCACCACTATGAGTGAGCAAGTGTCTCTTGATAGTGGACTGTGCTGAATATTTTACATTACATATATTACATTGAAATGATTTCTCGCCACTATGAGTGAGCACATGTGCTTTAAGATTACTTTTTTGTGAACTTCTATAATCACATAAACTACATCCAAATGGTTTCTTATTATCATGAATGAGAATATGTCTTTTGAGATCGTTTTTTTGTGAACATTTATGACCACATAAACTGCATTCAAATGGTTTCTCACCACTATGACTAAACATGTGCCTTTTGAGTTTACTTTTCAATGAAAATTTATAACTGCATAATTTACATTCAAACCTTTTCGTGAGCATCTATAATCACATAGATTACACGTAAATGGTTTATCAGTATCATGAATAAACAGGTGTTGTTCAAGATGATTTTTTCGTAAAAACCTGCAACTACACAAATTACACTCAAACGGTTTCTCACTACTGTGAGTAAGCATGTGTCTATTGAGGATACTTTTTAATGAACATTTATAATAACATAAAGTACATTTAAATGGCTTCTCGCCGCTGTGAGTAAGCATGTGTTTTTTGAGATTTCCTTTTAATGAACGTCTATAATTACATATTTTACATTCAAATTGTCTTTTGGCTTTAAGAGGAAGTGCATATGTTTCCTGTTGCAATATATATTGAGGCTCGTACAATTTATTGTTATAATTGTTATTGTTAAATTGTTATAAAATAACTTAAAATACATTTTTGAAATTTGTAACAACTGGACGCCATCTGTTAACTAGTAGCACTATTAATGATGATATTACAGATTGTGTCAACAATGTCATACATACGGGTGTAACCAATATGTAAATGTAGCTATCAGGATACAAGCAAACCACCCTCACCCTTTTCTGCTATCCTAATACACGATTTTAAATTTCTGATGAGGAATAAAGGTGTGTTATATTTGTTCGTTTTATTAGAATTTTTACTTTTTTAATCAAACAATCTTAATAATTATTTTTAATAAGCATGTAACAGAAAATGCATAAGAATTAGCCTAACAACTAGCATTAACAATATTAGTAAATAATTAATTGATGCAGATTGCGGGATATTGTGTAAAGGGCCGCACCAAGCCTAATGAGTGCCGTTGTGCAAAGAACCCCACGCGTTTCTTACGGATATTGGATACTGGTCAAATTAGCTGAAATTGTGATACGTGTTAGTTTACATTATTCTGATCAAAAGTCTCTGTGGCTACAATGCTCTATAATTAACAGTTTTGGAGTTACACAGTACGGAAAGCAGGAAAAATTCATACTTCGGTATATAGATTTTTAACACGTACAGCCTTGGTAACATCATTTTTTGTGTATATTTTTTGTTTTTGTTTTGGTTAACATAAGTAATAATGTTGTGTTGTATTCATGTGGAATTATACCGAGTGTCCCGTTATATTTTGACTCTTTATATACCTATATAGCTTTTGAACTAACTGAGATAATGTAATGCGATGTTCGCCAGTCTGCTTCTTAGTTTTTTAAGTTTCTTCTGAGTAGCCGTTTTTTGCCCACTTCCGGTTTATCCAGAAATGATATAGCGTATTTTCGGAGATTTAAATAACATGCAGTATTCACATTAAGAGCTGATAAAACCATACCCTGTATAATAACCATGATAAGTATGGTCCTTTTGGAAAGGAGAACCAATGGACTTTCAAACGTGCGTGGTTAACCCTCATTATCTCTTCGAGCTCACCACCTACAGGCGGTGGCTTTTAGGAGGTTATTTAACAGCCCTCAAGGAAGACTTATGTAAAAATCCAATGACTTCAACTGAACTTTCCTACGCTATTTTTTAATTTGACTGCACTGGGTGTAATATTTTTCAATATTTATGTTGCAATTAAAACCAATATTTCTATAATATTTATGCAATATTAAAAAAATTGTGCAATATTACTGCGATATTACAAAATATCTCATTAACATACCTCAACAATGGGTGTGTAAAAATCATTTTTTTTTCGTTACAGATCTCCTCTTTCACATGCCCTACATGATGGCTGTTAGAGGCCCCCTTAAGTCATTGAGGTGTATTTGGGTTATTTATGTAGTATTTTATTTTATTTAGCAGGTTGGTTATAAATAGTCAAAAATAAAAGAAATTGATTTGTCAAAATGGTCTGTTTAAAATACATATCGTTACAAGAGAAACGCTTGTAAACATGTTGTCCTGTGGGGTGATGACGTAGTTGCTACCAGTCAGGAATGCATTAGACAGAACATCGCCACTCCGACGCCGACGCCGACGCCCCGGTTGTATTGGTAGAAACGTCGTTATTAAGATTTTTCTAAATGCTCATATCTGCCTTATTTTGCATGATAAAAAGTGCGATTTTTAATCCGAAAGTATAGGTGCGTCCCAATTGTTTAGCCCTTAGGTTTAGCCAGTCTCGATAGATTAATAGTTTGCATGATTACTCCATAATTCAAGGCTCGTAGGTTCATGGTAGTCCTTCATAGCTATGAAAATTGTTTTTTCTCGTCTTTTATATTAATGAACGTTGTCGAAGGGTATCTTATAAGAACATAACAGTAACATCTCAAATGCCAAATTGGCACAAAAGCGTCATTTGACTAGCTCTTTTGCGAAGGATATTGGTCGGTCTCATTTTTTTGAAGAGGCTATCACTACCAAAAGATACTAGAACACCATTCTGAATTGGTTTATCGATCAAGTCGACGACAAGGAACTGCAATACGGTTACTTTCAGCAGGATAATGCCCGACCCTATGTGGCTCATGGTTAAACACCATTCTTAAGACACCGCTGCATATACTCTAGAAGATTTACAACAAAAGTTGTGAAAGAATGTGATAACGTTACACCTCACCTTCTACAGAAAGTGTTTGATAACATGAACAGGCATGTTGCACTGTGCATTGAAGAAGGCAAACATTTCAACATCTTTTGTAGTTTAAAATAAGATTAGTTAGTAAATAAACGTAATGCTATGTCAGCATGATTTTAAGTGATCGATTTATTTTGATTTTTGTAATAATTGTTAGTTGAAATCGCAAGAGCGCATATCTGACAGTAAAAAACAGGTTTGCCACTACATAATTATGAAGTTACTCTCCAAAAATTCAAGTTTTATGGCGTTACTGTAAACATAGGACTGCATGCGCAATGCATATATAATAATAATAATAATAATAATAATAATAATAATAATAATAATAATAATAATATTTATTATAGATAATATAACATACATACATTTTCTTCACTGAAGATTAAATCTACTAAAAATAATAAATATTAAATACTCGATAAGCGAGTTGACGCTTGTTTCGAGGGAAAAGAATGATAAAAGTATTTGTAAACTAACTCTACTGTGTATACATCTAATACTATATTTAGGTATATACTATATGCTTAAACAATATACATATTTTCTTTTTAGTAATTTACTTATAAATCTTATTACTTGTAAAAAAACTACTTAATTATTATATTAATATTTAATATTATTAATAATTATATCACTATAAATACTTATTTTTTGCTTTTTTTTTCTTTAAGGTAACATACTTAAATTGATAATAAATAATAATAAAAAAATAAGGCTTTAAAACGAAGCATGCGCATCATGTTGTCTGGATCTTCTTAGTGAAATGCATTACACACCAATTGCTGTTCAGATACAAATTGCTTTAATGCTGGATTAAATTGATGTATATTAGTGATCACTTTTATGCTTTCAGGAATTATATTGTAAAACTTTGGAGCAAGGTAAATGTACGAGCGTTGACCAATTGATTTCTGCATTTGAGGTACCGTATGAAGTCTTTGTCGGGTGTTGTACGTATGTCTCTGTAGATGAAAATGTTTCTTCTTGTGGTATAGAGAAACAACTTTGAAAAAATAAAGTTGTCGTATATTGAATACATTTGCTTCTTTGAAAAGTAAATTAGATGAGTACGTGTAATCTTTTTTCAGGATTGTTTTCAAAAGTCTTGTCTGGATAACCTCTAAAGAATTCAGGTGTGTCTTTAAGGCACCACCCTATCCTATAAGTCCGTATCGGAGGTGACTTTCAACCAGTGCTTGATAAAGGAGTTTTAGCTGCTTGTAAGTCAAAATCGTGGTAAGGAATCGAAATCTTGGCAACATCATTCGTAGTTTATTACAAGTAAATTGAATGTGGATATCCCACCTCATATATTGGTCAAAATATATTCCCAGGTACTTGGTATTGGTGACTGATTTAATTGTATACTTTTGGATATTCGTGGAAAAATGTAATGTGTTGAAAGAAGGTGCTGAAGATGAATTGCAGTGGAAGGGTAGGTAGTGAGTTTTGTCCACATTTAATGTCAATAGTCTATAATTTAGCCAATCTTTGATTTTTGGGAAATCTGATTCTACTGTTTCTTTTAAGGTTTGCCACGTGTCCTCAGAGTAGAAAATGGCAGTATCGTCAGCGAATCCCATTATTTCTCCTTTACTCTCAACAGAGAAAAGGCCGTTTATATACACATTAAACAGTACGGGTCCTAAAACTGATCCTTGTGGAACACCATATTTTATCTCCATTGTCTCACTATCTGTTTTGTTATTTTTTACAAATTGAGATCTACCTGATAAGTAACTTTTAAAAAATTGTCGTACTACTCCTCTTATACCAATTTGTTCTAGCGTTTCAAGTAGTAAGCTATGGCTGACTGTGTCGAAGGCCTTTGAAAGATCTAAGAATATACATAAACAAGGTTTACTGTTATCCAGAGCACTATAGATCTTTTTTGTAAGTTCCAGTATAGCATCTTCAGTTGATCTTTGTCTTCTGAATCCATATTGTTGTGGTGAAAGCAAGTTGTGTTTACTTAAAAAATTTTGGAGACGGTTTTCGATTAGCTTTTCGAAGACTTTTGACAGAGAAGTTATTAAGGAGATAGTTCGGTAGTTGGTAGGGAGAGTAGTATCACCCTTTTTAAATACAGGTATTACAATATTCTTTTTGAAGGTAGTTGGCCATACTCCGCTGTCTATACATTTATTGAATGCATATGCTAGTGGTTCTTCAATGTATTTTGAGATTTGCTTTAATACTTCGGGTCGAATGTTATCATTTCCAGGAGATTTCTTACACTTAAGTTGTGAAATTGTGTTTTTGATTTCATTTTTGTCAGTTCTGAGCAAAACGAAACTGTTATGTAATGTTTGCGTCAGAGGTTGATAATTAGGGTCAGATGTTATGTTTCTTGCCAGTGTTTCGCCCATTTTAATGAATGTATAGTTAAAGTAGTCTGCGATGTCTTTTGGATTGATTATTTCATTATCACTGGTATCCTTGATACAGTTTACTATTTTCTTCTCTTTTTGTGAATTTCCTATTTCATTAATGATCTTCCATAATTGGTTAGAAGTAGGGAAAAAAATGAGAGTTCTGGAACCACCCCCCATTCCTGACCTTGACCTTGAACCTATCTCTCTCTAACACATGGTGACCTTGAATCTATCTCTGCCAAACGTGGCAACACCGCATTCTCAAGGTCAACAATATGGCAACACCGCATTCTCAAGGCCATCAATATGGCAACAACGCATTCTCAAGGTCATCAATATGTCAACACCGCATTCTCAAGGCCATCAATATGGCAACAACGCATTCTCAAGGTCATCAATATGTCAACACCGCATTCTCAAGGCCATCAGTATGGCAACAATGTTTTGACCTTGAACTCAAGACCACTCTTCAAGGTCATCAAACACCATTCAAGGTCAAGCTTTAGATATTTATAGCAGGTTGCATGTATGGGAAGAGTAAAGCGTTTGCAGTTGCAGTGTACAGTGCAGTGTTACAATGGAAAGCCTCGCTAAATCAATTGAGAATGCGAAAGCGCAAGCTCTAGAAAAGCAGTTGATGGTTCCAAACCAGCTTCCTAAGGATGCTAAATGGGCACCGCTAGTGAATCAATCAGTGTTTTATTTAAACAAATCAAAAAGTAAAGTTGTATTTGTTGGATTATGTGCTCATTTGGGATTCACTCCTGTAATAAAAGTAGCTGGAGTAAAGAATCAGTGCATGCTGTTTGATGAAACGGAGTGGAACGCGTTAATAACCAATGAAGGAGTCATTAATAAATACTTTAAAGCAGGAGAAGAGGTCGGGGTTCCTTTGAAAATGGGTACAAAAACTATCTCGTTTGAGCGTGTTAACAGAAATTACGATAAAACAAAAATCATAAAGATAACTGATGCAGGAGATGATGAATTGTATTTAGCGTGGGAGTCCTTATATGAGCTGTGGCAGTTAATACCGTTACTAACATATCGATTAAACCTTCTGAAGGGTTTGGAATTTTTCAATTTCTACCATAGCATAATAGATGGTGTTGTAGACATGCCGGGTGACTGCATAGTGAACATCACAAACATATTGGAACCATTAATGAAGATGCAAATCCCGAACGTGTTTGGAATGCTAGAAGTTGTGCATTATCTACCAGAAAAGGTAATAGTGGATGTGGAAGTCAAAAGGTGTATTGCGTAATGGAAGAATGAAGAGGGGAAAGGGTGGGGGGCGGGTGAATATAAGAACACATGGTCTAGGTGTAACGTAGTGAAATACAATGGAGACGCGTAACAGTGAAGACGTATCAAGCAAAGCTATTGATAAACTGAATGCTGTGGTGAAACTACGGTGTGAATTAGAAGCGCTAGAGGAGGATGCGGCACACGAAGCTGTTCATGGTACGGGGATATTCAGTCCAGAATATTGTCAAGAGTTAACACAACGATATAGAAAAGGCGTGCAGTTGTGTCAAGACTTCATTAGAGGTGTGATTTGTGATGAGTGTTTGGTAAAAAAGCTCATTGCGCAACATCTAAGGGACTTTGCATATGACTTAATAGAGGACGGATTAAATGGGTGGTTTAGTGACATTTGATGAAAGTAAAAACAAAATGCATTACATGTTAACATGGGAGTATGCACATCGTCAAGCACGCAGAAGTCAATGGGAGATAATAGCAAGGGATAGGGTACGATTTCAGAGACGAATAAGCTACGTGGAAAATGTAATCGCTCCAGTTTTGAAAGAAGAGTATAGAGAGGGTATCTATAATACACGTTTTAAAAGTGGTGGGGGTATAGTTTAAATAGTCACATCAGTCGCTTACCGTCAGTTACAAAAATGGGTTCAATCAAAGTGGGTTGGCAACATTACTGGGTTCTTGAAACAACAGATAAGGGTGAAATTAAATTTTCGCGTTATAAAACGCACAATACCGGGTTGTTAATCGAAAGAGCTAAACTATCGAACACTGTGGTTGTACGTAGTGAAAACGATTATCGACACACTTCGTGTGCAGGTGTAGAATTCCATTATTTGTTAAAAAATGGTAAACTTATAAATATACAAAATTCCACATGTACAGAACATGGGTTGTTCCAACATCGTCATACTATTAACTTGTTGCCTGATAAATGTGATTTCATTCTTATCAAATGTAAATGTGTTACACCGTATAGTGAATGGATTGCTGCAACTGAACGTGCACGTGATAACCTTGCTGCCTGTTTTCCTGAGGGTTTGGTGCGTTATCTGGATTGGGAATTAAAGGGTAGTAATTGTTATATATTCAATTGTGAATAGTTATATAAGTTTGTAATAGACAATGAACAGTTGTAATCAAATGATGTTATCTGGATTGGGTATTAAAGTTTAGTAATTGTTATATTTAATCGTGAATAGTTATATAAGTTTGTAATAGACAATGAATAAATAGTTGTAATCATATTATGTTGTTTTAATAAAACCATTATGGATATTTAAAAACTTTATTCTGAAAAATCCATTACGAGTTTTATATAAGTAGTATACATTACTTAATGCACAATAGCACAGTGAATGATGATGATAAAAGCATGATGGAAGCATAGCCTGTAGAGCTGGTTCCTCTGGTAACTCCACCACCGGTTGTGATACGAAACGTCGAATGTAGTTGCTCTTTTCAGATTCCTTCACGTAAACGGTATCCGCCTGCAGAGTCAAGCGTTGCAGAATTACAGGAAGCATAAAGGGAGGAGTGAATCCTTCATTCCAATCCAGACAATGATGATTATGCATTAACCAAGTAGCTTGTTGACGAAACGTGGGTGGTAAGTTGCGAAAGGCGAATGGAGGTTTGAAAACGTAGTCAGACACACGATGTCCATCAAACACGGCTAATTCCTTGTGTGCAAAGTCTTTTTCTGAAGTCTTGAAACCTTGCACATCGATAACTAGCATGATCGAAGCGTGCGACTATACTAATAAAGGTAACAGATCCTTGGACGTATATAACGATTTCCTTTACAGTTGACGTACTTGCTTCGTCAATGCATTATACGTAAATACACGATCGTGCAAAATGAGACAGTAAGCAGTAGTGTTCGCTGGAATGCTTTTGTGAGTTTCGAAAGTAACTCGAAGAACGACAGCTTTCCCTAGCAAGGAATCTTTCTGTCGCGAACAGTCGATGACGATTAGAGGTGTAAGTGCCTTAAATCTATCAGGAGCCAGTAGAGGTTCGTTGGGTTTATCATAGTAGGATCGTTGAAAGTTAGCATACATTTCGTATAAAGTAGCATATCGATTTTCACTTATAATATACCAAGTGCATTGATTATTGCCGGAAATTTTTTGAGTGACATTTCTGCAACGTCATAATTGCACGACACGAAGTGGAGTGCAATTATTACTTGCAGAAATGCACGAAAGTAAAATTTCCAGGCATAATCAATGCACGAGGATATATTCGGAAAGAAAATCGTGACGACACAAACCATGTCTACCTATTTTAAATTTTGATTATCACTGTCAAGTTGTAACATAACATAGTTAGCCGTGGTATCCAAAATTAAAATTGACAGGAAACGTTTATTACAATAGTTGTGTATTTAATTTCAATTGATTTGTTCTAGTTTTTTGTAATTTGTTCAGTTGTATAGTTTAAATAAATTTGACATTTTTGACAGAAAAATTTCCACTTATTAATTTAAGTTAGGTTGGTCTACCTACAAAAAATTTCCAAAAAATTTTTAGTTGCCATGGTAACGGCTCCTGAGCTAGTTTTTTTATTGGTCACTACTGAGTGTCGTACGATTTTCACCATAATTAATATTTAATTGATCGTAAGGATATCTTTCCGTATTTAAAAATACCGTCACGTTTTGAATATCACAGGCGTCGAATGTGCTCATATCTTTCTGCAACTGACCATCACGATCGGTTTGAAACCCTATGATAACGTAACGGGGAGTTTCCAGAGTGGTCGATGTTTTAATAGACCAACTGTGCTTATCCGTTTGCGGTACAGCGGGATAAATATGTGTTTCCCAGCTTCTAAATGCCACTTGAGTGTCAATATTTCTCCCAATATATTTTGTTAATGATAATTCTTCCGCCAATCCCGGTTGAATATGTGGAACTTTCCAATATATTTTTTGCAAGTTAACCTTAAGCTTTTCATTAGCATCGGTGGATATTAGGGCATCGACATCGGAATTGCTTCTAATTAATACCAATTCTTGACGAATATTCATAATAATCTTTCCATAGTCTTCAAAAATCCCCAACAGTGTTGATAAAGGTATGCAGGCGCAAAAATTACCTTTACTATCTAGCAAGGTGCTGGTACCATCCGGAAACCAACCAGCGTTTTGTAACTTAACGCTTTCATTCGAATTGTGGGAAAGGTAAGCTTTCATGGTGGTTGTTAGACCAACTTTTGTTACCGAATCCACCACAACTCCATTCATTTCGTACCGAATCTCACTAAAAAGATATGCAATACCATTGTTTATAAATTTACCACTCGCTGATGGTTTACTATCTTCTTTCAGTACAGTACCTTCTACATATAGATAACTACGCGAAGGCAAAGTGGACATATCCTCTTGAATAGGTATTCGACTTTCATCATTATTCTCAAAACGAGTGGTATAAGGTTGGTGAGTGTGAAATTCATCTCCAACAATCGAGTTATCGACGAGCACTTTTTCGTTTACATTTATCACATTCATTTTGGGATAACAAAGCCTAAGGTTTGCAAGAATAAGCGGTTACCCCTTGTCAATTGAGTAGCGACCGATGCCTGACTAACCATTTTCCGCTTCCAACACGATCTTTTATAGCCAGAGCGATCAGTGCAACATCGAGGAGTGTTATATTTGAACACCATCATCCACGCTCTTCAAATGAAGTCCTATCGTCACGGTTTCCCCTTGGAAATTAACCAAATCCCCGTCTTGATCCAATATTTTAAGGGTAATGTTTGAAATAGTATTGACATTAATTGGTAAATAGGGTGCAGTCTCAGGTGCTTCTATTATTTTGAATCTAGGAGGAACACTGGGGAAGAATTGATGTATCACATGGGCAGGTGTACCATTAATATAATTTCCTGTTATTATATTACATTCTATCATTAGCGAGTTAACCTTGATAATTTTAACTGGAAAATCAGATATGTGACGTTCCTTAGCTTTTAAGATTCTATTCTTAAACCCTAACAATGTTCCGATAGAGTGTTCAACTGTAAAGTCAATGTCGTGATCGGCTTTTATAATAATCGATCTTAGGGTATTATGATTCGGATCGATGTTAACAGACTCACCGTTTACTTGAGAATTAATGTATTGAGCTATATCAGTAAGCTCATATGACCCTGTAGGTATCTTTATTATTCTTTCACCCATTTTAAACACGTTGTTTTTATCCGTTACGTTTGGAATAGTATTAAACGTTTCGAAATTTGTCAGACGCATAAACCATTGTTTTGTAGGATCCAAATATATGGGAAGGTTAAAAGGAGAAGTTAAAACAGACGTTGTAGCGGAGAATATGAATGTTTGAGACATCTCAACATTCCCAGTAAGACTGAGGAAATGTTAAGGAGTGTTTTCATATAAAAAGTTCAGCGCTAAATGTCCACAATTGTACGAATTTAGCTTCTGAAAAGCATCGTAGTTGTAACGAATAACGTTTAAGCTACCATCACTTTTAAAGTAATGAACGAGTTCTAGTGGGGGTTTTAACTGTCCAATACTATCAAAGTATAATATATTTCGACCACGTTTAACATACGATGTCCAATGCGTACCTTCCCCATCTGTATCATCCAAATTCACAATTCCACATTCGTTTTTACGGATACGTTTCGGTAACCCGTTTCGCATAAAAATACCTCTGAAGTATGGAATTTTTAACTGGTTTCCGTACTTTGACAGATCGATAATGGTCAGTGGTCGGTGTGGTAGCTTTAAGGGTATTTTTTTGGAGGTCGTAAATACAATCCTAATCCTTTTTTGTACGGTTTCAAATATAATCCTTTTCCTACAGGCGCTTGTTCCATCGCTATATTGTGTCGTTTCGTGTCTTTGAGCGCTGATTTCGCTGCTTTTGTTTCATTCACTGCTTTGGCAACCACAGCTGCTCCAGTTCCTAACGAGCCTATAGCTCCGAGAGCGGCAAATAAAGGAATCAGCGGTAGGAAACCACCTTGCTTGGGGATAGGTATAATCCGACCTTTGGGAGCAATGATACGTTTACGTTTCAAGGCTGCTAGGGCAAGACGAGCAGACCGTTTTAAAGATAACTTTTTTACTTTACCACCAATACGTTTTCTAGCTAATTTGATGGCGTTGTTGAACGTTAAAGTACCCCTTCTTTTCACCTTAGATCGTCGTCGTCGTCGAACACCCATACCCAATTTTCTTTTTCCAGACATAATGCCGGCCACAGTAAGTGCAGGCGCTTTCTCTCTAAAACGAGCGTCCTTAGAACGAAACCTAGTCCACGCCTTATGTCCTAATATACTATCGGCTTTATGACGTTCACCAAGATCGTTAGTTTTTGAATAGGCTATGTTGTGCTCTTTACAAGCTTCATCCAACGGGTTTATTCCTTTGTCTCCACGAGCAATCCTTTGATGTAAACGGGTGCCAGGTCCGCAGTAGTTATACCTTGGTAAATGTAATTCTAACGGTAACTTATTAATGAGAGTGTTGATCACTCCCTTCCCCTTACGAGTTGATTGACGATTCTCCGCTTTTCGCAGAGTACGTTTCATAACACATTACTCCTCCTATCACAGGTGAAGAGTGACTGTAAGTGACCCATCTACATATATTTATATATATCACACAAGTGTGCTCCTCCCTCACAACGTGTCCTACATGGAGCAGCTAAAGTTGATGCATCAGAGGCACAGATTACCGGTTGTAAATCGGGATAATTGTTCACCGACGCCGCAAGTTTTTAAACATAGCGTATTGTTGGATGCAGGATGCAAACGCGGTATAATAGTAGGCAGTTCCGGATGTGGTAAAACCAACCTAATGATAAGTTTACTAGAACATCCAAACGGTTTACGCTTCGAAAACGTATATGTCTATAGTAAATCTCTTTATCAACCGAAATACGCATATCTGCGCGATTTGTTTCGATCATTACCCATCGGTTATTTCGAATACGATTCTTCTGAAACTATATTACCGCCTAAGGATGCAAACCAAAACTCGGTTATTATCTTCGATGATGTAGTTTGCGATAGTCAAAGCACCATACGTGATTACTTCTGCTTCGGGAGACATAAACACATCGATTGTTTTTATTTATGTCAGACATATTCTGCGATACCTAAACAACTCGTAAGAGATAATTTAAATCTCATTGTCGTTTTTAAGCAGGATAATACTAACTTAAAACACATATTTAACAATCATGTTAGCGGGGATATGACTTTCGAAGCGTTTAAACACTTGTGTTTACACTGTTGGAAGGAGAAATATGGCTTTTTAGTAATCGATAAACATTACCCACTTAATGGGGGACGTTATCGAAAAGGTTTCAACTGTTACTTCACCATAAATACCGAAGACACGAACTAAACGTTTTAGTAAACATGGACAAGCGTGTAGCAGAAGACTTGGTTAAAGCAGGACGTCATGTTAAACAGAAATATAAAAGTCTCAAGTCTGAAATTGCACGGTCAGAAGTGGAACTACAACGCCGCTATCAACCTATCACTCAACCATTGCGTGAGTTTATAACCGGAGTTAAAACGGAATTATTAACTCCGAAAGAAAAACCCTTAAAAACGGAAGTGTCTTCTCCCATACCTACCTGGACTCCAAAAAAATTTTATAAACGACTTCCACCCGCAAGACGAATAGGTATACCTCGCGAACCATCACCTATCGCCCAAAGAATGCGCACTACTAGCGTTCCCTCACCTGAGATCTCGGTTTTTGAAACAGAAGTCCTGGAAGAATCTGGGATCCCAACATTGGATCAATTGAAAGAACAACTTGCTGCTGTTGGGTTCAGCCCGGAATTCCAAACTTACATAGATGAGACCTTTTCTGGTAGAGCTAAAATGTATATGGAAAACATGTTCAAGGATACTAAGAACGAGTTCGATCATCATTATGGAGTACGATTCCATCCGGAATCTCACCAGTACCTAATCGGAGACGCTGTACTCACTTTTGACGAGAACGACTTTATTATTAAAAAACCCTCAGGCACAATTTTTAAATATACAGGCACTCCTGGTTTTTACGAATTAGTATTTAAAAAAGCACCTATTGGGTACACCCAATCAGACTTGCAGAAGTATAAGGACCTTCTTACACGCACCAATGCTACCAGAAGAGGTTACATTGAGGGTGCACAGCTACACGGAACCGGAAAGAAATATTCAAATATAATTAGACCCCTTCTAACTACTCCTGGGGCAAGATTCCGAAGCGAGTCTACACCTACTACACCGGTCACGCGATCGAAAACTCGCACATTACCAAAACGTGGTGGTGGTAATATGCGCGTTCTCAACTATAATAATAAACTGGTGGAATTTATACCTTGGAAAGATACTAATAAATTAGTGGACAGATTGAGACTCCTTTTAAGTTCAAAATCGGCTGGTCATACCGGTCACACTAATGAAATCATATATATTATCGATGAATTGAGAGCTGCTAAAATTATCGAATAAAGCATCACACGCGTATTGATCCGTTTCATTATATTGCTAACGTTAGTGCAATCATGACGCTCAATAAATTCGGTAAACATCTTCACAAAACCCCTGTCCGAGTGAAACTCGACACTCGTTCGAAAGTGTACCTATTAGACGATATACAAAATGTAAGGTACACAACAATGATGTATATATGGGCGGACTCCGAACCTGGGTGGACTCCGAGAGAACTTACTGGTGTATACACAATTCCACCGAAATATTACAATTTGAAAGGTAGCAACAGTAAACGGGAATACACAATACCGTTTACAGAAGGGATTGTACAAGCAGTTTGCAGCTCACCACTAAGCTTTATGTTTGTAAACGATAAACGAGTTGGTGATGCTACCAACTTAATTGGGAAACGATTGAGAAAAGGCGAAAGGTTTGCTATATCCGTCTACAGCCGCCCCATTTTACTTCGAAGCTGTTATTAGTCAACCATATCATCATATATCATCATTACATCACGACGATGACTCTGGATAAGTTCGGTAAACATCTTCACAAAACTCCTGTCCGAGTTAAACTCGACGCTCGTGCAAAAGTATTCTTTTTAGAAGACGTGTCTAATTTGCACTACGAGACAATGTTGTATATGATGGGAATATACAACCATGAAAACGGTTATGCACTTTTGAACTCCACCAACTTCGAGTATGTCGTTCCTCTAACAAAAGGTATCATTAAACAAATCAAATACTATCCCACAGATGCGCAAATCTTTTTAAACGATACGTTATACGATGCCGAATCACTCATCGGAGCGTCATTGAAGAAAGGGGATAAGTTTAAGGCGAAGAAGCCTGGATCAAAGGATATATTTATTTTTGAAGCTGTTATTAGTGTTCCAGCATTTTCTAAATGAGTATCAAACGTCAAATAATTGAAGAATTGCATAAACCTGCTCGTAAACGATTCCGAAGAAGACGCGTAATCGTAAAAGGCTTGAACGATTTGTACATGGCAGATCTTGTGGAAATGATTCCCTATGCTAAAATAAATAAAGGTTTTCGATATATTTTAGTATTGTTGAATATGTTTAGCAAGCGTGTTTGGGCGTGTCCACTTAAACGAAAAACCGGTGAAGACGTCACGCAATGAAAAGATTATTAACATCAACAGGAGGTACTCCCGACAATTTACAAACGGATATGGGGAAGGAATTTTACATCCAGCATTTTCGTAAGCTAATGCAAACTTTCAACATCAACCATTACAGCACCTTTTCTAGTATGAAAGCAAGTCCGGTAGAACGTGTAAACCGAACTCTTAAAAACAAGATATGGAAGGAACTTTCAATGCAAGGGTCATATAAGTGGTTACAGTTATTACCAAAGGTTGTTAACCAGTACAACGATACCGTACACCGCACCACCGGCTACAAACCCATCGACGTGAACCACTGCAACGTCAAGATTCTTTTACAAACAGTTTACGATTTCCAGAAAACCACCGACCTGCGAAGTGCTATCTTCCAAATTAAAAAGGTTAATCGAACCAATCCCATAACGTATATCTTGGAAGACACGAACGGGGAAGAGATACGTGGAGGCTTCTACACGGAGGAATTACAGATGGTTAAACATCCTGAAGTATTTTTAGTAGAGGTGTTAAAAAAAAGCAGCACGTGATATAGTGCATTAAGTAGTATAGTGCATGCAGTGTATTGCAATGTTAATATATAAGTATCATTTTATGTAAGCAGTAAACAATAATAAATCACTTTTTGATATCAATAGTGTGTTTTATTTCTTCTTCTACCTTTACAGAAGATGATTGATTGGAAACTTTACTCATATGTCCTAGTTCCTCATACTCGTGCATGAAATCAAAATAACAGAGTATGATGTATATAATTTATTCACATTAGTCAATATCATAATAAATACATGAAATATATACGGTTATAAACTAAAAAGCATAAATACTATTTACAATAATTCATAACAAAGCAAAGGCTGTTGTCAACGTAGCCGGGGCCTCTGCGATAATACTAATCAGTACCTTCGGTTCTACCAACAAACGAGTTCCAAAATTACATTTCGGCTTGCAGTAATGCTAACAGACGATCCAAATTCTGATAACTATCACGCCCCGGATGAATATCGCGGTGTCCCAATGCTAAAGTGTTGTGCGACCCGGGAATAATGTAACGTTTGTTATCGGCTGGTGATAACGCTACTTTATTCCGAAGTTCTGTGTACATAGCATGTAAACGTGATTTAAATATAAACATTTTTCGGAAGAGCACAACACCATCCTCCACAACCTGACGGTAGTCCTCAACGGTGAGATCGCGCTTAATTACCGCCCTTTTTACCCCTTTTGCCTTTTTAATCGCCATTTCACCGTCGCGGTCAAGCACGTTTACACAATACGTTTTAGCACCTGCACCGTAGAAACTGCGGAGGGGCACTCCACAATATTCATCTTTCATTTTACCAACCACCGAGGCCATACCGTGAATGTTGTCAGGTGGGAATTTTGAGGTGTCAAATTTATCTAAGTGTTGCTTCATAGCAGCATAAAAACTTTCAGTACGAATTTCTATAATGAAAGAGTCAGTATCTGTGTACAGCAAGCGCACGTTATCATCATATAAAGGTTTGAGAAAATCATAAAAAAATTCATACATTATCGTTTTAGAAAGATCCAAAATAGTAAAACCCACGTACACCGGTTTATTGTATGTAACCGACACTTTTTGTAACTCTATAGCGACCAAATTTTCCGAAAAGACAGCAACGCTTTTGAATTGAGGCTTTGCTACTAACGTCTCAGCCCCATGCTTTTTACCATGACGTTCCCAATGACTAACCAAACGAACGTCCACCCTTTTATCGACATTTTCCATGGTCTTGCCAAATAAACTGTTAACCATTAATTTAAAGAAGTCCCTGTCCGCTTCGTTAGTTGCCTGATTACGTAACGTGGTATTCAAATCAATATAGGAACGCAACCAGGGTGCCTGATGAAATTTTAACACGCGATGAATTTTGGTTAATTCTAAACCATGCTTAAGACACTGTTGTAAATTTCTATAGTGGATAACGTAACGCGTTTTATCGAACAAGTTTGGAATTAATTTTGGGTGACGCGCGTTTCCCGTAGGCGGCACCAGAGGTTCGGGGCATGAAAATTTCAAGTATATTTTACGTGGGGCACCTGTGTAAACTTAATCCCCTCATTAAGGATACGCGGGATACGCCCAATCAGCGCGCAAGTTGCATAACCGGCAGTCGTGCAATTGCTACCAGATTAACTCACTGGTAGGAGCGAGGTTGCCTATCCACCCTCTACTAGCTAAGTCGCGCATAGTGACCGAGCAGTTGACTTAACACGCTGCTAACCCGCCGGCACTAGAAGTACCTCGTCCAGCAATAGGACTATTCCCCAATTTGACGCTATTATCAAGTGGGACCACTGCCCGATCGAATCCAACCTCAGATGTGGCAGGACTTGGTTTTTAAGCGGTTTTGCCACCCCGATCTACCAATTTTAGGCTTGGTGGGCCCTCGACAGAGCTTCTTTTAAGTCTACACGTTATAGACTCCCGGTGCGTACCCGAAATTGGTGAAGTTGTCTTAATAGTGAGAGGCTATGTATTCGCTTCAACTATCTTTAAGAGTAATGGCTTTCAGAGCTTCTCCCAATCACTGTACCCGGCTGCAGTCCGGATCAAAGGGTGGCCGGGATAGCTCCTAAGCACATTTACCTGGCGGCTTGCAGTTTCCCATCTGCCCAAAGGTCGGGATAAACCTCACTTCTAGTCACCGCTCTAGAGATTCAGTCAAACAGCGGGTTCCTTTGGTGACCATAAATGACCTCGGTCAAACAGCGGGTTCCTTTGGTGACCTTACATGACCTAGGTCAAACAGCGGGTTCCATTGGTGACCATAAATGACCTCTTCCCTAGGCGAGATTCGAATCCGCCCACACCGGTCTCATCTACCAGGGCTCCCCCTGATCGGTCAGAGTTACCGTCGAGAATTCTCACGAATTTCTCTACCACACACTTTATTCTGACAGCTTCATCCGTTGCCCGTCAGCGGGTTGGGGTAGAAGACAGCCAGTTCTAGGGGTGAACGTCGTGTGGTCTCCCGTTCACCCAGTTCGGGACAGAAAGGAAAGTCATTATGTAAATCGTGCAACCGCGTTGGGTAGTGTAGATCTACTTCCAGCACGTAGCCCATATCGGCGTCTTCCGCCACGGAATTTAGATCGAACTGTTCAATTTCGTACGGACTAAGCCATTCAAAGTCGCGCTGCGGCAGATACTGTCGCATACTGTAACCGTAGAGATTGGTAGCATCGAGATACATAATAAAAGAATGGGGCTTGGACGCGTTATAATTTGGAAGAAAAGTATTATTCGCGAAACACTTCCTGCCAACACAGGTACTGACACCTCCCCGAATGCCTTTCTTAAAGAAATGGAGCATGTCCAGATCCGTGAGCAGCTCCAGTTCTACAGACGTGCGTTTCAACATAGCATCCCAACTTAAACCCGGTGCAGTAAAATACTGCGCCGGATCTAACTTGTAATTTTCAAGACATACACGTCTAAAGTTTTCAAAGACATCAACCAAAAGTAAGACATCGGTTTTCAAATAGAGATCCGAATAGTCGCCCAAAGTCGTGCATCCAAACGTATTCCACACCTCCACAGCGCGAGCATACTGCGATCGAAAGACGTGTTCCCCTGTCAAACGATCGACAAAGTCCTCATACGTCGGCAACGTGTCATGTTCGAGTTTGGAGAAGCTGTCGACGTACGAATAGGGAAACACACCTTTCTGTCGCAGTAAGTCGAAGCTAACCCCATCTCCAAAATACTTTTTAATACTCAAACACTGGTCGGAAGTTAGATTTTGAGACAACTTATCCAAACTAGAATTTAGAAATCGTAAACTGTCCAGAAAGCGCATTTTAAGACATACCGGTTGTCGTTGGGACCCGTTCCTAATTTCATCTACCAAAAGCTGTTTAGAAAACGAAACATATTTCTCTTTATTGAGCGCAATCACATCGATTGCTTCTTTTTCTAATGCCAATTGCTTTATGAATAGATGTGAATCATATCCGGTCAAATTATGGAAAAATATCGGTACGAAGTCGGGAATTTGGTACATTAGATTGCACCCGGAGTGAGCCGCACCGCGGTACTCGCCGCTGAGGTGACAGTGATCTTTCACCTTAACGTCGTTTTCACCAAAGGGTTTGTCACAAATATGACACACGGTTGCATTATCATAGTTGAAAGTTTGTCGGCACGATAAAAGTCGCATGTCTTGAACATGTTTTAAATGATCCTTATACAACCTTCTAACATCTCCTTCTAAGCGCAGCATAAACTCACTTGCTGCATTCGGACCACGGTACAATTCAAATTTAGATAACGCGTCATCGTAGGAACACTTAATGTAATACGCAAACGAATGTGGTTCGTGTTCGTACGATGTCATGGTAAATTTTCCACTAGGATCCGGCTCAACCGTGTCCAAAGGTTTCAACACACTTTCAAAATCCGCGTAAACGACAAAAGGTACTGTAAGTTGCTTTTGAAAATTTTCAAACTTCAATAGCTTACCCGGCCGGTCGTGCCCCCATTTATCGCATACGGGTTCGATAGTTGGTAACTTGGTGTAAACATGATTGCAATCAAAACGGGTATGTTGTTTTAATCTACTTTCACTTTGAAAATACTGCAAGCAGCCGTCACAAAAGTGTTTTTCTCCATTGTGAGCCGACAACTGTGACGACACCAAACGCGAAAAGTTTTTTATCCAACAGTAATGACTATTACCCTCCATATCAGAAATTAATAATAAATTTACATGTACTTCTTTCTTTTGCTTAGAGTAATACAGAGGCCCTACAACTTCTTGTTTCATTTTCCCGTCATGAAATACAGCTTCCAAACCATACACGTTAATAGATATGCGTGGATTACGCGCTTCAAATTTCGAAATAGCATCCAGTTTGACAGGAAAGGTGATACCTTCAAAATCAAACAGTTGCGCAAAATTTGGATACGACGTCGTCCTGTTGGAAGGTCCCCCCCTCAGCGGATACAAAGCGGACGCCAAGGCCCAACCGAAACAGCACTGATCGTTATTTTGCACGTTGATTACAGCCTTTTTATGTTGTATCGACGGCGGAAGTGGAACATAGGAGGAAGCACTGAGCGGGTTGTATTTATTGACGTTGACTTCTATAAATAACAGCTGCTCCAGTACCCAACCTGTAAGGACCCTACAATTAGCAATCGAATCGTAACCCGTAACTATTCATTACTTGAGTTCCGATCATTAGTCCGACATCTTCGTATCCAGCACCTCAACGAAATCATCATACAAATCGGTCAGATTCGAAGTCCCGGTCACAATCTCATTTTGCGTATTAAACGATTTAATTTCGTGCAAATTTTGACTTTCCAAAAAGTACATTCCGAATACTTCTAGGTTGACTTTCACACTACGAAAGCGCTGAACGTTTCTTTCTAATAGTGTTAACACATTTTCGCGGGTCTCATCAGTAAATTCTCTGAGATTTATGTGATGATTTCTCACCGAGACTCGATAACTGGCTATACGAGACTTGAACGCCGTCTTCAGGACCACCACTTCCTCCGACTGCACTGACGCGGCATTACGATGATTGTGGCGGTTGCTTCGTAGATGTCCAGCGTAGCCACGTCGTGGAACATCTACCTCGCACACATTGCAATACACCGTCGCGGAGGTATTTCCTGAAACAATTGCACAGATCACTAACACTAAAGCCGTTAACAATGTGTACACGTACCTTGCGGGGAGGTTTTTTTCGCTTTCTTAGATGCAGGTCCTTCACCGGTATTTCCTACAGCATCCGAAGCTCCCCCAACTGTAATCGACAAAATATTCGTATCACATCATACAACCTCACAGGAATGGTTACTTACCGCTCGTGGATGGGTAGTCCAGCGGTCCACGACAGCTTTCTCTTCGGTGACGGGCTAAGGCATCCCGTCGGATGAAGGACGCACCGCAGCTACACACATGCATATTCTTAGTAATCAGTAAACGGGAACGCACTGGCAAACGATAAAGCTTTTACGTCAACTTTTACCACTAACGTTCGCGTTATTGATTTCCAGTCGGGACGACGAGGACGTGTTATGCAAACCCGACCTGGGTAGGAAGAGGACTGGGTTATTGTTAGTGGGAGGTCAAAGTTATATCAACCGTTAACGTCGTTGATGGCGCAAAGCAAATAAGTTTTCCGCTTCGGTTAAAAGTGCGAGGCGTTCGCTCTCACAGGACCCCAACTCCTCCATCACTTGTCGTAGCTGCTGCGTCTTGATACTCTTGATTTTGATCTTATATCTTTCCACAGCAGCTAAGAGTTCCGCTTTGCGTTGAAGGAGAGCGATGCGTTCACTCTCACACCCTCGCAAACCGGACGCCACTTCTCTTAACCGTCTTGTAATCTTTGTCTGCGGTGCGTCATCAACGATAGCAAGCGGTAAAGACTGCTTCTCGCATGGTACACCATCTATGAAGACCATCGCTGAAGTTGTGAAGTCTCTGATGCTGCCGGACAACTGTATAGACGCTGTGTCATCAGAAACCTCCATAAGTGTCGCTGTGTCTATGTCCAAATGGTCATGCACCCCGTCATCACAGGGGTACCCGGAATGATTAACTCCTCATCGTCATCGTCAGGAGCGCTTGCAATTGATGTGGAACAGTCCGACTCCGTTTCATCAACAACTACATTTGCACTTGCGGCAATCTCCATCGGCAGGTTCACTTCATCATCGGTTGCAGATGGTGATGCATCCCCCAAAAGGGACCCCCGAATTGAGATATCATACTCGCTGCCCGGTGGGCTATTCAACAATTGGGAGTCCCACTCACCCGAACATGGTGATGCCGCAGGTGCTTCCTGGACCGTCACGATGGGGATTCCTCTCATGTGCAAACTTCCAGCAGCGTAAAACACATTTGTCGAAGTCAACAGCTCTCGCAGTAAAGGTTGTGAACGCCCGGAAAGCATGTCGTACTTCGGCTTCTCCACATTAACGGCTGCCGCCTTTACTACCACATTTACTTACATTTCCTCACGGTCATTGGTGTATAGACAGAAACCTTGCATTTTCTCACGGTCATTGGTGTATAGGTCGGTTTCTAGACAGAAACCTTGCATTTCCTCAAGGGCATTGGTGTATAGGTCGGTGTATAGGTACCTCAAGGTCTTCCGCCCCCCACTCCCTCCGTGGGTGTTGCTACTTCGATATAATAGGGAGTGTTTTCCACACCAGGTAACACATCACAATGTCCGTCATCGCTCCTCGCATACCACATTCTGCTGAAGGAGATACCGCGCCAGATGCGCAGCAATGGGATCGCTGGCTCAGCCTACGGGCTCAATCGTTACGCTGCATCGCTGCCTCGTTGGGTCCACATGTAGCCATCGCCCGCCACCATCGAGAGCTGATGAATCCACAATCATCCATAGGTATAGGAATTGAACGCCTAGTGTTCGAACTATGGGTGATGTAGAAATGGTATTGGTATACAACCGCTAAGTACGCCCAACATTATGATGAAGACCGTTTCGGTGACATGGGGGACGTTGCTTGTGCAAACCGAACCCTACGGTTTCAACAGGTGGCTACGGTATTGCAGGGGTGGTTTACCGTGGCAGATGTCCCGTACTGTCTGTGGTGGTCATACTACACGTGGAAAGAGAAGCGTCTATGCAAGGGCTGCATACGCAGTGTGTGTAGTACGGCCACCCTACCGCAGGCATACCACACCAGGGTGTCGAGATCAATATACCACGTACCATCCCATTGGTGTGATGGATGCATGAAACGGATGCTTTACAACACCTTCGACCCAATTGAGTGTTCCGAACGGTTGCATATCCTCGGTCCGGTATCCCAATTTGGAGGCAACGATGCGGATGAGTGTACCTGCGATGATAATTGTCACGGAAGCCCACTGTTTCAAATATTGAATGCACGGTTGGAGATGGAGATGGATCAGCAGTGATGTGTAATTGTAGACATTATAGACATTATAGTTAGTAATTTTGTTAATATTATTTAGTTAGGACCAGCACATTTTAAATAAAAAATAGCATGAAATAATTCTTTTTCCTTTACAATTGATGATTTGATTGTATACAATAAGAGAAATTGTAGATATTATAACCGTAAACAAAAAGTCACTAAAACCGTCTGACCCATTACCCACTATGTTGTTTTAATTCAACAGTTTGTAGCAACCAGACAATACTCTCTGAAAAATATCCAAAATTAAAAAAAAAGAAAAGAAAAAAAAAGTTTGTAGTAACCCGGAAATACTCTATGACCATTCAATTGTGGTCAACAGCATACCCGTGACGACCTTCATTTATCTCTACCTAGCAAATCGAGCAATCGAATTCTTGCCCTTCGTTAACCTTGAGAGCTAGAGCGCTGAAAAACACGGGGTAAATTAAAACGTAATTTTATTACAATAAACTAATTCTAACTCACTTATGTGCATGCCTCACACTTTTGATGTGTGGCGGCGTGCCTCACCGCGTCATAGTCCCGAGGGACTGTGATGTACCGCTCGCGACACTGACAACATAGCACCTCCGTGCTAAATCTCCCCCGTACCAAAACGGGCCGAGACCTCGCAAAGAGGATAATGTGTGGCTATAAACATTAAAATAAAAATATATATGGTTCATATCTGTGTTTTATTCAAAAGTAATTTTGTTAAATTATTTAGTTAGTTACCAGCACTTCCATCGTTTTATTTAAAAGTAATTTTGTTAAATTATTTAGTTAGTTACCAGCACTTCCATCATTTTATTTAAAAGTAATTTTGTTAAATTATTTAGTTAGTTACCAGCACTTCCATCATTTTATTTAAAAGTAATTTTGTTAAATTATTTAGTTAGTTACCAGCACTTCCATCGTTTTATTTAAAAGTAATTTTGTTAAAAGTAATTTTGTTAAATTATTTAGTTACGTACCAGCTCTTGGTACTGGGGTTGTTCCTCCTGGTGTTCCTCATCCTCCATCTCCTCCATCTCCTCCAGGTCCTCTACCTGCGCAACGTCGTTCACAACGAGGATCTCCGTATCCTCGCTCCATATGGATGAGCTGCTTTCTGCACCACTTTCTGCACCACTTTCTACACCACTTTCCTGATTCATCTTCACTGTTGTTACTTTAACTGAGTGCTGCAGCTTGGAAGGTATAGATATATCTGTGCCCTCACTCCGTTCTGTGTAAATACAATCTCGTTGGCCTTGCCTTGTTTCGTCTGTTCTCAACAACGACTGCGGAATTTCTTTGTTCTCGTCTGCACATTCCTGACTGTCTGGCCACTCCTTTCTGTGTAAATACAATCTCCTTGACCTTGTTTCATCTGTTCTCAACGATGTCTGTGGAATTTCTTTGTTCTCGTCTGCACATTCCTGACTGGCTGGTGTCGTTCTTACCTTGAGGTTGTGTTGATCTTTCCTCTGCATACTTTCATAGTTAAGTAGGAATCTAATTGAAATTAAAATGGTATGACATTTTTAAATCTTAGTTTCACTTTTGATTTAATCGTTAAATTAATCTCTAGAAGAGACGGAGATCGGTCTTAAATGAAACGATATAATGAGATAAATACGTGGTTTATTTAACTAAATACATATGCAATTTACCACCTTGTATTTGTTTACAGAGTACATTTATCTTTTACAATTTACAACCTTGTATTTGTTTACAGAGTACAATTATTTCAATAATACATTAGTTAAGCCTCTGCGTACTTTTCACTAAATAATGCGCTGGCTGTTTCAGTGACTTTACATAAACAACACAACACTTTAACTCTCCGCTATTAAGATGGTGAAACGACGCCAATGTTCCGTTCGAAACTTATCCGGCTTATACTAGTCTATAAACAGCACTTTAACTCTCCGCTATTAGTATGGTGAAACGACACAAATGTTCCGTTCGCAACTTATCCGAATTATACTCCTCTAAACATCTCATAATGGGAATTTTTATATTTGTATCGTACCATTCGTCTAACGGTTCTTCCAATTGTTTCGGCGCTGTCCCACTTTTTCCGTCAAACCATATCCTTTCCCCATTTAAGTCCATGGAATATGCAAACGTCACTAGCGCAAACACCAGATAACCAGCTTCAAGAACACTCTTCTCTTTGACGCGTTTAATGAATGCCTCTTTGTGGTGGTCTAAAGTTTTCTCGACGTTCCCACCATATAATTCTTCGTCTCGCATTTCATCCTCGTCGTCCTCGAAATCGAATGTTACTAAAACGGTTGCCTCTACCACGTTCATGATGCTGTACTGCTGAATTGTTCTTGTGTAGATGCTGTACTACTGAAGTGTTTTTGCGTATGCGTTTATATACACTGAGTTGACGGGTGGGATTCAAGGTCATGGTCTGAGTCGAGGGGTGGGATCCAAGGTCATGGTTTCAGTTGGCGGGTGGGAGCCCAGGTCATAGTCTTTAGTGGTAACGATAACGAGCGATACAATATGTTCCCATGCTTACACCAACTACTGCGATTAACAGGGTGCCCAAGGTCGCCACTGAAGCGTAACACGTTTCGCTGCTGACTTTACATTGTTCTACCGGACTATTCCCGAGGGTTTGCCACTCACTATCCATGGTATATGTTGGGTACACGAATTTGACCCTGAATCGTACTTCTTGCGTTCTATTGCCGACCTCGTGTTTAAACATTCCCATGTGTTGCAACGTCACCGGTTGCATTCCATACCACACACTCGTATTGAAGTTGTATGAAATAAAAGCTGCTGTTGTGTCTGGAAGTTTTGCAACGTACACTACACCCTCGTACAAGGTTGCTAATAATATTACCGCCTTGATTGGTAACATCTTCCTTAGTGTTATATTCTATGTTGTATCTTCTTTTAACCGCAAACGTCTCTACCGCTTTCAACGTTTATGGGTGCTAACACGTTTGCAAACACGCAATGTGGTGACCATTTCAGGTGTTCTACGATTGGACTATCCGACGGTTCCCATTTGAAAATGTTCACTCGGCAATAAAAACATTCTACTCTATCTTCACGCCCCGTATACACAAATCCGGCCTCAGCTAAAGATTTTGGGGTTTGTATACCCTTCCAATTACGAAATGATAACACTCGTTCTGTCAGGCACGTATTCTGCAAGCTCGCTTCTACACACATTTTGCATTTTCAATACATGCGACCTGCTATATATATATCTAAAGCTTGACCTTGAATGGTGTTTGATGACCTTGAAGAGTTGCCTTGAATGCATTGTTGCCATACTGAGGGCCTTGAGAATGCGGTGTTGACATATTGATGGCCTTGAGAATGCGTTGTTGCCATATTGTTGCCCTTGAAAATGCGGTGTTGCCATATTGTTGACCTTGAGAATGCGGTGTTGCCATATTGTTGACCTTGAGAATGCGGTGTTGCCACGTCTAGGTGACAGAGATAGATTCAAGGTCACCATGTATTAGAGAGAGATTGTTCAAGGTCAAGGTCAGGAGTGGGGGGTGGTCCCAGAACGCCCATTTTTTCCCTACTAGCAGCACAACCTAACCATTGACTGCTTTTCTCAACGAGTCATTTGCAAGACAGATGTCAAGCTCGCCAAAAAACCGCAGCCAGGGTTGTCAATTTCCAGCTCCAACAGTGAATCCTCTCACTGACTGCTCTTCTCAGCGGGTCGTTTGCACGGCAGATGTCCAGCCCGCCCGAATTCGCAGTCGAGGTTCCACAACCCTCCCAGTTAAGACTAACTGCTCTTCTCAGCGGGTCATTTGCACAGCAGATGTCCAGCCCGCCCGAACTCGCAGTCGAGGTTCCACAACCCCACCAGTTGAGACTGGCACTAAACGCAAACTATTTTCTGTTCAGGCTAATGTTTTGACTCATCCTTCCGAGTCAATCGTTATTCCTGCGATTTCTTCCCCCTTTCTTCCCTTACCTTCACCCATTAACGTAACCTCTTCAGGTACTGTTAACAACATGTCTAGCGATCTTGATGTTTATAGCAAAATGCTAAACACACACTTCCCGGAGCTTTTGCGTAAGTTCGACTACCATCAACCCGTAAAACATACTGTAGTCCATCACATTGACACGACCGGTCCTCCGGTTAAAGCACGCTGTCGCAAACTGAACCCTAATCATCTTTCTTTTCTAGAAGATCATCTTAATGAGCTCTTGGACGCTGACGTAGTACAGCGGTCATCATCTAGCTACGCTACGCGAATTCACATCGTCGGGAAGCGAGCAGTAGGCACAGCAAAGACGCTACCTCCTGGTAACGACCAAGACATCGCAGCCCCCATCGCCCCAACAGACAGTTATCGCTTGGTTGGCGATTCTAGAAAACTCAGTTCAGTGACAGTACCAGATCGTTACCCGATTCCTTTTTTAACGGACTTTACAAGAAAACTTGCTGGCGCAACCATATTCTCGAAGCTAGACCTCCGAAAGACCTACTTCGCAATACCAATCGCGACAGAGGACATTCACAAGACTGCTATTATCACACCTCTGGGGCTCTTTGAGTTCAAACGGATGTGTTTTGGACTACGGAATGCAGCCAGCACCTGGAGTCGTTTCATGGACACTGTATTATCAGGGCTTCCATTTTGTTTTTCATACCTAGACGATATCCTAGTCTTTAGTGCTGATTCGCAGCAACATATTGAGCATTTACACCAAGTGTTTTCCCGATTAAAAGACAATGGCCTAATTATAAATCTACCAAAGTGTCTCTTTGGAGTCAATGAGCTCGATTTTTTAGGGCATCACGTTAATACACACGGTATCAAACCAATGGCTTCTAAAGTCCAGGCTATAATTGATTACCCATTGCTTTCAAGTCAGAAAGCACTCCGCAATTTTATTGGCTTAATTTCGTATTACCATAAATTTGTACCAAACTGTGCGAAAATTTTGGCACCGTTAACCTCTATAGTTATTCCTGGTAAAGCTTCGCTAAAGCCTGCCCAGTTAAATCATGAGCAAATAGAAGCCTTTAGGCACGCGAAGAATGCTTTGATTACCGCTACTTTATTGGTACATCCGCGAATTAATAACCCTCTTAGTATAGCTGCAGACAGTTCGTCTTCCACTATAGCTGGAGTATTACAACAGTTTGAAGATGGCATGTGGAAACCACTAGCTTTCTGTTCCCGGAAGTTAACCACCACAGAGCAAAAGTACAGTATTTTTTCTCGGGAACTTCTTGCAACATACTTTGCTTTAAAGAAGTTTCGTTACTACGTTGAGTGCAGAGACTTTCAAATCTTTACGGATCACAAACCTTTGTGTACAGCGATCAAAAATAATGGTGATCAATATTTACCACGTGAGTTTCGACAACTAGAGTTTATTTCTCAATTCACGACTGACCTCCAATATATCAAAGGTCAAGAGAATATTCCGGCGGACACTCTGACAAGAGTTAATCTTATTAACGTCCCTGGAACTGAACTTAATTACGACGAAGTCGCTCTATCTCAAGAACAAGATCCCGAGTTAAACCAGCTCCGATCTCGTAGTAACTTTCACTTCATTTCCCTTCAAACTGGCAACAAATCAAACCTCTGGGTGGATGTTAGTATAGGCTAACCACGACCCTATATCCCGCTCAAATTCAGGTATCCCTTATTTTAACAACTACACAACATCGCCCATCCTGGCATCCGTGCTACTAAAGGATTGATTACTCAGCGATATCTGTGGCCATGTATGCACCACGATATTCAGAAGTGGGTCATATCCTGTGCTGAATGTCAGAAACATAAAGTGCGGCGTCATACGAAAACCCCTCTACAATCTATTGTAGAACCAGATGAACGTTTTACTAAGGTCCATCTCGACCTAAGTACACCTTCCTTCTTCGGGAGGTTATAAATTCCTCCTTACGATTATTGACCGTTACAGTCGGTGGCCGGAAGCAATTCCTCTGAAAGATTCTTCCGTGGAGTCAGTAATCACTGCATTTGTCGACACGTGGGTGTCCCGCTTTGGAATTCCCAAGTATCTCAGCACGGACAATGCAAGAATATTCCTTTCTCATGCATGGATCGACTTCATGGCCATGTTAGGAATTAAACACGTCAAATGCACGGCCTTCCATCCGATTAGTCAGGGCGTTACCGAACGTTTTAATCGGACACTCAAGCAATCCATTCAAACCACAGGAACTTCCTCCTGGTTAACGAATCTCCCTTGGATTCTCTTGAGCTTACGTGCAACCCTGAAATCGCAAGTTAATGTTTCTCCTGCAGAAATCCTGTATGCTACCCCTTTACGACTACCTGGAGATTTCTTTGAAGAAGAACAACTGGCTAACGACATGAACCTCCCTAATTTCATAGCCAATCTCAAACGTCGTATGAAGAAGCAGAAGCATTTTTTTACAAAAACTTATTCCGGTCAGTCCTTCGTCCCCAGCGACTTGACCAACTGCACACACGTGTACGTTCGTAATGACACGCACACTCTGGGCATGAAAGACAGTTACTTAGGCCCCTATAAAGTGTTAGAACGGACAGTTAAATACGCCACTTTAGAAAATCACACTGGCCCTATCTCTTTAGATAGGCTAAAGCCTGCATATTTTTTAGATTAGTTACTTTATAATGTTAAGCCAACAATGAACTGATTTCAAATGCTACGCGAAGGCATCTTTTGAAAACCTTTTATCTGTTGACTTTGAAAATTTGAACACTTTTCTATTTTTTCTTTCTATTTACAGGTTCCAAGGGTTGCCGTCGCAAGTTTCGTATTGTTAGTTAACTTAGTTTTTTATTGTATACGAGCCCAGTTGCATATTAATTGGCCTACATACCTTGTCAATAATAACATTTTGCTGGCAGATTAAAGAAATGGTAATCTTTTGAAAATAATAAATATAAAGAATCAAATTAACTCAAATTTATTGTTCTTTCATTAATTTAAACATGTAATAAAAATTAACAAAATTAATGATATCGTTGCTAAATAATTGGCCTAACTCAATTACGTAGCATAATAATAGGACTAATGCAGTGTACACAGAGAAAAATGTATTTAAATTTCATCAACAATTGTGTGGTATTGTAAAACAAATTGGTCTTAAAACAATGACAGGGACAATTTGTGTACAATTATAAAACAAGATTGTGTCATTTAGTTTGTCAAGATTTTGTGGAAGTCAATAGTAATTTTGTAGAATCAAATGAATAGTTCTGTATAAGTTTCCATAACAAATTGTGTTACTTATTAAAACAGAATGTGTAATGTTATTGCATACAATTTTATACAAAATTGTACAATTGTTGCGCTAGTGTGTGCCACAATTGCTTAATAGTATTTAACACAATTACTTGTTCACATTTATACAAATTGTGCAATACTCTGGCACAAATATTGTATACAGAAGGTTAGGTATCACAAATAAAATATATATTTTTACATATATTAAAATATATCTAACTAATATGTATATAGCTATACAATGTATAGTATTTACATACTATACAACGTGTAGTATATACACGTATAACACTAAAATTTTCTTTTGCCGTCGGCTGTTTATATATAAATCTCGAATTTACATTAATAGCGACAATTACAAGTGGTGACATCTATAGGATGTCATCCATAAACTTTGCGAAACACAATAATTAGTAGCAAGCAGTTTGAACACTGGATTATGATTTCATTCAAACAAAATATTGTATTTTTCTAAACATTTTTTACAATTATACTTCAACATAATATGCTAGCTTATCCTCTACAACATTGTTCCAAAGAAAGCAGAACTAAATCTGATTGTGTTAAATAATTGTCGTAAGTTCCTGTTAGACAATTCAGTAACGAAATCCTACACAACGCTGGACAATACGATTCTACAATTATAATATAAATTTCTCCAACACCGTTTTGAACAATATTGTGCAAAGCTCTTATGAAGTATTTCTCTCTGTGTAGCATCTCGTTTTCTTTTAATAATTTCGTTAATTCTTTTGGGTACGGTATAAACCAATGCTGCACAGTCCTCTCTAGTGAATCCATTCGAAATTTCTTTTATTCTTTCCTTTAACTCTGCTGTTTGACGCAGGATGCTTACGAAGCGCTTTCTTCATTTTATTCCATAATGTTTCAATTGGCGATAAGTCGGGGCTGTTTGATGGCCAATCCAGTAGAAGGATTATTACTCGCTGTAAACCATTGTTGCATTTTCTTCATGCTGCATTGTCTTGTTGAAAGATATAATGGCCGTTTTCAGTTTGTAACATAGTAATTGATGGTAAGAGTTGCGCTTCTAATATCTCCTTATACTACCCCATACCATTATTGAAGTTGAAAATTTGGATTTTCTTTTTAAACAGTCCCTATGAAAGGCTTCTTTTTTCGTTCGTATAACTCTACTTCTGCTGTCTCCCACTAAAAGTTCAAATTTTGATTCATCACTCCAGATGATACTTTTCTACTGCTCTAACGTCCATTCCCTATCTGCCTTAGCCCAATCAAGTCGTTTTTTCTTTTGCTTAAGAGTTCAGAGTGATTTTTCTTTGGCCTAAAATTGTTTACATTTGAATATGTATAAAATAACTACCTCAAAAGTTACCTTATAAAATGAATATCTAAGCTTTTTTAACATCCTAAGGCAGGTATATTTTGAAATTTGCTTTTCAATATATTTCGACCACTCAAGAGTAAGTTCTGCGGATGAGCGACGTCGGTCTTCCTTAATGAGTTTGTTTAAAATTCTGAGATCAGCAGCGTAAATTTTCGATTTCCGACCAGTTCTTTTTTTAACATTTACTACCCCCGTTTTTTCATAAAGAGAAATAATATTTCTGACAGAAGAACGTGGAATTCCAAACTCTTTAGCAATCTTATATGTGGAAATACCTTGATTATGACGGTTAATAATTGATTTTCGTAAATCTTCACTTAACGGCTTACCACGTGTCATTTTGACAAATAAATGCCTGAGATTTTAAGAAAGTTGTTTGTACTCACTATGGCAACGAACATACTCCGTTTTAAAAACGTTGTTGTCAGCTGATGACAAAGAAATATCACTGTTAATTTTTTTAGTATCATTCCTGTACAAATAAAATATTAGGCCAATTATTTTGCAACAACTTTAGTTTTAATAAAATATAAATTTAGATATTATTTTTTGAAATATGTTGAATACAGTCCCTGTCATGATTTTTTCATGACTTCTACTTTTGATTAAAAACGATTACCCACTGTGTTTATTTGAAACAAAGATTAAAACTTATAGCAAATTATTAAGCATTCTGACATTTAGTATGTAGTCCAATTAATATGCAACTGGGCTCGTACTACCTAGTGGAGTTTTTGTAGCTGGAGCATTTTACAACTTTATTCAAGTTCCTTTAAAATACTCCATTTTTTCTCCAAAATACTATTCCGTATTTTTTCCTTTTCATGTATTACCTTCGTTTCAGACCGGGCGGGGTAAATGTTGTGAATGGCTCACAACTTGCATTCATTGCGTAGATACGGAATGGTACTAGGCAACGATAATAATAAACAAGTCATATAATATAAAAAATAAAATAAAATATCTCCTAAAGGTTACTACTTGCGTTTTATTTACTATTACAAGAGATATATGTAGCCCTAACACTACATTAGTGTTAAACCCTCGCTACAGTACCATCCATGCTTACGTGCACGCATAGACGTGCATCTGGGTGACATGACAAATGCACGAACTTTACTGTTAGTACTTCTGATAACAAAATGCTATGACGCGCCGCTACTGTTTACCTTGATGGCTCAAGAAGTGTTAGAGATCTTTTGATTTCCCGATGCTTGGGCGTAGGGTGTCATGAGAAGCGTTATAACACACATTTAGAATAAAGTTAATCTTGCTCGAAAACTGTTTATCTAATTTAAGCAGATATTGAATTATTATTATTAAAGCTTAAATTGTGAAGAGGTTTAGCAACATTAAAATGATAAGGGGAATATTATTATTTGTAAAAATGCTTTGTACAAAGTCAAAGAAAGATCCGTTTTAATGCAAGTTAATAGAACCTTTTTTAGCAAATAACCATTATTATTAACCAGTCTTAAAACTTTAATAGCAATCAAATTTAAGCAAATTATTAAAGTTTAAATTGTTAATAAAACCCTTTTGGCAAACTATTATTATTATGAATAACAAATACGTTAAACTTGCTTGAACAGTGTAACACTTCATAATATTTTACCTGAATGATGTAAATTACTGTCCCTTATAGCAGGTAAGAAATCACCTAGCGATAAATGGAAAGATAGAAATCTTTTTAGAACGACGTTATCAAATACCAATCACGAACTCTCTTAACCCTTAATTTAAAAATAAAAACTTGGATGCTACATGACGGTAAAAATTGAAATTTTGTTAAATATTTACCGGGTCTATTATAAATTACGATTAAACAGGAAATATGGAGAACAAGTTTGGAATAAACCAAATCTAATAAATGACGTATGTTAATAAAAACTTTTAGCAAATAACTATTTTAACATTAAACTTTAATATTATCAATGCTTAATGTATCAGTTAGTTAATAAACTGTTAGCGGTTTAGCATCATTAAAATGACATAGGGAAATATTATTGTTCGCAAAATAAATCAGATTATATGTTGTTAATTTTTTAAATTGTGAAGAGGTTTAGCAACATTAAAATGATAAGGGAAATATTATTATTTGTAAAAATACTTTGTACAAAGTTAAAGAAAGATCCGATTTAATGCAAGTTAATAAAACCTTTTAGCAAATAACCGTTATTATTAACCAGTCTTAAAACTTTAATAGCAGTCTAATTTAAGCAAATCTTATAAGCAAAGTTTAAATTGTTAATAAAACCCTTTGGCAAACTATTATTATTATGAATAACAAATAAATTAAACTTGCTTGAAAAGTGTAAAACTTCATAATATTTTACCTGAATAATGTAAATTACTGTCCCTTATAGCAGGTGAGAAAACAAAAATAAAGGTACAGAAAAAGTAACTACGTAATAAACAATTAATAACTTCCTACCTTTGGTTGGCTGCTTTGGCTCGTCCGACGCAAACACTCAAAGTTTTATTTAAATTAGTTTTATTCACCACTAAACAAACACACACAATAGCAACAAATAAGAGATAAAAAAGCACTATTAACAGCGATAGCAGACGTAGGCAAGTGACACCTGAAAGTTCAGGATTTGCTTCTATACGTTCTAGAACAATCGTAGCGCCCTCTGGTTGTCATTAAAACATCGTTTACGTATTGCGAAATATTGCGCAATATTACGAAATAAACAAGAATGAACCTGATTCAAAATTCCTTCAAAGGCACTGTTAAATTAAGCCTTTATTAGGTCTTAAATCAGTTGGATGTTATAAACCGTCGAGGTCACTCATGCCTGCTTCATCTTGTTTAATGATATGTTCTACGCAGCGCACTACCACCTGCCGTCTGTAATGATTACACTCACATCTGAATAAAAGATAAGTTTTCTTTCTTATTCAGAACCCTTTTTCAAAACGGTTGATAATGTATTATTTTTTATTAGGGTTAAATTCACCGTAGGCATGTAGTCAAATAAGAGAATGACTTCAATTTATTATTTAACTAAATGCAGTAAATACTCACTTTATCGTCGTATAACATCTAAACTCTTAATTAAGATATTGATCGACCTATCGATAAAGATTTACCTGAGAGAAAAAAGAATTTTTTTTTTATAACAAAAACGATATCAAGAAAAATAAAAAGCAGCATTTACACTATAAAGTACTGATGACTGTCCTAGATTTATTTGAAATCAGCTGTAGATCTAAAATTTAATAAAAGTCAGATTGAAAACCAATAAACCTACCAACCCTGAAAATACTTGTCATTGATCAGAATATTTCTGCCCACTACAATATGTCCAATCGCCAATAATAAGTGATAATTTAATAAAAGTTTATTTGTTCTCATGGTCTTTTTAAATTGAATCACCTTTTACATGACCAAAACATACAATTCAATTGAATTCAAGTAACTTATTTAATAATTTATGTTTTCTAAAATTAAGCTCGCTCGCTAGTAGAGCTCAACAATATACATTTCATTAAGGTATTCCCCTAACAAACTAATAAAATATAAGTAACTAACAAAGAATAAATGCCTGTATTTAATAAAGAATTTTAAAGTAAAGTATTAAAATTTAATATAAGTAATAATTTAGATTTTTAAATTAGGAGCAAGAATTGACGTAAGCAAAGTTTGTAAATAAAATGTAACCGGCTGTCTCTTTGACAGGTTAAAACACCGCCGATTTAACAAAGATGAACCCCTTTCATTATGCTTTCTCTCTGGGCAATAAATCTAGATATCTTTGAAAGGCATGGTTTTTGTAGGTACCTAGAAAGAGTTCATCAGTTCTGTTAATTAACAGAAGAGATATTGTTACGCTACACTTCGCATCATTTCTCGTAAATCTCTGATATCATCTATCAAGCAATATCTAAGAACAGCAGCTGTGAATGTTTGAAATGTGTATTATACAAGGATCGAGGGGAAACTATACAAAATTTATTAGACTCGTTATGCCTCTAGTGACAGTTTGTCTCTTTGACAGGCTAAAACACCGCTGATTTAACGAAGATGAACCCTTTCATTATACTCTTTCTCTCAGGGCAATAAATCTAGATATTATCTTTTAGCAGGTGTTAAGAACACTTGCATTAGGATCTCCGGGCATACAAGTTTATTCCTGCAGATTGAGCTGACTATAAAAAACCAAGGTTCACCCTACACTATTTTTAGTTTTTATTCTTGTTGACGACATATTTCTAGTGATTTGGGGGTCGAATCAAGCTTTTTTAAAAGAATGTATATTGCCTTAGGGTGTTTCCCTTTTTGTCGTTGAGGGTAAGGTAAATTTGAAAATAACTTCAGTTTATTTTGGTACCTTCTACAGTATAGTTGTATTATTTTTTTTGTTGCAACAATTGGTTTAAAGTTTAATAATAAGGACCGACTTTAAATTTAAAAGATGATTAGTGTATATTCCTTCTTGGTGAGAGGTGATTAAGGTGTTTTAATTTAAAGTGATATCTGGTATTACAAAGCGCAAATGGTAAGTTATTTTTCTGCATTAGAACTAGTTTTTCTCTTTTTTTTAAATAGTTAATTCAGCCGGTGATAATAATACATATTAGTGTTAGAAACCAGTCCGATCCCTGAACGTGATTTAAGAGCCTGTATTTATTAACGTAATTTTCTTAACATGGAGATCCAAAAGCCTTTTACGAAGGGTAGGTACCGACATAGATATATCGGTTAGTCGAGCTTGCAAAACTCGTTGATATCATTAACGATTGTTGGTTTCTTTAAATTTCATGATCTCTTTGGGTAGAAGGTTTCATTAGAATACAGCGGTCTTGATCACGTGGTTAGTCATCCGTGAAATATAAAATTCAAGGGCGGGAAATCCATGATGGTGACTTCAAGAGTGACAAATTCAAAATTTTAAACGTTTTATGGGAAATTTGGTCAACGTGAGAACGTTGGCGAAAACGGCCAAACCATTATTATTAACCAGTCTTAAAACTTTAATGGTAGTCTAAACAAATTCAAAATGACAGATTCAAAAGTGACAGATTTAAAATGACAGATGCAAAATTGACAGATTTAAAATGACAGATGCATAATTGACAGATTTAAAATGACAGATGCAAAAATAACAGATGCAAAATTGACAGATTTAAAATGACAGATTTAAAATTGACAGATGCATAAATGACGGGCTTACTTAAGTTTTAGATCTTGTTCTTATTTGATGTTGCTAAACTGAGTTGAGGTAGTCTGAGTAAGAATGACCTTAGAACATTATTTCGTACAACGAACCAAGCCGAAGATTTAACCAAGCTATCTTATATCGAGATATAACTAGACTCTTCTGACTTGATCCTCAAGGTCTACTCACGATACCTCACCAGTGAGAGCGAGCACATTTCGTGATTGTAGCCTTATGGGAAAAAATACTACACAATATTTATTCCATTATCACATACCGATAGTGTTGTGCTTAAATGTGCTCCTAGTTGTTAGGAAACTAAACCATAAAACTATTTTTTTATCAAATTGTTTGACTTATTGATACCTAAAAATTGCTACCTTATCGATTCGTGCACATCGTCTGCATGAAACACATAACTCAAAAACGATTTAAGACATCTCGAACCTGCTTGAGTCATCACATTCTATGCATACATCGATTGTTTAGAATTCAAAAACGTCAACTAATTAAAGGATCAAAGATAAAAAATAAAGGTTCTGTTTGTCTGTTACAAAAGCAATGCTGCACTCTGTGTCAAATCTTAATTTAATTTTTTAATTAATTTAAGTTTTAATTAAGTTTATTTTAAATTACACTAGAGACGGTTTAACTCAAATCTTTAATTTTTTAGTTAAGGTTCTTTGACAGCCCTTTCTTAAAAACTAAAATAACTCAATTAAACAATACTGTCTTATTCTATTCGTTTTGGAAATATTCGTTTGACTTCTGATTCAAACGCGTTTCTTTAATTAGGCATTAGAATCATTAACCATAAATATCACTTCACAAGAAATGTTTTCCAATTCTATAGATAGGTTCAGTACATGTTACCTATATTATCTTACTAAACAACTAGAAAATAAACTAAAATGACTAAAAAAAATCAATTATATTAAAATAATCTCACACCTATACAAAAATGTAATCTAAATCTTTTTAAGCCATTAATCTTTTAATAAAATCTCTCCATTCATCCAGCCCTTTTTGATTAACTCCATAATAAGGAAGTTGTTGGCATCTTTTAATCCAGCCACTTATATTGGGATATTTACTTGAATCTAATGGTACTACAACATCCAACGACGTTATAGCTGATACCAAGCTGAAATCTGCCAAAGTCAATTGATCACCAGCTGTCCATTTATGTCCCTCTATAAACTTTTCTAAAAATCCATAAGCTTCCAGAGCTTCCTCAATTAGATGCTGAGGTATAGTTTTAACTCCCTTTGTAAACATGGGTCTCTAAAAAAATGTTTTATTTAAATTGAGAATTATTAACCTATTCCCATCAATTAATACTTACTACCGTGGATTTGATTAGCGGAAATATTACTCCTGTATCAAAATGAAGTCTCTGATTAACCACAGCTCTTTTGTAATGGGCACCACTCACGGTGTCTCCCCGACGACGTCGGCGAAAACGTCGTCGACGACGTCGGGGACAAGGTCGAAATAATGAGGTAATGTTTACATTTACTGTAATTTAATGCATGACTGTGTATAATAAAATTATGAATATCGTATTTCTTTTAAGACATCAAAATGAAAGAAAGTAGTTTTGAGCATAATAAAATGCGTACTGAATTTCTTTAAAGTATTTCGAAATAGCTTATGCAATTAACAAAACTTTTCATAAGCGGAATAATATTGATATCCATCGATAGAATTACAAGTAACCCTTTATTATAAAACGAAAACTCTTTGTTTTTTTTATTAATCTCATTCTTAATTTAGTTTAAAAATGGATATAATTAACGCAGGATTTAGGAGTTCTGGTGCGCAAATAAGGATTTCCTATAAAGGACTAAAAATATCATGTTTAAAAATGTAATGGTTTCACCGTCGCTTCCTTTTCCGTGTAGTTTTAAAATTTTATGCTGATGGTACATAACCTTATACTATATCTATCTTTTTCGGGTTTACTTGAATTATTTCATTTTTATTACATTTGTTTACAAACAACTGTTTACAACTGTGAAAATAAAACCCTTGTCAACTGTAAATTATTATTAGGCAAAATAAACATATACATCTGGGATTACTAAAAAATATATGCTTTCTTTATTATACTTTTTAAGAAAACATTATGAATTCAATATGCCGTGACACTTTCAAGTGATAAGATGGATTTTTATAAATTATCTTTGAGAAAAAGAATTGCAGTTGGTGTGGCAGTTGCCTTGTGCTTCGAAGAAGAAGAAACTGAAACACCACGAAAAAAAAGAAAATAGGCAAAGAATTGGTTTTTAGATCGCAAACAATATTCACACATGTCCTTGTTAAAAGAATTGCGACAAAATGAGCCGAAGGATTTTTATTATAAGGTTATGTACCATCAGCATAAAATTTTAAAACTACACGGAAAAGGAAGCGACGGTGAAACCATTACATTTTTAAACATGATATTTTTCCGACGATTATCACTACCAAATTTTATCAAAAGTCCTTTATAGGAAATCCTTATTTGCGCACCAGAACTCAGAATTCTAAATCCTGCGTTAATTATATCCATTTTTAAACTAAATTAAGAATGAGATTAATAAAAAAAACAAAGAGTTTTCGTTTTATAATAAAGGGTTACTTGTAATTCTATCGATGGGTATCAATATTATTCCGCTTATGAAAAGTTTTGTTAATTGCATAAGCTATTTCGAAATACTTTAAAGAAAGTAATTCAGTACGCATTTTATTATGCTCAAAACTACTTTCTTTCATTTTGATGTCTTAAAAGAAATACGATATTCATAATTTTATTATACACAGTCATGCATTAAATTACAGTAAATGTAAACATTACCTCATTATTTCGACCTTGTCCCCGACGTCGTCGGGGAGACACCGTGTATGTGCTATTTAAGGGTCTTCAGGATACAGAGAATCATCTTTTGCGTATTTTGATACAAGATAAATGCTGATTGCATGACTGTCCCAGATTATCTTTCCATCGTCTTCAAGAGTGGGAACTGTATGTTGTGGATTCATCTAATAAAAATACTCTATTTAGACAATACATCGGGGGTTCGATACAACATTAGACT
The DNA here is from genome assembly GCA_929113105.1 of Agrypnus murinus. Lineage (NCBI taxonomy): Eukaryota > Metazoa > Arthropoda > Insecta > Coleoptera > Elateridae > Agrypnus > Agrypnus murinus. The sequence continues at coordinate 118,585,035 of OV816030.1, forward strand.
TACCTTAAGGTATTCAGGGTTGAGTTCGTCATGTTTTGTGAAATCAACCTCTATATGTTCTAATTTAATGCCCAATGCTTCTGACGTTAAAAGCACCCCTCTTACAGGTGGGCTTATGTCGATTTTGTACAATTTTGGTGCCATTATTTGGATAGACTAATTATCAAGTGAAGAAAACAGTAACTAGGAAAGCAAAATAAGGAACTAGAGATTAAAATTTGTGTGGGTTGCTATTTAAAGCTAAATCGTCTACTAATGATATAAATTGCACTATCTACGAAATTTATTTACTTATGCAATGATTACACTAGGTGTTTATCAAATGTCATTTACAGGTCATATTATTATATAAAATTAATCTTTATCAAGGGAAAATTGCAAGTAATTGTAATATTTTTAGAATCATGAGTGATTTAACACGTTATAGGAAGAATTCTAAATAATATTTTCAACAAATGTGCAAGTTATATGTTGGATGTACAAATACACAGTTCTCATGATAACTTAATCAATCACTATTGGTTCTAGTATAGCTTAATTATCAAATTTACCAATACCAAAACAAAACTTACTGTCTATGATCTCTTTTGCTAATCTAAACTCAAAATTAGACTTAAAGGACCAATAAATAAGCAAAACCATAAAAAGTACAGGTATGATTTAATTTCAGTCAAAAGTCAAAAGTATTTGTAAACAGAATGATTATTTCTTGGTTTTTACTCCTACGATTTTTCCTCTAATTATAAAGCTGTACACATTTAAAGGTTCAATAATGTGTTCTCCCTATAAATATCGTTAGTTCTATTAGAGTTTAGTTATCAAAATAAATTGTTACCTACCGGAACCAATTTGACAAGTGAAAAGTTATCTGTTCAATATTATAACATAACTTTCAAAATTCAATTGGTAAGTGAAATGATATTGGGTTTCTTTTTAATAATTTTTGAAATAAATAAATAAATTAACTTCTTTCTTTCTAGGTATAAATTCTTTGAAAATTTATAATGCCTTACTTTATATACCTCTGATAGATGACAAAATGCTGTAGAAAATATCTACAGGTATGTAATTAAAAATAAAACACAAATGGCCGGTTTCACAAAGCTTGATTCAGTTCTGATTAACTTAATTGTCATTAATTTCGAAATTTAGAAATTTCATTGGCTAAGATTTAACAGACCTTGAATTTTATCCAATTATATTTCTGGATTTCAAATTTAATCACAATTAAGTTAATCAGAGTTTAATCAAGCTTTGTGAAAGCGGGCAAAACCACTCTATTTTGTTCAACCAAAGATACCTGGTTATTTTATCGATATTTCTGCTTGGCCGGCTCCTTTAGAACGGACTGAGAAAGTCTCATACCACTGATACAATGAAGTAATAGTAGCCTCTAGGATGGTAAGACTAGAAACACTTACTAATTTAGCTTCTTTCTTGTAACTCTGCTAGAATCGCCAACTTTCACCTGCTTTGCTTTTTTGACAAAGTTTTTATATCTTCTATCATTTTACACTCCAGGATAAACTGGTTGATAGAATAAATAAGAATTCACTATTAAGAGGTATTTATTTTAATAAACCTTAATGTTACACAATTTTTATTAATTTTTTTTAAGGAACAACATTTCAACATACGTAGTTGATAAAAAGATTTTTTTATTCTTCAACTTTTTATAATAACGACGATTATTTAAGTCCTTTAACAATAATAAACAGTTCAAGCTATAAATCGTCACAGAAATACACTTTTGTTAAATATAGCATGAATTGATCACTACTAGTGATGGGGTCTCGATACTACTAGAGTGTAGCGGCACTTGAGAGTCGAAACAATATGGCGTGAGAAGTGTCGACTCTTCATGATATTTTAACGACACTTCGCCTTTACATCATGCATGCGCTAGTGTAAATGTAATCCAATTGAAACGAGAAGCAGTCAAGATTCATAGCTACATAAATCATAAGCAAACTATGGTTAAAAAACAATTATATGAGTAAATTCTGTTATGGTTATATATTTATGCATTAAGTGCATTAAAAGACATTAAATTATTTATACAAAAGCAAATACATATTATGAAACAGAAATTTAAAAGAAAAGAAACCAATTCTATAAATAACTTGTAATTCAAGCCTACTCATTGGATTTATTATAAAAATTATTTAAAAATGTAATCTCGCTGACGACGTTGGTCTTTAGTCGAGAACGTGTTTTTGTTAAGATTGAATATGATATTTTTATTTTGGGTTTTCAGCAAAATAAATTGAACTAATTAGTATTAATGATCATTGTATTTATTTACACGTGTTTCGACAGTAGTCTTTCTTCAAAATACATTATAAGGTATAAATATAAGAAGCTGGAATAATAATTAGGTACACGAGGAACTTATTCAACTTCAATTATTGATTTTAATTTATTTTGCTGAAAACCCAAGATAAATTATCACCATCAATATTATAGTAATACAAAAGAAAAAAAACCACAACAAAATAGTTTTATATGTACGTCTCATTCAATGATTGTTGGCCAGTTCAACAAATCTGCCTTTAATTTCTTTGTAAGAATGATCAAGCAACTTCGAATTACACTCTAATAAGAGCGATACTGTTCGACACTAAGAGTCGTGACACTTCCAGTGTCACGACCACGAACAGTATCACGACACTCGACACCCAAGTTCCCATCACTAATCACTACGTATGTCTTGTTTATTGTTTCCAGCCTTATTTTGTGGAACTCCATAATCATGAAATAAATAAAGATTATTAAAAGTTTCACAGTTTTATTAAAATACAACCTGACAATATTGTTTCGACAGCTATGCTGTCATTATCAAAGGTAATATAATTATAAACTAACACGTCGCTAAGGTAGATACAAAATAGGTAACTAGATAAAATAATAATAATAATCAGAATTAAATATCTAATACTTCCAGTAACGGAGAATTACTGAGCTCAAGTTGTTCATTCATTAAAGGTACCCTGAGTTTGTGTTTGTATATCTCAAAGGCTTCTAAAATGTCTAATTTGCGTTTGTTATTACAAAAATGTAGGAATTTAATATTATTTTGAGGAGTCATTGTGTGATTTTGTTCTAAAAGGTGTTTGGCGTAATTCGATTTTTCAGGATGTTTATTTTTGTAATGACGTACAATATTGTACAATTTGTACAATATTGTAATATTGGACAAACACTTTTTTCATTTTTATTTAATGCTGAAGACAGAACACATGATATCATGAAATCGGACATTTACCGTTTAAATTGTTCTTTTTGTAGTTCGGTATATATTGGACAAACACTTCGAAATTTTGACATAAGATATAAAGAACACGTACGTCATTACAAAAATAAACATCCTGAAAAATCGAATTACGCCAAACACCTTTTAGAACAAAATCACACAATGACTCCTCAAAATAATATTAAATTCCTACATTTTTATAATAACAAACGCAAATTAGACATTTTAGAAGCCTTTGAGATATACAAACACAAACTCAGGGTACCTTTAATGAATGAACAATTTGAGCTCAGTAATTCTCCGTTACTGGAAGTATTAGATATTTAATTCTGATTATTATTATTATTATTTTATCTAGTTACCTATTTTGTATCTACCTTAGCGACGTGTTTGTTTATAATTATATTACCTTTGATAATGACAGCATAGCTGTCGAAACAGTATTGTCAGGTTGTATTTTAATAAAACTGTGAAACTTTTAATAATCTTTATTTATTTCATGACTACGTATGTCCTTCATTATTTGCCTAACAACTGCCTTGCAATAACTATAGTCTCTGATTTAATAATACAAATTTATTGTTTCAGCATTTTGCTGCATTGCAGAGGTTTGCCGTATTATTTAAACTTTCAAGATAAAGAAATTATAAAAGGAATGAGATGAAACCAAATCGTTTAAACAAGAATAAAACGTAACAACGGGAAAGAAATAAACAACAACATTCCCCAATTCAAATATTAACAAGTTGTAACATAGCAGGAATAAACCTTTTTTTATTAACTAAGACGCCCTTCTTTGAATGTTTTAATCATAAGAATAAAAATGATTAAACTTTTAATGTATAACATTAATGCTTTCAAATAATTAACAAAGAATAGATAAGAAAGACATAGGAGTATCAAGCTGTAAAGTGAAACACACTGTATATGTGACATTAAATTTCTCCATGTTCCCTGCTTCAAGTAGTTTGAAGTGGCTATGTAGGTAACAGGACCGCTGAGTTTTTGTATCGTACATTTATTCTGTTGTAAAACTATACAATCTTCCAGAATGACATCGGTGCATAGCTGCATAAGTTAATGTTAATTCTTCACTAATAGTCTTAATGTTAGTTGCTAGGTTAATTCTCTGTTATATATTTATTAATAATAATTATTAAAATTGTTTGGCTAAAAAAGTTAAAAATTCTAATAAAACGAATAAATAAATAAAAATAATAAACTATTATAACTTATAACAACTTGATTTCCCGCCAGAACTTTGTAATCGTGTATTAGGATAGCAGAAGAGGTTGATGGTGGTATTATGGAATCTTGCATCTATGCATTGATATATTGGCGACAAACCGTATGTATAAATTCACGACACAAGCTGCAATATCATCATTAATAGTGCTCCTGGTTATCAGATGGTGCCTAGTCTTTACAAATTTTAAATTTTAAAGAATATCAAAAATTAAACTTTTTGAAGTTAAAATTTATTTTAAGTTGTTTTATAACAATTTTTAATAAATATATAACAGAAAATACATAAAAGATGACAATTATCATTCAACATCAGTTATCAACAACATTAGTAAGAGTACTGCTGCTCAATTTCCTGGAAAGAAACCTCCATATGATTGTTACATTAATTTCTATGCATTTTCTATTACATATTTATTAACAATTTGTTATAAAACAACTTAAAATAGTCACGCTAAGCAAAACTGCAGAAAACCTTAACCAGATGCCTTAACCTTACCTTGCCGGCACCGGGAGTCGACTCCGGTCGCCTGGTGAAAGTCCGGCACGCTAGACATTATACTACCAAGGCTGTATATATAAAATAGAGCCACTGCATCTAGTTACCTAGGCCAGCTGGTCGACCAGAGTACCGCAAACTGCCGCCATATTGGGGCAAACGAAATACGAAATTGTACATTATTTGTTCTGTATTGAGTTTAATAAAATCCACGTTTACTTTAAAAGATTTTTCTTATTCTGAAAGATCAAACTTGTAATATGTCAAACACGTAAAACGTGGTTTTAATTTGTCCATTATTAAAAATCACACTTCTCTGTCCCAATATGGCAGCGGTTTGCGTTACTCTGATCGACCAGCTGAACTAGGTGACTAGATGCAGTGACTCTAATATAAAAAGAAACTGCACGCCATCTAGTAATCATTATTAATAAAGATTTTTAGATGTGCTGTCAATGTACCTATGGTTTGTCGTCAATATTTCAGTATAGGGATACACCATCAACATCTTCTGCTATCCTAAAGAAAAGATTTACAATGTTTTGATGAAGACTACAAGTTTGAGATCAACCATCACCATCAACCCCTTCTGTTATTCTAATACACGATTATAAAGTTGTGATAACGAATACAATGGAGAAGAGGCATATGTCGTCGACTGAGGAAGTTTCTGCATCTTCATAAACTCTATTATTAAATTAGTTAGAATATAAGTTAGAAATGCATGAAACAAATACCAATTTTAAGTAATTAGTTTTCCTTGAAATTTATTGAATTATTGAATTTAAAAACCTTGAAAATTTAAATAAATTTAAAATATAATACTAGAGTACTCTAATGGAAGATACGTCGTTACAGCACATAGTTCTTAAGACAACCCACTGTTGGTGCTAATGTTACACCATATTAGAGTCATGTATTACTCGTCAGTTGAAAGATACTTTGTTTCAAAGTTCAAATATCCTCTATTTATTAACTAGTAATTAAAATAATATTGTACGTTATACTGTTGTGCAATAATAAAAGTGATGTAGAATCTTTCTGTTACTGTAAATTCAAAATTCGACATATTGGGACGCGACAAAGATTGTTATGCACTCTCGTGGCAAGTTGTTAAAACAAATTTTGCGGTAGCTTTGTTGCAATACGTATAATTACCAATATAGTAAACATATTATTGAGAGGAATCTGTGAATGACAATTCCATTTTACTGACATTTTCAAAAATTATAAAATCTAAATGTTCCTTAAATTGTCATAAATATTAAACACGAATATTAAATTTAATCTGTCAAAATTACAATCACCATTAAAATACAACACAGCAAAGACAACCGGTAAAAGCTACGTCATAAACTACCGCATATTAAAGACATTTTGATGTTGTACAACGCCATCTATATTCATTGGCGTGTCCCAATTGGCTCTAATCAGCGCCATCTAACGCGAAGTAAATTGTAAATGTTGCCTTTTCTCATTTGTAGTGGTACCTGCTTTTTTATATCAAATAGCTTTGGGGGAAGTTGCTCAAGATCAAATTGGGTTTAAAATGAGAATTTTTAAATTTCATTCTTTCTAGTTAAATAAGCGTTTTTACAAATTTTGCGTATCCGGAAATATTTTTCTAACCAAATCAATCGAACACAAAAACTTAAAAAAATACTTGCGTCTTGTGTGTTTAGTATGTGTGTTAATTAGTGAATAAATTGCTTTAAAGAGATTTAACCAAGCAAGACAATATGGTACACACTAATTAATCACTTAACAAAATTATTACCTTGATTTTAGACATTTTATAAACAAATAAATCTACTACAAAGTGCTTTTCACAAGGAGAGGCCCTATAAATATTCTCGGTACATTCAAAGCAAAAATGTTGTAGAAAATAGGAAAATTAAAATCCGCTTCTCTAGATTAGAAGTCAATTTTTTTAAGTGGCCAATAGTCAAATTAAAAATTGCAGAAAACTTCCAGAAATACCTCGCATAGGCACCCTAACATAAGCAAAAGTTCTTTATAGCTGCAATGAAATTGAATACTGGTTTCCATAAAAAAACTTGTGTGTTTCTTTAAGTTGTTTGACAACTTTTTAAGTTGTATACCTACTTACATGTTCATACCTAATGAGAGATATTTAAATGATACTGATTCAGTGTTGGACTGACTGGTCGCGGGTAACCGGGCAAATTCCCTTTATTTCGGGCCCTATCCTGCGTTAGAAAATCATTTGTAACAAAAAAATGTTTAACACGGGATAATTAATATATATCTTAACTTACTTAATAAACTTACTTACGTATTATAACGGGGACTGAAGACACGGGAGTGGGTAGTACTACACCGTGAGGAGGCAGGCCCCGGACAAACCTGGACGTTTGCGGTCGACGAGGCGTTCATGAAAGCTCTGGAGGGCTTGTCGATGAGGCCATACTTCGGCTTCGGGCAGGTCACCTTCAGACTGCGAGCTCGAGGCAGTGGCAGCAACCAGCCAAAGCCATCCACTTCTGGGACAGTGGTGAGTGAGGAACTGTCGAAGCCCACGAAGGATGGGGTTACACCCTCCATCAAGGGCAAGGCACCTTCCCTCACGAAACCCAAAGGCCCAGTTTCACCGATCAGAGGGGGAAAACCCAAGGGAGCTGCTCCCAAGGGGAAACTACCTGCTACTGGTAAGCATACTCCCAGGAAGGGCGGTAAATCGCCCTTGAAGAGGGAAAGTGGGGAGGAAGCCGGTAGTGCGCCATAATGGCTAATTATATTAAATGCTTGCAGGCTAACCTGCAACATGCCAGGGCAGCTTCCTATGTCCTGGGCAAGAAATTCTTGGAGGAGTGCGTGGATTTCGCCTTCATCCAGGAACCCTGGTTGAACCGAACGGGCCAAGTGAGCGGCCTGGGCGTCTCATCAGGTAAGATTGTCATTGACCCCTCGGGGAACAGACACTGGGCATGTATCATTGTCAGGAAAGACATTGAATACTTTACTTTGTCAGGTTTTTGTACACAGGACGTGGTTGCCATCCAAGCAACACTCCCGGTAGGGAAGGGCAGGCTCGATGTGATCGTCTGCTCGGCATACTTCCCGGGAGACAGCCAGGAACCACTTCCCCCCGCTGCAGTGAGAGAACTAGTCTCCTACAGCAGGAGGAACAACCTCCATCTGGCGATTGGATGTGATGCTAATTCCCACCATACGGCCTGGGGCAGCACAAACACCAATCAGTGAGGTGAGTCACTTTTTAATTTTATAATAGAGGAAGAGCTGGTTGTTAACAATACTGGTTCGAAACCAACCTTCATAACGAGAAATCGTAGGGAGGTATTAGATATTACAATCAGCTCCTACTTTATGAGCAATAGGATAACCGAATGGAGGGTATCCACTGAGCCGTCTTGCTCAGACCACAGACATATTCAGTTTAAAATCGAAATGGGTCCTAGGCCCATAGCTGAATATCGAGGCCATAGGTGCACAAATTGGTAAAACTACAAGCACGATCTAGAAGAACTGCTAGGGAATGCCATTACCACCATCAGGAATCATGATGAGATTGAGATAGCCGCGGAACAGGTCCGACATGCAATTGTCTCATCATACCATGATAACTGCCCACTCAAGAGGAAGAAAGATAACAGAGGAACCCCTTGGTGGAATCACAATTTAGATAAAATGAGGAAAGAAGTTAGACGATTATTCAATCGAGCTAAAGTATCAGGCAATTGGGATAATTACAGAAGTGGCCTAACTAACTATAACAAGAAAATCCGGAGAGCCAAAAGGGACTCTTGGAGAAGGTTCTGCGAGAGTGTGAACGATACACCTAGCAGCGCCAGGATTCACAAGGTCCTGGCCAGAGAGTCGACTCAGGTACTTGGGTCGATCAAGCGACCCGATGGCACCTACACGACCTCAGGCAAGGCCACTCTAGAGATCCTAGCTCAATACCACTTCCCCGATTGTCAGATACTCAATGACGCTGACGAGGAACCTGCCATCACGGCCCTCATAGGCGAGTACAGACGGCCTAAGAGGAAAGATTGGTTGGCGGTTAACAAGGTCGTCACCTTTGAAACCATAAGCTGGGCAGTTCAATCCTTCCAGCCTTATAAATCACCAGGAGGGGATGGTATCCTTCCCGTGCTATTGCAACAGGGATTGGACACCCTCCTACCCCACCTTATTAGACTGTTCAGGGCCAGTTTAGCGTGGAATCACATACCATCTAGCTGGTCCACGGCAAAGGTGGTGTATATACCTAAGGAGGGTCGCAAAGACACCCAACCCAATTCTTTCAGGCCAATTAGCCTGACGTCTTTTCTGCTGAAAACCCTTGAGAAGTTGTTGGATGGGTACATCAGGCGGAAAGTCCTTCCGACCAACCCCCTCAGTGCTCACCAATATGCCTACCAAGGGGGCAAATCAACAGAACTGGCTTTAAATAACCTTGTGGGAAAAATCACCCAAACTCTGGATCGAAAAGAGATTGCGGTGGCAGCTTTCCTAGACATTCAAGGAGCTTTCAATAATACACTAACCGACTCCCTTTGTAAAGCGGTTGCAGCTCGGGGAGTGGCACCCGCCATGATGGGATGGATACGAGCAATGCTCAAGGGCAGAACGATAACGACATCACTGTGCGGAGAGACTGTCAGGTTTAGGGCAACCAGGGGATGTCCGCAGGGAGGCGTTTTATCCCCCTTGCTTTGGACACTCCTGGTTGATGACCTACTGGCGATTATCGAGGTACATGAAGCCGAGGTTCAGACCTACGTTGACGATATAGTCATTCTGGTCAGAGGTAGAGATGAAGAGGTCACCTCTGAAATTCTGCAGGAATCTTTGGATGCAACGATAGGTTGATGTTAGGGGGAGCTACTCAGTGTTAACCCCCAAAAGACGATTATCCTACCGTTCACCAGGAAACGAAAGACTGATAACCTCAGATCACCAAGTATCCTAGGTGAAACAATCCCATTTGTGGAAGAAGCCAAATATCTGGGGATTACATTAGATAAGAAGCTTAACTGGAACTCCCATTTGGATAACACCATCCGCAGGGCCAGGCAGGCTCTTTTGACCTGTCGTAGAATCTGCGGAAAATCCTGGGGATTAAAACCCAAACAAATGCACTGGGTATATGTGACGGTCATCCGACCTATAGTCACATATGGATGTGTTGTTTGGTGGCCTAAGTCCTCACAAAGGACAGCCAAAGATAAACTCTCTAGCTTACAGAGAACAGCCAACCTGGCGGTGACAGGAGCTTTAAGCACTACACCGTCGGCAGCTATGGAAATGCTACTGGATCTACCACCCCTACACATTGTGTTAGAGGGAGAATCCAGACTGGCCACATATCGATTCTATCAAGCGGCAAGACAGAAGCCGGAGACAATGATCTTCATACCAAACCGACTATTACCTGTAATAGAATCGGATAACCTCCTAGGTATGATGACCGACACAATGTCTACCAGATATAACTTCAGCAAACCGTATAAAGTCCTATTTCCTAATCGAGACGAATGGGAGCAATCAAAGAATGCCCTGCAGAAAGCTGACCTCGACTGTTACACTGATGGCTCCAAAACCTCGGATGGGGAAGGAGCTGGAGTGTACTGCAACAACCCAAGAACTGAATTGTACTACAGTCTTGGAACGCATACAACTATTTTTCAGGCAGAGGTTTATGCCATCGAGATGTGTGCAAGGACGTTAATCGACCTGCGTCACGCACTCAGATCGATAAAGATCTTCTCTGACAGTCAGGCTGCTCTCCAAGCCCTGACAAACTGTGGCTGTACATCAGCAACAGTATGGAGCTGTCAGGAGGCACTCTCCAAATTGGTGAAAGCCAACAAAGTCACCCTAATTTGGGTTCCCGGTCACTCTGGCATTGAAGGGAATGAGTTAGCTGACCACCTCGCTAGGAGAGGTGCAAGCTCGAAGTTTATTGGCCCAGAGCCGGTCCTTGGCATTTCAAGGGCCGAGGCCAAAAGTGCCGTAACAAGCTGGATGAGGCACTGTACACAGGAGCTGTGGCATAGCCGCCCAGGGATGGCTTATTCCAAGGTAGCAATAAAGGGCCCATCCAAACCCAGACATACCTCACTGTTAGAGTTGAACAGACTAGGACTGCGCAGCGTAACTGCCCTTCTCACTGGGCACTGCCGTCTTAGATACCATATGCATAAGCTAGGCTTAGCAGACGAGACCGTCTGCCGTCTATGCTTAGAGGCAGAGGAAACAGCAGAGCACGTCATATGTACCTGTCCCTCAGGGGACCGCACCAGATTCTCACTGTTTGGTTCAGTGCAACTGAAGCTGGAGGATCTGACCAACCTATCACCCACCAGACTACTCACCTTCCTTAAAAGAATGGGACTGGAGGGTGAACTCTAACCTAGGTGTGAGCCACAATAGACCCAGGAGGTCGCAGTGGAGGGGCGGACAGGACGCCACACTCACCTTTAACCTAACCTAACCTACGTATTATAATTTGTGATTTGTTTAGTTCCATACTCATTACCGTAAACCGGGGCTACTTTGAACGATTTTTGTCTTCAACCACCGATATTTTCGTAACTATATCTGTTTTCCTAAATTTGATTTTTCTATTGTAGGGGGGCATGAAACCGTAACAGAAATACAAAGTATAAAATATTTTATAATTATAAATAATAAATTTTTTAATTTTTTTTTATGTGTTCAAAGTTACCCCACGAGTGGGGGTACTTTGAACACACATCTGAAATATACAATTTTATAATGAAACCCCTGCACAGGGGTTACTTTGAACAGTATTTTATTACACCAGCAACGCAGAACAGATTTGGCCAGAAAAATTCATGAGAAATAAAGAAGGCTTAATTGTATGAGTATCTTTTATTTAAAAAATAGTACAAGGATGTGCAGGTAGGTAACAAAAAGCAATATAGATGTTATCTAACAAAAATACAGGTAATTGGTAACAAAAAATAAAATTCTCTTATAGGTAGTATTTACATTTCTTATAACTAGGTTTGGTATTTTAGTTTGGCAGAGTAATAAAAGGCACTAAATTTCCATAGTGTTACTGCTTATTGCAAATATTTTAAGTATGGCTTAATTTCCACAGGCTTGAATAGCAAAGCGTCTCTTCTATCTGTAGTTGGCTCAGTGAGTTCCTTCACTAACTCATTTACAGGTATTATCCCTTGGTCTAGAACCTGAGGCCACACAAACTTATTATTGACTTTCCTACAAGATCTTAAGAATTTCACCTCCACCAAATTTTCAGTGAGATCATCAGTAGATATTATTTGTCCAATAAAATATTTCGCCAAATTCTTAACTTGAAATTTGACTACATAGTATTTACCACATACAGGCATAATATCATTTCCTGCTTCATTCTCAACAGTTTCATTTTCTTCTTCATAGGTTTCCTGTTCAGAACTTTCCTCACTGTCAGTTTCCAGTAGTGTGTTTGCTTCCGTTTCCTCTTCAGCTCTTAGATCATTAATACTAATGCTTTGGCCTGCAGGCACGTTAATCTTCTTTTTCTTTTTCCTTGGCACTTGTTCATTGACACCTCGTAAATCTTTTAAAATGTCAATGACGGCATTAGAAACATTTGTCTCGATTTCTTCCTCATCAGGTATTTCCTTCTGATAATCTGGTAATCGCTCCAACACTTTAATAGGGTTAAGTGGATATATTCCACATTTTTCAAAGCCAGCGGACATATTTTTTGATTCCTCTTTACCTTCTGGGTAGAGTTTCTCGTAAAGGTTTTTTAATAATCGTGGAAATTCGTCTTTTGATAAAAGTTGGGATTTCTTTTTTAAACCCAATTTCCAAGTGTCCAAAATACTTCGCCAATATCGTTTCAAAGGTCCATAAAAGCAAACATCTAGAGGTTGACATAAATGAGTAGAATTTGCCGGCAAGCAGCAAAACAAGATATCATTTTCTTTGCAAAGTTGTAAGACTCGATCATTAAAATGACTTGATAAATTGTCACCTAGTACCAACTTTTTACCAGGCAATTTCTTAGCTGCTGGAACTACTATGGTTTCGAACCAATCTTGGAAGGCAAATGCATCGAACCAACCACTTTTAGTTCTTCCAAAGCGTGTACCCGGTGGTCCACCATCACACCACGTCGTCCATAGATGTTCAGCTTTGTATACTACATATGATGGTAGCATATTTCCTGTGGCATTACCACAGAACATTATAGAAATTGCACTCTTGGAAAAGTCTCGAACCCTTTCTGGATATTTAACGCCCCTCTTAAAAATACATTTCTTCGATCCTGGGTTATCCGACAGGTTGGTCTCATCAAAATTAAATATGTTGGTGGCTGGTATTCCTTCGAGGGAGATTTTTAAGTTTTTAAAATAATCCTCAATTATTTTGGCTGACACAGCAGCCCTATTTTTTTTAATATTTTGGCAGATACGTAAGGTTACTTCGTTCTTGTGCCGTTTTAAAAAGCCGAGAGTCCAGTCCTTGGAAGGGTAATTATTTCTAAATTCCGTCACATTTTTTCCGGCTTTTACTAAATAATAGTGCACTAATTTTCTAATGTCAACGTCATCAAGGGGAAATCCCCATGATGACAAAACTTTAGCGTTCTTTAAAATAATACATTCCTCTGCATCACTTAGTGCTTTTGGGTGTCCTACTTTGTTAGAATGCTTCTCTTTGCACTTGCACTTATTGTATAGGGTTCCTAAAGGAATCTTAAATTTCTCTCTTGCAGTTCGGAACGATAATTTTCTTGCTTTTATCATATTTACAGCTAGATCAAGCGTCTCTGATGTATAATTTACATAATTTCTACTCCCTGGTTTCTTTTTATATGAACGAACCATATTTCTACAAAAAGATCCAGTCTAAATATTTGTTTCATCGGTGAGGGCTACTTTGAACGGTGTTCATAGTAGCCCCGATTGCAACGGGAAATGCACTGTTCAGATAGAACTGTGTATTGAACAAAAAATTAATTACTCTACTAACTTTCATTAATACAAGACACTTCCAAAAACATTAATGACCGTATCCACACAGTTTTATGTTATAGTTATATAAACTTACCTTTCGGGGTACAGAAGTTTGCACAAATATTATAACTGTAAAATTTCTAGGTTATGAAGTATTGCGTGAAGTGCGTCACATTGCCTGCGGTAAGTAAAGCAATGTTGCCAATCTACTCCTTAAATAATTCTAAATAAACCTACGTAGATGCCAAACTCCTTAGTATAATATTCAAAACGATATTTGGTGTTAAAACAAATTAGTCATTTTGTTCAATGTTGCCCTTCAGTTCAAAGTAACCCCGGTTTACGGTAGCAACATTATCAGATCTAGGGACATTGACCTAGATCTAGGGAAATTCCCATCTGTTTAGGGAAAAACGTAATTATGGCAAAATATCTTAGAAATCTAGAGAACTTGTACCTTTAGCAATTGGCGTCTTTCGTGAACTAAACGAAAGATTCTTAGCTAACAACTTGTGGTAAAACCTAGATCCTAGGTAACGATGATGGTTTTTGAATTTTGGCCAACTGGTTACGGAGAAAAACCGGAAGAAATAACAGTGTATGACTAGGATGAAAGTTGCGTAGCAGCAGGGCCAACGTGACAGTTTGCTGCCACGGTGTGCGGTATGTCTTTTTGTTTTTCTCGAATTACTACGTCTTAAAATATTCGGATTGTAGGAACATTTCAAGTCTGTTATTGGGGTCTGCAATTTAAATATCCAATGATAAAGCAAAAAATGCCCCAACATTGGGGGGGGGGGCAATTGCTCCTCCTTGTTACCCACCGAATTCTGTCACTGGTGTAACGTAACATATACGTGTGGTTTATTAAAATATTGTTTTATTTTTACGTATTTTTTGTTTTTTTATTATATTAAAAAGTCATTTTTTGCAATATGGTCGCTAACGGAAGGGTTACTTTAAAATCAAAATCACATGACACGATATGCTATTTCTGATATCGGAACGGTAACACTTTTAGTTATTACCTATATTCTTAAAGTTAACTCATACGTTAAAGTAATCCATAACTTCAAAATTATCTAAACTGTGGTGCTTGCAGGAGCTAATGAAATGACTTGAAGTTAGTGTTCCCTCTTAAATTTAATTACTTGAACTTGGTGTGCAATAAACTACAAACTAACTGTAACGTTTGCGTTAACGTTACAGAGTTTTGATTATATTCTGTGGCCGAAGCTTTTTTTAAAACTTTATTTATTGAATATAATAAAACACATTTATATATTTCGTTTGCAGTCGTAGAATATATTTTATTATTTTTAATCAATAGAAAACTTTATCTCTTTTAACATTTAGAATACAAATGTATTAATATTTCTTTGCCAGTAATTTATTTAACGAGTTTAAGACGAGTTTAAATAATTAGATTTGGATTAACACACTTAACAGAACAATTTTAGAATTCACATTTAAATGACATTAAGCAAAATAATTAATTAAAAACTCGAATGAGCCTTTATGTTTTTACTAGCAAGACAATTTTAAAATCCACACCTAGTTTTAATACTCACTCTGGATAAACACTTGTTGTGAGTTGAATAAATACTTAATAAAGACTAAAGACTTAAGATTAAAACAGAGGTATTTATACCTTATCTGCCTACACAGTTCTCATGGTCATGAGAGAATAAATGCCAAAGAAGTTCTCATAGAGATAAAATAGACTTAGCAGAAAAATGTAATTTGATATCGTGTGTTCACATTCCTAAACAATTCTCATGAAACATGATCTTATCTATAGTGTGATTATACGTACGTTACTACAGTGAGTGCGATAACTCTCTATTATTCCTATTACCTAATTTCAAAATAAATTATAATAAAATTTGTGTTAACTTACAGAACCTTTAAAAAAAGAAAATGTTGCCAGTCCGACACTGTACTGATTCACTGATTATTATATTGATATAATTGCACATGTTAGTAGTAAGTAGTTACAAACAAGATAACTAGCTCGCATGAAAATAAATTTTACGAACATAATCTTTCAGTGTTCAGTAGTAGTTCTACAAGATTTAATTCTAAAAATGGCTCTAAAATTATATAAAATGGATATGAGTGCACCAGTTAGAGCTGTTTATCTAACAGCTAAAGCTCTAGGTGTAACCTTAGAGTGCGCAGAATTGGATCTGTTCGAAAACGAACACCGAAAACCTGAATTTTTGAAGGTAAGTAAAATCAAGAAAATAATTAGCAATCTAGTATTTTTTTCTGAAATACAACTATGTTTAGTTAAATCCTCAACATACCATTCCAACACTGGAAGACAATGGAAAAATCATTTGGGACAGCCATGCAATAATGACTTATCTTGTGTCTAAATATGGAAGCGACGACTCTTTATATCCTAACGATATTTATAAAAGAGCTGTGGTAAACCAAAGGCTTCATTTTGATTCAGGGGTGATGTTTAATGTTCTTAAATGTGTTGTGGTAAGACTCATAAGCTGTTCAAATAATTTCCAGTTCCAAGCTTTATCGAATTTCACGATTTAAAAAGTTATTAGAGATCCAGGTACTAATCAACTGAGATCTTGAATAAAGTATAAGCGGATATGTGTTGGAACTTGAAATTTTTCACTCAGAAACACGTTTATCCGTATTAAAGTATAAAAAATATAGATTTGATCTATTCTTTCCAGCGACCAATTGTCTACGACGAAGTTAAATCTATTTCCCAAGAATTAATCGACGAGGCCAATGAAGCATACGATTTTTTGGAAAAATTTTTACAAGGTCACCAATGGGTTGCTGGCGATCAATTGACAGTGGCAGATTTTAGTCTCGTCACAACTGCAACAGCTCTTGATGTGTTAATTCCAATAAACCCAAACAGATTTCCTAACATTATTGCTTGGATTAAGAAAATGAAACAACTTCCATACTATGACCCCACTCAGAAATGTTTTAATGAACTTGAAGAATTGTTAACAAAATTAATGTCATAAACTGTTTTCACTAAAACTAGATTAGATAATTCAGATACTAAGAGGGGATTGTATAAATGCAAATTAAGAAACTAGGTTCAAACGTCCTAATAACGTTTGTTAGAACAATTCTTTCCTAGGAAATTGAATCTAGTATAAAACAACTACTTTTATACAAGCGGCATTAAGTGAACTAGGAACTAGGGTGTCAAAACTATATAAGTAGTGTAAAGTTTAAAATAAAAGATATCTGTAAATTAGAACTTTATCTTAATTTTGATAAATAAGAAAACACCGTTTGACCTTATATCTGTACTTGTACTTTCCAGATCAGTTTTTAACCCAAGTGTTAGGATATATTTTATTTTGTTTTTTTATTGATATAGAAAAGTATTGTTTATAGAGGCTTCTGAACAGAAGCTACGTTTTGTGGCAAAAAATGATTTAGGTAGATTTATTTTCTTCACACTTTACTTCTTCTACTCGGTGAAATATTTATTCAAGAATTTACGTTGATATCTTCATTCTAATGTTGAAATAGTTTCTAGTTAGTTTGCTTAGTACACTAGTACAATGGGAGGGGAGATACCATACATATTATTGAATGAATTAAAAGAGGATATACTTAGTTTGGATTTGTGACACTCTGTTTGCCATAAAAATGGAGCAGCGCGAGGGATGAGACTGTTGTCAGCGCAGACTATCTGAGAATCCGTCTATAAATTGATGGAAGTAAAGGCCAGTTTGTTACTAAACACATCAAAGATTCTTTGAGTTGATTTAGAAAGAAGCAGACAGTTCCACACGCAAAAGAGACAGAATCTTTACAAAAGTTACTTGTGTTCTGTGCACACATTACAGTGTTGCCAGAATCAATGGTTCGAAAATAAAATTGCTGTTTGTGAAACCATGTATTTGGACTTCCACTGTGGGTTTTTAAAAAGAAAGAACGTGAAAATCTTAAATCTTCAAAAGCACTACCGTATTAATAAAATTTTACCATTCATTACAGACGCCTTAAGGGCTCATTCCAGGATATTTTTCGAATCCACACGTGTTGCATGAATATTTTACTCATATCGATGAATGGGATAATCGAACATTTGAGCGATAGTGGTCAAGACTTTTCTTGCTTTGATGTATGATATTGATATTGATACTGCCAACAAATCACCAATTATGGTTTCAGAACGAAATAGACAACAGTCTGTAAATGTATTCCGGTATTCCCGGTATAAAGGTATTTTGTGAATACATTTTGAAACTTACGTTCTGCCCAATTTGAAATACGCACGATAGCAGACTTGACAGTCTACCTCTTTTTGACCTGTCTCAACTTTTGAAAAATATAAAGGATATTCATAAACAATCGACGGCGCTACTATAGTAGCTATAGGATAGCAATATTGGAGCTATAGCTCCAATTAGCGCCGACCCAAAATGTACATCTTTCGACTGGACTCAGATTTTGAAAAATTCACGTATATCCATACACAATCGACGGCGCTAATATAGCGCCAATTAACGCCGACCAAAAATGTACATCTTTTTGATCTGTCTCAACTTTTGAGAAATTTGAAGGATACCCAAACCCTATCGACGGCGCTACTATAGTGCCAATTAGTGGCATCCAAAAATGTACTTCTCTTTGACCTGTGTCAATTTTTGAAAAATTTTAAATATTACCATACGCAATCGACGGCGGTAATATAGCGCCAATTAGCGCCGTCCAAAAAAGTACTCTTTGGCCTGTCTCAACTTTTAAAATATTTTAAATATATCCATACGCAATCAACGATGCTAATTGACGCTATATTAGCGCCGTCGATTGCGTATGGATATATTTAAAATATTTTAGAAGTTGAGACAGGTCAGAGAGTACTTTTTTTGATGGCGCTAATTAGTGCTATATTAGCGCCGTCGATTGGGTATGGATATCCTTCAAATCTTTTGAAAATTGAGACAGATCGAAGAGAAGTACTTTTTTCGGCGGCGCAAATTCGCGCTATATTGTGCCGTTGATTGGTTATGAATATACTTAAAAGTTTTTAAAAGTTGAGACATATCTAGAGAAGTACTTTCTTAGGCGGCGCTAATTGGCGCTATATTAGCGCCGTTGATTGCTTATGGATATCCTTCATATTTTTCAAAAATTTTAAAAATTGGTATATTATGAGCCCTAGTTTCAAAAAATGTGCGGCTAACTTCCCGCACTTCTTTGCTTACAGTCGATGAAGCACAGTCTGTAGTGTATGTCTAGAATCTAGACTCTGTAGTAAGAAAACTATAGACTGCAGTTTATAATCTACGATCTAAACTGAATACACTACGTTACATACTACACGCTACTTTTGCAGTATATGGTATTATATTTGCTTAGAAACTATATATGTATAGACTATGGTCTAAATAACGTAGTATCTATTGGTTGTATTATTTATGTCTACAATCTATTGTATGCAGTCTGTGATCTATAATGTATAGTTAGACAGTGACCGGCAAATGTGAAACTTTTTGTTTCCGATTTCTCACAAAGATTTATTCTTGTCAGAAGTATCTGCCATTTCTAGAACATTAGAAAATGTTAAAAATTTGAGATTCCGTAATTGTGGTATATGAGGTAAATCCAGAAAATCATTTTCTAATATTTTATTTTATCAAAAATAAACTTTTTTTCCCAGAAATCGGAAATAAAAGTTTTTCATATGATGCATACTTTTTGTCGGGCACTATAGGTTGTTATATAACTAATGATGTTTAATCTATGATTATAATCTACGGATTTATAGTACATAGTCTATCGTTTGTGTTCTATTTTAGTATGTTACAACCTATAGCCTGAGTAACCTACTTTTTACAGGCTACTGCTTGCAGTGTAGAACGTGTAAACGCCGATGATGTAGGTACTACAGTTTTTAGAATAATTGTGTCTGTTCTATAGCTAATGGTCCAGTGGCGTAACGAACAGGGTTCCGTGGGTTCGTGGAACACGGGCCGGGGCCGAGACTAGAGCCTAGCGAATTATAACCATTATTTTTCTTTAAATATTTGCATTTAGAATTGCACGTATAGACATACTTACTTAAATGTTATTGCTGTGTCTGTTTTGCCGCACCAGAAATAACCACAAAACAGATGATAGATTTCTTAAATAAAAATGTCTTAGAGCTCCAGTCCCTTAGTTTAGGGTTGAACGATGCTGGACTTCGGGACGCGAGACTAACTAGTAAGGTTTATTCATCATTATTATCTTTGCCAGTTTTTCCCAGTGTAGTCAAGGCTGTGGATCAGCTATTGTAGGGACGATTCTGCAGTCGATTTAAGCCACCGGTATTGTTGAGCCCAAGTAGGCCATTCCGGAGATTACTTTTAACGGTAAGGAATGCGAACATATGTCGTAAGACATTTAGCCTTCACAACCAAGACAATCCCACGTTGGTATAAACCTGGTCGCTACTTTCAGATACAGTCGGACGGGGCCCTGTCGAAGGCTCGCCAAGCCTTTATTATGGCAGGCCGGAGTAGCAGTCTCCTACGATATTCTAGGCAGACCTAAGATCAACCCCAACCACATTGAGTTGGACTCGGCCGGGCTGTGGAAAAGCTACATGCTGGACTAGGGGTGAAGGGACTTCCTCAGAGACGGGCCCCGATTGGTGAGCCTGAGCGCGTTAATAGCTCCGACATAGCCTGGATAGATCTAGTAGAAGGTGACCAAGCAACCTGGCTTCCATCAATGGGAACTGGTAGCTCTTACATAAATAACCGACATGCTAATTGAGCGTAAGTCAATTCGTCGACCCCTTAGGGAACCGTGACCGTAAAGCTTAACGCAGGTGAGTAACATAAAACAAATATTGACATTCATCCAGTTACATCCAACCACACGTGGCTGTAAGTACAAAGTTCTGTAAAGTACTGTAATCAAAAAATATATAACACAACAATTAGACAACGTAACATAAACGTTTAAATATTATATTTCTTGGTTATGTAATTAATAACCTGCCTACCTACAAGTAGGTATTGCGACACCTGGGCCAGACAGAAATTGACATGCCATGTAGCATGCCAATGGTATGGCTCCTCCCCCTGCTTCTGATTGGC
Organism: Agrypnus murinus; assembly: GCA_929113105.1. NCBI lineage: Eukaryota > Metazoa > Arthropoda > Insecta > Coleoptera > Elateridae > Agrypnus > Agrypnus murinus. The sequence goes on from OV816030.1 coordinate 118,606,116, forward strand.
TACCCCCACTCCTGTAGCTCCTCCCCTTGCTTCTGATTAGTCGCCGCCATCTTGGATTTCCCCGCCTACTTCTCTCTGATTGGTTAACCCCCACCCCTGTAGCTCCTCCCCTTGCTTCTGATTGGTTGAAGGCAGCCATTTTGGAACGTCTGGCTCCATTCTACCACGCCCTGGCGCCAGGCTACCACGCCCGCCGCCATTACGGGTATCTGTATTACCGGCAAACTGAGTGCTACCAATAGAGGGCGTAATGCTACAATTAGTGTGTATTGCTAAGAGAGGGCGTCATGAAGGGATCTGTATTATCGATGCGTTGTGTACTACTACTAGGTGGCGTGTCATGAAGAAGAAGAAGAAATCTGTATTACTACAGAGAGGCAACCATTTTATATCACAGCATCTTGCGTGCGCGCGCTAAATTTGAATCCGTCAATTTTAAATATTTGTCATTTTTGCATATGTAATTTTTATTCTGTCAATTTTACTGCTGTCATTTTTACATCTGTCATCTTAAATCTGTCAATTTTGCTTCTGTCATTTTAAATTTGTCATTTTTGCATCTGTCATTTAAATCTGTCATTTTGAATTTGTCATTTTTGCATATGTCATTTAAATCTGTCATTCTTAAAGCAACCATCTTACCAGATTTGAATTTTAGCGCTAACTCTGGGATTGGATCCTTTCACTAAGCTGAAACGTTTCCACCACTACCTTTTCTAGAAGAAATAATAAAGCCATATAGGAATTAAAAAAAATTATGTTTATTAATATAGTGTTAAGGCTACATTTAATTTATAATAAAAAAAAATGTTGATAGAATGCTGGTGCTTGAGGACTTCAGGACTGACCTCTGTTTTCTATTTGTGATTCCACGGGCTGTAACAACAACTACAACAATAGAACATTAAAAAGGGGTTTATTGTATAAACCTGATGTTTACTCGTACCTTATTTTAATTCCACAAACAGACAATCATCATAACAGTTTGTTTTCCCCAAGTACATCAAACCTAGAGAAATCGTTTTAGCTTCAATCTGCTGGTTAAGCTCTGTAACCCTTTGATCTGTTAACTTATCGCTGATTCGCTTTGGTAGAAATGCAACATGCTTTTCAGCAACAATAATCACACTTTGACGCTTATCACGGCAAACGACTCTTTTGAATTGTATTATCTCTGCAATTTCTTTTATTTTGTAATCACATAACTTCTTGATTGGCTTCTGGCTAACGGGAGATTTGTTCAATTGTTGTATTAGCAAATCAATTTTTTTTTCTATGTAAAAAAATAAACAAAAACTTAACACTCACAAGAATAATAAATGATTATTTTAACATACCTAGTTCAAGCAAACAATAACAATATTACTATCACCGTAACCGATGTCAAGAACAAACTAAAACGGCAGGAGGGTTTGACTAAGCTTTTATAAACTTCGAACCTGCACGAATGAACACGATTTTAGATAAAATCTTAATTTATTACCCTTCGGAACAAAGAAAAAAGGTATTGTTAAAAAGGGATCGACACCTGCACTGTCAAAGTAACACGAGTAGATAAAAATCTAAATTTATTACCGTCGGAGCAAAAGGATATCATTAAAAAGGTAGACATCTGCACTGTCAAGTAACACGAGTAGATAAAATCTTAATTTATTACCCTTCGGAACAAAAAGGGTATTGTTAAAAAAAAGGGATCGACACCTGCACTGTCAAGTAACACGATTAGATAAAAATTTAAATTTATTACCCTCGGTGTCGTTTTTATAATTTACTACAACATTAAAAATTTTAAATTCAACTTTTAGATGTAACTATTGATAACCATTTAATTTATTACACACACACACACAGACCCTGAGCAAAGAAACTCGTTAACGAACAAAAGAACACCTGCGCTGTCAATGTAGGTAGCACTTATCTATGTGACGGATCTTCTAAATAAAGGTTGACTGTGTTAGAGCATTAAAAGTATTTTTTGTCATACTTTAGACATTTAATTAAAAATATACCTATTTAAAGAAATGGTTTTTTTCGATTTATCATAATCACATTTAACAGAAAAGTTTCAATGGATTATAATATTGATATACTGTAATAGCAAAATAATCAAACATTTCATCACTCTTTGTATTATTAAGTACCTGTAAATCTCGCACGTTGACGGGTCTGATTTCTAAAGCTATTTCCAGGTAAAAAGACCTTTCTGTCTCTTAGAGCATTTAAAAGAACACACTTTAAATTTTTATAGAATTTTCTTTAAATAAAAAGGCACACAATTAAATCAAACCTCAACTGTTTGCCTCGTTCATTTATGAGTTGAAAGTTATAAACACATCCTTAAAAGGGAATCATATCGAATTTTGACAACAATCTGTCTATAGCGTAATAAAAATAATATAATATTACCATTGCATTCTCTGTTCGCACAATACGTTGAAATTTATCACATACCTAAACACAAATAGAACCGAGAAAGACACTAAAGTACAAAAGGCGATATCGAATGTAACCTTTATTTAATACAGACAGGGTCATAACTTATTCGTCACACCTGCGTTCAATAAAAAACGGTATGACAGTTGAATGAATTATATCCCCAGAGGGTTAGAATGGTACACCGTTTTTTTTATTCTAATAGATAAAATCTAGAAGGTATGTCAACTCTGGTGCAGAAAATAACATTTCAAACTGATTTATGACCCGCACGTGTTCGCCGGAGAGAACGCTTTGTTCCTTTGTTAAGCGGGCAAATTGCCTCGAGTTTTATTTTTATCTTATTGCATAATATTGCGCAACAATTCGAACCTATAAAGCCAACCACGGAAGTAGACAATCACTTGTTTGGGGTTACTCGAGACATCAACACATGTATGTTTTTTATGCGTACTGTTAATTATTACGTTTGTGTTTGAAGTGATTTGTGCCATTCTTGATTGTTATTACCAATTGTTGCTACAGAGTCTATGTGAAATCTACAGCTTTAATCGAACAAAAGGGTAGGATTTATTATTATTATTGTTTTTTTATAATAATCGGCAATCTCGTCCTCGCATGATTTTTCACGACACTGTAACATAATCGGTTTAAAATAATTATTTAAGTTACATTTGAACAATATATAAGGTATTTTGTTTATAATAATAATGGTAAATTTGAAATTTCAGCAGGAATAGTTTTATATTTTTAATTTCCCTAGTTTGATTATCGATTAAAGTAGTAATTGTTTTATGCGAAGTGTGATCGTTATTAGTTGTTTATCTAGGGGTTGTAACATAGTTATTTAAATCATAATTTGAGGTTATGCTTTGACTATGAGAGATAGAGAGAGAGAGAGAGAGAGAGAGAGAGAGAGAGAGAGAGAGAGAAAGAGTTTCAGCTTAGTGAAAGGATCCAATCCCAGAGTTAGCGCTAAAATTCAAATCTGGTAAGATGGTTGCTTTAAGAATGACAGATTTAAAATGACAGATTTAAATCTCGATATAAACGAATCGCTTGTAAAAATTTGTATAGGTAGTATTATATTTAGATCTTAAGTAGTAAAAAAAGATTAAGCTTAACCAGCAGATTGAAGCTAAAACGATTTCTCTAGGTTTGATGTACTTGGGGAAAACAAACTGTTATGATGACTGCCTGTTTGTGGAATTAAAATAAGGTACGAGTAAACATCAGGTTTATACAATAAACCCCTTTTTAATGTTCTATTGTTGTCGTTGTTGTTACAGCCCCTGGAACCACAAATAGAAAACAGAGGTCAGTCCTGAAGTCCTCAAGCACCAGCATTCTATCAACATTTTTTTTTATTATAAATTAAATGTAGCCTTAACACTATATTAATAAACATAATTTTTTTTAATTCCTATATGGCTTTATTATTTCTTCTAGAAAAGGTAGTGGTGGAAACGTTTCAGCTCAGTGAAAGGATCCAATCCCAGAGTTAGCGCTAAAATTCAAATCTGGTAAGATGGTTGCTTTAAGAATGACAGATTTAAATGACATATGCAAAAATGACAAATTCAAAATGACAGATTTAAATGACAGATGCAAAAATGACAAATTTAAAATGACAGAAGCAAAATTGACAGATTTAAAATGACAGATGTAAAAATGACAGCAGTAAAATTGACAGATTTAAAAATGACATATCAAAAATGACAAATATTTAAAATTGACTGATTCAAATTTAGCGCGCGCGCACGCAAGATAGTAGTAGTACACAACGCATCGATAATACAGATCCCTTCATGACGCCCTCTCTTAGCAATACACACTAATTGTAGCATTACGCCCTCTATTGGTAGCACTCAGTTTGCCGGTAATACAGATACCCGTAATGGCGGCGGGCGTGGTAGCCTGGCGCCAGGGCGTGGTAGAATGGAGCCAGACGTTCCAAAATGGCTGCCTTCAACCAATCAGAAGCAAGGGGAGGAGCTACAGGGGTGGGGGTTAATCAATCAGAGAGAAGTAGGCGGGGAAATCCAAGATGGCGGCGACTAATCAGAAGCAAGGGGAGGAGCTACAGGAGTGGGGGTAGCCAATCAGAAGCAGGGGGAGGAGCCATGCCATTGGCATGCCACATGGCATGTCAATTTCTGTCTGGCCCAGGTGTCGCAATACCTACTCCTACATCTACACAATTGCAAATCTAATAGGTTTAAGTATAAGCATTTGTCTGGATTTGCTAAACGTAAATGAGAATAGGATGAAAAAAAAGAAAGAATTATCAAAACTTATTCATGCATTTTCTAATGTCCACATAGTTGCTTGTCAAACCTATAACATATAGCAGCTAGGACAATGTATTGACTGATTTAGGCCAACAATTACACTTTGGGCTAAGCTGCTGGGGATAAGTTCTACATCGTATAATTAACATAGCTTCAACTTTAGCTCAAAATGATTTTGGCTGTAGATGCCAGAAAGAATCACTTAGACTTGAGAGAAACTCAGAAAATTCTTTAAGTATCATTAAATTACTCTCATCGTATGATCTAATTTTAAAGGAGTTGGGATGGGAATGGGAATAGTAGGGACCCGCGAATTTGTACAGCACACAGCCCCAACCTCTTCAAGTTACTTTAAATTTAATATAATAAAAACCAAGTATACTCGACAAAATGGATCTTAAGTACAAAGATAATATTCATACGTATGTATGCATACTTAAGTTATACACTGTATACACTCTTGTTTAAAAAATTTAACACGATAATAAATCATTTAATTAATACTTCTAAATAACCTAACCAACATAAATTAGTACTAATTTGTAATCATTTGCACAATGTACATAAAAACCTACAAGTTTTACAAGTTTTCGAAAAAAATATATTGATAAAATTAACGATTCAGATAAAAAATTAAAAGGTACTTTATTTACATCGTATTTGCAAATGAGGTGTTAAAAATATTCATTTTTTATAATCAGGCGCGTGCTGGGTCAATTTTAGAGCCCTGGAAAATATTGGCTTAGAGGGCCCCACCACCCCACTTCGTTTAATTTTTTTAAGGATCAATTATTTATCTATATTAATTACATTTAACAATAAATTTAAGGTCATTAAAATTTTTAAAAGAAATCAGTTGCGTGTTTAAAGGGGGGCGAACGGGCTGGAGCCCCCCCTCGGATTTTTTAATAGTCCAGGTCATTTATGTCAAAATCTAAATATTTTGATTCGTAATTTTTATAGAATATCCTCCTCCCTAAGAAAATTCCTAAATACGTCACTGCGTCATATAGTATATCTTCAAAATAAATGAAAATTGGATCAATAAAAGCGAACCAAATAAATAATTTTAATAGTACCGACAACGTTTAAAATATACGCAAGTATCAGAAATAAAGTATTTTAAAAACGGAGGGTGCTAGAACAAAACTAATTGCACTTCTGAAGATAGCATTCAAAAATACAATACATGCATATATGCGCTTTCAAATAAAAAAATGTTTCACTTTTGTACAGTGCTTAGATCATCTATTATTATATGGGATTCATTAGCAACTGTCAGTGCAATTTTACAAGTGCTGGTTTCAGAAAAATAGTATTTGTTATATCGCAGTGCGAGGCCCCCTTGGGGCGCGAGGCCGTGGGCGGTGGCCCACATCGCCCACGTCTTGCTCCGCCACTGCGGCCAGATGTTTTCTCATAGTAGTTTTATCTGCCATATAGTTGAACTGATGTAGATTAACAATTATTATAGATTAATATTGGCTCAGTTAAAATAAGGTATGTTCTCGCTTTTGTGTATATATGAAATACCATTGGCATGATAAACTGAACTGTTTTATTTGTAATAAACCCAATACCAGTGGCGTGTGGTGAGATTTTAGGCTAGGGAAGCAACCACGATTTTAATTATAATACACTTAGGTACAGGCGCGGATTAACGGGGAGGGAATAATCCCCCCCCCCCATTTAGAAATAAGTTTACATAGAATAGAAACAAATAATGTTTGTTTAATTATTATTTATTAAAACAATTATTTTTCCAAAGATTTCCCCCTCAAAATACTTCTGGATCCGCCCCTGCTAGGTACAATAAAAAACAGTGTTATAATTATTAAGCTTAAAAGTTTTTCAAAGAATCACTTTTACACTTTATAATTATGGAATTTGTTGACTATCATTCTTTATTTAAAAAAAAACTACTACTACGTATCAATTTTCCGATCTTTCTTAGCAAAATACCGGTACAAGTTTTAATCTTTGTTGTTAAATTTGAAAGATCTGGTTTTGATCTGCCTTTCTTAATAATTTGGAATTTCTCTCCAAAACTGTATGCGAAAAATTCATTATTAATAATTTACAAACTGAACAAAAAATCGTCCCGATTCGGCTATATCGAAGGTACTCGAACCTTTCACCGAAGCTTTTGAATTTGCAGTCGTGACGATAATGCAATTTTAAATTTGGATACAGGCAAACTAAATAGAACTATTTGTCTTTAAAAAAATACAACTTATAAATTAAAATAATAAAATGCGACAAAATACAGTCTCATTCGCAGATTTACATTACTTAAGTAACACTAAATCGAACAAATAACCAAATTATAATAAATAAACATTTGGGAACGAAGCACAATAAAAATTACGACCAAACAATGTTAACCAGCCAAACAGCATCCGTCTATTATAACACCCCGCGCTCGCTGATTCACGCGAAGGTTAAGAGAATATTTGTAAGCAGTGCTTATATTAAGTGTATGTATCACATTTGAATCGGTATTACCTTTCCGTGCAAGTTTAATGAGCCTAATTTAAAATAGTACTTTAAATAATTATACTTTTTGCTGTACAGAGTTGATATTGAGCTTTAATTTGATAAATATTTCAATTTAAATAAACGATAACCATAATTTTACAAAAGTATTTTTGTTAGCATTGTTTTTATTTTTAATAAATTCTCAAGGCAAGCATTGCTTCCATTGCTTCCATGGACCCCACGCCACTGCCCAATACTGACAGTGCATTGGTAGTGGTCACACAGAAAGGTTTATCAACATTAATAAAAGCAAATGAACTACGAAAAGATGGTAATCTTTTCTAAGAAAGTAAAGATTGTAAAGATGGTAAGATTTTAAAAATCTTTAAAGCGAGTAGTGTAACTGTTTATATTTTTGTACTTCATGATGAATGCTCTAATAGTTATTTAGGTATTAAGGGCATAATGAAGCCTTTATGGCCAGAAGTGTTATTTCTAGCCCGAGGCGTCAGCTGAGGGTTAGGAAAAGGCTGTAGGGCCATAAAAGCAAGTTGTGCCCGCTATACATACACTATTTTATGCACAGATTAAGTTTTTATCTCAAATCTATTATTATGTAAAACATATAATTAAATGAGTACGTAGGTACATCAAGTCGCAGTGCGTAGACTTATTAGTCCGGGATCCTGGGACCCATTTTTACACCTTATTATTATCAAACTAATTTTCCGTGAGTAGCTTCATTTTGTTAAGACGCCCAACTTTTTCTCTTACAAAAGTTCTCGATTGTGGTAGCTAACAGGGGTAGCAGGGACAATATATGTCGATTTGACGATTCTCAAAAATTTATTACTAACTGTGGATTTTTTATTAAATCCTAAGAAAATTATTAACATTATTGAAAAAAATATTTGTCCTACAAAATGTATGGTTTAATCAAAGAGTCCCCTCCTTCCAACACGTATCGATAACGAGGTCATAAAAAATGACTACTACCTATACTCTAACAAACAAATGAAGGATCTAGGTCGCCGCGTGATCACCACCTGGTAAACACATAAAATCTAAGATCAGATTTCAAGCAACACTGATATTATATAAGCTGTTAAAACTGTCAGTGACGTACGTGATTCGCGATACGGTATGCAAGTTAGCCCTCGTGATTTCGGCGATCTAGATCCTTCATTTGTTTGTTACAGTATAGCTGATTTTTTTACTGTTGCTTAGTTAATATTTATATAATTAAACAGCCACATTGTCCTACAAATTGCGTGGTACGTTATCCCGGTCCTACGCTCAGAAATTGTTAATATCACAAGACCATTTTTCTTATTACTAACTGTAGGACAAAAATATTACATAATAGGTTAGTGTGTTCTCTGTCCAAATGAAACAATGTCCTACAAGAAAACAGGTATGTATCACTAGTCCGACAAGAATTGTCATTTTCATTTTTCTATTTGTAACATAACATAAAGTGAAATCTTTTTCGAAATTTAAATAACTTTATTTTCTAGTAAACTAAGTACAAAAATTTCTGTTTTTACATATAAAAAAAAATTAATCTTCATCAGATTCATCTGATAAATCTTCATCTTCTTCGCTACTAACATCACTCTCATCTTTATCTCCTTCATTTTCCTCATTCGTGATATCTGACTCTGTAATAACATGAGAAATTAAATAAATTGCCGAATAATCAATCAATAAATAACGATAGTATTAATAGGGTACCTTGTAAGTCAGAAGATAATTCTTCAAAAGATGGGCTTTGGGGACCATCAAACCAATAATAATCATATTTGCCATCAATTATTGTCCATCCATAATTTTCTGGCAATTTTTCCGTGGGGCACCGCACGTGTGCATTACACCATACATTGCAGATGAATACTGTTCTTTTAATTTGTTGCAACAATTCTTGTTTTGTTGGTGGCAAACTGGAAGGATCATATCCTACGATTTTTTTTAAATTTCTTCATTTCATTTTTTGATTTATACCCTTTTTCAAATATCATCCTTTGTTGATATCATTTTTTGTTTTTAATGAGTACACTCTACATACATACTCTTCAATAATTTGAACTACCTCATTCGATGTTGCTAATGCTGTATGTTCACTTTGTAGGAGTTGACTAAAAGCCTCTTGAAAATTTTTATTTTTCTTTAAAATACTAGGTTTTTTTTCCTTTACGAAAGAAAGCAGGATTGTAATCATTCCCTGTAAAAATATGGTATATGGCGAGTGAACAAGATAATTGATCTCCAAGCTTGGCATAAATTTCATTTATGTTTAAGTACATTTTTTTTACTTGTGTTTAAATTAATTATTATTTGAATTTGATCTTTTAAATACTTAAGATTTGCCAACATTATTACTGATATATCAGAATCTGTACAATATATCTGCACACGATAGTTAGTATTAAATTGACAAATGTGGAACACAATTTTGGTCTCAGCTTCTTCATGATAACAAGAGAGGTTATAGTCAATGACTCTTTTTATTTTAATTTCGCTAGACACCTCATAAATGTAACATTGATCATAATTAAGCTTAATAGTCTTTCCTGTGATCAATGTTATAAATCCGTCCCTTGTCCAATCTTCAATTAAAAATTCTACAAATTTTTCTTTAAAGTTCTTACTTCTCAATAATTTGCAGAAATCTGCGGAACGATTATTGTCTTTACGTATAACGTCATACTGTGTGTCCTCTTCACCTCTCAGATCATGTTCAAAATCTTTAATACTAGGTTTTTTGTACTTGTCAAATATAATATGTACTTCTTTTCTATTATATGTAAATGTAAGTATTTTTAATATACGCTTTGAGATTTTACCATAACTGTTTGGAAGATTCTTCAACGTATGTAATAAATAAAATCCATCAACTAAGTGAATGTCTGCATCTGGAGGATTTACGATTTCAGTTTGATATTCTAGTAATTGACTAATAACCACAGATTTCGGGGTCTTGCAAATTGTTCCATTAGTATGACAGAGTGAAAACGGAATAGGGGCTAGAGGATAACTTAATGCTTTTTCTATATCAATTTTATTTTTTAGTGACGCATAAAGTAGACGACCAAAAAATCTCTTTGCATCTTCACTTCTTTCACTTTTCCATTAATTTTGACTTTTTGTGTATTCTTGTACTCAAAATTAATTATTTTATTTTTGTTAATAGCTTTATCAAACCTATCTGCTGTTACTCGAGTCTCACCAATGCAATTCTTATGTTGTTTTTCGCCCTCGATTTCAACTGATGATAAAAATTTGTATATTTCATCGTTCACCGACTGACCTTTCGATATATTGTAAAGATGATCTTCTGACAGTTCTAACGCAAAAGGGTTGGTGTACTGCTTTATTTGTTGCATCAGTACTTCTAAGTTTTTGATAGATTTATTAATTGTTGACTTCTTTAAATCTTTCGTAATATCATCTGTTGATGTAATATCACAAAACTCCATCACTTTTGATATAACACTCGTACGTAGTGAATGAGTAATTGACACTACCGTGGAATACCTGATACACAGTAAGCAATGCTCTCCGTATGCGTACATGTTGGAAGGAGGGGACTCTTTGATCAAACCATAGGTACATTTTGTAGGACAAATATTTTTTTCAACAATGTTAATAATTTTCTTAAGATTTAATAAAAAATCTTAAAATCATATAATTATAAACTTTATTGGTACTGAAAATAATGATAAAAATAAAATTACTAAATAAAATGTAAATTGTTTTTTGTTAGAATAAAAATAATTTTTTCTGTGAAAGACTGTATTTTTCTGGTCGTAGGAAAAATAGTGTACATAACTTGGTGGAAAGTGTGTTTCTTACTCGTGTGATTTCCGCACTCGGCTGACGCCTCGTGCGTAAATTTCACACTCGTATGAAAAATGCCACTTTCCACTCTTGTTATGTGATATACTATAATGTACCTTTACTTCCACCCACATGAGCTGCAACTGTGTAACACGCATACCATATTCTTATGTCCAACTACAAGCATGTCTTGGTCATAAAGATTCTGCTGAATGGGGATGAGAGCCAAATAAGGATATTTTGGGTCCCATCAGCATGTCAGCTACACCATCACCTGAAGACTGAAGTTAATTGCATATGAATATATCAAGGGCTATAAATAGCATGCAGTTGTAGAAAAGCAATTTTGGATATAAAGTGGCCTAGAGGCTTTTTGTACCAGCAGTATTGAATGTTCATGAAAGCTAATACTATAATTTATTATTAATTCCGTTTTGGGTTTAAAGTGCTAGAGCTTGTGCTCAGCTTGTCTTAGATATTCATGTTTAAATGCTGCAGAAATAAACATTAGCAAGGATGTGGATGACGATTTCACAAAAAAGTGTACAATTGCAATTGTGTATGAGTTGAAATACATTTCTTTTGTTTCAGTAGTTTTTTGTTGTCATACATTATTTTTTATCTTACTATGTAATGTGTACTACAACATACTTCCGCATTGATAAAACACAATAAACCCATACTTGAAACTGTTGAATACTGATACACCGTAACAAGGTGTACATAACTTTTGCAGTGCACGACTTTTGCAGGTCACACCCTCATCAAAAGATTAGCTGAGGGAATGGGGGGAAGGTAAAATATTTAGTGTGCTGTTTAGTGGTCCATCCTTGAGGCCTTATTATAACAGTTTTCTTTCTCCCATTTTTCCTATACTATTTAAGAAAATACCACATAATGAAATAAATTTAAAAAAACTAAAATGTATTGAAGGTTTAATTGATAACTGCAACACCACCACAACTTAATGTTGGGGGTTTGGTGCTAAATATTCATCAGGAACATCTTTATTTTTCTGCTATATGACTTTTTTGTGTAACACATCAATTGTAACACCATTGTAGCCATATTAAGAGTCTTGTACTCCGTTTCTAGAAGGTTTGCTTATATGTTCAATAACTATAATCATCGTAAATTTATGTAAAAAATAAAATAGAATTTTGTTTCTAAAAGTAATATCGTTGCATCAGTTATTCTTTCGTTAGTAATCTCTAAATTAAATAGTTTCACTATTTACTAATAGAATGAGTTGTCTGTTTGTGGCCTACTTATCAATACTGAACGAAATATTAAGAAGAGCTTGTGCGAGAGATTGTACTGAAAACCATAAAAACGTATTCATAGAAATTGCAAATAAGTATTTGCACATCATCAAAAACAAGAAAACCAAAGCTATCAATATGGCGAAAAATGGGATCTAAATCTCAGAAAAATATGCATTGATCACTTAACAATGTTTAAATTCAATATCTCATCACTCCTCCTCTTTATAGGTTCCATGATTGAGCAATTTTTTTAATCAAATACAGTAGGGTCGGTAATAAATTGGATTCAGCTTAGTATCAATATCTACTAAAAATTCAAATCAAAGACGACTTTGGTATGTGGTGTCATTGCCAACACATTTTTAACTTTAGAAAATAAAGATGAGTACCTGGGGACAACTCTGAACCAATCTTGGTTTAACAGATGAAAGTATATTAAAAATAATTATTAAGTATAATTTAATTAAGGGAAATATGTTTAGTGCTGTTAACGTTTTGAATACGAAGCGTAAATGTTGCTCTGCATTGTTTCGTTTTTCCCAACACCTGGATGTCGCATACGTATGTGTAGGATTTATCTTTCATACTGTGTAGCTACATAAGTTGTTGCACAGAGATAAACTAGGTGTCAATGAAAAACAGAGAGTGGAATAGTATATTAAAGTATTAGTTTCATAAGACGCGTTTTTAACGCACGCGTCCGAGTTTAGAAAACGACCCGCGAAGCGGGGAGTTTTCTAACGGACAAGTGCGCTAAAACGCCTTATGAAACGAATACTTTATACTATTTTTTATACTTGCTTCGTTATTTCGTTAATTATTAAAAAATAAATTAGTTTTAAATAAGATTTGTTAGTGAAATTTTGTTAAGTACTTTTGACAGTTGGCTACACTGAAAATTCAACTTCAGCATTTGTTATTTAAATTGTTTTGTTTTTATAAAATTAATTTAGTTTCTGTGACAAGAAGGTAAAATGGTCAGATATTCTCTCCCTCCATCTTATTAAAAAGAATTAACTTATCTTAATTAATCTTAATATTATTAAAATATTGGAATTTAACCATATTGATAGATTTATAACAACTGCAGAAAATAACCAACATTTAGCTATGAAAGTAAGTAAAATTTTGTGCTATATACTTTCAATTTTTAATATATTTCAATTATTTAAGGTTGCGTTAATAATGGGATTCTCTGGTGCCTGCCGAAGAGATGAATTGACCAACATGTTATTAGACGATATTGTGGTCAAAGATCATGTGTTCACTGTGACTGTAACAAAAACAAAAAATAAAGTTCGAAGAGAATTCTTAATTACAGAGAAACTGTGGATTGATTTAATTAAGCAATATTTGAGCCTAAGGCCTAAGAAAAAAAAACCACAGGCGGTTTTTTATAACCTACCGCAATGGAAAATGTATTTCTACTCCTATCGGTATAATCACCATGGGAAAAGTTCCTTTTATTATTGCCACTTATTTGCATTTAGCCAACCCGAAGCTTTTTACAGGTCATTGCTTTCGACGTTCAAGTGCTTCCCAATTGGCAAACAAAGGTGGCGATTTAATAACTATAAAACGGCATGGAGGTTGGAAGTCTTCAGCTGTGGCTGAGGGCTGTATTGATGCTTCAGTAAAAAAAATGGAGGTAGCTGAATTGCTATCTAATAAGCCATGTACTTCCACTTCAACAGCTCAAGTGGTAATTGACCAGTCTTCCACTGCTTCATTTTTACATGAAGAATCACACACTTTTAGCAGCAACCCAATAACGAGTCAACAAAACATTGTTGAGGGGCAAAATTTACCTTCATTTAAGATTAATGCCCAGGACACTTCTGCTGTTACAATCAAAGTGTATAATAACTGTACTTTTAATACAAAAGATGTATAAAGAATAATTTGTGAATTTATTAAATAATTTTTAATTTAATTTATTTTGTGTATGTTTATTTTATATTTTAAACGTTTGGCATTTTATCACATAACAACATAACCGCACTTTTAAATATAATAAGTTTGACATTTAAGAACAGCTGTTAGGTGCTACCAACTTTAAAAAACAAAATTTTACTGTTTCCAGTACTCTAATAAATCTCATTAGGACACGCAAATGCGTGTCCTAATGGAGTTCATTAGGACACGCAAGTATAAAAAATAATATTTTATCTGATCAGTCATTTTTACTTTTAGTTGATACGCTCCATGAGCACTATCATAACAGAAAAAAACTACTTGGTCGTTGGTCTTATACATCCATGTGATTTCCTGAACCTTCTAGAACAATTTACCCAAGAAAAACCATAATGCAGATGGACGAGATGTTAACATATCGTTCGGGACTTCGATTAAGACAAATGTGCAAATTCGACAACCTTACCATTCTAGATATTTGGGCTAGACACTAGAAGTAGTACAGTCACACGCAAATGGAGGTAGATTCTGTTGACAGCTTGATTTAAACGAACAAAATGGAAAAAAGAGTTTTACATAAGTGACTAAAGGAAGGTAGAATAAAACCGAAGCCTTACAATGCAGTGCTTTATACAGCAGTATAAGACCAGCATCTAAAGAAAGCTCGGTCACTGATGTTCCGACTTTTGCCACCCTTACATACAAAATAGAAGATAAAGCTCGAAGTCGATTTGGGTATTTCTTTCAGACTACAAATCAAGGCATTTAAAAGTTTACCGCCTCTAGAATTATCAAACTTTATGACTTAATAGGCATTGAGAAAAGTTATGCATGAAGATTACCGGTGAAGATTACGGTTTTACAACCCTACCTCCATGAGTGTGACGATTCATAGTCTTCATGCAAATATATTCTTTTAATTAGTCGTACTTCTTAGAGGTGCGACTTGAGAAAAATAATTTATTTGATTTTGATCAAACATCTGATGAAGTCGTATACCAATATAAATATCCAAATCTGAGTTTTTATTCGATATCCAGATTTTTATTCGATATTCAAATTTTATCCCACATACAAAAGTTAGAAGTATTAACATTAGAATTATTAAATTAGTATACAAGAGTCGAATTATTCAAGTTTCTAATTTCCAAAATCTGATAGGCCGGCCATATTTGTCTGTACAATGATACCATTTTTAAACTTTAACAATGTATTTAGTATCGGTAGACTTTCCAAGTGAGATGTCACTCGATTTCTTTTAAAATAAAGTGATACTCGAGTTCAAAATGACGGCTGTGGGCTTTTTGTATGCGCACCGTATGCGCGAAGCTGGAAGTCATTTTGAAAAGTGCTAAGTTGACGCGTTTTATTTAAATCTAGTATTTAACGCTTATATATTAAATCTTATAATTTCGGAAAATAGCACTGTAAGAAAATAAAAATTCTACTTTAGATTTCGTATGTTCAAACTCAAACGATATTTTCAAATATTTTCTGAATAATCCAATAACTTTTGCAAAATCGGATAACTCTTTTTACATTTGTAACTAAAATATTTTGTTTGACTATCTGCTTCGTATCCTCCCCCTCCTATCATTGCATTTCATATAACATTCATACAAATTAAATGTATAGAAGTTCTATATCAGAAAACTGAAATACATAGAAAAAATCGCATTCAAGCGTTCTTTGTAGTTTGAAAATCGTCCCAGCATGCGTAAGCTTTTGTGAGACCGACAGTTCGTGCCAAATATGGCACAGGACCGATTTTAAATATGTGACGTATATTTTTTTTCTTGCAATTCAAGAGACTGAACTCGCTTTACGCCCTGGTCGCAGTTAACATGTTTATTTACTTACCTCTAATCAAAACTGCAATTACTTACTAATTAAACCACAAAGAGTAATTTTTACGGAATTGCTCATTAATAGGCTAAAAGAATGTTTGTACACATTGTGTGTAATTATCGGATAAGAAAATTAAATTTTCAAAATAACTAATGACTAATGTTTACAGCTTAAGTCGTTACAATTAGTAATCAATTTGCATTTATGTTATTTACTAATTTTAATGGTCTGCATTGTTACAAATTGTTTAGGAAATTTGTAAGACAAAGGCAAACTGTTAATTCTGGCTGTAACTGCAGATTCACAATGTGAAGCTGCAACAAATTAAATTGAAACCGATTAATCTTCAATTTCTAGCAACATTAATTTTTCTTTGGAATGAGAAAACAAAGAAACATCAAGTAGAAATGATCTCGATAGATTTGGTATTTTTCATGTGTATTATAAAATTGTTTAAAATTTAAAAATTTAAAATAGACGATAGTGCTTTACACGAGATAATTGGAAATCTAATGGGTCATTCTCATTTATTACTAATAATTCAAGAGAACAATAATCAGATCTATATAAGGGGCCCGAGTTGGATCCCTATTTTAAACGTTTGTTTTAAAAGGTCAAAGGGTTTAAAGATTAGATCTTTTGAACACTCTTGTTTTCTGGATATTGGTCGCGCCGGTCCTGCTTACAACGAATAGTTACTGCGTTTAATTATCGGTTTAAATTAATAATCTATTAATGTTGTGTTCGTGCATACTAATTATATTCACTAAATAACAAAAAGATAAGAAGCTACGTAAGTTGTCGTCATAACTTTCATTTGTTTGCGTATTTATTATAGTTGTGCATATTCTAATATGACGAGTTATTGTACCTTATATACGTAATATTTATTGTATTTTGCAATATCATATATAGTTTATTTATTTAAAAATACGAAATCGTGTTAAATAATTCATATCAGATTTTCTATATAGACAATTTTATCAGTTTGTTTACACATACACCGTAATAGTAACCTATAACCTCTCATAACTGATAACACATTATGAACCACATATTCACGAGCTTCATAACATAAACATAAATTTTAAACTTCTGATAAAATAATACTATCTCTGTTATAAAATAGTATCTATTATTTAATTTATTTCTTCCGTATGAAAAACTTTCAAACTTGAAAAATATCTAATTCGGACCTGGTGGACATCACAAATTTAAAACCAAGGCAGGAGGTATATAATGTTAAAGTCATGGCCGTTTATCGTCATTAGTGGTCAGTCGTTCGTTAGTAATAGACAGAATAAGTGTTGTGTTTGCCCACTGTGCATTCTACATAAACCGCATTCTTTTTTTCGCACAAACCATGAAGTCGCTATTTTGTATTTGTGCCATTTTGTTATGTGTGTACATAGAAAATTCTTTTTGTTTTACAAACGTGTATGGAAAAATAAAGCAATATCCACATAGAGGCGATGCCGGCGATCCTCTCATTCTAACACCTTATATCAAACAAGGTAAAATTAAACAAGCCCAAAACCTTTCCGAAGTTACATTGAAAGGGGTAGAAAACATCAAGAGTTACTCAGCATATCTAACAGTAAATGAAAAATACAATTCCAACATGTTCTTCTGGTTCTTCCCTTCCCAAACGGATTATACCAATGATCCCGTCGTATTATGGTTGCAAGGAGGACCCGGCGCTACATCTCTCATAGGACTTTTCACAGAAAACGGCCCTTTTATAATAACAGAAGACCAAAATGTAAAACAAAGGAAGATAGCGTGGACACAAAATCATTCTGTTCTTTACATCGATAATCCTGTAGGAACCGGATATAGTTTTACGAATGATGGGGGCTATTCTCAAAATGAGGAAGCTGTTGGTGAGAATCTTTATGAAGCTCTTTTGCAATTTTTCCAGCTTTTCCCGAAATTACAGAAAAACGCTTTCTTTGTTACTGGTGAATCTTATGCTGGAAAATATGTGCCTGCTGTTTGCTATAGGATTTATAAAAATAATCCTTCGGCTAAACAAAAAATTAATTTACAAGGATTAACCATTGGTAATGGGTTGAGCGACCCGGAACATCAGTTAAAATATGGTGATTATTTATATCAAATTGGATTAATCGATGATAATGTAAAAAGATTAGTGCAAGAATATGAAAACCAAGGGATACGATTTATACAACATAAACAATGGTTAAAAGCTTTCAAAATGTTTGATGATCTCCTTAATGGTGATTTGAATAACCACACATCTTTGTTTAAAAACGTGACTGGATTTGATAATTATTTTAATTATTTAGTTGCGAAAGATTTAAGTAAAGATATGGATTATATGGCAAAATTTATTCAGAGTACTAAAGTTAGAGCTGCAATTCACGTTGGGAATGCCACGTTTAACGGGGAAAACCAGATAGTGGAAATAAATCTAGCTTCTGATGTTATGCAGTCAGTTGCACCGTGGGTATCTGAATTATTAAGCCATTATCGAGTTTTAATTTATAACGGTCAATTGGATATCATAGTAGCATACCCTTTGACCGTGAATTATCTAAAGCAGCTCGATTTCAGCGGAGCAGACGAATATCAAACAGCCGAGAGACATCAATGGCATGTCGGTAATTATCTTGCGGGTTATGTAAAACAGGCTGGGAATCTAACGGAAGCTTTGGTTAGAAATGCAGGACATATGGTGCCAGGAGATCAACCACGATGGGCTTTGGACTTGCTGACAAGATTTACCCGTAATAAGCCTTTTTATTGAGCGATTAGTGATGATTAGCTAATGATTAGCTAAATTTTTAATTTATTTTTTATTGTAGTATTCGTTTATTTTTCCTAAATAAACCAACCAAATAATCTTATTGACGCTTTTATTTTTTTTCTTTTGTACAACTATTACCATATGGAGTACCCCTAGGGTCAGTGCTATATCCAAAACTATTTGTATGAGATGTTGCTAGATTTTCACATTGAGAATCTGCAGTTACAGCCAGAGTTAACAGTTTGCCCTTGTTTTACAAAATGTCTAAAGAATTTGTAACAATGCAGACCTTTAAAACTGGCAAATAACATAAATGCAAATTGATTACTAATTGTAACGACTTAAGCTGTAAACATTAGTCCACAGTTATTTTGAAAATTTAAGTTTCTTTTCTAATTTCATTGTAATAATTACACACAAAGTGTACAAACATTATTTTAGCCTATTAATGAGCAATTACGAAAAACTACTCGTTGTGGCTTAATTATTAAGTAATTGCGGTTTTAATTAGAGGTAAGTAAATAAATATGTTAACTGCGACGAGGGCGTAAAGCGAGTTCAGTCTCTTGAATTGCAAGAAAAAAAATCCATAACACAAAAAACCTGTCGTCACATATTTAAACTCAGCCCCGTGCCATATTTGGCACGAACTGTCTGTCTCACAAAAGTTTATGCATGCCCTGATTGGGACGATTTTCAAAATACAAAGAACACTTGAATGCGAATTTTTCTATGTATTTCAGTTTTCTGATCTAGAACTTCTAAATTTAAAGTACTCTCGTAACACATTTGATTTTGTTTTAATTTTAAAATATTTAAATTATTGACTTATCACTGCTTTAGAAATATTTTGGCTCAAAAACGAATATTTAATTTGTATGAATGTGATACGAAATGCAATGAGAGGAGGGGGAAGATACGAAGCAGATAGTCAAGCAAGTTATCCGATTTTGCAAAAGTTATTGGATTATTCAAAAATATTTGAAAATATTGTTTGAGTTTGAACATACGAAATCTAAAGTAGAATTTTTATTTTCTTACAGTGAGGGTCAAAAGATTTCCTTCCGCTTGTTTGCTTTTTTCGGATATTATAAGAGTTAATATATAAGCGTTAAATACTAGATTTAAATAAAACGTGTCCACTTAGCACTTTTCAAAATGACTTCCAGCTTCAAAACGGTGCGCATACAAAAAGCCCACAGCCGTCATTTTGAACTCGAGTATCACTTTATTTTAAAAGAAATCGAGTGAGGCCTCACTTGGAAAGTCTACCGATACTAAATACATTGTTAAAGTTTAAAAATGGTATCATTGTACAAACAAATATGGGCGGCCTATCAAATTTTGGAAATTAGAAACTTGAATAATTCGACACTTGTATACTAATTTAATAATTCTAATGTTAATACTTCTAACTTTTGTATGTGGGATAAAATTTGAATATCGAATAAAAATCTGGATATCGAATAAAAACTCAGATTTGGATATTTATATTGGTATACGACTTCATCAGATGTTTGATCAAAATCAAATAAATTATTTTTCTCAAGTCGCACCTCTAAGAAGTACGACTAATTAAAAGAATATATTTGCATGAAGACTATGAATCGTCACACTCATGGAGGTAGGGTTGTAAAACCGTAATCTTCACCGGTAATCTTCATGCATAACTTTTCTCAATGCCTATTAAGTCATAAAGTTTGTTATTCTAGAGGCGGTAAACTTTTAAATGCCTTGATTTGTAGTCTGAAAGAAATACCCAAATCGACTTCGAGCTTTATCTTCTATTTTGTATGTAAGGGTGGCAAAAGTCGGAACATCAGTGACCGAGCTTTCTTTAGATGCTGGTCTTATACTGCTGTATAAAGCACTGCATTGTAAGGCTTCGGTTTTATTCTACCTTCCTTTAGTCACTTATGTAAAACTCTTTTTTCCATTTTGTTCGTTTAAATCAAGCTGTCAACAGAATCTACCTCCATTTGCGTGTGACTGTACTACTTCTAGTGTCTAGCCCAAATATCTAGAATGGTAAGGTTGTCGAATTTGCACATTTGTCTTAATCGAAGTCCCGAACGATATGTTAACATCTCGTCCATCTGCATTATGGTTTTTCTTGGGTAAATTGTTCTAGAAGGTTCAGGAAATCACGTGGATGTATAAGACCAACGACCAAGTAGTTTTTTTCTGTTATGATAGTGCTCATGGAGCGTATCAACTAAAAGTAAAAATGACTGATCAGATAAAATATTATTTGCCACTCTCTGTTTTTCATTGACACCTAGTTTATCTCTGTGCAACAACTTATGTAGCTACACAGTATCAAAGATAAATCCTACACATACGTATGCGACATCTAGGTGTCTAGAAAAACGAAACAATGCACAGCAATATTCACGCTTTGTATTCAAAACGTTAACAGCACTAAACATTTTTCCCTGATATCAATTTTACTTAATAGTTGTTTTTAATATAGTTACAAACAGACACGGAAAATTAGCAAATTAGCAAGAGCTACTATACAGCAATTTCTAAATTTAATTTAAAAATGTCAGTTGTAAATTTAGAAATTGTTTTTAATATACTTTCATCTGTTAAACCTAGATTGGTTCAGGGTTGTTCTCAGTACTCATCTTTATTTTCTAAAGTTGAAAATGTGTTGACAATGACACCACGTACCAAAGTCGTCTTTGATTTGGGCGCTGGGAATTTTTAGTGCTATAAAGAGGAGTGGTCAGATATTGAATTTGAACATTGTTATGTGATCAATGTAAATTTTTCTGAGATTTATTAGATACCTCTTTTTTGCCACATTGATGGCTTTGGTTTTCTTGTTTTTGATGTGCAAATACTTAGTTGCAATTTCTATTAACCCATTTAAAACCACTACTAATAAAAAACTACAAATTAATTTTTTTTGTTATAATATCTTTATTAACATTAACTAAAGATGTTTAATACAAAAAAAAATTAAATAATACATTAGAACATAAAAAACTAAAACGTTGCGTAAACGCAACATTGGGAGGATATACTATCTAGTCTTATTTTCTATGGTAGGTTGAAAAGCATTCGGAATGCAGCGGTATCTGGTATTTTACGCACATAAATACTGTTGTACTCTGGCACGCCCTGCACCGTCTTCTCCAACCTTCTGAATTCCTTTCAATGAGATGGCCTACCCCATCCAGTCTTATTTCCCTCAGCTGTCTGCCGGAACCTCGACCACGATTAAAATGTGTTGTTTGTTTGTTTTTATTTAGCATACACATTACTACCTTAGACCGGAAATCTACCAGTGGCAATGGGTTTTCTTCATAAACTATATTATGAATTTTCCATGCGTTCACACAATTGCCGTGTCCAGTAAATTTACAAATAATGGCCACTACCACTTTTTTCCTTTTATTTTTATGCGATAGTTAGCTACACCATTATCATGTAAATCTACACCACCCATGTATTTATTATACTGCCTAATTAGATGAGGCTGTGGAATCGCAACTTCTTTCTTTTCCTTACGATTGTACCTTTTTGTGCTTGATAATGGCTCAACTATGTGACAGTTGCTGATAACAGTCACGACTGAATTATCATTCCAGCGAACTACACTTATGTCATTTTCGTGCCTCATACCATCATACCTTGCATCATAGGAACCACGCAACATCTTAGATAAATTTTTATTTGTTCCCAAAGGACAACGTCCAAGGCGGTTTTCACGAACTGTACCAGTCGCAAAGTATCCATTTTGTTTTAACCAAACCAGAAGACCATAACTTGTAAAAAAGTTCTCAAAGAAGATTTGATGGTAATTTGGTTGCTCTACGATACGTAACAGGTCTATTATTACTTCTCCACCTAAACCAAATTCCCTCTGATTAGGTTCAGGCTGTTTTCCAGCGTATGCACTAAACTGATAAAGATACCCGTCGCTTGACGCTAAACACCAAATTTTAAACCCGAATCTTACTGGTTTTCCTTTGATAAACATTTTGGCAGAATGTCTACCAAAGTAAGGTACCATCTGCTTGTCTATAGAAAGATGATGCTTAAAAATTCCAAATTGCATAAACTTGGTATTCAGTAGTAGGTATTGGGTCCCTTGAGCGTGGGAAAATTTTGATGACCGTGGGAACCTAATTAGCATAATTAATTGCTCTAATTAAATTGATTGATCTAATAAATATGCAAATGAGGCGCGAATTAAATTTATTGCTCTAATTAATATGCAGGTGAGGCGTGAATTAAATGGATTGATCTAATTAATATGCAGGTGGGACGTGAATTAAATTTATTAATCTAATAAATATGTAATTGAGACGCGAGGTAAATTTATTGATCTAGTTAACATGCAAACATGAGGCGTGAATTAAACCATATCATTCGCGGTATCGTTTGCATATCCGCCATCTTGAATCTGTCATTTTAAATCTGTCAATTCTGCATCTGTCATTTATACGGCTGTCAATTTTTAATCTGTCAATTTTGCATCTGTCATTTTAAATCTGTCATTTTTGCATATGTCATTTTTGCATCTGTCATTTATACGTCTGCCAATTTTTAATCTGTCATTTTAAATCTGTCATTTTTGCAGCTGTCATTTTTGCAGCTGTCATTTTTGCATCTGTTATTTTAAATCTGTCAATTATGCATCTGTCATTTATGCATATGTCATTTTTGCAGCTGTCATTTTTGCATCTGTCATTTTAAATCTGTCAATTCTGCATCTGTCATTTTAAATCTGTCAATTATACGCCTGTCATTTTTGCATCTGTCATTTTAAATCTGACAATTTTACAACAGTCATTTATACGTATGTCAATTTTAATCTGTCATTTTTGCATCTGTCATTTATACGTCTGTCAAATTTTAACCTGTCAATTTTGCATCTGTCATTATAAATCTGTCAATTTTAACAGAGGGCGTCATGAAGAAATCTGTATTATCGACGACGACCTATGTACGGCTAATAGAGGTCACAATAAAGAAACCTGTATTATCCTACGTACTGATGTTACTAGAGGTCGCAATAAAGAACACTCTCTCACTCTCTCCTTCTCGCTCTCTCGCTCTCTCCTTCTTACTCTCTCCTTCTCACTCTCTCCTTCTCACTCTCTCGAAGAAATCTGTATTACCGGTATGTAGAGGTCGCGTAAAAAAGAGAACTGTATTAGAGACGAAGAAGATCCTTCAATTAGAGTCTGCAGCCATTTTATATCACAACATGTGGCGCTAAATTTGAAACTGTACTGAATCTGTCATGCTGTCAACACAGCTCGATAAAACGTTTAAAATTTTGAATTTGTCATTCTTGAAGTCACCATAATGGATTTCCCGCCCTTGAATTTTATATTTCACATCTGACTAACCACGTGATCAAGACCGCTGTATTCTAATGAAACTTTCTACCCAAAGAGATCATGAAATTTAAAGAAACCAACAATCGTCAATGATATCAACGAGTTTTGCAAGTTCGACTAACCGATATATCTATGTCAGTAGCTACCCTTCGTGAAGGGCTTTCGGATCTCCATGTTAAGAAAATTACGTTAATAAATACACAGGCTCTTGAATGACGTTCAGGGATCGGAATGGTTTCTAACACTAATATGTATTATTATCAACGGCTGAATTAACTATTTAAAAAGAAAAAAAAACTAATTCTAATGCTAAAAAAATAACTTACCATTTGCGCTTTGTAATACCAGATATTACTTTAAATTAAAACACCTTAATCACCTCTCATTAAGAAGGAATATACTCTAATCATCTTTTAAATTTAAACCGGTCCTTATTATTAGACTTTAAACCAATTGTTACAACAAAAATATAATACAGCTATACTGTAGAAGGTACCAAAATAAACTGGAGTTAAATTTTACCTTACCCTCGACGACGGCAAAAAGGGAAACACCCTGAGGCATTATACATTCTTTTAAAAAAGGCACACTTCGACCTCCAAATCACTAGAAATTTGCGGTTTTTTATACCTGCTTCAAACTCAAAACAGGTAAGTTTGAATGGTTCTTTTCTGTAAAAATTCTCTCCCTTTTTCATCATCAATATATAATCTTTTCAAACTTCCTTAAAGACAGCTTTTTGTAAACTTGAAATCGAGATAATTATCAGATTAAAATGCATCACTATACCCCAAAAAGGTCGGACTGACTACCTGAGGCCCGATAGCAGGTACTAATACTCGAACATTTAAGATGTACAGTAAAAACAAAAGAGTATGGAGGCATTAAGTTTTAACTTATTTCCTTTCCGAATCAAAATACTTAGATCTTCAAATAGAATCTTTAGGGCGGTCTGTCACTTTTCTTTTAATTTTCTCTTAATAATCTCTTTCTTGCTTCTCTCTCTCATACTAGTTATAGCTATCACTTGAAGACGTACTACGCAAACTCAGTGCCAACAGTAAATCCCCGTAAAGCCATTATAAGCCGCCATTCGGTTTTCGGTATTTGTTCTCTTCGTTTTTGTCTTGCATTTTCTGTTTGAACTAATTATTTATATATGCTTTTTTAACATCTATTTAATCAGTCTTTTACGTTATGTGTTTTTAGTAAATAGTGTGAAGTGCAAGGGTGATTATTAATATTTTATCACATTCCTTTCATTCGTTTATTATTATTATTGTGCAGTAATAACGGTAATAAATAGTTGAATGAGTAACTCACCAGCAAAATATTCATGGTAACCTGCAGAATTATAGTATTTTAGATTGTTAAGTAATAAGGATTTATTATTATTTTCAGAATATCTAAAGCAAATTATATGAAGGTTGAACATGACTGAAATAATAATCTCTTCACTTGAAAAATGAAATATAAGGTATATAAAAAACACAACATAAATATATTATCATTTTTGTTTATTGTTTCCAGCCTTATTTTGTGGAACTCCATAATCATGAAATAAATAAAGATTATTAAAAGTTTCACAGTTTTATTAAAATATACCTGACAATATTGTTTCGACAGCTATGCTGTCATTATCAAAGGTAATATAATTATAAACAAACACGTCGCTAAGGTAGATACAAAATAGGTAACTAGATAAAATAATAATAATAATAATAAAAATTAATAATAAAAATCATAATTAAACATCTAATACTTCCAGTAACGGAGAATTACTGAGCTCAAGTTGTTCATTCATTAAAGGTACCCTGAGTTTGTGTTTGTATATCTCAAAGGCTTCTAAAATGTCTAATTTGCGTTTGTTATTACAAAAATGTAGGAATTTAATATTATTTTGAGGAGTCATTGTGTGATTTTGTTCTAAAAGGTGTTTGGCGTAATTCGATTTTTCAGGATGTTTATTTTTGTAATGACGTACGTGTTCTTTATATCTTATGTCAAAATTTCGAAGTGTTTGTCCAATATATACCGAACTACAAAAAGAACAATTTAAACGGTAAATGCCCGATTTCATGATATCATGTGTTCTGTCTTTAGCATTAAATAAAAATGAAAAAGTGTTAGTGTTGGTTTTAAATGTTATTTTATAATTGTTGGTTTTTCTTAGTATATGTGCAATTTTTTCTGATATTTTGCCAAAATATGGTATAGATATGTAATTTGTGTCTTCTGTTTTATTGTCAATGGGATATATTCTTTTGATAGCTAACCTATAATCTTTTTGTTTAATTAAAGTGTCAATCATGTTCGGATTATAATGATTTGCATGTGCTAGTTGTTTAATGGTTGATATCTCTTTGCTAAAATCTGATTTTGTTAGTGGAATAGTTAAAGCTCTGTGTACTAATGATCTGTATGCTGCTATTTTATGTGTATTGTGGTGACAAGATTCATTTGGTATTGTTATGTCTGTTTGTGTTGGTTTTCTGTATATGGAAAATTCAAAAAGATTGTCTGCGTTAATCTTGATATTTAAGTCTAGAAAGTTTATAGCCCTGTTTTGTTCTGTTTCTAGTGTAAATTTTATATTAGGATGGATATTGTTTATAAGAATTAAAAATTCATTGATAACCTCAAAAGAACTGTCAAAACAAGCTAAAATGTCATCAACATAACGAAACCAGAAGATAATGTGTTTAGAGAGGTTTAATTCAAATATTCGATCTTCAAACTTGTCCATAAATATGTTAGCTAATAGAGGACTTAGAGAATTACCCATAGGTAAACCATCCTTTTGTAAATAAATTATGTTATTAAAAGTGAAATAATTTTGACTAATACAAAGGTCAAATAATTGAATTAACTCTAACCTTTTAACTAATTCTATATTACTATTGATCAAGAAACTATCTAATAAAGGAATACATTCTTGTGGTGGTATTCTGGAGAACATGTTGAAATCGGGCATTTACCGTTTAAATTGTTCTTTTTGTAGTTCGGTATATATTGGACAAACACTTCGAAATTTTGACATAAGATATAAAGAACACGTACGTCATTACAAAAATAAACATCCTGAAAAATCGAATTACGCCAAACACCTTTTAGAACAAAATCACACAATGACTCCTCAAAATAATATTAAATTCCTACATTTTTGTAATAACAAACGCAAATTAGACATTTTAGAAGCCTTTGAGATATACAAACACAAACTCAGGGTACCTTTAATGAATGAACAACTTGAGCTCAGTAATTCTCCGTTACTGGAAGTATTAGATGTTTAATTATGAT
The DNA here is from genome assembly GCA_929113105.1 of Agrypnus murinus. Lineage (NCBI taxonomy): Eukaryota > Metazoa > Arthropoda > Insecta > Coleoptera > Elateridae > Agrypnus > Agrypnus murinus. The sequence continues at coordinate 118,633,612 of OV816030.1, forward strand.
TTTTATTATTAATTTTTATTATTATTATTATTATTTTATCTAGTTACCTATTTTGTATCTACCTTAGCGACGTGTTTGTTTATAATTATATTACCTTTGATAATGACAGCATAGCTGTCGAAACAATATTGTCAGGTATATTTTAATAAAACTGTGAAACTTTTAATAATCTTTATTTATTTCATGATTATGGAGTTCCACAAAATAAGGCTGGAAACAATAAACAAGATTATTTCGTCTTCGTTAGAAGAACAAGCCAAGTTATACAAGAAACTTATGATCAAACACGGAATCGCAAGTCAGAATGTTTGGTTTAACCAAGAATGTCTGAAACGTCAGGTTATTCCTAACTACATAAACATCACTACCAGAACCAAGAATTCGATTACTGAAAAAGTGATTAGGAATGCCAAAAGAAGATGGCTCAAAGAAGAATCGAAGAAATGGTTTAGTATAAGAGACAATATGCACGTTTATATAAAGGTACTCTATACAGAACTTACTCATAAATTACACAATATCCAATTTGACATCTTAGATTTTGACATTAGAGAAACCGTCAGTCACATTAAATTCAAAAAATACACCACACAGAAAAATAAACTTCATCGACTTGTACAACAAAAACGTACACTACAAAATAACCATAATTGTCAGAACACTGCAAACTTTTATCCTCGTTTCATAAACTTGTCGAATATAACATTCAATGACAGAGAAACACGATTTCTTAACAAAGGTTTAAAATTTTGTCCTTTTCCAAAATTTACCAACAAAATTAAAGAAATTTTGGCCGTTGAATGCGAAACTATACTTAAGAAAGATCATAATAACTATGCAAAATTCCAAATTTCGAATTTGTTAAAAGAGATGTCTTTGAAACAGGACAAAATGTACAACACATCTAACATATCACTTCTTCAATCTATAAAACAGAAAATCACAGAGAACAATCTAATTTCTGTTAAAGCAGATAAGGGTAGCACTTTGGTAATTCTTTCTAAAGATATTTACATACAAAAAGTTAATGAATTTATTAATAAAGAAAATTTTGAAACGTTAAACAAAAACCCAACCACAAAATTCCAAAAAGAAATAAAACAAGGTTTAGAAAACTGCAATATCTGCTTTTCAGAATTAGAAAAGCAACAAATCATTAATAAAAACCCACAAATACCTAAACTGTATGGATTAGTGAAGACGCACAAACAGAATATGCCAATAAGACCAGTTGTATCATACATCAATGCACCTAATCACATTTTATCCAAAAAACTGAACCAGATTATTAACACGATAGGTTACAAATCGAAATACTCTGTTAGAAATTCATTAGAATTAGTAGATAAGCTGCAAAACATACATCTTCCACCACATTCAAAACTTGTTAGTTTTGATATTTGCAACATGTTCTCCAGAATACCACCACAAGAATGTATTCCTTTATTAGATAGTTTCTTGATCAATAGTAATATAGAATTAGTTAAAAGGTTAGAGTTAATTCAATTATTTGACCTTTGTATTAGTCAAAATTATTTCACTTTTAATAACATAATTTATTTACAAAAGGATGGTTTACCTATGGGTAATTCTCTAAGTCCTCTATTAGCTAACATATTTATGGACAAGTTTGAAGATCGAATATTTGAATTAAACCTCTCTAAACACATTATCTTCTGGTTTCGTTATGTTGATGACATTTTAGCTTGTTTTGACAGTTCTTTTGAGGTTATCAATGAATTTTTAATTCTTATAAACAATATCCATCCTAATATAAAATTTACACTAGAAACAGAACAAAACAGGGCTATAAACTTTCTAGACTTAAATATCAAGATTAACGCAGACAATCTTTTTGAATTTTCCATATACAGAAAACCAACACAAACAGACATAACAATACCAAATGAATCTTGTCACCACAATACACATAAAATAGCAGCATACAGATCATTAGTACACAGAGCTTTAACTATTCCACTAACAAAATCAGATTTTAGCAAAGAGATATCAACCATTAAACAACTAGCACATGCAAATCATTATAATCCGAACATGATTGACACTTTAATTAAACAAAAAGATTATAGGTTAGCTATCAAAAGAATATATCCCATTGACAATAAAACAGAAGACACAAATTACATATCTATACCATATTTTGGCAAAATATCAGAAAAAATTGCACATATACTAAGAAAAACCAACAATTATAAAATAACATTTAAAACCAACACTAACACTTTTTCATTTTTATTTAATGCTAAAGACAGAACACATGATATCATGAAATCGGGCATTTACCGTTTAAATTGTTCTTTTTGTAGTTCGGTATATATTGGACAAACACTTCGAAATTTTGACATAAGATATAAAGAACACGTACGTCATTACAAAAATAAACATCCTGAAAAATCGAATTACGCCAAACACCTTTTAGAACAAAATCACACAATGACTCCTCAAAATAATATTAAATTCCTACATTTTTGTAATAACAAACGCAAATTAGACATTTTAGAAGCCTTTGAGATATACAAACACAAACTCAGGGTACCTTTAATGAATGAACAACTTGAGCTCAGTAATTCTCCGTTACTGGAAGTATTAGATGTTTAATTATGATTTTTATTATTAATTTTTATTATTATTATTATTATTTTATCTAGTTACCTATTTTGTATCTACCTTAGCGACGTGTTTGTTTATAATTATATTACCTTTGATAATGACAGCATAGCTGTCGAAACAATATTGTCAGGTATATTTTAATAAAACTGTGAAACTTTTAATAATCTTTATTTATTTCATATTATCATTTGTTTGTCTTTCCTTTCTGAATGTTGCCTACTCTTCTTCTAGTTTTCCTTCGATGTCTGTTCTTATTGTACCCTCTATGATTCTTGTGTAATTTATAAATGCTGTTATGGCTAGGCAAATGATTCGAGAAAATTGTTGCACTTTGTTTCTTTTTTTTTTTGGTGGATTGGTATTATCAGATCTTCCTCCCACTCCTTGGAAATCTTGTTTTCCATGCTTCTTTACTTTTTTCTTTTATTTTTAATACTTTTAGTAACCATGTTTTGTCCTCTTCTCCTATCCACTGTCCATCTACTCTACTAGTCTTAATCTTGTTTAGCCCCTCTTCAAATTTCTTCATGGTAATTACTTTTATTTGTTCATCTCCATCTAAGTTTCTTTCTTCTTCTTCTATTCTGTGTAGTGCTCTCTCCACGTATTTAAGATATGTCCAGATATATTTAAATTTTCGTCAGCTTCATATGAAAAGGGTGTGACAAAATTGAGATTATTTTAACATCATCTGATTAAACTATTACTTTTTCTATTAAAATGTTAGAAATTCTGAAACAAATTAGTAGACGTCACTTAAATAGCAAAAATAAAATAATGCACAAGTACACAAGCATCGATAGCAGTTTTTTCGGACTTATATACACTTTTCGTGTGAACCCGACGATTAGGTGTTTGTCTTTTATAAATTTTATTTCCTTCCTTCTTTTGTTTCAAAATCTTTTATTATTGATGCTGTATTCTTGAGCGTATAACAATATAAAACTATATTTTATAATGCGAATAACTCTTACACTGTTATTGTTCCTGCTTTACCTTAAATAAAATATAAAGGAGGATATCGGCGAGATAGGCGTTTTTGGGCCATGCATTTAGACATAGTCAACTATGAAAAAAATGACAATGTCATTATTAATCATTGTCTTGATGAAGTATAATAAGCATCGAGAATTTATTTTAATTGTCTTATTTAAATAATGGCTCCCACTAAATGCTTTGGATGCAATAGTTACATCAACAAAAAAAGCACTGCAAAAATAGCTGGTAATCGAGTTTTCAGGCAATTTTTGGAACATGTACGAGAGCAAAGGGGTGTCGGTTGGATTGAGCCCGCGCCAAATTCTAAAATGTGCATCGATTGTTATCGCACTTTTCGGCGTCAACCACTAAGTAAGATATCTTATACGATCTAAGCACATCAATATCTAGAACTGTTTAGGGATGCAACCAAACGAAAATGAAATGATCATCGAGTTAGACAATAACGAGAACAATAACGTGGACAACAATAATGATCATATGCCGTTCTTAAAATTAATAACAACTGAACGATTTTGTTGCGTGTGCGGGTTACCAAATCGTCACCGTTTTCCAGCAAAAGCCGTTTTGGAACTGTGGATGAGACATAAAATATTCTGTCACCCAAATAATAGATCATGTCCTGAACATTTACAAAACGGGCATTTTTCGCAAGAAGCTGTAGCATCTATTCAATTAAGAGCTGCTCGTAGGCCGTTCACAGCAAGGGATCATGAGATCTTAATTGATTTACTCACTAATCGCGTCATTTTGTTGGAAGAAAAATGCAAAATATTTGATTTCGACAGTGATAAATTGGATGATGATGATTGCTTAGCACTGACGGGGTTGAATAAAGCAGATTTTAATACTCTTGTTGAGTATTGTGACAACTTAACTCCAAGATATAAAGTTTCAAAAAAAAACTGCGTGGCCATTTTTCTAATAAAACTCAGAGTGGATCCGACACAGAAGATTCTAGGAATGATGTTCGGCATGAAACCAAAGCAGCAAGCACGTGTAAGCGAAATTTTTAATGATGTCCTTTCTTCGTTAATAACTAATTTTGTACCACATTATCTGGGATACAATCATTTAACACGTGAAGACTACGGACGTTTCCACAGCACAACTACTTCAAATCGTTTGTGTCGCACCAATCCCGATTCTATTGTTGTTTTAGTTGATGCTACCTATCTTTTTCACCAAAAACCGTTCGATCATTTATCACAGCGAAAAACCTATTCGGTGCCAAAACATCATAATTTGGTTAAGTTTTCTGTGACGGCAGCACCAGACGGCTATATTATGGATGTAACAGGTCCTCCTCCAACAGATGGACGAAATAACGATTCCTCAATTTTTAACGCTATGGCACTTAACGACGATGGATTTTTAACATTTTTCCGTGAAGACGATAACATTATTTATGACCGCGGTTATCGGGATTCGATCCAGTTTTGTCAAAATTTTGGTTTGAATGTTCTTATACCTCATTCGGTCCTACCTGGTCAACGACAGCTAACCACACAACAAGCAAATGAATCTAGAATAGTGACCATGATGAGATGGGTTATCGAGGCGGTATTTGGTAGAGTTCAAAATAAGTTTCGATTTTTGCGGAATATAGTTCCCAATAGATATGGATGTGAAACTTTAGGAAATATTTTTAAAGTTTCTTGCGCTATATCAAATGCTTTTTTCCCACCCATAAATGAAAGTGCCCCTGATGATAATGTATTCTGCGACAGAGTTTTAGAACAACTAAATCGGCCAAATCTTTTATTAAACCGACTGAGAGAGGAAAACTTAATTCGAGCAAGAATTCATTGGCCACTTGTAGATGGATTTCTGGATCTTGAAGATTTTCCAATTTTATCGGAAAATGAAATCCAAGACTTAACTCATGGCACGTACCAAATTCGTTTGGCCTATGCGTATACGTCTTCCCATTTGAACAACGGCCAGTACTTAGTAAGACTTCATCGGCAACCCAATGTTGAAAATCATGTTCAGCTGATCAGAGCTTCGATACCTTCGAGATATCAGGCTGCACATGAACGCAAATGCTTTATCGAGTATAATACTTTGTTAAATGGAATCGAAGCAATAACAGGCTGGGCATGTTTATGCAAGTCAGGAGCACGAGTGCTGGGAATGTGTGGTCATGTTTGCTCAGTTATATGGTTTTTGTCATATGCCAGACATCATCCTGAACTACGCTATCCATCTAGGGATATGGCAGACAATCTACTAGACGTTGTAAGACTTAATTTAGAATAAAAGTGTTGATTTTTCTTGTTTTTTATTGCAAGGTTTTTTCAAGCGTTTTACTTAAATAGTTGTAATGGTGCGTAAATCTTTCGTTTTAGTTTCTTTTAAATTGCAAAGGGGCGAATACTGAATAAAGTACAATGACATTTATAAATGTCATGAATAAAAATCAAATTGACAGAAATGTCAAAAATTCCTTCAAAATTGCTTAACTAAAATAAGAAATTCAAAGGTGTTCCGGCATGTTCTTCAAGTTGAGATTTTGGCATATGAATACTTTTATAAGTATCTTTATTTGTGCAAAGTTTCATGTAAATCTGCATGTGGCCCAAAGAATGATATCCTCCTTTATAGTATATATTTATCATTTTCCATTAAATAATATTTAGAATGCAAATTCATATAGAAAAATTTATCATCGACTCTGCTGGGACTCGAACCCAGGACCCTCCACTGTCTAGGTGGTATCTCTACCAACTGAGCTACAGAGCACGACTACCAGCATAGCGAGAAATTTTCCTTATGAATTAGATATTTAAGCAGACATACAAAGTAACTAGATATTTTTTTGAATATTATTAATGAAGATCAGCAAGTCGCATGACAACAACATCAATATTCAAAGTATCTAGATTATTTTTAATCATTCCGAAAGGAAATTAATTATATATAAATTTTAGTTGAAATTAATTTTTATTAAGTTGAATAATGATTTTACATTAAATAATATTTAGAATGCAAATTCATATAGAAAAATTTATCATCGACTCTCCTTTTATCATGGTCCTGGGTTCGAGTCCCAGCAGAGTCGATGATAAATTTTTCTATATGAATTTGCATTCTAAATATTATTTAATGTAAAATCATTATTCAACTTAATAAAAATTAATTTCAACTAAAATTTATCATTTTCTATATTTTTAAAGTACAAACGCGAAGATGATAAGAAAACAAACTTTGGTATAGTTCTTTTCCCATTATCATCAAATGTTCATCACCTATGGACAAACTAACAAAATACTTATACTGGGGCCAATTCTGCAATCTTATTATATTAAATGGGGGTGAAGTAACAAACATCATAAAAAGGTTAAATAGACCAGCACTAGACCAACAGTTAAAGTAGTTTTTATTTGCACTATTTTTGGATTACATATATTTACTACGACAATCTATTACATTATACTCAATAATCGAATCAATTAGCTACTTCCTTGAAGAAATTTCGATAAGAAGTCTGTAGGTTTAGGTTCAGCTGTTGGTTTAAAGTAATACATGATGTGACCTTTCTGCTTCCAGACATGTACAGTTTCTTTAAGTTCCATTTGACCCTGCAATGTATTAAAACTATTAACATTGTACATCTGTTGTATTGTTATTACTTTCTAATGCAGTACTAATAGATTATGGATATCGTTACTATAAATTTGTTTGTTTGTTTTTGGGCGAGGAATCAGGATGGCGATATATACTTGCCTTAATAATTAACATATCAATTAGACGAACATCAGTTAAGTGTTCATGTTTCTTAAATTCATCTCGCAACCTCTGCCGACACTGTTCAACAGATTTTGGTATATCAAACTGTCTTACTGTAACACATTATTATTAAAAAAAAATTGATAAGGATTATGTAAATTTAAGGTTATATTCACCTATATAAGGAAGTTGTCTGTACCAAGCTTTATATAAATTTAAAGCTCTTTTCCTCGCTTCTTCATTATCTAAAGATAAAATTGGTTTAACTTGTTTTACACCAGCCCTTACAGCCTGCGAAGCCATCTGGTTAATTATTTACAAAAATGCCAAAATACAGGAATTTTAACATACAAATACGATTAGTGACAGTCAAGCTAACAAAACAAAGAATTTATATTACTAAAAACTATACATTATACGAGTTTTAGTGCTTATATCTAGTGAGTTTCAATTCTCTGATGTGGTAGACTATGAAATCTAGTGAGTTCTTCCAGTGGTGTAGTTAAAATGCACGTACGTGCCTTACAAAAAATGCCAAGTTTATTAAGGGCGACACTGGTTAATGTTCTTACACCATAACCAATAATTAATAGTTTTCTAATCGGACACGAAACCAAAACAAAGTTTTTTTTAACTATATTAACTTTAATGTGATAATTTAATTATATGTGATAAGCTATCTCTTGTATTAAATTTTATAATTGTTGTTAAGTATTATTGTGAAATAATTATCATAGAGAAATTGACTAAGGTAATTTATTATATGCTTTAATTTAATGTAAACTTGAAACATAACCTCTTTTAAGTTAATGTCAAGATTGATATTTTTAAGAGTTTTTAAGTTTATAGATTGTTTTTTAGTTCTAGATTTAATTAAAAAATGAAAGCAACAATGAATCAGCCTGCTAATAACCAAAATGGAATTTATACATACATAGCAATTCCTGTAGAAGCTTTACAACAAAGTTCAGACCAGGGCGGGCAAGTACTAACAATACCACAAAATATTATTCTTAAAAGTCTAACTGATGCACAACAAATACAATCTGCGACAGTACCGGAAAATATAATTGTTAGAACAATATCAAGGACAAATAAAAGAAATTCTAATAATATTACTCGGGTATATTTTAATTTTCACGTTAAAAGCATATAGTTGAATTTTCTGTATTTCAGACTTCAAGTGATGTTAATACAATAATTTCCAAATCTGGAGGAGTAGAAAGTAAAACCTTAGCACAAAATGCAAGGCCCACTGTTATTGAACATAACAGTAATAATAATACACAGACTAAAAAGTAAACAACATCAAAATATTTGCTAATACTTAAAATTAATAATCTTCATTTTAGCGGTAACAGTTTTGTAAGGAAATCAGTAATTCTAAAATCACTCGGAAGTAGACCAGACAAAGCAAATTCTGACAAAACTGAAGTGCGATATTTAAAATATAAGTCTTCGCAGATATCTACAGTTAATCGCAAAGCAGACAAAGAATCACAAATAGGATCCTTTAAATGTACAATTTGTGGTGAGGTACTTAACAAAATGATGCTTTATCGAAAGCACATGGAAATGCATAGGAATACCAAAAAATATAAATGTGAACAATGTTCGGCTAGTTATAACGTAGAGGATAATTTAAAATTACATATGGCAATGCATGCTAAACTTAGCGAACCTACATGTCCTATTTGCCATAGGAAGTTTCAAAGACTTGCTAGTTTAAAAGCGCATATTATTATACATGAAGTAGAGGAAGTTTTTACTTGTATTGAGTGCCTTGCGGAATATGAAAAAGAGGTAAAGGTTTTGGGGATTGTTTCATATTGTTTCTTTAATGATTAGTTGTATTCGTAGTTTCTAATACTTTTGCGAACAATCCATAAACTAAGAAATTTTACATTTAACATGCTGATTGTGGTATCTAATACTGTGCGTTACTGGTCTCCATCAACGGATAATGAATTTTGCACTTAATTTTAAAGTGGTGTCGGTCTCTGAAGACCTTAACCGCACTAAAAAAAGTTGATGCTTGTAAAAATTAACTTAACAGAAACTGGGTGGTTTATTCTTTCTTTATTTGGTAAAGAAAATACATGAAATAAAGATAAAAAATAAATTAAATAAACAAACGGGCAGACATGCCATGCACTAACCTAAAGAACTGAATTGATAAGACAGTTGCTTGCGATTTGAATACGAATTAAAATCATATTATAGCTTGATGATATGTATAATTTTGTATATGTACCCAGAGACCAATGCGCAAGGTAAAGATAGATTATTACTGCAGTGCAGTATCGGTCTCCTGAGTCCAATGCTTTCTTTTAAGATCCTTCAATTAAGAAGTCAATAGTCTTAAGCAAGTCAATAAAGAATATAGGTCTCTAGGGGCCGATAATGCAGTCAATGTGTTAAAGTTGCATTTTTATGAGTTTTTTACTTGTGTGAGAAAGGAGTATTTTTCCTGGCTTTTTTTGCACTAACCTTTCCTGTTTTGAGTTTCCTTTATCGCTTTTACTTGGGGATTCCATTGATCAATAGATTATTCCCTTCTCCCTTGTTTTCCCTTATTTTAAATGGGTATAAAAGAGTCGGATGCAATGGTTGAAATAGACTACTGTACTTATTGATGAAGAGAAGAGAAAGAAGGCAGTTTGAGCTTGTGTGATCCATATGAAGAGGACTAGCCTAGCAGTCTTGCAAAGATAAATGAGGCTTGTGACCATGTGAACTAGTTCACCCTTTTCAAGGAGGCACTCAGACTAAGTTTCAACAGGAATGTCATGATGTGGTGGTTATCAGACAAGAACTTCGTGATTGTATTTGAATTTGAGTGTGTTTCTGCTTCACAAAGGCAACCCTTATTTTATCCAGTATTAAAGGATGCCTTTGTGAAGCAGAAACTCACTCATATTCAAACAAATTTGACCATGTTATCAAATTTGGATGAACAGTCTATTCCCTCATTACTAGATATAGTTGATTGGATATAAGGTACAGAGTGGAACTGGCCGAACAAGAAACTTGAAGCATTTTTCCTGTTCAATTGAATTTAAGAAGAGGATGTCGCAAGACAGCTTCACACTCAATAATAAAAAGAAAAACAATAAGAAAAGCATGTGCACGGTGGCTCATGCAAAATGATTCTGTACCTTATTCTGGAAACTAAGAGTGACGAAAAAGTTTTAATTTTATAATAGTTTTGTATATACAGGGTGAGTCATATCCCTGGGACTACTATCAATATTTTTATTTTTAATGGAACACCCTGTATATTTTTACTGTTTTCGATTTTTTGGAAAATTCCCAGTCTTTTAAAAATTTTAAAAAATTTAGACCTGAATCAACTGAAGAAGCAATATTCACATCTATGATCAATGTGGTACTGGATATGATGGTTGGCCTCAGCAACTTGCAGCACCTGCTGGCCAACGTAGGTTATCACTGGAGCATTTGAAAATCGCATTAAAACCTGTTGCAACATAGGATGGATCATCAGTGGAGTAGCAACCAGAGTAGCAATAGCTTCATTTGTGCAGTAAATGTTGATGTTGACAATACAGTCAACCTGCACCGGATTGTGCAGAGTTCTGGAGAATCTGGGAGTTACAAGCTACAAGAAAAGAAGTGTCTCCTGCCTGGAAGACAACGTGATATCTGCTCAGTGAAAAGTAATGAGAAATCGGATTGCTTTATGCCAATGATGACTTGGAATTTCTTGAGAGTTGTGCCCTTAAGCGACTGCCAAGAAATTAGAAATTGAATGAGACATGAAGAAACCTTTGTCTTGTTGTACAAGTAAAAGATAGAGGAGTACAAGAAAAGGCTACATTTTATGAGTGACTGGCATAGTAGATACAAGTCTCAAAGATGTAAGATGACCCAAATAAATCTGGTAAGCTGTGACTTGTTTGTTGTTGCCAGGGAAGGATAGGAGACTGAGAATTGGTGATGCACTGTGTTCCCCTATTAAGCGAAAAGGTCTTATCTGCAAAACATCAACTCAGAAATATACTATATCTTTTCTTAGCTGACATTAACGTTCTATATAGTATATTTCTACATTGCAGTTTTGCAGATACGACCTTTTCGCTTAGCAGGGCAGTGTAGAACGTCAGACTTCATCCTTACATACAAGATCGTCCAAATGTTTCACCAAGTGAAAATAAGAGGAACTTCCGTGGACAGTTATTTCCTTGCCTTATTCCTGATCTGTCACACATTCTTTTATAGTCATTCTATAATAAGACACACCGGCATATGATATGCCCTTTTTATCACATAAGGCAAAACAAGCAAAATTTCCTTGCACTAAAATATTACAGTAATCTGTACATGAGAAATAGAGTTTTTAACAAAAACAAAAACAACAAAAATAAATTCACTAAACGAAGGTAAAGAGTATATGACAAGTTAAAGGAATTTTTTAACCAGTTTTTTTTATTCTTATTACCTACTTCCATAGAAAATTCTTATTTACCTACCATACCCACCATCCATTGTACCTCTCCAGTCTTTGCTTAGTCCAACTATATACAGTGTGTTTCACTTCACAGCTTGACACTCCTGTATTTTTGTTATTTATAATCCAATCAATTTCAAATTTTTATCATGTCTAGAACACCTTAGAGTAAATTGGTGGGTAATTAAAAACTCCATTTATTAAACGACATATGGCCTACTACGATCGAAGATAAATGCAAAACATCGAAAAAACATATTAGGCTTTGTTTAATCGGAAAAGTCGTCACGGAAGTTTGTTCTGGTCCACCTGAAAACCCCAAAACCAAATTTTGGTTACAATCCCAAAAAATAAAATAATTTTAATTCAATTTTGATAATTTATTCCAAATAATGATTTTTCAAAATTTTTTAATCAAAATTTTGGTTTATGGTTTTCAGGTGGCACAGAACAGATTTTTATAATGACTATTCCGATTAAATAAGGCCTAATATGTTTTTTCAATTTTTTGCATTTATCTTTGATCGTAGTAGGCTGTCTAATAAATGGGCTTTTTAATTGCCTATAAACTTATTGTAACGTTCTTTTTAAAATAATAACCAAAAAGGCTGTTGAATCATTTATTAATAAAGAGAAAACATTCACACTTAACACACACTAATTTAATCTTAATTATTTACAAAACACAATTATAAACTAACTATTAACAAACTATTTATATTTTAATCACACTATTTATTGTGTACTATTCACACACACATTTATATTCTACTTAGATATTTATCTATTACAACTTGCGTCTGCTAACGCATCTAATCACTCGCGGTTGACTAAATTCCCTCTTCCGTGTAAGACCGCGTTTATATACAGCATACAATCTTCTAGAAAATACACTAGATGGTCTATTGTTTGCCGCGCCGTCGATGACTCACGCTGATGAATCACACATGCAGGTGCCGGCGAACCACACTGGCAGATGTTGATGACTCATGCACTCTCGAACATTCGACGGCGGCGTTTAGAGGGCTGATTGCGTTCATTACATTATTTTATGGAGTTTTATACCTGATAAAAATTTGAAATTGATTCGATTATAAATAACAAAAAATACATGGACGCCAAGCTGTGAAGTGAAACACACTGTATATTATGTGGGTTTTATAAAACTACATGTGGATTCTATAAAGAGACTAACATACTGACAAAACCATCGTATCATGTCCACGAATATACTAACACCTCTCTACTCCATGCTGAGCCCAACTAAATGGCTGGTTTGGGGTGAGATTTACAGGGGCTAAGTCTATAGAAATCTAGTTATACAGATCTGTGGTAGTTCTATCTGTAATAGTAATTATCTATCAAATAAATTTGTAGGATGATCTGCTTGAGCACATGAATAGTCACAAAGTAGTCAAAAAAGAAACTAACATCGTGCAGTTTCCACTAGTGTGTTCGTTTTGCAGTCGTACATTTCAAGATGGTACAGAATACAAGCAACACATTTCATTTCATATAAAGGTAAACTATTCATTTATACAATATATAAATTTTATGGTCTATAATTTTACAGATAAAACGACTCGTAATGAATGGAAAGAAACACAAAAGACGAATGAACACTAATAAGGGCCATGCATATAAATGCAATGTATGTGAAAAATCATTTTCAAAGTTGTGTTTATTAGAAAGGCATTTAAGGATACATAGCGGAGAGAAACCTTTCGGTGTAAGTAACTTCAAATTCTAAATCATATACAACCAAGTAGTAATAAACTTAAATTATTTTAGTGCCATTTATGTGATCGTGCATTTAATCAAAAAGGAACTTTACAAATTCATTTAGCTTTACATACGGGTATTAAACCATTTCAGTGTACATTATGTCCAGCCAAATTTTGCCAAAAAGGTATATACATAAATCTAAACTTTTATATCGTGTCTTTTTTTTTGTCGTGTAGCAGACTAGAATCTTTATCTTTAGGTAACCTTCGTGTGCATGTTCAAAAAACGCATGTAGCACCAGCTCCTGGCGAAGAAGCATACAAATGTACCATGTGCACATGCATCTTCAAAAAAGTGTCTTCTTTAAATGCTCACATCACAAGAGTGCATGCTGATGAACAACAATCGGATGATATTATGGATATAGTAGAGCAATTGAAACAATTAGAGAAACAAATGGAACCTATTAAGAATAATGAACAGGGAAATCAGGTTAATAATAACAACAATAATAACAATAATAATACACAAATCACTATAAATACAGCGGGCGTACCTGAAATGGAAACTGGTACGGTGAAATTTGTGAAACTTGTAGATTCCAGTATTGAAGGAAGTATTAGAAGGTATTGGGTGAAACAAAGAAAAATAGGAAGTCATACATGGTACATATGTGCGTACTGTTCTAAAGAGTTTAAGAAACCTTCAGATTTAATTAGGCACATTCGAGTTCACACTAGGGAAAAACCATTTAAGGTAACAAATCAAATGTAGTCTTGATTGTTATTTATTCACATTATTTAAATATTTTTAGTGCAAACAATGCGATCAAGCGTTTTCTGTAAAATCCACCTTAATAGCTCACCTAAGCAATCATATTGGTAAAAAAAGAGAATATCAATACCTTTGTCTCATTTGCACAAAAACGTTTACATCTGTCAGGACTCTAAATTCTCACCTAAGGTTAGTTTATTTTTGTTGCGCAAAAACTTTTTAATGAACTTTTACATTTTAGGAGGCATGAAAAACGTAATAATTCACAGCATTACATGTGTAACACGTGTAATGCTATTTTTAGTACTGCGTCAAAGGCAAAAATGCACATGGATTTACATAAGGCAGATCCAATTAACAAACGCTTGAGTAAACTTAGTCAGTTGCAAGTTGTAATGGAACAGCCTATGGTGGAAACTGCTACAGGTAAAGGTATAATGTAATTGGATTTGGGATTAAGTACCAATAATGAAAATATTAATTACTTACAGGTTTATTACCAGTTGCAGCTCCTAAATCGCAAGATCAGTGTTCTCCAATAGACAGGGGTAAACTAAGGCCTCATAAGTGCCACTTTTGTAATGCATCATTTACTAAAAGTGTCCGTCTTAAACGGCACATGTTAATACATTCTGGAGAGAAGAAGTATAAGTGCAGTATTTGTACCAAGTACGTAATATTGACTTGATTACTTTGAAGAGATATTTATTTATATTGTATTTTAAACATTTCGCTGTAATGGTATTGTACCACAGTATTGCTTGGAAAGAACATTTTGCAAGGGGGCTCTCATGCAAATATTTTTGGGCAATGATTTACCCTTTTCTTGGGCTCATTGCATGCTGTCCATAATGTAGAATCAGATAGTAATGTCATTATGGTGACTGATAAAGCTTTCTATATGCTTTTGAATTAGTCTAAGAAAAGCGTGGGTCATTACATAACTCTTTTTTCTTTGAGTAAATGTGCCACTAAACATACTTCAAGGGTTATGTTGGCCCAAACTAATCATGTCCAGTCACATCACATCAGTAAATATGTTTCTGAGATCTCTAAATCTAAAGGTGATGGCAAAATGTTGAACCAGAGCGTAAACATAATGAGACAAAAGACGAAGGAAAAGAAACAAAAGAGTACAAAAGAAAATGTATGGAAACATCACCAAAAGATTAAAGTTCATTGGATTAAGATTAATTGGAGTTGTAAAAAACTTTTAAGCAGCAACTAATGTCGTGCACACTTTTGCTATCAGAAGGTTATTTAGTAATACTAGTAGTTTATTAACAATTGAGTTGTGAAAAATCTTTTAAAACTTTGACAGATTGCAATGTCTATTTTTTTATTTTAAACTGTCTAAATTTGACAATTTGGGAGCAAGGCTCGTTCACAATCAACTCCGACTGCTAGTCTGCGGCTGCTAGATTCACTCCGGTTTAGTTTCTTCATTTTTTGGTTTAGGTATAGATCAAATAATGCATTTGCAGTTCTATCAGCACAGCTGGATAAAGCTGGAACAATCAAATCAGCACAACCAAATCAAACCTACTTTATAATTTTTTGCTATTTATTTGCTAATTAATTGCCAAAATACCGATTTTATTGCCACTTATTTAAAAAAAAAAAACGTGGTTTTGCCAGCTTGATATCAAGTAGCACAACCATACGGTATTTCTAAACGAAACTGACGGAAACTACATTATATCTTTTTGCTATTAATTTGCTACCTAATTACCACAATACTGATACTATTACCACTTGTTTAAAAAAACCATGGTTGTGCCAGCTTGATATCAAGCCTATTCTATTTTATTATGCGTTAAAAATGGCGTTTCTAGTAAACACATCACGCAATCATATTGTGGATCATTTCCTTGCATCTAAAACAAAAATTTGTTATTAGTTGCTTAATTAAAATCTCCCACTTTTTTCACTAATATACCTAAATGTTCCCGTGAATACCTTATAAAAGCACCTTATATAGCACACAAGTAAATCACGGTAAAATACGATTTTGAAAAGTAAAACAAAACACGAAAGAATTCGTCTTCGGTAGTATTCGGATGGAGGTCACGACGATAAAATAACATATTATACGAATCTAGATCTTTCATTGATTTACGAAGCTGTGAAATCTCAGCCTCAGTTCTGCCTATAGGAAGACTATACGATCGATAACCAAGCCGCTGCGCTGGAACGAGCCAGCAAATGCATACAGATGCATGAATTGAAGCTTGAAATTTTGAGCCTCATCCATTCTGTTTATTGCGCTGCGTTGGGTATGCGCATACAAATACCTCGACAAATACATACACCTGCCTCACCCGGTGAGCCGCACCTGGTTGTGAAATGTCATGTTTTTCGGGCATTTTAAGAAAAAAATCTATTTGGTTTCACTATTTAATTTTCTAAGTTAGTGTCTAAAAAGTATATTTAGACAAAAAGAAAACTTTTAGAGGAATTTATGTTTATTATTAGGTGTATCAATCGGAAATGATCGGAGCTAAATTCATAAACAACTCTGATTAAGTCTTTATCGAATCTCATTCCAGCTCACTTTAAAACTTCAATCATTATTGAAAACCCTGCATTTTGTAAAAATTCTAAATATATGCTTTTTGCCAATCATTTTTAATTTAATTGTAATTATTAATCACAACTGCTTTACTTTCCAGATCATTCTACTTTTCATATGCCTTAAAAGAACATTTAAACTTCCACAGTAGCGAAAGAAACTTTACTTGCAAAATATGTGGGAAAGGTTTTGTCACAAATGCCATTTTAAAGCGGCATTTAACAATTCACACCTCGGCTAAACCATACGTTTGTCCATACTGTTCGAAAAGATTTAAGACTGCCATATTGTGCCGTAAACATATTAATATTCACAAAAGACATTTAAGCCTTCAGGTAGGTACAACTTTTTCTTAATTATTTTATTACAATTTAACATAAAATATTTCAGATTTATGCACTTAGTGAAACTGGAGAACTTGCAAACATCGAAAATTCAAATACAAGTCCCACGACTGTCTTGGACGATTCTCTATCTGACGATCCAGTATTTTCAACTGTTTTAGCAGATAGTCCGGCCAATTTAGGTTTATCTTTAGAAAATTTAGCAGATAGTACAGAAATAGCAACAGGAACTAGTTTAGATAAAAGTTTAGTTTCTTCAACTTTGAAGTCGAAAAGTGGCAATGATGCTCAAGAAATACAAGAGGACAGAAACAGTATGGTTTCGACAATTTTGTATACAGATGAAAGTGGAATTGTTGTTTCTGCTGATACAGAAAATGCTATTCAGGTAAGAACGCATACAATTGATGAGCCAGATGGATTAAATTTGAATGAAACTTTCTTTCCTGAACCTTAAGGGTGTTCATGCGCTACGCTAGAGTCGAATGAGTACTAACTATTCACGAAATGTATTCAGGACTTAAGAAAAATTTTTAAATATAATAATAATCTTACAATGATTTATGAATTTCTTTTATTTGTTCCAAATAGTTTTTGAACTGTGTGCAGCAAACAAATACTGCATGCAACCGACTTGCTTTCACTACTTTTAAGGTTGCATGTGGGTTCTCACTAGGATTCACTTGTGCTGTGCTGTTTTTTATTTTTCCTAGGACCACATACGAAAGTGAACAATAGCAAACGCGTATGTTAGGAACATAACACACGTGTGTGTTAGGAAAATATGGCACGCTAAGCAATATCTACAAATCCATGAATTTTGTTTACATTAAAATGATCACATTAATGTTTAATCCAATTTTGAGAAGCATTTTAACCTTTATGTATCCTTTTCTTATAAATATAACTTTAATTAATGATTAATTAGCTATTTTAGCTATCAAAAAGAAATATCTAACAGATTACACCTAACGTAACCTCACCATAATAAATGAAAATTATTGTAGCAAGTTTGCCAAGATTAAAATCAGCGATGCCAAATGGGAGAAAAATAAAAGTAATATCAAATAATCTAGTTAGGCAACCTCTTTCACATCTGGCATTATTAATATTCCTGGCATTATTGTTATATTTATTAAATATTATGAAGATATTATTAAATATAAATAAAAAATAAATTAGGTGCCTCTCAAATTATTATATTATAAATTGTAATAGTAATTCATTTAATTAATTTTGCTGCTAAACCCAAGGTTTAATCTTATACTGTTTAAATAAGTTATGAAGATATGATTTTTTAAAATTGAAATACCTATAATTTAGTAAAATAATCTATTAAATAAAATGTTAACAAACACCCATTCACTTTAACAATTGTCATAACAATACTTTTACATTTAACTTCTATTCAGTTCCAGAAAAATAAAATTAAGTTATCTTGATGTTTGATGAAATGTTTTGATAGAAATTTCATTATAATTATTCATATTGTAAAACTGAAATGTTAAAAAAATTAAACTTTATATTCTAAAAATGAATGGCTTAAGAAAATTAGCTTTAGGTGTGATTTTCTTTGTTAAACCTAACCATAAAAATTTTGCTTTAAAATCTACAAAAATTATATTCTTGAAAATTTAAAAAAAATCTAAATTTTTAAACATTTGAAATTTGGGGGGTCGTAGGAAAAATGTTGTACATTACACATTGGAAAGTGACTTTTCTGCACTCGTGTGATTTCCGCACTCGGCTTACGCCTCGGGCGTGCGAAAAGTTTCACTTTCCACACTAGTAATGTAATATACTATACTTACTTTTAGTAAAAGTAGCCATGTGTGATCTTAGCTTTAGACAATGCTGTCATATGAGTAATTGCATAGAAAAGCAAATTAAGAAATCAGTAAATCAGGCTGTTGGCACAGCTCTACTCTACAACATTAAAGATATGGTTCATCACTAGAATGACTAAATAGGTCAAGATTTACAGGACAGACTTGCAGGAGAATGATGATACTGACAAGTGACAGGTCAAATATAACGTAAGCATAAACAATGAAGCAAAAAATGTAATGGACTCTTATCATAACTTAATAGTTGCCATTTTTAACCATAGCAACCAGCTTCAGAGAGCAGTCATTCTGCTAAAATATCTTAACCACTTTCTTCAGGAGTTTTTCAGAGTTTACACACCTGTGAATCAGTACTTCTGTGTGGTTGTGTTCGGTTAGCTTACAGACTGTACCATAAATGAAAAATTAGAAATAATACAATATCAGAAATGTGTCTCGATTTTCTCCATGTGAACAATAAGCCAGCCTTACCTCGTTATTATTTTATTAAGTAAAGACGCTACTTTGTAGGAACGCAATATCCAACTAACTGTAGTATGTTTATCTCTGAGACTATTCAGTATTTTAAAATAGAGTTTTGAGAAATGTATTGTAGGTAGGTTTTCTGGCATTATCAAATTTGTTTTAATTTTTTTATGTTTTTAATACATGACATATGACATGTTTCCCTATTCTCTCAAGTATCAAGTATATTAGGTAATAGTATATTACATAACAAGAGTGGAAAGTGGCATTTTTCGTACGAGTGTGAACATTTACGAAGGAGGCGCCATGATCACAGGAGTAAGAAAGAGTAAGAAACCGGTCTAGGACATTTCGGCGCGACCGATTAGGCGCAGCCCTTTTGGCGCGAAGACGTTTCGGCGCGGAGACGTTTCGGCGCGAAGACGTTTCGATGCGAGGCCGTTTCGGCGCGATTATACATATTAAGTTACTATACTCGGGACACTGAATAGATATAGTTAACAAAAAATCAAGGCAGCACAGATTGTTCTGATTGGTTTTATGTGAAAGTTAAATTTAGTAAATTTAGTTAAATTATAATGAATTGTTAATTCATTATAAATGATGTCACTTCGAGAAATGTATGCTAGTATAAATAATAACCATACATTTTAAAAATTGAATTTTATTAATTTAATAAAAAAGCCGTTAAAAGTACGTGAGTGCGATGTGTTTAAACATATAGTATTTTTTACAATAAAACAAAGAATAAAACAAGGAAACATTAGCAACTGCAGTAAATAGTAAGTTTCTTCTTGGATTTTAAAGGTGGTATTATTTCTTGCTACTTCTCCTTTTACTTGGGTCCAAACTAATTCTGTATAAGATTAAGTTCCCAATGATATGATGGAAATCGTAAAATTTTACGACCAACTGCTGTAGCTAATTCGTCAATAGCATATTTCCTTTTCGCTGGTGCGTGTTGTTGTACCAGAGTTAATAATTCAGCTCTAACCATATCGTCTTCATATGGAATGAGTTCTTACTTAACCAAGCTTGAATTTCTGCCTATTTTTTGCTAAAAAGGAAGAATTTTCTCTATACTTTTCTGCTGTGATATGGGGTATTATCCATAATTATCACTGCTCCTTCCTCCAAAGCCGGCAATACTGCTTGGAACCACTTTTCAAAGACTTCGGCATTCATTTCTTCATGATAGTCGCCAGTCTTCTTAGGTTCATCATAGTAGCTCAATTCCTACAAAGCCTTCATCAGACCCAATGTGCAACACAATAAGACGTGTCCCTTCTTTTTTACAGTGTGACCCGCATTAACCCACGTTTCATCTAAATAATAGATTTTCTTGCTATCTTCTCGAAATTTCTTGATTTCGCGAAGATATCATCATCTCCATGAAATGATCTCATCCTTCTGTTTCAAAATGCTGTTTCTAGATCTTGCTGTAAAACTACAACAAGCTTTTCTTAGATACCGTAAAAAGCAATTTTTTTAATTACCTAAAGTTAATTTCTTTTAAAAGTTTTCTTAAAGTAGACCGATTAAAATTGGGAAGATCTTAATTTTCATTCAATTTCATTAAAACTTTGTCGAGAGTGGGAGGTTCATTTAAAAAAAAAGCTATGAACAAGTTTTCTGATGCCATTTTTGTATTCTTTGGAAACATTGTCCAAAATGGCTCTTGGT
Source organism: Agrypnus murinus (assembly GCA_929113105.1). Taxonomy (NCBI): domain Eukaryota; kingdom Metazoa; phylum Arthropoda; class Insecta; order Coleoptera; family Elateridae; genus Agrypnus; species Agrypnus murinus. Next base: position 118,654,852 of record OV816030.1, read on the forward strand.
CTATGATACGCCTTAGGAGCATCAAAATAATCATGGTGTTGCTTGTGCTCACGAAGTATATTGTAAACACTGGCCACACCAATTTCTACAATTATATTAAATAAGCAGTTAGATTGGAAGGTAAATTAAAACATTACCTCTCAATCTAGCAACGCTTTCCACTTTTTCGTATTTTCTCCACCGAGAATGCTGCTCTTCACACACTTTAAAAGCGTTCATGATTATCTGTTTCACCTCTACAGAAAAGTGCTTTTTTGGCCGTTTCTTTGGTGGTGACAGCTGAATATTATTGACGTTTTTATTATCCATTTTAATGAATAATTTTGCAGTAGGGAAAATTCTACAAATTAACGAACTCATTAACTTTTCAGATAATTATAACTTACTTATTAACAACCGTTGGTGTATTGAATAGTGAGTCTTAATAAAGACTTGTAGTTGTAATGTAATATGTAACACAGTTGGAAAAACTGACGGAACTCTCAAAACAACTGACGTAAACGCATGCGTATAAGCAGGCGTTTACCGCTTGTATTTATATGTGTAAATGGGACTTATATCGAGTACCGTCCCATTTATTTCTACCAATGGCTATTCAAGTTTCAAGTTGCATCTGAATGTCTCTGGTTTTTCATTACTATATCTGTTGGGTAAACGCGGTTTAGAAAACTAGCCTGTGCATCAGAATACAACACTACAATTTGGAATATTTTATCTTGTAAACAAAAATTTTAATACGACTAAAAACATTGGAAGGTTAATTAATATTAGTTAGAAAAAACGCGAAAATAATACTTACATTCACACAGGTGTTTACTAGAAAATCTTCAAGAATACGTAGTTATTACTATTAAAATGCTGAAATATTTCTCTGTAAATCAGTAATCCCTTCCCACAAGGCATAATTGTTTATTTGTTTGGATGCCTCTTATAAGTTGGAGATGATTTAATTGTTCAAATTTCCAAAGATGTCTGTTTGTGTGATCAAATCATGTATCTGTCAAATTACGACCAGGCAATAAAATCCTTAATAAAATCTTCGTAAATTTTTGTTTTAGTAGTTGTTCTGTATTTTTCTTAGAATACAAAACTGTAGAAAGAAACATAATCATCTACCATATACGACTGGGATGGGGTCTCAATATGGCGGAGTAAGTGTTTCCGATTTTCTAATGCGTTATTTTCATTGGCGGTTATCATTGTCCCGAAATGCGCGCATAAACTACATAACCTCAATTTTAAAACATAGTATTTTGAAATTAATCTTAGAATATAAAGTTTATATTTAATATTTTAAACAAACTAATACTTACTTATGAAATGTAATTACCTTCTTCGTATTTGTCGGAGTTTAAGAGAAAAGCAGATTTAGATGGTGTCTAATGGCGGCCAGTGTGGCCAAACTCATTGCGCCGGGTAGTTAGGCTCCTTCCTACAATTTTATATTCTAAGGTATTTGAGTTAATGAAAACAAGATTATAATTTTCAGAAAAACATTGAAACAATTCTTGCCTTAAACAATTTTTAACTCTATATCTTCCCATATCATAAACCGGGTTCATACATAAATTAAAAATTACTCTTTCGTCTGGACAAAATAAATCTTATAAAATTTAAAAAGTTACAGTTTCTTCTGAGGGTGTATGATAAAGCAACGTCAAATTTAGGATTGGGTATTTCGTGCCAAAATGTCCTTGCGCCGAATCGTCTTCGCGCCGAATCGTCTTCACGCCGAATCGTTTTCGCGCCGAATCGTCTTCGCTCTGAACCGTCCCGCGCCCAAACGTACCTGCGCCGCATCGGTCGCGCCGAATCGGCCACGCCGAAACGTCCCTTTCCGGTAAGAAACACACTATTCACCGAGTTATGTACACTATTTTTCCTACGACCAGAAAAATACACTTTTTTTTCAAAAAAAATATTTTAATGCTAACAAAAAACAATTTATATTTTATTTAGTAATTTTATTTTTATCATTATTTTCAGCACCAATAAAATTTATAACTATATGATTATTGTAACAATTTCTGAAATTAATTGGAGTTTATGAAATGCTTGAAAGCATGTGTGTTAGTGCGTCTTGAATATTGTCAATATTATTGGTTATTGTTTTATCTGTAAGGGTTATTATAACAATTAGTTAAATTACTTGGAATTTGAGTTGTGAGAAGGTGTTCATAAAAATGAGTTTTCAATATTTTATCCATTTTACCCATTTTAAACATTTTAAACCAAAGAAAACTTTACAGCTACTAACAATAATAAATTAACCTTTATACTTGTTTTGTAAACTCTTCGATAGAAAAAATGCTGGTTCTTGTTTTATACTATTTTAATGACAACTTTTATTTTATTTTTTACATTGCATAGAAACGAGAATATACTCTCGCCTTCTTTAGGAATTATACCTTAAAAAATACGTCACAATACTTATGGCGTCTTTAAACAAAAGACTATCATCAGCATATTGAACTAGTATTCAAAGCCGTCTCTGATTATTGATCTGTTTAAAATATTTTTAGAAATTAAAATTATACTCTTAATTATTAAAACTTTTTAACAATAAATCTAAAAAACATTAATTAAAACTTACATTAGTAATTTAAATTAAAATATATTGTGGGAAATGGAAAAAAAGATTAAAATTTTTATTTTGTAGTGAAAAGTTGTTTTGGTATAATGACAGTTGGTGCAGTGCAAATATGTTCTCAAATATGCCAATCAGTAGTTTTTCATGAAATAAATACAGCTAGAATTAATTAATTATTGTGTTAGTATATGATTAAAGTAACAAAAAAGTCAAGAAATGCAAGCAGGTTCTTATTATTTATATTATTTGCTATTTATTGCTTAGATTTCGACTGTGAGATTTGCGAAAAAAAATCGCACAGGCGAAAGTAAAACACACTAGTGTGTAATGTTCGGTTTTCTAGGCAACTTGATTGTTCGATAACAGCAACTTTCTGATATGGTCGTCGGAAATAGTATAGTAAAGAACGAGTTTCATAAGGCAAGATTAACTAATAATGACTTATGAAACGAGTTTTTTTATGCTATTTTTTCTATTTTGCATCTTTTATTCCCTTTTTAAATAAAAAATCGCAAATTCGAAATTTAGAGATTTTTGTAGTAGTTGACAACACTGATGTGACATTTGAAAATTCATTGATTGACACTGAAAATTGAAGTTTTTGTCAATTTTCTGTTTTTTTTCAATTATTCTTTCAATGCTACCAACTTTGGAAAAGTTGGGCTATTAAAGCACTCAAATGAGCTATTAACGCACTGTTTTGGGTGCTTTAACAGCTTTATTATAGACGCAAAATAGAAAAATAATATTTTAAGAAGCTTGGATAGAATTCCTTGTTTTGCAATTTCCCTGATTAATTGTTCTATATACGGACCCTTCTGAATCCAGGTAAACCAATGGTACTGAGTTGTAGAGGATAACTCAGAGAACAATAATCAGAACAAAATCGCGCCGATCGACGGTAATTAATAAGAAAAACAATGTTAAAATTGCTGTTTTGAGGTTAGAATGTTATAATGTTAGGTTACAGTTAGTAAAAAAGTTGGCTGTATTTACGTTTAAATGGTGTTTGTGTCATATGACAAGAAGATTTTATAATTTTTACCTGTTTTTATGACGTATTTCCAACGAAAACCAGTAGTGCTTGGTATTTCCGTATGTATGCATGTACGATAGGGGTCAGTATATCGAATGATTACCTTTCCCTGTCACAGACTTTTAAAGGTTTCGTTGAACTTACTACATGGTGCTTGCTATAAAATTATAAAAAAATGACTAAAGTATCTAACTTTTAGGTTAGAATGTGACATTGAACATAACCTAAAAATAAGTTTTCATCATTTTGTTTGATTTATTGCATGGGCAGGTCATAACCAAGCTACTAAGGCTGATAGCATGACTTTCGTCTACCATTATTGTATGTAGAGTACTATGCACTGCGTAAATAAACAAACTGTCAAAATTAACCTCTACGATTGACATTTACAGTAAATTAAAAAAATATGAAGAAGTAGCGATCCAACCTTCGTAACATGGTCACGGCTTTCTCTAATCCTTATTTTATTTAATTGCATGGTATTTAATAAACCTTAACAAAAACAAAATGTCTGGAGTATGCATACTTCTGAAACTTTTCAATATTTTTGAACATGGTTTTATTGGATTGGGCTTTCTCTACTTTGTTTATTTTTTTACATTTCTTTCTCTTTCAGGATAAAGAAGATAATTTACCTAATCCACTTAACCAGCAACTATATCAAACACCATCTTCACAGAATTTCATAGATAAAAATATAAACTTAACATTAATGTCAGATCCTGCAGCTTTGAATGATTTAGGGAGCGTCGAGGATCCAATTGGTTTTTCACAAGAAAATCTATCAGATGAAAATGGATGTCCTACACTTTTCATAAATTTTGACGATTTACAAGCTTTTACTTCTGCAAATTTCTATAATGCTTGTTTTGCGCAGTTAAAGGTAATTAATTTAACTTTAGATTTATTAATTAATTTAAAAAAAATTGTTTTTAGCAGAACAACGATCCCTTGTTGATGAGCGGACTAAGCGAATTACAAGATCCAAACGTTTTACTTTCAACAGATCCATCATTGAATTCGATCACTGATTTTCAACTAGATTTGCAGGCTTTCGAAATGCTTATGCCGTTTACACTTAGTACTAATTTAACTGTAAATAATTTAGCACTTTCAACTAATTCTTTAAGTGGCCTTAGTGCATCATTCCCTAACATAATATTATCGAATATTGAAGAAAATAATGATTTAAATCAGCCAACACCAATACTTCCAAGCATCAGTGAGATAACTAATTGTAAGAAATCTTCGGAAGCAAACTTAAACACATTTAATAGTATTGCTGGTAAAGCATGTGATGGAATACAAAATTTAGATATTACACAAAATAATGTAATCGGCGGATTAACCGATGACTCAATAGTAGGGATAACTCAAGAAGGTGCAATTTTATCAAATTTGTTGTATAATACAAATCAATTGGATGCTATTTCGAATGGATCCACAGAAGTCGATACAAAATCTGGTATCATTAATAATATCATTAGTAACAATTATACAGAACCAACAGAAACTTCGACAATAAATGGATCGCCGCCGAATGTTTTTCAAGAACTTGATTTAGCATGTACCACTTGTAAAAAAGGTTTTAATTCATTGAAAGAGATGAAGGATCATGATTGTCCTAAAATTAGTAAAGAAAAAGTTCAAAATGATAAAATAAACCAAACAAATAATAATGTACAAGTGGGTTCTGCAAAAAATAACCAAATGAATAGTAACGGTGGTGGAACTTCTTTATTGAAATCCAAACAAGTAAATTTTGTAAGATTTATTCAATTATTTCTCAAGCAGAGGTTTTCAACTTTTTTTATTTTCAGAAACAAGTTGATATCCAAGTCGGTGGCAGTAGTAGTAGTAATAATAATAATAATAAACCAGAAGAAAAGAAATATAAATGTATACATTGTGATAAAATCTTAGCTACAAAAAATGCTTTGGCTCGCCATATATCAATTCACAAAGAGAAGAAACCTGTTGCAGATAATTCGTGTTCTTACTGTGGCAAATTTTTTAAGAAGCGTTCTGATTTGGTAGAATAATTTTTTTAATAAGGAGAATTTCAATGCTCTGATTCTGACTCAAACCGAGTATTTATTATTTAATGTTTTGTTTTTTTATCAATTTCATTATAGAGTTTACGTCTTAGACTGATTGCAGTAAGATAGCAAGTAAACTACAGAGAGACACATTTTCTGTTAATAATATGATATGTCCAGTTTTACACTGAAAAGTTCTACTTTTTGAGGTTGAGAATGGTCCTTATAGGTATATATAAGTCTGATATATAATTGAAGGGTTGGCCGTAACAACGTTTTATGTAACAAAATCATTTGCAGAGCAACACGAACTTTCAACAGACTACAACGTTGTTACACGGCATACTGCAAATTCACACTTTCAAAACTAGCATTCCAGGAATCTGTTTAAGACTATTTTATATCTCTATGACACCAACGCCTTCCAATAGGGATATACTAATGTTGTTCCTATGGAAATACCGCATTTTAGTAAAATGTTACATAAAACGTTGTTACGGCCGACACTTCAATTGTCCAGCTTTTTGTCCATGTCAAATGAATTGTAAAAATGTTGCACAGAAATGAGGTTTCATATGGGATAAAGGTCAGAAAGGTCAATCAGAAATTTTCTAAAATACATGTATCGTAGGGCGTCCATTATTTTCCAAAGTTTGTTTTTCAGGGAGTACTCGTCTGATATCGAAAATGTTGGAAAATAATAAGTTTGTTTCTGAGAAAAGATTTTTATGTTGCAATTTAGCTTGCCTCTAGTAACTTGATTTTTTCCATGTTATTTAAATGGTGTTTTCACGTTTTATTGTATTGTAAAGCAAAATATGTTGCTGTATCAACAGTTTACATTTTTTATGTGTATTTATTTATAACTAAAAAGATATGCCTTTTTGCATTGTAGACTTTTAAGAACTTATCGTCGCATGTTTGAGATACGCCTAAAGTAAAAAAAGTTACTGTAGAATACATATCTATTTATTAAATAAACAAAATATTAAATAATATTAAAAAAACTATTAGTCATGTTCTAATAAACGATAGAATTGAATGTGTTCTGACAATTAAATACAAGGTTTTATTCCAGAGCAAAATGCTTGTAAATCCTTGTATTTTTTTTGAGAAATTGTAACGGGAGCATTATTTAGTTTGCAAATTTCTTGCTTCAGATATTGGGTTGTTTCTCTTAAGGGTAACAGTTCGATAATTTTCCTCTGCATGGCTTACTTTAAAAAATATCTGTTCTGGATTTGATTTCTTTACTCGAAATTCTGTCATTTCGGTCCAATTTATAAATTTTCCATCATCGTCTTTTCTAATTTATTGAAAGTATTCTTAAATCTTGAGCGAGTTATTTGAAATTAAAGAAATCTGAATACTGCATGTACATTACTTTGTAGGGCTGTTTCCTTCTCGCTAAATTAAATACTGGTAAAAGCTCTGTGGGAATAAAAATTTCTCCAGCTTTTTTAGGTGCATACGAAATTGAGGAATGAGCAGAATCTCCTTCATTCTGTCCATGGAAAGGGGCAAAAAATCGTAAAGATCGTAAGGTAAGCAGAATAATGAATACAATATAACAATGAAGAAGCAACAATAGAACTTTTATTTTGCCCACTGCATCCATCTGCAGATAAGCAAGATGTAGAAATTATTTTTTCTAAGTTGTAATTTTTTTATGAATGGTACAGTGCGGTAGAAATCTTGGAAGATCCACGCCGACTGGAGCATTCGTGCCAAACAAAACAAAAACAGTTTTTATAACAATATCGTAAACCCGTCAAATTATATACAGAAAACCTATTTTCATAAAATACCCGACTGTCATTACAAATAAGTAAATAAATCACTTGCTGTAAATCAAATGAAGCACAAAATACAGATGCATCATTTTGCCCAGTTTTTTTGCACGAAGGCGTTATTTCTCGAATTTTCTCTTTCTCACTAATATGTTTATGAAAAGTAGATTGCAACTGTTTCTTCTTTTCTTCTGGGCCCGCATGGAATGTCCAGCATAAACTGCATTGATCTTTTTTTGGGCGATGAAAAGAAAGATTAATTTCTTTAAAAACGTTTCTATATGTTGAAAAACTTGCGCTATCTGAAGATCCTTGTAATTCATTCAAATGCATAGAATACATTTTAGAGAGCGATAATTCTGAATGTAAATATTCTCTCGGAGATTTCTTACGGCGATAATGAGATTCCATCTTTGGATATCTCATAATATGCTGTTTTATACTGTTTCTGATTCTCTTGTCTCTCTCATTAAGGATCTTTGGTCGACCTCTTCTCTTATCTTTTTCAATAATTCCAGTTTCCAGCTTTTTTCTGTAAGCAGGTACGCATGATCTTCTCTGTTATAGCAAGGGTGTTTAGAAATAGAGTTCTGTATATTTTTTTGTATTTCCGTGAATAGGTAGGTAATATATATATATATATTTGTTTTCTTTCTATGTGAATTATTCTTTGTTGTCCGTTGCTTAGGGGAAATTTGAGAAACATGGCGAGCTACATATTCTCTTTGTAGTTGAAGGCTCCCTAGGCTATTAAAATCTTCAAATATTAGTGTTCTACACACTAATTTGTTACTAAGTTTGTTACACACTTCTACATTGCATGTTCTTCCCAAAGTCTTCTCTGGCTTTCTCTTGTTTGAGAAAGGTGAAACGTACTTTTTACCCAACCTTCTCTGATCTTTGTCAAATTTTTGCTTATTATTTTTTGCCAAAATGTGAGTTATCCCTTTTCGTTTTGTAGGGGACGATATCATCATTTCGTTCAAACATTTCAATTTTTAAGCAAAAAGTTGAATACCAACTTGAAAAATGTTAATTGTAATAATAAAATTTATTTGTTACTGTAAAATAGGAAAAAATGTATTTTTCTATAAACGGGCTATAATTAAGTGATCCACATAATGAAATACTACTTAAATAACACATGATGACATAGCAAAAACATTAGTAGCAATTATGATATGGTGGAGAAAAAAATCAATAGGGTAAATTAAGGAGAGACGCCACGGCGGGAGAGACGCTGTAGTTGTCATATCTTCACAACTAAAAAAGAGATATATATATAGTTCTACCGCATTTCAATAGTATTATTTGTATCTATGAAATCCAGTTAGTACACACTTCATTGTTGCTGCACATAACATGTCCATAGAAATTTAAAACAAAAATTCAACGAAAAATCACATTAAGATTTTACGCGTGTGATACATATTTGATGACTGCAATTGTAATAAGGTAGATTAAAGTAAAGTAAGTACGCAATTTATTTTTTTATGGGCAACTCTCCCACGAAATCAGGAATGATATGAAGAATGTTTTGAGCCTGCTAATTGGAGACTCACAAGTGCTGCTGAAAATTCATGTGTAGAGCGTTGGAAAAAATTATTTTGTTAACAAGAAAACCGATTGGATAAAGTGCTCTTGCTGTAAAAAATGGCTTAAGGAGAAAATATAAGAAAGAAAAATATAAAAACAAAGAAGTAGTGCACACGGCATCTCACCTCATAAGTGTGGCATCTCTCCTACAAGATGTGGGATAGACGCCACTTTACTAATCTTTAATCTTTCCATATAATTGTTGATTTTGCTTAAGAAAACTTTATAATTGTTTTTATTTATTGTTAAAAATAAATATCTTTAATAAGTGCAAAAACCTTTTTATTGGTAGCCCTCAAGCAAAATGGGTGGCGTTTCTCCTGAATTTACCCTACAATAAAACGTGAAAATTCGATTTAAATAATATTAGAAAAATCAAGTTACTAGAGGTACGATAAAATGCAACTTAAAACTTTTTTCCAGCGACAAACATATTATTTTCCAACATTTTCGATATCAGACGAGTAGCCCCGGAAAACAAAGTTTGGGAAAAATCGGAGTCTCTAATGGCCTTACTTTCTGGAACTCCATAACCATGAAATAAACAAAAGATTAATAAAAAGTTTTACAATATTAATTAAAATATAACCTGACAATTCTTTCGAAAGCTAAGCTGTCATTATCAAAGATAATATGAATATAAACAAACACGTCGCTATACTTAACGACTGAAAAATGTTATTAAGTCACTGACCCAACTTTAGAATGTCAAGTGGTCCCACAGAATCGGTTAAATTTTGAACGGTTGTAAAATTAAAAGTTTGAGAACCACTGCACTGTTCAATGCACAGTTCAATAAATTTTAAAAATATTATTTCAGCACTTTTCACCTTTTCTGTCAGGGGTAGAGCATTGGTATTCATTGGCAAATGTTACATTGTCATGAATCAATTATAAAAATATAACATTTTAGGAAAGACATATAAGGACACACACTGGAGAAAAACCGTTTGGCTGTGATAAATGTGGGAAATGCTTTTCGCTGAAATCTACTTTAGAATCTCATTATCGAACCCATAATCCTGGTGGTAATAAAGATTTCAGTTGTGCCGTTTGCAGTTCTTATTTCAGTTCAAAATCAAGTCTTAGAGTTCATACGCTGATGCATACTGGTAAAGTTAAAAAAAAGAGTAATATTTAGCGATTTTTGTAGTGTTATTTAATTGTTTCATTTTGTAAGGTGTGAAACCATACCAGTGCTCGATGTGCCCAGAGAAATTTCGTACTTCAGGTCATAGAAAATCTCACATGGCTAATCATTTAAAGAAGATTGGCGCAAAGAAACATCCGCCAAATAAAAATGTGAAAGTTAATAATCTGCTAGCTTCTGTAATAATGGATTCGCAAGGGGAGCAGAATAATTTACAGACTGAATCATCATTAGTAACAACTGATAATATGGTAATATATTTATTTATTGTGTTTTATAATAAATGTTATAGCATGCTTTTAAATTGTTGAAAACTTGACACATGTTAGAATGCTGGAACTGAAGACGTTGAATCTTAAAAAGACTCAAAAATATTAAATCTCTAAACTGCAAATACCGGGTTGGCGATAGTGTGTGGAAATCCGATATCTCCTAAACGGTAACAGCTAGAAAAATCGTTCTAATACGGATGTAAACAGTGGATAGAGGCGCATCTAGAGAAATTATTTTCAAATATACAGGGTGTTGCAGAAAAGTGTAGCACGCTTAAGGTAATTTTTTTTAAATAGAATGCCCCAAATATTTTTGCATATTTAACACCTCTCTTGGCAGGTTTATTCATATCTAAAATTCTAGCGCCATTTAATGACTGGTTTAGATGTTATAAATTTTTTTTCAAAAAAACGTTGAGTTTTACTAGAAATAAAACTTCATGGGTTTCAGTCTTTATACTATTTACTTATCTAATTCACCACTTCATCGACGTTTCGACAATAGTTCATTGTCTTTTTCAAGATCTAAAAACAATTTTTGATACATTATATATATGTTAAAACGTTAATTAAAGTTACACAAATGACACTTAATGTTATCATAGGTTAAAATTTGTTTTTAAATAATTATAAACATTTGTTAAATTAATATTCTTAGATACGATTGTTATAAGACAAGAAGATGAAAACCTAATAACGGATTGGTATGTTAAAAAACCAATAGTGGGAGAATATTAAGTTATTTATCAGCACACCCAATGCATCAAAAAATAAACACAGCACTGGCCTTAAAAAACAGAGTTTTAAAACTTAGCCACGAAAAGTTCCACAAAGAAAACTTGAAAAAAATTAAAAACATCCTAATAAATAACTTATATCCGCCTAGCTTAACAAATAAATTGTTACAAAAAAAGAAGATCAGGTCAATGAAATAAATGAGTCAAATAAACAAAGTAACAATGTTTACTTTAGACTCACATACATCAAAGTCTATCAGAAAAACTGAAAAAAGTTTTTTTAAAAAATAACATATCTATTGCATTTAAAACTAACAAATTATTTAGTAAACTTAAATGTAAAATTCCAATTGATATGGAATCTAATGTAATTTACTGTATCCCATGTGGAGACTGTAAGGACAAAAAAATGTATTACATAGGACAAACAAAAAGATACTGTAAGGATAGAATAAAAGAACATAAATCAAGCGTTATGAAAAAACACTATAAGTAATATAAAAACATCCTTAGTCAATCATACATATAAATATAACCATAATTTTGATTTCGATAATGTAAAAATTTTGAAACAAGAAAGCAACTTAACAAGTAGACTAATACTAGAAATGCTCCACACACAAAAAAACAAAAACGATTCTGTAAATTATCAATCTGATATCCAAAATCTAAGTGCTATATATTTTAATTTAATTAACCCATAAAGGCTCTCATCAAACTTATTGTTGTTATCCGATAGTTCATTAATTTATAAGTAATAATTATAACATTCAACTTATTACATATAAGGTGTATATTTAAGATGAAACATACTGTACATTGCGAGATGTCACTACACATCGTTTTGACATCTCCAATCCCAGGAAAAAAGAATGTCGTTTCCTTAAGAACCTGCTTCCTGTACACCACGTTGTTGGTGTTGTGTTCTATTAATTCTATTAAAATTAAATAAAGGGCCGGCGGTGGACGAGTGGTGTCAGTGCATCACTCGTGTCCAAGGGTCGTGGGTTTGAATTCCACTTGGGGCGATGGGATTTTTCTAATTGGAAAATTCCACCACCTCAACTATGGGTGTGTGTATTCGTGTTGCATGTTAGATGGGGGACAGATGACTTTAACTGTTGGTTCCCCCGTAGTGTAGGTGTGAAATAAAAAAAAAATTAAATAAATCACATTAGATATAATTGTTGCTCAATATTATTAAACATATATTAAAAAATCATCATAAGTAAGTATTAATTTAACAAATGTTTATAATTATTTAAAAACAAATTTTAACCTATGATAACATTAAGTGTCATTTGTGTAACTTTAATTAACGTTTTAACATACACCGTGTTCGTTGTAACATTTGCTATAGGAAATCTGAAATATGCCAAATAGTTCGTTCTCGAATAAAAGTCGGTGAAATTAATAGTTGCAATCGATAGATGAGATATTCTAACGTACTGTCCAAAAATATTACCCTTAATAACAATCCCAATTCTTCAAAAATTATAAATTCATGAATTATTTGCAAAACATTAATTTAAAAGCCGAAACCTGAAAAACTAACGCGACGCCTCTGTGGTTCAATGGCAACCGTGGCTTGCTAAACCGCAAATAAATATGCAAAAATATTTGGGGCATTCTATTTAAAAAAAAATTACCTTAAGCGTGCTACACTTTTCTGCAACACCCTGTATATTTGAAAATAATTTCTTTAGATGCGCCTCTATCCACTGTTTACATCCGTATTAGAACGATTTTTCTAGCTGCTACCGTTTAGGAGCTATCTGACTTCTCCACACTATTGCCCCACCCGGTATATCAACAATCTATTAATTACACTGTCCAACAAATTTTTTTTTGTTTCCTGGTTCTGGTTAATCGTTTCTGGTTCGCTATCAGATACTAAAAGCCAAATAACTCGAAAAAGTTAGTTCGTTTATGGATTATATGGCGAATCTTAGCGAATTTTAGAGAATAGTATCCAGTATTGAACATATTGTGTGTCAAAGAATATGACAAGGTAGGAAAGGTGTATATTTTAAGAAGTTTATACTTTTATTTATATCAGGATTAGGATACCGTCTCTTCTATAAATTTAATTCTCAATATAATTATTTTTGTTTTCAGCAACCTTCGGTTACAGGAACTAAAGATAGTTCTCAAACAATTATACAGGAAGCAGATAAAGATGCTTTATCATTAAATCAAACCATTCAAGTAGATTCGCTATTCTTACAACAGTTGCAATTAAATAGTGTATTACTTCAAGATAACAATGAAGACTTATCTTTTGTACAAATAGATATGAATAACGATATTCAAATAGCAAGTATGAAATTGCTTCTAAACAACACCAATGATATTAACAATTTTGATGAGACTCTCTATGAAGAAATGGCCTTGGAAAAAGATAAACCACAAAGTTCTTTATATTTTACCAAAAAACCTATGCCTGTTACCAAAGACTTTGAATGTGATGTTTGTCACAAGAAATATAGTTCAAAATCGGTTCTTACAAAACATAAAAGAATTCATAATGCCAACAAGCAGTTTAAATGTTCAAAATGTACATATACATTTAATTGTGAAGATGAATTGAATAATCACGTAAAATTACATGTTGGTTATCGGCCATTTTGTTGTCAATTATGTACTAACACGTTTGGCGAGGAGAAGAATCTAAAAACTCATATGAAGAGGTAGGTTATGCAAGATTTAGAAAAATGTGTTATACTTGGTTAATTATAATTATTATTTTAGAATCCATGACATTGTCCTCCAGAATTAAATAATGCTTCAAAGAGAAACGATTAAAAGTGGTGCTTTAAATGTACATACTTCAATTTTATTTATTATTTTAGTAACTAAACCATACCAATAACCTAAATTAGTTTTTTTTTTTAATTTAAAGTAAGCTGAATAAAGTAAATTTGTAAACTGTATTGTGTTTGGGGTTTTTTGTTTATAAGTTTAAGACCTGTAGAACCTTAAAAAATTAGGAAAGCCAGTCGCCACTATCACTGAAAATAGGCATTCTGTACTAGAGAGTAAAAATTCTGAAATTTGGCCTTTGATCTCAATTAGTATCCTTGGGGTAGGTCATCAAACTAACCCTGTAGTAATTCTTGTCACCTTAATAACGCTTAAATTTATGTGTCAGACTTGAATAAGCTTGATTTTGACCAATGACCTCAAAGGTCACTAGAAGATCAAAGCTAACAATGATCTTGAATGTTCAATTATATTATATGTATATACCCATTCGCCAGTTTCCATCCCTTTGTCACAGTCTTTGAACTTAATCAGCATGGCCGACAGACAGACAAAGGATACTTGGTAATAGGTTCATTATGCTACTATAGAACACCTAAAAATCTAAGAATAATTAATCACCAAAAGGTAAGTCCTAAATATGAAATATATCTACAAGTCTGCCATGGAAGCAATCAGAAAAGGAAAAATCAACTTCGAGGCTTAAACTCGAGTGGGAACTTTACATTTATGACTACCATGAGTGAGGAAAGAATTAAAATCTGAAATAGGCTGTATCTCTTTGGCAAGGTCATAGGTCTAAAAGTAACTAAGTTGTATTTTTTGCTTGGCGAAGACAAAAGGAAGCTTTTTTAAATGAGCCATTGAATTCTTAGTAAGAAAAGTTTTGATTCCAAAAATTATTTTCCCATAAGAAAAGTTGAATATTGCTCAAATATTATTTTAGCTGTAAAAGATCATGTTACTTCAGATTATCTACTATACGAAGTCTTGAAAGTCAAATATCAAACAATTTGATTTTTTTTAAATATAGATATATCTATATATATAAAAGGGAAAGATTGTCTGTCTGTCTGTATATATGTATGTATGTATGTATGCGATTTTCTCCGCAACCACTGGACCGATTTGGATGAAATTGGTATCATTGGACCAAATTGGACTCTGATCGGCAATCGTGGTCCGAAATAACAGCGAAAAACCCATATATGGAAGTTAAAAATGGGTACTGAGATTGATGTGACAAGAAAATATATATAGATATGTTGTCAATTGTCAAATTTGGTAATTTTTGAAATTTTTGAAAAGCGCAGCAAAGCGCGCCGGGTATTTGCTATAATATATAAAGTGTCCTACTATTTGGAGTATAGTAAGGTATTTAGTTTTTGGGTGTTAATTTTTTTTACAAATAGGTCTTATATTTGGAACTATTTTCTATGGTTTTAATTTTCTATAAGTAGGTACTATTGATTTCATAATGATCTAGGACAGACAGTGGCGGGGCAAGGCGTGGGCGATGTGGGCCACCGCCCACGGCCTTGAGCCCCAAGGGGGCCTTTATGATATAACAAATACTATTGATTCTGAAACTCGGACTTCACCCACAATTTTTGAAATGTATCTACATTGACCAACACGATTACTTTGCCAAACTCCCGTATAGACCCACAACGCGCAAAATGGGACCACAACGGCAAAAATCCGTTCGTTAATAATTGGTTAATGCACACATACGTAAAGTGTTGAATAATAGTACCGAAGTTGTGCGACCACCGTTTAACCTGATTAGTTATTTGTATATCAAGCTGCAAAATGTCTTTTTAACGTACCGAGAGAATTATTGCCGTCGAAGCCGCTTGCGTCCGAGGCAGGACAATCTCAATGACGCTAAAGAGTTTCGCGAGTAAGGTATACACAATAGTTTTTGTAAAAGCATAAAAAATATATGTAATTACAAATTCCATTATGTTAAAAACCCAACAGTTTAATTCATTGCAAATAGAAAGGCGGCTTTCATTTTACAGCATTTCTATGGAAAGACAAATAAAACAATTTGTAAAAAATCGTAAAAGTAGGTGGAGATACTGGCACTAAGTTACTTCGCGGCCGTTACTTTTTGTAAGCGAAATCCAATTTCGCGGCCTGTATTGCGTACGCGAAGTATTCACTTCGCGTACGGTTATACAAAATAGTTATTTGTTTACTATGGCCGCGAAATCTTTTTAACGTACCGAGTGAATAATTGTCGTCGAGACCTCTTGCTGCCGAGGCATAACAATCTCGAGAACGCTAAAGAATTTCGCGGACAAAGTATACAAACTTTTTTACTTCGCGGCTGTTACTAAGAGCAACGACCGCGAAATTGGATTTCGCGGCCTGTATTGCTTATGCGAAGTGTGCACTTTGCGTACGGTTGCACAAAACCGTAATTTTTAATTGACATAAATTATGTAATATACATGATATATTATCAATAAAAAATATTAATCTTTTCGTTTTGGCTTGTATAGTGTGCCTAAAATATCTGATGTTAAATTGCTAAATTGTGGTCGTACAACGTCGCTACTATTATTCAACACTATGTGTGTATTAACCTATTTTTAACTATCGGGTTTTCGGCGCTGTGGTTCTATTTTGGCCGTAGTGAGTCTAAACTAAACATGGGCAAAGTGGTCAAGCTGGGCATTGTGTCCCTCGTTTCCTCCCCCGGAGCAATTCTATGTCAAATCAACCAAAATAAGTATGGTCTTCAACCTTACCCTTTTAAATATTTATTAAACTTAGTATATTTGTAGCAGTCAGTGAAAGTAATACATTAATAGATTGTCAACGATTTTGTTGAATCGTTTACGAGTTACGGGCACTCAAAGGCGCGAAAAAAGCGTGATTTCTGAGTTGCGGAAGAATGTTGATTTGTCTATAATTTGAGTTACAGTTGAGCTATAGTAATGAAATAGGGCTGGTTTTACAGCTATTTTTATGGGCTTTAACTTGATATATAACATGATAGGAATGTAAAATTTTTATTGTTTAGAAAAAACAACTGAAATCTTTAACTTTTCAAATTTCAAAAAACTAATTTTAGAAATCTTCAAAAAATATATGTTCAAGAAGAACTATTTCTCTGCATATTCTGAAAGTTTGAATCTGGGATTCCAATGGGATCAGTAAATAAAGTATTTAAATGCAATACGAAATCACGGAAATTCTTGCGCTTTCAGAGAATTCACTGTTTTTAACTCAGATTTCAATTTTTTCTGAAAAGATTATTGCTGGCTTTGCACAAAAGAGTGCCTTTCACTAACTCCAGTTTTAAAAAAATGAATCGAAAAATCTTCAGATGATTTTGAAATAATTTCCATTGATATGTGTTCAACAGAAACCCATTGTTTAAACGTTACTGAGAGTTAATGTCATTGCTCTCCATCAACTCTCACAAATGTTGTTTAAGTAGTTCGGCCTCTAGACAGTATTTACATTTAACAAAATAACATGTTGGTAACGAAGAGCTACATCCACTGCTAGCAATACAGTATTTGTATGTTTTTATCGGAAGCTTATCGTTGATTGTAAGCTGTGATATTTTGCAATAAGTTAACATGAGTTGAAAATTCTGATGAATGTGCATACACAAACACTGGTCACTTATACTTAGGTCAGCAGAACAGTAAAAGTTTTGAACCAAGTCAGCAGTCTCTTGATCAAGAGTTTTGCCGGGTTTTAGATTAGGAGATGAAAAAATGCTTTAGACTACACTAATTCGAAACACTTTTCTAACCATGAAGTTTGAAATGTTAAAATTCATCTTGAAGTTTTTTTTACACTCCAACTTTTAGGTAATACAGTAAGAATCTGCATCTGATCACTTTGGGATGTAGTACTATTACACGTTTTTTTGGCTTTCTGAAATAACTTTTACTAGTTTTCTCCTGGGGTAGTTTGATTCTTGTGATGGTTTTCTCTTAATTGGTGTTTCATCAAATGATTGTAAATTAGTATTTAAACATTCAAGACATACATTGGCAACAATGGCCTCTTCATCATTGGCACTAGATGCCACTTCATTTCAGAACAACCTAGATTCCAACTGTGACAGTTGTTTTTCTACATTTGCCACATATTTTATGCACTATAGTGTTAGGAATGCTTTTTTTCTATCATCCATTGCAATCCTGAACACAAATTTCTTTTATGATTGTAATTTTTTTGAGAAGATTACAACATAGGGCTGAAATGTGAGGCATTATCTTTATGCTTTTATGAGTAGTTTGAATAATTGCACACTGTCTAGATATTCTGCAATTTAAATCTTATGGTTTGGACAGTATACTGTCACAAACGGAAATTACTTCGCATTAAATAATTCATATATTATTCCGTTAGTGCAAATGTTACGGCAAGGTTACGTTCCCGTCTGCAGCAACGCCACGACTTGGAGACATCTGCGCGGCCAGCTGCGAGGTCTTCGAAGAAGCGCTCTCGCTTCGCTTACAACTGCATTAGTTGGCATGCAACGTATCCGCCTACTTACTCCGTATATGCGAGGCAAACTACACGATTTGCAAGCAGGTGCACATTCCTTAAGAAGAATTTACCACACTTCCGCACAGCTGCAGATTCGTGCCAGGCACCAGCAGCTCGAATGCCAACTACCCACAAGCCTGCAACCAGGAAGCGTGAACTTCCTTAGTTTCATACTAGGAATTCAAACCCACTGATTCCCACTACGATGCTAATTTCTTCCGCGTTCAGCAGTATTTAACCAGCTTGCTTGAGCTCTTAAAGTCAGTCAGTGAGTTGGCTCCAACACTACATCTACAAGCAAGCTGGTGAGTACTCTTTAAATTATCTAATGCTTAGTGCCTAGTTATGAGTGGGCTGCGCTAAACGCCCACTCTCTGATTTGGTTATGGGGGTTGTGTCCAGGCTCCCACGCTTAATTGTAAATCACTAGGAGTTTAACTGCTACGCTTAGTTTGTAGACCTAGTGCTAGAACAGGGTTGGTTCCGACCACCTTCTTGATTGTATTAGTTTAGGAGGACATGTACATCCTCACGATGTATTCTCTTTATGTATGTGAACCTTTGTACTCTCTTATTGTTATTAGTATATAGTTGTTTTCTACGACTTGTGTTTAATTTCTCTCTACCTCTGACTACTTCCTCCAGTCACGAAAACCCCACGTGACAATACCATGGTCTAATAAATTATTTCACGAATATGTCTTACTTCTAGGCCTATTCACAAACGTGGTTACTTAAAACAAACTTAAAATCAGTGTAGATGTAACTCTGTGGCAGCAGACGTTTTCCCATAAACCAATAATAAGCCCTAATATTAACATCAAATTAATATGTGACATTTGATACAGCTGAGCCACACTACCTATTATGTTAATACCAGCAAAATACAGCTATGTTTTGCATAGTTAGCTAAAATAACATTAGCTTTTATTTACCCACCAATTTGTTCTCAATAAATCATCTCATAAATACAGTCAGCAATAATCCCATTATAAAACCATTGATGTATGTTAAGGTACTTTTTTTAGTTAATTTCAGATTATCTTAGCATTTAATTTAGCCAACATAAAATAGCATTTATTGGTTTAGGTACCTAACTGACCTCTTTCTGAAAGTTAAGATTTTCAACTTCACGTTACATTTTAATACATTTATTCATTGTTACATTTATTACTGATCCCATTGCAATCCCATCTTGAAACTTTTGTGCCAAGCCAGCAATAATCTTTTCAGAAAAAATGAGTTAAAGGAATGTGAATTCTCTGAAAGCGCAAGCATTTCACTGATTTCATATTACATTTAAATACTTTTTTTAATGATCCTATTGGAATCCCAGCTTCAAATTTTCAGAATATGCAGGGAAATACATAGTTCTTCTTAAAAATATATTTTTTTAAGATTTTTAAAATTACAGTTTTTTGAAATTTGGAAAGATCTCAGTTGTTTTTTTTAACAATAAAAATAGCTGTAAAACCAGACCTATTTCATAACTGTAGCTCAACTGTAACTCAAATTATAGACAAATCAACATTCTTCCGCAACTCAGAAATCACGCTTTTTTCGCGTGTTTGAGTGCCCGTAACTCAAAAAGTATGCAAAGTAAAAAAAATTAAAAACATATTTGCAATTGTGTTTACTCACGCTACTGATTATCACAATTTCAAACAAATCCAAGATGGTGAGGTTGGGGCATTGGTTGATTTGATATGGAATGGCTCCCCCCACATTTCAAAAATTAGGCGAAGAGGACTTTCCGTTGGGCAACAGGGTACTAAAAGACGGGTGGGCGAAGTGGTATGGACCCTTTATTGTATTACGAGTATATTATTATTTTATTCTGTAATATAATAATATAATCATATTCCCAAAATACTACTGATATACCGCATGAAACCGGATTAACATCGCCACTTCGTCATCGTTTAAGTTGTCGGGAGGGCTCGAGAAATTTTTTTGTTGCTTTTTTTAATCATAAGAGAGCGTGAATGAGCCTTTCAAACGCAGTTTTTCTTTACATAATATGCGCAATTCCGGTAAGGTGACCAGATTTTAATTTTAGTAATGCGGAACAAGAAAACATATTAACATAATAAACATATAAAAAAAGAAAGCAAAAAAAACATATTTCAAAAATAGAACATCTTAACGCAAAATTCTGCAAACATATGAAAAAAATACAATACTAAAAATGTAAACAAAATTATATTTCTTGATTGTATGTCGCATTTGAGTGAATTTTTTCTAAAGGGTTGGAGTCGTTAATTAAAATGTCATGAAATTTTCCACCTGAATTAGGTAGGTACTTACGTAAATTATATTTCACGCATAATATGGATTTCATAGTCCATACTAATCCGAAGAAATGTTCTGTTTCGGTCGTATTTTTACAGGAACTTTGCCATTGTGATACGAGAGTGCTAAAATCGCAAATTCAATGGAAATGTTTCTAAGGTTACAAACCCTATAATCACATCCAATGCAAACAGTGTGCCTTGTACATCAAACTCACAAATTTGACCTGGTGTATGCCTTTGCACCATCGACAGTAGTAATAAGATGTCCTTTTCCCCTAAGACGGTAATATTTAGAAATTGTTCTTCCTTTGGTAATGGATATTTTTGGAAATCATAAAACTGTTTGTTTGGTAATTGATTCCGCATCCCAAAGCAATTATATAACTTTATCATGCGTTAGGTTTAGGGTACAGACTAGTAGCAATAATGTTTTCAAGGCTGTGCACATTGAACTTGCGACAGACCTTAGTACTGATGCTTTCATAAACGCATTCAAGCGTTTCAATTTTCACCGCAGTCCGTGTAAGTTTTTATATTCCAACCAAGGAACAAATTTTGTAAGTGCTTAGGTAGGGTTGGCAACTTTTGAAAGTAGGAAGTAAGGACAGTCAAGAATTTCCAGAAATATTTTTTATTATATTCATTTACAATAATAAAGATTTTCCACTCGTATTTAAATGAAAACGAAAGGTCAATGTAGTAAACCGGCCAATGTCTTTAAGGGCTCTCTTGAATGCTCGCCAAGCGGTTCTCTCCACATATGCACGAATTTACCTCTAGTATAAATTCAAGGGATAGTTATAGAAACCAAGTTTTTCCAAATTATTGTTACATGGAGTTTTATTAGTTATTGTAAATAACATTATCAAAATAATTTATAAGCCGCTACTCAGCATTACAGATTTTCGAAAATCTGAATTAACTGATTTTCCAGGCAACTTTGTGGCGGCATTGTCAATATACTTATTAGGCATAGTTATCAATTAATAAGTGAACTTCACATTAATAATTGTAAAAAAATCATCAAACAGTAATTAATAATAAAAAAGAAAAACAAAAAAGGATGATAAATAACATTCATTAAAGAAGCAAAAGACATGAACAGACAGCTTGACCGACTGGAAGGCGCGCTGCGCTGAATTTACGATTTAAAACCCCTCCTTCTATTCCCGGTTCAGGTAATTTTTTTCTAATAGAATATTTAATATAAATTTAGTTTTATTTTTATTTAATATAATAATAATAATAATTACTACAACCCATAACCTGGAAACCAGGCCCCAGAAGCTATAAGCTTGTACGAAGGGAGGGAGCGATTATTATTATTACGTAGGCCCTACGTGCGTCTGCAGCCGACTTACAGATGGAACAGCGCAAATCCCACATTTGTGTCACAGCTAAGGAAAACTGCAAAAAACCTTAACCAGATCTGCCGGCACCGGGAGATATATATAGTATAGAAATATACATAGTTTAAACAATTACTATAAAGTTAAAATATACTTTTATATAAATATTCTTTTTTATAAATATTATATTTATAAAAACTGTTTATTTATAAAATAAACAATTCGATAAAGAAACAAACGCAAAAGATTGAAAAATGACATTCATTAAGGAAGAAAAAGACATCAACAAACAGCATGGCCGACTGGAATACAAGCTGGATTTACGATTACAAAACCGGTCTATTTCCGTTTCGGGTAATTTTTT
The DNA here is from genome assembly GCA_929113105.1 of Agrypnus murinus. Taxonomy (NCBI): domain Eukaryota; kingdom Metazoa; phylum Arthropoda; class Insecta; order Coleoptera; family Elateridae; genus Agrypnus; species Agrypnus murinus. The sequence continues at coordinate 118,677,356 of OV816030.1, forward strand.
CTTAACAAAATATTTAATATATTTTATAAATCAAGTTTTTTTTATAATTATAATATTTATAAAAAAGAATAATTTCATAAAATTATCTCTTAATTTTATAGTCGTTTAAACTATAAACATAAAACTAAATGATTATGATTATGCATACGACATTAGTATTTAAATGTTATTCCTTCTTCTAAATATTATTTTAATCATGAAAAATTGTTTACAAAATTTTATTAAAAAAAAATTACCGGGACTGGGAATAGAACTCGGTTTTTGTAATAGTCCAAAGCGTCTTCCAGTCGGCCATACTATCTGTTCACGCCTTTTGCTTCTTTAACGAATGTCATTTATCATTCTTTTTTGTTTGTTTGCTTTTATTATTAATACTTTTGATGATTTTTTTTTATTGATTAATACTAATTAATCAACAATTAATGTTAATTCATTTACGCATGGTGTTTTTGGTAACACTGTATGAAAAATCTCAGTTTCTCAGAATCTATCCCTCTCCAAAAATAGTGTGGTAGGGGCCTAGTTCGAGAGGTTCCCATTACCCACTTATCGCTGCCCCACAGCAGGCTTAATGGTAAACCAGTCTCGTTAAACGTAATGTAAAACTTCAACTGCGGCTTATTAATAATTAATTAACGTTCAATTAATAATTAATAAGCCGTAGATTAGTTGTTAGTAGAAGTTTATTAGATATTTAGTAAAATATACTTCTATGTAAGTATCCTTAGAAAGAAGGATTGTCCTTCCGAAAAAAGGTCAGTTGGCAACCCTATGCTTAGGTACATTTCAAGATATTAATAATTTAACCAACTTTAAGGAGTTTAAAGAAAAAATTTGCTACAAAATGTCTCAAAATAATATTGAGTGGAAATTCAATCCACCTAACGCCCCTCATTTCGGAAGGATTTGGTAGGCTGGTATAAAGAATGTTAAAACACACTTGATGAAAGTAATAGGCACCACATTGTTCACTTGTGAAGAGTTGTTAACGGTTCTCATACAGATTGAGGTATTATTGAACTCTCGCCCTTTAACTAGTCTAAGCTCTGATCCTTCAGAGTCTATAGCACTTACAACAGCACATTTTGTGAACTTAACTCCCTTAAATTCATTTCAGGCACTAGATGTGTCACAAGAAAATGTTTCCTTGTTAAAGCGCAAAGAAATGTTGGACCACATATAGTTAAAAAACTATTGGCGTCGTTGATACAATGAGGTATTAGGTACATACAATACAAACGGACAAAAGTGGAATACCTCAAGCAATCCAGAGCGAAAGGGGATGCTGGTTTTGATTCGGAGTGATAATTGTACTCCATTACACTGGCATTTGGGTATTATAGATGAGATTTATCCTGAAAAGGACGGTAGAAGTTGCGTGGTTGTAGTACGCACGAAAATTGGCAGTTACACTCGTCCGGTTGTAAAGGTATGCATACTGCCTGCCATCGCAAAAACTAATTTTACTTAAGAAATTCATAGAATATCCATGAAAATATATCTTTTTGGGCGCAAAGTTCAAAAGTTGGTATTTTCCGAGTTACAGGGCATAATCACGAAGAACTAAATTTCGTGTTTACCTGGGAGAATTTCAATATTTTTTCATTTGTGTATTCTTCAGAGTTTTTGTTTTAAAACAAGAAAAACAACTTTTGATCGTTGCGGCCATAAAAATATATTTCCGTATGCGAAAGAACACTCAAATGAAGATTGTAATTCTTCCAGGTAAACACGAAATTCATTTTTTCGTCAGTTTTTGATCTGTAACTCGAAAAATATCAACTTGTGGACTTATGTTCAAAAACATATAATTCCGTATGCAAAAGTACTATTTTGTTTTGGGTTAATTATTAAAAAATATAAATAAGAAGTAGGTAGCTATTTTTATCATTACCTGTAACAGTATTTTCCTTATTTACATAAGTGTATATTTATTTGTTCCCTTTTATGTTGAATAAGTTGTGTCTATTCATTAATAAATCAGAAACCTAAATTTCTCGTATGAAACCTTTAGGTAAGTCAAAATCCAATAATATAAATCAAATTAACAAAGCGTTCTTTTACCATGTCATAGCAAAATAGAATTTTGTTTAATCTGATTTAGGAAATATTAGTAGAAATTAACGATTATTATTAATGTTTGTAGTATAATTATGGCTACAGTTTATTGTTAACTGGACATGTTATACGTGCCTTAAATGCAACTGCTGTTTTTATGTGTTTCATAGTCAGTACATAATGATTATTAGTTGATTTTACCACTACTGTAAATAATATACTTTGGTACTTTGGGGCCTATTAACTTTAAAAATTGATTTATTAATATGTATTGTTCAGTTTAATCAAAACTCAAAGATAATTTGTTTACTGATTGAAGTTGAAGCGATGTATTTGCTCTGAGTTAACATATTTTCAAAGAGGTTTTTATAAAAGTAACCGTTGTTTGTCAGTGTAAATCCGTCTCTCCTACGCTTAAGTTAAGAAATAAATTAATAAAATACTATACAATTATACTTAACTGTTTTTTTATTGTTGTTTTTGTTAATCTTCACCCTCAAGTAGTTTAAAGGTAACCAGTAAAACCCTCTACTGACCAGATAAACTGTAGGCAGGTTGTCTCCCCTAAGAAATCCGTCCTTTAAGACGGTTTATAACTTCACATTTCCATTTTTAAATGTTTGTTTATATGCCAGATTGGTTTCCTGTGTTCTTATTTGTAGAATTTCATCAGCATGACATACCTGCCGTTCTACCAAATAATAATGAAAACAATAATCACAGAAGAGAGCTTTTGGAGTATTTTAGGCAATTGACTAATCGCAGAAATTAATGTAACCGATAAATATAAATAAATAAAAATAAAGTAATAATAGGCTTTTATTAAGGTAAATACAATAAAATTATTAAAAAGTTATTAAATATTCAGTTATTTTAATAAAAACTGATTTTTAAATTTAACACTTCCATTTCTTTTTCATGTTTATTTTAACTAAATACTGAAAACTTTTACTTATTGCTACTTATACAAATGTTACTTAAAAAATAACTACAAACTAAGAAAAAACACTAGAAACAGATATAGTCATTACCAAAAATGAAACAGTCGCAAACTGAATTATACATTAAATGTTTGATTAAATATTTGAACTTGAATATTTATATATCATTCAGATTAAGCAATATTTCCAGCACGCAAGCGATATAGCACCAGAGTCATTTTATCATTATTTGGCCTGTAACTACTGGGAACCTTACCTGTATAACGCTTTTTGTGGTAGGTCGTATAGTCGACAAGCAGGCATCTCAAAAAACTTGTTTATTGTTTAGAGTTGTGTTTATTTTGTGAAGTAAATCAATCGTTATCAGTTTATGGTCATTTGCTCATATGTTATAAAAAGTAATCACAAAGTAGAATCAAGTTTGTTCGTTTTGTGTTATATTTTGGATTAGAAAAATTGTAATTTTTCATTCGTCATTTTGAAGGTTGGTATTTCTATACAAACTTCCTTTTTGCAAAAAAACACCCGAGGATGGTAATTCTGGGACATTACACTATTTTCGGGAAACTGACTTCAAGAACATTCTTAAAAAAGGACACAGCAAAAGTAAATATTAACCTTAGAGAGGCCAGCAGAAACGAGTCTCGATGGAAGACAGGAATATGTAAATTGTTTTCTGATAATGTTTGTATTTTTGTAATTAATTAAAATATGTATGCAAGTGTATCGTTATAATAATTTCTGTACATGCGAAAACCCACAAGTTTATCCTTTTATAGTATTGGCCTTTGTAAGTCCTACTATACTACTATACTCAATCCAACTTATGGTTGAACTCAGCATGGACCAGAATGATGCAATAGGTGGACCTGCTAGTAGGCGTGACTTCATACTAGTAAGCGTGGTAATTTTCTGGCATTTATTTATAGAGTTGGTCCAGACATGTCTCATCCCCATACCACATACTGGTGAAAATTCAAAAACTTCTATCATTTCTTTTTAATTATGCTTGGTGGCAATTATTTACATCTTTGTAATCAACAAGAACATAGCTTATAGACATGTATCATTCTAACAATATTATTAATCCCGTTCTTAATTTGTCCATAGCAACACGGGCCTGCACGGACAAAACAGTTTAGAATTTGTCCGATATTATTGGTCTCATCACAATTTGTCAGGGCAGATCCAAATATAACCGATTTCGAGGCTTGTCCGTAACAAATATCACAAGATAACTTTTTAAAAAGTGAATTGTGTCATTTCTATGTACTCTGTTAAATAAGTTTTAGTTACCAGATGCTGAAAGCCTATTTTCAGAGTGGGATTATTGTAAATGGCGAATGAAATATTCGATTCAAGAGTGTTTTTACCGAAATTTTCTTTCCAAATGATGATGTCTTGAATTTCTTTTCGATGATATGTGATTCAACTTATTATATTATTGTACGAGAATTCTCAAAACTTGAAAAACTCTTTCGGAGAAACATCTTTTCATCTAACTATGTACAGAAATCTGGTGTCTGGATTAGTCAACAGCTACTTGTAAGGCCAGTTTTATTACCACGTTAAGATATCGTCAAAAAAACTTGGGAACTTTTTTCAATAAATTGGATGATCAGGAACTGCAAGAAGGGTACTTTTGCACACAGGAAGACTTGGATTCCACTCGTGCATTCTTTGGAGGAGGGTGGGATTAATAAGTAGGAACCCTATCATCGTTTTTCCAATACGCTTCTATGATTTAACTCCATTAGAGTCTGCTTTGTGGCGTATTTAAAAAACTTTTATCGGAACTGTCAGACGAGTATGCGGGGAAAGTAATTGAAAAATATAATGAATTGAGTCATTTACACCCCATATCCTGGAAAACGTTTCCTGAAATATAAAAAGTAGAGCAAGAGTATATGTATCGAGCAAGGTGATTGGTGGCCATTTCTATTAAACTGATATAAAAAATGCTGATAAACTACCATATTTTAATTAATACGGTGTTTTTTTACTAGAAGCCTTAGTGATTTTTTATGAGGAATCCAAAAGCGTCATATATCCAAGCAACCAAGGGTTACCGAGATTTACAATGTAAAAATCCGAATTCGCGATCTGTCAAGTGCAAAAGTGTACTTTTCAGCCTCTCAAAAAACCTAGGTTTTCTTTTCATTTCCTTTCAAAAAGAGAAACACAGTCAACGCCCAGAAATGGCTCCTCGTTGTCTTACGCTTGCAGAAAAGCCGTGGATCCACAAAACCTTTATTTTAAACAATGACGCAATTGCTGCTGTTATCCACGTATGATCAACTGCTTTCTCCACACCGCCTCCGAATTGCACTTCCATTCGAAGACTGAGAATGAAATATCTTCAAACGGGAAGCTTAGGATAGATACGACATCCTGGGATCTTGAAGAAAACGTGTCAACGCCCGAGACAGTAGCAAAGGTGGATGAGGCGATTAAGAAGGATCCACTACACCCTACCGAAAGCTGGCAAGTCAACTACAACTTGGAAGTGGCACAACAGGGAGAATTTTGGAAGAGCTCAAGTACAAGTCCTACATACTAAGAAAAGTTTTCAAGGTTTATCAAGGTTCAAGGACAAGCGCACTCGTCTATCCATCTACGGTCCCACATTCAACCATTGCAGTGTGACAGGAGAAAACTACTATCTCAATATGCTCAAGGAATACGTTCTCCCAAAAATTGAAGCTTACGAGGAGTTTGAAAGTTTCTTCTTTTTTAAAGACCTAGCGCCTCCTCACTACTCGCTTGCCGTTAGATGCTTTTTAAATCAGAAGTTTGGATCGGAAGAGAAGTGATGAAGCCGGATATATTGAAATGGCCTGCAAGATCGCTAGCTTTAACATTATGTGATTACTGGCTTTGGGGTTATCTAAAGAATGAGAACCTGCACTAGTTCTTATGCTACCAAGATATCGTTCTTTCTCACAAACATCTGGCTTACCACCATCACAAAGTTTGTTCCCAAATTCGTCATCGTCACCCTCAACTACGAGGGTAGATTGAAAAGTTTCCGGAATGGGCAAGAAAACGCAGTAATTGAACAGGTTTTTGTTTTTATTTTTCAACATAATATCCTTGCAGGGCGATACACTTTTCCCAGCGGTGCTCCAACTTTTTTAAGCCTTCAGAAAAATATGATTTCGGGAACTCTGCAAAATAAGCTTTAGTGGCGGCGATGACCTCCTCATTTGACGTAAAGCGCTTGCCTCCGAGCCAAGTCTTCATGTTTGTGAACAAAAAGAAGTCGCACGGGGCCAGGTCTGGAGAGTACGGGGGATGCGGCACCACCTCGTAGCCCAATTCAACCAATTTAGCATTGGCGATTCGGGATGAATGGGCCGGCGCGTTGTCGTGATGGAAGAGCACTTTTTTTCGCTGCAAATGAGGCCGTTTCTCCTTCAAAATGCCGTTGAATTGATCCAATAAATCGCTGTAGTATTGTCCCGTGATAGTTCTTCCCTTCTGCAAAAAGTCGATGTGTATCACACCTTGCGAATCCCAAAAAACGGTGGCCATGACCTTTCCAGCAGATGGGACAGTCTTTGCCTTCTTCGGAGCAGATTCGCCTGGAGAAATCCACTGTTTCGACTGCTGCTTGGTTTCTGGTGTGTAGTGGTGGATCCATGTTTCGTCCACGGTCACGAATCGGCGAAAAAAATCCGTTGGATTACGATTTAACAAGGCCAAACACTCTTTCGAAGTGGTCACACGATTTCGCTTGTTGTCCATAGTCAGCAAACGCGGCACCCATCGCGCCGAGAGCTTCCTCATGCCCAAATGTTCGTGCACGATATTTTGCACACGTTCATATGAGATGCCCGTGGTCTCTACTATTTCGCGCAACTTCACTCGTCGATCGGCTAACACGAGATCATGGACTTTATCGACCATTTCTTCATTTGTGGCCGTTTTTGGACGTCCACTGCGTGGTTCATCCTTGGTGCTCGTACGGCCACGTTTGAACTCGCTCACCCAGAAACTAATAGTCGAAAATGAAGGTGTGGATGTGCCATGAACTTTCTGCAAAATATCTCGTATCTCCGTCGCCGTTTTCCCGTCCATCCAGAAATGTTTGATGACTGCACGAAATTCGTTTTTATCCATTTTTGCAAAAGTGCCTGAATTGCTTCACAAGATATCCTAGTAAACATAAACGGAATGACGCACGTGTCTGAAAATTTGACAGCTTTCCTAAAATAGGTTAGCCTTGACAACCATCATAACAATTTCACGATACGCGCGCCATCTCTTGCCCATTCCGGAAACTTTTCAATCTACCCTCGTACTAGCTTTTTCGTCGCCGTAAACACCGGTTTCCCTGTACCCAAATACGCCCGCTGCATTGCAATCATCAGTGTTTGATTCAGGTTCGACTAACCTTTTCTACTTTTAGTTCAGAAAGCGTTAAGTTTATTTTTGAAAACGTCAATTGTATTTGAGAATAACCACTTATATTTCAGAAAATATCAAATGTATTTCAGTATAGTGAGTTGAATTTTAGAAAATGTCAATTGAATTTAAGAATAGTAAATTTAATTTCAGAAAGCATCAATTGCATTTGAGAATAGTCAGTTTTATTCTAGAAAGCGGCAATTGTATTTCAGTTTAGTTAAGTGAATTTGAGAAAACGATATTTGAATTTCAGAATAGTCAACAGAATTAAAGAAAGCATCATTTTTATTCCAGAAACTATCGTATGTACTTCAGAAAATAGATATTATTTGTGTTTCGAAAGTCATAAATATTTATTTATCAAACTTCGAGATTCTACCTTAGAATCTGATGAAGAACATTGTCATTGGGTAATGTTTTTCAATGCAAATTGTTATGGGTTCTTTAAAAGAGAAACAAACTGAAGGTAATATAAATTTATTTTAAAAATCTATGCATACCTACCGTAAATAAATTAAAATTTAATAATATAGGTAGCGTTTGTCAAATGTGTAATACCTCTATACATAATAATTCAATTTTGGCCCTAAAACTCATATTGGAGTTTTAAAGTAGCTGGTGATATGTGATATGTAGTAGAACTGTATAAAAGAACGAGTAAGATACCTCGAACTACCTACATAATTTAAACTCCAACTGACATATCTTCCATGGCTATGGCACTGCATGGTTGAATGCTGCACTGCACGAGCACAATTTCCACTGACGATAGAGTTTTTTGCATCATCAATAATTTGCTTGAGGTTACACTAATCAGTGTTCTATAACTCCTAGTGCACCTACTGATGGAATTCCAAGATGAGTCTTTACATATGTTTTTAAGTATTTTGCATCAAATCGTCTCTATGGGCTTTAGCATGGGCGTATAAAGTGCTAGTTTCAATAGAGATGCTGCCGTACTATGGTAAGGCAGTTTCTAACCTTGAATGACATGAAGCATTGTCGCAAACTTTAACAAGATCGCCTAAGTTGGTTACCTGCATTCTGCCATTGTGTCACAAGGTTCACAATCACTCAAATTTATAATTTCGGAATTGCAAATGATACTTTCTGGAATTGAAATGATGTTTTCTGAAATACTAATAAGGATTTCTAAACTACAATGCATATTTTCTGAAATACAACTGACTATTCCGAAATTCAAATAAAGGTTTCTGAAATTAATTTAACTTTTCGGAAAATCATATGACGTTTTCTAAAATTGAATTGACTGTTTAGAAATACAAATGACGGTTTCTTAAATTTAATTGATTATTCTGAAATTTAAATGTAGAATTCTGAAATTCAATTGACTTTTCTAAAATTCATATGATACTTTCTCAAATATAAATGGCAATTCTGAAATACAATTGATACTTTCTGAAATACCACTGGAAAAGGTGTAGTTGTAGCATACATCACAGACTACCTGCTTGCCTCTCTAATACCTTGATCGTGGCTTCGTCATCTTTCAGATTGCGTCACAGCTTGTCGCTGAATCCATACCCAGTACATTGATGGCAATGCGATCACGGAACGATTGTGAGACAACAACGAAAAGAAGACTACATGAAAGCTTCTGGTACATGTAGAGGAATTGTAGAGCTGAAAGCAGTAGCAGATGTGTTCAATTTTAAGTTTGTTATTGTCCAACAAAGTGTAAATGTCAAATAAAAATGTTCGTACGTGTTTTTTCCTGTTTACTAAAAATTAGAATAGTGGTCACTGGCAGTTAATTTCCCCCATCATGCATTGAGACTTTTCTCCATTTTACCAGGTTATTGTTACAATTTTCATTGTTACTCCACTATTAATCCCTTAAAACTTGGTTGCTTGGATATATAACGCTTTTGAATTCCACCAGAGTTATTTTATAAATTGTATATTTTGTATAAAAAGACATTTTGTAATCAAGGCAGTAGCACAATTTATAGCTAGACGTTGTCATGGTGTTGTGGTTAAGCAACAAAGTAGTTTCCATAGCTTTTTGTTGATGAATATTGTAACATTTTACAGGTCTCTTTTAGAAGCCCGTAAAGTTTTACAGGGCTGTGATTGTAACTACTCATTTACTTAGTTACCATAAATGCCTGTAAAGTGTCATTTACATAGAAAGTGGAAGTAAAAATTATTACAGGTTCCTTAGCATCAATACCATAGCAACATACATGTTTATTTAAAACACTGTGCTGTGCTGTACTGCTTCAGTAAATGAAATAATTACACAGGCCAACAAAAAATCTGTGATTTGGATTTGTTAATTTTTTTGAAGTTTTGGTGGCTAATCTAATAAAGAATCAACATTTTTTTGTTTCCATCACGCACAAGTTTTTAACAAATTTACTAGGTGTCATATTTATGGTTTTTTAAATATTTGCGAATAAAAATTAAATGACATTCTAAAAATTGCTACGCTACTGAGATTAAATTGTATACAAATCAATAGAATAGTATAGGGGAATTCCCGAAAGTAAAATTTAATTGCTGGGATTCCCTGATTTGCAGTCAGACCGTCGGCGAATGAGATATAAATAGACGTCTTTGTGTAACAAGCGCATTCATTAGTCTGTTTGCGTTCGGTCTAGGCAGTCGTTGTTTAGTGAGTTTAGTGAGCTTTTTGCAGTTAAATTCGTGTTTAAAATGCCAAGACTTTGTCAAAATAATCCAGATACTTTTTGCTATGTGCGTGGTTGTTTTGTGGTCAAGAAATTTAGACGTAAAATTACATCACTGTTGAAACACCAATACTACGAGTATTTTAAAGTAAAGATTGGTGATCAAGACAAACATTGGGCACCACATGTTGTATGTAAGATATGTGAATAAGGTTTAAGGCATTGGAGTAATGGAACAAGGAAATCCCTACTCTTTGGAATACCAATGATTTGGCGAGAGCCAACAAATCACCATGATGACTGTTATTTCTGTATGTGCAATGTACGTGGATATAACACAAAAAATTTAAAAAACATCATTTATCCGAACCTCAAGTCTGCAATTAGGCCAGTGCCACATGGTCCAAACGTGCCTGAGAAACCTGAGAAACCAACAAATTTAGAAGATGTTACAAGCAGTTCTGAACCTGAAGTTGATGAAAACAACTTTACCGATTCCAGTGAAATATCGAGCGTTTCTAAGCAACCGCAGTTATTTTCCAAGACCGAACTTAACGACTTAGTTAGAGACTTAGGTCTTCCAAAGGATCTTTCCGAAATTTTAGCATCCAGACTTCAAAGTAAAAATTTACTGGCAGAAGACGTTAAAATCTCGTATTTTAGGAAACGCGAGTCCGAGTATTCAGGCTATTTTGAAAAAAGTGGTTGTCTAGTTTATTGCACCGACATTTCCAGTCTGATAAACAAACTTCGGGGCACATACAATCCCGATGATTTGAGGCTTTTTATTGATTCTTCCAAAAGAAGCCTTAAAGCCGTTCTCTTGCACAATGGGAATGTTTTTTCATCGGTACCGGTTGCCCATTCTGTGTAAATGACGGAAAACTACGAAAATCTTAAAATAATACTTGAAAAAATCAAATACAATGATCATAGTTGGAAAATTTGTGGGGATTTGAAAATTGTGGGACTTCGACTAGGACAGCAGTCAGGGTATACAAAGTACCCAGTTTTTTGTGTGAGTGGGACAGTCAAAGTAGACATCAACATTGGAAGAAAAAGGACTGGATAAGAAGAGATAATTTAACTCCCGGATCAAAAAATGTTCTGCACGAAAGTCTTGTTGATGCACAAAAAAATCTTGTTACCTCCACTGCATATTAAACTAAGTTTAATGAAACAATACGTTAAAGCTTTAAATAAAGATGGAGACTGTTTCAAATACCTTTGTAGAAAATTTCCCGCTATCTCAGATGCAAAATTAAAGGAAGGAATTTTTGTCGGTCCTCAAATAAGGAGATTAACGAAAGATCAAGAATTTGTTAATATCATGACCGAAACTGAGAAAGATACATGGATTTCATTTGCTAATGTTATTGAAGGTTATTTGGGAAACAACAAGGATTCTAACTACAAGGAAATTGTGAAAAACATGCTACAGAAATTTATGGAATTGGGATGTAATATGAGCATAAAAGTTCACTTTTTACACTCGCATCTTGATTACTTCCCCGAAAATCTTGATGATGTGAGTTAAGAGCAAGGTGAGAGGTTCCACCAAGACATGAAAGAAATGGAACGCAGGTATCAAGGTCGGTGGAATGTTTCAATGATGGCTGATTATTGTTGGTCAATAAAAAAGGACAATCCGGCCCTGGAATACAGAGGAAAATCCACTAAACGAAGTTTTTCATTCAAGAGGGAAAGATCTTTTACCAGACGCAAATACAATCAATCAACTGGACAATGTTTTAGTACGTAATCAGTTATCATGAAAACTCGTTCTTCATAGATGTCCATATTTTGCATGCGGAAATTTATTTTATATAATTTTTTTTAAATTAAACCATACATACATAATCCATTCCCCTTATACCGCATTGCGCAGTGTCGGGGTTCCACACAAACTCTTATGGGAGTGCAACGGAGGTAATGGAGCTATTGTAGCAAGTACATTACGCTCCCCCATACTTTATCACTCATACAACTTTCATACCTAAAGCTAAGGAGCTCAAACACGATCGTACTAAATTTTTAAAATTCAGTCGCAACCGAGGTTTAAACCCCTGTCCCTCTAAACGAGAGGTAGGATCTCTACCACTCGACCACGGAGGGCCTTTAAATTAAACCAATAATCCAATAATTGCACTATGAAATAAAACGCATTACGTCATACGTCCTGGAAATGGTCTTACAGTCTCGTTTCGATGTTCCGGACTCGGCTCCTTCGTCGCCTTGTCCGTAACATCTTACTCGACTGTAAAATTCCATTTCCAGGACTTATAACGTAAATTACCATTACGAGTCAGTATACCATAAAACGTTGTACAATGCTCAACTGTTACACGAGCTCTACGTTCTTAGTAACGGTCTTGCAATGTAAATCACTATTACTGTATAGGTTTTATCAATCAAGGCGTCGTAAAGCTGACTAACAGGCAATTTTTTCATAGACTGCTGCAATTCGCTTTTAAAAAAAACTGCATATTATACATTTTTATAAAAGGATTGTAATATGCTTAGGTCAGTGAAAAAAAATATTGGAAGACGATATTAAGCACAAAAAATGTTGATGCTTGATACTGATAAATTCAACTGAGAATTTTATTGCTTTTGAAACTTCAATTCCAAAAATTGATTTTACGTCCAAAGACATTGCATTCATAATAAATTCCTCTTTGACCAAAAGTATTTCATATATCGAAAGAAAACACGGCTAAAATACGGTCCTGCGAGGAAGTGGTATGAGCAACACTGATACCGCAGTATACGTCCAACTTACATGAGGAATGGCTGACAACCGCTCGTTCTTAATGACACTGTCAAAGGTTTGCTTGATTTGTGACGCCAGATTTCGATTAAAGACATCACTTTCAGCCTTGCGAGAAAATATGGCTGCCCCAGCTCAAACTAATGGCGCCTCCTAAAGCGATGAAATATGTGATATGTTGCTGCTGCTGCCGTTGCTTCTGTGCCCCTTCGAGCAATGCTGAGAATACGTGTTATACCTGCAGTACCGGATTTAAAATCGGAAATCGCACAATTTAATCATATGCTCTTGTAGTTTGTGAGAGTTACTGCCGACCGACCGAAGAATTACGCGATGCAGAGATAGATAGGGAGTTTCAGAACAACCGAAAATAACAAAGAGAAGGGTAACTTTTAGGCAATCTGTATCAAAAGAAGGATTGTTTTTATTATCTATTTTTAAGTTTATTAGTGGTACTAAAAGAAAAAGGACCAAAGATATTCTACATCCATGTTAATTTTGCTGATAAGTGCATATCTTTAGTATTATTTTGTTATTTCAGAAATTCGCTCGCCGTACCCTCTGTAACGTCATATTTATTTCGCAATTATAACATCGGCGCCCGTGTAATGTTCGAATACAAACAATGGTGTGAAATAATTCCAGAGCAATTCTACTTTGTGTAGTGGCTGCGAATGTTCTGGTTGGACCATTCGTAACAATTTACTCCAGCTGGCACATGATATTACAGGACATCACATATTTATGGGCGGGTTGGGGCTACACTAACTCCTCTATATCTCAGAGTCCTGGTCAAGTAAGTAATTACAACGGTGGACACCCGCCAGGCGGCGTTGCTAATGCTACGTCCGTAAGCTATTAGATTGTTAGGAATGTGCCACACAGGATTAAGGATTTTTATGGTTTTGTTCTTTATATCCTCCTCTCTAATTATACAAACTACACATCCAGATGCAGCTGTAAATTACAAGTAATCACTAGAACTAATGGCAATGATTACAGGATTTATAAAATCTGATAACAGGGGAGCTGTATTAAAATAAAATTTAAAAAAGAAGCGAATGTAATATTTATCTCTCGCAAATGGTTTCTTAGATTTTGCTACACCCAGAAGTGTTCTGTAATAGGTGATTATGTAGGAAATCTTATAGAGTAATAACAGACTCCATGAAGTGACATTATTAATAATACAATTGGTGCAAGGGGTAAAGTGAACTAAGGTAAACGCGATGCAGTTCCATTTAAGATGAAATGGTAACTTGGAAACTTTGATATTTCTGAAAGTTGAAATTTTAATATAAAATCTCGCTATCCAGTGAATGGTCGTTTTGATTTTTTTAATCTATGGGATTTTGAATACTGAAAACTTGATACTTTTGTAGGTTGAGTCTTTTAATGTTCGAAACATTTAAACTCTGGACCTTTAAAGCTTTCAATGTTTGGAATTTAAGAAGTTTAGAAACGTAGTTAGAACTTTGGAATTCTACGTCTCTAAAACCGCGAATCTCGAAATCTCAACACTTTTAAACTCCGAATCTCGGGAACGTTGAAACCCTAAAGTTTTTATTATGGTGGTCATCCAAAGTCTTTTATTATGTTGTTAAGCTACGCTTAGATGCTAGATACAAAATGATTTTGTTGAAACCATGACTTGGGCATTAGACTGAAACTACTTTCAAGAGTTTTCTTGTTTTGTATGTTTGGTTTTTTATAAACTAATCTTTCTTCTTTCTTTTTCAGGTAAGTCCAATCCCGATTTGCGACCCTTCATTAACTGGTAAGTTGTTCATCTGTCGATTTTGATAACTATGATGAATTAGAATAATTAGATGATATTCTTAAATATTATTTCTTTGTATTTTTTTTTTACTTGTAAACGTATCCACTAAGAGACACTTACAATATGTTGAAAACTAATTTTAAGTATTTTCCAACGGTAAGATCGAAGGTCAATTAGAAAGTGCAGAGTATGCAGTCAGACCAGAATCTCCTGGGAGCCCTGAAATTATTTTACGGCTGGCGCTTTCTGATGATATATCATTAAATTTCGGTTGCGTTAGCTATTCGGAAAGCGTAAACAGTGATCAGGTGACGGCTCAAAGCTAAGTTCACATAATGATGCGTTACCGCTTAGAGCAGTGGTTCCCAAACTTTATCCTATGACGCCCCATTTTTGATATCATGAAATGCTCACGCCCACCCTTATAATTAAGACAAACTTGACTGCAATAACATTTATTTATTTATTAGTTTATTTAACAAAAAAAAAATCAAAATACAAAATCATTAATGTGAATTTGGTGGTGCTGAATTTTTTAACGAGCTGTGAAATTATCGGTGTTATCTTCGAAAGTGAGCAGCGTAGGTCGTTAGCAACATACCCAACAGAAATCCCTTTCTCGCACTAGTAGGTCGTCGAGAAAGGTATATAAAATCTCAAAGCTATTTCCGCGATTATAGAATACCATTTTATCCAAAATCACTAATTTTCACTGACCTTTATATTTATATATATTCACTCACCGACATATGGTGTTTCAAGTCAATTGCTTATACATGCAGGTTCTGGGAGAGCGTTTATATCAAAACTGAATGGATTACGTTGAAATTTATGTTTTCATTGTCGTATAAATTGGGAAGATAATGTCCAAGGCGTCCGTCAGCTCTGCAGGTCAAAACTACCTGGACTGCGAACAGGGGAAGCGAGCAGGTTTTTTGCTTTGTTTTGATAATGGTCTAGATACCATGCGCGAGCGCGACAATTCCTAAATTCAAAATTCAAATTTTGAATGCTGTTCTATTATTTTGTAATCAAGGAATAACTTTTTCAAATTTATATAATGTATATACATTTTTTTTGAATTAAAATTGAATTTTTATTCAGAAATAATATTCCTTTTCTGTGTGCTCTCACGCCCCCCTTAACGGTACTTCACGTCCCCCAGTTTGGGAATCACTGGCTTAGAGTATATGTTCTAGCGAGCGAAATTATAAACGACGATGAAAATGTTTAATACCACAGTTAAATTAGACTCGTGATGTATCATTACCAATAACAAAGGCCACTTTAAAAGAGGTGTTTGTAGTAAAAAAAGACCTTTTTGACGTAGGCGCTCTCTATAATAAATAAAAGTTAAAGGCCGCGATAGCTGCTATTATTAATTTTTTTTGTAAAATATGTATTTAACTGATAAAACATAAAAGAAATAAAAGCAATCATCAGCGTTAACCCAAGTTTCGTCAGCAAAAAATATCGATCACCTTTCTTTGTGATATTTTTTAATTGCTCTTAAAAAATCTCGGGGTCAGAGAACAGTCTCTTTTCAGTTAATAAGTATAGCATTCCTGCATCTACGCGCGTATGATCTAACATTTGTACACAATAAAAATAACTGCACCGTGTAATATCAACATTACTACTGGACGATTACCCGCATTTCCGCACTTAAAGTTATCAGTCATTAAGGGCGCCCACCAGTAACGTTTTATTTGGTTTGTTTACGCTTTTCGAATAGCTAATGCTATCAGGCTCCAGATGAATAAAAGTAGGTATCAAAGTCAATTCAGGTGTGTTTATTATAAATTTTCTTATAAATTTGACAATATTAACAAAAACAGCACTATTACCATAAACTTCAACCCAAATTAATTTACGCAATCATTTCTTTACGTAATTTTAATTTGGCAAATGCATCTATACAGCTTTGAAAATTTACATAATCAGTTATTTCTGATTTAATGCATAGAATTGATAAAGCAGTTAATTTCTCTTGACCAAGAGAGGATCTAAAATAATTTTTTACCCTATTGAGGGTTGAAAATGAACGATCTCCAGAGCAGTTTGTTGAAGCCATTACGAATACTTCCGGCGGGCCAACCCCAGACTTTTCTAAGAATTTGCGATTCTGCGAAACATGTCTGGCACTGGCTTCTCCCAAAAACGTGGCGTCGGAAGTGCGAGCTTTGTAGGCTTCAGTGTTAATCCGGGCAATATGCAGTATTGTAAAAGTATCTTTTCTGATCTTTCGGGATTTGCCCCTCGGCTAGCTCAAAAGTTTCAATTTTTGGGTTTAGAAGAAGGATTTCACTATAGAAGTTCTTAAATCAAAGATTTTACTAGTTGCTTTGGGCTTAAAAGTTTTCGTAAAGAAATGAATGAGAATTTTTCTAATTTTTTAAGATAGAATGGCGATACAAGAAGAGTGAATGTTATATTGAACTCTGAACTTACGGAATCTAAAAAAAATATAATTTAACTGCTATCATTTTTAAATGAATTGAGCCACTTTGAATGTGAATTACAAAAAAAACAGATACTGCTTCAACTTGTATTAAGACACTATACAAATGCCAATATTTGCATTATTGTATCAGAAAATGTACTATCCTATCCCCAAAAACATTAATGTTACATAGAACTTCATGACTTAACTACGAGGGTGGTCCCAGAAGTACCCGACCTGACCAAGAGGTGGCGGTAGTTGTTTGAAAATATCACTGTATTGGAAAGTACGCAGTCTATAAAGCATATGTTTCAAGTTTGAAAGCGCCACGTTGTTCAGTATTTGTTTGGCAGCCATCAATAGTGAACGTTGTCAGTGAATTTGTGAAAATGGAGAAAATTGGTCATCGTTATGTGATACAATACTTTTATTTGAAAGGCCTCAGCCCAACCAATATAAAAGCTGAACTGGATTCTACTCTGGGTGAGTCTGCTCCTTCGTTTACAACAGTTAAATCTTGGGTAGCTGAGTTTAAACGAGGCCGTACGAGCTGCCAAGACGAGCATCGCAGTGGTCGACCAAATGAGGTGACGACTCCAGAAATGGTGAAGAAAATCCACAAAGCGGTACTTGATGATCGTCGACTGAAAGTGCGCAAGCTAGCAGACATTACGGGCATTTCGAAAAATGCGGTACATCGCATATTATCTGAAAATTTGGACATGAGAAAGCTGTGTGCAAGATGGGTCCCGCGTTTGCTCACACTCGAGCAAAAACAGTGTCGTGAAAATGTTTCAATTGAGTGTTTAGCAAAGTTTAACAGCAACAAAGCAGAATTTTTGCGCCGTTTCGTAACAATGGATGAAACATGGGTCCATCATTTCACACCCGAGACAAAAGCACAATCGAAACAATGGACTCAAAAGGGAGAACCGGCTCCAAAGAAGGCGAAGACCGTTTCATCTGCAGGCAAGGTTATGGCGTCGTTTTTTTTGGGATGCGCGTGGAATAATTTTTATTGACTATCTCGAAAAAGGAGAAATTATCAACGGCCAGTATTATGCAAACTTATTGCAACGTTTGAGCGAAGAAATCAAGCAGAAACGGCCGCATTTGGCTAAAAAGAAAGTGTTGTTTCATCACGACAACGCGCCAGCTCACAAATCCGTTATTGCAATGGCCAAAATTAATCAATTAAAGTTTGAATTGCTACCTCATGCACCATATTCGCCAGATTTAGCCCCCTCGGATTATTTTCTGTTCCCAAACTTGAAAAAATGGCTCAGTGGTCAAAGATTTTCCAACGATGAAGAAGTGATGTCAGCAGTTAATGACTATTTTGAGGAGCAAGACAGTTCTTATTATAAAAAGGGTATCGAACTTTTTGAACACCGCTGGGAAAAGTGTATAAAGCTGAAAGGAGATTACGTTGAAAAATAAATAAATCTTTTTCCAAAATTTTTGTGTTTTCTTTGTTGGGTCGGGTACTTCTGGGACCACCCTCGTATTACGACATTCCAGTGAAATTTGAGGTGTAGTTTGAAAAACTACACTTGTTGTGTAGAAATTTAAATTGTGTATGTTTATTACCACGATGTTTCAAAAACTTATTTTAAGGTCAATGTTTTTAGAAAAAAATACTTTGTGGTATTACTATTTATCTATATACATACAAATTAGGTATTAATATTTTGAATCAGTGTGTGTAAATATAACAACAAACAAAATTAAAAAAATTAAGAAAATAAATGTTAATAATAAGAAAGAAACGTTACCGCAATATCGATACATGCTTACGACCGCCTTTTGAAAGCGCGATGTACACATAATACAACTCTCGTCCAACCCTCCTGTTCTTTGCTCCTTGCGGTGGCTGTTGACTTTATCCTTTTCCGATGATTTATTTCTAGTGGTGTGTCGATGCTGGTGGGTTACTTCTAATGAAAATTTCAACCTAAAATCGCAATAATTTAGGATAATTCAAAATATTAATATGTCGATAGATTAGTGAGACTAAAGGTACCAGAAATACGTGGAACAACTGTATACAATATTACTCAATGTTATAGATAGTATAATACAAACAGTTGTTAAAGGGGCTACTTTAGTTGTTAGGCCAACAGCTAACGGTATTTAATATTTGCTTTATTGTAACTAAATGTCTTACTTATTTAACACGTGGGTTGCCAAGATCTTTGTATGATATGTCGTGTTTACCTATGTTAATACATGAGCCACATCAATAGCTTACAAAATAAAACTGGCACATTTGAAAAATCCTCACAAAAGACCAAAATCAAAGGTCCTTTATTTAAATTTTAACTTTTATTTACCTTAATCTATGTTCAGTTGCTTAATTTTCCGTTTATTATATCCTACATTAAAAGTCCATTTTACCTCTACTGGATTAAAGGAGCGCCTAAATTCGAATAAAAATTTAACCCCACTATATGAATAGATGACCGAATGTGTAAACAAAGTCATACACAACTCAGCTAACACACCTCAATTTTTAATACAAAGAATTACTCACCTTATTTCCAAGAAGAGCAAACTAAAGTGCTGCGTGCTCTGAAACTTGCTTAAAAATGAATTATGTGGGGTATGGGGTTACAAGCTGAAAATTATACCGAATGAAGCTTAGCTCCTAATGGTTCTACATTCGAAATTTTTAGCCAAAAAATTAGACCATGGTAAAGGGCACTAAACGCGAAATCTGAGATACCTACATGGTCGTAAAATAGAGAAAAACAAAATCATTGTGTTGTGTAAAATTCAAAAATGTTTTTGTAGCGTATACATTTTTACGATGATTTGAAATTCTAAAATAACATTGGCGCTTATGGGGACAAATACTACAAACAAGTGCACATCTCGGTTCGAACTGGCTCGAAATCCGTTTCAATTTTAATAAATCTGCAGTTTACATCGAACCCTAAAAATGTATTGTTTATAAAATCTTGGCCTATCTATGTAGAAGACAGTGAAGAGTAAATTATATTTTTACGAGTAATTGTAAAAGAAATATTTAATTAAATGTAAAAAAAGGTTACTTTTTGAAAAACCCGATAACGCTTGGCCAGTCTGCGTGTCACTAGCAAGCATCTCACTCTCTACGCATGCATCCATTTAAATGGACATGTTTAATTTGCATTCTTTTGATTTGTTTTCAGTTTCAAATTTTTAGTGTCCGTTTTTTATTATATTGAATTTGCCCCAAAAAAGTAAAATTACGTTATCATGTTTTGGGAATAAATAACTCTGAAATTAATTAATATTGTCGCATTTCCTGAAGAACGTATGACGATTTCATTTTCTGAAAAAGTGGAGTGGTTTATAAATTGTGGAAAAATAATAAGTCGATACTTTTCACTATCAAAACTTCAATATTTTTTACTTATATAGCTTGCATTGCACTATTTATGCCATACAAGATTTTGGCGATTACCAATTTTAGCGTCCGATATTGCATCAGGGATTTGAGGATTTAGTTTTCCAGTTATAGACACCCTTATTCGGAGAAATTATTTTTAAATTTTATATTTTACGGCAGTGTACTTATAATAATAAAAATAATAATAATCTCATCTCATAATACAAAAAAATTAAAATGCATTTTAAAGACAACAAGATGCTAACGGAGGAGTAGAAGGGCTGCAAAGAACAACTTGTGGTCGACTAAGTAATAACCTCACAAGCTAAAAAATAGTAGCGAAATATATCGCTATATGTTGGACAGACTACCAATAAGGCCTTTGATTTTGTACTTCACTCTTAGTTAGTTATGTCCTGAAGATGTGCAAAGTTAATCAATAGCTTACCAAGTTTCTGTGTGCTTGACTGAATGATGCTTTGAACCCACGCTCAGAAATACTGCGAAAATCTAAATATTGTTTTGAGACTAAGGCAGACAAGAAGGTTGCTTACGGTTTAACGAGGTTGTTGGATTTTTTTGAAGTACCTTTTTTTGCTATTGATGATTCAGGAAGTTTTCAATGCATGCATTGCCTTATTGTTTGTGGAGTAGTGTAACCAATTCAAAATGTTTTCTTCTCTTTGACATCAAAATACAGGTTTAAAGTTGAATTTCAATCTCAGCATTTTGAGATGCTGAGTAAGCTAGTATAAGTCATCGGAAATCATTCACCAACGACATACATGTGATGGGGAGGTGGTATAGCATCTGCATGTTATACATCGTTATGTATGATTCTTTAGATGAGAAAATATCTAGAAGCTGGTATATAAGAAAAATCGAGTTACTTCCTTTTCTGAAAACAAATACGACTTAACTTAATCTAATTTCTAACCTAACCTACTACTTAAACTATAATCTGAGTCTAATCTATAACTCAGCATATAACTTAGCGCAAAACTTAACCTGTAACCTAACCTATAACGCAACATATAATGCCACCTGTAACTCAACGTATAATCCAATTTATACCTAACCTATAACTCAACCTATAGCTCAGTCTATTATCTATAAGATATAACCCAAATTACTCTATAATCCGCAACTACAACTCAACCTAAAATCTGACTTGTATCTTAACCTATAACTTGTAACATAGAACTCTATCTATAATCCAACTTGACAACCTCACAGGCAACCTCAGTGGCGTATTTAGAAATTTTCTCGGGGGGGGGGTTATTCTATAATAATTCTGAATCAAAATACTAAAATTGTCACATAACGTAGATTTTGACACTATTAAGAAAATCCTGGCGGGCTTCAGCCTGATAGTTCCCCACCTAATTACACCACTGGACAACTTTATCTATAACTTCAATCTATAACCCAACCTGTAACCTAATCGATAATAATCCGCTTATGTAAGATTACCTATAGACTCATCCGTAACCTGACCTATAACCCAACATATAACTCGACGCATAACCCAGTCTCTAACCCAACCTACAGCTCATTCTATAACCCAAACTATAGGTTATAGATTAGGTTATAAGTTATAACCGTGTAGTTAATCACCTACAACCCAACCAATAACCTCACGTATAATCAAACCTATAACCTTATCTGTAACCTAACCTATAGTCTGATATATCGTATAACCTATAGCCTCAACTTAAAACTTTACCTATAACCTAACCGCCAACGTAACATTTAGTTTGAGGCTAAGTTTAGCCTCAAAACTAAACCGTAACCTAACCTGCAATGTATTTTCTAATCAACTCACTTAACCTCCAACCTATCCTTTAACCTAACTTCAATCTTATCTCTACCCTAAACTATAATGTAACTTTTAACTTAAAGTTTAACCTAACCTGTTACTTGCAATTTAACCTAACCTTTAACCTTACTTACCTAACTCAATTTTTATATAATTTAATTTTCAGTCGGTTTTCAAATGTTATACTAGAACCGATATTGAACTCGTGTTCAATTATACTTTTATTTTGTGAAATTTATTTTTATTTTGTGTCGTGTCCTGAAGATGTCAATAATTCAATCAAATACAACAATCTTTGGTACCTATTTCGGTAAGTTCCATTCTTTGGTCAAGTATTTCGATTTTTAATTTTAATGGTTTTTGTTTCTTTTCTTGAGATATAAATACTACTATGTATCTCAAGTGTGAAACCTTGGACATCCTCGACTGAAACTAATTTGGAGCCATCATTAAAAGTTTTTTCTTGTGCATTGTTTGCTTGCGAATGTCTTTGTTTGCTGCGTTAATGATTTTTAATTTATTAGGTGTATATCTGTATCTTTTTTTAAAGAGTTAAAGTAACTTAGTTAGATAGTACTATTTGTGATTACTTAGTAGCTGCTTTGATCTGCTTGAGATCAGAGATGCGTACCGTTGTTTGAGCACTTCAATATTGGGTTACTAACGACTTACAATACTACAATTTAAATCTGATTGAAATATTTAAATATCTTTTCTCCAAAACGAAGCTTTATAATATTTCATCAAGTAACTACTGAATAATTAGAGACTTAATTGGTAGATATAACTGATATAATTTAACTGGCAGTCTTGAGAAATATACAGCATAAGAATTTAATTTACAAACAAAAACAAAGTCGATTAACAGGTAAGTCTTACGTTTAAGCTTTTCCGATTTTAAGGGATGATAAATAAGCTATCCATTTCAGCCTTTCAGGCATTCACTTGTCTCTATTTACCTTAGGAGACTTTTCTTTAGATTTACAATTAGCTTTAATAAGGACCTCTGAAATTATTTCCAAGTCGACACGGGAAACGTATGCTCTTATAATAATAATTATTTCAGAACATTGCACACAATTAGTTAGTAAATGTACTTAAACGTGCATTTTACACGCGACAAAGTAACAAGACAAATACAACAACCGTACACTAACATAAATTCCTTCATTAATATCATCAAAGACAATACGAAACCCAATGTAATTTACAATTCAGAGAGTAATGAAACTTGACAATGCTAAACTCCCTGTAAGTCACTTGCAATAATTCTGTTTGTAAGACTGCGGTCGCATACACACAACGACCGCAGCTGTCCAGCTCTCATCCCAGCACCCACTTCAAAGATCGCTACATAACATGGTGTAACATAGATTACAGAACACAACCTGCAAGAGCCACTGTCTAAGCCTCGACAGCGTTGTCTTCAAAGACAAAGCTAAGCTTTCTATTAGAGTAAAACAAATCCTTCAAGAGACCACCTTTTAATACAACACGAAATTTATGTTTTCAGGATACGAAATCATTCTTCAATTGTCCATACTGCTTTAAACAACTCGCATTTGTTTATAAATTGTTGTTTCCTATACGCTTTTAAGTTTCAATCACACTGTGTCTCATCTGAAAGCTCTACATTAACAATTCGTACAGTGTTACCGAAATAAATAGGTATTGAGTATGCAATAGAAAGGCCAATTCACCTCTGAAAGTTCAATGTACCACGTGTCTTCTTTTTACTGCCTTGGGCAGAAAAGTGGCTGATGTTTTAGTATTAAGGTCCAAGTGTACCCAGAAAAACGTGTATTGTTTTTTCCATAAATAATATAATAATGTGATAACTTTGGTTTTAAGTTAATACACTAGGAATGTTAAAAACTTGCTTACCTAACTTGTTTTGGAAAAAAAAAATTTTTAATAAAATTATTTCTCATGTTTTACGTGAAAATTTAATTTTAGAGAAACTTTACATTCAAAGTTAACCAAAAAATACCACTTAAATCTGATAGTATTTGAACTATTTTCCCAAAATTTTAAGAAAATCATGTGTCTAGGGACTAAATTATTACCTGTTCTTGCCAAAAAAAAACAGTTTTTTGCAATAATTTAGTCACTATATATACGATTTTCTTAAAATTCTGGGAAAATAGTTCAAATACTATGAGACTTAAGTGGTATTTTTTTGGTTAACTTTGAATGTACAGTTTCTCTAAAATTAATTTTTCGCGTAAAAAATTTGAAATAATTTAATTAATAAACATCGTTTTTCAAAACAAGTTAGGTAAACAAGTTTTAATATTCCTAGAGTATTAACGTAAAACCAAAGTTATCAAATTATTACAGTATTTATGGCAAAAACAACGATTATTGATCATGCGGTTAAGATTTATGCACCGTATTGGGGTGTCTAAATGACCCCTTTATAATGATTTTTTTTAAAATCTGGTATAGTTATTAACAATATAAATAAATCCACTGTGATTTTGTTTATAATTTTTGAATGTACCGTAAAACTTTTTTTTGAGTACACTTGGACCTTAAACTGAGCTTGTTTAGAATTAGCTGATAGAGCCCTGATTTATTTTAACTTTCAGTAACATATTAGAATTAACGTATCTAGTTAAATTTTAATTCAGCACCATGGGAATCAGAAACGCATGTTATTGTTTCAGATTTTCTAGGATTTGAAATCTATTGTTACAAATAACTAATATCAGGTATAACGGGAACTTCCTGACCGGCTAGCCCACGGTGTTAAAAGAAGTCCCAGCTGTATTAAAATTTATTTCACAAAACATTAACCTTAAACTGAATGAATTTCTGGGTACGGCAAACGTCTGCTATAAGATAGCAGCCGCCGTTTGAACTCAGCACAATCGTAGATAGAAATAAAAGGCACAGATATAAATGTAACAGAAGGTTATTTATTCTAAACATAAATAAAAGAAATTGTGTGGTACACACCACTCACCAAATGAAATGATTATACAGAACACAAAATTATTTGTAAATAAAACCTTAATAATAATAAAAGTAAAAAAATATTACGTTATGAAATCGGAAATCTTAAACAATTCTACAATCAATAAATTTACACAATTAAAATAACAATTATTTAATTACATATCTTAACTAAATTGAATATTTGAATTAGACTTACGCTTTCTGCAGAAAAGTAATGCAAGCGGCAACTGCGCTTTTAATATAATCTGTTAAAATGAATTTTATGAATTACTTGTTTACATAACCTAAACGTTAAGAAGAGAAAAATGTGTTTTTGGTTTAGGTGTTGAGTTCTGTGTTGATGTTGGTGTTGGTTTGCCGTCATTTACACTTGTAGATAGCTGGTAAAAATACTTTAATTTCAGGTAGAATGCTGCTATAACCAGATCGTGAAGAAGGAGGTAAAGTAGTTACCGGAAACGAAAAGAACCGGAAAAAGGAAAAGCCGGAGAAGATGTTTTCATCGGCTTTAAACGATAGATACAGGTGGATTATAACCTCTTGTTGTATTTGTTTGACAAACAACAACAAACAATCACCACAGTGAAAAACTGATCACCAGGACTAAACTACATTCCACAATAAACTCATAAAGAGAGAAATTATCAAAAATTTCCTAAAACTGGAATGAAGTAAACACTTTATTTGCAAGTCAAATTACAACTCCCTTTATAAATGGACGAAAGTGATTATCTTACCAAAGGTTCAAGAAAACCGAGATAAAGCTGAATTCACCAATGAGGCAGCCTGAACAGAAATATTACCGAATATGGCAAAGCCAATAGAACGGTGTACCCATAAACACTACCATATATGGAATGACAGAAATGTGATAAACACACTAGAGAAAAGCTTTTTAAGAAAGAAAAATTTTAGGTTAAACATTAAGTGAAATTGAACTGGGGGAAAGCCTTTAATAAAAAATTGTAACACAGGGCTATTTCTAAATTTTCTTTAATTGCTATATTTAGTACCTAACTTATTCATTAATTAAAAAGTAATTTCACGCTATTTTTAATTTAATATTGTCACGAAATATTATTTAATGATATTTTCCAAATTCTATATATTTCTAAATTATTCTAAATTATAATATAATTCTTATCATCTGATCCTTTGGTTAAGACGTATCCTGAGTTTGGCTAAACGTTACTAATTCCAGACGTAAGTCCAACCACAGAATCCGTCAAAGCAATTAACATTTCCTGACTACGTGACTTTAGCTTCCTGTATTTTGGAGTACGTGATATCTTTTCCCATCAGGAAAGTATATAAACTAAGGGAACTTCCCTAGTCGTGGTCGTTCGCAATAGTTAGTCAACAAGTAATGTAGTGTCAATCGAGAATCACCCAAAATAGAATCATTGAAGAATATGGCTTCGAAGGATGATTTATCTACGAATAAATCATCATTCCTAAATATATAAGTTAGCTCTTTAATTAATACTATAATTGTTTAATTGCTTTTCTCTTTATTAATATACAACCTTATTTAAACCGTTACTATGTTTTGTGTATCATTTCTTTTAACTAATTAATATCCGATAAATACTAATCGATCCGTTCCTCCGTATCTACCTCTCGCCAATATAAGCCAAGCGTATATAAGTATTTTCTCTAATACCTGAGCAAAACCCGATACATGACAATATCTTCATATTTCAGATAATTAATTCTACCTGCTTCAATTGAAAAATTTAGATCATTAATTCTTTAAAATTTTCTCCATACCTGAGAGATATCTAGGCTTGTAGTTCTTTGAAGCAGTGGTTCAGTAGCCATTAGGGTTTCTGGTTTCAACAATTTTTCTACTCCTGACTCGTGACTTTTTTTTAAGTTTTTTAGTTTCAGAAATTACCGTAATCCGTGGTGTAACTTTACATAATCACATAGGTAAAAACCTACAAACCTACGACCTTTGTTGTGACGTAGAGGTCACAGGAATGATCTATACGGGTACCTATCATACTGTATGTTGTTATACAACCAAATAAATTTTGAGTATTTTCTGCACGCGCCTTAGCGTTGTATTTTGATTCAATCAAAGCCAGTTGGTTTTAAAAACTCGCTTTATTTTTGACGTACAGAATAGGTAAATACTAAAATTATCCTAAAAGATATAATTTATGTAATTGTTATAAAAATTGATTAATTATTAATATTCTTACATTTGTATTGCTTATACATTTCTAAAGGGGATTGATCAAATTAAATTATAGATTATCAAAAGGTTTTGAATTTCAAATTAATACTTCACGTTTTTCATTAGATTTGTTTATATTTTTATAAACAACTTTGCTAGTTGATGATAAATAAAACAAATAACATTAACAATTAAACTCAACAATTAGAGATGTAACTCATCTTCGAGAGGCTTTTCAACACTGTACATATTCTTATTCTACTTGAAGCCTACGCAAATGATGTGTTGCTTAATTGGTGTTGCAATAACACCGTATGTTTGATGGCCTGTGACCTTGAATAGCCATCTAAAGGTCAGTCCCACTTGTTTGGTGTAATGCTGACATTTGCTTATTTGAGCTAGTTTTAACATATCTATCCAAAGATTAGATAAATCTGTAGTAAGTTCATACGTTATATGGACCCTTTGGGTTATTTCTTTTCTGTGCTCTTCTTTTGATCTCGCTTTCGCTCTCGATTTCGCTCAACTTCTTTTTACAGCAATTTATATTGCTGCGGCACTCTGTTTGGCTAATTAGGACTTTTTCTTTTTATTTTGTGCTTAATGGTTTTGATTTCGTACAAAAATCAAACATAAGCTTCTGTACCATACCCAGATATATTGGGATTTGTAGATTGATACCATCTGCACCAGTACTATTACTTCTCAGTTTATTAATAATAGAGCAGACAGTAGCTTCGGTTACAAGGTTAAAATTAAGTTTGATAATGAGATTATTAGTAAAGCTATTATTAAGGTAATATTGAGAAAGGTCAGTGATATCATGATTTAGAATAGGAATTGAATCTAAGAAATAATTATTAATTTCATTAGAGTTAAGAAGATTGTTAGGCAGTACATGATTATTATTTTTAGAAATATTTAAGGATTTTAATTCACACCACATAGCCTTAGAGCTCTTATTGTTTAAAGTGAATTCAAAATATGCTTTTTTCTCATTTTTAATTGCTGAGGTTAATAGTAGTTTGGTTTCGAGTTCCACAAGTTTTAAATTAACGGCTTTTTCAACTGCATTAGTTATGGTTTTAGTAAGATTTGCCTTCCATTCTTCATTTAAGATGTTATTAATGGATTCTTTGATTTCTATAGCAAAACGAGTACCAGTCGCCATGTGAATTGAAGAATTAAACTTATAAACTTAAACTTCGCCCACAAGAAAATAATATTAAAGCCAACAGACCCGAGCACGTGTTACTCGTTCGAATGTCGCATCGAGAATGATTATGCAAATCTATCGATCAGAAAATAAGGAAAAATTAATACATCAGCAGATAACAGAAATTATGGAGTAGGCTTTGTACTGCCTACTACTATTACAATGCTACTGTCACAAACGATGCAAAAGATACAGAAGTAGCTTCTAAACGCTTAATAGAAAAAAGGCGAGCAATAGTTTAGTGAGTTATAATAATAGTAATTGCATATAATATATATAGAGACAGAGAGATGCAGAGAGATTAGATTCAGTTCCAAGTTGAACTCGAAAAGTTAACCATTCCCCCCAGCATCTTGGTTTAAAAGTACTGGGTGCCCAAAAATGATTTTCATCTAGTTACCTTTGAAATTTTTTTTTATGTTAATTTTTCTGTGCCGCTCTATTCTTTAAGTTTGAACTAATTTGATCTGTCAATCAAATGTCAGTTATCATTTTGAGGTTATGTAACAACAAAAAGCGGCAATTTTTATTTTACATGGGAAATTCACAGGCGACTAGATGAAAATCATTTTTGGGCACCCAGTATTTGCACAGTATTTTATAACCTGCTCTTTTATTAATATACAACAATTGAACTGATTGAACAAATCAGTCCATTAATTTATTGTATACATACTTAAGTACTGACAAATGTTTCTACAATATTTTCTGGGCACCCCCATTCCTCTAAGCTTTTTCTTATCATTTTATTATAATAAAAACTTAAAACTAGGTGTGCAAATGCAACCTTCTGCTGGAAGCTTGATCATCTGCGTCTGATCAATAAAAACACGTTAGAGCTCCAACTCTTGTTTGATGATAATTAATTCATATGCTCAATTTGAACTTATCATGATTTTCAAAATATACTCTCCTGCAGTTGTTTTGATACTTTATATTGATTTTATTGCTCAGATAAGAACGAAGCATTTAAATAAGGATACTACGTATTCATCATTACCATTATTTCTTAAAATTGGGTATAATATATTATCGAATTATCCGAGAGTTGAATATATTCATTTTGAGTACAAAATCAATAAGATAATCAAAATGAATTTAACATTTTTTTTGAATAGATTACATTTCAATAATCATTTTGAAAATACTTATTTGTTTCTTTTGAGTTGCGTTATGCTCAAGCTAACAAGAATTGTACTCATTTTAAGTGATTCTGACAAGTAATTATTATTACTGCATTGATTATTTTTGTTTAATCATTTTAAGAATATTTAATCAAATGGACAAGAGCGTACTATTGTTCCTAGTTTATATTTTGATTAGTTAAATGTAATCAAATAAAGTATAGATTTTTATGTGTGTAGGCAGGTCAAGATAAAATACAAATTGTTTATTATATAATAGTAAATATAAAAATGTCAATCATATTAAGCCTTTTTATTTCAAATTCCGAGAATTATTTTACGATACTCATTTTATAAGTGGAATTTCTAATGGCAACGTATTATGAATTTTATACTTTTACCTAAATTTATACTATAATTACCCTAAAACCATCAATCGTCCATGTCCCTATTGTATCTTTTCGAGGAAGATGTTTTTTGTAAAAATAATTTTTTGTTATTTTTTTATATGGATTTATTGGCGACTTGTGGGATGGGGCGTTATCCTGGTGGTACAAGATCTTTTTCTTTTGCCAAATGAAGCCTTTTAGCTTAGATTTCTTTGTTCAGTCTGTCTAATAACGACGCATAATATTCCTCCGTTATTGTCCTCCCGTGTTGCAAGTAATCAAGAAAAACTATTCTTCGAGAATCCCAAACGTCGCAAAAAATATTTTTCATTACGTTTGAACATGTCTAAATAGACATTGCTGAGAAATAGTCATTCGAACTCGCTTTTGGTCGATTGTCAGCAGACGCGGCACCCATCTAGCACTAAGCTTTCTCATATCCAAATGTTGATGTAAGCTGCAATGTACAGACGTATGAAATGCTTACTTTCTGTGCTATCTCTCTCAACTTTATTCGGCGATCCTTCATCACGATTTCATGGACTTTTTCAATTGTTTCTTCATCAGTAGCTGTTTTTGGTCTGCCAGAACGTGGCGCATCCTCTATGGTTGTTCTACCGCGTTTAAATTCAGCAACCCAGTTTGCAACTGTTGCATACGAAGGCGAAGACTCACCATGAACTTCATTTAACAGCGTTTTTATTTGTTTAGCATTTAAGCCTTCAATAAAGAAATGTTTTATCACTGCACGGAAGTCGTTTTTATTCATGATTAAGAAAATGCACAAATTGTTTACTTGAATCGATAGTAGCCAGGGCGTGTGTTTATGTCCAATCCGTTTGAAAATTTGACAACTGTTGTACGAACAATGGCACTTTCAAAACAAGTGATCAGCACGCGCGCATAACTCCATCTTGTGGTTCATTCTAGAAACATTTCGATGTATTCTCGTATGTAACACTATTAGAGTTACCGTTGAATAACTCAAATAACTACACAAAAATATACATGGAAGAAGATTTCTCAAGAGAAATACAAAAACAAAAAAGGAGATAATAAAGTATATGAAAACGATTAGGGCAAAAGGACATCTGGCTATTATCAAATATAATAAACTTATGTAAATGGGGAAGTATACTCCTTGGAGCAATTAAGAGCCATCGAGGAAAATGAAACAGGAAGTAAAGAAGAAGAAAATGGCGACGAAGTAAATGATAGAGAAAACAGGACCGTAGAAGATAATAAAGCCCCGGTTAAGAAGAATGAGGTACAAACAGAGAGAAAGGAACGAATTAAGAATAGTAGAACACGGAGCCAACTGTCACCAGAAAGCAATGAAGAAGAAACACTACGAGAGAGACTCTGGAAGATTACAAAAACCGGATAGACTCCAAAAAACTAATAACGTACAGAAACGGATGGATAAAGAAAACGAAACAGGATAAAAAAAAGGACAACGATAAATAAACAGCACATATACAAAGGAAACAAAAAATAGACAAGAGGAAGAAAATCATGAGAAGCCCAAGAGAGAACAAAGCAGAAATGAAAACAAGATTATAAAACTTGGGACATGGAATGTACGAAGCACGTATGCAGAAGGGGCATTAAAACACTTAGAGGAAGAATCAAACAGATATGGAATCCAAATACTGGCATTACAAGAAACAAAACAAAAAAAAAGGAGTTTGCAGTAGAACTAGGAAAATATTTATATTTCAATAGCGGAGGAAGAACAAGAATGCTAGGAGTGGGTTTTTTAGTAGTTAAACCCTACGATGGTTTAGTTAAAGAGTTTAAAGCAATATCTGATAGAATGTGCCAATTACAAATAAAACTAGAAAGAAAAACCTTAACCATTTTGAACATCCACGCCCCATCAGAAAATGAAGAAGAAGAAATTAAAGATAAATTTTATGAAGAACCGGAAAAGGCTTATAGCTCCATACCAAAGCAAGATATCAAAATAGTAATAGGGGACTGTAATGCCAAGGTAGGGAGAAAAGAAATGTACGAACCAACAATAGGGCGACAAAGTAAGCACCAGACAAGCAAAAATAATGGTCAAAGATTAGTAAGTCTTGCAACAAAGTATAACTTATGCATCGTTAGTACTAAATTTGAACACAAAGAAATTCACAAAGGGACATGGCTTGCACCTAACGGGAAATATACTAACCAAATTGATCACGTTCTAATCCAGAAGAAAAACATGAATAGTATAAAGGACGTATGCAGTTATAGAGGAGCGGATGCGGACAGCGACCTCTTCCTACTTATTATAAAAATAAGACAAAAATTCGAAACAGAGAAAAGAAAAAACACCAGGAAGGAGAGAAAGATAAATGTGAAAGGATTACTAGAGGAGAAGACAGCAATCAAATATAAAGAAGAGCTAGGAAAAAGACTAGTAAATACACATAGGGAAAACATAAACCAGAGATGGAGGCAAATGCAAGAGGCCATAAGAAGCACAGCGATAGAAACAATACCGCAAAGAACTAACCGTAAAGGAGTGGCCTGGTTCGATGAAGAATGCAGAGAAGAGATGACAAGGAGAAGACAAGTAAAGAGAAAATGTTTCAAACAGGGACCCTCGAAGATATCACCATCGACAACGAGAAATATACAAGAAATAAATAAGCTATATTACCCCTATATTTAAATCTGGCGATAAACATATGGTCGCTAATTATCGACCCATATCGATATTATCTTGCATACCTAAAATTTTAGAATGTATTGTAGCGGATAAGATATCCTATTGTTTTAAAAATATTATTAACAATAACCAACATGGGTTCACGAAGGGTCGATCTGCGGATACGAACCTTTTATGCTATCAACATGATATTCTCGAGGCTTTTGAGAATCGGTGTCAGATTGATGCCATCTATACCGATTTCTCAAAAGCCTTCGATAAAGTTAACCATCAGTTACTTTTGTTTAAATTACGAGGTATGGGCATAGCGGATCCATTTCTAGCTTGGCTAAATGGCTATCTCAGCCTGAGAACTCAGATTGTCAAAATTAAAAGCTACACATCTAAAGAAATTCAAGTAACTTCCGGTGTCCCTCAAGGAGGCCATCTCTCCCCCCTCCTTTTCAATTGTTTCATTAACGATATTACTAAATCCTCACAGTATTGCAAAGCGTTGTTATTTGCCGATGATTTGAAATTATACGGTAGAGTAAATTCCATTGATGATTGTTTTAGAATTCAGCATGATATCGACCATCTGATTAGTTGGTGTGACAGAAACGGGATGGACTTAAACTTTAAGAAATGTTTTATTATTTCATTTTATCGTACACAGGAACAAATCACATACATCTACAAAATAAATAATTATATAGTCCAGCGTGTTGATAGAATAAAAGATCTCGGGGTTATATTTGACAGAAGACTATCTTTTAATAATCATATACAAACTGTAATTAATTCAGCGTTGAAGATGTTAGGGTTTATTTTTAGGCAGTGCAAGGAGTTTGGGGTCTGGACTCTTAGAATGTTATATTGCGCATTAGTTCGATCTCGTTTAGAATATTGTGTTGTTGTTTGGGCTCCCTATTATCAGACTTATGTATCCAAATTAGAAAAAGCTCAAAGCAGATTTTTAAGGTTTGAAGCCTTTAAAATAAATATAAATTATAGTGACACAGGTTATAGTTATGTATTAGCTGTTGTAAATTTGCCTACCCTGGAATTCAGGAGAATCATGTTATCTCTGTGCTTTCTATATAAAATAATTAATGGTGTTATAGACTGTTCTGTTCTTTTATGTAAATTAGATTTTCAAATTTCTCAAAGAATTACACGTTCTAAAGAATTGTTTAAATTAACTGCACATTCTACCAACTATAATTTAAACAGCCCCATGCAAACAATAATGCGCTATGCCAATATTTATTATAAAGTCGATTTATTTAATAATTCTTTGCAATCTTATAAACGTGCTCTAATTAGTAATATTACCGCTTAGAAGATGTTTATGTCATCGTTATGTTTATGTATTATTGTTATTCGGTGCCTGTATTTTATCTTTACATTATTTTATTTATACTTTTACTACTTAGAATACTTTATGTTATATGTATATTGTTAAATGGATATCCGTCAATAAATTATTATTATTATTATTATTATTATTATTATTATTATTATTAGAAATAATTCAAAAACTAAAAAATGGAAAAAGTTCTGGAAGAAATATTATAAGCGCAGAACTGATAAAACATGGAGGAGACCTACTAGCACAAGAGATTCAGCAGATAATAGAAGGTATATGGGAAAAGGAAAAAATACCAAAGAAGTGGGAGACGGGCCAACTGGTGCCCATTTATAAGAAAGGGAAAAAAGAGGATTGTCAAAACTATAGAGGGATTGCACTTCTTGATACTGTATACAAAATAATGACAAAAGCAATGGATATAAAAATTAAAGAGTATACCGAGAAACAGGTAGACGAGTATCAAAGCGGCTTCAGAGCGGGAAGATCCGTGACTACCATATCTTCAAGTTGAAACAAACTCAAAGAATGCTAAACCAATATGGAAATAAAATATATGCGGTGTTCATAGATTTTAAACAGGCCTATGACTCTATAAATAGAATAAAACTATTTAATGCGATGAGAAACCTACACTCTAAAAAATTCCCCTTGAAGTTGCCTCCATTTCTTGGGGTAAATTTACTTCAAAGTGTAATTTTCATAGGAAGTGGGAAATTTCAATATTAGGTTAAATTTGCATTGTCATGTTTCCTTTTTAAATAAATTTACAGATTAAAATTACGATCTCAATGCAATCTTACATTTCATTTTAACATTAAAACACCTGCGTAAAGTTATAACTTTACCTAATATTGACCTAATATTGAAATTTCCACTTCCTATGAAAATTACATTGGAAGTAAATTTACCCCAAAAAATGGAGGTAACAAAGTATACTTTATAAAAGCTTGTGCTTGTTCTAGAGCACAATTTCACTATAAGGTCAAGTCCAATAAATATAAATATTTAAAAATAGGGTACATTCTATGTAATTATTATTGAATCATTGTTTAATTGCGTATAGAATGCATATGTTCAACAAATTCGGTATTATATGCCATGCATATATAATATTGAAATTTCCCACTTCCTATGAAAATTACACTTTGAAGTAAATTTACCCCAAGAAATGGAGGCAACTTCAAGGGGGATTTTTTAGAGTGTAGGAGTACCAGCAAGTAAATTTAACAAAAATGACCATAGAGAAAACTATAAATGAAATAAAATTCAGAGGCAAGATTTCGAAAAGTTTCCAAACATCTACAGGGTTAAAACAAGGAGATCCATTGTCAACGACTCTCTTTAATATATTCTTGGAATGGGTAGTAAGAAGAAGTGGGATAAATAGGACTGGCACCCTAAGAACAAAATCGCATCAAATGTTAGCCTACGCTAATCATGTAGTAATCCTGGCGCGAACAAGAAGGGAACTAATACAAGTGTGCCAAAAATTCATAATGGCAGCAGAAACAGTTAATCTGAGGGTAAATGAAAATAAATCTTAATTCATGGAACTAGGACCAACAGAAAAACCACAAGAACCAAAGCAAGATCTGGTGTTAAATATAGAGGCAACAAAGAACATAAGGTTAGAAGAAGTTAAAAGCTACGTATACCTAGGAACCAGCATAACAGAGCATAATATAAATAAGATATTGAGATCAAGAAGTGTGTCGAGGAAAACTAAATTACATTTGTATAAAACGGTAATCAGACCAACGGTTTTGTTTGGGAGCGAGGTATGGACACTTAACAAAAGAGAGGGAGAGAGGATAGATACATGGGAAAGAAAAATCCTGAAAAGAATTTTGGGTGGGAAGAAGGAAGGAGACATATGGTTTAGAAGAACAAACAAAGAAATAAAGGAACTATATGGAGAGCC
The DNA here is from genome assembly GCA_929113105.1 of Agrypnus murinus. Lineage (NCBI taxonomy): Eukaryota > Metazoa > Arthropoda > Insecta > Coleoptera > Elateridae > Agrypnus > Agrypnus murinus. The sequence goes on from OV816030.1 coordinate 118,713,410, forward strand.
AGCTCTCAGTAACCAAGTCAAAACGCCAAGACTACGGTGGTTAGGCCACTTAGAGAGACAACCCGAGGACAGGATCCCCAAGAAGCTAAGGGACATAAACCTAGGCGAAATAAGAAGAAAAGGAAGACCAAGAAGGAAATGGTTGGAAGCAGTTAAAGAAGATCTACAAGAAAAGAAGATACAGGACTGGAAGACACAAGCTAAAGATAGGAAAAGATGGGGAGACATCACCAAGCTATGGGCCTAAATGGCCTGCGTACAGCAAAAAAATATATAACTCAAATAACTGCTCAAATCCCCAACTACTTAATAAATGCAGCGTATTCAAATTCGGTTAATGCACTTTCAGATGTGGTAATTCCACTTCCACCTGCAAATATGTCCAGAAAATTTGAATTCTAAACACCACCCATTTTTAAGAAGTTAGAAAATGCACCTAATTAACATGCACACTCCAAAAACTCGGATAAAACTGCCAGTCGTTCCTTGTTGGCAATTCGCACAAATTAATAATAAGAATGACGATGTCATGTACAACCATTTAAAGTACATTTAATCAGAGATTTGGTTACAATAACTAAAGGATTTGTTGAATTAACAAAAAGATTGTCATCTAAAACGTTTTTTTTATAAGCTTAATATAATGTTAGTAATTTAACGTATTTTAGTTTTATTTTATAGAAAATCATGTAAATATTACAAAACTCTTTGTAAGCGAACAATATTATTAACTGAAGGTGTTTTTGTTTTTACTAAAACGTTATTCGGTCATTAAACAACTTGAGAACAGTTAATTTAACAATGTATTAAAGTAAAAGTTACTTACATCCTAATTTAATCATACTCTATTTTGTAATATGTTGAACTACCATATTATTTACTTATTTTAACCTATGCGATTTTTCTGAGTGTGATGATAATATGGTCAGGAAGGCGACGATGTTCCTGCCCGAGGGATGGAAGTCGCCCGAAAGGTAACGCTCGTGGTGCATACAAAATTTTATTTTTCAGGAGAATATTTTGTTGTTATCAACATAAAAACAAAAATAATCCTAATATCACTAATGTCATCTAAAAATAGGTTAATTTTAGCTAAGAAGTTCTTGTCGGCATTTTAAGTCCGCACAAAAGAATTCGTGGATCACGCGCCCAAAAATTACGTGCAAATACTCGTTATTTGTTGTGTTGCAACATTACTCGTACGCAAACATATAGTTTCTTCTCCGGTCCCGATTGTAACGCGGACGTTATGAATTATAACGCCCGCTGATAATCCCCTGGTTGTTATGGAGTTGTTTATGCAGTTCGTATTGTAGGTATACACGGTGAGTTATTACGGAGTAATCGGACTTTGCCAGTGGTTAGATAACCATTAAAGAAAGAAAATTCCTATATACCATTTTTCTCGTATTTCTATACTTTTGGAGAAAAACGGCATCGAAGTTCAGCCTAATGTTTTCAAATTTAATAGTATGAATGCACATGACACATATTTTAAAAGTTCAAGCAGATATTCAATACTACTAGAATGTGCAAGGATAGCGTAATAAAGTAATAAACACGTCTTTATTTTGGCCAAGTGTTTCGTAGAATAACAATAGATAAACAGAATTAAATAAACAAAGCATGTTGAGAACGACCTCTCAATGGATATTGTTTCAAAATGGTATTTTTGTTTTGCTATTTCTGATTACTAAGACAATTTCAAATTCTTTTAATAGGCACATTAACCCCTATGTGTAATACAATACTGCAGGTTTGTGAATAAAAAATTATAGTACTGTGATAGTGACACATATTTGGTTTCTCAAATGATAACAAATTGCAAACCCCTTACACTGCAGCTTTTAGTAATAAAACGTAACAGTACTTGTACTTGACTATGTAAACAAATCCATCAAGCATTCAGGGTCGTTGAATTAAAACAATACCTATTGATGGATAGGTCAAATTAGCTAAACATGTCTTTACTTAATTAAAATATCTGTTTATTAAAGCATAACACATCGAATTTAATGATATCATTGAATGGGTCTGTTTTAAAATGATGTCATTTCTGTCTGCGTTTACTATTAGAATAGAGGGGAATCCCCCGGATTAATAGATCGTTTTGTTTTCTCATCTAAAATGGAATGTGCGTCGTTTGCGTTCTTGTTGTGCTTGTTTAAACAGATGTCACGTTTTTACTGATGGTGTCAATTTCTAAAGATCTTGCATTTATTTCTATTCGACTTAACAACACTGACCTGCATCAATTATACGTACTTTTCTGAAAACGTCGGTCAAATTTTTCGAAATTTTCAAGTTCATTTAATCAAAAAAAGTTACTAAGGTTTTATGTTTCTAATAACCAGAGAAACTTATCCTCAAAGTCCGATCATTGAGTACTTAATCACCGTGTATACAGCAAATAATATGGAAGTGAAACATAAATAAATTATATTAATAGTTGATTAATTAATATTAAGCAATTAATAAGTGGATGTACAATAACTAGTAATTGTACAAAATCATCAAAACGTAATAATAAATAAATTAATAAAAAAGAAACCAACAAAAAAGGATAATAAATGACAGTCATTAAATAAGCAAACACCGTCAGCAGAGCATGGCTCCGTGGATAAATGACTAGCCCTCAGACTAGAGAACCACGGTTCAAATCCCATGCAGTTCGTATAATTCTTTTTAATAAAATATTTCATAAATGAGCCTTTTTTAATAATTATAATATTTCTAAAACAGAATAACTTACAATTCAATAGGTACTAATATGATAATGTTTAATCAATTAGTTTTATTTTAAATTAACATAAAATATTATACATATACTATTATGTAGTTTAAACAGTGACTATAAAATTAAGGTATTATTGTATGTAACATAGTTATTCTTTTTTATGTTTATTTATAAAATAAACAATTCCTTAAAAATACAACAAAAAAGAATAATAAATGACCTTCATAACATAACAGATAGTATAGCCCTGTGGAGAGGGTCTCTGTATTTTTGTCTAGAAAACCACGGTTCAAATCCCATGCAGTTCGTATATATTTTTTTAAATATTTAATATATTTTATAAATATATTAAATAATTAACATAAATATTATATATACTACTATATTATGCTGTTTAAACAATGACTATAAAATTAATGGATAATTTTATGTAATTATTGTTTTTTATAAATATTATAATTTGAAAAAATTTTTATGAAATATATTAAATATTTTATGAAAAAAAAATTATACGAACTGCATGGGATTTGAACCGTGGTTCTCTAGTCTGCGGGCCATTTATTCATCCACGGAGCCATGCTCTGTTGACGTTGACTGCTTATTTAATGACTGTCATTTATCATCATTTTTTTGTTTGTTTCTTTTTTATTAATTTATTTATTATTACTTTTTGATATTTTTTTTACAATTACTAATTACTGTACATTCACTTATTAATTGGTTAATATTAATTAATCAACAATTAATACTAATTTATTTACTCATGTAAACATGTTTTAAAATCTGAAATTTTGCGCCTTGACAAAGAGGGGAAATGAGTTGCCATGACAAGGGCGTCACCGCTCAATGATCAATTAATTTTTGCGAATTATATTTCTAACAAAAAAATGGCGTGTAGGATTATCCTCAGATTTTGCATAGTGCTTAGTAAATATATTTACAATCCCGCTACAGAGTAAGTTGTCTGAAAAATCTGCTAATTCAGATTTCCGAAAATCTGTTATACCCAGCATCGGCTTTTAAATTATTTTGATAATTTTATTTACAACAACTAACCAAACTCTATGTAGGGCGATTCTATAAATAACAATAATTCGAAAAAACTTTGGTTTCTATAATAACTATCCCTTGAATTTATATTAGAGGTAAACTCGTGTATGTGTATAAAGAACCGCTTCACGAGCATTTAAAAGAGCCCTTAAGATTAATATGTCAGTTTCAAATTTAAAAGAAAATTCTTACTACAATTTTAAACAAGCAATTATTTTCTATTTTAAAATGGCAATAATTACAGTTCGCGTATAGCCCGGACCTGTACGTGTTCAAAGCGGCCCCAATAAGTCGTATATAACATTTTCTAGACGGTCAGATGATTTCCAGCGGTGATGGACGACTCAAATCCAGCCGAACTTCAACCACCCTGATAAGTGGCGTCAATATTAAACATGATTTCTTGTTTCTTATATTCCACGATATTGCAAGCCGTATATCATGCTTATTTAGACTCCCCGTGAATCTAATTTATCTTATGAGAGCGAGGATATATTACATTGTTAAAATTACTTCTTTAGTTCTGAATTACGGGATACAGCGAAACAAAGGTTTATTATCAGTTAGCCTACGTAAATTATTTAATATAGTACAGAAATTCTCGTTAACCAAAAGAATTTATGGGTTCTTGTGGCATCAGTTAGATAAAGAATTTTTTTATTAATGCTCGTTTCCTAGAGGTTTCACGTTTTTTAAAAAGGTATCTTAACACAATAAAAACTGAACTTTTCTAGGGAAAAAAGAAAATACATTATGATCGCATGGTATTTGAGAATCTTTATAGGTAAGGTAATATCTGTATATGTGCGATATCTAACCTCACATTTACATATTAGTATATTTTTCCTTTATGTTTACACAATTTTGGTATATATAGGTGTAGTAATGTGATCTCTGTTCTTTTTGCACGAGTGCTTTACGACATTCAAATACCCGATATAAAATCGCAACGCGTACGTGTAAAGTGACGTCATAACGACTGCTTCGTCTTAGGTTTATTGGCACTTCTCAAAACATGTCAGCGACCTGAGTATAAAATCTGAAGACTATCCTTACGCAAAAATTATTACTTTTATGTTCTTGACGGGTGACGTGCCTCAACTTACTATCTCCTCATTCGATATCCTGACGACTTCTCTGCTCGTTCGGAAAATTTTACTTGATGCAATATCGTAGATTCTATTGATTTATACTTAGTTATTTTAGGAATAAACACAAGCTGCTCTTTGCAATTTAAATTTTATTTTCCTGTACAATGTTCAGACTAGGATATTTAGAAACTAATTCGGAAACAAGTTTCTGATAGCGAAACGATGGGTACTTTACGGGACAGCATTTTTAATTTATGTTGTTTTACGCATAAAGGAATGTTTTAAAGTGCTTCATCATTCCAATCATAGAACAAGTTTCGTGTTATCCAATAATAACAGGTAATGATTTTACTAAATGGCTTATTTTGGCTTTGCTGTTGCTGTTCCTGAAAATGATGTAAGTTTGTTTTCAAAAAAACCCGTTATATGGTTGTTTTAAGAGTGCTAGACTACCACACTTGCGCTCCCAGGTTCGATCACCGAGTCAACACTACTATTTTTAAAAGTTATCTAGGGAAATTGAGTACACATATTTGTGGTAATAATAGCTACTTAGCTGGATGTTTATCCCGTTGGGTAGAAGGTCGCCCTCCAACTACCTAAAACGGGAAAGGAATACCGCATTCTTTGGAATAGAGGCTCTTTAGCATCAATGGTTGCTAGGGCTACTAGGGGAACTGCATGGGGATCTTTTCAAAAACAACCTTAGAATCTGGAAACTTCTTTAGAAACAAGCAGACTGAGAACTACAAAGAGTTACTTGCTTTAGTAGTAAGTATTCTTACCAACTTGCTTAGTATGGATTAGTATTCTTCATTAAAATTACAAAGCCATGTATGTTTCAACCATGAAATCTCACGACAAAGAAAATGGAACCGAAAGTGCTACTGCTGGATTCTCAGAAGGGTCCTTGTTCATGCTAAATACACTAGAAAATCTATTAAACGTGTATTTTAGGCGAGGTCAGGATACATATTAAAAATTAGTTTAATTAAAATATTTAGAAATGTTTAATGTTACTCTAAAACTCTATTAAGTGCCACTTTTCTTGTCTCATTCGTTCATAGAATCTCTGTACTATTTCTTCCAACCTGAGCAATTATGCTTCCCACTAAACAGTTTTATTTATATAACAGTAACCACAAACTTACGATAACTAAGTTTATAGACATATTTAAATTATGTAATTTAGTAACGACAATATTTCTGTTTCTTTTATAAACATCTTAAACAGCTTCAATCGAGTCTTTCAAAAAATTCAATAAAAATAGTACGTTAAACGAATGATAAGTTTGAGCTGAAATTTATTATAATAGGGTAAATATCCAGTTTTAAATAATGCCAATGTAAAGCACCTGGTTGGGAATAGGCGGAGGGCAATAAATACTTTTATAAACACTGGAAACTGTAATATCATCCAGAGTAATCTTATATAAATTTAAGTAACACTAGATGGTGTTATTACAGAACTGTTCGTTCACTATATTATATTTAAGTGATATAACGTTACTGAAACTGTTGTTATAAAACTTCAAAGTCTCCAGAAGTATTTTAAAAATATTAAAGTAATCAAAACTACCTTAAGTGATGCTATACAGATATAGAAAAACAGGTAGGAAGTACGTACGAGACCATATGTATGATAAGGAACGCGCTAATAAAATAAAGAAGGGTTTATATCGGGTCACGCCTTTGTTCTTCTTAGTTTGTTAGTGGGGGAACATTCGAGCATTAAAGTTGTTTAGTAAATCACAAACCGAGCGTTGGTGTAGTTCCCCAACCCCACAAACTAAACAAGAAGAGCAAAGGCGGGGCCCGATATAAATCCTTCTTTATTTTACTAGCGCGTTCCTTATCATACACACATATGGTTTCGCAGATACTTCCTTCTTGTTTTTCCACACCGGTATATCTTTAGTTAGATAAACCAGTGATAAAAATCACCTAATTCCAATAAATTTTAATGTTTTATTGCATTGTGAACGACAAACAAAAGAAACGGGACGTAAGCTAGATCCCATCATTGTATGCCTACAACAATTCTTGTGTGGGAACAACTGTGCCTTTGGCGCGGAAAGCAGGAAAGTTTTAGAAACTTTCCCTTAAATTGTACTGCTGTATTTAACTTAAACAAACCACTATCAATATTTAAATTACAACATGGCTATCTTTTGTACTAAAACGAAGCACAATCCACATGGTTTCTAAAGGTAATTTGTAGGCACGAAACGTAACGTAAGTCTAAGATGGAAATATTGGTTACCATCAAAAGTTTTATAATGTATATATAGAAACACTATTATCTCCTAAGATTTGGGTTTTATAAAAGTAATTAATAATACCACTATACAATCCCACAAATGTTAGTTTTATAATAAGATAATGACAAATCTTATACCTTATAAACTTGGTAATACTACGGTAACGGTTACTATAAGTTTTGTAAAGCTGTAATGGGAAGATTTATATCACGTTATTATATACCTAGAGCTTACAGTAATCTTATAAATCTAACTATCCTATGAACTTTGTGAGTTTACTTATTCCTTAGGAAAAGCCAATGGAAGATTTATGCATCTAAATGTTAAAGTGACTATTTGGTGTAAAAAAAATAAATCCTGAGCAATGCCTAAATGATTATCAACTTAATTTGAACTTGTATCCTACCAGTACATGTTATTAAAGGTCAAATTCATTGAAATTGACTTCTAGAGGCCAATCGATCCATTGGATCGCTTGGAAGGTAATTTAAAAGTTGTTCAAAATGTCAGCTGTTATGAGTTTACGGAGTTTCAAGCGATTCTACGCAATCTAGTACTTATTGTATTTGATATTTAAAAAAACTTTTATTTCAACCAACTATGGTATGTATTTAACTTTTTTTCGTAATTATTATAGTTTCTAGGATAAGGTACGGGGTCGTCTTACGTGAACCATCCTGTACATATTACACGTCAATTATTATATTTTATTAAACGAGCAGGGTGAAAATTGCGAGGCGCCGATTAACAGAAATGGAACTAGTTGCGGTTATATACGAAGTTATGTAGTGGTAACAAAAACGTTTCTGTTTATATTGTTTATAAACAAAGCTACACACCGTTACTAAACAAAGCTGTGTGCAACCCGTATAAACTGATAGGTTTAACTTTTTTTAAGAGGTTTATAAAGGAAACAGAAATGTTGTTTTGTAATGTTATATAAACTTAGTGATCGTAAGTTTATGGTTACTATTATAGAAATAAAAATGTTTATTAGCTGTGGTCTAATATTTTAGGTACAGTTCTCATAATTTGGTTTAGCTGATGTTTCCAGACAATTTCCTCATTTAATTATTTACACAAGTAAATTCTATTGCCTAAAACTTGCTTTTTATTTGGATTTCTATAATCAAAAAACTTTTTTCTTGCTGCAAACTTTTTCCATGTCTATTTAATGAAAACTTATATGAATCTTATTTCTGAAATAAAAGAACTTGAAGAAATAATACTTGTGACATAAACTGTATTTCTGTAATGGAATAAATATCTTGAAATAAATAAAGATTAGTAAAAGTTTCGCAGTTTTATTAAAATACAACCTGACAATATTGTTTCGACAGCTATGCTGTCATTATCAAAGGTAATATAATTATAAACAAACACGTCGCTAAGGTAGATACAAAAATAGGTAACTAGAAAAAAAAAAAATAATAATAATCAGAATTAAATATCTAATACTTCCAGTAACGGAGAATTACTGAGCTCAAGTTGTTCATTCATTAAAGGTACCCTGAGTTTGTGTTTGTATATCTCAAAGGCTTCTAAAATGTCTAATTTGCGTTTGTTATTACAAAAATATAGGAATTTAATATTATTTTGAGGAGTCATTGTGTGATTTTGTTCTAAAAGGTGTTTGGCGTAATTCGATTTTTCAGGATGTTTATTTTTGTAATGACGTACGTGTTCTTTATATCTTATGTCAAAATTTCGAAGTGTTTGTCCAATATATACCGAACTACAAAAAGAACAATTTAAACGGTAAATGCCCGATTTCATGATATCATGTGTTCTGTCTTTAGCATTAAATAAAAATGAAAAAGTGTTAGTGTTGGTTTTAAATGTTATTTTATAATTGTTGGTTTTTCTTAGTATATGTGCAATTTTTTCTGATATTTTGCCAAAATATGGTATAGATATGTAATTTGTGTCTTCTGTTTCAACAAAATTCCAAAAAGAAATAAAACAAGGTTTAGAAAACTGCAATATCTGCTTTTCAGAATTAGAAAAGCAACAAATCATTAATAAAAACCCACAACCACCTAAACTATATGGACTAGTCAAAACACATAAACAGAATATGCCAATAAGACCAGTTGTATCATACATCAATGCACCTAATCACATTTTATCCAAAAAACTGAACCAGATTATTAACACGATAGGTTACAAATCGAAATATTCTGTTAGAAATTCATTAGAATTAGTAGATAAGCTGCAAAACATACATCTTCCACCACATTCAAAACTTGTTAGTTTTGATATTAGCAACATGTTCTCCAGAATACCCCCACAATAATGTATTCCTTTATTAGATAGTTTCTTGATCAATAGTAATATAGAATTAGTTAAAAGGTTAGAGTTAATTCAATTATTTGACCTTTGTATAAGTCAAAATTATTTCACTTTTAATAAAATAATTTATTTACAAAAGGATGGTTTACCTATGGGTAATTCTCTAAGTCCTCTATTAGCTAACATATTTATGGACAAGTTCGAAGATCGAATATTTGAATTAAACCTCTCTAAACACATTATCTTCTGGTTTCGTTATGTTGATGACATTTTAGCTTGTTTTGACAGTTCTTTTGAGGTTATCAATGAAATTTTAATTCTTATTAACAGTATCCAGCCTAACATAAATTTTACACTAGAAACAGAACAAAACAGGGCTATAAACTTTCTAGACTTAAATATCAAGATTAACGCAGACAATCTATTTGAATTTTCCATTTACAGAAAACCAGCACAAACAGACAACAATACCAAATGAATCTTGTCACCATAATACACATAAAATAGCAGCCTACAGATCATTAGTACACAGAGCTTTAACTATTCCACTAACAAAATCAGATTTTAGCAAAGAGATATGAACCATTACACAACTAGCACATGCAAATCATTACAATGCGAACATGATTGACACTTTAATTAAACATAAAGATTATAGGTTAGCTATCAAAATAAGATATCCCATTAACAATCAAACAGAAGACACAAATTACATATCTATACCATATTTTGGCAAAATATCGAAAAAATTGCACATATACTAAGAAAAACCAACAATTATAAAATAATATTTTAAACCAACACTAACAATTTTTCGTTTTTATTTAATGCTAAAGACAGAACACATAATATCATGAAATCGGGCATTTACCGTTTAAATTGTTCTTTTTGTAGTTCGGTATATATTGGACAAACACTTTGAAATTTTGACATAAGATATAAAGAACACGTACGTCATTACAAAAATAAACATCCTGAAAAAACGAATTACGCCAAACACCTTTTAGAACAAAATCACACAATGACTCCTCAAAATAATTCCTACATTTTTGTAATAACAAACGCAAATTAGACATTTTAGAAGCCTTTGAGATATACAAACACAAACTCAGGGTACCTTTAATGAATGAACAACTTGAGCTCAGTAATTCTCCGTTACTGGAAGTATTAGATATTTAATTCTGATTATTATTATTATTTTATTTAGTTACCTATTTTTGTATCTACCTTAGCGACGTGTTTGTTTATAATTATATTACCTTTGATAATGACAGCATAGCTGTCGAAACAATATTGTCAGGTTGTATTTTAATAAAACTGCGAAACTTTTACTAATCTTTATTTATTTCATGATTATGGAGTTCCACAAAGTAAGGCTGGAAACAATAAACAAGAATAAATATCTGTTCAGGGAGCATCCTGCAAGGCTTTTATCATGCCCATTTTAAGATTTTTAACATTTTCAGCAAATCCATGCGGCTGAGGAATATAGCTGTGAAGCAAGGGCTTCATACCGTCCTCATGTAGAAATTTTGAGAACTCATCAGAAGTAAATTGCGGACTACAATTTTTGAAAACCTAAATCTCGAAATTTATTCTCTAATTTTTTCTATTGTAGTTATAAAATCTGTTTTATTCATAATTTGTTTCAGAACACTTAGAATAAGCGTCTGCTATAATTAAAAGTATTTTTTGTTCGCATGATTCTAAAAAATCACAGTGAATACATTCAAATAAGTAAATCAGGAGTAATTATACGTTCTATTTGTCAATTAGAGTAGACGTGTTTACTGGGCTTGCGGTCCTTCTTAAATTAATACTCTGCTGCCACTAAAGATTAGTTAAAATTAAAAAAATGCCTCTCACAAGGGACTGTATCTCTGAAATCAACACATGTGTTGAAAATTCTATAAAGAAGTACTTCGACAATGAAGAAAGTATGAAAATACTTGCCGATAAGATACGCGTGTGCATTGCTGATGCCATCAATGAAAAGGTTAAAGAAGTAATGGCTTCTATTATAGAAGAAAATAAAATTCTGAAACAAAGAATTGATGATCTAGAGCAATATTCCAGGCGAAATAACATTCGCATTTTCGGGCTAAAAGAAAAACAAAACGAAAAATTAGAAGACGAAGTTATAGATATCTTTCGAAAAAAGCTTGATGTTAACATAAGCCATAAATCCATCGATAGAACGCATCGAATAGGTAAATATGTTGAAGGGAAAGCTAAGACTGTAATATTAAAATTTATCAGCTACAAAACGCGTCAGTAAGTTTTCAGTAGCAAAAAGAAACTGAAAGGTACTATACTCTAGCAAACAAATGGTCTAGGTCGCCGCGTGATCACCACCTGGTAAACACTTAAAATCTAAGATCAAATTTTAAGCAACACTGATATTATATAGGCTGTTAGAACTGTCAGTGACGTACGTTGCCCGCGTGATTCGCGATACGGTATGCAAGTTAGCCCTCGTGATTTTGGCGACCTAGATCCTTCATTTGTTTGTTAGAGTATAGTTACGTTATTCGAGAGAATTTAACCAAACTAATGTCATCAAAACACTGGAAGATTTAAACAAAATTTTTGGTGAAACAGCTGGATAATTGTTGTAGCAGAAAAGGTGATAGTACTACAACACGTTTGATGCGATAAAATTGTACATATTTTTTACTCTTCAATTTGACCGTAAGAGCTCAAAATTAATTAATAATTTATTTTATTGGTTAACTCTCCTGAGCTACAAACATGCATTGAAGTGCAATTGGTTTTAAGAGTTAGAGCGACCGCGTTGTCTAGCGTCTAGCATGAAACTGTCATGTTGACCATCTCTTGCAGTGACTGCTTTAAATTGCTGTTCTATGGAAACTATTTATTGTTTGAGTAAATAAAGAAACTCAGTATTTTGTATTTCTTATTTAAATAATTTTATTGTACATTTAAAACAACTCAAAATATTAATGAATAGTTTTACGGTTGCCACCTTTTGAAAATCAAAATGTAGAATAAAATACAATTAAAGGAATGAAAAGTTTATTACACTTATTAAACATCCATATATAATATAACGAGCTTGTTCAGGGTTTGTATGCTACAGAGTGATCCTGATAGCTAGCGCCACTATGCGGTGCATATTGTTAGTTGAAGCGAAGAAAACACCTGGCATAAAAGCAGCTCTCTTTTGCTATGAAAACAATTTTAAGGTTTGTACCCATGTTATTATTATATTAATTAAGTGAATTACATTTTTAAAGGTTAGAGGAACCGACGGTGTTTGCTAATATATATTATAATAAGCAAAATAATTTATTATTTACAATTGCCAGACTGAGCAAATGTAAAATTGTTTTGAATCTACCATTTTTTTATTTGAAGAACACCAATAATTCTCCATCATCTGATCAGAAACACCAAACCTTCCAATTTTCTTATTTCGTCCAATAAACCTATATCTTACAAACTACCTCACAGGAAACAGACCGAAAAATTGTACCATTTGCTCATTGATCAACTATGACGCTTAGGTTTTCTAGGAATTGATCAATATCATCAGTTGAATGACAAATTGTTCAAATGAAGGACTGTCTTACCAAATTTAGATGCGTGGAAACCCTAAATATGTTCTTGGTAGGTTACACACACTTGTGTCTATTTTTATTGCTTGCTCAACATGCAATTTAAATTTCTTCATGTATATTACATTCTAATCGTGTCTCACTACTATGAGTGACTATGTGTTTTGCGAGTCTAGATTTCTGTGAAGATTTATAATCACGTAAATTACAAACAAAAGGTTGCTCACCACTATGACTGAGCATGTGTCTCTTAAGATAAGGCTTTTGTAAACATTTATATTCACATAAATTACATTCAAATGGTTGACCATCGCTATGAGTGAGAAGGTGGGTCTTGAGAGTAGACTGCACCGAACACTTAAAATTGCATACATTACATTCACACGACTTCTCATCACTATGAGTGAGCATGTGTACTTTCAGATGACTTTTTTGTGAACATTTATAATCACATAAACAGCAATTGAATGGTTTCTCATTACTATGAATGAGAATGTGTTTTTTGAGATCATTTTTCTGTGAACATTTATAATTACATAAACTACATTCAAAAGGCTGCTCACCTCTACGAATGACCATATGTCTCTTGAGGTAACGTTTTTGTGAACATTTATAATCACATAAATTACATTCAAATGCAGCTCACTATTGTGAGTAGAAATATGTCTTTTAAGATTACCTTTTTGTGAACATTTATAATCACATAAACAACACTCGAATGATTGCTCACCACTATGAGTGAGCAAGTGTCTCTTGATAGTGGACTGTGCTGAATATTTTACATTACATATATTACATTGAAATGATTTCTCGCCACTATGAGTGAGCACATGTGCTTTAAGATTACTTTTTTGTGAACTTCTATAATCACATAAACTACATCCAAATGGTTTCTTATTATCATGAATGAGAATATGTCTTTTGAGATCGTTTTTTGTGAACATTTATGACCACATAAACTGCATTCAAATGGTTTCTCACCACTATGACTAAACATGTGCCTTTTGAGTTTACTTTTCAATGAAAATTTATAACTGCATAATTTACATTCAAACGGTTTCAAACCATTATGAATGTGCATATGTGTTTTGAGGCTACCTTTTCGTGAGCATCTATAATCACATAGATTACACGTAAATGGTTTATCAGTATCATGAATAAACAGGTGTTGTTCAAGATGATTTTTTCGTAAAAACCTGCAACTACACAAATTACACTCAAACGGTTTCTCACTACTGTGAGTAAGCATATATCTATTGAGGATACTTTTTAATGAACATTTATAATAACATAAAGTACATTTAAATGGCTTCTCGCCGCTGTGAGTAAGCATGTGTTTTTTGAGATTTCCTTTTAATGAACATCTATAATTACATATTTTACATTCAAATTGTCTTTTGGCTTTAAGAGGAAGTGCATATGTTTCCTGTGGCAATATATATTGAGGCTCGTACAATTTATTGTTATAATTGTTATTGTTAAATTGTTATAAAATAACTTAAAATACATTTTTGAAATTTGTAACAACTGGACGCCATCTGTTAACTAGTAGCACTATTAATGATGATATTACAGATTGTGTCATCAATATCTACTACATACGGGTGCAACCAATATGTAAATGTAGCTATCAGGATAACAGAAAACCACCCTCAGCCTTTTCTGCTATCCTAATACACGATTTTAAATTTCTGATGAGGAATGGTGTGTTATATTTGTTCGTTTTATTAGAATTTTTACTTTTTTAATCAAACAATCTTAATAATTATTTTTAATAAGCATGTAACAGAAAATGCATTAGAATTAGCCTAACAACTAGCATTAACAATATTAGTAAATAATTAATTGATGCAGATTGCGGGATATTGTGTAAAGGGCCGCACCAAGCCTAATGAGTGCCGTTGTGCAAAGAACCCCACACGTTTCTTACGGATATTGGATACTGGTCAAATTAGCTGAAATTGTGATACGTGTTAGTTTACATTATTCTGATCAAAAGTCTCTGTGGCTACAATTAATCTATAATTAACAGTTTTGGAGTTACACAGTACGGAAAGCAGGAAAAATTCATACTTCGGTATATAGATTTTTAACACGTACAGCCTTGGTAACATCATTTTTTGTGTATATTTTTTGTTTTTGTTTTGGTTAACATAAGTAATAATGTGTTGTATTCATGTGGAATTATACCGAGTGTCCCGTTATATTTTGACTCTTTATATAACGCATGTTCATTTAAATTCGTAATCTAGCAACCTTTGGAATTTTAATGAAAGAAGACAGAGCGACAGATATAATACGTCGCAGATAGAGACAGGCAATAATCCAAAGGTTGCTAGATTACGAATTTAAATGAACACCCGTTACCTATATAGCTTTTGAACTAACTGAGATAATGTAATGCGATGTTCGCTAGTCTGCTTCTTAGTTTTTAAGTTTCTTCTGAGTAGCCGTTTTTTGCCCACTTCCGGTTTATCCAGAAATGATATAGCGTATTTTCGGAGATTTAAATAACATGCAGTATTCACATTAAGAGCTGATAAAACCATACCCTGTATAATAACCATGATAAGTATGGTCCTTTTGGAAAGGAGAACCAATGGACTTTCAAACGTGCGTGGTTAACCCTCATTATCTCTTCGAGCTCACCACCTACAGGCGGTGGCTTTTAGGAGGTTATTTAACAGCCCTCAAGGAAGACTTATGTAAAAATCCAATGACTTCAACTGAACTTTCCTACGCTATTTTTTAATTTGACTGCACTGGGTGTAATATTTTTCAATATTTATGTTGCAATTAAAACCAATATTTCTATAATATTTATGCAATATTAAAAAAATTGTGCAATATTACTGCGATATTACAAAATATCTCATTAACATACCTCAACAATGGGTGTGTAAAAATCTTTTTTTTTCGTTACAGATCTCCTCTTTCACATGCCCTACATGATGGCTGTTAGAGGCCCCCTTAAGTCATTGAGGTGTATTTGGGTTATTTATGTAGTATTTTATTTTATTTAGCAGGTTATAAATAGTCAAAAATAAAAGAAATTGATTTGTCAAAATGGTCTGTTTAAAATACATATCGTTACAAGAGAAACGCTTGTAAACATGTTGTCCTGTGGGGTGATGACGTAGTTGCTACCAGTCAGGAATGCATTAGACGGAACATCGCCACTCCGACGCCGACGCCGACGCCCCGGTTGTATTGGTAGAAACGTCGTTATTAAGATTTTTCTAAATGCTCATATCTCCCTTATTTTGCATGATAAAAAGTGCGATTTTTAATCCGAAAGTATAGGTGCGTCCCAATTGTTTAGCCCTTAGGTTTAGCCAGTCTCGATAGATTAATAGTTTGCATGATTACTCCATTATTCAAGGCTCGTAGGTTCATGGTAGTCCTTCATAGCTATGAAAATTGTTTTTTCTCGTCTTTTATATTAATGAACGTTGTCGAAGGGTATCTTATAAGAACATAACAGTAACATCTCAAATGCCAAATTGGCACAAAAGCGTCATTTGACTAGCTCTTTTGCGAAGGATATTGGTCGGTCTCATTTTTTTGAAGAGGCTATCACTACCAAAAGATACTAGAACACCATTCTGAATTGGTTTATCGATCAAGTCGACGACAAGGAACTGCAATACGGTTACTTTCAGCAGGATAATGCCCGACCCTATGTGGCTCATGGTTAAACCCATTCTTAAGACACCGCTGCATATACTCTAGAAGATTTACAACAAAAGTTGTGAAAGAATGTGATAACGTTACACCTCACCTTCTACAGAAAGTGTTTGATAACATGAACAGGCGTGTTGCACTGTGCATTGAAGAAGGCAAACATTTCAACATCTTTTGTAGTTTAAAATAAGATTAGTTAGTAAATAAACGTAATGCTATGTCAGCATGATTTTAAGTGATCGATTTATTTTGATTTTTGTAATAATTGTTAGTTGAAATCGCAAGAGCGCATATCTGACAGTAAAAAACAGGTTTGCCACTACATAATTATGAAGTTACTCTCCAAAAATTCAAGTTTTATGGCGTTACTGTAAACATACACAGCTACATACAGTAGCTTATGAAAGGTTGTATTCTTCATTTATTATTTTGTTTATATTTATTGTTTTTATTTTAAATTTATTTTTTTGTCACAATTATTACTTTATATATTTTTTTTTCGGGTATAGACATGTCACAAGACTGTTTACGAATTGGACACATCAATGTACGTTCATTATTACCGAAAATTAACGAGATCAAGGAATTAATAGTAAACTTTGAAATACTGGCAGTAAGCGAGAGTTGGTTATCGGAAGATGTATCCTCCAGAGCGATTAATATTGAAAATTATAAATTGATACGTAAGGATCGTGATAGTAGAGGAGGCGGTGTTCTTTTTTATATACAACAAAATATCTTCAAATGTATCATTAATACAAGTAATTTGATTGAACAATTATGGGTATTAGTTAAAATTAATAATAAGTGTATTGTGCTGGGAGTGTTTTATAGACCTCCAACTTACAACTATAAGAACTTTATAGATGAAGTTGAGAACTCCATTATGTTGTGTACACCATATTCAGACCATATTGTATGTTTAGGGGATGGAAACGTAGACTTCCTAATGGCAGCCAATCCATCTACGGAATATTTTAATAATATGTTAGAATCTTTAAGTTTAAGCCAAGTAATTACAGCACCTACTAGAAAAGATCCTCTATTAGATATCATTATCACTTCTCAACCGTCACTTATTGAGAAATCAAGTGTTATAAACTGTCATTTTTCAGACCATGATCTAACAACCTGCGAGATTTTATGTGAAAAAGTTTCGTTTTCTCCTGGTATTCATACTTATAGAGATTTCAAGAACTTTTGCTTTGATAATTTCTACACCGAACTGCAATGACTATCTTTGAATGATATATTTTATGAAAATGACATTAATCAAAAAGTTAATATTTTAAGTAGTAGAATATTAAATCTGTTTAATGAATATGCACCATAGAAAACTATCAAAATAACAAAAAGACGGTCGCCGTGGTTAACTGATAATATTAGATTGTTAATGAGTTTAAGGGACAAAGCTAAAACTAAATATAGAAACTTGAAAACCGCAGCTGCATGGGAGTATTACAGGAGGTTGCGTAATTTTACAAACACCGCAATAAAAAATGAGAAGAAGGCTTACTTACAATTTAAAGTTTTTCAGACTAACAATTCTAAAGTACTATGGCAGGAATTCAGAGCGTTAAATGTTGTATCTTCTAAAACTAACAAAAATAAGTCTTTTACTGGCCGCGTTGATGAAATTAATAGTTATTTTGTTAATAGTATTTCACAAATTTCAGTTCCTGGACACGTATACACTTTTACAAAAATAATAAATTACATGATACTAGAGCTTTTAATTTCAATCTCGTAGATAGCAATACTGTATCCAAAATAATCGATTCCTTAAAAAGTAATTCTACAGGATCGGACGAATTAAATATCACAATGATAAAACTATGTTGTCCTTTTATATTGCAATATCTAGTAAATATTGTTAACTCTTGTATCTTAGAAAATATATTTCCTGACGAGCTGGAAGTCGGCTCTGGTAACACCAATAGCAAAAATCGAGCAGCCTGCGGAGTATAAGGATTACAGACCGATTAGCATCTTACACTTTCAAAGATCTTGGAAAAAATAATCAATTCACAAGTTAGAGAATATTTAGCGCAAAATAGTTTATTACCATCTAATCAGTCAGGGTTTCGACCTTCGTACAGCTGCACAAACGCCTTGCTGAAGATAACAGATGATATTCTCAAAGCTCAAGATGAAGGAAAATGCACGTTGTTGGCTCTGTTAGATTTCAGCAAGGCGTTTGATACAATCAATCATGAATTATTGCTTAATATATTGCACTATATCGGTTTTGGTAATAATGCAGTTGGTCTGATTCACAACTATCTCTGCAACAGGACGCAACAAGTTAAGACATCTAAGGATGTCTCTATGTCTATTGATGTTACCAGAGGGGTAACGCAAGAATCCATATTAGGTCCTCTGCTGTTTACCTTGTATACCAGAGGTCTTTGTGATTGTGTGGGGGCCTGTAATATTTACATGTACGCAGATGATACACAATTGTATTACTCATTTAGTCCAAATCACATTCAAGATGCAGTTGATACATTGAATAATGATTTGAAAGCTATAAATGAATTTTCTGCTGTTCATGCGCTAATATTAAATCCATCTAAGTCTTGTGTTTTACTTTTCGGTAAATCGGTTAATAATTATCAACTGACAGCCATAAAAATTGGAGATGTTAATATCCCGATAGTTGAAAGTGCCAAGAATATAGGTTTAGATCTTGACAAAACGTTCAGATTTAAAAAACAAATTAATAATACAAAAAGCTTACCATAATTTAAAACTTCTTTACCAACATAAAGACTACTTAAATAAAGACCCAAAGATCTTAATAAGTGAATCGCTTGTATTATCACACTTCAATTATTGTATACCTGTCTATGGCCCTTGCCTTGATTTTGAAACATCACAACGTGTCCAAAACTCTTGTTTACGTTTTGTTTTTGGAATTCCTAAGTTTTGCTCATATATCTTCAAAATTACTTAAAGCGGGTTGGCTAGACATGAAACAACGACGTTATATACGGACAGCAACATTCTACCATAACATAATAATCAACAGGCAGCCACCCTATTTATACAATAAGATAAGGTATAGAACAGATGTTCACAACATAAATGTGCGACATAGAGGTTTGTTGACTATACCCAAGTACAACACTACATTCTTCGAGCGCTCATTTAGGGACAATGTCACAAAGATTTACAATGATGTACCTCCATCTTTCAAGGCATTATCAGTCGAGCAATTCAAAAAAGCCATGATTGAACAATTCACACCAAATCATCATTGACACACCAAATCGTAAACAGTCTGACTAACGAACACTAATTAATTTAAATTATGTTATTAATATTTTTCTTTTATATTTTTCTTTTCTCTTATAATTATAAATTATTAGTATTACTGAATTACGACACCTAGTTTAACCATGTTTCTTTTTATGTTTCAATTACTGTACAAGGGGGGAATGGAAGAACAACTTTGTTGAATTCCCTCCTTGAGATTCTGTATTTTTATGGAATAAATATATATTATTATTATTATTATGGCCAACTTTGTGAAGAATGGAAGAACAACTTTGTTGAATTCCCTCCTTGAGATTCTGTATTTTTATGGAATAAATATATATTATTATTATTATTATTATTATTATTATTATTATTATTATTAATTCAAATGATTGATTTTCATATACGCATTACTCTTAACATAATGTTGGATTTTCTAAGCCTAAGCAAGGCCATCTGAAATAACATCTGGGATTTTTTCCATTTTGCCTCTTTGCATAAAAATTCTTTATTCCAAATACTCAATTATGTAAGTTTTTATGATTGTACATTCTTTCTAAATAAATATCACTAAAATTATTAAAATTCTGATTAAATTAATTCAGTTTTTAGTATACCAACAAGATATTCTCACTTTTATCAATTCCTAGAAACATGAAATGTTTATTAACAGCCACCACCAAAATTGTTTTCACTACTTGATACTTTTTATATACAATTTATTTTATTATGGTTGCCAAGATAAACTTGATTTAATTATAAAACTACAAAAGGATCTGTAGCTTTAAAGACATTACTTGGGCCGGCCGGCGGTAGACGACTAGTGTCAGTATATTCCTCGTGTTTCAAGGGTTCGAGTCCCACTTGGGGGCAGGATTTTTATAAATTGGAAAGTTCGGCGGTAAACTAAGTAGTAATCTACAAAGTAATTTGTTACTAACGAAAGGGTTGTTAATTGGTAAATTGATGAACGACTACGAGCCCTAACCACGATATGTTCAAACGCTGATCGTTATTACTGTATTACACCGCAATGAACTCAATCGGCTTCTAGCTAGCTAGCGTCAGGTCCGGGTTTTCACGACGTGTCTTTTCTAATATGTGCAAGAGTCGACTTCAATAACACTAAAATCCAACGCCAACAGTACTTGTAAAATTTTAAAACACATTTGCGACCGCTGCCAATGTGGTATGCTATTCCCAATAAAACGTAATTGCAGATCTGAAAGCTCTTCGTAAAAACAAAACCTCTACAAATACACATAAATAATAATAGACCACAAATAGGATACAAAACAATAAATGAATTGAGTAGAGCAAGATCTTTAATTTGTTATTACATAATGTTTCAGCGCCATTTCAAATGTCAAAAAATATAAGGTTAACTGAATTATGCAATGATGGCAGTCATTAGCTAACATAATTTAGTAAGTTGTATCACAGTCAACATAATTATTGATTTACTTTAATTTCTGAGAAAATGCGAGCACAATTATCTAAAAACGGAATCGATTTGTTTAACATTATTAAATTTATTAGTTAGACTCTTAGACTCGGAAAAACAGTCGCATTCTACCAGTTCCAAAAGATTGGTCAACGCGATATTCCAATAAATTAATTGTTCAATATTCTATACGATTATAAAATAAATGTGTTTACTGGCATGATAATTCTAAGATCGAATCGAACAGGATATTTATGTCAGTAACGCCAGTAGTAGTACAATAAATTATTTACTTAACAATAATATAAGATAGTAACTAAGCCCTTGAAAAAAGGCCTAGGGAAGATGGCTTTGAAGAAATTATTCCGATCCGTCTTGTAATTAATAAATGAATATTGTCGGGAGTATGTTAACGTGCTTCATAACTTCCAAAAAAGAATAGAGATAGATAAATCCAAAACAAACAGGATCAACACCACAAAATTATAAAATAATTCGCTTGAGCGCTTCTATGCCAATCAATCAAAGGAAAGCGCAATTTTGCAAAAGTTGATTTATTTTAATCAGAATGACTTTAAGATTTCCTATCAGAACGACAAGTAAAATAACTAATACGCAAAAACTACTATTAAAATTAATACATGATGCTGCGAAATCAGTGCTCAACAGGATGCTACAAAATCAGCATGCAAGAAATTGTAAAGATTTATAAAATTTATGAAATAGGTGAATTAGTGGTTTGTATGTTTGCTTCATAATCCAAGAGTGGCAGGTTCTATCCCCGGCTAAGTTGGTAATTTATCATGGCGGAGAAAAATTAAATAACATGCCTTATCGGATAAAAAGTAAAACTGTAGATCCCGTGTCAATGCGATGTTTGGCACAATAAAAACCCCCCTACTGGGTGTGGAATTCTCACAGATTCGGCTAAATTCTAGTTGGGACGGCTAAATGATCATAGTAATCGGTGGCATGAGGTACAAAAGGATGCTCCGCCATCTTGATTCCTCGTCCAAATAAATAAAAAATAAATAAATAAAAAGTATAAGCAAATTATTAAGTACAAAACGACTAATCTTAATTGTTAACTTTATGTGAAAATTATTATTTAATATTCATATTAATACATTTCAACGTTCAAAATGTATATATTGTCATGATATTTGATCATACTATGGAGAATTTACCCTCACGATAATATTTAATAAGCAGATTTTTTTTGTAATTTAAAACTACCCAATTTAATGGTTGCATAACCTTACTTTTAAAATAATAAATTGTGAAAATATTTTCTTAACGAAAATAAATTTAGTTAATTAAGACTAACATGCACACAAAAACTCTTCAAGCAGATACAGGATATGTGGGGAATCCAGATTTTCATAGAAAATAGATAATTTTTCTCATAACTTAACAATATAACTTAATAAAATTGAGTCCAATTTTAATGTTATAAATCATTTGGAACAGACAAAATATGTATTCAATGAGTATGGAATGTATATCAACTTACCTGAAATATAGTAACATTATAACCACAGAATTGATACAGATTTTATTTGGCTTGTGTGTCAGAGTCCTTGACATTTAAAAACATTCAGATAATATTAGTAAGGATAAAATGTTTAGATTTGTGGAGCAAGGAATGTGTAAAAAGGTGTTTTTATGAAATAAAACCATTTATTAGTTATAAGAAAATGTCCCTTCGCCGACATTAAAATTAACGGTATTACTCTATTTTTCAACCCAGTGCTGTATATGGTTGAATACAGATTGTTTTATAAGTTTGTATAATTAGTTTATACATTTATAAAAGTTAATAAATTATAAATGGGTTATGTAAAATCTGAAATGTCAAGTTTCTTATGTTTTTTGCGAAAATTCTTTTTTTCCCAACAAAGTATAAAAAGGGGATCCATTTGTTAACAATTAAGTAGCAATATTTTATCAGAGGAACAAAGTTTATTTCTAACTGCTTCAAAAATTAAAATTGTAAGGTTAGAATTCTTTGAAAATAATAGAGAAGTAAGGTTATGTGAAACATCAATCATAGATAATTTTGTTTGAAGTGTGTTTGAATATGTTGAATATAATAGACATAGTTTTTTAAACTTTTAAAACTCGTATTAAAAATAACATTTATAATTTTATTTAACCTTGTCACTGTTAAATTAATTTTGGAAATCTCAAAAAGAAGTATCGCATTTTATACTTACCTGTTTAATTGAAAGAAAACCCCTTTTTCATAAATAACGATAATTTGGTTTTCAATTGATCTGTAATTTATATTTGGATCGATCAATATTTTCGTAATGTAGTAATTAATGTATAGAGATGTCAGAATAATTTTTGACAGAATTGTTTGGATCAGAGATGGGAGTCGATTAACGAGTTTGTCAAGCAACTCAAACCTAAATAGCGATGAGATCTTATGCGGCGCCAAATTTAAAAAGAAAAAGTGAGTTATATTATATTTATATTTAAACAGCCTTGGTAGTGTAATGTCTGGCGTGCCGGACTTTCACCCAAGCGGCCCGGGATCGACTCCCGGCGCTGGCAGATCTGGTTAAGGTTTTCTGCAGTTTTCCTTAGCTGTAACACAAATGTGAGATTTGCGCTGTTCCATCTATAAGTCGGCTGCAGCCGCACATTGGGCCTACATAATAATAATAATAATCGCCCCCTCCCGCACAAGCTTATAGCTTCTGGGGCCTTGGTTTAGGTTATGGGTTGTAGTAATTATTATTATTATTATTATTATTATTATTATATCAAAGTTTAATGTATTTAGATACTTACATTTTATTATTCTTTACAATCGATTGCCTGAACATATAAAAGGATTTAATTTTAAAATGTTTAAAAGAAAAGTGAAAGAATTCTTTATATCTAGCATCTAGTCATAGAATATATGCATATATAGTCATTTATATTATTTATTTTATATATTTTTTTATATTTATATTTTGTTATTGTGCTGTTAGTAATTATTGTGAGAAAGTTGAATGAAAGGGATCACTGTAGTACCTATATTACCTATATGTAAAAGTTATAGCAAATTTTATGCTAAATAAAGATTATTATTATTATTATAGAAAATAGATTTGTGGACTAGACAATATTTTCAAATTTTAGTAATTTTCGTTGAGATATTCCAATAAAATAATAAATGAAAAGATTATGCATTTAAATAATTTTTTTATTTGTTGTTAATTAATAAGTTTAATTTGATTTGCCTTCATTTGTAATTGGTAACACAATTCTAAATTTTTTCAAAATCTAATTGGGTATCAATTTTGTTCTTTTTATGTGATTAATTAATTTTTTTATATAAATAAAAATTTGTGTTCTTTATTATGTATTTTGTTGTTTGTGTAATCTTACATTAGTTGTTTAACAGCCAGCTTTTATTTAAATAAGAATATTCTACATCAGCGACTCAAATCAGAGAGTCTCAATGTAGTGGGATTATGTTACTCACTACAACGCATTTGTAAATCCGGGGCATTATATAAAATTCTGATAGGTAAGAAGTTGTACTCCATGTCATCTCTGTTTGAAAATCGTCTTTTGTTGGTTAGTTTTAATTTTTCACTAGGTTCATAGTAATATGTACATCAAACTCACGTTCAAGAATGATGCTCAACATTTCTCCCAACTATTCATGAATATCGGTTACCAAAAAATGTTATCAAAAGTTCTAAATTTTAGTCTATCAATAATCAAACGCTCTAATGTAAAGATTTCTATAGAGGATAGTTCGTTAAATGAATAAATGAATGAAAATATATCCTGACTCCAATAGTTCTTCAAAAAGATCCATCCAAGTATATATCTCAGCTTACTGCGTAAAAAACAAGTCTAGTTTTAGATGCGCCAAAAACGCGGGTCATACACAGAAACACGTTCTTCAATGAGGATTTAAGAAATTTCGGGATTTGTTCTAGTGAAAGAAAAAAATCCATGAATTCAAGGAAAACTAGGATAAAAGTTAGTTTTTCGTTTTTGGTTTTTCGACTAAACATTAGCGCGTGTGCCGTATGAGCAGTAATTACAACAAAACTAATAATGTAAATGGCAAAACTATAAAGTAATTTGAACTTAAAATTGAACTTCATTCCTTTTATTAATATTCGCTACATTAGATACCAAACGCTTTTAACTAAAAATATTCAGCAATACATTCCAACAGCACAAAAAAATTCTCATTTAAAGAAGTGTGATAAATTATCAATTAATCAACACCCCATAGGTACGGCGAACTGAGCAAACAATTTCACACTTTATAATTCTTAAAATTGTTTGAAGATATCAAACAATTTATTCGCATATAATTTTTATCCATCCAATTACCCTTCCTCCTATTCAGCAATTCTGGAACAATATTTCACGGGATTGAAGAACATAAAGGGAGCGTTCCTCACCTCTAGCATTTCAGTCCGAGTTAAAGCGGTTTGATTTGTTAGCGCAGTTAATTGAAATCCAGGGGCAATTACATAGTCGGCTATGATACTCTGTAACTTTGCATCACCATCCCGCCCCCGACCAAAGAAAGGATAGGCGACATGAAACGCGGAAAATCATTGCCTAATACAACACGTGAAATATGATAAAACGGTAACACTATTAATTTATTGGCGAATAAATTTTCATTTTGAAAAGCATTTCAGGATGGGTTTTCCAGGATAATGATCGAATTTCAAATTGAAAATTCTAAAATTGAAGATTTCTAAAAATGAATGTAAGATTTCAATTAGTTGTTATAGGAGGAAGTTCAGCATCTTAATTAAATACTTTCAGACTTAAGGTTGAATATATTCTGAAAAGACGCTTCCTGGAAAATGGCAGTAAGGAACAACTGAATGCAAAGCCTGATTTACGTTTTTCCTGCGACAGATTTTAATGTTATTTCGAGTCACAAATTGTTTAAATAGCATCATGACTCAAGGCAGTGACGCTAACTGGAACTCATTAGAACAAGTAGGAGATTCACCTTATATTTATTCAAATTATTGAAATGAATCTGGATTTTGCTTTGCAATTGTCTTTTAACGCCTAACAGTTTTGTAACTTCTGAAACTTCATTCTTTTACATGAACGAAGCCGCAAGCTATTCATGTCAGTAACACATTTTATAAATGTACAACTTCACTGAAGAAGTGCTGTTGATGAGATGGCTATTTTCCTAATGTAAATCCTATTGGGGGCGCATTTAATTAACCAATCAAATAAAATCGATAAAGAAACCATAAAACAATAACTACAAAAGTCATCGTTGAGAAAACCATACTTTTGGAAGTTGAATAATAATTCAGATTCGCATTGCTGCCTCAGGCCGAACAGAACTAAGTTAACAATCGCTCAGATAAGCCTTTGTTCGGCTGAAATGGCCATTCGTCATCAGTGGATTGTTTCAGAACCCGCTGCAAATGAGCTAGAACAAATCATGTTTAATTGCATCAAAAGTCTTGAAGCAGCCGAGTTTTACTCAGTTCACTGTTAAATCAAATTTATGGATAAACTTAATATCGTTCCAAACTACAGACCGTGTTTATTTCTTATCCATTACTTGGTTTATTGCCCTCGCTTTAAATTAGCACGCCATTTTTAGTCATCCGAGCTTTAGGGTATATATACATTCAAGTTATCCCCCCACGATTCATAATTATATTCTTTGTATATTAGATTGTAAATATTCACATTGAGATTAAGAAAAAATGAGGAGGAAATTTAAAATTAAATCTTCAGCACAGTTAAAAATTGCACGCGAATCTTTTGCAAAACAGTTAATGAGTAAATTTGAAATTTAGACTGATGTTAATTATGTTAACATCTTCTTATAGTGTTCTCTTTGACAATATTAAATAATGCACGAATACGATTAGAGAGAAACTTTCAAAGTCCTAATTCTAATAATATGTAAAGCCAGGAGCAGACTCCCAGAGACGTAATTACAAGCGTGGGGACCAGTGTTCAGAATTTACTTCGGGCCCTTTCTTCGACCTTACTTTTTAAATAAAATCCTGTTACCTTCTTCCATTTTTTCTTTACTTTACTTGCGTGTAACTAATGTTACATGTTAATTTAAGGTTTTTAGGTATTAACTAAATAGTAAGTGATATTGGTCAATGCATGTATAACTTAAACAATTACTTCTTAGGATTCCAAGTAAAAACTCTAATTTAGAATTATTTTGAGTCCTTGACTGTGAAATAGTAATAATTAGGCTATCATGGAATTGTTGATATTATCATTATGGATTAACGACAGGTAAAGTGGCTATTATTAATGGGAAAAGTGTAATACAGTCAAACTTCCATATTACGAACTTCTATATAGCGAATTTCTCTATATAACGAATTTTTGTGCTGTACACTGCCCTTTTAGAAAAAATACATATAAAACTGTCTCTAAATAACGAAGTAAAATTTCTATATAACGAATTTTTTAGGCCAAACTAAAATAATTTTTCCAGGTAAATGTGTTTATTATGCATCAATCTTTCTTTCTTATTAGCAGCAGCAAAAGATTATAAACTTACCCATCTTCCAAAAAGCCTGCACACATTTTTAAAAACCTGTAAACCTTGCAAAAGGATTTTGTAAATTTGTTTAAATAGAAGTTCTAAGAAGGGTTTAAATTGTCATTAAAAGGCCTCCTACAACTGGTTTATCTATACTTTCTTACATTATCAGGGGATTTCCGAAAATTTACCTGAATGAGAGTTTTAGGAAAGATTAAACTTCGATGCATTATACACATTGTTATTTGTCTAAATGGAGATTCCACCCCTCTAAGAAAGATTAAAATTCAATTAGGATTTACATAAAGTTAAAAACTTGCATTGCAGATTTTTATCTTAACTTCAGTTTTGTGAGTGAACCACACTGTAGTACAAAAAAAAGTCAAAGCAAAAGTGTTTAAGCATTACTGAGAAAATCAACGTCTTGCGGAAAATTGATAACAATGATATTGTATACAAAAAAGAAAGACATCGCGACTCGCGGCAAAGTTTGGAATTCCTGCCAGTAGTTTAGCGACTATAATAAAAAATCGCGAATCAATTTTAAAATCAGTTGGTGAACTTACAGCAAAACGTGCTAGAACTTATGTTTACAACGACGACTACGTCGCGACGTAGATGAAGCAGTTTTAAAGTGGGTGCATTTAATTGGCGACAAAAATGCACCATTATCAAGGCAATTAATTAAATACAAGGCGTTATACAGTTTGCGGAATCACTCAACTTAATATTAAAGCATTAAAAGAATATTTACAAAAGGTGATATTTCTTTATAACGAAATTTCCCTATAGCGAATTTTTTTCGGGATTTACCGACTTCGTTATATAGAAGTTCAACTGTATTATTATTATTGATGATTGTTATTAGCAATTATGATGGCTATTGTAATGTGACATTGATAAGTTTAATAAAGCTTGCTAGAGCTTAACCGCACAGCTAGCTGTTTGCTTGGATGATTGAAAGTCCGGTGAGATTTGTCAATAGACCTTGACCTGCATGGCAATAGATAAAGTTACACCAGTAGCCCCGACCAATAATCAGCGGGTAGCAATAGGGGAGGGTGTGCTAATTCTTTAGAATTACGTATAATGATACATGACGATAATACCTGATTTGTTAGAATTCCACTGGAAAGCGCTCAAAGCGGCAAGCATCTGTTTTAAGCCACCACAATCGCGATAAGCTTCTGAAGGCTCGAATTGTTCAGAAGCAATGAAGGATGTCGTCTACATCTACATCACATTGCGAAATTGCGTAACTAAACAGCAAAAAACCAGTCCAGTGAACAATTGTTAGAGTACTAGGTTAAGAGCTTAGCGTTAAAATTTAAAGTAAAAATCTATTTTTTTTAATCTATTCGTATAACAGAAATAATTCTTCACTAATAAAATCTATTTTCTCTCTATATTATTAATTAACTCTATACAGATTGAATATTCAATCTAATAGTATCCTACTCTAAACGTATAAGAAGATTCACTCTAATTTTGATTTATTTAAGAGAAAAAAAGGCCGTTGAAAAATTATCTAAATTAGTAAAAAATCTTTGTTAGTGTTCAGGTTACTATAGTCAGAGTAAATAAAACGAATTGGCACCAATATGAAGTGAATTTTCATGGAAAGTATGTTATTATATATTACCCCACTCCAGACAAACTAATTAACAAGCGAATATACCGTGTGCGCAATATACCAATACTAACAAAAACTGACGACAAGCAGCAGCTGCATTCGTTTATTTTCATAATTAGAAATAAAGTGCATAAAATTCATATTTATTTGCAATCAATAAACAAAGATATTGAAAAATTTCTTAAGTAAAGCAGCAAGTAAAAGAGTAATTTTGAACTTTGACGGAGAAGGAATCTCCTAATACGATTGCATGAAAGTTGCTATGGAGCAGGGGCTGTAGAATTCACTCTAGCAACAAGGAACAGCAATACCGTGGATTAAGAATAAAACTTTTGAAGTAAAAGTTCCGGGGTGTCCTTCAACAAAAATAGAAGTGTCCTAACTATTGTGAGACTGAGCTATATACTTTTTCCAATGCATTTTTATGTTTTAATTATGTATACTTTTTTATGTATGTTTGCATTGCAATAAATAAATCACTTATTTTATTATTGACCCCCACCCTCAGAATAAAAAAACTACCCATACCACTTTCACTCTCAATTTTAGTACTTCCTAAATTTTAATCTAAATAGAAAACAAATTACACAAAAGTTTTATAACAATCTACTCTAAATAGGCAGTAATCTATTCCATGTAGAGTAAAATATTCAGAAGTCAAGAGTAAAATCTTACTCCAAAAAGTTTAGAACTGACTGTTTTAGTATGAAAAAGTTTCCATTAATGATTAAAAATATAATTGGTTTAAAGTGTGTGTGATAAATTTACACTAACATTGTATTGAAGTTAATTCTATGGTCTACACAAAGGTACAGATGTTAGATATCTTACACTAAATGTATTGGACCTATACGGACACTCTTGCAGTGGCCTAGTCTTCAAATTTTACACTAATTCTTATACTGCGTGTCTGTCGTGAAGACTGACTTACTGCCACAACCTTACGCTTAATTAATGGGTCATTCTCTTAAGCGATTGCTGCCATTTCTCATTCACCACTCATCTAAGTACACTTTGCACAATTTTATGAAACTAAAGCTTTTATGAAATTGCAGTTTGCTACAGTAATGACCTCCTATATTATAAGTTATGTTGTTTTAATTGTTATATTTCGTTGTGTATTTATCTTTTATATTTTAAAACAAAGTAGACGCACAAACTTTTTCCCAAAATTTATTTTCATCCTCAAGGTGACTGCTCCTTATGGTTAGAATAAAGTATTGCTTCTGCACTTACTTCATGTCACGTGTTATAAAACCTTACTGAGGTGGGGATCCCTCTTACCGTTTTTTTGCGTCTGCAGATTGATCAGAGTTGAGGGGCGGCTTGAAGAAACCATTCGATAGAATTTCATGAAACTTAACATGGAATAAGTTCAAAGACAATACTTCACTCTAACGTCAAGAAACAGCTCATGCGTTGTAACGTTATATTTTTTCAATTTAATAAACATCATTTTATATGTATAAATAATAAAGAAACCCCAGTTCGGTTCTGTGTAGTTTAACAAAATTTGGTTGCGTCAATACTGCAAACATTGCGTTAAGTTAAATAATGTTTTCTTTCATGTATTAAAAGTCATTTTTGTATATTCATAAATAATATTACAGAATCAGCAAAGTTTTCGTTGGTGTGAACGGTCATTTTAAGATGTTCCCAGGTTTATAATCTTTGTTTCGTAAAAGAAAAAGTTATTAGAATCCATTTGGGCTGAATTTATGATTTCCCGTACGTGTTCTTTAGCAGGTTTTGGATAAATAAACTTTCGATCCCAGTGTATCAAATTACTACAAATACTGTAGACCTCAATTAATTACAGGTGAAGTCCCTTTACTTCAAATATTCTTTGTTCCGAAATAATAATCTTTGATTGGCTTGTGAAAGCCGCGTTGTTTCGCTACTGGCCAATTTAATATGTCCCTTTTAAAATCATTTGTCAAGATATAAAATTCAGATCCCTTTAGTTCAGTTTAAAGTTTTTAACAAGACGGTCGAAGAGAACCACCAAAGAGGCTGGTGACCCGATTCCGGGAGCTTTGCGCCCCGAGGATATTTTAAAAGGGTCGTTACGGGGAATGTATGCCCTTATTATTAAATATTTAGTTCGGAATTGGTTAATTCGATAAAATATTCCGTACTACCGTTTATGCCTCAATTCAAGTTTAGTGTTATATCGTACCGATTTCGTTGTTTGGAAATTAATCCAATATAAAGATTATTTCGCAAGCTTAGTTAATTCAGCGAAAAAAGTAGTCTCGTTATATTGGAAAATTAAGTATAATTCCGTATTACCGATTAAGGATTTGTTAAGCAGCCTTCAAGTATACAGTGTTAAAGTATCGTTACCGTTGTAATTCTTGAGAATTTGTTCCGTTTGGAAGTTATTGCAAATAATTATGTTAAAGGTCGATGAATCTCGTTAAGATAATATAGTTCAAACTTCAAGATAATAATGTTCCCGCAACTTCCAGGTCAGCAGTTTGCTATTGTGTTTTCTTGTGTATGGTCATTATTGTTTTTAGAAACTATTGTGTTAGGAGTTATTTGTGCAAGGAATTTTTGAACTTTGTTCGACTAATGAAAATGTTCTAAGGTATTGGTTTTTTAATAATGTTCTAAGGTATTGTATTTTTTTAATTAAGTTTTTATGTAAAATTTATTTGGGATCCCGAAATTAATTAACTTGTAGGAATGATAACTTTTTGATTTTGATGTGCTTTGTATTTCTTTTTTGTATATATTTTGTGATTATATTTTAATATACAGATTTCAAAATTAATTATCATATGATATAGCTTGCTCAACAAATTGCTGATGTTTTTGTCAATTAAAATTCATTAGTATCGATTGATATGTGTTTGATTAAATTAACGTAAATTTTAACTGGGGAATCTTTCCAAATTGGGATTCCCAGATTTTGTTAACATTAATTTGGTGGCGACCACTATTTTTAATTTTTTTGTTTGTTCCTGATTCTGATTTTGGGGATAACACCTACAACTGAATTCTAATTTGCATAATTAGAGATCTCAGCCGGTGCATATAGTACAATAAGTATTTAGTGGTTTGAGTTTTTTTTAAGATTACAGTTATAGTCCATCGGGGGACTTTTAAATTAGTATTTGGAATTTTAGAGTAACAAAAAAAGCTCTGTTACAGTGTATATTAAAGAAAAAGCGTGGCGTTCTTTAAATAACAAAACTAGAGTGTGCGAACTTCAGTGAGATAGGGCTGTATAATGAAGTAAGCATAACTTGACAGGTTTATTTGTAAACTCTTTGAACTGGAGTGACCACTTGACCAGGTTCCATTACCAACGCATTAAATGAAATGCATGCTATGTTATTTCTAAATTAAGGTTTGAACGTCAAAACTTCAGTAATAAAATAAACTAACGGAAATAATAATTTATACAGAAGAGACATTACTATGTTTGGTTTTGTACAGACCGGACTAACCAACTCTGGCCCCACTGAATCTCTATAACGTAGTTTGCCTATTTAAAAAAGCTCCCAAGAAAACCGAAAAGTTTCTGGAGTTTTTAATATCAATGGCATAATAAAAATGTATTGAAACTTAGTTAGACTCCGTTATTTGAAAAAAATGTTGAGAAAACAATGGACAAGATACATTTCGTTTGTTTGAAAGTATTTTTCAGGAACAGATAATAATTGTGGTCCTGAACAGTTTAGTCTAGCCGTTGGTCTAGGCAAGCTGAGATTTTTTTGTCAGATGCCGCCGGCCAAAATGCAGTTTTGCAAATGTTTCTAGGCAGTTTTTGTGTTGCTATTTACGATTTTGACAAATACGCCATATTGGGCGTATAGAAAGCGTGACATCTAATAAGGGGCAAATTAAAATCGCATTTTAGGTATTTGCCATATTACAACTTGGGACAACAACAATCAACATTCATAATTAGAATTGTGTAGAAAGTCCTTTTGAACTAAACGTGGCCTTAATTAAATTCAATGCAGATAACAATAATGAACAATTTTGCGTTTTTTGCGCGTCAATATGGCGTCGTTTGCGGTATTCTGATTTGCATCGTGGCCTGGCTGATTAGATGCAGTGACTCTGTTTCCCGGAGAAATATCGGGGAAAAACATCGTGGAAAATTATCGCGGAAAAAATATGTCCCGAAAAAAATATTTTAGGGATAAAATATGTAATTGTAAAAATTTCGAGTAAAAATATATGAAAGGAAAGATTTGGTTACTTATTTTCTAGAATTGTTTGAGTATCAGTGAATAAATTGAATTAAACGATTGTAACCAATCATCAAGACCTATTAATTTAATTCATTTTTTTAAATTTATCAATCCTTTTCAAGAATTTATTTTATTAATTTAATTTCAACTTTTCTTTTAAAAATTCTTAGCCTGGGAAAGTTAAAGTTCTCACAGAGTAAGGGGCATTGACTATAGCACATCTAGCAAGTAGTCACTTTATTTCCTGTAAAAGCATCAAAATTCGTCTCTGGTTTATTAGTAATTGAACACTGTAAAATCTCATTTTGTAAATACAGGTCAGAATGCAAGCCAGCAAAATTGACCATGCTATGGGAATAAAGAAATGCTGATTTTCCAAATTTATTGTGAAAGAAATTTTTGATTTCAATTTCATTTTTTATATTCTTTTTTAGTAAACAATTTTATTAGTCCATTCCCAATACTCATCAAAACTATTTCCATCAAGTTTTCCTTTTGAGTCAGAATCTATCATTAAGTCAGTTCTTGTCGGGTCTTGGAAAGAATTACAAGCTTCCATTTTCAAATTAGTTATTTTACTGTATAATTAGTTTTATTTCAATTATTTAATTACATTTCATTTTTGTGAAAATAGTACAAAATTCATTCTAATTTTTGTTTGTGAACAATTTGCCAATTTACATATTTTAACTGATAAAAATAAATCAAATTGCCGTTGTAACAACCCGCCGATAATCATTTATTAATTATCGTATTCAAATATTAGGACAACAGGTATATTTAATTAAATTGGTTAATTTTTATTAATTCATAAATTACTTTTATAAAATAGATGTATAGTTGACTCGGTGTTTCACAGGAATTATATCTTTTGAACTTTGTTAAACTTCAAACAGGAAACACTAAGCTGCATCAACTTAATTTAACTTTAATTTAATAATAGGTGATAATGTCAAGTGGACACTTCATACGAAAATACAATAGTTGGGTTATCATAAGACAGGAAATGATCATGCAAGTTTCACTCAGCATTTTGATAAACAAAATAATGTTCAGGTGCAGTTTTGCGAACTGGTAGAAACTGCTGGAAAAATACGGGAGTTTTGAAACATCAGCTTTTTCGTCGAGCTGTTCGAAAAGCTTGACTTAGAGAGCAGCTACCGGGTAGATCTTCAACTGAACGGTTTTGGCACTAAATTAGCTCCAACAAAGAGAGCAACTTTCGGGACTCATTTATTTAATTTTGAACTTAAGAATTTTAATAAAGTTTAAATCTAAATAATCAAAATTATAAATATTATAAAATTAACGAGAATAATAATGCATATTTTACAAACGGGCGCTTAACCCAAGAACATATTAATTAAAGTGAAATTAACATATTCCAGACAGGAAATTGGATTAATTTATTACATACGCAAAGGGTGAGTAACTTGCACAATCGTACCTGTATTTGTTTAAATATTGAAGGTATTAAATAGTTGAATTAACTTTTATGAAAAGATTCACATTGATGTTATTTGAAATCATCAGGGAGATAATTCAGAGATCACTCTTTCACTTATTAGTTACATAAGAACGAATTTAAATGTTTTTTGATTATAACTTTCATTTTCAGTTTTATTTTATTTTTAATATATTAGTTATTCTTTAAATCTGTAGTATCATTGTGTCTTACCCCAACATTCCCCTATCAACACAATAGCGGAATGTTATACCGTTAATTATAATTTTTAAACATTGTTTATTTCTATTGGATTACCTCTCTGCCTTTTGTAAGAAAGACAAAAAGATAAGGTAAGTGAATTCTTAATTTCTCTAGCCTAGGTATTACTAGCGGCTGTACCATTGGACGTCCCCAGGTCTGCATTGTATCTAACTAGCCTAGCACTCCAACCCCGTTGGTCTCTGAGGAAGCTACCAAACATCATAAGTTCCAGCCGAGGGGTTACACGATTATTAAAGCCTGATTGATGACCAGCTACTGCTTTTACTAATTAGGACATACTAGTACATTTACGTCCATATTTAAAACACCCGCAAATAAAGCTCACGTTTATTCAACATTTTCTGTTTAATAAGTTACTTATTAAATATATTTTTCGGCGATATTTCTTCAGTCACTACATATAATCAGAAAAGGCATACTGGGCTGCAAATGACACCATATTGGGACAAGAAAAAGAGCGAAATTGTTCATTATTGTTATCTGCATTGAATTTAATTAAAACCAACATTAGTTTTGATGGTTTTTCCATATAATTGTCAACATGAAACCCTCAAATTGTAGTATACCAAATACGTAAAATGTGATTTTAATTAAATATATTTTTTCGTGGTATTTTTTACCTTAAATGGTTTTCCGCATAATTCTCAAAATGAAAGCCCCAAATTGTAATATGCTAAATTAGTAAAATGGGTTTTAATTAATTTTTTTCCGCGATATTTAAAACATATCTTTTCCGCGATTTTTTCTGGAAACGGAGTCATTACATCTAATTAGTCAGTTCAGCGTAGTTTATTACGTGGTGCCTTAAAAAACATACGTACAAAAAACAACTGTCAGACAAATTAAATGGGACTCGTATAGGTAGTTGGGTTGCCTAAATATATCAGGGTCGAACTTCGGGGGAAATATTTCTGATGAAATTTCTTTAATTAGTTAGGTTAGTTAGGAACAAAATAAATTTAATATCAAATATAAATATTGAAATTATAAGAAAAATATTAACTATACGCTAAGTAATAGAAATAATCAATAATATCTATTATACTTACTTTTAGATGACATCTTTTCAAATTAAACGCCAAAAATAGCGGAAAATTTAAATTTTTTGATATGCGTCTTTATGTAGGTGATTTTATAACAAAACATGTTTTTAATTAAATAAGATCCTAATTTTATTTACTAATATTAAAAACCAAATAGCACATAAGTGCTTTACAAGAATAGCCAAGTAAGATTTATTGTAAAGGCAACGCCAGTTTAGTTGAGTGGTAATAACACCGTATTTCTGTGCAACTGATCACCGGTTCAAATCACGGTATTGTATTGTGGCATAATTTATTTATTTGTTTAAATTAAATACGCACGTTACCCACGCTAGTTAGCAGCTGCAGTCTCGCGACCGACAACTTGGTGCCATGTGCGCAGACACCTGTGAGGTCTTCTCCGAAGCGCGCTCGCTTCGCCCACCAATGTATTTGTTGGCATGCAACTTATTCGCCTACTTACTCCGTACATGCGAGGTAACCCACACGAATTGCAAGCAGGTGCACATTCCATCGACCACACTTCCGCACAGCTGCCGATTCGTGCTAGGCACCAGCAGCGCAAATGCAATCTAC
The DNA here is from genome assembly GCA_929113105.1 of Agrypnus murinus. Classification (NCBI taxonomy): domain Eukaryota; kingdom Metazoa; phylum Arthropoda; class Insecta; order Coleoptera; family Elateridae; genus Agrypnus; species Agrypnus murinus. Next base: position 118,750,523 of record OV816030.1, read on the forward strand.
CCACAAGCCTGCTGCCAGGAAGCATGAACTTCCTTAGTTGCTTACCGAGAACTTCTGCCTACTCATTTCCACTACGATACTAATTACTTCCTCGTTCAGCAGTATATAACCAGCTTGCTTGAGCTATTCAAACCAGTCAGTGAATTGACTCCAACACTACATCTACAAGCAAGCTGATGAGTACTCTTTTAATTATGTAATGCTTAGTGGCTTAGTTGAGTGGACGGCGCTTAATCGCCCACTCTCTGCGAAACTATGGGTAGTTGTGACCAGGCTACCAAAAGCTTAGTTGTAAACACCAGGAGGTTATCTCCTACGCTTAGTTGTACACCTAGTGCTAGAACAGGGTTGGTTCCGACCTCCCCTGTATTGTATTAGTTTAGGAGGACATGTACGTTCTCACAATATGTACTCAACATGTATGTTAACCTTTTTGTACTTTCTTTATTGTCTTTAGTATATAGTTGTTTTTTACAACTTGTGTTTGATTCCATTCTACCTCTGACTACGTTCTCCAGTCACGAAAACCCCACGTGACAATAGTATATACTGTTCCCAAAAATCTACATATTTCCAAGAAATGCATTTTAGATTTAACATTTATTATAATAAATGATAATTATCAATGACATTATTTTAAGTACAACAAGTATAAGTATATATGCTTTTACATGTGTTGTTTTTTCTATTTGTATAATTCTGTTTTGTTGCTATTGTATTATTAAAATATTTTTTAGTAAAATATATTTCATTAATTAGATAGGTACCTTTCATTCGCTTTTTGGATTCAAAGAATTTCTTAAAGGGAGAATATTGTTTAGAAGATAATAATACAATACCTTTTTACAGGTCCACAGTTGTATTAATAAAATACTGATAATACTTAAAAATACTTAAAAAAATAAAATAACTTCATAAACTATACTTACTTTGAAAATCAGATTTTAGTTAATAGCAGGTATGATACTATTAGAATTTCTTAGAATCACTTCAGGTAGCAGTTGTTTTACACGTGGTGAGGTTATGAGGAGGTTTTCTAATTGCTATTCAATACAGGGTCAATATGCCAGTAATTGACCACTTAAGAGATTTTTCAGAAATATAAATTTATAATTTTGTAATATATTTTTTTTAAATAAAATAAAAAATGGTATAAAGTGCTGTTGTAGTCTAAGAAATTAAAAAACATTTAGTTTTATAGAAAAAAAATATAAGAATAAAAAAAGTCCAGTAATAAATCACAAACTACCCAGTGTTTGACCAAATTTTTCCCAGTAATTGACCAGTGTTATAATATAACGAATAAAACATCAGTTTTTTATTATTTTATTATATATTGTTATAGAGCCACATAGTATGTTTTGCATAAAGAAAAACAAACATTCTTAAAGAATATCAAAATAAATTTATATTATTTTTGATGACGTTTTGCTAAAAACAAAAATGGAAAGAAAAATTACCAGTAGTTGACCACTTTACGAAGCCAGTGGTTGAGCAGTAGTTTTGTGCGATCAAATACTGGAAACAGCTATTTATTTGAAATTTTAGTAAGAGAAACAAGAACAAGAGTAACTTACTAATCTTGTAGGGGTGACAAAAAACAAAATTCTTTATTTTGCATAAAACTAGTGGTTGGTCAACTACTGGAAAACTGATAAGATTTCGAATTCTGTAATTGACCACTACATTTTTTACAAAAAGGTTTCAATTAAAAAAATATATATAACAAAAATTTATTAGTTCGACCTTTCTATAAAAATTATTTTATCTAGTTACCTATTTTGTATCCACCTTAGCGACGTGTTTGTTTATAATTATATTACCTTTGATAATGACAGCATAGCTGTCGAAACAATATTGTCAGGTTGTATTTTAATAAAAACTGTGAAACTTTTAATAATCTTTATTTATTTCATGATTATGGAGTTCCACAAAATAAGGCTGGAAACAATAAACAAAAAAAATAACTAATGATCGGTCCAATATTATCCAATAAAAGTTAATTTAAATACCCATTTATTCGTAGATAAAATAATCTTTTGTCTCAAATGACAAGAATAAGAACAATCGTAATAATGTTTTAATAAGGATCCTTATTGAAAAGTAAATGGTTGCATAAATAACAAAAAGGTTTCACAGAAATGGTACAAGTAAAGTTTAAACACAGAACTTACTTTTGTTACACAGTTTATTCGTTAGTCCTTGATAAATTGGTTGAGTTTTATAATCCTATAAATTTCACAAATATCACTTAAATTTACTTAACATTAGATACAAAGTACCTTACATATTATAAATGTAGAACTTCGAACTATTGCTGTCGATGCTGAAGTCATAACTAGTGTTTATGAACTAAAGTTTATGGTAATTATATGTATTTATGTTGCAATATCCTTTTATTAATAAGGAATTAAACCATATAATTTCAAAAGAAACGGGTATCATTTAAAAAAGTTACCCCGTTGACACAACTTTATTTCCCAAATGGTTGCATTATTATTTCCTTAATAATTTTACTCCGGCACAAATTTATGCAATTCCCACTATTAGCGCGGTAAAACGGAACAGAAGCTGTAATTTCTTTATCTTTAGGATTCAATTAACTATTGAATTCGCTTCACAAATCATGAAGTACGACACACTGGATTATTTTTTGTCATTACTAACACAAAATATTAAGCTTTACTTTTAGGGTTTTATATTTTAATTGTTAAATCTGTTAAGTCGAATAACAACACAGTAATATAAACTATTAGCATATAATTTCACGGTAAACGAGACGAACGAAATGACCGCAAAACAAACTCAAATCTTAACTGAATGCACTTAATGGACTACAACAAAATCTCGCGGTGCTTCAACAAACAACAATTCACAAAAAAATTCACCAGCCAAATCCACTACCAGCCTTCTCTATGTATCCGACTCGGCGAACTGATTTTAACCCTCGTGTGCATTCTGGCCGGCAATTTGTTTAGACTCTAAAAATTCAACTTTTCCTCTGGTAAATAATATTTTTAAGAGAGAGAGAAAGAATCGACAGTCACCCTATTAAAGACAGCACTGACACATTTTGGCCAATGGGAGATTTGCTCTAGAATGTTCCACAGGGATTTACCGGGTCAAAAGACTTGCTTCGTCGCATGAAACCAAATGTTTATAGAATATTGCAGACCATTTTTGATTTCAGAGAATCAATTCATCAAAAATGAAAATAGGTACGTACAGAATACATAAATTTGATTTAACTGCATTTTTAGACATATCATTTTGTCAAGAAATCATTTTATCTCGTATTTTTCTTACAAAACAAATTTCACCTTTCACATTAACGAAAACACCATTTGATTTAAAATAAATGCATGTTACAATGCAAGGTATAACATTATAGATTATTTTCAATAGTTAGTGTCATTATTCTGGTATGGTCTGTCGTACAAGTTAGACGCACATTTTGCCGCTCCGTGTGTAATATAAAGTGATAGCAGTTCTGCATTTGGTTAAATATTTTAAAATATTAAAATTATTGTGGCTTGGTCATATATTTTTATAAAAAATGGGGCCCAAACTTAAACCTAATAAAGAAGATGTGGAAAATGAAGAAATAAAGAAAAATGAAGAAATTGAAAAAATTATCAAACTAACATTATTATCAGAAACCGTAATTACTCACATTACGGCTATCGTTAAAAAGGAAATTGGTGTATTATTTGGTGTTATTTATGGTCAAATAACCAAACTTGAAAAAAAAATGTACTGAACAAGAAAAAGCACTGCTGCAAGTTGACCTAAAAATTGATAAACTTGAACAATACAGTAGAAGAAATAACCTTCGCATATATGGATTGCCAGAAACTGATAACGAGGTTAGTGATAACGCAGTTCTTGAATTTTGCAAAAATAAATTAAAAATTGAATTTGAGTATTCAAATCATGTTATCGATAGAAGTCACAGATTAGCCCAAAAAAAGGCTGATAAAACTAAACCTATTTTAATAAAGTTTACTTCCTATAACTTCCGTAGGATTGTGTATCAGGCTAAATCTAGATTAAAAGGAACTGGCATATTTATTGCAGAAGATTTAACGACGGCACGTTTTCACATATTGCAAAAAGCACGGCAAAAATATGGAATAGGCAACGTATGGACTACTGATGGTATTATCTGCATAAAATGGAAACAACGTATATGGAAGGTGCAATCAGAAATTGATTTGCTTGCAATTACGAATTAATTGACATGTAGGTACCTCTGAACATTTTATTTATCCTCATGTCACTAATTTAAATCCAAAAAGGAATTGAGTTTAGGTAATTACAATACATTATCAACATAAATACTGCATTAAATAAATATATCTTTCTCATTGAATTCTTTAAAAATAACAATTGTATGTATTAAATTATTCTATTGTAGAGAAAAATTATTTCTATTTAGTTCAACTGCACAAGCAGTGATTATTTTTAAGTTTAATGCAAGTTTTTTTTATCTTCTTCTTTCTTTCTTAAATAAGTAAATACTTATTATTCGCCTTATTTCTTTTATGTAAACTTTATTATGTAAAAACACATATCAACTATTTAATATCTTATAGTAAGAGAAATTCACCTCTTCAACTGTTGATTTAATCGTTCAAATTAACTTGTTTTACTTACTTTCATTATTTTATGTGATTTCTAATGACAAAGTAATTTTGTTTTTTGATTCATGATACATGTTTGGTTATATTTTGGATATGGGTAATTTTAATATTCAACTTATTTAGATATGATTGTGTACAGATACAGAGCTAGTATGGAATAAATTTGCAGGTTCAAAAAAGGAAAATTAATTTTATATATTTTATTTTTTTAATGTTTATATTTTTTACAACCATAGTTTTGACAAAAATGGTAAACGTGCTGTTTTTTATATATACACTGTTGGTTTATAAATTCAAGCATATATATTTATTTTATAGTATAAATATTAGTATAATGATTTAGTTGTGTAATAATCCTACTATATTTTCTATAGGTATTAATTAATTTTTATACGCAGATTGCTTGGTATTTATTTGTTTCTTTATATTAATAGCGGATGGCAAAATGCTTACTTTGTACTGCGTCTTTGGTTACAATCCAGGTATACATATTTCTAATTACTTATCGAATATTCATTTTTAGGAATATATAAATAACTCATTCATTTTAATGAATACAGTGTTGAGATGCTCACACATCAATGTTCGCTCGCTAATTGCTCATTTTGACAACTTCAAGGAAATGGTATTAAGAAATAATTACGACATAATTGGGGTAACGGAAACATGGATGTGAAGTCAGCATTCTTCTAATCTTGTTAGTATAGATGGGTACATTTTCTTAAGAAAAGATCGTGAAACTACCGGTGGAGGAGTAGGTATTTATATCAGAAATTCATTAAAATTTAAGTTAGTAAATAGTAACACTGATACTGAACAAGTGTGGGTGTCTCATGACGAAATCTTCTGTTTAGGTGACTTCAATATTGATTGCTTGGATTTTGATGGTAGGGAGTTTCAGGAATTGCATAGTCTGTTAGATAGAATAAGACTATCACAAACTAGAACTGAACCGACACGTATAACACAGAACAGTGCTACTTTAAATGATCTTATCTTGGTTAGCAATATTGAATTGATTGATTCGTCTGGGGTGGAACATGTAATTAGCATAGCTGACCATGAACTTGTATTTTGCCTTATCAAATTTAGTTGTAATAACAATTTTACTAAATTTTTAACTTGTAGGGATTTTAAGAATCTTAATTATGAACAACTTAATAATTTATTAAGGTCAATCCCTTGGCAAATTATTTATGATTTGCATAACATTGATGAGAAGGTTAGTTACTTTACTGAAAGTCTTTTAGCAGTTTTTGATTTAGTGGCTCCTATAACTACAGTAAGAACTAGGATAATGGGCCCTACGGGCCTAAGCACTTAAGTATGATAGAAATAGCATTTATCGATTTTTTTTAAAGTAGGTAGTATTTACATGACCTACATAAATCTCCAATCGATTCTCTATCGATAGAGCACATATTAGTACCAAATAACACTCAATAGCACTAAATAGTACGATATAATCAGCATTTATCGATTTTTTAAAACATAACCTAATTTAAAAAATTTTAAAACATAACCTAATTTAAAAAATTTATTATTATTATCCTCGGCAAATTACGCGTCGAATGAGCCCAAGCCCATCTCTCCAGCCCTTATAGAACGCGAGAATGGGGCTCGGACACACATACAAATCAACTTTATTAATATTGGAGTCGAATGAGCCCAACTCATCTCTAACATGACCTACTTTAAAAAATTTTAACGTGCATTATCCTCGGCAAATTACGCGTCGAATGAGCCCAAGCCCATCTCTCCAGCCCTTATAGAACGCGAGAATGGGGCTCGGACACATACAAATCAACTTTAGTAGTATTGGATTAAGAAAAAACCAGCACCATGGCTCACTGATAACTTAAAATTAATGATATCCATCCGTAATCGAGCTCTTCAGCAGTATAAACGTACTTGGATAATGGGTGATTGGGACTATTATCCACAAATGAGAAATTTAACAAACACTTGTATACGTAGAGAAAAGAAAATATATTTTAGTAACTTGATAAATCGAAATAATAATAAGCAAATATGGAAAGAATTGAAGCAACTTAACTTAAGTAAAACTTCTAGGAATTTCTCTTTGCCCCAGTCTTTAGGTAATGTTGAAGACCTTAACACATTTTTCCTTGGCAGTATCTCGCAAATAAACCAACAGAATGATACTCTCTTTCACAACTACAATAATAACATCAAAGAAACTGTCACATCCTTATTAACTTTGCAGTCTGTTGACGAAATGGAAGTATTGAAGGCCACATCTTCAATCAAATCTGGTGCTGTAGGTCATGATGGAATTGGTATACGCATGATTAACCTATGTTTACCTTTCCTTCTTCCTTATATCACTCATATTATTAATCATTGCTTAATCCATTCAGTTTTTCCTTCAGCTTGGAAGAGATCACACATTATTCCAGTGCCTAAGAAACCTGCACCAGCTGAGTTTAAAGATCTGCGGCCTATTAGTATCCTTCCTGTATTATCAAAAATAAAATCGAAAAAATAATAGAGAAGCAGTTAAGACTGCATCTTGATAAAAATTTTATTTTACCTGATGTTCAATCTGGTTTCAGATCTAAGCATAGCTGCTGTACGGCTCTTTTAAAGGTAACTGATGACATTTTAAAAGCTACCGATGATGGTAAGATTACAATATTAGTATTATTAGATTATTCAAAAGCTTTCGATACGTTAAATCATAATCTTTTAATTGCAATTCTACATTATGTAGGTCTGTCAACGTCTTCTATTAATTTATTTAAAAATTACTTAATTAATCGTCAACAAGCTGTAAAGTATATGGAAAACATATCTTCTTTTAAAACTATTCCATCCGGTGTACCGCAAGGGTCAATATTAGGTCCTATTTAATATATATTATCTACACCTCTTCCTTTCCATCAGTGTTGCAAAATTGTCAATGTCATTTACATGCAGATGACACCCAAATATACTGTTCTCTTTATAGTTCAGAATTAGATGAAGCTTGTGGTCTAATCAACAATGATTTGCAACGTATTTACAACATATCTAAGCAACACTGCTTGACTATTAATGGTGCTAAATCAGCTGCTATTATGTTTGGAAGGCCTAATATGGTAGATGATGCTTCACAATCAGTAAACATTAAAATAGATGGAGAAAGTCTGCAACTATCTCAAACAGTAAAGAGTTTAGGACTTCTCATTCACCAATCACTGCGATTCAGTGAGTATGTAAATAAATGTATTAATATTGGATATGGAAAACTAAAGATTATTTTTAGTAACCGGCACATATTTTCTCAAAATGTCAAGAAAAACCTTTGTAATACTTTTGTTTTGTCATCTTTAAATTATTGTGATGTAGTTTATGGGCCTTGTCTTTTGCAGAAGGACTCAAGGAAAATACAAGTACTTCAAAATGCATGTTTACGTTTAATATTTGGTATTAGAAAATATGAACCAATCTCTCATAAATTGCAAGAGATTAGGTGGCTTACCATGCAGCAACGTAGGTATATACATACCTCCTGCTTATTTTATAATGTTATTTTTATGCAAACTCCTGCCTATCTATATTATAAAATTCGATATCGTACAGATATTCATAATTTGAATTTAAGGCACAGAGGTTTGCTGACAACTCCCAGGCGTAAAACGGAGATGTTTAAACGGTCTTTTTCTTATAATATTGCCTTATGGTACAATTCTTTATCTAGTGACATAAAAACCCAATCTCTGAAAGAATTCCGAAAATACTTAATAAATAAACTATCATCTGCAAGATAGCCTAATTTTACAATTAGTAACATAGTTCGTTGGAAGTGTGAGCACCACAGTACTAAACTTGTATATAGTAATGGCTTAGTATGATTTAATAAATATGTATTACAATCAACTAATTTAATTAAACTATATCAGATCACGTAATATGCTGGGTTAAGTGGTAGAGCAGTTGAATCCTAGATTTTAACTGAACTTCGCCCAGTAATTCGATAACTTATTATGTATATAATTTATTTTCTTGTAAATAAAGACATTATTATTATTATTATTATTATTAATATTATTATTATAGTTAATTTTCTTTATAATTTCAATATTTATATGACTAATTTTTGTTCCTAATTCAGATAAAACCGGCGAATTTGATGAAATTTTTCGAATCTAAGTTTAAGTTCGGTCCTAATATATTTAGGCAACCCAACAATCACTTGTACGCACAGATGATTTTCTAAGTAACTATTCGAGTCTCATTTAATTTGTCTGGCAGTTACATGGCCACTTGCTTTGTGGAAGTGTACCTACTACATTTTTCTGAAGCTAATTAAGAAATTAAGAACTTTAACCTCTTTCTATAGAAAAAAATTCATTTAGCTTTTCCATCTAATATTTTCAGGTATCTTGTTCAATATAATCATGACATTTCAGTGGCGCGCAAATTATTGTGAATACTGTTACTATTTGATAGAGGAAGTGATCAGAATATGGATCCAGCATAAATTCTACTAAGGCAAGTAGTACTATCTTTCGTTAGTAACTTGAAATACACAGTTTTTGTCGTAATGTAGAGTGTGCAATCCCAATTTCAGTTTCTGGTTTTTACCTTACATTGAGTCTTGATGAAATTTGTCGAAGTTTGAACGAAAGAATACAAGGTAGATTTGGGTCTCAGCTAAGATGGTAGAGGCGAGTTAATAAGAACAAAATGAGCTTAAAAAAGCTTCAGCGGATTTTGAAGCATCAACATTTTAATGAAGACAAAACGATTTAAGAGCTTAAAGGAAAACAGTGTTTGGAAGAGAGCTAGAAGAATTACTTGTTCTTCTTCTGCGTGCCGTGCTCTGTTGCAAAGCGTTGGCATTTCCCTCGTATACTTGTGTTGTGCGTGTTTAGTGATCACAGGTATAGGGGACCTGCAGCTTAAGGTGGATTCCGAACCACCCCAAGTACATATTACTTGGATTTTTTTATTAATTTCAGGAAAATCTCCTGGGCAAAGTATACCTCGGTGGTTTGCCATTGCCTTCCGAGGGAGATGCGATTTTTAAAAACCCGGTGATATATGGGCCGGGGTTCGAACCCGGATCCCTTGGTCGGTAGTCCCGCACGTAACTAACCGAGCCACAATCGCTCTCTTCCAATTACTTGTTGAATATATACTAAGTATAACTAGGAAAGATATTTAATATAATTATCTTATAATTTATATTTGAAAATGGAACAGTTCATTCATTTAAAAATGGCGTTGTAGTATGAGTTAGATGGACGATGAATTATTACATCGCCACGTTTCGACTCCTCGAGGTTTTACAAATTAATCTTACGAACGAATTAATGTCTTTATTTTATGTGTTTAATAAACAAGGTGGAGAATGAAAGGAGTATTGCTTAAAAACGCATGAACTCTCCATTGCTTAGTTTTTTTTATTAATCAGGCCTTAGGTATAGTTTGATAAATTTAATATAGTGGTGAAATGAACTCTTTATAGCCGTTATAGGTTTGTACTTCATCCTTCTGTGATAATAACTATTATGTTAAGAAGCGAGCAGGATAGAAAATAAAAAGAGTAATTAAAATTATTTTGTAATCACACCAAAGAATGGCAAAAAGGTGTTAAATACTGCAATTATAAATAAATTACACGGATAAATATGAAAAATATACTTTCTGTAAAGATTTTTCTGATTTCCAGAATTTAATAAATCAGGTTATTTCTAAGCAGATTTGTAAGCTGCTACGTTGTTTTTACGATTTTCTGCATCGGCAATACAATAACTCCAGAAGAACTGCAAGCTAAGCCTAAAGCTATTTAATACTTAAACGCAAAAACAAGGTTTTCTGCCAGTTTGATAGGCTCGAGAAGCACTTAGATAAATGTGTAAAGGCACACAAGAATCGGTTTCCAGTGTCTGTATTGCAGTCTTCAAATGCCGGTTTCCATTAGGACATGCAGAGCTTAGAAATGACCTCGATTTACCATCGCCTCAGTGTCACGTCCCGGTTTGAAGCCGCGTCCCGAGGGAGCGCGTACACAGAAGCGATAGGAATTCTCCACAGTGTCTCGGCCATCTTATAACTCCTCATCGCCGCACATCAGGAGCTAGCATCTGTCGGTTCGGAATCAACTACCCATCCTCATTTCCGATATTGCCGCGGACACGCAACGGTCCAACGAGGTCTCCTGTCGTCGTCATTCACCATTACGTGGCCATCTTTGTAGGTTAAACTCTACTTTATTCATCTGAAATACCCTAAAACTGCGTCTTCTAACTTCCTCTTGATTAAGTATACGTTTCTTATACCTTTTTGTTTCGCCAACTTGATGAGATGACCTTTTATCGTTAAATTAACGATGTATATTAATATAGCGATAAATAACGTTAGTTTTAACGTAACTGACTGACTTTATGTTACCACCTCAAGTATAAATAAATATAAATGACTGTTGAAATAATTACTAGTTAATTTAATAGTTAGCAGCTCATGAAATTGATTGCTTCAATTATGCCTTTTTCGTTTATTTTAAGAAATGAATTTGTTATGTAGTAGTATCTGCCTGGTGGGTTGTTGCAGTATAACGTGACGCTGCTTAATTGCTAAATAGCGTTTAAGAGAATTCTGTATGTCGTTGAATGGAAAGCTAAAGAAAGCATTCACACAGCGAACGCGCGATAAAATTGGCAATTCATTGGCCTCGGGCTCACTGAAGTGAATTGATGAAAGGACATAGAATTAATTCAACAATTAGCAAACAAAAACGTCGGTTCACATCGACGTTACGTTTTGCCAATGCTCATCTTGGCAGTTATTGCCTTTAATTTGCAACTCCTTCCGAGGAGGTGAGCGAGGAATGTTAATTAAAAGCCCGTCCTCTCGATCTCTCGTCTCGTCTAATTAGTCCGGCTATAAGAGATGCATGGATCACTCACGGCCAATCTGCAATTTCCTTTCTATTGGTAACTTTTTTTAATTTCAAGTTTACTGTTTCTCTCTGCCAATATAAATACCATTCATAAGTTGTATTCGGATGGTATTAGGATTGAATCGACTTGTCAGAAATATTGCGAAAAAGTTAAATATTCAAATGAGACGAATAGAACTAGAGTTAAGAAGGATAGAACATAATAAAAAAGTTAAATCCTTCATAAAAATTTCAGTTTAGAATTTTCCTGTCACTGGTCATTATAATTGGGGTAAGAAGCAAACGGGTATAAGTTCAAAAACAGTAAAATGGAAATTGTACTTGGTCTCTAAATTTTTAAAAACCTCATATAAACGTTAATATGGTTATTTTACACTTGTACTTTTTTGCTGGCAAACAATTTGGAATTTTGTTCACGAAAATTTGTTATTAACACATCTTTATAAAACAAGTGGACTTGTACCCTTTTGCTGCTTATGTTTGCGATTCGTGGTTCTTGTTGATTAATTAGAGTTTTTATTATTTATCTAAACTTGTCAAATAAATAACAAAGCCAAATATAAAAGCATTTTCTTTAACTAAACGAATGCTACAAGAATCTTAAAATTTGTGAAACTTTCTATGGCTATATTATTTTTTATAAAAGTTTTATTGACTGTTTAGATGTATTTTTTTAGTACGATATGCTGTGTAATCCTTTTTGTGTATTTTAATCAAGTTTAGGTAATATATTTATTCTTGTATAGTTCGTTGCCTTGTAATACGTTCCATAATCGTTATGTAAACACTAGATTAGGTAATCATTTTTAGTAGTAAGTTGAGAAGCTTGAATGGTAGTTAAGTCATTGTGCCACGAGCACTAATAAAGCAAAGTGAACAGAAAATAAATAAAATCTTATTATTTGTTAAGTACAAAACAACGTAAGTTTCTTAAAAATTAATTTACTTGTGGAATATAACGTGTATATCAGTATACAAAACGCCCAAAGTAATTTGGTATTCTTAATTCACTGTGGATTTTATTACTTAATTGTCGAGAATTGCCACGCGACTAGAAGAAACTAATTTATCTAATGTAAAAATTTTCTTAAATAAAAATTTTAAATAAATTAGTAATACGCAATAAATTAATAAATCTAAATAGTTGTTAGGTGCTCACTATTTAAATAAATAGTAAGATATGTTTCTTGTTTAATTACAACGAATAATTGCGCACAACATTTTTTTGTCAGTGCATTTGTAAACTTTAAGTATTATGTAAATTGTAGGTCAATTAGGTAATTGTTATTGATACCTGCGTCACTGATTAATTCAATATTTAATTTTTAAATTAATTTTGTTTAAAAGTAATCAGAAGTTATTATTTTAATCAAATAGGAAAAAATGCTGGAAACCATAGCTATTTTCTTACGATTATAAATTTATTATCTAAATCGAGCATAATGAACTTAAAACGATTGTCTAGTGTGTTAGGATGTTACTTTTGATCAAACAATAAAGTTGTATTTTTTAAATCTTGATAATCCTAACTAAGTGATTTGAAATAAACTTCAGTGCTTGGTTGTTACTATTAGAATTTATAGACCTATATATTTTTTGTAAATAAGACTTGAAATAATCTAAGGCATTTTAAAAATAAATTATATATATATATATATATATATATATATATATATATATATATATATATATATATATATATATATCTTTAATAAAATTTTCAGTAAGAACTTCAGACGCTTTGACAATATTGACCAAAGGCAAACAATTTAGATTGAAACGTAAAGCCCTTTCTAGATTATATGCACTAGAATGTAGTCATCATATTCCGAAGCAATAATAGAGTCATATGGTCGGAGTTTCCGAATACCTCAAGAGTTAACAGTTTCAAAGTGCCTTCTAAGATTGTTCCAACTATTTGCGGAGCTATAATTGGCAATATAGTGGGGATACACCGAAAGCCTAAACGATAGTAATTGTTTTACTTTATTACTTACATGCTATAAACACTATTAACACCAGCAGTTGCCTCTTTGCTCGTTTCAAACCCCTATTGTAAATTGTAAAACAGTACCTTATAGAAATCGTAAACCATTTTAACCGCATTCTCGGAAAACGCGATATCGATTTGGCTAGTATTATAGAATTTTAGTAAATAAATAGAATTATGCGAATAAAAAACTTAATTATTTTACAAATTTACTTGATAAAAATAAAGTGAGTATGGTTAAAATTAAATAATATTTCAGTACAGCAATAGTAAATTTGACGAATAGTTAACTCAGAATTAATTCTTTGTAGAAATTAAATATTTAGGAAAAATCTGTTAAATTAACTTTTTACTTCTGATAAGAAAATATTTAAAATCTTGAAAACTATATTGAATTTAATTTTATACAATTAACTAAAAACAAAATGATTTAAATAAATATAAAAAAATCTCTCAAATGAGAGATAAAAATTTTAACAACAGATTTGAGGCGCACTCTGTGTGGGGCAGCAACATGAAATAACTCTAAAAGGTCCCAGTGTTACAAATTCGGAGCATTAGACATTAATTAAATAATTTCGCATTACCCTCTTTAATTTACAGAAGAAGCTATCAACTTTTTATTATAAATTTTGTCTCTGTAAATTTAAAAATCTATTTACAACGGCAACTAAATATTTAAAATGTACAACATCGTATCAGGTTACACCTAGTCATACAAGGCAAGCGTTTACTTATATTGCTTTATATAATAACCCACAAAATTGTGGCACCTCACATGGCGCCAAATCCATGCAAACTCATTTAGAACCAATCTCCAATCCAGTTATGCTGGATGGCGTATATTTATGCCAAGTGCTTCTTTAAAAAACAACTTAAAGCATCAGCGTGGAAATGTAAAAAAGTTGCTTTTTGTGACAATTTTATCGTTAGATGTAACGATTTAGTTGAGTTTTAAGCCATTGTGGTGGTTAGCAATTGCTTTGAATACAATTATCCAATTAATTGGAGGATTACTGTGATTCATAAAATTCTCTTGGCTGGCAGTTGTGCTTAAGCTGATGGCGAATTAAAACGTTTTTCGAGTCTGTGGAGGTAATGTATTTATCTACTTTTCACATCTGAGAAATGTTTAATCAATCTTTGTTTATTAAATAATTTAATTTAAATTTATTTCATTAAAGGTTTACCCTGGGGTTTCTATGCTCCGAGTACATTTTTTGAGATCTTCCTTTAAGTAAAATTTAATAATTTTTTAATTTAACTTAATTTTTTATCTAGGAATTGGAGTAAGTGGAAATCTAAAAAGCTCCAAAAACAAAATTGAAGATTTAAAGCAAATTTTAGCTTAATCCTTGTAATATAAGTATGTGTCGAGTTAAATTTCATTGAGTTCTGAAACAGATAAAAATTTAAAATCTAACTTGTAAAAAACAAAATGTAATTGTAGAAAACTAACGTGTTAACGAATAGTTACCGTTCTTTTTAAGCAAATTTTGTCTAGTCCTTGTTAGTTGCTGCATGACGTCACAAAAAAACAGTCAACAGTAACACTTTCTTATTTTCTGTAAACGCGTCGTCTTCGAAAGTATTCTAATTTTCAATGAAATGTGGGTGGAGATTACACTCATAACTTTCTTATTCTTCCCCAAAACATGCAGTTCTTATACCAATTAACAACTAACTATGCTTGTACTTTACGTCAATTGTCTACTTGCATATAACTAATATAGTATCAACTATAAATAATCTTATTGTTCGGGTTCGTGTTTAATTGTAGCGATTGAATATTCTGTCCAAAATCTTCCTTTAGATTAAGTAATACAATACGTAAACCTTAATATGTTTAAAAATAAGCAGGACTTTGTCACTACATTTATTTCACTTTGATTAAATCTACCATAAGGTGTTTTAGCTTCTATTTATTCTATGGAGTAATTAAAAAGTCCCTAACGCTTGTTGAAATATTTTAAAAGTATTTACGAGCGAGATTATCCAATCATTTGAATAACATAAAAGCGCAATATACCCCGCTTATGGTAAAAACTTATAATTTAAAATATTTGTTAGGAACATTGTACCATTATTGCCACAACTTCCAATATTGCACCAATATTTTGTGCTACTTGAGTACTGTATTCAATAAAAAGGTATTTTAAATTATGAGTATATAATGAATTAGAGTTTTTGGTACCTATCCAAAGTCTTTACGCTTTAGGCTAGACTTTACTTTTTACTTATGATTGAAAAACTTCCCTTTCTGTGATACTTTCTTATGAGAAAAATTGAATGTTGGAAACAAAATTCAGTTATTTTATGCATTTGTAAAATATAGCAAAAGACGATTTTTTTCTAATAAAATATTGTAGATAAGAATAATATCTAGTTAAATAAATAAAAACGTCATTGAAAGGTAAAGTAACTATAGAGTGATATTTGGATGTATTTGACAAACCTGTATTTGAGGTTTGGATGAATACATAACAATTAAACTGGCAAATAAATATGTTCTAAAAAAATATGTCATATCTAAGCTACATAACGTAGCTTAGGTAGCACGTCTATTAATTACCATACAATGACACCTTTCTTAACGGTATTATTACTTCCTCAATGTATTTTTAATTTTAGTTTAGTAGTAGTTTAGTATTTTTAATTAAGTTTTTAGATGAGAAGAGGACATTTTTGCAATAACTGCAAGTTGATACTCAAAGGACTATCTTAATACTTGTGCCATATCTGTTTGTGGGTATACGATCAAAATACCGACAATCATAATCCCGACAAGTCAAACTCCCGACAAGTCAAAATCCCGACAAATTAAAATCCCGACAAATTAAAATCCCGACAAATTAAAATCCCGACAAATCAAAATCCCGACAAATAAGAATCCCAACAAATTATAATACCAATAAATTAGAATCCCCCCGACAATTTAAAATTACGGCAATGTAAATTTAAATATTAATGCTAGGCTAGGTGAGTATTTTTCTTATGTCATTTTTGAAAATGTCTGAAAGTGAAGTGTGCGAATTTGTTCCATCTCAAAAACGAAACCAGAAAATATGTGTGCGTGGATTCCTGATGGTAAAGGAAAGTTAAATTAAATTATTTGTTAATTAATAATAAACCTGATTGTTAATATTAGACCTTTATTATTTTACCTTATTAATATACATATATTATCAATACTCAATCATTTATCTCAGAATATATGAATAATATAAAAATTAGTTTAATTTGTCGGGGGGGATTCTAATTTGTTGGTATTATAATTTGTTGGGTTTCTTATTTGTCGGGATTTTGATTTGTCGGGATTTTAATTTGTCGGGATTTTAATTTGTCGGGATTTTGACTTGTTGGGATTTTGACTTGTCGGGATTATGATTGTCGGGATTATGATTGTCGGGGTTTTAAATTTCGGGATTTTAAACCAAACCCCTGTTTGTGCACTGTTTAATCTTAAGCTCAATCCGATTTTTCTGTTCTTGATAAAAAGTTGCATTATTAGCCAAAAAGGTTTATTTTATTTCTTCCAGGTTTAAGAGTTCATTTATATAAATGTTAGGTAAAATAGGTCCCAGAATCGACGCTTATGGCACATCATACTCGATTGTCCAATAGTTACTTATTTTGTTATTAAATTCTACACATTGTTGCCCCATAATAAGATTCTCCCTTTTTAAATATTGACTTAAAAACTGTTTGTTTTGTTTTTTTTTTGTATTTTATTGAGTACGTTGTTTATTGTATAACAAGCAAGCTGATTTCTTTACCTATAGCTGTGATAGTCTGGTTACATAATTATTATATCATTATGCCGAGCTAGAAATGATAATAGTTAAAAAATTCTTT
The DNA here is from genome assembly GCA_929113105.1 of Agrypnus murinus. Lineage (NCBI taxonomy): Eukaryota > Metazoa > Arthropoda > Insecta > Coleoptera > Elateridae > Agrypnus > Agrypnus murinus. The sequence continues at coordinate 118,767,921 of OV816030.1, forward strand.
GGCCCGGATCGCTATATTGACAAATACGGAGGGGCACGATGTCTTGGCTCAGTTTAAATTCTACGGCGTGTTGGTCAAAAACTTTCATCATCTGGTGGAGATTGACCAGTTCTAGTTTTGGGTAGTTTTAATAAAGAGTCAGCACGAATAGTAACGTAATTACAAAGACGAAAAAACCTTGTTTTATTTAGTTTTTGTTCAGATTGGTTAATTTAATTTTTTTACTGCACTTTATGATATGGGAATCTTGTTCCTAACTTCTCCCTAAGGGGTACACACCGGGATGCTACTTCGAAGGGCCCTATCAAGTAGCCTGGAACCGAAGCTTTGTCAGGGGCACACCAGGCCTATAACTTGGAGATCGGGGTGGCAAAACCATTTAAAAACCAAGTTTGAGGTTGAATTCGATCGGGCAGTGGCCCCATCTAAGGCTGGGTGAAGGAACTTATGAAACCATGAAAGATGGCTGGAAGATTCTGATGTACCTAACCTAGGTTGGGTAATAGTCCTAATGCTGGACGAGACACTTACCCCCGTATAAAAGAGGACGGAAGGGTTCCGATGGGTGAGCGCGTACATCCCCTGTAATCGTTCAGGCGCAGCGCTAGCCTGGTGAGTTAGTAGAGGGTGGATAGGCAACCTCGCTCCTACCAGTGAGCTACTAGAAGCATGCGCGCTGATTCAGCGTACCTCAATCACTTCCTCTTGGAAAGTGTAACGGTATATTTTTATCAGTTCTGAATAAATGTAGTTTTGCCTACATATTTACCGAAAAATTTTAATTCCGGTCCTGCAAATTTGCGTTCTTCTTGTGATATAAACTCGTGTTAGTATTTGGTACAAATAAAACTAAAAAATTATTTTAAAAGATTGTGTTTCAAATTCTCATAGGATTGTAAGGACATTTGGGTAATAAATTATTTCTTTCTGCGTCTTATTTACTCACGTGTGCGCTAGCTAAACACAGCAAAATTTATATAGTTCTCGACGATATTGCAGTTCTGCGTTCCGTGAAAATATTATAAAAAAATCTCCTTTATCTAACGAATGATGCTTGCTACGTGTTAAAAATCCCTTTCGGTTATTTACATCTGCAAATCTCGCTTTGAAACATTATTGCGTTCCTATTTTTGTCTTCGTGAAAACAAGACTGCGTAATTTATAGTCTTTTAGGGTCAAAATCTAATATTGGAAATAAGAAAACTTCCCTTATTAACCACACGTGGACTGCATAACCCTGATTCGTTTAGGCCAAACCACGCGACTCTTTGATTGGTGTATGCAGAACTGCACCCTCCAAAATATTCCGTATATAATAAAATAACCTTGGGTTTTTTAAAACAGAGTCTCACTTCAGTTTTAGATTCCAGGCAGGGTACTTGACTTCAGTTTCAGTTTCAATACAGTACAGTTGATAGAGATGTCATTACCATTCGCTAACGACCGGGGTCGGATGCCCTTGCCTAATTATTTAAAAATTTGCAGTTAACAAAAATACCGTTGTGTAATTAGTTTTTCGGACGTTAATTGAGAATTTGCGGTTAGCAAAAGTACCGTTGTGCAGTTAAATATTTTTCCGGATGTTTGTGCTCTTAAAGAATGGGAAATTAGTTTTTCCTATTAAAAGTGTAATAGCTTTAATACAGTTTACCGATGGAAATAAATATCGTATCGTATATCGATAAAAATAGTTCTCGTACCGAAATACCGATAAAAAATCAATAACTACAAACTTTAATCTTCAGTGATGGAAATCTCGGATCAATAATGAAATCCGAGTTATGTGCTTTATAAATTCAGTTCGGATTTAAATAATAAATGGGTTGTTTAAAGAAAAATAACGAACATTTGCCGATGGTTTTTAAAATTAATTCAATAACCAAATCATATAGAAGTTTTATGGTTGCATTCAGTTACTTTATTTTGGGTGAATTTGTGAATAATAATTCACCTCATACAGGTATTACGAGGGTTAATTCATTGCATTCTAGTATGATGTGAAAGCAGAAATCTACGAACGTTCCAGTTTTTCTCCGTTCAGCAGTGATTGGTGTGTGCAGGAGTTATTTTTGTGCAATTTAGCGTTAATTTGGTCTGCGAATTATTGACAACTACAGGTACAGTGAATTATGTATTCCTTTTTTTGAATGTTAAATATTTATGTGAATTTTGGATCTTTGTAATATTTCTACAGTCTGTTTTTTATTTATACGTAATTTGTATACAACTTTTATTCATTACCAAATTTTAATAGTCAAGAGCTCTTAGGTAGGGAATTATTACTTTAATTTTTTGAGTTTAAAATTTATAATTTTCTTATATCTTATTTTTCTTTGTGTTTTCTAAAATAAATATGATTTTAAAGTTAATTAAAACCAGTAAGACAGAACCATATAATTATGAAAGTTTTTAATTATAACGAAGTTACTTAATTTTCTTTACTTAAACAAAGTTATTAATTTATTAGAACATTTCGTTTAACAATTATTGTTAAAGTGTATTATTTAATTTTGAAGTTTTCTATATTTCCGCGCGACCTTGCCATGAACCGAGTCCGGCTACACCGACTCCCCCACCGTTAATCCCCCACAGTCTACCCGCCCGCCTAGCGTGACGCGCGCACTCTTGTCGCCTATAAAAGCCGAGGTCGTGTTGCGGTTAAGTCAGTTGGTAGTTCTCAACTACAAGTTGAAATAGTAAGTCAAAGTGAAGTGCCTAGTGAATAGTAACAACAACAGGACCGACCGAGAATACACAGGTGAGCTTAGCTTTAGTGTATTCACCGCTTTCCGCTACACCAGCCCGCTCTCCTTTACTGACTTCCGGCTCCCTCTTTCTTTTCTTCTGCCGCACTACTGCGCTTGACCGCGGTGCTGGTTCTCTCTCTCTCTCTCTCTCTCTCTCTCTCTCTCTCTCGCTCTCTCTCTCTCTCTCTTTCCTTCTTTTCTTCTGCCGCACTACTGCGCTTGACCGTGGTGCTGGTTCCTTCTCTCTCTCCCTCTTTCTCTTTCTTCCTTTTCTTCTGCCGCAGTACTGCGCTTGACCGTGGTGCTGGTTCCTTCTTTCTCTCTCTTTCTTCACTCTGCCGCACTACCGAGCTTGACCGTGGTGCCGGTTCCTTCTCTTTCTTCTGCCGCACCACCGAGCTGGACTGTGGTGCAGGTCCCCTCTTCCTCCATACCGCCCTGTCACTCCGTCTGATTACCCTAACCCCGGTATCCTGGTATCCCTATCCTTCCTGCTGGTTTGGCTGGGGTTATCCGAGTAGACCGAGGGGTAGTATTGGTAGTTCGATTGCTTGTTTGGCTTTTGCTTACCTGCATCTAATATTATTGTACACCCTTGTAAGACCTCTGGAGTACCGTGTCTCCACTGTAAGTTACCTTGGCTCCGATAGGGTAAAAGGGTACCCTATTGGGTTTGTTAGAGAGTAAACTCTATAAAATCTGGCGCCCGAGAAAATTAGTACCTTATAGGACGGACGAACGTTGCAGGCGTCCGGCCTCTCAGAACATCAGTCACCGAAGAGCGTCGCATAATCATATCATCATTAAACTAAATTTTGACTTTGTTGAAATTAACTAATATTCTGCACTAAATTTATATCGGTCTGATTTCATTTTTTGATTAGTGATTTCAGACAGATCTATTAGATTTATTTGATCTATTTAATTATTGTTATTAAATATCTTCATACTCAGATGGCGCCCTTCTAGTGTATGTTATTTGTGTTTTGAAACCTTTATCCATCCCTTAAAAATTAGACAACTGCAGAACCAATACCTACGACCTGAAATTTAAATTTGTAAAAAGAGCGAGATCTCAAGCCGGCAACTTTGAGCATTTTAATTACAGTAAGTATCGTATTTTGTGTTCCAATCTAGTTTAAGTAATGTGAACTTTTAGTTTGAAGGTTTAAGCTTTGTTTATTTTATCGTACAGAAAAGCTAGCGTTTCACTGTCGGGGAGTAAAATATTACAGGTAGCCCACGTAAAACAATGTTTGGAATCTGTCTCTCGTTTGGTATATTATAGTGTTCTACTTTTTGCACTAATCTTTAAAGTTGGGCTACGGCTTCCAGTTGGGGATAAAAGTCCTGGTTTGGTCACCGATCACCTCAGAATTATGAAATGGGGATAAAAAGCATTGGATAGTGGTAGTCCTGAGAGAAAGTCATCGTGTTTACTTTGTATTGAAATATTGTCAATTATTATCCTGTCCTGTATTTTCTTCACTATGAAAAATTATCAGTCCGGTCGGGGGATAGAGCCTACGGTCCTTAGATTATGAAGCAAACATACAAACTACTAATTCACCGGAGCTAGCTTAGAATGGTGTCTATTCTTATCTACTTTTATTTCTTTTTTTTCTATAGTTTATATGATTATGAAAGTAAGAACATCGATAGTGTTGTTTATTTAACCTGCACCTAACTATGTATAAGGTTATCAGTTTTAACATATATAATGGAATTGTTTTATTGATAATCTCTGTTAATGACAATTATCATTATAATAATAGTTATTTACTTCGATTCCAGACAGTTTTTTCTTATTAAAAACTATTGGTTATACATAGATAAGATCAAAATCTGTTGCTTAATAAATAGCTTTCCTAGTTGGAAGTTGCCACTATTACTAAAAAACGTTTTTCATGGACAGCATTTTAAATACAAGAAAACAAGATTTGTTTACTAGTTTATTATAAAAATTACAAGAGATTCGAGATGATGATGTATTTCTATTTAGATTGCCCAAAATAAATGATACCATTTCAATTTAAGTATTCTAATCCAGCTAGCACAAAAAATTATTTGCCATTAGGCTCCACTTGGTGTCATAAAACGCGTTGGTTAATCGTCAACGATTTAGAGTATGAAGACGCAAAGGAAGTTAATTATTTTCGTTGTCCTTTTTAGAGTGAGTAGCGTTTTTGTAAGCTTTAAACGTTCACAGTATAACACAATCTATAATTTGGCAAAAGTTATTACTTTTATGCTATTTTATTCTGCATGAAATACAGTTTGGGACCATACTAATTAAGGCAATTATTCATTATTTGTATTTTTTAGTAGTATATTTGTTGATTTTTTGTACTTATGTATTTGTGCATTTGTGTATAAGGTTGACTAACCCATTACAAAAAAATAATTGATTAACCATTTTTTTGAGAGCGGAACTGCTGACTATTTATGTATTACTGAAATGTCGTTCATTTCCATCTATGTAGCATGTCTATTGTCTGTCAATACCAAGCCAAGGTAAATATTTTTGTTAATAGTTTATCATTTCCTTATCATGCATTTTTAATTTTAGGTTTTAAAATCAGAAAGATATTTTAATTTTTATTCTCGCGTCTAACTTGTTATGTTATTTTACATGCATTGCCTCAATGTTGTTAGAGTAAACATTCCTTTCGATTAAAAATAAATATAAGTGAACAAAAGTATTTAATCTTAACTATAAGTATTGCTTATAGATTATGAAATCTTACACTGTAGAAGACTTAAAAAAATAAAAAATTGCGATAGTGCACAATATCATCTGCACTGATTTACCATAATTACATCACTCTCTAATGAGGCCTTTTTTGTATAAAATATCTTGATTTTGGTAAAGCCTTTCTAAACTGCGCAATTATAGTTAATAATAGCTAATGGAGTGTTTTTTGTATGCACGCCAAAAAAAATCAAGTTATTTTTTATTTCACGCCTACACTACGGGGGAACCAACATCTAAGGTCATCTGTCCCCCATGTAACATGCAACACGAATACACACATCCATAGTTGTGGTGGCGGAATTTTCCAATTAGAAAAATCCCGCCGCCCCAAGTGGGATTCGAACCCACGACCCTTGGAACACGAGTGATGCACTGACACCACTCGTCCACCGCCGGCCCAATCAAGTTATTATTTGTTTCACCAGGCAAAAAAGTAGACAGTTTACTGTCAAGGGAGAAAAAGCATATTTTTTTCGTAGATGTTAACATTCATTTTTTCATAGCATTCATGCCATTATAAAACAGATAAAGTAGCAGCTTATAGGGATTTAGTACAACGAGCTATGAAACAATCACATTTTTATGAAGAAATTTTAATCACCAAATAATTAGCACACACAAATCATTATAACCATAACATGATTAATGTCTTAATTAAGTCTTAAAAAAATTATAGGTTAGATATCCAGAGACACAAATTAAATATCAGTACCGTACTTTGGCACGATATCCAAAAAAATTACAAATGTACTAGGAAAAACCAACAATCACAAAATAACCTACAAAACCAACACCAACACCTTTTAATTTTTATTCAATGCTAATGACAGAGCACACAATATCATAAAATTCGGAATTTACCGTTTGAATTATTATTTTTGTAATTCGGTTTATGTTGGACAAACAGTTGGAAATTTTGACATACGATACAAAGAACACATTCGCTGTTACAAAACAAACACCCAGAAAAATCTAATTACGCAAAACACCTTTTAGAACAGAACCACACAATGGTACCCCAAAACAACATCGAATTTTTATACTTTTGTAACAAATAAAAATTAGACATTTTAGGAAATTTTGAAACATAGAAACACAAACGTGCAGTCTCTTTAATGAATGAACAAACTGAGCTTAGTAGTTCTCCTTTATTAGAAGTATTATATATTTAGTATTTGTATGTATTGTATCTAGTTACCTATTTCCTGTATTTATCTTTAGCAGCGAGCTTGTCTATCAATCTTATTTGCCTTTGATAATGACATATTACATGTCGAAACAATTGAGCAGGAAGGAATACATCCTTTACCTTCAGTGATATTTAGCTACATATTAAGTTGTTTTTGGAAACTACTTCTATTTATACCATTACAAAAAACAATTGAATCTTTCTAAAACATTACACCTATGACTTATCAAATAAAATCTAACCATGAAATACAATTATAAAAGACTATTTACTATTTATTGTCAATAAGAAACTTCAAAACCTTAACATTAATTTATAATAATTTAGTGTAAACATGATTACACGCAGCTTTATCTCATTAAACACCTGAATTATAAATCAAAGAAGAAACTCAATCTAAATAAGAGAATATTACATTATTCATGTGACCAAACGGTTATCCACGAATCTCCATCAATAAATCAAACCACAGAGTTATAAAATCAAAGAAGATTATTATTTCCAGCAAAACCTATTAACGTTAAAAAGAAAATTATAAATACCAGCAATTCTTTATGGTAAGTCAGTTTAATATCTCAAATTTAAGAAACTTCTTGTACGGGCCATTTTACCAGTGGCGTTCGGTGAGAATTTAGGCTAGGGAAGCAACCACGATTTTAATTTTAATATACCTATATACAGGTGCGGATTCACGGAGGGATGGGGGAAATCCCTCCCTCCAATTTAGAAATAAGTATACACAGAATAGAAACAAATGATGTTTGTTTAGTTATTATTTATTAAAACAATCATTTTTCAAAAAATTTCCCCCTCAAAATAATTCTCTGGATCCGCTCCTGCTAGGTACAACAAAAAAACAGTGTTATAATAAAATTATTAAGCTTAAAAGTTTTTCAAAGAAGAACTTTTACACTTTATACTTATGGAATTTGTTGACTATTATTATTTATTTAAAAAAAGTACTACTATTTATTTACAATGCAACTCGATTTTCAGGTCTTTTTTAGCAAAATACTGGTGCAGATTTTTTATCTTTGTTGTTAAATTTGAAAGTTCTGGTTTTGATCTGCCTTTCTCAATAATTTGTAATTTCTCTCCAAAACTGTATGCAGAAAATTCTTTATTAATCAAGGATCAAGGCTAGGAGAAGAGCAGTATAAGCAACGAAATCAGTGCTTATATGCAGTGTATGTAACACATTTGAATCGGTATTACCTTTTCGTGCAAGTTTAATGAGAATAATTTAAAATAGTACTCTAAATGATTATACTTTTTGCTGTACGGAATTGATATTGAGCTTTAAGTTGATTAAATATTACAAATTTAAATAAACGATAACCATAATTTTATAAAAATATTTTTGTTAATTTTGGTTTTTATTTTTAGTAAATTCTCAAGGAAAGGATTGCTTCCATGGACCGCACGCCACTGCATTTTACGAACCAATACAAGGCAATAATTACCTTTATCAAAGTTAAACCAAATAATACAGTACCCTATACTTAAAATATGTGTATTTGTGGGCATTTAAATATTAATTGTATTGAATTGTTCAAGTAAAGTTAACCCATTTTCTAAAGATTGATGTTAAGTACCCTCTTTAAATCGTAAACACCTCCGATGAATGGTATTTACCGAATAATCTTTACGAAAATCAATTACTTTAATTCAGGCATGTAAATATCATAACACAAAAAACACTTTTATACTTGTACCTTTTATACCTACCATAACAAGACAAATAAGTTTGCTTCAAACTATTTAACAAATCGATAAATACACATATGGTATTTATTTTGAAAAATTGTAACAAGAGGATTTTTGAGGTAAAAAGGGTTTAGGTATTTCGGTTCACTTTAAAATACTCTGAAAAACTTACCTGAAACACATGTATTTCAGCGGTATTCTAGACTCATCAATAAGTATGAGAAATTATCCATAGGAGATAAACGTCTTAGTATAAAAGCATCCAGTAGAAAAAAAGGGCTAAAATAAGATCAATTTTATAATCATACAATATTGCCCAATTTGCAAATGCTTACCCCAAATTAATGGGATTTTTCTTTCACGTGCAGATAATTTTGTCATGATAGTTTTAATAAATCGTCAACACGAATAGCAAGCACAAAGATGAATGAGACCTTGTTTTATTTGATTACTTTTCATATTTGTAAATTTTTATTTTTCTTTCGCTTGTTTCTAACATTTTCGCTTAATGACAATTCTCCTTAGCAACTAATCTAAAAACGTTAAATTGTTGCTACAAATATCTCCACAAATATACCTTCCAAAAGCATTTCCATGATATTCTTGGTGGTATTGCTCTCCATTAAGAAGCTCCAAGATTTTTATACAGTTTTAAAATATTGATGATAGTAGTTGTGACCTATAGGTAGGTGGTAACTACAGTCATTACATTTTCATACAAAAAAAAATAAATGTAGCGACCGTATCATGGCATTTTCAGTGGAAGAATGGGTTTAAGTACATGCAGAACATGTAATAAAGAAGTGCCATTTTCTTTAATAATTTTTTCCAAGACTTGTTATGTTTTCATCTCAACCGGGCCTGCATTTAAAAGCATTTATAATTTATGACTGTATTTTGTATTTAGGATTAGTTCTCGAAGAACTCCATGGTTCTCCTGAATGGTTACAGAGGCTTAGGGAAGTTAAGTTAAAACTGAATCCCAAGAAGTGTGATTTTCTCAAAAAAGAAATTTTATATTTAGGATATGTAATTTCGTCAAGTGGAATATCTCCAGATCCAGAGAAATCAAGGGTAATTTCCCAATATCCCATTCTTATTGGAAATTTTTAAATGGACTGATAAGTGTCAGGAATCTTTTACTGCTTTAAAACATGCACTAATGAACCCTCCGGTATTACAATATCCAGACTTTTCGGAAAATAATACTTTTGTCTAAAAACTGATGCCAAATATGCTGTTGGATCGGTTTTGTGTAATAGCAATGACAAACCTGTTGCTTTTGCTTCTCGTGTTTTAAATCCAGTCGAGAAAAACTATTGTACAGTAGAGAAAGGGTTATTAGCAATTGTTTGGAGTATCAAACATTTTAGACCGTATTTATTTGGAAGAAAGTTTCAAATCTTGTCGGATCATTGTCCACTAATATTTTTATTTAGTATGACCAATCCCTCTAGTCGTTTAACTAGATTTAGGTTAATTTTAGAAGAATATGATTTTAAGGTACACTACATCCGAGGTTCTCATAACGTCCTTGCGGATGCTTTGTCACGTATAAGTATAGATTTGAGTGAATTGAAAGATATGAGTGCAAGAACGAATAATAGTGTGAATATGATAACATAAACGCAAACAAAAAACTTAAATATATAAGAAACAGCAGGAGTTAGTAAATTCTACTAAGGAAAGGCCTTATCACCATTGAAACGTCCTGTTGATAGATTAGAATTATGGCCAATAGATAAAGAAACAAAATAGGAAAAGAAACCATGGTTATATAAAGTATAAACATTTTATATATGATGAGTTAACTGAAATTACTTATTTTAACTATGATCACCGATCAACGTTTGACTTAAGTACATTGTTGAGGGATCTAGGAAGTATATGTAAACGTTATAACATTGTGCAATGATGTATTATTAAAAATAAAAAGAATAATCAATTTATAAGACATTTATCGTGATACAAAGTTGACATATGACTAACAACATTAAAATATGCATTGTCCAAGGTGTAGAACGTCTAGAGGACAACGAATTGAGACAGTTGTTACTGAATGATTTTCATAACTTACCTACAGGTGGTCATGTTGGAACAAATCGCATCTTTAACAATATCAAGAATTATGTATTTTTGGTCTGGACTGAAGCAGATGTAGAGAAATTTGTAAAAAATGTAATGATTGTCAAATGCATAAGTATGCTAAGATTCCTAAGCAACCAATAACTATAACTACTACAGCTACTTCAGCTTTTCAAAAAGTATTTCTCGATTTAGTTGGGCCTATTAAAACAGATGCTGAAAATAACGCATTCATTTTGACAATTCAGTGTGAACTTAGTAAATTTATAGAGTGTTATCCACTACCTAATAAGGAAGCTTTCTCATAACCTGTTTGCGTAGTAAGGTGCTGTAACCACTTTTCTGGAAGACCTTGTTAAATTAATTTTTTTATATTCTGATATACCCGTAACCTTTTTTATTTGTCTTTGGAGTCCATTGATGTCAAACAGTCTCCAACCTTTTCCTAGTGATCTGACTATCCCAAATTTAGACTACAAATTTTCATACTACTGCTTAAAGGTGATCGTGGAATGCTTTCGAAGACCCTTCTCTACTAGTCCAAACACCCTGTCTGCTGGCATAAAGCTGTGGCCTCGAACATGGTATGTAATCTAAATAAGTAAAAGAGAGCATGAATAATATGCGTGTTTTTGTTTTGGCCCCGCAACCATCCCAAAACAAACGAATAGTATTAATTCCATCTAAATTCAAAGTATCTATATGTGCAAGCGCAGCAGAGCCTACTTCTATGGATCCTCTACCTGCTTGATCCTCTGAGCACGTGTAATATATGGGACACTAATGGGTGTCTTCGGAAGTGGCTGGACCTGCTGGAGATCGAAACAGATAGTTAAAGACTTATCTGGAGTTTAGTTAACTCCAACACTTTCGGTTTCAGTATCTATATTAGATTGTTCCATATTCGTCAATTAATACACAAACACTAATCAAAAATTGTTTTTGCACACGTCACGTCACGACAACACGCTATTAACACCACTAACAACAGACTGAGGGGTTCACTGTAAAATTACGGTCTGATCTTGATGACATCATCTGCATTTCTGCATATTCTGTATAGACAGTTTTATATTTCTGAGAAAACCGGTGCCACTTGCACTTTGTGCTTAATGTTAGAATGCCATAAGATGGATTTAACTTCTTTTGTCTGCACGATTTGTGGATTTAACTTGTTTTGACTGAAAACTTTAATTTGGGGGTACATTTTAACAAGGATATAACTTCTTTTGCATAAATTTAATAGGTCCTAATGGTAGCAACCATACTGACGAATAAATTTTCGTAGTTGAAATTTTAAAATAAATGGATTTAACTGGTTTTGCATGTTTGCTCCTCAATTGTACATACCAAGACCATCTATAAAAACCAGCAAGAAAAATTGGGGTTGTCATTTAAAAAAACAATGATGACGTCATTATGCAAAAATACATGACGTCATAAGTAAAATTTTTATGTCAAGGTCAAAGGTGGCTAATTAAAAAATAAAATTGATCTGTCCGAGCGTTTTGCTTGAAAACATTAAATAACGCAGTTATGAATTTTATTCCTTACCTTATCACCACATTGTATATTGTTATCTACTCTTATTTTATTTTTCGTTTCTATACTTAATATGATCGTGAAAGTACGAAGGTTGATCTTGTTGTTTATTTAAGCAATCGCACTTAATAAGATTATCAGTTGTATTATATACCTAATGGAAATAATTTCTCTGTTAATGTGATTTACATCAATTCCGCTAAATCCGCTAATAACAAGCTGATTGCTACTTGATAAATAACTTTCACAGTTGGAAATTGCCACTGTTGCTACAAAAGTTTTCTCCAGTGCATAACCTTTAAATATGAGTGTGCAAATCCGAGATATAGGAAATGACACAGAATTGGATAAAATTCTAAACCAGCGGTTTACCAATCCTCTACGAACAGGCTATGTGGAGGTAGGAGAAGACAAGGTTTGTTTACCAGTTTATTATAAAAACTACGAAGAAAAGATTAGAAAGCTTGAGATTCGAGATGATGATGTGTTTCTATTTGGATTGGCCAAAACAGGTGATACCATTTCAATTTAAATATTTTAATCCAGCTAACACTAAAAATATTTGCTATTAGGTACCACTTGGTGTCATGAAATGCTTTGGTTAATCATCAACGACTTGAATTATGAAGGCGCAAAGGAATTTAATTATTTTCGTTGTCCGTTATTAGAGTGAGTATGGTAATTTGACTTAACCTAAATCAAACTGATTTATTTTTAATAGGGCATCTATATTGTATGATATGACGTTGATTGATGAACTGAAATATGAGTTCTCAGACTTTTTTGAAAACTATAAAAGTCCGCGCTGTATCAAATCACATTTACATTGGTCTTTACTTCCGGAACAAATACAAGATGGTTCCAAAACACCCAAGGTGAATTTTGCTGCAGGATACCACAATTAAGTATAATTATAATAAAGAAATTTCTAGATAATCTTGCTGTATAGACATCCTAAGGATGCATGTGTTTCTCATTTTCATCAAGCTAGAGCAGCAGCTGGATATAAAGGAACGTTTGAAGAATTTTCCGAATTGTATTTGGGAGGAAGAGGCTAGACTCAGTTTATCTGTATATTTAAAATTTTCTCATTATATAAACATTTTAGTTCCGTATGGGCCTTATTGGAAAGCCGTTTTGAGCACATGGGAACAAAGACTTAGACCGAATACAATTGTTCTTACATTTAAAGAAATGAAAGAGGATATCCAAGGAACGATAAGAAGACTGTCTGCATTTCTGGGAAAATCATTTTCTGACGAGCAAATTCAGAAATTAGCTGAGCATTTAAGTGTAGAAGCAATGAAGAATAATCCAGCTGTAAATGCTCAAGATGCATATAAATTGTTAGATGAGAAGTATAATTTGACAACAGCTACAAATGAGTTTATTAGAACTGGAAAAGTAGGAGACCACGTTTCTTTAATGACGCCAGAAATAAGTGCAAAGTTTGATGAGTGGATTCAGAAGAATATTGCTGGGACAGATTTCGACCTATTTCAATAAGTGTGAAACACTTCAAAATAAAATTGTTAAATATTACGAAAATACAATTTAATGTATTTAAATGTAAATTAATGTAATGCTTTAGAGTACAAGTTAGTGGGGAACACTTTATCTTTCTTAACCGGGTCTTTTTACCAAATTCATGGATATTTCTTTTTTCGATGATCTTATCCTTAGAAGTTACTTGCATCATACACTAACAATCTCAAGTGAAACCTAAAAATTCTTAATTAAAATCGTTTTCTTGGTGGTTTTAAATAATAATCAGCCTGTGACTATTTGAAGTGGCCATTAAATAGCTTTTTTTAATTATTGACAATGTCTTCCTAAATTCTTCAGTTTTCAGCATTTTTGGTTTGTGCTCTTCCAATAGAGGTTTTTTGCCTTTTTAAAGTAAAATACATACGTCAAAAATATTATTAATGACGGTAATAAAATTAATAAAAGTATTATTAATTATAAAAGTAGAATCAGGAAAAAAGGGATATTCGAAAATGCAGTAATACACAGGTTGTTCTATTTAAAAAATATGTATATTCTCTGGCGCGGATCCACGGGGGGGAATGGGGGAATCCTCCCCAAATGTTATAAATAAATATACATAGGATAGAAACAAATAATGTTTGTTTAATTATTAACTATTAAAACCATTTTTTCCAAAAATTCCTCCCCAAAATAGTTCTCTGGATCCGCCACTGATATTCTGTATTACGTGACCTGATATAGAATGATTGACATTGATGAATTGAAAACATGAATAGTCTTTTTGATGAAATTTAAAAAATTTAAATACTTAAATTAACAAACATAAAAACATAGTAACAAAGATAAAGAGATAATCAAAATATAATGAATAATCCTGCACAAAAGCACTTCACTAAATGCTTGAGTTCCAAGTGCTCAATTTCAAATAGATCAAGATAAAATACGATTAATGCACTTGTATTACAACATAAACGAATTAGACATTTTAAGGTAAAATATGATATCCAAAATACTATGTGACAGTAACTATTGCTTCATATTTAGTTAATCAATTAAGCAACATTTATTTAAATGATATGATATGACAAATATTTTATACTTACTTACGTTTTTATAAATCTTATAAATAAATGATCAAGTCATAGTTGACTTTTTTTAAGAAAGAATAAACATGCTATACGCTTTATAACTAGGGATTAAAAGAAAAAATACTTTAATAGGACTCAGTATGGGTTATAGGCCGACTTAGTCGTTTTAAAATCAGTATAAAGATTTTAGATAGATTTCAAGATTGGTTTTCACGTTGCGATTTGTCAGCCCCTCTGCGAACGACAGATTCATCGTGGTAAATCTTGAGATTTACTAAATAGGTGCTTGATTGACGTGGTATGATAGTTATTTTGTGTGAATGTTGGAGGATCAGACTCAACTCCCGCATTGGATAAAAGTTTTACATTTAGTTTATTTGAGGACAGTTTTTGTATTGCCATTCTTCAGAATTTTAACGATTTCTGAATACGGTACAAAAACCAATGGAAACTACCCCGTTCCAGCACATAAACATAAACACCTCCATACACATACATCTTCAAGTCAATCTAAACACACCTGTACTATTCATACAGGAATCTTCTCAATACAGGCACTGCACCAACACTCACACTCATTTCTACTTTGGGAGAACGGGCAGCTAGTGGCAGTCTGAGATCCTGAAACTCGCATGCTGCAAAGCACAAGAGATAATCTTGTTTATTGTTTCCAGCCTTATTTTGTGGAACTCCATAATCATGAAATAAATAAAGATTATTAAAAGTTTCACAGTTTTATTAAAATACAACCTGACAATATTGTTTCGACAGCTATGCTGTCATTATCAAAGGTAATATAATTATAAACAAACACGTCGCTAAGGTAGATACAAAATAGGTAACTAGATAAAATAATAATAATAATCATAATTAAATATCTAATACTTCCAGTAACGGAGAATTACTGAGCTCAAGTTGTTCATTCATTAAAGGTACCCTGAGTTTGTGTTTGTATATCTCAAAGGCTTCTAAAATGTCTAATTTGCGTTTGTTATTACAAAAATGTAGGAATTTAATATTATTTTGAGGAGTCATTGTGTGATATTGTTCTAAAAGGTGTTTGGCGTAATTCGATTTTTCAGGATGTTTATTTTTGTAATGACGTACGTGTTCTTTATATCTTATGTCAAAATTTCGAAGTGTTTGTCCAATATATACCGAACTACAAAAAGAACAATTTAAACGGTAAATGCCCGATTTCATGATATCATGTGTTCTGTCTTTAGCATTAAATAAAAATGAAAAAGTGTTAGTGTTGGTTTTAAATGTTATTTTATAATTGTTGGTTTTTCTTAGTATATGTGCAATTTTTTCTGATATTTTGCCAAAATATAGTATAGATATGTAATTTGTGTCTTCTATTTGATTGTCAATGGGATATATTCTTTTGATAGCTTACCTATATACTTTTTGTTTAATTAAAGTGTCAATCATGTTCGGATTATAATGATTTGCATGTGCTAGTTGTTTAATGGTTGATATCTCTTTGCTAAAATCTGATTTTGTTAGTGGAATAGTTACACAGAGCTTTAACTATTCCACTAACAAAATCAGATTTTAGCAAAGAGATATCAACCATTAAACAACTAGCACATGCAAATCATTATAATCCGAACATGATTGACACTTTAATTAAACAAAAAGATTATAGGTAAGCTATCAAAAGAATATATCCCATTGACAATCAAATAGAAGACACAAATTACATATCTATACTATATTTTGGCAAAATATCAGAAAAAATTGCACATATACTAAGAAAAACCAACAATTATAAAATAACATTTAAAACCAACACTAACACTTTTTCATTTTTATTTAATGCTAAAGACAGAACACATGATATCATGAAATCGGGCATTTACCGTTTAAATTGTTCTTTTTGTAGTTCGGTATATATTGGACAAACACTTCGAAATTTTGACATAAGATATAAAAAACACGTACGTCATTACAAAAATAAACATCATGAAAAATCGAATTACGCCAAACACCTTTTAGAACAAAATCACACAATGACTCCTCAAAATAATATTAAATTCCTACATTTTTGTAATAACAAACGCAAATTAGACATTTTAGAAGCCTTTGAGATATACAAACACAAACTCAGGGTACCTTTAATGAATGAACAACTTGAGCTCAGTAATTATCCGTTACTGGAAGTATTAGATATTTAATTCTGATTATTATTATTATATTTTATCTAGTTATCTATTTTGTATCTACCTTAGCGACGTGTTTGTTTATAATTATATTACCTTTGATAATGACAGCTTAGCTGTCGAAACAATATTGTCAGGTTGTATTTTAATAAAACTGTGAAACTTTTAATAATCTTTATTTATTTCACAAGAGATAAAACTGGGATCAGAGATGTGCACTCCCAGACCGTCAAATACTGCAGGGCTCGGGTTGGTCTATTGGTCGTCTCACGTTGGGACTACAGCGAAGGAAAGATAGCCAATGTATTTCTTATGGGAGTTTGTGCTTCGTTGTTGCCACCTATTTCACTGTATGAATCTATAGAAATGTGGATTAAGATTCCAGAAGTTCTAAATCGTTGAAAACAGTAACCGAAAAAGTGTAATCGTAACCATACAACAGGAGAATTTAAAAGAAAGTCTTATTAACATGTATTTGTTATTTTATTAAACATTACTTGGGATTGTTACATCGTACATATATCTAAATATTCGATATTTTATTACTTATACTTTTTTGTTTAATTATTTCGTCTTCAAATTCCTTCAAAATAAAAATAACAGCTGATGGTTAGCTTCTGTATGATCTTTTTAATCTTTTACTTCACGGGTAAATACAAGTCCCAAACGCGATTTTAACGGTAAAATGATTCATCATGATAAAATCATTCATTTATTCAAGTTGTTTCAAAAGAAACTTGCAAAAACGGAAATTTAGGATTAGCAGCAGATGCAAAGGATTTTAGTAACCAAAAAACTCTTCTGGTTTTTTCTACTTTTACATCGTGGAACTATATAATACAGTTTGTACTTACTGAAATTATAGTATAACGTTTTTTTGTCGGCACTATTATTTGTTACCGAACGCATATAAGCAAATGTCTTAATATAGAAATAATTATTTGGTTTCAAATTTTGATAGCGCGTCTATAGATCTTCGCTTAGTTGTTTGGGTTTTATCGTTTGTAATTATTGTTAACATTGTCGTGTTGTTTGTTGTAACTATTCGTATGGTAGTATTACATAACGCACATAGTACATTATACATAAGTATGGCGGATATTGTTAAAAACAGAATGGGTTGTGTACTAAAGGTTGGTGAAAAACAGATTTTGTCAAATTTGATAAAATATCGTCTTACTGAGACCCGGCAGTCATTACCAGTGATTGTTCGACAAGTTTCTAAAGAAACAGTTATTAGCGAAAAAACATTTTTTCTCAGTACGTCAAGAAAGTATTTCACCTGATCGAATAGAATCTCCAAGAAAAAGAGCGAAGAATAAAAATACTTCAAATCGCATTGCATTATCTTTCCAAATCCATCATAAAAAATTAGGGTTTCCATTTAAAAAGATTTTCGTTATCGCCATTACTCGGAAACAAAAGATCTACATTATCGATCTACAAATAAGGATTACACTAAAATATGTCTCCTTTAAGATAAAAATCGACGTGTTCCAGGATTTTTCTCAAAAATATTTAATAAAAGATTTATTTCGATAGTTCCAGACTACGCGCATTATATGAACAACAAGTTTTGAAATTCTGTTTTACTACCGCTGTCAGAAGAAGTGACTACCTGCAATATAACTTGCTCGAACAATAGGGATTATAAAGGTTTATGCAGTTACAACTACAATATTTAGAAAGTGTTTTTAAAAGTTGCTTGCAAGATGTTTGGCAACCGAGTTGTCCATAAGAACACACACTGTAGTCTCAACGTCTTTTTAGACGACCAATAGCCTACATGACATGAATCTCGCGCACCGAGAACTTTGTGTCATAGTAAAGATTCCCCCAGAGTCAGTTTCTTTGGAATTTGGATTTCCTAAACTGTCAAACTCAAAAAGGGATAAAAATACGTACTATAACATACATCTATATTTCTCAAACAAAAATAAACAGATAAGATTGGATGATACTTAGTAGCGATAGTAATGTTTTAAAAGTGACATCTGCACTTAAAACGGGGCTTTAACTCCTTAACTTCCAGTCAATCCTCCAACTCCTACTAATTTACCCCCCTTAAAAATCAGTAAGGAAACTGATTTGGCTAGTCTAGAAATTGTTGTTAAATGTCTTTAACAGTCAAAAGAGAAGGTGGTGATTTTTCTAAAGTGACCACCTCCTTGTTCAATAAAGTAAGTTAATACTTACGTAAGTCAACATAATTGTTGACTTACTTTTAATGAAAACTGCTTCTGCAAAACAGTCAACAAGGAGAATTAAGGGTAATTTAAGGTCACCAAACTATTTAATAGAGGTTGAACTTCATAAAATGTACTACGGTTGAAATTAAATCTTATGTAGTTAGTCATAATGTGACTAATATAAAACGTCCAATGCACTAGTTTGACAGCGTCATTCAGAACACGGTGTCCTCTTACTCGCCTTTTTTTTACTTTATCCTATTGGGCAAAATGAAGATGGCTGTTTATTCTTTCTACTCCTTTAAGGTGGTTTCGCTGTCACAAATTCGGACACACGGCAAACAACTATTAAAGAGATTAGGTGTACGTCTGTGATAAGCCCTTGTATCAATATCTTATCAACTTTACGTTCTCGACTCCTCAAACCCGTGCGACATCTCTATTCAATGTTTCTGTTGTATCTTGTGCTTGCTGGCTCTTAATAAATTGAACATTTGAAGTGGACTGTATTTATTTTAACTGGTTGAACTGAATAATACATTTTCATAACATTTATAACATAATAATAATTCTTGAAAGCAAACATGTAAAAACTACATTGTAATAAAAATGTGTGTACATATATTGCATCTAGTCTTTATAACATGTCTTTTTTGACTGACTTCTGCTACACTTCTCGCATGCTTTTTTAACGCGCGCGCACACACTTTGCTTCAAGGCGTAAAACAGGCGGGAAAAACGCAGCACAATAACCGCGAATATTTAAATGTCTACAAAATTTACAAAAAACTATTTAAAACTGAACAGTTTCTGTGTAAAAAAAACAAGGGTCGTGCATGAGGTACTTTCCATCAGATTAGCAGCAGCTCCATGTGACTTTTCAAAGTTTCTAAGCATTTTCGTTTTATTTTTTTTATCGTAGATTTTGGATAATTTGCACTGCCTTTCAGAATTAAGATTGTTATCGTTCAATAACGTTGTCACACAGTTCATTTTTTCAAATCTATTAAATTTCGCTACACAGTTCTTCCACTCATCGATTCAATTATTTCAAGTATTTATAAATTATTAATATTAAATTAAATTATACCTATTTGTATTATTAAGAAATAAGATGCTACAGTATTTTCTTATTAAAAGTTGAAGTGTGCGGGTTAGATTCTAACTAAACGAATAGCCGTTGTAATATACTAAGTGAGCTGTGCCGGTTTGCTCGCGAGCGCCGGAAAAGACCGTAATATACACCTTTTATCTCGCTAGAAAAAGAAGCCTATGCAAATGAGCCCATGTAATTGACAACGTCAATTAAATCTAGAATTTCATTTAATATATTCTTCATTTATGAATGATATTAGCTGGTTTTAAATAATTAATGGGAAGATAGGAATCTTAATACTTTATTAGAGTATTAGTTTCATAAGACACGTTTTTAGCGTACTAAAGAACGTTTTTAACGCACTTTCTAAAGGACAAGTGCGCTAAAACGTCTTATGAATCGAATACTTTATACTTTTTTTATTCCTTATTTTTAATCATTTTAAAAAAGTAATAACTTGACATGACATTTACTTTTATAATGAACTAGGAGCAAACTTAAAGCTTATTGATTGCTACAAAACAATGTTTATTAAATTCGCGAATGTTATTTTAATTATGTGCAATGCCAGTGATGCAATTTTACATATTTTAAGATTTCAACCCAACTGTTCTATGGTTATTAACACACTTCTTTTTTGTTTCCTATTATAGTTATTAGTTACTTTTTAAGTATTATCCATATTGCCATGATTTTCAATCATGTTAGATAAACACTTAAAAAAGCATTTAGTTGGACCCAGTGGCGTGCGGTCCATGGAAGCAATGGAAGCAGTGCTTCCTTAATTTATTAAATTATATTTTTATTAAAAATACAAAAAATGCTAACAAAAATATTTTTATAAAATTATGGTTACCGTTTATATAAATTTGTAATATTTAATCAACTTAAAGCTCAGTATCAATTCCCTACAGCGAAAAGTATAATTAGAGTACTATTTTAAATCAGGCTCATTAAACTTGCGCGGAAAGGTAACACCGCTTCAAATGTGTTACATACACTGCATATAAGCACTGATTTCATTGCTTACTGCTCTTCTCCTCGCCTCGCTGGACGATGCAGTTGACAAGGTCGTTATATTTACTGTGCTCCGTGCCCATAAGTTTATTTATTATAATTTGGTTATTTGTTCGATTTTTAGTATTTGATAAATGTTACTTAAGTAAAATTCTGCGAATGAGACTGATTTTGAAACATTTTATTATTTCAATTTATATAAGTTGCGATTTTTATAAAAACAAATAATTCTATTTAGTTTGCTTTGTATGCAGCATTTAAGATTGCTTTATTGTCATGACTGCAAATTCAACTGCTTCGGTGGAAGGTTCGAGTACTTCCGATACATCCGAATCAGGACGTTTTTGTTGTTCAGTTTGTAAAGTATTAGATAAAGAATTTATGACCCTGCCCGAAGAAAGGACCCTTATGGCGAAATTTAACTTTTCGAGATAAACGCATTTAAAGTTTGATAGCACTGTATAATAAATAAGTAAAGTGATTTATTTATTTCTTTATATAGCCATCAATTCTAAAGCTACAGATTTGAATCTTAGTAATGTAATGTCGAGCGTGCTTGACTTTCACCCAAGCGGCCCGAGATCGATTCCCGGTGCCGGCAGATCTGGTTAAAGTTTTCTGCCGTTTTCCTTAGCTGTAACACAAATGTGGGATTTACGCTGTTCCATTTGTAAGTCGGCTGCAGCCGCACTTAGGGCCTACGTAATAATAATAATCGCACCCTCCCTCCCGCACTAGCTTATAGCTTCTGGGGCCTGGTTTCCAGGCTATGGGTTGTAGCAATTATGTAACTATTTTTTTTAAAGGAAGGTGTTTAGAAGTACCAAAACAGTTAAAATCTCAAAATCGAGAAATCTGGTCATAAGGGTCCTTGCTTCGGGCAGGGTCACATTTTCTGCATACAGTTTTGGGGAGAAATTACAAATTGTTGAGAAAGGCAGACCAAAACTAGAACTTTCAAACTTAACAACAACGATTATAACCTGAACCAGATATTTTATTGCTAGAAAAAGACCAGAAAATCGAGTTGCTTTATAAATACATTGTAGTACTTTTTTTAAAATAAACAATAATAGTGAAGAAATTCCAAGTATAAAATGTAAAAGTTCTTCTTTGAAAAACTTTTAAGCTGAATAATTATAACATTTTTTTATAACACCTAGTTATATTAAAATTAACATCGTAGTTGCTTCCTTAGCCTAAATTCTCACCGCACGCTACTGGTTGGACCAATAAACTAAATTTTATTCGATTTAACTAAATATTTAATTGAATTAAATAAATTTAATTGGTCCAAGTAAATGCTTTTCTCAGTGCAGTAGTTTTATGTAATCTGGGTTTCATAGTGTTTTCTAGCATCTAGAAAAATATTCAAATAAGATTATAAAATATGTAATGTATAGTTTTATAAACAAAGAGCGTTGGAAAATTTTTTATTTTTTTGGAGAGTTTTTATAAATTTATGTTAGTATTAAAGTTCAATATAATGTTATCCCGTCGACAACAAACTTTAGACGTACAATCTATTATTTATGCCAAATGGTATATACAGTGTCTGCCATAAAGTTGGATCCATATGGGAAGTTTTTTTAATATTCTGCTTAGAAAAAACTGTGTGTGGCAATCACTTCTGTTTCCAAAAATACTTGAAATACGCCATGTCAAAGTTGACAGGTGACATTAGGTATATGTCAAATTCGCCATTGTTATCTAAAATCGGCGAAAAATGACCTTATTTGTTAAAATATGAAAAAAATTTATATACCGAGTTTGAACGAGATATTCCGACATAAGAAAATTTTTGTTTTTTAACATTTTTTGATACACCCCTGTAACTGATTATTTTGAAATTATTAAAAACGCTTTAAATGAGTAGAAAGGCAACAATTGCGTGGCATATTTTGCTAATAATATTGGATTGTGTGGGTATTTTTGACAAATATTAAAATTATCAAGAAAAAAATGGAAGGTTCTGGATTATTTTAAAATTTCCAAGAAAATAACTCATAATTTTATTATTTTTTTTATTAAGCCACGTTTGAATAATATAGGAATTATTGTAATCATAATTTAAATAACTTAATACTAAACTACTGCTTAAAAACTTAATAATAAGAGATTAATAAAATTGTGCTGATTTTCTTGGAAATTGGAAATAGTCCATTTTGGTTTTTGATAATTTTAATATTCATCAAAAATACCTACATCATCCAATATTATTAGAAAAACTCTTTTAAAGCGTTTTTTATGATTTCAAAATAATCAATTACCGGAGTTCTAAGAAAATATCCAACTTTATGGCAGACACTGTATAGGCAGATTCGCAATTTTGTGATCTACAAGATGCAATAAATAGTTTTTCTGTAAATGAAAATTTGTGAAATGAAATAGAGTTAGTGGAAATCTGAAAAAGTCATCTTTCATTCTTTCTTTTTAAAAATTCAATTGTTTCTTGAAATAGTATATAAGGGAAGCCATTTTTAAACGAAGTAGTAGCTCTAAATCATTAAAGGGGCAAGAGGCATTTCTAGAACGCTTTAAAACCAATTTTTATGTTAAGGTTATGTTGAATAAAAACAAAGAAATGCAATCGACGTCAGATAATATTTTGAGGTTATAATTTAAACGTCAAACATATAAAGTGATTTAATATTTAAACAAAGTGTTAAATTTAATTGTGAAAATGTATAAACAAAATTTGATAACACGATAATAAACGCCAACGCTCTGCAACAGAGCAAGGCACGCGGTAGAAGGAGATAATAACACCGAATATATTTCTCAACAATAAAGGGAAATTTTCTTAATGAGATCAAGATGTTTGAAGTTGAATAGAATTAATGAAAAATTAGGACTTCCTTTCGTTTATAAATAATTAATTGATATTGCAATACAAGCAAATAATTATATTCTCTATGGATCTTCTTTATTAATTAAAACGATCGAATTGGAATCTTTGTGTTGAGATCGTATGAGGAAATAATAATTGGAGCAAACAGCTGTTATTGGAAATTGAAAAAGCTGTGTATATAAATGGGGTCACTTTTTAAAGAGAAGCAATTTGATTGTGGTCAAAAATTTAACTCAATTAAATAATAAACTGTAAGTATTTTTTAAATAGGTATATAAATCTAAACTTTTATTATTATTAACAGCAAGATACCAATATAAAAGAATATTTATAAATAAATTATAATTTAAATAATCTTTTTATAGTTAAAAAATTATAAAGTAAAATAGTTATGTTTAAGTAAAATAAATTATAATGATTCATGTCATTAAAGACATTTGGCAAATTAATCAATTTTATTTTTGAGAAAGGCCAGTCTTTTTGAATCTAATAAAGAAAGAAATTTCAGTTTGGTATCAATTTTTATTGTGTTTATTTGTGTTGATGAAAATAAAGAATTTGGTTGTAATTATTATATGGACATTTATTTGTGTATTGGTATTTTATTTGTGTGTAGAATAAGAACTTAGAGATCTTTAAAGCGACCCGATCTGAGAGAGTCTCATTTTGTGGGATATAAAGATTATACTCACTGCAATAAAAATAAGCCGGAACAGAATGAATTCAGACACAGTAAGGAGTTGTATCTTCTGCATTTGAATACAATTTATTTGTTTTGTCTTTATTGTTTTTATTATAAATATATATAAGTAATTAATTAAAAAAAAATTATAAACCCTGTATCGTAGCAATATGTGGGCGCAATATTGTAATTAAAATTACCCGTTTTGTAAGAATAAGAAAACAAATTCTTATTTACTTAACATATATTTTCTAATCAACATGTATTTTTCTTAATTATAAATATTACATTTGCCTGCAACTAATTTTTACTGTAAATAATTGCCCAACTTTAATTTTCCCAATTATTTTTAGCCATTTTAGTCCATTCAGGTAGAAAGCATTTAAGTAAGTACATGAAATGAGATTAATTTGTGGCTACATGAACATGTCAGTGGTTAGTTCTTGATGGAATAAATGAGAAACTAGGGGTAGAATGGTTAGGTGGTCTAAATTACAGATGTCTCACATTTTGTTAGTCTAAAAAGATTGTATTTAGAAACCTCTAATATGAAAACTGATCGTCATGTGTAATAGTAATTCGTCAATAGCCTAAGTCATTTGTCTATGCAAAAGGAATTTCGTTTCAAATCAGCTTTGTCGACGTTTGGCTTTAAAGCTGCATTCATAGTTTAATAAGGTATATTGATATAAGTCTAAAAACTTAAAATAAGGTTGAAATGTAGCGATAATTTACAGTATTAGAGAACTGAGATTATAGTTGTAGTTGTAGCTGTTACCTTATCATTTTCACCTTGGACTGTGCTGCAGGCGTCGGTCTTCGTCACGTCTCAGCGCCTATTAGTTCAGTCACAGAACTTGGCAAGGGTTGAGAATTAAATAATTGGTCTTTTGGGGAGATATCGATAGTTTTTTGACATCTTATAATACGTAAACTAATTGGAAAATTTATACTTTTCTAATTTTTTTTCATTAATTTCTGAATTCCAATAAAAAAGTTAGGATAATTAAATTAGGGACACATATTCCTTTATAAAGTGAATAGAAATAATTTAATGCAGTTTTTCCAACTTAAATTAAATTTAAATATATCTATATTCTTTTTTATATATTACATAACCTAGAATTATTACTTTATAACCTACAACAAATTGTATAACATCCAACTCGACTTTTTTAAATTATAGGCTGAAAACTTGATCTTCACCCAGAAAAAATAAATTTTTTGGGTGTTCCTCCGAAAATTTGAAAGTAAATTTATATATATATACAAAGCAGTTTTGAAAGTAAGTAGATAAACGTAAAAGGCGTGTGTAGCGCATGAGCCTTGTAATAACGTTCGTCGTATATCAAATACGTCCTGGCGTTACCGTGAAACTTACTTCGGAAGTTCCGGTGTGGATACGAAAACTGAAATTATTGCTAACAAAAATACTGCGTCAATTAATCATGTTCTATGGGACAGAACAAGAAATAAGGTTTAAATACTGCTTGTTGCCTTGGCGTTATTCTTTTATCCAAGTTTTCGAAGAAATTTCTATGTTTCTCTGACGTGGTTCCAATTTTGGACAGAATTTATATTTTTATATTATGATTGAATTTATTCAGTATTCGATTATTATTATACTACGCTTTATCTATTCAAGGGGTGCTAAAATACCGGTCTTATCAAGTAGACTTTAAGAACAAAATTAAAGTATCTTTGATTAATTAAGTCATAGGCTGTTTGATCCTAAGCCATGTTGTAACGTTTCAGAAAACTTTTAATTACTTAATTTAGTTTTTGGATTTTTTCTATTGTGTCGATATTACATCGCACAGAATTAGGTATTATTGATGTGTTGTATTAAGCTTTCGTATCACACTCTATCATAGTTTTTTGCCATAGAATTGACAGTATGGATATCCACTTAATTTCCTTTTGATAACATCCAAACAGACCTGATGGGGTTTTCCACTAATGTCCCAAATTTAATTTATAATTTTAACGCGAACTATTTTTCCTTTATAGAAAGGGTGAGTCTCCTTGATTATCTTCTCCTTAGTCATTTTTTATTTAATTTGGCTGCCTAATATTTCTCGAACAATCACCAGTCATTTACCTTAGCCCTTTAGATGATTTTACAAACAGATCAAACAGCCATACACCAGCTTTCCTTTGCAAGAAGGTTGGCATTGGGAAATAATGCCATATAATAAGTACGCTTGTCACCAGTGGCAAGACGTTCTATATACAGTCTGTTTGATTTAAAGCGCCGCCCCGCTTTGTAGCAACTTTATTTTCAGTCAGAAATGATATAAACCATATATATTTATTATATGGCATATGATTCTCTATGTTCTGGTTCAGAAAATTTTGTATTTACTAAATCGGCATGAGCGTGATGACGTCATCGGCCTTTTTTAAATTATATGATAGGTATTTTTTTACTGAAATCGATAGAGTATTGTTTTTCTCTTTTCAACCACAATAAATATTTATACTCTTACATAAGAAAATTTTCAAGAAAACCGTGAAAAATGATATAAGACTAATAGACTTTGATTTCTGGTTCTCCAAGTAATAAAACAGAAATATCTAGCAAGCTTAGGTAAATAACGAAACTTTAGTTGTTCCAGTGGCGTATTTACAATTAGTTCTCGGGAGGAGGGGGGAGGAGGATACTCTATAAAAATTCCGAATCAAAATAGTTAGATCTTGACATAAATGACCTGGACTATTAAAAAAAAACTTATTTTAGAATTCCGCTAATTGATAGAGAGCCGCAATAGGAAATTATTGATATGTATTGCTATTGATGCATTGCATTAGTGAAAGGTCACGTGATATTCTTTTACCACTTGATAATTTTTTTTCAAAAACTTTTTGCATCGTAAGGAATACCAAACCATGATTGTCAGAAACATTAGAAAGTCGCGCGTGGATTCCAGACCGCTCGAGAGACTTTAAACGAGCGTCCTCTGCAGGGCGACTGAAACGCAAATTTTTATGGTCATATTCTTGTTCCTCGTTTTCGATATGATAAGATAAACTAGTGAAATAAGACTACCATCTCATGTATCACGAATGATATCAGATTTAAGCTTTGCTTTGGCCACGAGAGCTACTGTGTAAATGCTGCTATTTATTCTTGAAGTGTATTATTTAATACACATGAATAAAGGATACCAAGGATAGCAAAGAATACCAAACCATAATTGCGCGTGGGTGCCGGACCACTTGAAATTAAGTATTAATTAGTACTTTCTGGTATGGTAAAAAAAAGATTTTCATCTTCAAAAAAAGTTTTTCAATTTATTTTATTGATTATTTATTTTTGTACTATTTCGTTCTACATTTTCCCTAATTGAAAATTAAAGATCATCAGAATAACTCAGTGGCATTGTTTGGGGGGAGAATTTTTATAGAGTACCTTCCCCCACCCGAGAAAAATTTGTAAATAAGCCACTGGAACAACTAAAGTTTCGTTATTTACTTAAGCTTGCTAGATAATTCTGTTTTATTAATTAGAAAACCAGAAATCATAGCCTACTAGTGGTAATTCATTTTTTCCGTTTTTCTTGAAATTTTCTTATGTAAAAGTATGAATATTTATTATCGTTGAAAAGAGTACACAATACTCTATCGATTTCAGTAACAAAATTCCTATCATGTAATTTAAAAAAGTTCGATGACGTCATCATGCTCACGCCGATTTAGTAAATACAAGAATTTGGACCAGAACATAGAGAATTTTATGCCATTTAATAATATATGGTTTATACCATTTCTGACTGAAAATAAAGTTCCTACAAAGCGGGGCGCTTTAAATCAAACAAACTGTATACAGAATCTGAATCTGAAATCGCCCAAAACATAGGAAAAAATGGATAGCCTCAGAGTCTGCTGTGTTACGGACGGAGTTGTATGTAGCCACTCTCTTTGTTCTTGAAGCGCACATTGAAGCGCAGGAAGTAAGAAAATGTTGCAATGTACAACAATAAAACAAAGATAGTTAGTTACCTTTGACTGATGCTTCTTCTCCTTGTTGGAAGATCTTGAAAATGGCGTGTTGAACAACGTCTTTGTTTATTCTTTTTACTTTAATTTCTTGTATTCGGGGACTTCAGCGTGAACAAATAATGATAATGAAGGCTATTCAGTCTTGAGGTACAAATTATAATTATATACCAGGCAAGATATTGCCGCAAGTGTATTTGTCGTTGTTGATTTTGTTGGCAGTGTCGAACAAAAGAAGATCCTCATTGTTGTTACCCATGATCAAGATATTTAAAAAATGTAGGAAGTGGACGAAACATTTTTCTTCCATTCCTTGATACGCTGTTGGATGTGGAGGTGCGTTTGTAGGATCTATGAGTGTTCTTCGAGGCACAATCACATTCCGATCTGGTCGTGATCTGCACGACTTGATGTGCATGCTGAGGCGTTGCGCAAGAGGAGACATAAACGGAGACAATAAGAATATATTGATAAATTTAATTAGTAGGAATGATATTACAGAACTGCAAGTGATGAAATGGCGAGTTGTGTGCTACTTGGACCAAGAAGATTTAATTCTTAATCATGCTGATGCAGTGGTATGTTAGATAAACTCATCTGTTCTATTACTCACTGACCTCATCCATGTTTTAAGTAACTCAATAGCTTGTCCATCTGCATTTACATAATTAGGTAAGTAGACTTTACTCTATAAAACGATACATTTCTTTTGGCAACGAAACTTAGTCAGCATTGTGATCCTGTGTTTACCTTTTATTCGCTTTCTTATTACCCAGTTAAATTCACAATTTAGCAAACAATAGAAACCAATCAATATATAAAAAAATCGAAAAATATCCCTTCTTCTCGGATAATTATCGCATAATATGTCTGGCACGATACAATTCTCTACTGGAGATAGAATACTCATTTAGATAAATTCATGATATCATCATCACGCTATACAATATACATCATCAACATATTTCATACTGAATTTTGTTTTTGATTTTTTGACAAGGATGCAGATTCATTCTAGCACGTATAGATAGCGATATAGATCCTTCTTTCTTGAACGTCCAGTGTCTTTGCGGCAGCGTTGAGTTCAAATAAACCACCTCCACTCAAATTAAAATTAAGATCTCATTAGAGCGGATACGGATACTGACGAATCTCTTAGTCTTCTCTTTAATCGCTACTTTCACTAGCAGTGGAAATGACAGAACTAAGTCTTGAAATTTGAAGCTGACCAGCTTGTCCTTCAAGGCAGACCATGTTTTGTTTATTGATTTTGTCAGTTAGTTATCGAGTGACTTTTACAAGAATGTCTGCAATTTTATTTCATGTTCGACTCTGATAAAACATGATGAGCTTATTTGTAGAAGCTCCTCCGAAAGTAACTGTTTTTCCTTGTGTTATTTTATCTCCAGGAGTTCGTTAGAATCAGCATCTGGAAAGGATCCGAGAAATCTAAAGTTCATGTTCACAAACTAGCCACAACTCGGGATTTTAACTTTTTTTTCATACAGTAAATAAGCCTTCCTCCTATCTGCCTTATTGCCTTTGGCACGTTTAGATCGTCTAATATACTTACATTAGTAGCAGCATACCTCATTTTGTAAATACGGCGTGATATGCTAGCAATCACCATATTTCGTTCTGTCTCAATGTAATCAAAATTTGATTGGTCAATATATTCTGTATTCTGAATCGCTTCTCTTTTGACTGGTTATTCATCAAAACGATCTTTAACTGTCTCCTTCGCTTCGATGTAGATATTAGGTCTAAGTCTACCCATCTTCCTGTAATCAAAGAATTCTGGTTTTGAGGCCTTCCTAAAAAGACTTTCTTTTTGGAAAAGTTCTTAGTCCTAAACCTCTTGACAAGCAATGAGGGGATTATGAGAGTTAGTTTATTTGCTTGCAAGTATACCTCAGGAAAAAGATCTCCTTGTTACACTTCTTTTTTTAAACCTCATCTGAAAAAAGGATTAGTTCTCCTCCCCTGCACAAACTTGATAATCTGGCTTGGACATAACTTGCTCGGATTTTTGATCTGATTCATCAGAGGGACGCTGCATGTTCTCTGATCTATTCTAATGGTGCTTCTTCGTATGCAGTCTCAACCACCGCTTTATCCTACAAATCATCTGCAATGATTAATTTTACCAAATCATCTATGAATACGATGTTCTTGCTTCTGGTAGCATGCAATTTTTGGTAGGTTGGATAAGCAATCTTTTAAGATAATTATCTGCCTTTCTAAAGGTTTAACTGTTGCTAGATATCTATAACTTTTGTGGCGGCTTGTCAAACTTTAGCTTCATTGAATCCAACATTGTTTGGTTCCAACAAGTCGAGGCTCCTCCACATTACAGAGCTGAAATCATGGTTTATTAACTATAGTTAATAGTTAATAAATTGCAGAAGCGCGGTCAAGGTATCTAGATGCTTTTGTTGTGAAAATATCAAGGCCGCCGTTATAAATTAAAATTTTTCTCAAAAGAAATAATTGATAATTTTAATCATGGTCAATTGAAAGACGGCTACCAACTTATCGTCATGTGGAAGTCAATCATTTGAATGTATTCTGCCACAACGATTGATTAAGAGTGACGTGGTCACTACGTATATAGATTGGCTGTAAATATCGAAAACAATTTTCTTAATAAAACACTAAAAACACAAACTTCTAGGCGACGTGTATAACTGATATACAGGGCAAGTAAAATGTATGGAATAATTGCTATAAAATAAAAAGGAGTAAAATTCGGAAAAACGCTCGGACACTTACATTTTTTGTTTAGCAGGGAATTTTTTCTTGATATCTTTCGTATGTAAGTCTAATTGTAAGTTTCATTTGTTTCGAGCTATGAGTCATCGAATTTTTCTAAATTTACATCATGCATTTTGTTGGTCTTATTGCATTGCTCTTTTAATTCCAAAAGGGAGTCTAACGTTATGGTCGGTAAATGCAGTGTGCTAAATAAAATCTGTCGAATTTGTTAAATTTAAAGGTTATTTTATTCTTTAATTGGCCAAAAGCAATACACGTCTACAGTGGTTTGGCAATGTTAGTTACAATTAACATTATACAATACAAAACGAACAATTAAATTAAACTTGATTCAATATAAAAGTTAAAGTTGATTGTTCAAAATGATGGCCAGTCACGGCCAAACCATGACCAAATCCATGCTCAAATTCAGTTTAAACGCGAGCAATAACATCTACAGGCATTTCCTGCGTTATGCGAGCCTGAAGATTTTCGACGTTGCTGGGTTTATTACTGCAAATCCGTTCTATTAAATAACCCCACAAGAAAATATCAATTAGGGTTAAGTCCGGTGAATGAAGGGGTCATTCGATTGTCCCACTCCTGCCAATCCAATACTAAATAACGTCTTACATTTACAGCATAATGTGGCGGAGCACCATCCTGTTAAAATATGATGTTTTCGTTGAACATGCCCGTCACATCTGGAGTGAGAGTTACGGATAAAGTAGTGCAGTTCAAACTAGCAATGCCAGATAACCTACACCAGTTAATGTTTCAATAACCTACCCTTCGATATAACAAAGAGCTCTGGTTTAACACAAAATTTCTGATTTTTGTAGTTGTTACCTTTAAACTTATTTAGCTAAGTTGATCGTTAGGGTTAGATTTTAAATAACTCAGAATTTGCATATGCTTGCGACAAATTAATTAAATAAGACTAGTATGGATCGCCTCCACACCTTGCTGATGGTGTGCTTGCTGTATGGGATTGCTTGCCTTTAGACAATCACCAAGCCAAAAGAAGGACGAAAAAAGTAAAAAGGTCCTGAAATAATACTTCCTTCGTTTACTGAATAATTAAAAGCTTCAAAATATACTTACAATGTTGTTGTTGTGTCGTGCACAGAATTTACCGTGTACTTGCTACTGACCTTCAAATCCTTTCTTTAAGTAACTATAACAGAAATTATTTTTGTCCCAAAGACTCTTCTCACTAAACCATTAGAACCACAATACAACAATAAAGGATTTTCCAATTGGAACGTAGGTGCACATCACTAATGGCTCAATGCACTTACCGAATAAAGTTATTCTGGATAGACATTTGGAAAAGGATATTGTATAATTTTCTGTAACTCAATCGTGTGTTTCACAGTTAAAAAATTTCCAAAAAATAATAATATACATAAAATTAATGACCAAAGTACAATAACTACGAAGATGAACATCCTCGTCTGGTACTTATGACATTAACCTAATTAATAAAACTTTTAAATTGGGGGTAGGACCACTTATGACGATAAAGTTTAAATTCTGAGTCGTAGTAAGACTTATCCTATATAAAGGATTCCCCTTATGAAATCTTGAAGCTTAAGCATTAAGTAATGACACAACGAATACTACCTGCAATACTCAATATTAATAAAAAAACAGAAAGCTTCCTGTCTTATTTTTTCCAAATGTGCTGCACGTTACCAATAAGTGATTTTCGTTTCAAAGAAAAATCATGTACAGAAAATAAAAAAAAGGATGTGAACTATTATTGGCAAAATATGAAAATCGCAGATTTTGTAAAATGACAAGGTTGAGATGTAAGAATATGCACGTGACTCACGGACTAGTAACAATTTCCGGAGGCAAATTTAGGTGCCATAACACAAGAGCAGGAAGTAGCACGCGTGCAGGAGACACGTGTAGAAATCACAGTGAGCCAATAAACAAGGCGCGGGTGCGGCCAGATAAATTGAATAACACTTGCAAATAAGCACTCTATGTTATAATAGTGTGCGTGTTTCAGCAGTGTTTCAGGGAGCAAGACAGGCGATATATCGATGCAACAGCCGCCGACTATTAGCATGCATTTTATGGTACCCCTAATTACAGTCATGTCCTAAATCACATATGAATATTGTCGCTGTTGATAATCATTCCCACCGGGTGCTTGATATGTTGTAGCGTCTGCTTGTTCAATCTGTTTTTCTCGGTCGTATTTTGTAACTATCTTTTTAATTTGACTTTTATAGCTAAACTGCGCGACTAAATATGGCGTTCGATAAATGGAAAACCGCATAACTTATTTTCGTTTAATTGGATCTGTTTCAGAGTCTAACTAACCCTTTGCATAAAAACTTCAATTCAACTTGGCTTCAGTAAACGGTAGTATTTCATAAATAAAAAAAAGAACTAAAATTTTAGCTAGTAGGTATGTAAATACTTTTATTAATCTTAACTAACTTAAACATCTAGATTTACATTATTACCTGGAAACTCTGTTAACTCACCTATACTTACGCTTTCACCTGAAAGCTTTCTGTTAATCACCTCGCAACGGTTAATAGTATTCACTTTGATCCGATTGAATTAAGCATTCGAGACCCAGCTGGAAGTTTTTCGGATCTCAACCATGAACTTGAGCATGTTGCGTACGTCTGGGTAGAATATTGAAAACCAATTCAAACAAATCTGTTCTAACTAGAAGAGGGGTGAGCTAGTTCTTTTTATATCATTCTAGCCTATTTTATGGACTGTTCAAGATATTCAAAGATTCAAGTATTCCGTTAAAATATTGTAACGATCCTTTAATTAAAACTCGGATTTAATGTGAATTGTTTCATAACAAAAGAATATTTACAATAACTATCGTGTAAACTAATTAAAACACAAGAAGACTAATCACTAAACCAAATTAAACTAATTTATTTAACACTCCGATATTAATTATTTTAAATGCACAATTATTTATTATTTTTTTTTCTGCAGAACGTCTATTTTATAATACGCCGCTTGTAATTTTCGATTCGTGCGGTCGGGGCATTTGTGTCTTGATTCACTTACAATATTAAAAAATCCAGGCTCCTTAGAAAACCAAGTAATTTCTGGACGACTACTATTCAATAACAACTCGCGTAAAATGCTTTGAAACGGTTAATCGATTAAGGATATGAATAACCGTTGTGATAGATCTTGTTGACCTTCAGAGACACTGCCAATCATTCAGCTAAGAAAAGCTCAGAATTTATTTGAAAATTGGCTTGAATTTCGAGAACCGTTCGGATAGTAACACTGACAGAAAGTAGTACCTGTGACGCATCAAAAGAGATAATTACTAACTATGTCAATAAAATTTCTGAATCATTTAGTGGACATCCCCGCACTTTCCAAATGTAAAGACATTGGTGTCCATTTCGAAAGGAATAAAACGTGATGACAGGGTAAATTCACAGAATGCGTCGGAGATGGGTAAAACCCTCGCAAGAAAGACAATACTTTTTTTCCGGTTATTCCAAATTAAAGACAAAATATGCTGTAGTACCACTGAAGTGAGATGACAAGTATTATTAAAATTCAGTTAATGTTTCAAGCGCGATACAGTACGATATTACCAAATTGTTGTTCCTGGACCATATTAAGGATATTTTTTCCTTTTAGCATTTAAGTTCTCTTGAACGACTAAAATTGGCATATTTTTCTAATTTTTATGATCAGAAGAAAAATAGATTACCAAACTTGCAGTTTGCTCGACTTAATCTAGTTTAAGCGAGTTGAAAGAGTTTCTAAAAAATCATGCTGACTTTCTCGAAACTATAGACCTAAAAAATACTGAGAAGTTTTTTGAGAATTTCACAAAACTCACAGAAAGGAAGCAAAGTATGCGGTCGTTTTTTGTTTAAAAATCATCAAATATTTCTACACTTACTAGAAAGTCGATCATTCCATCTACAGATGAGCAGAATCTGAAAATTTGGGCCTCGAACAAAAATATGAATTTATCAATAAGCATAATTTATGTTGAAGTTGTTTACGCATTGATCATTCAATAAGAATCTGTTAGGTTAGGCCCTTGCAAAAAATGCAACACAGCGTTCACAGGGCACAGTTTACTGTAATTTAAGTAGCAACGACGATTTACGTAACCTAATCACTAAGTTTTAGGAAATTGAGAATTACAGTGTTGCCAAACCACTTTTCTTGAAAAAAGCGGCATGCGAAAAGATTTTCGTCGACTACCATTAGATACGCGGATGGGCGATTTATAGTAACATTGCTTTTAATGCAACCCACAGAAGTTTTAGGCAAATCTAAAGTCATGACTGAAAGACATTTCTATGCACTAAAACAAAAAATACTTAAAATGGAAATTTTGAGGAAGAGTTGAATCATACATTACAAATTGACAATAACAATACTTACGGTGGCGTCAAGTATCACATTCCTATCACAGAGTGCTATGTGACGAAAGCTTAACCACTAAATTGCGTGTCGTGTTCGATGTGACTGCACCTTCAAGTAGAGGTCTTTTACTAAATAATATCCTTATTGTAGATTATGTCTTACAGAACCAACTAGATTTGATTTTTGATCAGATATCGAAAACATACTGCTGTGATCCTAGCACTTATAGTTGAATATAAGTCATTTGGGTTGCCTAAATATTTAGGGGTTTCGACTCAACTCGAACAAATCTTAATTAAATAAATTAAGTTGTTACTTAATAGGTAAAGGATACACTCTACATCACTTGATAATAATAAGAAGTAGATATTAAACGGTTTTTTCACTTAAAACTGAAAAATTTAGAAACTTTGACAAGTTACGATTTGCATATCGTTAGGTCGTTGGACTTGGTTTTTCATAATTGAAGCCATTGTAAGGTGCAGCTTCACCTGGAAATTATAAAAGGCATAGATGGAAAGGTGTATGCAAGCAATCACTACAATACTCACAGTTTTTGTTGTAAATCCCATGTTGGTTTAACGATTCATCAAATTTATCATAAATGTATAATTTTCATTAATCTATGCATTTGCAGCCAAAATGTTTTATTCTAATATTGTTAATTAGGTTCTAGTGCACCTTTAGCAACAGAATTTTCAAGTGGACAGCTCTATATAGAGAAGGTTTAGCCTGTTGAAGCCTAAAATTTGTATTGTTTGAACCTGATCTGTTAAAATGGTAAAATCTAGTTAATATTTAAATTTTTGGTGTCAAAATCGATGTAAATATTGTGAAATAGGATGTGTGGATTCATTCAAGAATAAAAAAAGGAAGTAATAAGGTGTGAAAATGTTATTGTCTGTAAGTTTATAAAACCATGTTAGTCAGGAAACTCAAGATGGTCGCCATTGAATCCTGGAGTTAAATTTGCTTTTTGTTCGACATTCAATATACCAAAATATAGAAAAAATTATCCTCTTTCCGATTATGCAATTTGTTTAAACATTTAATTCCATTTTTTAACTATAACTTGGTTATGTAAATCTTGTTAGGTTAGATGTTCAATTGTTTTTAGTAACTTACCAGATTTTGTTAGTGTAAAAATAACGTTTGTTGTTTGTTTAAAAAAAAAAGGTCGAAAATTTGGTGACTTGCTTCTTGATTTTCATACAAAGCAGAAGCCATGTCAGATCACGCAATAATTTAATAAAATTTTGAGGTTATGTGTGTCAAACTTAACGTCAATGAAACGTAAAAAAATGAGGTTATGACAAATGTCATCCAAATTTATTTTTTTAAGTGTTAAAGTTAAAGTGTTTTAAAGAAAATAGCATTGAACAATTAAAGTGATTTAAATAAAAAGCAAAGTGAAGTGTTAATTTGGTTTTTGGACTAATTATTTATAAGAAGAAAATTTCTGTAAAAGTATTGTAACTTTATTTCTGGATAGAAGAAATTTTAAAACAGGATATAATGGAAACTTGTTGGAAATCACTAACTGATTCGATATACTCACGTCTTAGAGAAAACATGTCCAATATTTAATAAGGGTAATTATTTACAATACAATTTTCACTGGAAAGATCAATTTAAAATGTGTGTTTACTATCACCACGAATAAGCAGGTAAATTTACCGACTATTACAGAGAATTGCCAAATAATATAGTGTGTGTAAAACTTTTTCGAGTGGAGCCAAAATTTTTGAATTTAAACATTTATTTTCAAACTTTAACTTTATTTTAGTTTGGTTTATTTCTTTAATTGTAATTTAAGATCGTGGGATTGATAAAATAGAAATGAATTAGGACAAAGGGAATTAGACTGTCTTTTGATTCTTATTTTGTTAAATCCAATTGGCACCAATAATTAATTTAAATTATTCCAAGTTTATTAATTGAATCCATTTTAGATATTAAGAAATTTTTTTGTTTTCGTTTCTCTTTCATAGACTTTCAGTTTTCATTCTTTTTATGTGTTTAATAATAAAATAATGTTTTAAATGTTCAAAAGGAGATTTATTTGTGTAACTTTTTTTTGTTTTATTTTGTGTCTATTAACAGAATTTAACAGGTATAGGTTAAACAATATTTTATTATTTTGTCAAAGAGCGACCTGCCTGAAATTTTCTCATGCAATTTTCCTGAACTTGTCTTTAAATTTTAAAATCATAGCCGGTGCAAATTTTCTTTTCATCACAAAGGTAAGTGGTATTTGTTTTTGTATAATTTTTCAGTTTGCCTTGTTACTATTAAACATAAGTAAAGTGTATACTAGTATAGCTCTTATCACGATAAAATTTTATTGTCGCACAAATGCAATGCTTATTAACAATAAGCAATCAGGATAAGCTTCTCAGTCATTAGAAACAACATTTCTTCATTAAACAAACTTGAAAATTTCGAAAATTTTGCACGACGTTTTTAGAAAAGTACGTATGATAGATGCAGGTCAGTGTTAAGTCTAATAGGATAAAATGCAAACTCTTTAGACATTGACTCCATCAGTACAAACGTGGCTTCTGTTAAATGAGCACAACAAGGATGCATACGGTGCACATTATATTTTGGATGTTGTTGAAACATCTTAAATGTTCTATTAGGAATGGTGTAATCAAAACAAAAAGCATCAAAGAAATCCATACAATATTTTCGTTTTTTTAATACATACCTCTAATACAGAAATGATATTAAACATTTGATAAATTATTTGTCTTTCAAGGAAAGACTGGATTACTTTTTAATAAGTAAAAAAAAGGTTATGTTAAAAGAATTTTATTCAATTTTGCCTTATAAAGTAATGTTTATTTATTTATAAACAACAAAATAACAATTTGATTCCTCTAGCGGTTTAGAATTTTTGTTTAGTAGGTACCTTTTAATACAAATTTTTGGAAAACGTCTATTAAACTTTTTCGAATATTTGAATATTGAATATTTTGAATTTAGCTATTAATGGTAGGCCTAAACAGAACAATTTATAAAAGCAAAATTAAATGAACAGTTGTATTACATTCTCTTGCGCTTTCGTGCTCGAGCTATACTCTCATTAAGCTTTTATTTTGAACGCTTGTTTAATAAATAACTATAATGGAGAATTGAATAATATAAATGAGACAATAACATAATTAAAGATAATTATTTTGTTGCAATGATTACAGTCACATTCACTAGATAAGCTGGTGTATAATTACTTTTCGTTATCAAAGACATCCAGAGGTCGTTGAACTTGAATTTCAAGAACAAGCTAGTGGTTGATAGTCCGCTCGGCCATCTCAATACAAGTTTTTGAATGTAAAGCAAAATGAAATGTTTAAAAATTTTGGCCAGAACCAAAAAGTCTTCGAGACACGCAATTAAATAAATCATGAATGCTTAACACTCGCACTGCTCACCGAATGCGATGGGATTAGGCTATTTTCCTGGGCATATCAAAAAACACGAGCTGTAAATAAGAGTCAAAACAAATTTCCGATTGCGTTTTCCAACACAAAAAAAATCAATAATTCAGAAACATAAATGCAACTAGCCATTCAAATTTTTCAAGTGTTTTGCAAAAGAAAATCAAAGCAAATCAATAAACAATCAACGTGGATCCAATATAAATAGTACAGAGAGAAAATGCATAGTGAAAAGGAAGGACATTTAAGAAATTGGGAAATATATTTTCAATTTACATTTTTTAAGTGCAATGGGAAGTGTAACTAATATTAATTACAAATAGTTAGTTAGTATAAAATATTTATTAAGCTTAAGATTGTCAGGAATGTTAGATTCTAAATACTATTAAATAAAATATTAAATTAAATCAGTAGAAAATATTGCAAAGCAACTAATAATTTATCACTTTTATTTGTTTTCAAATCTAACATTAAGCGTTTTCTTTCTACAATTAGTCAGCGACTCCTACCAAAGCAATTTTTATTATTCTTTTTTTAAATGAAAGCTGCTGCTACCACTAATCCTGTTAACCCTTAATCATTATTTTCATGTGTAAAACAAAAGGAATGGCGCTCTTGGTACAACGTTTGCAGCGCAATCTTCT
The DNA here is from genome assembly GCA_929113105.1 of Agrypnus murinus. Taxonomy (NCBI): domain Eukaryota; kingdom Metazoa; phylum Arthropoda; class Insecta; order Coleoptera; family Elateridae; genus Agrypnus; species Agrypnus murinus. The sequence continues at coordinate 118,807,757 of OV816030.1, forward strand.
ATTCCGCGCTGGCTGGAATCGAAACTAAGATCACCACAATGCAGCACCCGTGTAAGCTAAATATACGCTTAGACGTTTTTGTGATTACCTGCCTCGACGGTATGTCGGTGGCGTGGAGTCTATTTAGCCTTATAAATATGCTCAACGTTACCAACACCACGTCGAATCTCGACGAGTTCAAAACTGATAGATATTAATATTATGTAAACCTTAATATTATAAAACAACTGCATACAGGTTTTTAAAAGGTCTCATTGCAGCTTGAATTCTTCAACAACAATCCTCGTACATACAGGGTGTTTTGAAAAAGATGCCTTTCCCGTTAAAGGGCAATAGAGAAACATGTGTAGAGTAACATCTTGCTAACAATTTCCTGAAATGCCCCTTTGAAATGACAACCCCCCTTATAAAAATAATAGGCACGCCACTGCAACATAGTAGATAAAATGTATGAAAAGAGAATTGTCTACTAGTACATACTTTTAAAGGTCGTGGACAAAAGAACGATAAACTAACCCAAGCAGGTAGCGGGATAAATATATAAACTCTCCGAAAAGTAATCAACACCAAATAGCAGTACGTGCTTTTAAAACGTTTTTAACTAAATATAATAACACTCATTTTGAACATCTGTAATAACTGTAATACTGACTCAGATCTTTGAGATTTGTAACTGCAGTATGCAGTTTGTCGTCAACTTTCTTTGTGTTAGGTGGTGGTAAACTCGAGTTTCGATTAATACACGTTTTAGAATTAATAACTGGCATTAGGTAGTGTTAAGCGTTTGTTTTAGTGATATGTAAGATAATTAGCCAGGTAAATCAAAAGCCGATAATCCAATCTTTAATGTTTAATATAAAAATGTATCAATACATGGACCGAATTCGACCAGTTCGACTAATAACTAAAACTTCCCTTTCTTTTAATAATCGTCTTGCCATTACATGGCAGACGTTCAGCATCATTAAGTATTTACGACCTTTAAAAGTTATGTATAAAATCAGAACGTTGCACATGTTTTACAGAAAAATATCATATTACAATATAGGTTCATAATAACGAACCGGCAAGATCAAACATTAGTAAGCGTGAATTAAAAATAACCAATGGTAGAAATATAAAGGGCTTATTCATTCTCGTATACCTACAGATAAGTAGTTTATTTAAGTGTATTTAGTTACTGTTTAAATTATGGCAGAACCAAACACGCCTGCTGAATGAACGTACCGCGAGTGCAATTTTGCCAATGGCTATTGGAACGCAAACAGGAAAATCCCCAGTTTGCCCAAAATGTTTTACTCGTAAACGGTAAGTTTTACTCATTTTGTTAAAATGACATTCATAAAATGAAAAACAAGCAATGTTTCAATCACAATTAGGTCAACGAACGTATGTTACATTTTATTTACCGACCTTAATAAATGATCAAGTCATCAAAGTAGTGAGTCACTCGGCAACCGCTGATGAAATTCAATTCTGTTGTTTCTGTAAATTGATACGTACGTAGCGGAGGTCAGTTATTAATTTAGTAGTTGCAGATGTGAGATCATTGTTTGCTTTATCAGTAATTCAGGGTCGAAATCTTACAAACAATCCATAGTCGACTCGTGACTTGTAAAAAATACGGAAAAATCCGAAATCATTTTTTATTTTTATTTTATGAGTTTTGGGGTCTCTATATGGTCACCTTTCACCCCCTTAAAGCATTGCATATTTGTCTGGAACACCCTGTATTATAAAACAGGATTTGTACGAAAAAAATAAAGAAAATACTATACACTTTAACGAATAATAAAAGATCAAAGTGTTAATTGCACGCAATTCTGATTATGTAAAAAACTTTTTGACAATAAACAAACTTTTTTCTATTACGAACGTGTCCCGGAGCACATTTTCAATAGTTCAGATTAAATTAAACCCATCAAATTAGAAGAGATCACACAGCAGAGGAATCTCACAATTTAAAGTAGAATTTACAAACTCGTAAAATCTGTAGAATCTCAGTCAGATGTCGCGAAAAGGACCTGTCAGACAAATAAATGGCTTGACACATTCCTTTGCAAAATTGACTCGACTGTTCGATATTTCAGAAAAGGGTTGAAAAACGTTTTGGCATTGATCACTCAGATTATTTACTGATATATTAACTAGATGTCTGAGATTTTGTACCTTGAAAAATATCCATTTCTATTAGAATCTATGAATTCATTTAATTTCTTGGGGGGTCACATTTATTAGCTAAAATGTTGGCTGTAGGGGTAATCTATAAATAACCAAACGTGAAACTGCCTATATAAGAAATATTCAGAAGTTGCTAACATAAATAAATAGAAATTTAGTGGAGCTGTTTATCGGACCTGTCAGCTATCAATCAGCCTTTCTAAATGCCAATATCGTCTATATCGGAAATACAGAAATATTCGTCCCAGGATTTTAGAATTGCAAGGTTTTTCTAGCCATTTCCATTGGCTACTCTTAATGAGCCTAGAAGCTTATATAAATCGAATCTTTTCTTATTTAATGGGCGTTATTTCCATGTAACTAAATGTATATTTAGGTTAACGAGTATAAAATCAAACTTGTAGATTCAAATGAGATTTTCCATTTTAGTTTCAGTGTTGGTAGAAACTAAAGCATCGACTAAATCCCATTTTCCACTTAGATAAACTTAGATAAAATAATACTATGTTGTAATAATGGATTTGAGGTTTAGCCTTTATGTATTTACGTGCATTTCCAAAGATCTGTATGTAGTAAATGCACTGAAAGGCAATGGCAGGGAAGTAAGGGATTCGCTATCAGAACTGCTAAACGACTTGAACAACTCAGACAGTAATGATTATTGTTTATTTGATCGCAGAACTTGTGAAATTTATTCGCTGCTCTGAACGGCATATTGCTGCAGAAAGCTCACGAATAAATCAACACATTTCATGGTTATGACTGGCTAAAATGACAACATAAGGAAATTTTCGTTTTCTAGAAAAATTCATTTTGTCAATTTCTCTTGTAATGTATTCTTATTTCTGGCTATTCTAGAAAACACTTTTGTTAGGAAAAATTTAGAAATATTTTGTACGTAGATTTCGTTAGTTTAACGGACTGATTAGATTAATTAATAATGTAAGCTCTGTTAAAAGTACCAAAATATTGATAGGAAGGGAGATGTTTGAGTTTAAAGGAACTTGTAGGAATAGTTAGAAAGAATGGAAGGGCTCATACTTACTCTTAACAAATTGTAATTATTGGTTGCTAGTAATATGCATCCTGGATTTATTAAAGTTTCACATTAACTTCCTAGCTTTCTAAACTTCCGAAAAGCATATGACAATATGGAACGAGACTTCCTAGAGGCAATAATAGGTGAATTAGAGATCCTTGGTAAGCTAATTAAATTGACGATGATGGCACTGCAGTCTGCCAGAACCAGAAGTAAGACAAAATTGGCGACAAGGACTCAGACAGACAGCCACTATCAACATCCTTCTTCAACCTTGTATTACAAAAATGCATTTGAGCTATTGATTACAAAGATGCAATTCTTGTAAAAACAACAGCAGCACTTGGAAACGCGTTTATCAAAACAGAAAACGAATCAGAGATGGCAGGATTAAAACGCAATGAAAAACTAAACTCATAGTGTAGACAAGGGAAAAAAGAAGACAACCTAAAACTATACAAAGTTTTCAACACAACGAATCCGATATTGCTGCAACAATAAAACCACCACGTTGGACCATGTACCCAGATTTCAACAAGACAGACCATCCAAAACAACATACAAGAAGAAACCAGGGAGGTGGCCTTTAAGAAGGCCTGAAATAAGATTTAAAATCTTTGGGAGTGCGAAGATGGAGAACGAAAGCCAAAGACAAAAATTGTGAAGTGTGAAAACGTTCTTAGGGTTGTTGTGAATAGGGCTGAAAGAAGATGTAGGAATACAATGGAGTAATGTTTATGTTAAATAAACTAAATAATTACATGGATTATTATATTGATGGATTGTATACTACACCTTTATAAATAAACAGACTGTTTGCGACAAAATTTCGTCAATATTAAAATGTCCATAAAGGAACAAAACGCTTTTAGAACTATAAAATAAATCTTTTACGAGATATCATTATAGTCAAGTGGAATTTCGCTTTGATAAGTTAGTTTTGGGTTATAAAATTTCATGGTATCTGTATTTTTTTATAAACATACAAAAGAGATTTTTATCTAAATTTATTATTGGTAATAAAAATATTATGTTTAACCTTGTTTATTGTTTCCAGCCTTACCTTGTGGAACTCCATAATCATGGAATAATTAAACATTAGTAAAAAGTTTGACATTAAATATAACCTGACAATATTGTTTCTAAGCTAAGCTGTCATTATCGAAGGTAATATAAATATAAACAAACACGTCGCTAAGGTAAATACAAAAAATATATAACTAGATAAAAAGATAAAAATAATCAGAAATATGTGGTACAGATATGTAATTTGTGTCTTTCTGTTTGATTATCATTATGGGATATATTCTTTTCATAGCTAACCTATAATTTTTTTGTTTAACTTAAGTGTCAATCATGTTCGGTTTGCAATGATTTATAAGTGCTAATTGTTTAATGGTTGACATCTTTTTGCTAAAATCTGGCTGTGTTAGTGGAGTAGTTAAAGCTCTGTGTGCTAAGGATCTGTAGGCTGTTAGTTTATGTGATTTGTGGTGACAGGATTAATTTGGTATTGTAATGTCCGTATGTGTTGCTTTTCTGTATATGGAAAATTCAAATAGATTGTGTGCGCTAATCTTGATAGTTAAGTCTAGAAAGTTAATAGCCCTGCCTTGTTCTGTTTCTAATGTAAAATTTATGTTTTGGTTGATAATATTAATAAGAATTAAACATTCATTGATAATCTCCAAACAACTATCAGAACAAGCTTAAATGTCATCAACGTAACGAAACCAAAAGATAATGTGTTTAGAGAGGTTTAATTCGAATATTTGATCTTCTAACTTATCCATAAATATGTTAGCTAACAGAGGATTCAGAGAATTATTCATAGGTAAACAATCTTGGTGTAAGTAAATTATGTTATTAAAAGTGAAATACATCACAAATTACAAAAAGATGGTTAGCCCTTAATTAGAAAGATATGCACATTCTTCGTTTCGAAGGATACAATCTCGGAGGGATCGCCGTGTGAACCAATGCAGATTCTAGACATATCCTACATAATCTATAGACAGAATAAAAATAGACTCACTTACTGAGGAAGGTCCTAAGATGATGGTTGGTGAGCTTCCGAAGGAAACAGTTCTCGTAAAGCAGTTTCTAAGAGTTTCTAGAGTTTTCTGCAAGATCAGCAGTTTACAAGTAAAGAAAGACGCGGGGAGAATTGTAATGTGGGCGCTTCCATTACGCGTGGCAAAGTCACACGTGTTGCAGCAACGCTCTTTATCTCTCTCTTTAACAGGCAGGATAAGGTGTTTAGAGCAGATGCGCTAGACTATTTATAGTGGTGGACTTGCATTGGATTGTAAAATCACGAAAGTCTTTTTGGTTTCATGCAGTAATTAAATGTCCGTATCTTTTAAATTGTCCATTGCATGTTTTGCTAACGGTTTTTCATGAACTTGAGGTGAATGAAGTTGAAAATTAAGAATCACTCGTTATAGCTTGGTACGTCAAATCTTCAGTGGCTCATTTAACAAAATTAAAATAATAATTATAAGAGACAAATAATAATTTACCATAACTCAGATGGAAGTCTTTTCCCGAATTGTAGAATCCCTTCGTTGCTTTTAAACAATAACAACAAAAGTTTTGCGCCCACTATATTTATCAAGTATTCCTGTATTCTATCTAAAATCAGTAAGCGTTTGTGATTGACACCCATGACTTTTCTACTTTTTTTTCAAGAAAAACTGACCATGACGTTTCTACTTGGAGCTAAAGTTTGTGTAAAAAGTATAAGATTTTTATGATTTATTTGTTTATTTGTTAATGAAGAATTTTGCTATTTACAATTTGAGGTTTTGGGAGAAGTTGTGGAGGTTTACACCCTGTAAAGATGCTAAAAGAGATTAGTTAAAAATACTCTACTTTAGTTATATTACTAAGAATATTTCATTCTCCAATTGAAAAGTAACAACTTCCTCAATAGGATATAGTCAAGGCTTTTGAATGCTCTGTGCTCCTAACCTAGTGCTTCTAAGTCCAGTTGAGAAAACTTGGGATCTTGTATATTTGTGTACTAACTCGCTGAGCAAAAGATGTTTTAGCTTGAAAAGGTTTGAAAAGGTTCCTACTGTAATGGTGAAAAAAAAGCATTTTTTCGAGATGAGTTAGTTTGTGAATTAGAAATTTAAGGTAATTTTCTGGAATGGAATCTTAATATTCTTAGGTATATAATATGTCATAGTGTCCCCTTTTAATCTATAGAAAAAGAGATAGAATATATACATATATTTAAGGGTGTTGGGACCTACCAAGCCTTCGGGGTGGGAAAAGCCTAAGTAAATCATATGCAAAGCCCAGACCAGTTTTGGTGCAAGATTTGTACTTCGGTAACAAGAACTGGAATTGCCGCAGTTTATTACCTGGTCAGAGAACTCGTTACCCAGTTATTAAGAATAAACAAGATTTAGTGTTTACCAGGTAACAAAATTTATTATCTGATAATGATTAAATACATTTTTGCGCAATTTTTGTTCTTCGGTAATAAGAACTGGCGTTACAGCAGCTGATTACCTGGTTACAGTTAACTCGTTATCTGGCTGTTAAGAATATGCGAGATTTAGCGATTACCAGGTAACAAAAATTATTACCTGGTAGTGATAAAACACGTTTTGGTGCAATTTTTGTTCTCCGATAACGAGAACCGGGACGTCACAGCTTATTATCTGGTTACAGAAATGTCACCCAGTTGTGAAGAATAGGCGAGTTTTAGCGTTTACCATTTTTTTCTTAGGGTTCCATTTAGCAGTTGGTACCGGTGGCACTGCAGCCTAAAAGGCTGTTGTACTCGCCATATGCCTATAACAAGTTAATCACAATCAACCTGTAATGGTAATATCCTATATCAATAGATACAGGTTTTTCGCTGGATTGGTGATAGTCTTTCAGTTCCAAACAGGGTTGTCCGAAAATGAGCTTTTCCCACTCAGCGTATAGCAGGTTCCTGGTTCCTTGTTGCAGAGTCTGCAAGTGAGGTGTCAATTAAGTTTCCCGATCTTACACAGATGTTCCTTAACGGTCGCTTGCCCTGTCAGGAAACCCGTAATGATCTTGAGTTGCAACCTACTTAAGAGAAGAAGTTCTGTGGCTCTTTTCTGGCAAGGTCTGTAAATGAACGCCTTGCTATGGTTGTGTCCTGGTCGATTAGTGCAGTAGATGCTGTGCTGAATGTGGGACTAGTCATTGATATAGCCTAGGGCTGTACTTCTTGGTACTCCCAATGCAGGTTCTGGCTCAGAAGAATCTCGGAGGAACCCTGCCTGGCTAGTTCATCGGCTTTTTTATTGCCTACAATTTCGCAGTGACATGGCGCCCAAAGCAGTTTGCAGTGTTTTGGTCTGCGAGTTAATTGAGTTCCGTAAAGTAAGTTCCATTAGCATACCAGTCTAGAGAAATCCTAGAACTACCCCGACCGTCATTTTTATGTATCGTTAAGTCGAGTCGGGTCACACTACTTATTATACAATAGTCGTTAGCAGTCAAACACTATACACATAATAGGCAGATTTACTCGCCAAGCGCCAAAACAAAAAACTATAGAACCAGGATGCATCAAAATGCCAAAATGACTCCAAATCGCCAAAACTATCAATCCTGTTCATGTGTTGTATGCATGCTATTCTCCTGTTGGTGTTTTGCATTCGTGAGGTACAAATCACTTCCCGAAAAAACTGGTTTGAGTTGACTCATGAGTCAGGTATGCGTTGACTGCATGATACGCGTACCAATGGCATCAAAACAACAGTATTTGACCTGACCCGAAAAAAACAATAGCAGATTCGTGATCTCCATACCAAAAAGCTGTAAAAAGCTATATGGAAACCTGGAATTTTTTTTTGTGTTGTGTCGTGATAATTATTTGCTGAATGATAAAAATTAATTTGGTTTGCAGTGGTCCAATTTATGCTGGACAGGGCTTGTAATATTCGTTTAATTTGATGTTAGATAGTGTTGGACTACGAGAGGCTTAGAAAGCACATTTTTGACATCTAGTAATTTGTATTCCTTATTGGAATTATTTCTGAGCGAATAGACAAAAGTGGAATTTAAAACTTTCGACGAGACGACAAATTGCAGTAAAAGTTGTTCTAAGCTTCGGCGGCAAGTGAAGAAAATTTATATTTGGTGACCATCCCTTAATATTTTACCCCAATGCTGAATATTATACTGCAGATGATGGGCGTAGAAGGGGATACACAACAGTTTATGCAAACTAAGAAAATTAAATTTGTTAAATAGCTTCGAACCGTTCGTGGTTTTGGTAGCGTTTACAAGGAAACTTGAAATTAATCAAAATAGTTCAGAAACTGCAATGACTAAAAAAGGTGATTTGAGGATTGAATGTATGCATTTAAAACACCATTTTAAGGTGATTGCTGTTTGACACCAAAGCTAATTATTATGACAATTTCTTATGACTTTATTAACCAATATCCACTAACTCTCTTCACAAATTAGCTAGAAAAAGGGCAACGAAAAATACTGTGATGTATAATGAATAATACTGTAATACCAAATAATAGAATAGATTATTGAGTTTTATCTAAAAGAAAAAGTGCTATTTTTCGTATGTAGTAAAAAGGTATGTTCCCTGCAAATTAACATATTGCCTCGATGAACTGTAGGTTACTAGGTAGATTCAGATTCAGGTCAACATCACATCGCATCCAAAAAAAAATGAAACCCAACTAACGCAATGGAGGTCACCCCTGAGTGCAGGAAGGGTGACGACGACCTAGAGGCCGGTAAAAGAAAGAATTATCATTATTACCCACAAATGAAAAGAAATTTTAATTAAAGAATCATATATATACTGTGTGTTCATTTAAATTTCAGATCTAGTAACCCATGGAAATTTTAGTCATGTCTTTTATTAATCAGAAAATACCAAATGATTGTTTACATTTATACTCTATACGCCTACTCTAATCTCAAATTTAAATGATCACACAATACTATTGGTGGGCACATTATTACGGACACCTTTAAAATTCTAGTTTTTCTAAATAAGGTAAAAAACACAAAAAACTAATATATTTTAGTTAAAATTAAGATATTATTTACAAAAAAAAAGTTTTGCATTACAACAAATTACACACACATGATATGTGAGTATGACCTAGAAGTAACTCCATCAAAAGTGCCTTTAGAATTTTGAATTCAAGTGTATTATATCACCAGAAAATACTAACTGTCACTGTCAAAGGACTACACATGACTTCAAAATTCTAAAGGTACCTTTGACTTTTTACTCATATGCTAGTTTTAATATGACATTAAATTCAATAGTTTTTCTTTACTTAGGTGTTTAAAATAAGATCACTTCAGGTAAACAGGTAGCGGAGTAACTGTTCGCTCTTCAGAAACAAAACTTTTATTTCAATTAATTTATTTGAGTATTTGTTACTGTTAGTATCCATAATGTGGGTGCCCGTAATAATGTGTCCAGGGATAGTATATAGAGTAGTATACATATCGCGGGCAACAGAGGCCGTAACAAAATTATCACTCAAGTAACACTCAATTAGATTAAAATATCCCAAGCAGCATTTAAGTAGCAGTAACTGAGATCGGAACTTTGATTGAGTAGTTGTTACGTAATTGCAACTAAATTTATAACTTTATAGGTTTAATTTCTTCAATTCGGAATATTTTAGTAATTGTGTAGTTGTTTCTACTATTTATTGGAACTATGTAGTTTCATTACTTCTGAGTAACTATTAAAGTGTGTGGAACGGTATTGCCACTTAGTATACTTACTTTAAAGGCGTTGCAACTTCAAAGTGGTATTATGATTGTAGCAGTAACTTGCCCGAAGCTACTTTAAAGTTTTTAAAACCTTACAGTAGTATTGAATGTAAAACTTACGTTTTTGCTACCCAGGAGAATCACATTAAAGTAATTTTTCGTAAACTACTCCATCTCCATATTTACTTGTAAAATGTTGGATTAATCAATAATCATTAATCAATTTGCAATTTGTTATGATTGTTAATAGATGTTTTACTATATAACCTTCAATAAAAATAACAATTGGTGCGAAATTATGCCTTAGGAATTGTTATGTATGTAGCTTGAAGTTGGCAACATTTATTTTTAGTGATGTAACTAACCAATCCTGGCCTGTCCCCTGGGCGAGCGTCAGTAACACTTGAGCCGGCTTGGAGGATACACGTCTTCTGCAGTCTATGCATTGTGTATGTAATTCGCCCTGCTCACTCAATATTAATAAAGTTAATTAATGACAATAATTGAGTATCTTTCATTTCAACACATAAAAGAACATAACAGGAATAATATAAAAATGGTTTCTATCATGTGTATCACCTTATAAGTATTTTGTGTATATTTATCATATTTTATTAAAGACATTTTTTTACTAAAAAATATATTTAAAGAAGGCGCGTTGTTATTTTTCGATCTATCATCATCATATTTAACAGAAAAGTTGCAATGGTTTATAATTTTGGTGTACTGGACAATGACAGGTGTTTGGAATGACAAAATAATCAAACATTTCATCGTTCTTTGTATTAAGTACGTATTACAAATAAACTGGTAATTCATTTTGTGACACGATCCAGCATTATATAGTATAGAAAATGATAGAATATTTGTTAAGTTGCAAGAGCAAGAGAGAGCAACCACGCGACACGATGTGTCAAAGAGAAAAGAAGTTCCACGAAAGTAGCAATTACTACGCCGCCACGTACCTGCTACCCAAAAATTGTTACCCATTTTGGTTCCAGGCACGTAACAAAACCGTAGCAATTACGTGCTTGTCACTAGTGGCTAAAACTTAATAGTTCCACCGGTAGTTGCTGGTACGTAGCGATGACTAAAAATGCTGCTTGGGATACTTCTTAATGTATTTATTTTTCTTGCGTTCTTTAGTTTAATTATCTAAACTACTGTGGTTTTAGAAAGTGTACAGAAGTAAATTCACATATAGTAAAGATCATTCAATAAGCTACATCTACATAGGTAAAACAGCCTGATCACAGTACTGTAGCAATTATCAAAGATTCGTGGCACTAATTTTATCATCAGTCAGTTAAAAATATCAGGTGCACCTATCAGACTTTATTGCCACCCTTGTCTTCATCGGAGAGATAGGTACTATAACACCCTTAATTGTAAGCAAAAATAAAAAATTCGCAACTTTACCATTCTCAAAAAGTCGAAAGATTTAGAAGGGCATAAATAAATTAAAAAAACTAATGAAATGTTTCCCAATTTTACCCAAATACTTTCATATTCACTAATCGCTTCATTTTTGTTTTTCACTGGTTGTACATTGCTCTGTTCTTAAATTTTGGTGTGTTAATAAATTCGGGCGTCTTTCTTTAGATCTCGGGAAATGCCTGATTTCATGTTTCCGTTTCCTACAGATACATAAGTAAAGTGGGAGAATTCTATGAAATAACTTCAAGAAGTGAATGGACTCAACAAAAAAAAACAAAAATTTATTTAAGAGAACGTTAATTAACTAGAAGCAACTAACTCTCTTTGCAAACTAGCTAGAGAAGAGACAACTGTAACGTGTTAAAATTCTCTGTTTAATTTTAATGCACTAATGATAAAAAACCTTAGTACGGCTCTGTATATTTCAATACATTTTAGTTGGTTTAAAAGTGCAGACTTTATATTAAATTAAATGGCGTTTTCGTTAATATCAAAGTTTATTACCAAAGCGTTCTCACGGAAACGAATTGTTTTTTAGAGAAAATACTAGATAAAAATGCTTTCTTGACGAAGTAATATGTCTAACAAGGCATTAAGTTTAAATTTATGGGTTTTCTACGTGTTATTTTCGTGTTTAGTGAATAGTGTCTGCACTAAGTATAGATAAGGGTATGTCTGGTTGGTTTTTTCCTAGACCTCCTGTGAGAATTTCATTTCGTCGTTGTAATAAATAAGATCTAGAATATTCCAGAAAGATTTTATATGATTATTTCGGATTGGTTTAAAAACACGTCAGTGCAGTCTTGATAGGACACTTATGTTTCCCACCTTAAAAATCATATCGCAAACACAAAATTTTGCATCCCCAAGAAGTCAGTATCGTACAGGGAGTCTGGTAGAAACCACACCTAGCGAAATGACGGAAGTCACGGAGCGGGCTTTAGCCAACGTTCTCTGGGGCAGTTAGCTCCAAAATTATTACTAAATGCCATGAGTTGGTTTTCGTTGAATTTGTTTTGCGGATTAATTAATTTTCTTTCATATCGATTACCGTAAAAATATAAGTAAAGTGGCTTTATTGTGCAGTTGAGTGTTAGAATGAATAATTTATTACCGTTTGTAGTTTGTTGTGATAATTTACAACAAATTTAATCTTAAACTGAAAGTTTAAAGTATAGCCTGTTGCATTATCGATCCAATAACCATTACGATATGCGTCTGTTGACATTTTATGTTAAACATTTCATAATAAACTAATAACGTTTTTGCTTCTAAATTTTTATTGAACAATGGCTCAATCTTTTTTCAGGATATTTAAATGGTTATTACATAATACTATTTATTAACTTGTGAATAAACCAATTTAAACTAAATATAGCTGTGATGATATTTTACCAATTGTTTGTAAGTTATTGAAATACGTTGACCTACCTAAAATTAATTTGACTAATTACGATTATTTTTTAATTGAATCCAATCAACTAATTAGCCCTTTTCTGCTTGCGGACTTTGAGGATGTATTATAATGACTTACAAGCAAATGGCGCCCACAATCCTTTTTTTATGTCTACAAACCTATTTTCTTTACAATCTATAAGCTAGAGAGACTAGTAGCTATGCCCTGGATTATAAATTTGTCAGCAAAAGAGAACTTAAATCGGAGCATTAAAGTACAGTAAGTATTCAGTATTTTGGATTCTATTGGTGTTACAGTTGACGTCCATTGCGCGACGTATGTTTTGTATTTTGAGTATAGTAATTCAGTTAGAGGAAGAAAATGTGTTAGTTACATTGGCGCCCATGCGTGGAATTTTTCGTTTGAGTAATTAAGGAAGTTATTTTAGTTAGTTACACAATATTATTAGCAAGCTCAATATTTTTGTCATTATAGAAATAATAATCTTTCTTATAATCTAGGAAAACTGTTGCCTATACTTATTATTCATTTACCCCTCTCCCTTTTTCATACGTCGGTATACACGAAAGCATTTTTATTGTACCTTTGGGATCTGAAACTACCATGTTCTACCAAGTGTCTGAAACTACCAAGTGTCGGGAAAATTTAAAAAGATATAAATAAATAAATCCTAATCTTGCTATAGGTCGATAGATGGCATCAAAAGCCTAATAAAACTAGAGTCACTGCATCTAGTCACCTAGGCCAGCTGGTCGATCAGAGTACCGCAAAACCGCCGCCATATTGGGGCAGGGAAGAGTGATTTTTAATAATGGACAAATTAAAACCAAGTTTTACGTGTTTGACATATTAGAGGTTTGATATTTCAGAATAAGAAAAACCTCCTAAAGTAAACGTGTATTTGATTAAATTCAATACAGAACAAATAATGAACAATTTCGTGCTTCGTTTGCCCCAATATGGCGGCGGTTTGCGTTACTCTGGTCGAAATAAAACAAGTTTTTTTATTTTATTTACTTAGTTTATTTAGTCTAACTCGAGTCGAAATATAGTTCTAAGGAGTTTTAATTATTTCGTTTAACGTATTGTACGTTTAGTTATTTATTTATAGTAGCATCAGCCTTGGTACCAGCAAATGCCCTAGTTCGAAATACAACCTTTGCAGTACAGTTCAGCGATGATTCGTGGTCGTAAGGGTAAGAACCGCATATTTTGAGTAATGAAATAAAAATTCCAAAACGTAAGAATTTTTATTTTTATCAAAATTCTGCCTGAGTAAGCTTCCTTACTAGATTTTAAAAGCTTGCTTTCATCTAATTTGTATTCAAGAAAGTCCTATGGGTTAACACTTTATTATATAGGAAAGGTAAGGACTTATGATGTAATAAACTCAATCAGTTTCCAGGATAGCTTTAGGATGGCGTTCACCGCAGCGTCCCATCAAATTGCTTACATCCTGATTAAACAAGATGTGCTTAATATGTTGTGCCCCTACACGTTAGAGACATTTAATGGGAAGCGATGCGTTATGTTCCAAACAAAATTATTCCAGACATTCAGATACAGTTATATATAGGATAATTTTCATCTTTAATTTTCCATTTAGTCAACGCATGCTTCTAATAAGTATAAAATTCAACAGACGGTTCAGTTTGGGAGAATCGTTTCGACATGTATTTTCCTGATAACGGCAGGAAAGAGTGCCCTTAGGATTTACATAAACTATGTCAACTTAAAGCACCTATTTTTTTAACTCGTTGTATAAGGATAAACAAGATTAACAGATTAAATAGAAAAAGGCAAAATGGAAATTAAGGCATACGTAGGATGTGGGTAGTGCTCAATGTTATTATATAAGTGGCGACGATGGATTAGAGGTTTGTACAGCATACAAAGGCTTTTAAGGACACATTATGTTTTTATGGAGTTCTTGGCTGTTAATGGACAGTGGTTGCTAATAATATTACAGATTTACTTGACTTTCGATGTCAGTACTGACAACAACTCACTTAACGTAAATTTTCCTTTGCTAAATGTGTTTCAGTTGGTGGGCGTTTATTGATGGGCGAATTTGCTCCTGTACTTGTTAATTTTGAGGGGAAGATGCCGCGTTTATATTTAACTTTAAACGACTTGTATTGGAATTAGAGGACAGGGTGTAAAATTTTAAAACATTTGCAAACTGATTTACACCTCTTTAGTTAAAAACTAGTTAGAGAAGTAGTTAATACTTGGAATTGTGTGAGTACGTCAC
The DNA here is from genome assembly GCA_929113105.1 of Agrypnus murinus. Classification (NCBI taxonomy): domain Eukaryota; kingdom Metazoa; phylum Arthropoda; class Insecta; order Coleoptera; family Elateridae; genus Agrypnus; species Agrypnus murinus. Next base: position 118,822,841 of record OV816030.1, read on the forward strand.
AATCAAGTAACGTACGAGGGTAAATCAAATATAAACAGTAATTTTTTTATCATTTATTGAATAACGTTATACACAAATTATTCTTTTTAACATTTTTCAATATAGTCTCCTGCGCGATCTACACACTTTTGCTACCGATTTGGAAGTTTCAGTAGTCCCTGGTGATAGAAAGTTTGAGGGCGAGTTGTAAGCCAATTGCGCACGTGCTCTTCGACTTCTTCATTGTTTCCAAATCGTTTTCCTCCCAGTGATTCCTTCATAGGCGCGAACAAAAAATAGTCACAGGGGGACAAGTCAGGGCTATAAGGAGGGTGCTCGAGGGTTTCCCATCCCATTTCTTCCAGTGTATTCCTTGTCAAGGCCGCGGTGTGAGGCCTGGCGTTGTCATGGAGGAGAATGACATCTCTGATGGGCATGCCTCGTCTTTTGTTTCGATAGGCGGCTATTGCCGACCGTAACAACTGGCAGTAGTAAGCCGCATTCATTGATCGTGTAGAAAATCGATCAGTAAAATTCCCCTAGAGTAAAAAAAAAATCGTTGCAAGGACTTTTCCAGCTGAGTGCCGAGTTTTGGCCTTCACTGGGCAACCACCTTCATTCTTCCTTCGCCACTCCTTACTTGCCATTTTAGATTCGGGTGTGTAGTGATGTACCCACGTCTCATCACATGTCACGATGCGCTGCAAGAAGCCCTCCCCTTCTCGCTGAAATCGATTCAGAAGCCTTTCAGCGATCTCCGACCTAACCTGTTTTTGGTTTCCAGTCAACAACCTCGGAACCCATCAAGCAATAATTTTTCGAAAACCAAGTTGATCAGTTATAATGGATTGAACACTTCCATAGCTGATACCCACTTCTGATGAAATTTCTTCCACGGTTAACCGGCGATCATGTTCAATAAGCTCTCGAACGGTACGGCTATTGTCATCTGTAAGGTTTGTCCTTGGGCGTCGATCATGACTTTCGTTTTCAACACGTTCTCGTCCGCCCTTAAATTCTCTCGCCCACGTATCCACACGATTCTGAGACAGTGTACTGTCCCCAAACTGTGCCTTCAAACGAGTTAAAATTTCTGACGGTTTAACGCCTTTATTGGTTAAAAATTCTATGATAATCCGTTGCGCAACAGAGGAATGTACCTCTTGCTCGGTCATGGCTGTACTGACGACAAAGCCAAGGATGTGCGCGAACCCGGCCGGCTCCCCACTCCTCATAAACCAAATATCTACTCCACACAACATCAGCTACCTCGGAACTGCAGTCTAAGCGGAATAGCAAAATTACCGTTTATATTTGATTTACCCTCGTAGTAATGAATTTTTGTTATGTGTAATTCAAACAGGAAAGTGATTAATAGGGTATATTTTCGATTGAAGTTAGAAGGCAGGATAATAGTATTCTATGACCATCTTCAGATATAAAATTAGAATTAATAAATGTAATTATTAGTGATAACCGTTTTTGGAGAGTTGAGAGACATCGCAGAAAACATATTGCAAAAAATCGGTAAAAAACAGTGAAGCAGGCGTCAACAACTTATTTTATGTCACGGGCCACATTCATTAACGAATTTTATTCATTAACGAACAGGCCACAGAGACTAGACTAGCCAGAGCTAACGGGCACCGCAAGACATGACCCAGCCCAATTGGGCCAAACTTGACCTGAAAATGTTCAGTGCCACGGACTTACGAAGAAGATTCCAAAAAGTCTCCCAACTTCGAGCATCACTTTTACTTTAATAGGGGACGCGCACTTATAAAAGATGACTCATAAAAATAGACGCCCAGTTTGTCTCTGATAGGTTAAAAGTGTACTCATCGCTTTGCTTGTCCTGCGGTCAGCGCCTGAGTGTTGAAAACGCTCCCCCAACGCGGGAATAGCATTTTTACATGCGCGCCTTTTGCTACTTTAAGCGCTCCACAGTGAGCGATACTTAGTAACTGCTCAAACGATAAGAATATTTATGATTTGTAGGGATGTGTTAAAACGTCACTTCAACTTTAATTTCTTTTAGAAGGTCACCTGTATTTTACTAGTGAGGACTCTCTCGCAAACAAACATTAGTTTTTTAAAGCATTTGTATTTTGTGTAACCTTACTATTTTGATTACCGATATATTGACATGATATTTGACATGAGATAGGAAGTATGCACTCGTATTTAAAAAGATGTTAGTTGGGTTAACTAACCTCAACATAATCTCTGGGAGAAAAGTTCTTTTTAATAAAGCCAAAAAAAAGTTTTAATTTAATAAATATACACTCTAGAACACACTATGCAGTTAAAGGATAAATTTTAAAGTTAATTTTTCTTACAATTTTGGTAAATTTTCATTGTCAATTAACGATATCGTTACTTATTTATGCACATAAAAAATGAATTTGAATCCATTTCAAGGTATGTTTTGACTTAAAACAAACAAGATGCATGGTAGTGATGATGAGTGACGTATTATTAAAAACGAAACTTTTTGACTATCTGTTTATTGAAATTGTTTAAACAATAATTAATAGTTATAAAGTTATAAACAATTAGATGGTTATGTAGTATTTAGTTCTAAATTGTCTTGTGTTTATAACCAAAAATCTCACTACAATATTCGTTTGTTTTGTAAAAGATATGCATAAATAAGATACTTATGCTGAGAGCAAAATTAAAAAAATTTAAGGTTATGTAGTGAGTTCGGATAACTTTTGTAAACGTCATAATGTTAGGTTATATTGTTTTAAAATGCCAAAGTGGGAAATAATCATTATAAATCTTTGAACTTAATTCTACTTTTATTAATAATTACATTTAACCAATTTAATATTCAGTGCTATAAATTTATTTGAGGAATAGTTTTTATTTACAGGAAGAAAATCTTTATTAATGAATAATGAAATTTTCTACCTTTTTTATAATATGGATGCAATAAAGGAATTATTATATAATTTTTTCAATTATTAAATGGATTTACCGTATTTCAACTAAGCAGCTGGATTTCAATTTTAATTATTAATCCCATTTATTTGGCGTTTAATGAATACGAGAGGTAAATGTTTATCATTCCACCATTTTAATTTCAAATCATATGGAAAGCAGAGAATTAATTGTTGTGTTGTTACAATTTCAGTTGGCAACTGTTGGTGCCAAATATTGATTTGAACTTTATTAATATTTTAAGGTATTTATTTAGTTTTAAATAATTTAGTAATTAAGATTATGAGGATGCCAGAAATATTAATCCTCGGATAAAAGGCATGGACTCTCTTAGGATTGATTTTTCTTTTTCTATGATATCAAAATTTTTAGTTTCTTTTAATACTTAATTTTTTGTTGCTGTGTTATTTGTGTTCAACGTTTAATAACATTTTTGTCATTTCAATTTAAAGAGAATTCTGGGTTTGTATGTTTTTGTGTGTGTGTACTTTACTTGTGCTTTTAGATCTATATTATTTAGCGCGCTATTAAAGCGACCCGCCTGTGAGTCTCAGTTTTGTGAAAAGGTTAAAGTTTCACAACAGTTAATTAACCAGAGCATTTATGGTAAAGGTAAGTGGTTTATATTTTTTATATATCATCACTGCGCTTTTACCGAAGTCTGATGTCATATGTTATGTTTGTACTTTCAATTTAAATCAATTTATCAATTTTCAATAATCATAAATAACATACCGGAGGTTTTTCGCCCCAACGGCAAAAATACCGGATTATTAGATTCATATGAACTTATTGCCCGAACGTGGGGCTTTCCTAATAATATAAACCCGATAATCATATTAATATGCATAATAATAACTGAATTTTCAAAAGTAAGAATGCCTTTAAGTACACGATCTGACCACTGAATTGATGTTAGTTTGCTTGTGTTAATAAATCAATAAATTATTTAATTGATGCTATCTATTCTCTATTTTTGCTATTTTACTACGTGATATATCTATACAGGGTGTAACAAAAATGGTGACTATATACACAGGCGGCATCTAAGACTACAAATAAAGAAAAAGTAAGAAACGAACCATTTTAGGACATGTTTATACTTAAACTGTTTTCCTTATTTTTAGTCGTAGAAGCCCCTTGTGTATAGCCCACCATTTTTGTTATACCTTGTATATCGGAGTTAAAGAATTCGGCTTTTGCGTAATTGAAGATAATTTATTTTAAATAACTAGAACTCCGTTATTGAGAATTATTATTATTAATCGCTCGTTTGTTTAAATAAACTTTGCTGGCGCCCCTCTCTGTAGCTCTACAAACAATTTGACAGTACTCTACTAGCTATGCCCTACCTTAACGTTAATAGAGATACAGCTGTTTCTCAAATTGCTCAAGCTAAGCCGAGGCAGATTAAATTATCGTAAAGTATTTGTTTTATTAGAACTAACTTGTTACAATTGAAGGTCCATCATGGAGCCTTGTTTTGATTTATTTATTTGCCAAAAAGCTTTGTTACAAAATTAAAGTAGGAATTTATCAATTCGCATTAAACAAAAATTTAAGACTCCATGCCTATCGTAAATGTACGGAGCAACTCTGCAGCAGCCACATATATACATTTTCACATATAGCATTTAAAAAACCCTCCTTTTTATCTCCCATTCTTTTATCCTTGTTATTGTTGGAGGTAAAGATGTTTCTTATAAAAGTTGTTTTAATGTACCTACATATTTTTTAAATATCATCAAAATAATAATTCTTTTTAATAGAACACCCTCAATATTATTGCATTTATAGCCCCTTCTCTCCTGATTCTAAATATCTAATGTGATGTTTAGATGATATGTCTATCATTGATACTTTTTAACATATTTTACTTTAAAAATGTGAAAAACTTGTATTGAAAAGGCGGTACGCTATGGTTTTCAAAATGTGAGTGAACTGAAACGACTTTTTAGCCGCTATAACCCATTTTAATTAAAGGAATGTCAATAAAAACAAACTAATTATTTTCACAGTCTAGTTGCTTTGTTATTTGCAGTTTACTCACATTTTGACAAACATATTATTAGAATTAGAAAAAAGGCTGTTTGAAAATGCACTAATATACAAGGTATTCTAGTAAACAAAACGTATGTGACCTACACATGGAATTGTCTTTTTGATGACATTTTAAAAATAAGTATATTGTATGATGTATATAGTGTCATGATATTTTCAATGCTCTTTGTATAATACAATGCGTTTAATAAAGTTTATTAGCTAAATATCGCATAAAAAGGTGTTTACGATTTAGGAAAGATACATAACATCAAATTTTAAAATACATTTTTAGAAGGAATTTATTGGAAGCCTTAGTATAATAATAGGATACAATTAAGGTTAACTTGCACACAAATACACATATTTTAAGCAAAGAATACTGTAGTACTCGATTTTCTTCGAATATAAGTGCTAATTATTGATTTTGTACGTGGAATGGTCCATATAAGTATTTCTTAAATGATAAAGATGTAAACTTGTATTCTGGTATAAATTGTAACGAAGTGAGTAAATTTTATTAATTATTTTGGGTGTAAGAATGAACGTGCCTATCGACTGTTGCAATCAGTCGCCGTTCGGATAAGCGACCGACTCAAGCGAGAGCACGCGTCCTTTTCCTAACCGATATTTGGCGTGAGACGCTCCGTTTTACTACTACCATTTCCCCCGCGTTCCGAGAACACCTATATAAGGAAGGTGCGTGACTCGTTTTATTCAGTCCGTTCCCAGGACTCAAAGCCACCAAGACCAACCAGTTAGCAGACCCAGCCAGCCCAGCAGTCCAAACCGCTTTTTCGGAATATAAGAGTAAGCCTCTTACCGACATTCCTATTCCCTCCCGCCCCTATCGTCCGTTCACCCCGTTCATCCTGTCCGAGACTTCACTGCGAGTATTCCGGGGAGTCTCATTCTACAAATCCTGTCCGAGACTTCACTGCGAGTATTCCGGGAAGTTTCATCCTGTTTTCACCCGCTTTATCTTACCTTGTCCGAGACCCCACTGTGCGTGTGCCTGGGGGTCTCATCCTAACTTTCACCCTTTACCGTAAACTAGAAACTTCTCCGGTTACCCGCGCTATTCTACCCTACCGAACCCGCACGTTTGCTTGTTACCGCACGCTGTATTGCGCTCCGTTTGCTGTGGTTGCCGTAGATAACCGTATACTTTTAGATTTAGCGATTAACGCTTGTTGGAGTGGATGAGTTTTGGTAACAATACATGTTATTAGGTTTGGTAAGTGTGTGTTTTATTTGTTAGTATTAACATCCTCTTGTTTTCTGAAAGCTTTAGAGACAGGCAAAGTGATCCAGACAGGGCCATCAGCGGCACCAGCACTTACCTGGATTGCTTTTTCTCCACTAGTAGTTACCCAGATTCGTGGAGCATACCACGCTAAAATAACTGGCGCCCGAGAGTTACCGCTGATCATCGAAAGCACACAGCGTCATTTCGTAAGCAAGCCCCGTATAAATTTGACGCCCGAGCAGAGACGCTTATGGAGGCAGACCCGGGGTCTTTTTATAAAATTCATCTAGAATATGAAAAAAGGGTTATTATAATTAAACCGACTTACCTTGAATAATTGTTGATATTTATCGAATTTCATTATTATGGTAATAGATTTACTGGAAATGATAATTTTTTTTTAAATTTTAACTCTGTCATTTGATGTATTGCTGGAATTTCGTATAATATCTTAGCCACTTTATTATTGTAGGATGCTCTTAAGGTGGAGTCTCTATTGAAGTTACAAAAACCACTTTAACCACTACTAATCGTAAAGTGGATCCATGTGATCTTAGTTGCTATTTTGTAATTGTTCTAAAAGTATTACAAAAAGTTAGTTGAATATGTAATGTAGGTGTTTGATAGGATAAAGTAGTAGGATGAAGTTTCTTTTTGATATTCGAACGTGAGTATTCTATATAAGCCTGGAGTGTTATATATTTTTGTAATCAGGGAAAAAGGGCTTTCTTTCTATCTGTTTAATTTTGGGTTTGTTCAATCTCCTTGAACATTTATTTTAATTAGATTTAATTTAAGATTTTTTATTGTAATATTAAAAAAGGGAATATTTTGTAAGTTTCTATTAAGAAATAATTTTGTTTAATTAACCAAAATGTAATACGTAATATCGTTCGCTGAACTGCAAAGTATGTCAGTAATAAGCATTTCTTAACCAAAATTGGTGCAATATAAAACTCGCGTCAGGTAAAATTTGTAGTAACTACCTGGTTTGACGTCAGAAAGGAGCACACGATTTTTGCTATGATCATTAAATCATATAAATACAATTGTAATTAAATTTCAAACAAACAGCCTTGGTAGTGTAATGTCTGGCGTGCCGGACTTTCACCCAAGCGGTCCGCGATCGACTCCCGGCGCCGGCAGATCTGGTTAAGGTTTTCTGCAGTTTCCCTTAGCTGTGACACAAATGTGGGATTTGCGCTGTTCCATCTGTAAGTCGGCTGCAGCCGCACATTGGGCCTACATAATAATAATAATCGCCCCCTCCCTCCCGCACAAGCTTATAACTCCTGGGGCCTTGGTTTAGGTTATGGGTTGTAGTAGTTATTATTATTATTATTTAAACTTGTCAAATTAACCGTAAGTGGCATAGACTCCTATCGCTTTAACCTTTACTTGAGTCTGAGTAAAGGGCTTACGGGTGACCAAACGTATATTTTTTGTCTGTTTTGTGTTTTGTTTGTGTACTAATAAACATGTCTTTTTTGTGTGTTTAATAATATTTTCTTCAAGCTAGATCCTCTACTAACCGACGTATCACGTATTGTGAAAATTAGGGTGGTGAACAACTACCCAAAATATTATTACGGCTGTATTGGTCGTAACAGGGTTCATTATTATTTTTGTAAGAATAGTGTTGAATAGCAAGTTAAAAGTGTTTTGTTTTTAGAAATTTCAACTTTTTTGTTAATCTGTATACATATAAGTTACTACAAATCCCCCCATATACGGTTGTTTGCTACTCAAAATTTGAAAGAATGAGGTTAAAGTTTAATTAATGCTGTAAGGTTATAAGAATAATAATTTCCAGAATAATAAAAAAATGAGGTTAATTAAAATAATAATAATTAAAAGTGATATAAAAATATATAAGAAATTAGAAGGGTTTTTCAAACTAAAATTTAATTTGTTAAAAAAATCTATTTAATAATAAAAAAGTGAAATTAATTGATATTGCAGTGATTAAAAAAATGATTTGGGAAATTTATATAAAATGGAAAATTAAAAAAAAATTATAAAAATTAATTCTTTTATTTTTAAACTTTCTATAAGTGATTTGTTTTCTTTTGTGAAAAATTATAAATTTATATCATCTCTTGTATACAACAATACGGCATTAGTAAGGTATTTAACATTAGTAGAAACCAAAAATTTTTATTTCCATAACAAGAATAAAACGTAACTTACAGTTTACTCTTTTACTACATTTTAGTATTTTCTGCGAAACTATGTAAAGCATACTAATAAGTAATAACCATATAGAATTTTTTCGTTTCTTTTCAATTTTAATACAACATCCTGCAATTAATATCTGCGAAAAACAATGGAAGTATAAATATTAACGGTAACGTCCCGAATGCCATAGATGTGTGCGGTTCATTTCAGAAATGAGCCCAACACCAACGAACATTACAACGTCTATATTTTATTTTTTATTGAAATTACATTTTCCTGAATATAACGCTGAGTCTAACGACTGTGGGTCCGTCTGTCTCTAATTAAAGTATATTGGATTGCGAGCCGCTAATGTTAACAAGTAAATATGTTTAATACTTGCATCAAGTTAATGCCTTTATCCTACGCAACAATTGCGCATTACTGAGGTTGTTACAGCCAATAATCTTGGATATGATTGTAACACATTGCTTTAATAATGCGCTTCATCGTATTCTCTTAAAATTGCTTTATTTTCCAATTCCGTTTTAATTGTGCATTAAAGTTCTTTCAAATAGATGAGCCTCATAAGGCATTAATTTCAATGAAGATTACTGACTTTACAAAAGAATTATTGCAGAGAGCTTTTATGATGGTATGCGTAAATGCACTCACTGAAGGATTAAATTCATTTCTACTGTATTAGATTTTAAAAAGGCACGAAAAGTAAAGAATTACCTATATCATGTAGTTTACAAGCATGTTAATTAATAAATAATTAAAACATTCCAAAATGGCGACGATTTATAGAAAATTTCGAGCTGACCGTTGCAGTGATATGTACTGAAATGCTCACATCAGCGTAACGCGGGTTTTACGCCATAAAAGCCATAAACTAATCAAAGTGTATGATGAATCACACCACATAAATAAAGTAAATAGCTTTTGGAATTGGCGTGAGTTATTATTCCATCTCTCAGCGCAAGTATATCAAAATGTATAGCCGTTCACATTAACAATGGTTTTCGGTTTTTAAGCTCTTCAAATCCCTAATGAAATTTCAGCAGTTCATCACGGATTTGTTCTACCTCATCGCCGCATTATGTGACACCAATTTTGGAACGATGTGTTGTTAAATTTCCTGATAATTCACAATAAATTTGCATATTTGGTTGCGTGATTTTTTTAAGTTAATTTGTCACTCTCTTATTTAGAGGTTATGTTTAAGAAAACTTTATTATTTTTCTTTTTCGGTGTAATGTTTGAAAATAGGTGGTTAGCTAATGTCATATTAAGAATAATTCAATGTAAAAACTAAATTATTAAATTAATTAAAAGTACTAATGGAATTGCAGTTTTTTATATTTTTCTATTTTATTTATAATTTTTCTGTTAAGTATTCTTTAAAATGTATCTTTAATTTATTAAGTAATTTTTTAATTTTCATTTATGGAGGTATGCACACACTAGCGCAGTGGTGGTAACCCTATTATCAAAAATGTTTCTATATCTGCTTCTCTGGATATCTTTTGCTTTCCTGCTAGTAGAAGATAACCTTTTAGCTTTATCTATTTCACTATTGGACCAGTTAACATGCAAATTACTACAGAATCTGGTAAATCCAACTGAATTTACTAGATATTTGCTTAACGACTGTTAAGCAAATATTCCGCTCAATTTTTGTTTAAGATTTGTCCCTGGATGCGGAATATACGGAGTAATTCTTAAAGATCGATCTCCAAAATTAAGGTGTTCAGAAAATTGGGTAAGTCTAAGTATATACTGTATTGCGGTCGAAGTTTTTAATATACCCCATGTATGACTTAGTTCCGACTTCGGCCAGCGCGTAATTGCAAGGTGGCGCTGCAAATACTGAATCGACAACAAATCAAAATTCTTTTGTTTGTCTTGTGTTTTAAATATACTATACATAGTTCGAAATAATAGGTATACACACTCTAGTTAGAAATAGGTTAAAATAACTTACCTTGTCTGAAACTTATTGGTATGTGCAACTACACTAATAATGACGGATCGACTTTCTTCTATTGGCGGATTCGATTTTCTTCTCTTACTAGTTCATAGATATTATAGATTCATGAAAATTCCCAATGTATGTAAGTGAGAGTTAAATCTAGGAATAAAGACTATAAAAGAAAATGTAAACTCTAACTTTATAACAATTTAAAACTCTATTACAAATAAATCACAAAACGAAATGTCTTCATCAGGAAGTGAAGGGTTTTTTAGTGTTTTGACTCCATTGTCTTCTTAATTAATTTGAGAGTTTACAAAATGCTTATACTTATTTAGTTACTTGTAGCATATTTGTTGCTAATGCTAATAAAGAGATATATTAATCATTTTTTGTTTGTATTCCACAGATCGAGCGCCTCTAGTGTGTCGCGGCAGTTACGCAGGGTCACTTACTACCGATAGTGAAGGTAGGTACATTTTTTATACAATTCGTTTTATTATGTATTTGCTGCATCAAGAAGCAAGATAAAACCAACCAACAACCGGCAGATAAATTGTCACCGATAAATAATACTATCATCGTTGAATATAAAATAGATATGGGATAGGATGTGTATTGTGTCTGTCTCAAACAATATCGCGAGGCTTGGAAATTTTACCAACTATACATGTATACTATTTTATTCATACTCATTAGACTTAAATAATCAAAATAAAAAATAATTATTAATTTTAAAATAAATTTGCTGTAAACTGTCATAATATTCTAATCAGCCATCTATGGCCAAAAGAAATTTTAAGTAAGGTTTCGTTGTTCGCCGCTAGATGTTAATGTAAGCTCTCAGTATTTTAAAATCGGAAATTAATTAATTCCATCGTATTTATTCAATATAAAATACGGAAAAATAAAAATAAAGCTAATATTAAATAATAAAAGATACTATATCGTTAAAAACCTAAATTTAAATCGGATAAAACGTCTTATTTTAAATTATTTGCAAATGAAAGCTGGTCAAGACTTTACTGGTCAGTTTTACAGACGTGTAATAGTTATTTATGAGGCAAAGCTTTATAAATTACTCTCTACGGCCGAGCTGGATAGTTTATGGGGCGAGCGACGAGGTTCAAAGGTTTTTACTACAGAAATGTACATATTGCAATATGATTGTGAACAAAATCTTTTATGGTATACTGACTTGCAAACATCTGTTTATTGAGTCTGTCTCTAGGGGTAAAGATTCTTTTTACGGGCTATTTAAAACATTCATATATATCTTATGTATTGTGCTGTACTTATTCAGTAAATGAAAAAATTGTTTATTAAAGATTTACGAGTCAGTATACCATAAAGCATAGTACAATGCTCGACCGTTACACGAACCCTACGTGCTTGCACGGATAACAAGCTCGCTTATCGCTCGCTTGTTAGGTACAGTGCTCCCACGTAATGTTCTAGGTAACGGTCTTGCAATGTAAATAACTATTACCTAGCGAAAAGGTTACTATGGCAAGTATGTGATAAATATTTTTAATTAATCTAAAGCTTATTCCAAGATAACCTAATCTATAACCCCTTAACTTACTCAACCTCCAATCTAACCCAGCCTAACTTTTAGTTTAACCCAGTCTTTAACATATCCTGTCATTTAACTTAACCCGTGCTTTAACTTCCAAGCTTTGCGTCCAGCCTAGCCTAACCACGAATTTAGAACCATTAATATGTCATAATCTCTGTTAACTTTATTATTAACCTAATACAACCTCTATCGTAACCTAATCTCTAACCTAACCTAACCTAACCTTAACTAGCCAAATTCATCCAGGCATGTACGATGGGAATTTTTATGTAATTTGTACCTACTCTCATTTCAACCCTATCAGTCTGTCCTGCCTAATCTAGCCTATATTTGAACCCCTGCAAAAAAATACAAACTTTTATCCCGTCAGACAATTTAATGAAATATTACATACATATTTAGTATAAATAAAATTATTCGAATATATAAACATTATTAAGATGTACAAAGGTTTTAAAAACAAAATTAATGGTTGTTGTGGTGGTTATCTCCATAACAATTTTCAAACTGCCAGCAAAATCGCCTGAAAACTATATGTTCTTTTTGTACGTTGAGTTAATGGTAATAAATGTAAATGATCCTTTGAAACTTATGTATTAAAAACGTAAATTGTTTGGTATTTATTTGTAAGTGGTATTTATTGCAATTGTAGTTTCTAGGATTTTTGTCGTAATTCCTGGGTGAAAGACCTCTTGGCGAAACGGATTTAGTGTTTTAGAGTTGGCCTTATACATCTAGGGTAGAAGTTTAAATTAGATCAATTTACAGAACATGAATGTCAAGTTTTGTTTAACGTGACCCACCTGCGCTAAACTTAAGATCATGTCCAACGATTTGAGATATGCTCAATTAGCGCGTCACTTTTGAAGCAGCTACTAGTTTGCACTGGTCGGAGTGAGGTTGCCTGAGTCTTCGACTTGGTAAACTTCCGGTTTCGCCAGAAACTACCCCAAATTTCGCGGGACAAAATTAGTGTAATCACGTTGCCAGATTTAATTAACTTGCAAACAATTCTACAAGTTGTTGATGTTTATTTATAGTTGCTATTTTAATCAATCTATCAATAAAATATCGCGAAGCTATATTAAACCTAGCACAAAGAGCGGTAGAAACATTTAGAATCTTGGATAACGAAAATTTACTTTCAGACGAAAGAAAGCATGAGGTTAAGTCGAGCTATTATATCATAATCTTCGAGAAAACGTCTAAATATATTTGAAATAATTGCAACAGTATTATTCTCAATAAAAAAAAAGTTACAGAACTATACTGAAACCATAACACAAAATTTGAAACGTGATCATTTTATTGGTTCAAATGAAAACGTTCGTTCGTGAAGACTTTTCCCTAGTTCAATTTCAATTTAGTGTTTAACCTAAAATTCTTCTTCAAAATATTTTCCCCATTGTGTTAATATCAGTTTTGTCACTCCAAATATGGTTGGTTTGTGGGCACACCTTTTTATTGATTATTCCTTATTTGGTGATGTTTCTATTCAGGCTTCCTCACTGGTAAATTTGGCTTTATCACTGTTTTTCAGAAACTTTTGATAAAAATAACCATTTTTTCTCCCTTTTGAACTTAAGTTACCCTGTGAGTAGCAAGGTTTCCTTCATGCAGGAAGTTTTGTGAATTTCTGTTTTTTATTTAGTATTATGTGAACGAAATATAATAAATTATGGTGATTAGTTAGTTTCAGAAAGGTGATAGTGTCACAGGAATCCAACTTGTGCTCTCTAATATCTACCAAGCTACACTTCTAAACTAATTTATTAATTATAGTTATTTCTAACAAATTCCTTGTTTTTTAGAATTATCTTTTAAGTACGTAAGGGGCAATAATGATCCTTCTGAGCTTCTCTTTAATTAAGCCGATGAAATCATCTCTTTCCGTAAGGTGGTAGTTAGGATGTTGACTATTAAATTGACGCAGAATTCCTTTCTAGACTTCGTTCTTTAGCTTTGATTTTACGCTTCATTATTACATCCCATACATCGCTTATCACCTTACTGGAAAGTTTCCTTTCGAAGCATTCGGTATTGTTATCCACCACGTTTCGAGCAGCAACTATAAGATCAAGAGCACTATTATCAAACTCAAGATACATATAACAAGAAGGCAACAAACTACATAACATCGTTTCAACACACAGAATTGCCGATTATCTAATAACAGTAAAAACGATTCTTCACTCCTTCTATTTAGGTTATGTAATAAAGATAAACTTTACCTTTTGTTTTGATAATTTTTTCTGGCATAGTTGCAAGTTGTAATCTAATTTACCTTTTCTGCAGAGATTGTAAGTAATATACATTTCTGTCAAACTTATTAATAAATTTGATTCTTTGTTTATGTGTAATTGTAATAATTTAAGAACTATATAAAAGTCGTTGATATAGACTAATTATTTATATTAATATTTGAGAGTTTATTTAACTTATAAATTTGTTTTTTTATCTTGATAATCTGATTTATTTTGATATATTTGATGTGCTGCTTATCATTTGCGTTCTGTTGAATAAATCTCTTTCTGTTTTTTTTATCCTGTCTATTGTTTGTGTTGAGTTCAAACGGCGGCTGTTATCTTAAAGTAGACGATTTTACGGACCCAAACATTCAGTAAGTTTCAGGTTAATATTTTGCGTAATAAATTTTAATATAGCTGGACTTCTTATTACAAGTTCCCGTTGTATTCTCATAAACCTACAGTTATTAGTAACTAATATATCGCGCCGCAAAGTCTTAAATCTTTTAAAACTCATCTACATTGAGATGTGATTCACAAATGCATTTTTATTTTCTGGACAAGTAGGTATGAACAGTTATCTTGCAAAACTAAAACTGGTAATTAATTAATCACCACTCTCAGTGGTGATAAAGGTATCATTCATTCAAAACGATTCAAATAATCTTCTTTGGGAATCATAGAGGTTACTTAGTTGCCTTGCCTTTTAATCTGCTCTTCTACCGTCGCGAAGCTTTTAAATTAGTTTTTCACTGCCATATTATTACCTAGATCTTTTTCAGTAATTTTGTATCAGTAACAACTTTTTTGGTGGATTGCAGAGCCGAACTTACGCGCACCTCAACACATGGTAAAGCCCGATCGGACCAAACTTGATTTTAAAATGCTCAGACAAATCTAGAAAAGTTCAAATGTAAGAGGCCGATTTTAGAGGTGGCGCCCTCTACTCTTACATATAAGTAGAGGGTTTTCGAAGTAACGGCGATGCGCACTCATAACGATGACGCATAAAAATAGACTAGCTCAGGTCGTTTTTGATTGGCTGAGGATTTACTCTTTGCTGCTCGGTCGGTGTCAGAATTACCTAATTCGAGCGCGGAAATAATGCATATACCCCACCGGCCTCCTGAATCGAAGATGGGTGATTTTGAGCATTTTGAGACGAAGGTTTGTCTATCGAGTCCGATTTTGCAGTGCCTTATAAGGAAGAGTATGCCAACCTACCGAACTTTCCACCTATGAAAACGTATCACGATACTTTTAAAAACCTTATTTGCGGGTCTGTTTGAGTAGTACTGCGGTAATTAGTTGGCATCACTTGGCGGGCTCCAGGTTGCCTACCGCTAAATTAAATTGGAGTCATCATTTACATCTTCTATTCCTCAATTTCTTAAATATTTCATAATTATTCCTCTGTGGGCGAACCCAGGTCACTATATAGAATTTGATGCATTTGGAACCTACTTGTAAAAACTATTTTGATAAGGTTATCTAGTGTTAGTTAATAAGAACTTTTATACATCTGCTCTTTTCTATTTATTTTTTATAATAAAATTACCAATACTTATTTTATTATACTTGTGGATTGGTAGTTTTGGTCTAATACTTTCGCTAGTTCCAGTGTAGTGTCCGTGAGGTAAACACATGTAGGAGTAGTGAAGGGATGCCGCGAACTCCCATCAGAGATGCTACATTAGCGACGTTATCACGAATTAGTAACGAAAGTGGACTTGATAATGCATTAAGAAGGCAAAGTTTAGTCCGAAGACGGCGGGATTTGGGGATTTTCGTCAGCGAACCGTCGTCCTAGACAATTGCCAATCTCAGCATTCCATCGTCTTATCCTAGGTAGTATAGTAGTCAACGTGGATTGCATAAATGATTAACAGCAGAATCGCCAAAGTGCCTACCGCTACGAAAGCTTCTCCGGTGATTATATCCCAATGTATTTAGTTCTGAAAAGAATATTTTTATCTATAACTCTATAACAGTCTTGCACATGAAATCGTTTAGCAAAAGTCGGTTACGAGGCACGACGAAATTCTTGATCAAACACCAAAATAAGTCTACAATGAATAGAACCTGATGAGCACTAATAAGTGCGAAACACGTGTATACGGCTGCAACTAACTTTGTCTTATACATCTATTGCGTGAATTCCCATTATTATCCCTTTGTTATAAATCTACAATTATTGGCCTACAAGGGAAAACTAGAATCCAGAAAATCCATTAAAAAGAATTTTTCACATACTCAAATTAAAATGCTCAAAATTTCTAAAATCGAAGCCCAGAAAGGAAAATTTATCTTGAATTAGCTCTCTTAAGAAATATCGAGATTTAACATATTTTACCACTAAAATAAGATTAAAGGAACTAGGCTAACCAAAAGATTGTCATAGGCGGGGTAGAAACAGATCATAAAATTATTTAATTAACCAAATTATCTTTAGAGGTGACCGGTCAATATGTCCCCGTATAAAATATCCCCGCAATAATATCCCCACAAAAATAACCCGACTAAAAAAAATCTTCGAATAAAATATCCCGACCAAAAATATCCCTGACAAAAATATCCCCCAGACGAAGGCCGTGGGGATAGTTTATCAAATCTGTTGTACCAACATGGTTTCATGAGTATACAATTAGTTTAATATTAGTAGAAGATTATGGAAAAAATATCTGATAAAGTAAACACTACAAATGATAAAAGTGGTACTATATAGTATCGCTAATGGAATGTCAGAAGCATCAACATCAACTTTAGGTCAGCTACCAAGTTTATCTAATATCACTCGTAACATACGACGTCTTATTGAAATGCCTTATATTTTGTTTAAGTTTATATTTAGTATTTATTAAAAGGATATTTATAAATATTATTATTATGTGTAATTCATATTATTAATAAAATTTAATTTTCTATATTATTAATTACTATTTTTATTTACATTACTGTAAAAATGGTGTATAATTCGCGATATATTTGTTGGGGTTATTTATATTGGAGATATTTTTGTCGGGGATATTTTTTACTTGGGTTATTTTTGCGGGGATATTTTTGCAAAATTATTTTTGTTCTAGACATTTTTACGGGGATAAATTGACCTAGAACCATCTTTAGAATGCATTTACAACTATATTGACAAAGAAGGAAAACGTTAATATCAGAATTACAAAAATTAAACAGCAAAGTGTTAGATAACCAAATATTTTCGCATTGAAAAGCAGAACTTATTCCTTCCACCTGAGCAACGGTCAATATTAAAAAATGGCGCAACTCGCAAAGATTTTTCAGAAACAATCTTTTGTTACAATCTGCTACTTTTTTCATATTGTTTCAACTTTCGTTATACTGGCAGTGCTCTTACATTGTAAATATGGACCCGTATGTTAAAATATCTTTCACATATTGTGTGATATTTGCATCAAATGAAACAAACAAAAGCGGATATATTTTAAACCAAACCCGTAGGTATATTTGCTGAAATTCAATAACGAGAAAAACAGGGAGGTTATTTTCTGGAAGAATATTTCTGAACTTTGTAGGCCAATGGTAGATAAATGTTGTATATTTATAGGTTATGTAAGAAGGTACGTTTTCAATTTTAATAGAAAATTATTTTGAATTGACCTTAGTTGCAGGTATGCACGTCTTCGTTGAGATGTGTTAGTGTATATTAATTTTTTCTTTATAAAATATCTCGCAAGTAGGATCGTTCATAATACGAAAATCTAGGCTAAGCAAACCAATATTATCGTTGTCCAACTAGGGCTCACATTAACAGCGTACATAGCGACCGGAACCGGTGCGGGTTTACGAGTCCAGCGCGGTGTAATCAGGATGTAACGACTGTCCGGCGACATCTGCAGAGACCGTCTTGTGTTTATGGGCTGTCCGACACCCGTATTAACACATCCAATATCCCACGGACACGACATTACCCAGATATGAATGACGTGACCAGCCCGCTGCGACCGCGGACCTCTTCAATGGCCCGTATAGATCCCTATCGTCCTGTAATTTGTACATACAGATCCACGAAAGGATCCCGTTATGTACGCCTAGTTGATTTGATTGCAGAACACGGAAGCAAACATAAACACGTACAACTTTGTATAATGATATCGTAAAATTTGTTAACAAAATTGTTGCCGCTATTACTGCTGGTACCCTCGTTTCTAAAATTTGCCTTCAGATGCTCTCCGGACAAAGTTATCTGAAAGAGGCGGACAATAAAAATGTCCGAAAATCCCAATAATATAAAATATATTTTACGTGATGATTTTTTTAAATTAATCTTTTTGTTTAAAATTGAGGAAGAAAATAAGGCTTCATTTTTCCATATCATCTCAAAGAGAATTTCGTGAGAAGTCTTTTGACAAACGTTTTCGTATTTGCCGAAGCTTCTTTCATATTTATTAAACAGAGTTGGAAAGATGAGGGATATGGATGCAGACGTGCGCCTTTGCCTAGTTCTTTATTTCACCCCAGGTTCCAATAAACCCGATCTATGCCACCACTTAGCGCCGCAGCGAAATGGAAAGAGTAAATTAGCTATATATGTAAATTATGAAACAGTTTCGCAAAGCAAAGAAAATACTATAACATAGAAAATAAATAAAAGAATAGGGAGGGTAAATTATAATTTGCCAACGAAGTGGTTGAAGATTGATGTTTTTCGGAAGCGATAAAAATAGTGTATGAATATTCCTCTTCTCTTTTTTGTACTATGTGAACCATGGATTTTTGTTTAATTTTACATACAGTATAATACCTTTTTTATTGCCATTCAAATTGTACGTTTGAATGGACTTTTAAAATGATTATATAGCTCTTTCTATCAGACATGACAAGAATGTTATATAAATAAATCAATTTTATCCGTACAGCAGGATTAAAATAATAGGTCATCAGTGGAGGGTCAATTGATTGAAGTTTATCTCTTTCGTAATTTATAGTTTGCAATAGTAACGATGTATGGCTGCCTATATCTACAAATAACGTAATTTTTTTGTTACTTCTAGAAAACAAGATGGGTAATTTTTCAGTTTACAGATCTTTAGGTTGTGCGTAATCAGTTAGTATTTATATTTAATTGATACGCACTGGATCTTATACGAAAGAAAAGAAAATATTACATGTTTATAATTTCTAAAAGATGTAAACTTATTTAAGAAACGGGAAACTGCAGTTCCAATAAAATATAAAAGATTAACGCAAAATAATATTTGGAACATTTTCGGAGAGAAGATTTAATAAAAACTTGGACGATACGTGGTTTTACGGCAATTATCTTAAATAAAATGCATTAATACAATTGACATTTTTATATTTACAGTTATTTTGCTTTGACATGCCTTCAGCGTACTGTGAGTAAGGTTCTCTCGAATAAGAAACAATTTCACAGTCAGCCTATGAGTGTTTTTTACTTTCTAATTATTTACCTTGCTTCAACCCATATACTACTGCAACTTTTTATAGTTGTCTTACCATTTTCCCCTTCTTAAAAAAACCTATTTATCTCTAATAATGTTGGTATCGAGAATATTTCTCCTTCGTGACTAAAATGCACAAATTCTTCCAGTTGTCTCTAACTTGCTTCCATTTTTAAAGAATTTCATTTTTATTGTTGGTCTAGTAGGTATATCTCTCGGATTATTCATTTAAATTAAACCTTTGTAGGTAGATGATATTTAGTCATACTATAACTATTCCATCGAAAAGGTACGATAGCTGCTTGTTTAGTGATAATTAAAATATTTCTTAATACTTTTTATATATAATTAATATTAAATTTTTAACTGTATTGTGTATTTCAAAATCTCATTATTAAGGTTAAATATATCAAACCATTTTTTATATGTACCAGATTGCAACAAATGGTTCTAGTGGAATCTAATTACTACACTGCTTTTCGCATCATTTACGGTAACACATGATAAAGGTTGTTAAAAGAGTGCAAACGTTCATAAGCGTTTATAATTGGCTACTTAAATTGTATTTGTGCTATCTAATTGCCAAGTAATTTTTTTTACTTTGTTAAATTATATTTAAATCTGATTGTTGAAGTGTTTGTTAAGTTGTATTTGTTGGCGTTATTACGTTTTCTTTGTTGAAAATACATCATGAGGATGCTCTCATTTTTTGTGAGGAATTATGAAGAAAAGTGTTTTGCTTGGTGTTCTTAACGTTAAATGTAGCGACTTGGTTGAACTTGATACGATTGTGGCGTTTAATACCTTTTGAATATAATGCATTCATCATCATGAGGATTATTGGCAAATAAGAAAATTATCTTTGTCGAAAACCGTCCTCGTGCTAATTGCGCTTAAACCTTTAACAATTTGTGAAGGTAAGCTACTTCTTTAATTGTTCGTCTGTCTTTCGTAAAACATTGCAACAACCGCTTACAGTGCAATCTAATTACTACATAACTGTTTTCAGCATTTACAATAATAAAGTAAAGGTAAAAAATTCAAACTTTGTATTCATAATTGCCGACTTAAATTATATTTATGTAAAAATTCTAGTTGCAGCATTGAATAAAAAATTAAAATATTTGATGGTAGTCTAATTTTATAGTTTTAATCTTACACAAAGAAGTCTGCAGTTTAGATTAGTAGATTTTATTAAAAATGTGGTTTCATATGCAATTAAAATAATTTAATAGCACAATAAAACATAATTGTGAAAGTGATTATGCCTTTCTAAGAAAGTTAACCAAAAAGTTATCACAATAACGGAGACATGTTAGTTTATATATATATCATAAAAAAACACATGTAAAGGCATTCGAATCCTGTGACAGACCCACAAATAAAAAAGAAGTTTTGTAGTTGAAAGGTGAGGTACCATATCGCATGTTTTTGGTGTGCTAAAAACGAATCCGGGGTTAGAATTGAACCATCACCCAAGGATTCTTATTTAGATGTATTTTTATAAATTTTTGAGGTGTTTTTGAAGTGTTTTTGAGGTTATGTCAAAATCCTTGGGTGATGGGTCAATTATGATTCGGATTCGTTTTGATCACATTAAAATACATACGGTATAGTACCTGACCTTTTAACTTGTAACGGTTTGTTTTTGTTAACTTCCGAAAAATGCAATTTTGTTTGCATAATTGATAAAAACTCTTAATGCGGTCTTGCATATTATTGTATATATCTCTTGATTTGAAATTGCAGTTGGTATTCTGCATAAATATGAGTCCTACTAAATATCAAAGGTTACTTTCAAAAAAAAAATTCCCAGACTAATAAAATTTGCCTCTAGAAAAATCTGCAGTTATCGTTTTAAAAAAGTACCATCTTTGCAAGTGTTAATGTTTATTATTTCATGTTCTGATGGACAATAGGAATTGTTCTTGTGGAATAGAATGTTCTAGAACAAAATTGTTTTCAATATTGTATTTATATAGGGCTAAAATATAATATTCGCTTTAACAGAGTTTTCTTATGGTTAAAATGCATTGAACTTCGAATTTACAGCTTTAAAACACATTGGGATGAAATATGTTCTAGTAAACAAAATACCAAAATATTATGATAATAATTTATGATTGGATTATATCGGATCATCAACTTGGAAAGTTTTTGAAATAATTTCTTTTCAATTTTTATTAACGTAATTAACTATGTCCTGCTATTGAATTCAATCAATTAAACCAGTATTTTTCTCTGCTTGTGAATACTGAGCAAGGACTTACGAGCAGATGGCGCCCACATATATACATTTTATTGTGTTTAATATCCCTACTTTCTCTACAAATCTGAAGGCTATAGAAACTAATACCCTCGACCTGGGAAAAATTAAAGTGAAGAGTTCTCTATGTCGGAGCATTACAGTAAGTATTTTTGAGCTTCAGTTACGTCCATTGAGCGCCGTAATTTTTTTATGTCTTTAAGAAAATTTAAAATAAATTAAAAATTAGTATGATGAATTAAACGAAAGTTTGAAACTACCAAACTATTTTTTGTGGGCCTGTGTAATTTTCAATAAAATACAAAAGATTAGCTGACATGTACGACTGTGTGAATGAATCCAAAATAGAGCATAATCACATCAATAATTATTTATAAATCCAGAACAAAATATAACATGATTTTTATAGTAATTTGTTTTAAACTATTAGATCGGATAAATAAAATAATAAACTTTAAGTCTAATACTAATTAAAAATGAAATACCTTTATCTTATTAGCTTAAATATTATTAATGTAATACGTCAAACGCATTTACACTCATGACAATTCTATAACCAATCTGTTAGTTGCAGTTAAATTTAAAGTTTTGCTCATTTGCTGTGAATGCACGTGTTGTTATTATGTGTCAAACAACAATAAAAATTAAGTATTTTATTAATAAAAAGTATTTTAACAATCATAATATTTATTATAAAAAGATTAATTAAAAGTTTCACAAGTTTAATTAAATTATAACCTAGCAATTCTTTAAACATTAAAAATTTCATTATCAAAACAGATAAGATTGATAAACAAACACGTTGCTAAGGATAAATACTGAAAATTGAATAAAAACAAAAAAAAGTGTTGTTAGTTTTATATGTTATTTTGTAATTGTTGGTTTTTGTATTATAGTTGCAAAAAAACATGATTTACAAACTCAAGACAATATTAATGAATATGAACAACAATCGTAAACGTGGACAAAAACAATTTGCAAGAGGTATTCAAAATGTCCTCCTGTTTTCTCTAAGCCAAACCAAAATATTAATTCAAAATTTCTAATTCTCCTTCTTTTATGTACATTATTTATTATTAAATAAACATATTTAACAAAATAATGCAAATTTTTGTGAATGAGGTTACTTATATTTTGTGTATGAAGTAATTTGTTTTAAAAAATCACCTGCAGAAATAGATAAGATTGGTTGCATAACTACCAGGGGTGTCGATGCATTTGATGTGATATTTTAATAATTGATCGTACGAGTTTTATATGCAGAAAATCTGCATGTTCAGAGATACAGATTTCGCACTGCATATATTTTTAAGGACACTTATTTTATTAGTTTATCACAAGTTGCGCATATATCGGTTTTCTTTGTAAATTAAAACAAATTAGTTACATTGTTGTTATATTAGTTGTATTACGTGTATTTCGAATTTATCACTTCTATTGTAATACTTGAGTTTATAACGTAAATGGCGTGTAGGTTCGATAATTTTAATTTTCTTTTTTAACTTGTAAAAACTTAAAAAAGGTTTATTCTTCAATAATCTTATGAATTATTTTAATATAAAAATTTATATAAAATTAGTTAATTAAATACTTGAATTGCCTGTAATATTTATTGAGTAAATTATTATTGTGTTGTGTTTAAACGCGTACATTTTAAATAAATATAAATACAAAGTTTTTGAGTTTTACTTGTTGAAATGATTATAAACAAACCATGAAGGAAAAAAATAATTAAACTGAAATTTATATTACCGCAGTCAGAAATTAATAATAATTTAATAAGCAAAATAATTAGTTATATCACTCGCAGCTATCATTAAGTAAAACCCACCTATAAAATCATGTCTGATAAACATTATGATTATATAGTAAACGCAATAATAACAAGAAAATGAATTATTAGATTGACTCCAAATCCATATCTCGTAAACCATTGCAATAACCGCATAGCTAATCCCAAGAGCAATTACTAAGGCGCGGGTCTCCCATCAATTAGTCTAATGAGGCCGTGAAGCTGATTGATAGAACAGCCCGATTAGTTCAATTGCCGAGGTGTTAATATCGTAACGATATAGGTAACGGAGGCGAGGTTATCTAGCGTTGCTGATAAATGACAGCTACCTCTGCTACCACGTCTTCCGACCAAACGTATATCAGATGAAGTCTTTAAATACAGTAAATCGATATAAGATTGCTTGGAACGGACAAATAATTTATATACATAATCGTATGTACATCAAAACTATATACTTTGTAAGATTGCAAATCCTGTTGCACAATACTACCACTGCAAACTTTTATAAACGCTATTTTAAATGATAAACAATAAAATTGAGCGTTTCTATTCGTTTCGATTTTAAAGTTTAAATAATTAGCTGTTTATGTACTAATGGTGAATCTGGCACTAGAATGTTTAATCAACAAATACTAACCTTGATTAGAAGTTTTAAGCGGACTTGCGAATGTTTGAAATCTCATTAAGTAGAACAATAAGGGAAAGTTTACCGAACTACTGGGCAAGTTTTTTCACTTTGGCACAGGATAACTGCGCTAGAGCAGCTCTACAACTA
This sequence comes from Agrypnus murinus, assembly GCA_929113105.1. Lineage (NCBI taxonomy): Eukaryota > Metazoa > Arthropoda > Insecta > Coleoptera > Elateridae > Agrypnus > Agrypnus murinus. The sequence continues at coordinate 118,847,286 of OV816030.1, forward strand.
CTTAACTTTCAATTCAAAAAGAAGCGGTATTCACTGTCACAAATGGCATTGGATTTGTCTTGTCCGATGACACACGCTGTGTACTTTTGGGTGAGTAAGTGACTGGTATAAGCTGATGCAAGTTCTACAAATGACGCTCCAGATAAATTAATGTAATAATATTACTTGTAACTTTGTTTTTGTTTCTTATCCTACCTCTCTGATTATGTCCTCGTCGACGTGACATTTTTGGTAGAGGTTCTGGATACGGAATTTCTTTCCTAATGCTAAACATTTGAAATATTTCCTACTTACCTTTCGATGATTTTGTCGTTGTTTTTTCTTCAAAACGTTGATGATACAAACGAGCTGCTGTCGCTGCATTATCACTAGTTTGTCCATAAATCATATGCATGTCGAATGCTAAAATCTACCATCCTTAACACTTAACAAACAACTAATCAAGAGTTATGAGAATAACAAAAAAAACAACCGAAACAACAAGCAACAAAACAATCAACAATAAATGACAAAAGACACGAAGAAACGCATCAACACTAAAAGATAAAAAAAGTGTTAGCGACTGTTTTTTAAGTTGCTTACGCCGGTATAAATTGTTTAGGTCACCGTATTGTATTAAAGACGTTGCAGGGTTGCCACGTTTCTTAATTGAGTAAAATGAATTGTTAAATGTAAAAAGAATCCGATTTTACGTAAACGATTGATCATAAGAAAAAATGTTATTCAGGTTTTTGTTGTGCTAGATGAGATGCATCTTCTGACAAAGCCCCATAATTTAACTACATACTATTTATCTCTTCCTGAAAAAGTGATGTCTTAGAACAAAGTTGCACAAGACAGTTTTAGTGTCTTCTTTCTTTCTTTGAAGTTCTAAATTCCGAAATTATCAAACTTCGAAGTTTCAAGACTCTACACTATAAGTCTCTTATCTATGAACTCTAAAATTCCGAAATCCAAATATATCACACAGCTGAAGCTTCTATGATGAAAACTTTCAATGATCTCCAAAGAATAGTAGTAAGGCTATACAGAGTTTTAACTCCCTGCAGCATCAAATTTCAGTGAGGAGTTACAGTTTCAGAACAACAGCCAGCGATTATCGTTTAACATTCTGATGTGCAGATTTTTTACTCTCAGCAAGCTTTTCCACTAGAAAAAATTAGAAAAGATTCTGAAATCATTTTTTGACGATGACTTTCCCATTACTGGCAGAGGATTTGAAAAAGTGTGTTTTTCATGAAAAGTGACACTTTGTGGTGGGAGCTAAGATAGATATGTTACATTTGGAAGTTGAATTGCATTGATTCAACTTGAAGCTGCTGCAATATTTTATATAAATTGCTGCAAAATGGTATTGAATCCAATGACAGTGAGATATTTGATGCCGGTGACATTTATTATATGTTATTTATTACAATCAGTTCCTTGGAAATGACGATGTCTGAAAATTAGTTCTTGGTTGAGTGCTTTTAGGTTAGAAGGAATAATTAACAAAGAAAAATGAAGAAAAATGGGTCTGAAACATCAAGAGACTTCTAACCTAGGTTAGGAAGATTGGCAGGTATCAGAAACGAATTCAAATGGCCACCAAAAATTTCCCATGAGACTTATTAAATGTCCAAAAGTACACCTTAAAAACTAGCTAAATGGACGATGTGATTGCAAGAAACATGATCTCTGTTAGAGAAGAAGACTTAGAAGTAGAGTCTGCTTATTAAAAATTTCGAGGTTGATAAAGCTTAGCAGGAAGAAAGAAGTACTAAACGATATAAAGTACGATATATTTACTTAAGAAGAATTAGTAACTTTCTGGGATCTGTCTTTGTCAGGGTGCTATAGACCTAATATAGCCTTAAATGTAGCAGCTGGTGACATCATACAGAATAGACAGAAGCTATTTTAAGCTGTACAAAATCTGTTTAAGGCTATACAGGAGTTGTTTAAACCTGTATAGAAGCTGTTTCAAGCTGTACTGGAGCTGTTTAAAGCTGTGTGGTGGACGAGAAGGAGAACGAGAGGGAAGACAAATGAGGATGGATCCTCATTTTAGGATAGTTTTAGAACTGCTTGTCGTCATTCATCTTCCTTCTCGTCCTCATACGTCCTCTGTGCAGTTTAAACAGCTGTCGTACAGCTTGAAACAGCTTCTACACTGCTTTTAGACAGCTCCTGTACATCTTTAAACAGCTTCTGTACAACTTTTAGACAGCTTCTGTATAGCTTGAAACAGCTTCTATACAGCTTTAAACACCTCCTGTACAGCTTGAAAACTATGCTGTACTTTTAGACAGCTTCTGTACAGCTTTAAATAGCTCCTGTACAGCTTTAAACAGCTTTGGTGCAGCTTTGAGACAGCTTCTGTACAGCTTTAAACAGCTCCTGTATAGCTTTAAACAGCTCCTGTATAGCTTTAAACAGCTCCTGTACAACATTAAACAGCTTCTATATCGCTTTTAGACTGCTTCTGTACAACTTTAAACAGCTCCTGTATAGCTTTAAGCAGCGTCTGTACATCTTAAACAGCTTCTGTTGATTCTGAATGATGTCACCAGCTGCTATATTTAAGACTGCCATTGCATACATTTATCACAGTAAAATAAAATAAAAACAGCGCGTCAACCATGTTTGTCTGCTTTATTTAAGAATAATAGCATGAATAATTCTTTTTTTCCCTTAGCCGTGACATAAACTAGTTGGTAATTCAGGTTCCATACTTAACCACCTAAAGAAATATAGACATAATTTCACCAAATTAAAGAGAGATAGAAAATCTAGGGTCTCTAGAACTGCCTGTCCCAGGTGACGCTCAACCTACTGACGAAGATTGACAAAGTGACTCTCAAGTGTAGATGTGTAACTAACTGATCTATGATTTAGGGTATTTGTTATAATGGATATCTAGTATCAAGTTTTATTTTATTTACCAACTCTCATCTTTCCCAGCTATCTTTTCTGGTACCTTTAGATAATACTTTGAGGATACCCGACCTTCCCATAATCCCAACCAGGATTACTAATAAAGTAGTAATCACATACGTATGCTTTGTGTAATGCTGCTTTATACCTTACACACAGTGGAATTAAAGGTTGTTTGAGCCTAACTCTGCTGTTGTCTTCAGGAGAAGAACTTGCGCGAATTAAAGACTTAGGTGGGTTGTCGTTGTTACTGCTAAAAACCGCAGTAGTGCGTATTTCTTCGCTGCTGGCGTTGTAGAAGTTTTACAGAAAAACTTGCCTTTCTTGCTTAGTTGAAATTTTTATCTTCTCGAAGACTGTTCTTTCTAACAAGAGGAGATGTTGGTTTCTCCAGGGTTACACATGCTAAGGCTCAGAAAGTAAGGTTACCAAGAAAGGAGGTAGGGAGGAGGTAACTAAGTCTGGAAAAATATTAATATATTCAGGGAAATCCAATCAAGACAACAGAAGGAACGGAGTCGGTATTCTATCATTTTTAACTATCGAAGATCCACTCCGGCCACACCATCAGTAGCTCGTTTTAATACAAAAGTGAGAAATCCAACTTTAATTTAGTGTCTGTACGCAAAGATTAGACTATTAAAAGAAACTTGGAAAAGAGAAACAAAACTAAAAAACCTACTTAACATCGTTAGAATAAGAGAAAAAGCAGCAAATAAAGTATCAACAGTACACCAAGATCTTAACCTACAAGTAGAACGTAGTGTCTGTAGCGAACAGCAAACGTGGATACAAGCCCTCAAAGCTCAAGCTGAAACAGCAGTTCGTTTCAATAGCATAGCAGAATTCTGGCGTATACTTAAATTGGCGAAGAGTAGGTTTGCTAAGAACCGGCCATTAAATCAGCTAATGCACAATATCAGCTTCCAAGATAGAAAGAATACTTCGTCGAGCTGTTTGGAAGCTTCAGTAAAATCGATAAAAGACTGCAAAGTGTACATCTAAGAACACTATACTGATTTTCCGTGTATTAAAGGAAAGAGAGTCATCCAAAAACTGAAAAACTAAATTTTTATTGCATATCCCTAGGTGCTGAAGAGGTGATAAGGGGGTTTGGCAGGGAATAGCAAAGCTTTTTCACACTCATACAGATTATTCTTCACATATATCTCCATTTATAGAGGCTGTCCTTACATCTCATAATGACATTGAAGACTATTAAGATTTTTTCGGGTTCCCATTCTAATCTTGCTCTTGAAGAAAGTTTTTCCTTTGCAGTACAGTTTGGTAGGAAGTTTTCTAGGTCCTGTCCTTTGGAGCTGTATTCCTTGGGATTAAATCTTTTACATTGAACTGTTGAAAGAAGTAGGTGATAACGAGCTCTGACAGCTATTCTTTCCTTGGAATTCTACATAGAATCTTCTGTTGGATAGGATCCGTCTTATTTGAACAATCAAATGGTAATCAACCTTCACTATATTGAACATTTTATTGAGTAGTTTTGTGATTAATGGTATCGTACGTCGCTGTAAGATCCGCAAAGGCTACGCAATTATAGTCGTTTTTTTTAAACTCGCCCTCAATTTGTTGGGTAAGACTGGGTACTTGGCCGGTGCAACATTCTTTCAAGCCTGAGACCGGATTGTTGAGAGATATGATGGATTGCTTTTTGTAGTTGGTTCAATTTTGTTATTGATTGAAGGATTACGGCTATGCTGTATGAAGAAACCTGGAATGTAATGTTCTGTAGACAGGAGAATACATATTCTTGCTGTATTTCTAATGGCGAAGATGAATGTGTCGTAGTGGCTGGCATGGACGGGATGTTATTGACTTCTTCGTCAAATATTCCCGCAAATTAGCCTCATTCAACCTTCTTTAAGTTGACGCGCTTTTTGAACAAGACTTTCTTGGTGCATTACCACGAGTCTAAATTTCGACATAGGTAATTGGTCTGTGTTGAAAATGTGGTTTAAGATCAATCTAAAGACTTACTAATAAAGATGATATCTGGATTAAAGCCTCTTTGCCATCGTTCGCGATTGAAGGAAACTAGTTGCCTCTGTTCTTGAATAAGGGACATCTCATTCCCGTCGGCAATTCTCTCTAAAACAATTTTCAACCACATTCGTCTCTTGGTAATCCCATTTGGGGGTTTGTATGTATATTGAAGGTAAAGCAATATTTTAAAGGTTGTTGGTGGTAATTAATTCTACGTTATTGGTATCTATGTATTTAAGTCCTTGTCTTACAAATACCAAAGTTCATATTGGTTCATGGGGACATTCCTTCACTAGAGTCATTTCTAGAATGTTCGCTCGCATGAGTTGTTCTTGTACTTAATTGGAAACATAAATTTGCTTTGCATATGAAATGTCTTTGACATTGAAAGATATGACAATCGGGTTCGGATCTAAAACGAGCCTTGCATTCATAGATATTTTGCGGAGTTCTTCACTTATTTGTTTCTCAATTCAGTGAATCCCAGTTAGTGAAAGCACTGCTGGTAGAAAAGTTGTTGAGGAGACCCTCCAAAGAGTTTTTTTATATCCTTCATACAGTAGCAAAGATGGTGCTGTACCAGTACTACAAAATAGTAATGAATGGTAAAAAGTTTTAACAGTGAATGGCGTAGGATTAAGACAACAGGTACCTATGCCCTTCAAGGATGCAATTCCTGAGCAAAGAGCAATGAAATAGAGACGAGCTTCGCGGCGAAGGTCAAGCATCAAGCGTGAGGAAAGGCGATCGCCTACGCGAGTGGTAGTAACGTGTCTGAAAGGTCTCTGAAAAAGTCCTGGATTTATTCACTACATGATGTGTTGGGCGATAAGCTCAAGCTGGTGTCCAGCAACTGTAAATGAAAGAGAGACACCGTGTGATGGTCTGACGTTTTGTTGGTTTTGTTGGTGGCAGCACGGGTAGCACTTCTACAGACACATCCGCGTATGCTTCCGCGCGTTTGCGTAATTACTGATATATAATTTTTAACTTATTTTGTCTTTAATCTAGTTTTAATCTAAGACTTCCGCTTTGAATTGGCGTATAAATATTTGGTAAATCTCATAACATACCGGGGCCGTTATTCATATTTAAATCTAGATATTACACAGTTGTGTCGCGATTAAATAAATATGCCGGAGGTAACAGCAAATCTTAATTCCAGGCTTACAATAGTTTAGTTTTCTTCCAAATCCGCAGTCGAATCACAATCGCGATAATTTGAAAACTGACTTCCTTGAGTAACATTTATCAGTAGTTAAGTTTGTGTTCTACATAAACTTGAATTTCTTTGAATCGCTACATTCGCGTGCATCTGGGGAAATACGGTTTAGAAGATGGGCTTAGATTTCGGAATCGCTGCCGCCTCCGCCGTTCCGCGCCGTACAACCGTGCGTATAAAGAGGGTTTTGAAACTCAGTAGATTAAGATATATCATAAAGTTTAATAATTACAAGATATAGTGTTCAATATAGCTGGATCTCGCGGCAATCAATAGTAGATATGCGAAATGCAAATACTGGAGAATCAAGAATCGTAAATCAGGGTGACGTTAGTAGATTCTTAGGCGAGTTTACTGAAGATATCTCCCTAATACAATCGCTAGAGTATCCGAGCGGGATGAGTTATAACGAGACTTAGCTCCAACACAGAGCAATTATTAGCACTAACTAAAACTTGGCTGGAATAGCGACGACCTCTGTTCACTATGACGTCATAAATAATGAAAATGTGGCAACCCTTCCCCCAACTCCAACATTTACCTTGCAGTCATGCGGTTCACTTAAGCTGGAAGTTTATTGCATGCTCGGATGGTTTCGGGATCTGCGATCTTAACTATAAACGTGCTCATGTGTTCTCCGCTTGCAGATTTGCTCAGCTTGATTTAGGGCGGTTTATAAGTTGAGAGATAGGAAAGGGTTATAATAACTTATTGGTTTAGCCAGCTATATCTATTTGCTTTTCGATGATTTGGGGTTTACTCTCGCCCTAAGATGTTTCGAATGTTTATGGAAACCGAACCCTTTTGAACGCACCAACAACGCTTTCTAACTACTACCATTTCTTGCTATACCACAAAACAATATCATAAAGCATACCTAGTCCTATATACGAAAAATACGTAAATATAGGCCTTTTCCTTTTTTCCCTGTTTTGATAGAGCTCCCTTTTACGCTTGTGAATATAAATTTGAAGGCGCGAGGAATATTAAACGTTTCCAATATTGTACAATATTAATTTATAGATATTACTTTCCTTCAAAATTCACTCGTTTAATTGGTTGACTGAGAATGAGTCCCAGTAGAAGAGGGTAAAGTAGAAGATACGACTGTAATAAAAATTACTGACGGTGTGTGAAAAACCTGCTTAACTGTTATGGGCCGCGCTTGGCTGCAAACTACCCAAGGAGATAAATAACGGCTTTACACGGTTCCTCGTCATGGGATTGATTCTGAAGTCGAAAATTATGTCCCAAAACGACAAAGAATAAGTCCACAGTTTATTGTTCTGTTGAGTTTAAGTGAATAAGCTTTAGCAAGTTACTTTATCCTTTTTTATTTTTGTCCTTTTTTTATAAACAATGACTTATAAAGCTAGTTATATGTAGAATTTATTGTTGGTTATAAATATTTGTTAGTTGCCATAGGGAGGTGAATAAAGAGGCTTTTATTCAAATAGGGTTCTGTTTCATTCAAGCAATTGGTAACTGAAAACTAGACCGCAGCCACCTGTTATTCTAGTTAGTTAAGTTACGTATCCCGCGTTTGCACGATAAATGAGCAGCGGTGTCGACGGTTTGGTCATCTTGGCATTCTTGGTGGTTGATTTTATGTAAATATTTAAGGTTAGGAACACTAAAGACCCTTAAGTAAAGAAAAGATTAAAACCGAGGTCAAGTTGTAAATTATTGAAAAAGAAAATATCTTCTAATGTTTTCTTAACTTAAGAAAAATCGGGTGAGGGGCAAGTTAATTCCTACTTAACTTCACGAGGTTGCCAAGTATAACATTTTTTACCCCACCCCCTCTAGTATTATTTATTAAATTCGATGAGTTCTAATAGTTCAGAATTTAAGTAAATACATTATTATTCTTAGTAATTAATACAAATTTCTAAATTTATTATAACTTGTTCATGAATGTGATTATAGTCTACAAGCAGCAGACATTTACAGCGAGGGTAAACTTCGGTACCTCTGCTCTAGATATGAATTAATTAGTTCGAGTCCATGTTTAAGGAGTTAGTAGTATATAAAGCTGAAAAATGATCTTTCTGTTGTAGTATTGTAATAGGTCAGGAGTCGGGCGAATTTTAACTGCTCTAGAAGGACCCTACACACGGACCTACTACTGACGCACGAACTTGATCCATTAGTTAATAGATTTGGCCTAGCTGCGGCGGTTTTAAGATGTTCATAGAAGACGTTGAATGGGCTATAATAGCAGTGGCGTGCGCATATGTGCTCAGAGAAAAAACAAAAAAGAAAATGAAAAATCGTTGTCGCGTGTGGTCGAAAGCGAAGCTTTTAAAATGGGAAACGTTTTCACATATTAACCTATTGGAAAAACTGAGATTAGAACCAGTTGATTGGCCCAATTATCTCAGAATGGATGACCGACCTATTCAAAACGTGTATTAATTATTTGAAAGGAATCCCTTCTTTATAAGAACCCCGATCTTCATGCATCTTATTCAGATTTTATAAAAGAATATATTGTGACGTTCTTTTTAAGTAGTACCAAAAATGCTGTTTAATCGTCTATTAACAAGAGAAATATTATTTCATACACTAATTACGCACACTATAATTATAAGCTGTTAACGAACTTAAACTAGATATTTATAAACTTACAGTTGGTTATTTAAGGGCTATTTATTTACCATACAACATTTATTTACTACACGTTTATATTTGAATACTAATTACACAATGCATACATTCAATTCATCGGTTGAACAATGATCCCTCTTCTATGCGCGGTAGCGATTATGTATCCCATATAATCTTTCTAGAAAACGCTAGATTAGACTGGTGTATTATAGTTCGTCTAGCTGCCAATGCGTGATATATGCGACCCGTCTCGAACATTGTAGATGGGCCTTGAACCTTCTAGCTTGTTCGTCGCCCGTGTAGGGGTTTTTGCGATTCGTTACAATATACAAGAAAATTATATTTTTGAAGTTCCTACATCAGATTATGGGTCATCATCGGCCTTCTATCTGCGTCACCATTGGGTCTTAAAACCAGACAGCATCACTACCAAACTCCGAAGAGTTTTCGACGCTAGTGCAAGGGGCACAACGAGCATAAGCTTAAACGATGCTTTCTTTTCTGGAGCTAAACTACAACAAGATTTATCTACTATTTTATTAAAAGTCCGTATTTTTCCCAGTTGTTTTTACCTGCCACATCAAGCAGATGTATTGTCAAATACTGGTCGAACCAGAACATAGAAAATTCCAAAAATCTCTATAGCGCTTCTCTAGTATATAGGAAATTAGAGAATACACTCTTGACATAATAAGATTCGGAGTATCATCAGCTCTATACCGAACCCTAAAGGAGTTAGCGACCCTTGAACAGGATAATCACCCACTAGCTTAAACAGTTCTACAGGATTCTGTCTAGATGTCTAGACTCAGTTGAGTCAGCCCTTCACCTTTAGTCAGAACAAATCGCGCTTCTCAAAAAAAAGTGGCTTTGAGTTACGAAAATGGGCCAGCAACCATTCAGCAATTTTATCTGTTGTACCCTGCACAGATACTCAAATGCCTCTGAACTTTGACACAGAAGGTCCTAGTTTCATAAAGATTCTCGGCCTTCAGTGAAATCCCAGTCTGGATGTGTTTTCCTATTTATCCAATCCAATTGTTTCAAGATGCACTAAACGCAGCGTGCTTTCACAGATCGCAAGGATCTTTGATCCTTTGAGCTTTCCAGCGCCAACTGTTCGTTTTGTAAAATATATTTTACGGCAACTCTGGCTTTCCAAAACGGATTGGGACGACACCCCTCCTAATTTCATTAATGTAATGCGGGATCGTTTTAAGTCTGAGCTGCCTGAAATATCGAAATGCCAGTTACCAAGATCACTTATTCTTGAGACAGTCTCTCGACTTGAAGTACATGGCTTCTGTAAGGCGAGCTCAGTAGGATACGGTTGCGTAATTTATTTTAGATTCACAACCGTTGGTGGACAAGTAAAAACGACTATTATTTCTGGGAAATCTAGAGTCGCACCACTCCACGTCTTTTTAGTTCTTATGTTTTTTAATTTTATCTTACGAGTTTTACTCTAGTCTCCTTACGTTTTACTCGATCCACTCATGATCGGATTTGCAAAAGCGCTTGCCTGGTTCTCAGCTTTTCCACATCGTTGGAAAACGTTCAAAACTAACAGAGAGGCACACATCCAGGAAATCGTATCTCCATTTTTATGGAAATATGTCCCTACTGGGAAAAATCCTGCCGATTGCGTGTCAAGAGTCTTCATGACTTTACAATTTCCAGAACATAAGTTATGGTGGTAAGATCCCGATTTTCTACTTCAAAACTCCGAAAATTGACCTGAACAACCTTGTATCTTATTGGATAAACTGCCAGAAGTGCTTCAAGAAGAGAAACAATTGGCTTTGTATGTTTCTATTTAAATTTTTTTATATAAGACATATTATCGCTTATGTATTGCATTTTATTTCTATTCTTAGAAAAACTAAGATTCATTATTCCGATACTTTGACAACCTCTGAAACTTTACCTCTGAAACCAAGCTTTACAAAGCATAGTTCAGGTTGCGCAGAAAGAATGCTTTTCTGATATTATTCCTTTTGATGCTACGCACCCTATATTTTTACCAAAAAATCATAGGTTCACTGCTCTCATTATAGAACCAGCTTATAAAAAATTTTCTCTTGAGCTAAAAACATTGCACAACTTAGTCATTCAAAATCTCAGGATAATTTCTCCACGTAGTGCAATTTATCGCTGCCTTTCTAAGTACATTAAGTGCTTTTGCTCAAAACCTCAGGCTAATACCCCTTTTATGGCCGACTTTCCGGCATTTAGAATTTACCATGTCAAAGCGTTTTCTCAAGTTTTACTAGATTATGCTGGTCCATTTACAATTACAATGGGAAAGCAACGAGGCGCGAAAACTGCAATGCGTATATCTGTCTTTTCGTCTGCTGTGCTACGAAGGCACTTCATCTCGAACTATCATCGAATTTGTCGACTGAAGCATTTCCTGCCAGTTTTTGCCGCTTCATAACACGCAGAGGTAGAGGCATAGTCTCTGATGTTTACTCTGATCAGGGCACCAATTTCAAAAGTGCATATAACCAGCTCCTAGCTTTTTCTGAAGCTGCACTCGCAAAACTCTCTATCACTTTAACTCTTCGGGCGCACCGCACTTCAACGGTTGAGGTAGAGGCGATGGTTTCTAAGTTGCTAACATCGGCGAAGGGGTAGGCAAGGGAAAACTCATAATTATTGAAAGGTACAGTTTTCATAATCTGGAGAGGTACTACGGTTAAAAAATTAAACACACCGAAAGTGTCTGTATCAATTCTATGTGAGAATGCATTTTCATTGAAAATTCAGAAAGTCAGTTAGAAGGTGAGATTTAGTTATATAAGGATAGGTTAGGTTAGGTTAGATGAAAGCAGGTCCGGATTTAGACTTGATAAGGCCCTAAGCTATTTGAGATATGGGGTCCTTTAGTATGGGACGTTCCGGACGTGCGGCATTGGGACAAATAATACTGCAGTATATTTAAGTATATATGACAATTGCTCACTCGGACAATTTTTCTGGGGGCCCCAAGAAAGTGGGGGCCCTTAGCTACAGCTTGTGTAGCTTATACGTAAATCCTACACTGGATGAAACACGCTAAAAGGACTAATTGTATGTGTTCTTACTAAAAAAGCTTACATATGTACTCTTAGCATGGGAACTTTTGGTATGTGTATCTTTCTAAATGTACATATCTGCACGATGCCACCTTCCTCTTTTTGAGGAATACTAATGATTTAAACAAATCAGGTACAACTTAACATCAAGCGTTCGAAATTTCATAAATAGAAATGTCGTTAGTATACCAGTGATTTAACTTATCTTGATAAGAACGATTTAAAATATAAAAAATTACGTGCACTCGCATCTGATAAGCCAGACCTGATTGAAAATTACCGTACCGTACACTTAAAGTAGCTGTCAAAATGACAATTTCTAGGCTTTCTAGTTTCCGACGATGGATCCGATGTCTTGACTCCCTCAAAGCAAGTGGAAAGTGTTAGAAACGTATTTCTTGCAGGTTGATTAGATAAGTGTCGTTTACTTTCAATAGAACTAGTACCTTGTCTGTAACCTACAAGAATCTCTGATTAAACTTTTGGCAAACAGGCATATTGTTGAGAACTACTCACAAGTAATTGGAACTTCTTGTGCCTATGTAATCAAAGTGATAATTCGCAAAGACTTTTGCCTTACTAATACATATCCTTAACTAACCGAATTAACACCAAGTTAACCTTGGAGTATGAAGAGCCATTTTGTATACCACCTGTAACAATACTTAACAGTGCATTTTCCAAACCAGATACAATAAATAAGGTCAAATATTTCAGGCTTTTAGAGAGTTGTTAATTTGTTGGATGCAAAAGAACATAATTCTGATCTCCTACAATCATGTCAAACTATAAACGTAAGAATTCATTGCTAGTTAAAAGATACTTAATAAATATTTTCTTATAAGTTTAATAAGCATTAGTCTGTGAACCTGGTTACCTCCAAAGTAACTCAAACTTCAATAAACGGATGAAGTAGAGCAGTGTCTTCTAAACTGTGGGCCGCGGTCTCGAGGAAGGCCGCGAAATATCATTGCTATTAAAAAGTTGGCCCGATTTTTCCCGCGATCACCCGCATATAGACAGGTCTTTTGTAAAATCTGTTAATTGGTCTTCATCTTTAAAATGTAATTATGTAGAGAAAAGTCCATGTCGAAAACTTGTGTGATCACAATAGAATAAAAAACATTTGTATATGTTGGGAGCCGCAAGTCTTGAAATGGTCCCAACGGAGCCTTGGTACTCTAAAAGTTGAAAACAACTGAAGTGAACCTTAAACTCTGCAAATAACAGCGGTATGAAAGTGTAAAAGTATACATGAATCATTATCATAGCGATACTAGCGTTTTGCGAAAGCATTTCAGAGTCGGAAATTGGTGTTTTAATTTATTTCCTAGTGCCCCAGAAATCTTTCGATTACATGCGTCTCCATCACAAAATTCGTTTTATTTAATTGCTCTACTTTAATAAAGATACTTTATTTGATTAAATCTCAGAAGGTCTCTATATGATATCTAAGACTGGGAGAATTGCGATTAGCTCATGTGGAAGAGAAACGACAGATTTTTTCACCTTCTAAAGTAACTAACAAAAGTGCCTCTACCTCAGTCACAGATCGGAACTCCTCGTGAAAATGCGAGAAATACGGTGAGGGCGACAGTGTTGCCAAACGTGGCGTAATTTCACTATTCGTGCGGAATTTTGTCTTGTTGCCGCCTATCAACAGCAAAAGAAAAGTAGATATAGAAAAAAAATATGAGGACTTTAGAAATTACTAGAAGGAGGCGCGTTTAAAACTGATATGAGAAATTGGATCCCAAATATTAGAAGATTGAGAACTGCTGCTCTACCTTCTCCGACGATGAATGTTCCACAAAGGCTGAGACAAAATTTCGTTTCCATAGCAAACGCTAGATTTTTGCTAGGAATATTTCGTTTTGGTCTGCGAGGTCCAGTTTTTAATAAAAATATTAAAATAAACATCCAAATGTAGAATATTTTACGTTTATAAGGACGAAGCACAACTAACATACAAGATGGTTAAGCTAAATATAAATGTTATCCAATACTTTATCTAAGAAAAAAATTATTTTGTAAAAGTAAAATAAAAAAAACCATCAATAAATCTCATCAAATAAATAACGCCTTTAGATGTAAACGAATGTACCTTATCGATAAGATTATGTACATATATAGCTGCTAAGCTGATTTCAATAGAGTCACTACATCTAGTCAGACAGGCCGGGGGGTTGTAGAAATCGTGTAATTTAATAATGAAATAAATTAAAACTACAATTTTCGAATTTAGTTAGGAGCTTTGAGAATAAAAATGATACAGAAAAACATTTTTAAACAAACGCGGATTTAATTAGATTGGATACAGATAACAATAATGAACAATTTCGCTCATTCTTCGCCTGTGGTACTTTGATCGACCAGCACGGCCTGGATAACTGGATGTCGTGACCCTATATTTCAAATTGATCAAATATCAATCAACTTACTTGAATTCTGACATGGTTGGATAAAAATAAAATTTTTGAACGTAATAGATTTATTATCTGGTCAATTTATATTACGTATCTTTCCCGAAGAAGATCTGAGAAGTACCAATCGACGATCACAATACAAGTGCTACTTCCGATAGAGTTTGAAGTTTATGATGGTATATGTCGTTTCAACACACTGCTGATTAAATGGTGTGAATAGGATCTGAACTTAAGGGGTGGGGGGCAACTTATATTAGTTTTGAGGAAGGGGGCAAAGTAAAACACGATGATTTCTTACAAAATAAACTCACAACTATTGCAAAACTATTTTTATTAGTCACTAAAAATGCGTACTGAATCACATCCCGCCCCGTCACACATACGCATCAATTTGAAGAGGGCTTTATTCTCTTTTATTTTGCTTCTAGGGAAGCAGTTGTCCTTTACCCCTCGCTGGGTACGCCCTTGCTACTACCATAAAATAGTTAAACCTTTTAATAGAACAAGAAAGTGTTCCAAGAATTATTTCCCCCTTTTTAAATTTCCACGAATTATTTTAATATTCAAGGACAATGAATGAAGGTTAGTAACTAAATATGTGGGTTAAATTCTTTCAATAGAAATACTACTATAAAATAGTTCCAAGAATGATTTCACCCTTATTAAATTTCCACGAATTCATTTTATTATTTCAGGATAATGAATGAAGGTTTTTAAATAAAAATTTAGGTATAAATTCCTTCAATACAATACTACTACTCAAGGGCGTACATAGAGTCTCAACTAGAAGGGGGGGGGCAAACTGAAACACGACGATCTCTTACAAAATAAAAATCAAAATTATTACAAAACTGTTTAAGTGGAGGACTTTATTATCTTTTTCTAGGGGGGGGGGTCAAAGGCCAGGTAATAACACCGTAAATAAGGTCTTATAAAAAGCTCCAGGAAGAATAACGAGACCTACCCAAATCTCTTTGAGGCTAATTATTAAAAATAACGAAGTGCAAAGTGCAAACTGCAACTGGAAAAACCTTTAAGAAAACTTAAAAAAACACGAAGGTCTAATAGCTCAGCGAGAAATAATACTACAGCGAAGCAAGAACACGCAATCTCTTTGGGATTAAAATTTAAATGCAGGGAGATACCATGGACTCCTATCACTAAATGTTGAATTGATAGAATTAATGGTACCTACAAGGTGCAATTCAAATAAATTTGGTGTTGAACCAAAATTGAAAAATTTTATTAAACTGTTTTCTTTCTGAATGCGCACACTTATAGAGGATTAAGAAATTTAAAAAGCAAAGATACGTATTGTCATGATATAACATGCATTTAAAAAATGTAGGCATCATTATGTACAAATATGTTTGATGTGTTGCATAACTTCCAAGGGAATTGATGTTTTTAAGGCAAATTTTAATTAATATAATTTAAATAGGTTTCATTTTCTTAAAGAAACACTTTATAACACACTAAAAAAAAAAGAATAAATTCTATACTTTCATTTTCTTTTAATTATGGTAATTTTTTTGGTCAGCTGGCGATTATCTATCGTTACATAATGTCTGTAGATAATTAAGTATTAAAACAATGTCAAGGTTTGTCTTGACCTGAAACAAACAAGATGTATGTTAGTGAAGATGCATGCAAAGATTTATTACCTTACTTGCAAGTTTAATTTGTAAAATAATACAAAGATTTCTGGAGACTTAACGATATATGTAGACTCATAATAATTTTGTTATTTTTCTATATTAAAAAGTCTGTGGGCTTATATATTTCATTATGATGTTTTCAAGTAGTTCCTTGAACACAACTGAGACATATAGGTAAATGTGGGGATGGTTTCTAATAGAAGATCTATGGGTTTAAAAACACATATTTCTGCGTTTTACTTTGATGATCTGAAAACATGTAATTTAGTAGTTATTTGATATTTTGGATGTCTAAAAGTTGTAATTATTGTTCACTATGATAAAAGGATAACATTTGTAACAAGAAAAGGAACTAACAAAGTGTTTTTAAGCAATTATTTTAAACTTTAATAAAATTTCAATGCATTGTAAAATTGATTTGTTTGACTTTCTCTCCTGAGTTTATTTTTAAGTGTTAACGGAAATTTTGCATATCATTAAATAGAGGAATTTTTTCTATCTATTTATAATATTTGTTTAAACAATTAAGTTAATTATAAATAACAATATGGTTATGTAGATTTAGTTACAGTTTTATTCAATTGTTTGACACTAAGATTTATTAGAAATTACTAGAAAAGTAACTAAGTTTTCTTTTGTTTCTTGAAAACATATAAATTGAGCTTGAAATCTGGCGACTCTCTCTCTGTAAATTCAGTTGTACAAACCACGCGTTTATATTTAGAGCATATTTTATAAAAAAAATTTAAGGTTACGTAGTGAGTTAGAAATGTCAGCGATATCTAAACGTCAAAATTTTGAGGTTCTATTTTGATGTTACATCAAAGTGTTTTTGTATCATTATAGTTTTTGAATTTAAGTAGTGCAGATAATAATAAACAATTTTAATTCATACATATCTACTCTGTGGCTCGGTGCGTCCGGCACCTCGACACCG
Organism: Agrypnus murinus; assembly: GCA_929113105.1. Taxonomy (NCBI): domain Eukaryota; kingdom Metazoa; phylum Arthropoda; class Insecta; order Coleoptera; family Elateridae; genus Agrypnus; species Agrypnus murinus. The sequence continues at coordinate 118,864,133 of OV816030.1, forward strand.
TAAGGTATAAGGGGTTAAAGATTATACATACATAAATAAAGAGTGATGTGAAATTGTTGTGGAAAGAGACTTTTTTATGATAAAGATTGATAATTTTCCTCGGAAATGGAATAGAATATGGAAATTACTTTCATTTTTCATTTTATTTAAATGGATTTACCTTATGTCTGAAATTCAGTTGGTTTATATAATTTCAACTTTATTTAACAATACAAGACTTATTTCATGAAGAGAGATGAATTTTTGTGACATTTCAACCATTTCGATGTTGAATTATATGGAAACAGGCAATTTTACAGATTGTAATTAATTTCAGTCGGTAATTTTAGAAGGCGCCAATAATTGTTTTTTGTAACTAAAGTAAGGTATTTATTTTAAGTTAGTAATACAAATACTATAAATATTAATTTTAAAGACAAAAAGAATTATACTGTCTTATAATTGATTCTTCTTTTATTGGAGATATCCAAGATTTTTTTTTGTTAAATAAATATTTAAATATTTTAAAAGTAATCTTTGGTTTATTTATTTTATTTGTGTGTGTAGTTAATAATGTTTTATAGATCGATATTTATTCATAGCCCTATTGAAGTGACTCGCCTGTTAGAGTCTCAATTATGACCAGAGAGTAGGTTTACAATTAAATTTAATAATAGCCGGATCATTTTTCTTTTATAGTAAAGGTAGGTGGTTTATCTTTTGCATATGTCTTCACTGTGCTTGTACCGAAGTTTGTTTTATATGTGTACTCCCAATTATTAATTCAATTTTAACAAGGTATCAATATTCATTCATCATCGATCTATTTGGGGCTTTTTCCTTTAATTAATCAAACAAGCAATTGCGCACTCCCCTCAAATTAGTATATCAGTATATATTTATTTTTTAATAATTCTCATTATTTTATAAGAAAAACTTTTCTTTTACTTATAAATTACCTATAAAAACCTATAAATAAAGTTATAAGTCGGACAAATTCAAATACGATATTATTTTGAACTTGCTGTTAAAAATTAAAGGTTTCTGGTGCTGCTTTTTGGTAGCACAGATACATAAATTCGCCAGTATGGGTCGTAACCATTAAATCTGTTGTGTTTTATAGCTTTACACATTGCTACAACCACAAAGAATACATATTTTCTATCAAAATAGAAAATATATACTTGTTTCAGTAGTACAAAGAAAAAATCTAAATAACTCATGTCTGCAAAAAGTCCAAACCTACTAAATCTTGTTCAGTAGCTAATGCTACATTATTTTCTTAGGGCGACTTTCGGCGGCCGGCGCGGTTTATAAAATCGGAACTAGAATTTTAGGACTCGATAGCTGCAGCTAGTTGCTATATATATTGTGTTTATTTTTTTAGAAAGTTGGAAACCCATTAGTAATTATCCTTTTATCTATTTTCTTCATGGCGGAAAGTATATAAGTTACTTCTCTCCATTCATCACGGTTTGTAGCCAACACTAACTGAGCTCAGCTCATGATAATCGTTCTAGGAATCAGCACAGAATGGCCTTCTGTGATTTATTTGTATAGTTTATTGCCGTTCATTCCGCCCGATGACTTTTATGGATATTTTTTCCGTGACACATAGCTCTACTTGTAACTAAGGAAGTCCGGATTCTCAAAGAGAACTGTTTTCAATTGAACTCTCATCCAATTTATACAACAGCCAACAATTGATGAGCTGTATTTACTTTTTGTCGTTTTTAAAAAGTTCTAAATATTTTTTGAGTCTTTTTAGTCCAGAAATTCTAACTTATAATTGAGTTAGGAAATTCAATTCTTAATACGTTGTTGCTTACGTACATTTTAATGAAAACGAACTATTTATATTTCATAATAAGATTTTGCGTATGTACTAAATACCCAATTTGCTTCTGGTGTTTGTAGGATACATAAAACACTATTTTTTTCAATATCTGCTTAGTTAAGTTAAAGAGAGAGTTTTTTATTCTGTTCAATAAGTTTAGCTCCTTCGTACCTAAAATTCTTCTTATCTAATTTTCCTTTCTCTTTTTCCCTTCTTGGAGAAATCTATCACTCTCTAATTCAATTCAACAACTGCTTCTAATCATTTTGATTTCTGCCTTGCCAAACAGCCAATCATGCCCCTTCAGCAAAGTGGAGTAAATGAAGAGATCGTCACGCTGTAACTGGCTCGTTCCTTCGTAGAGTGTGAAGCTGATGTTCGTGCTGATGATAATGATGTCAAGGGCAAAGCAACCAGGCCAGCTGTAACATTATAAAAATAGGCCTCGCGATTGGGCCGCCAATTTGTAACCAGCAAAAAACTAAGCCCCAGGATGGGACTGTCAATTGTAACCGGTATTACTTTACCAAAAACAAAAGTACTTACGTTGTGCAACTGTCTATGCCACGGCTTAGCTTAAATACCATCAAATGAGAACTCTCTCCCTCTTTTGAGATTAAGGCAGGTCATAGGTGGATTGGAGCATCATCAAATTTATATGGAGATAAGGGTGCCAGCATAATTGATTTAATTTAATAAAGAACTATCGTTAATGCTCCACAATACGGAGCTCTAGATCTTAAAGTAACCCAAGTCCCAATTATGCAAGGTTCGGATTTCGCACTTTATTATTACACAAAAATAGCACATAGTTAAAAGTAAACAAGACACAAATAATACCATATATTTATTTCTTTTACATAAGAAAGCATTAGATAGTAAAAATTTACTTATTCTCATATCAAAAGTTTTCTTTAAATTACAACTTTAAAATTTCTATCCAAAAATGTAATAGTCCAATCTTAAATTTTGATCAAATGAACTAATAAATGCTTCCACAAAAATAGGATTTAAAGAACCCACTAGCTTATTTCTATAAACTTAATTTGGTTTACAAACGTTACTTCAAATAACTCTTTGAAGATGACCACCAGGTGCACCCGGCTATTAACTCCCTTGGAGAAGGTTTCGAGTTATTCACTTGTGGGGATTCAAAATACTGCAACGTTTCCACCATGAGAGTTAAACAACGAACTAGAGTTTAAATCTGTCGGTTTTCTTAAAACGCCAACTTGATCGCAAGTCTGGATCAATATTCTCGAAATAAAGTGTTGATCAATTTTTTAAACTAAAATCCCTATCGACTTTTTTTAAACTAAAGTGCTTATCGAAGTTCCCTATAATCATCGACATTGTAAAGAAAAGTTTAATGATGACATCAATAAAACAAGAAGAAATTTAGCAAAATAAAGATTATTTCATTACCTTTTCAAACTCTAAAGGAATTCAAGATGGACGACGCAGCGTGGCTTCACAGCAAAAAAAAGTTTAATCTCGTTATCTTCCAAATTTTAAACAACGTTTCAATGCTTTAATAAATCACAAAACCATTTTATGCGCCAGAAAACATTTATGCCCAAATAGGGATTAGTGAAAAATCGATATTTTGTACCTGAAATACCAAACCTAGATGGCGTTGCAAATAAGCATTGACACTCGAATTTATTTTAGTATACACTTACAAAAACTAAACCAATAATATTTATATCAATATACAAGGTGTTCTTAAAATAAAGGAATAGACAGAAAAACTGTTACATTGCAAGCTGATTGGCGCTGACAGGCGGCTGTGGTCGATGATGCTATCCATTGATGACAGCATCATGCTGCAATATTACACCTTTAATACGGGTGAAAACGGGTTATTCTCAGAAGACGCCACTTGGGATGGTCTTCTGACGCATGATGAGACATTGATTTAGTATGCGCATCCAACAAAGATGGCAGTGAATGTTATACCAAAATATATGCATACAGCTTGATTTGTGTCACAGCTAAGGAAAACTGCAGAAAACCTTAACCAGATCTGCCGGCAGCAGGAGTCGAACCTGGCCCGGCTTGGATAAATGTCCAGCATGCTAGACATTACACTACCAAGACTGTAAATGGCTTGGGTTTTTTGGATTTGGTTTTCTTCTACACCGACGAAGCCATACCTTCAGGAGAGCGAGAACTCCTAGAAATCTGAATCTAGCGGCAGTTATTCGACCTAAAGTGCAGTGTCACCTGCAGATTCCGCTAGGCTCTCTGTACAAGGGCTCTGAACTGTGATATGTAATGACAGCAAACTATGAAGGACAACGGCGATAGAAAGGATTTTTGAGGAACACCAGCGTGGGGAATGCACACCTTGTAAAAATAAGTTTTTGACTACTAAATAAAGCTACACGGATGAGCTAGCCAATTTGTAACAAATACATTATGATGGCTTAATTGTGCCTCGGGTTAGGTTGAACAATTTGAGCAACAGCTCTGTCTCTATTAAAATTAATATAGAGCGTAGGTGACTTGAAGTATCTGTAAATTGTGTATAACACTGTGGAGCTGGGCACCGGCAATTAATAATAATCCTCCACAATATCGGAGTTTGAGTCCTTTAAAATGAATCAGCCTCAATTACGCAAAAGCCGGATTCCTTAGCTCCGATATCATATAAATATACCATACAACAAAACAGAATATAGAAAAAAATAACACCAAATATATCATTTATTTATTTCTGGAAGGCCTTCGTACATCTTGAAATTTATATAAATTTATTATATAACTATTGTCAAGCAAATAATGCTTCCATAAAATAACCTAGATGAAATTACAAACTATTTTATGGACCAATGTAAGATTGTATGTACCTTGATTGTTATTGATTTAGATTTTGGTAGAATAAATTTTGAGTTCGAAACAATTTGTAAGAATAAGTTTTCCCAATATTATGAAATTTATAACTTTTGGTTTGTTCTGATTTTTTTTCGTTGTTTTTAGGTTTATTACTTAGTCTTTAAAAAATTATTTATTGAAAATAACTCAAATAATTTGGGTAGTGGCAATTATTATATTATTATTACTTGTATCCAACTTTATAATGCTGATAAAGATATTTAGGATATTGAAATTTTAATTGCTATTTTAATTTCATGACCTAAAAGCGGCGAAAAAATAAGAACAAATCAAAAGTTACAAATTGAAATTCAAGAAACTTCCAATATTAAATTATGAAATTTGTTTAACATACTACTATTTATAAAAAATAATAAACTATATTTCATTAATTTTAGGTTATAAAATCAAGTTATGAATAAAATTTCACAAAAAAAATCTGCTAGTACTTTAATAAAATAAAACTGACTAGTGTCACCTCAAACTAATGCTTGGTGGATGATACATCAGGTCAGAATGTGCCCTTCGGAGATGACATTAGATGCCCACGAGTAGGTACTTCAAAAACTTCAAATTGATTGTGTAGTAATATCGTCTCGTACACAGGTCCAACATTAGAAGATCACAAGGAATCAAAATAGCAAGACTTCAACCTTGCATAAGTTGACAGAAAGCAGCGCCTGCCATTCGATCACCAGGGGGCGAACAACACGTTGACAATACAGAAAAATCTAGATTTTCCAGACAAAAAACATCCCGGGAAAACCAAAAACTCTAAATAGAGAATAATTAAACAAACGTATCTTTATCAAATTACACGGGATTCAAGATGGTGGATTATCATCAATTTCCATCACAAAGGAATGTTGTGTTGTAGTTGATTTTTAGGTTTCAAAACGACAAACTAGTATTTACAAATTTAAAAGTTCACTGTATGCACTAAAATGCTTAAGAATTCACCCATTAAGAACCAGAAAGCACTGCTATATTATAGCTTGACGGAAGTTTCAACGAGAACAAGGAAAGGCACCGTTCAACTCCAATATGCTACTGTAAAAGCGGGGAGTGGGATCATGTGATAACCAAGTTATTCTTTGGTAGACCAGATGCGACTATGCTTTCAGGCTATTTTAATCCCGAAGACTTTATGGCTTCTTATCAAATGAGAACAGCAGGAAAAAAGCTATGCACTTATTAGAAATCTTGACAAATCGATATTTGAGTAGTTGAATTGCCCAAACTAGATGGAACTATTTAAAAATCTAAAATACGAAAATGCAATTTTAACTAAGCCAATATACTAAATACTAGAAAATTTGTCTGTTACAACCTGAGAGTATTGCGGCATCAGAAAGGTTTATGAGTCTTACGAACTCGTTAGGGACTATCTGGTAATTATTCGAGAAGGCCATTGTGCCGTGTCAGAACTTATCAAAGGCACGTTTAATGCCTAAGAAGGTAGTGGTGAGGGTATTTCCAGAGTTAATTGCTTTGGTTCTATATGAGTGCAGACAGAGGATTCTATTGGAAGTCGAAACGAAAGCCGAATTGGGTAAGTGAAAACGAGAGGTAAGGGTAAGGACGATTTTTGTTTGGTAAAATAAACACGTTTAAGATTATCGTCACAAGCTCTACTATTTCCAAGGGCTAGATGGCGAAGGACCCGCCAGGTAAGGGAGTCTTCGTCAAGGGAAATTGTTCTAGTTGGTTAAGATGGCGTCCGCTGTATCTTCCACTTGGATTGTTCGAAGAAGCTTCAGAGCTGACGGATCTTCAGGCTGGACAGTGGAACGTTGATCATAGAGGATATAGACCTATCATGAGTGTTAACTTAGTGTTAAATTTAAACTGATTTATATTTAATGAATAAAATGTTAAATAATAATTTGGTAAATTTCTAATCCAATAAACATCTCTGTGAACTTAGAGTTACTCTTAAACAACAAAATAAAATTATACTAACAGCTATTATTATTTAATTGAATATTCTCAATGGTGATAATAATAAGGATGAGATCTCTATGATTGTTTTTATTGATTTTTAATTTGTCTTTTTTTACTGATCAGAAATAATGAAACTGACTTATTTCTTTTAAAGAAAACCATCGGCGAATATAATCACTAGCTTCTTATTTTCCCGTTAGTAAATAAACTGGTACACGAAATATTGCACTCCTCTTCAAAAGATCTCCAAAACTGTTAACCAATATCAATCTATCAGCTGATGAATTTATTTTATAAATTTCTTCTTGGCTATTATGTGTTACAATTCAGACCGACTCGACCACAGATTCGACTGTTTCTGGCAAAGACAAGGACATAACTGATAATTTAAAACCTGAAAAACAGTCTGATGAACAGCCAAAAGTAGAAATACCTCCGCTTAATTTTGAGGTTAGAGCAAGATCTTCCGAACCAAAAACTTATAAAAATTCTGATAATTTGGACCCGAGAAATAGTGTAAACAGAATATATTCGGTGAAAGGGTCGCCATCGGGTCGAATAAATAGACGACGCGAAATGTCTAGTACCGTGTTTCCCGTTGGATGTATGGGATGTAAAGAAAATCCATTGGAGAGTAAGCCAAGCCCAAGAAGATTCATAGACGCTCAAGGAGCGTCTAATGATTGTATTGGGCACATTGATGAAACACCTCGAAAGAAGCCATCTACTGAGAAATCGGATATGCTTAGAAATCCTGTGACCGGTGAAGGAATACTGTTATCAGATAGTTCTAGGAGGCAATGTATAAGAAGAAAAGATGGAAACCCCGTACTGGGCACTGGTTATGGACCATCAGCAAATACAACTCCCACAAGCAGCACTGGTAGAATTCCCCCTGGAGGTTATTCTCAAGGCCTCTGGTGATCTGTATTACATAATACATATCTATAAAAAATTGTATACTTTTAAGAGTTTGTGCATACAAAACAAAATGTATCAAGTCCTATTTAAACTGATTTATACAATAACAATTTTATTAACTATTTCTCTTTCACGTAAAATGTAAATATAAAACAAAATGAAAAAAAAATAATAATAATGAAATCTTGTTTCTATGATAATTATCATTGGTAAGTATAATCTTTTTTTATTATTTAAATCTTATTTTTTTATAAAAATCGAGCTAGCATGAGACGTGCTCTCACCTCTTTAAAATGATAATATAATATATATAATATAAACCTCTTAAAATAATGATAACTAAATTGTTATTCGTTGCAGGCCCATTTATACTCTTTTGAAAAACAGATGAAAGTAACAATTTCCGACGAGTGTGACGTCTGCAGATTTTAAAACAATAATAAAAATTCTCAAGTCGATTAATTCTAATTAAAAAATGTAGCATATGAAATTGTGGACAAAATGATATAATATACTTGTATCATGTAAATCAATATCGACAGTAGCTGTCAAATGAATTGCAAAAATGTTAATTATATCCTAATTATACAACTCTAACCCACAACACCATATGGTATAGCTGTATTACACCACTTTCTTGAATAATTTATATTATAAACAAAATAATACGTATAAAAAAAACTTAAAAATAGTCTTGACAATGAAACGTTTTGATGAAGTAACTTTGATTCAAGATCTTTATGCCTTTAAATACCTTACATGAAATATACAAATCCAGACAATTAATAATTCAAATAAAATAAAATAAAATAAATATTAAACAAAAAAAAAAGGATATAATTAATGTATTACATAATTATACATTATAACTACCTCGTGTTACAAAAGATTCATTTGTGAAATTTATAGAAAATTATCAAATCATTTTGAACTGAAAATATTCAAATAATACCTGTAAAGGAAGTCAAATCTCACTGTAGACTATAAGTTATCTTTTATAGTATCTAACATACAGCTAATAAAACAAATGATTAAGAATTACAGTTTATTTAAGGGGAAGAAAAAGATGTAAGCAAACCTAATGGGATTATAACTACTTGACGCCACCGTACTTACCCCCTACGCCCTACACGTTGTGATTTTACGAAATAGTTTTATTATGATTGCTGTAGCAGCAGAGCAGATTACGTGCGCAATATTTACACTTGTGATCTCTTTTTTTTAATTCTTAACTAACAGGCAGTGATTAATTCTTTATAATAAAACGTAAGTTAGCTTTTAATACATTGCATACAATGTTACAAATTATCTCGTTCTAATTTAAAGAATTTTCTTAATCATACTCATCTTATAGTCACAAAACTTTCTAAGGGTAACCTATGAGTGTTCATTATAAACAAATTACTTATTGATAATTTACTATTCATTAAAAAAACTGAATCATTAACTCTTTAATTTCAATAACTTAATGGCATTCTACATATTTTTATTTAAAAATATTAAAAACTCTTATAATAATATAACAGTAAGCTATTATTGAAAGTGCGTATTAAAGAATTGGTTAGCTTAGAAGTTGCCTAGATATATAGGTAAATCTCAATAACTTATTCAATATTCATCAATGATTATCTTTATGGAAAGGAAAGAAACTAGCTTTCTTTATCTCCATAAAAGTTACTAGTTTTATCGCCATTCAAAACAGTTTCAAAAATAATTCTAAAAATGTAGTTTTAGTTCCAGAGGAATGGGTTAATTTAGTACTACTGCAGTTGCAATGGACGTCGGGATAAACAGCACATTGGCGAGACCTAGGATTTGCATAGAAATCGTGCGGGGCTGATGGAACCATGTCACAAGGTGGCCGTGAATCAGAGACAATAGCCGAGTTTCCACTAGGGATAAGTCGTTCGAAATAAAGGCGGTATTGTTAAAGACGCGCAGAGGGATGTTTAGTCTGCAAGAATTACATGATACTCTTAACAAAATCGCATTTATATTAAATTGAAGGGTTATCATGTTTACATACAAATTATATCCGGATAATTTGAATACTTTAGATGAAAATCGAGGAGAGAAAACGTCGTCAGATATTCTAATATAAACAATATTTACTGTTTTTCTTTTCAAATTTCCTTGTTGCTATCAATTGAATTGTATTTTATCATGTATTTTGTATGAAAATGAATTGGTTCTATCCTTCTGGCAATTTTAAATTTGTATTGATAAAAGTGGGAGTAGTATTCGAATCACGGAATAATCCTGTCCATCACAGCATCTATATACGAGTCGTAGCAAAACCCACATCCCACAATAATAGCGATAGCACCGTAAAGTTTCATTTAATACTGGATATAAAGTCCATAGGCGTCGGACGTGTGCGATATTTACCCCTAAACCGTCACACCACCTTCCCGCTACCGTTTTGTTTCGGAAATTGCAAATTCCACCTACAAACAAAATCAAACGAAATTATTATTAGCAGAATTATTACGGCAGTCCAATAGAGTTCCGATCAACTTAAAGACCCTTCTATACAATTATTATAAATTGCCAATTTATTTTGTCAAAAAAGTTTTTAAAGTTACAAATCAATCCATTTAATTGATAAATTTAATTTTATTCCTTTTTGATGCAATTTAAAGGAAAACAATTTGATTTGAAAACCTCAGAAGTTCAATTTGTTTACCAATCCCGAATTTCATACGAATAATATAAAGTTGTGGTGGAATGAAGTTGAAGCGTCGCGACGCCTCTATTTGAGTGATCGACCCAAGCGGGTAAAGCAACCTATTTGAATGCATAGTTGTCCGTCAGTCAGGACGACATTACCGCAAGAACCCTCCATCGAACAGGACAATAAATTGTCATAAAACCGTCAGATCGTCTGATTTGACAGCTGGGGGGTAATTAAAGAGAGAATTTATGAGCGCACCGTCGCCCGCATCCAGATACCTAAGGGATCTTTGCAGCGAAATGATTCTATTACAGACTACCATTGAGGTTCTAACTGTTAGACAATTTTATACACTATTTTATTGATTACGTGATTGTTACTAAATTGGTCGTGTTATTTAGAGTTAATATAACGTTCAGGGAAATATAATTTAAAACAAATTTATATAAAAAGCTCATTTACGTAGATTGTATTTTAACATCTCTAATATTTTCAGGTATGAAAAGTTTAAAATTAAATTTGCTTTTTAGCCTGTAGCTAAACTCGTTAAATTGTACCCTTTGAACATACATTATTTTAAATACTTAAATGTTTTGGTCACATCTTGTTACACCTTCTAATAATAGTAACCATATTTTCGTAAAATTTTCTTAAAATAAGTAATTAATTCTAATAATATCAAATTGTCTGATTTTTAAATTGAAATAATAATATTAGATAAAAAAGTTAGTTTATTTTAGAAAACATTTCTGAAATTAGCTTTATCATAAAAAAATATTCGAAAATAAAAAAATATATTAATAATTCGTACAATTAACTATTTACATAATAGTATTAGTAATACTATTAAATGAAATATATTGATTTCCGTAAAAGTCTAATTTGTTTAATACAATTATTTAATTTAATTTGTTTTGAAGATTAAAGATTTTAATTGAATATATTTGTTGAAGTCATATACACGCGGGTGCAGATACGAAAACGATTAATAGCAGCTTTTCAAATATATTCTTATTTTTTTCAAATAAACTGACTTAAATTAAAATGTCATAAAAAACAATTCCATTGATTCCATGATGAAACTGAAAACTGAAACTCATGATGAAATATTAATAACAAATATAGAATATTTAAAGGCAGCGATAGGTTTCGGAAGCATGGGGATAACAAAATTATTTTTATATAAAGCATTCATGCAACAAAAAGAACTATAGACATGCTAAAATACTAGTTTTATTTATTTACAGGGTTACATGCCAGATTACAAATAGAATTAACAATTTAAAACAGAATTTATAGGAATGCGATCTTTTGATGCATACCTAACCTTATTTTTATAAAAATGAATAAGTATTTAAAAAGGCATATGAGTAAATTATGTAGTTTTATAATAAAACATGCTTTGGGTAACACAGGTTACAAGTTTAGGATAGCATTTAAACTTTTCTTGAATGTTTTATCTTCACACTATATTTGAGCTTTGACGTTAGATAACGCAGATGAGAATTTTCCTTTTCCCAGAAAGCCAAGTCAGTTTCAGGTAGATCTTTCACTGGAAATAGTTAAAACAAATCATTACCTTGAAGTTTATTATGCCGCAATTAACTTAGCTACCTTTATTTCTGCTTGTATTCATGTTTCTTGAAAGAAGATATGTTTTGAAAATTATTGATGTTTATATGATGTGTTTCACTATTTTTCTGATTCAGTCACCTGAAGTACTGTATCCTGGACGATAATGGCTGTAATTTTAAATCAATATAAGGTTTAATTAATTTAAGACTTGCATTAGCATCGTTTGGTCATAAACCGTATTGGTCAGATTTTTAAAGTTAAGTTTCGTTTTTAGTACTTAGTTGTTATTTTTGTAAACCTCATATGATTAGGTTACCTTGAGTAACAATGTAAATATTCCATGTACTGAGGTAGCTGGACATTGTACCCGAACGGCTATATTGATTTATTATAATTAGCTAACCTGATTAGTTCATTAGTTTGTATCATTTATTCTTAAACTATTTTAGCTAAAGTTCATATTTACTTAGTTTTGCAAATCATAACTGCATTTAGAATAAAATATTTATTTAGGGTTGAATAAACTCAAAGATACATAAAATTTAGTTTCCCACGGGAAATGGAAATGCTAAAATGTAAAACATTTCCTTTTTGCTAAAACTCTGAAATTGTATATTTTATTCTTTCATAGGCGATAAAGCGACTTCCAGCAAGGCGTGAATAATTGCATTTTTCTAATATTAATCAAAAGAAAGTAAGTTTTGTCTTGGATTTTATCAAACACACTTACACTGTTAATTTAATTAAGTTTGTTTTGTCATCTAAACTGTTTTCTAAATGTTCACATTTTTACATAGGGTTTTTCTTTAAGTTAGTTCTGATTAGGTCCTCAAGAAAGAAGGAACTCACTTTCGGTTTAAGTTTATAATAATTTATAATATTTCAAATTTCAATTATTTAAATTCAATATATTACTTCTTTCTACGCGAAAGTAATAAAACTTCAATTATTTATGTTGGTTATGAATAATGTTATAAATTGACTTACTAATTTAATTAACAATAATAAATAAACTCGTCTTTAATTAATAACTATAAACTGTGTTTATATTATTTGGATTACCTCTCTCCCTTTCTGTAAGAAAGCGAAATTATAAGGTAAGTGCACTCTTTTATTATCTAGCCCAGCACTTCAACCCCTGGCCTCTGACAACGACGCTATCACCCATAATTTATACTTAAGTTTTCAGCTTAGGGGTACGTGCGGAATAGGGTTACAACTAAGTAATCCCGAAGGTTACAACATTGTGTAATTCAAATGTAATTAAGTCTTAATGAGATTTGTGACAGCTGATCATTTTGTTAATTTTTTTTGTAAATAGTGATTTTGTACCTTAAGTGTGTTATCTTTTCATTTATTTAGAATTAAGATTAGCCTTAATTATAATCACATGTTTATTTTTGTGACGTCATGAGCATGGAGATGTGCAGAAATTTTCTTGTTTTTTCAAATGTTTTAACCAAACATATAAAAGGGTCTTCGAAAAGAAACAGTTTGTCGATAAAAGCTAAAGGTTGAATTTACGTTGGCCCCGGAATCAAATTCTGTAAAATAAAGTTTGGTTATATTAATATTATGCCTTTTCTGTAAAATAAAGTTTGGTTATATTAATCATATGTTCTTTTATAAACAAATAAATGTCAAACATTGAGAAGAAGGCTACATACCTTTATATAAAATGGAACAAAGAAAAATGTATTTCATTTTTAATTACAATCACCACAGAGAGTGATATAAATTATTTTATTTAAATTGAATGTTTTAAATTGTTTATTTTATTTTCATTATTCTTTATTTCTAAATAAGAAAAATCTATGTTTACAATTTCAATATTTGTTTATTGTTGATGTGGTGATCAAGTATTCATACATTTTTTTGTACGGAGTTTAAATTTATTTTTCGTCCTGAAGCAGAATTCCAGGCGTGTTTGTAGTAAGTTTTGATGATAAAGTTAATTTTGATATTTGTGTTAGTCTTATGCTCAACCAATTTAAAACTCAACTGGCCTATTGGGTAAGGGAAAAGCTATTTTAAAGATATTATGTACAATTATTTTTAATATAACACCGCATGGTTTATTGGTCCCGAACGTGGGGCTTTCCTATGTTTCTTATTATTTAATTAACAGCATTTCAATATATTTAGGATTGCTTCTCCTTTCTGTATTATAACAGGATTTAATCATAAGTTTAATTATCATTTTTAAACAAATTTTGCAACAGTTTGATTTTGTTTTTCATGTTCATTTTTAACCTGGGAAATGCATTATAAAACTTTTGAAAATTATTAAATTACTTTTCTGCAATTGTTTATTCGCTTATTACTACTTGTAAATCTATTTTTCTACAGCCCCATAGGACATAATGATATTGCACAATAAAGTAGTCTTAAAAGTTGGCAATATCAATCATCCTCTATAAACATTTGATAAATGACGTTTGCGTGCGATATGAATAGTTTCCGCACACTAATGTCATTAGTTTCTGCACAGGGACACTATAATGTCACTACAATTCGCAAAGTTTAAATTATTCTATATTTTATTAAACATTTATCTTTCCAATGAACCTCGTTTGACCACGCACGTACATTTTTTAATAAGAATAAGCAGCGTTAAAGAGTCAATATATTTTAATTCTCTGATCTGTAGCAATTGTTAAGACTAAGATTAGAACTTGTATGGCTAAATATAAACTAATAATAAAACATAGAGCCGCAAAGCGAGGGCGTTGTCACGAAGGACTGCAAATGCTTTGCTGTCAGTGATGTACAAGGGCTGTTGACGTAAGTGGGTAAATGTCAACAGTAATAAATGTAATATTAAAATATAAAAGAAATTCTAAAATTTAAAAACCACTTGCACTCTGTTGTAATTTAAGTTAAAAATTGAGATAAATCATAAAGTAACTATATCGTTTTTTGGTGTTGTAGGAGAAATAGTTTACATAACTCGCTAGAAAGTGTCTTACGCACTATCATGTGATATCCAGCACTCGGATGGCATCTCGTGCGTCTACAGGTCTATATTCGTGCGAAATATGTCAGATTCTATGTTGTTATGTAATATATTTGTGGGGGCTTTCAGAAAAGAAAACAAAATAGAGAAATAACCCTTTTCACTAGCATCTCCAAAGCAGTGAATTTCACACGAAGTAAATTCTTCAGGTCTGATTAGACGAGGAATAGTAAGTTCTGACAAATAATTACTTTCTGATAAATACCTGTCCCAGATGCGAATAATGTCAGATGATGGAGGATCGTCCCAATTTACTTTGTTCATCCAAATTCTCTGAATTAAATGCTTCATAAGAAAGGTGAGTGGCGAAAGAAATCCTAAAGGATCAAATATTCTAGCTACATTGGAAAGCAAATTGCGTTTAGTACATTGGGTGTTGGATATTTGAACAGAAAAGTTTAAATTATCTGATAATGCAATCCATTGTAGTCCCAGAACTTTGTGCGAGATTTCAGAAGATGAATCAAAAGCAAGAAGATCAATACCCAGAAAAGAGGGGGGAGATGTTGCAGAAGAATGGGGTTATTACTAGACCATTTTCTTAATTCAAATCCGCCTCGGTTCAGCATAGCAATTAATTGAGTTTGCTTTTCATCTTCAGCTAACTGAGAAAGCGTTCTGATCGCCAAAAAAGGAGAAGAGGCTAATCCATATGTAACGGTAGTCTTGTATTTTTTCAGATGGAGAAAATCTCCACAAAATCCTTTGACAATCTCTTTTATCAGGTGAGATCGAGATCTGCCTGTACATCATTTTAATATCAGCTGTAAGAACATAAGGGTGCAATCGGAAGTTTAAAAGAATGTTGCACAGATCACTTTGAAGTTTTGGACCGACAAACAAGTTTTAATTGAGAGAAGATTGATTGGGGAGTTTCGCAGAACCATTAAAAACTACTCTCAGTTTTGTAGTTAAACTGTCTGGACGTATCACACAATGATGCGGTATATAGAATGTACTAAGTGAATTGGAAGGTGGTTCTACAGATGCTATATGTCCCAAATCCACATATTCTTTCATAAAAGCCTTGTATTGATCGTAAACAACGGGATTCTTAAGAAAACGATTCTCAAGAGAATTAAATCGACTCAGAGCTAAACTTCGGATTCCAGGAAATGTAGGATTTGTATTGCGAAAGGGATAGTGCACAACAAAACGCCCAGTAGAATCCCTTTGATGAGTTGTCTGAAAATGAAGCTCGCAAGCCTGATCCTCTGGAGAAATAGAATGAACCTCTGGAACGAGTTTGTTTCCCAGAATTTCCTAACACTCTCCTCTAATGACCGAACACACAAAGTGGAACAAAATAAACTAACTGGAGAGGAAACTGGCATGGGGGAATTAAATTTTCCCATTAAAACATAACCAAAAATAGTGTTGATGGTATGAGGTGCGCCATCAGCGCCAAGGATTTTACCATCCAGCAAAATCTTGGAAAAAACATCAGCACCTAGTAACAAATCGATATTACCAGGAGTATCGTAGTTAGGATCTGCCAACGTCAGATTTGACAAGTGAGACCAAACTTTTGGTATTTGACAGGTAGGTAAATTGTCACATATTTTGTTAAGTACAACGGCATCAACATTTAAAGTGTTGAAATGATTTGTTGTAGAACAAACTGAAAGAGTCACTTCACCTTGATTGGTTAAAGTGCTCATTGGACCTAAACCATTTATATGCAATGAACTTTTATTTGGAATTAAACCTAAACGTCGAACGCATTTTTGGGTAATAAAAGACGTCATGCTGCCTGAATCTAATAGACATCGCACAGGTTGAATGTTACTATGCTTGTCAAAGGCTTGAACTCCTGCAGTTGACAGCAAGACTCTGGATCTGTCGGAAGAAAAACCTGATTGAATTAAATTATTATTCTGATTAGAAAAGAAACATCTGAGGTTGTAACATTGTGAACTACTGGTGTAGAAGAACGCTTCTCAAAATGCAGAAGCGTGTGATGTCGTAAACCACAGCGATGGCACGACGTTGAAGATTTACAATTTCTTATATGTGTATTACTCAAACAATTGATACAAAGTTTAAGATTTTTTGCTATCTGGTAGCGATCGTGCGGAGACTTAGCAGTAAAATCTGTTCACCTATAAATCAGATGATCAGATTGGCAATGCACGCACTTATTATTAGAACTCGTATTTTGAGTTAAGAACGTTGTAGTAAGTCCTGAAGTTTGTTTTTGGAATTCAGTTTTCCTAATTTGCTTCACTTTATGAAGCACATTTAAATTCTCCAACGCAGTGCAATGTTCTGACAAGAATTGGTATACAGTTGTTTGTAAGCTGGGGATTGTGTTGAATTATGTGACAGTTCAAATCGAGTTGCAAGAGATACACTTATGCGTTTTAATAACATTTGAACTAAAATAAAATCCCAAGCATCAATCGGAAAATTTAGTTGTTTTAAAGCAGCAAGATTGTCAGAAAAAATATCTAACAGTGGTCTTACTTCCTTCAGATCATCACTTGAGACCTTAGTGGTATTTTCAATGGCAGACCAATGGGCTGCAGCAACCAAACGTGTGTTTTTATAACGCTTGGTTAGAGTGTCATAAGCAATTTTATAATTTGCAGCTGTCATTGGCAAGTTTTTAACTAAAGCTAGTGCTGGACCACGAAGTGTACATAATAAATAATTAAATTTTTCGATATCGCTTAGTTTGGCATTTCTTTCTATTAAAGAATCAAACACATCTATAAAAGAGGAAAACGTTGTAATATCACCACTAAATTTGGATAATTGAATTTTAGGAAGAAAAATTCATCCTGATTGGATGTAGAAACAGGAGCTGAAATTTGATAAAAAATAGATTTGATCGCATAATACTTCTTATCAAATTCACGCGAAATGCGATCTTCCCGATCAAAAGTAGTTTCATCAGTTTCAGCAATTGCTCCTATGATTGTAGTATGATGTATGGAAAAATTATTCTTAATTGTTTCGATTTCTTCATACCAAGCTTTAAACAATGCGAAATCACTAACATTTTGTGTAGAAAATGCTTTATCTGCTATTTGAGCAAGATCACCTAATTTCTTAATGTGACTTTCACGATATCTATGTGCTCTAGTGGACATTATGAACTTTTAGATATAAAAATCGAAGGTAACGAAAATGCTCAAT
This sequence comes from Agrypnus murinus, assembly GCA_929113105.1. NCBI lineage: Eukaryota > Metazoa > Arthropoda > Insecta > Coleoptera > Elateridae > Agrypnus > Agrypnus murinus. The sequence goes on from OV816030.1 coordinate 118,882,097, forward strand.
AAACTGCAATTGGTGTCGCCGCTACGACAAAACAAAGCTTATCACAGAAAATTGTGGTATTACGTAATTATAAAAATTAAATAATAAGCAAGGATTAAAATGATAAACACAGATGTACATATATACAAATGACATAAATAAACGTCAAATTAATTATTTATTGTGTGTCAAAATCACTTCACAAATGTCAACTGAAATGGTTGTAAAAGATTATTATTTTTGCAATGAAAAAATAATTAAATTAAAAAATTCAAACTAAACTACCAATCCGAGCTTTCGAAGGACCAAACAAATGTGGGGGACTGGGTAAAAGGCACCCACTTCTCAACAGTGGAGAGATAAATGGAGCTGTATAGTTTAGCTTGGGAATTATGAATTTTGTTATAAGTTGGAGTTTGATTGAATATTAGATAAGTATAATGACAGCCTTTAAGATATTACCTTGCATTAGAATCTTGATTCTTGCCAGTGAGTCCAGTCAACTTGCAGTAGGTTTGCAGTGTGGTCCAGAACATTCAGGAAAATGATGGCTCGCTGGAGATATATGGAGGGCACCAAAATAAGCGTGGCCGTGAGACTTGAGAGCTCCTCAAGTGTAAGTATATATAAGGTAAGTTTGTTAAAATAATTCTTATTCTACTTGATATTTTGAATTATCTTCTTGTTGCAGGGAAAAGGATACCTCGCCAGCTGTCGTTCTAATGAAGCCCAGAAATGTTAGCTGTATATTTAGCAGACTCCATTCAAATTAAGAGACATTCTAATTAGGGTTTAATAATGGTCTTTAATAATAAAATATTAATAACAATTTTTGCATTTGTCTAATATTATATAACATTTGGTTTTTAGATATAAATTTTTTTGACACTTTTTGTAGAGTTTGTTGTATCAACAACAAAACAAAACTTGGAAACCAGATCACTTTATTTTTGCGAACTACAAGATGAAACCTTAAAGGCATCTTATTCAATAAAAGTTTATTGTCAAACGTACAACCTGTAGTTGATGTGATGGATGTGATCTGGGCACAACAATCAATAATCTAAACGAATAATTATGTGGACGAAACAATATTAATAATAAGCTTCTGACAGTAATTCCCACTCTTACCACGAGTGCTATAGTGATATGAATTTAGATTAACAGCAGTTAATAAATAATACAATGCGATGATGTAAATAGACCTGATTAATAGCAATTAAGAAAAGTATAAAACTGACGGTTTAATGTAGGAACTAAAATTGATTAAACAAAAATTATTAAAATAAAAATGAAATAAATATTAGTAGCAAAACATGCCAAAGAAGTTAATTTATTCATGTTATTCATTTGTTTGTTTGTTTATTTAACGGATACCCCAGTTTACAGAAGATTTAACAATTTACAGAAGATTTAACAATTTACAGAAGATTTAACAATTTAAAAATTATTATTATAATTGGTATAAATAGACATTTGTAGATATAAAAAATAAATAATTACTTAATATTAATGTTTAAAAGTTTTTTCTCAGCTTAACTAGAGAGGTGTTAAACACATCTACATTTAACATATTAACATGTGCCATGAGCCCAGTAACTGCAGAAAATTTTATTGTTTATTTTACATGCAGTGAGAACATTAATTATAGCACATTATAATAAAACAACAGTTTTATCATGTAAATATAACCTAACTTTTTGAAAGAATTGTAAAAATAACATGTTAATCTTAAAGACCCAACAAATGCCCTGAATAGTTATTTTAGCAATGTTATAATACAATAACAGCTGGTTTCATAGAAATATTTTCCATTTCACATATGTCCGAGTTAACGCAGAGAGAATTTTGTATTTTTCCCTAAACAAAGTCAGTCTCGGGTTGCGATTCACCTGAAAACAAATAAAAAGGGTTATTCATTATCCAAAGATTTATAATGATAGAACTAATTTACTTGATTTCTAAAGTTGTTTTATTTGATTCAATTGAACGATGTAATCTTTAAAGGATTTTTGTTTTATTTTATGGATTTTGTCCAATATTTTATTGTACTCCTCTGGATTATTGACATTATTGTTTCATTGTGACTATTGTTAAGTTTTCCTTTATGTATTAAATTGCTTAGGATGTAATTTTATTCAGGAATGTTGCTAAATAGTGTGTTGTAGCTGTGCCATATGTTGTTGTGGCTTGGAGTTATATAATTAGGATAGTTATAATTAACATGTTTGCAAGACAGCTGACAGCATGGTCAGCGTTAATTTACAACTTTATTTGTTGATTTAAGATACAAGTATCTTATATCATTTTGTTTGTAATTTTATGTGCTACATTCATATGTTAAAATTAAATTAAATAGCTTCTATCATTGTTTAAAAATTGCTGACGTCAATCGCGTCGAATGTTCGAATGTCGAACTGTTTTACAAAAGCGTATATAAAGGCCTTCAACAAAAAACAAATTAGTTAGCATTATTTTAAAGAAGCTCGATTTTCATAAAAATAAAGTAGGATTATGAATCTATTGTTGTAAACAAATCAAATTTAAATATACAAAGAAGCTTATACTTACCTTTATAATTATAGTTGAAACAACAAGATTTATTATCACTTTTCTACGCAACCTATTAGATTGCAACTCATAATAACCAAGAAGGAGATTGGATTTTTATAAAATAAATCCATCAGTTGATAATTCAGTATTGGTTGACAGTTTTGGAAATTTGTCAAACAGGACAGCTATGTTTAGTGTACCAGTTTATTTACCAACGGCAAAATAAGAAACCAGTGATTGTTTTGCGCGTTTCTTTTAAAATAAATAAGCGCGTTTTATTATTTGATATCAGTAAGTAAAAACAAATTTAAAAAATTTAAACAATCATCGAGATTTTATTGTTATTATCATTGTTGAGAATATTAAAGTAAATAATAATAGCTTTTAGTATTATTGTATTTTGTTGTTTATTTGAACTCTGTCAGTAACAGAACAGTCTAAATTATTATTTAACATTTAATTCATTAAATTTAAAACAGTTTAAGCGAATGTAACAATCATAAATAAACCATTCCTAGGTTACTTTTTATTTTCTGTCTTATTATTCAATTCTATTTATTTGTGTTATATATTTTTTTTATTTATTTTATTGTGTTAAATATTTCACTTTACCTACTTGTATGATAAAAAAATCATCTAAACAGTTCTCGTCCAGCTGTTTTAATCTAGATGATTTTGAGAGTAAGATATTGCTACATGCTAATTTCGTAGCACCCTGTGTTAGTTTGTATAGCGTTTAGGGATTTTTGCATTCTCCCTCTTTTTGGTTGCCATTTTGTGTGGAACTAATTTCCTGTGTTGATAAGAGATTTTGTCACTTCGATCCGTTCGTGTGAAGAACATTCTTTGAAGAATATTTTAGTGGACATCGCCGTTTAATTAATCTCTTCCCTTATGTTGTGAATTGGGACTTGCATTGGTGCAGATCTCTGATTTATTTGTGGCGTGTTTTTCCAATTGTTAGATTGGAACCTTAATGGGATTCTTTCCACTTGTTCTGTTTAGAGGTTATAGGAGCACGTTCTCGTAAGTGTTTTTAGGTTAACTTTTCTATCATTCAGTCTCTTATACTTAATTCTTTTAATAGGTTTCGATGTATAATCGTCGTTAGCCGCATTTGGAGGCGATGTAATAATTTTTTAAGGTCACATTACACCGAAGGTATTTATAAAGTGTTTGCTTCGTACATTCTGGTAATTTGATTCTAATTGTTACAGACCTTTTTTTCTTTTGGGTCTACCTTTACTCATTCTATAACTTCCTGGTTGTCTTACAATAATTACATACACTACGTTGTATATTTGGGTTGTTAAAAAAATTACGCTGATTGGTTCCTGTTGTCTCGTTGGATTACGCTACGTTCGACCTGGTTGGTGACGTTCCTTTTCTCGAAAGAACATACATCTGTATCGTGAGTGAGTTATATTGTAGCAACTATTTATAACATCAATAATATCCGACAACCTTTATTGTATATAAAGCACTACTGTATATTTGTATATAATAATTTTATGTGTTAAATGGTTTTTTTCTAGTGTGCGTGTAGCACTTATATTCACGTATCTATTTGATGTATAATATTTTATCACCTTACTTTGTTAGGAATATTTGCGAGTGAATAAGTATGACTTTGCTCAGTAATGAATTGGTTAAACAATTAAAAATCTGATGGTTAATGATTGCGCAATCTACATCAGAGGTATCCGCGTTAATTTACCGTGCCAGTTGCGTTTTGAGACTTGAAGTCAAGTCAGATTTAGTGTAAATAAATCTCTCGCGTCAATCCTCACCCAGATCAAATTTGTAAATAGAAATCAATAACTTACATTCAATTTTTGCCAAGGCTATTTCACATTGGTTAATTTGTTTTAATGGATAATTTGTTTAATTACTAATAAAGCACTGTAAATCCCTTACTTGACGACTTATTATTTATATGTTTGGTATTTGGGGTTTATATTTTCTGCTATCGAGAAGCCACTATTAGGAGAAGTCGACCACATTGGTAGTAGTCGCAAATGTGTTGTCCTTTTCAGATTTTGTCGGCCAATACTGTAGCTATTTTAGACGATTCTTGGCGCCCATTACAGAAGACCTTTAGTGAGACCCACGACCTCACACTAGTTAGCTGGCAGCCGACAGATTTAACTGCGGAGGTTGTTACCGTTTCCCAATAAGCAGTCCCCATTTTGTGGGTACCAACTCTAATTTTTTAAAGTAGGAAACTAACATTTGTTTCATGCTTGAACAAAAAGACAAGACTGAGTTCGCTTGTTGTGAAGAGAAATGTCGAGGAGTTTTTATTTAATGGTAGCCAAAATTTTAAATTTAATTTATTTATTCAATAAAATTTATTAATTAAAGCTCATGTATTAATTACAGAAATAATTTAAATACAATTGATATGTTATAAATATTATAAATCAGTTTTTTTCAATTTGTTGTGCGTTTTTTTGCATCACATTGCATATAAGTATAATGCTCTATTGTCTGCTTTATTTCATATCATACACACAACTCTCTTTTTGACAATATTTTATTTAGTAATTTTTATTGACCTCTATATAATTTAGTATTACATTGATATAAATTAAATTTAATTGATAAACAACTTTAATAATAAAGACTTGGAACAAATGTGATTGGAATTCAAACAACGATTATAGTCTTGAAGATATTTGAACTTTTAAAATTAAAAACAATGGTTGAACACTTCTTTTAGTTATACAAAATCAATACAGGTCTTTACTTCTCGGCTTCTTTAACGAACAAAAACTTTCATCCCTTCTAAGATATATTTGTAAAATAAAATTCAAAGTAGGTACACACTTTTTCATTTGAAATCTCCCATTTGTTTGAAATGGAACGGGAAATGTCTCTCTCGTCGCTTTGGAATTGCCGGGAAGGTGTCAAGATAGAGTCAATTTAAAGCCCAATTGGATCGGAGTAATGTAACCTTTAAAAGATTGGTCAAGTTGGAACGATGTTCCTGAACATTATCCGGGAAATAGCTGGACATGCTGCTCATCAGGGAGGGTTGCTTCCACTCTACTACTACACAGCACGGGGTTGGAAGGAACACTTGCTATCTAGCGCTGATATGATGGTGGTTAGCAAATGACCAGTGTCAGACAGTGATCAAGCCTTAATCTCAAACATGCTAATTAAAACGCTATAGCTTACACAATTACCCAATCTTGTTGCTGCCCTTTGTACCACAATAGTTGTGCTTTGGCTTTAAATCGTCGTTGTAGCCCTAACAAATTATACGAGATAACTTAATGAAGACTAGATAGCAACTACTGTTGTTATTTCGGAGAGGGGCAATTTTAAAAACTTTGCCATAAAATTCAAGATTTACGTCCCAGATTTTATCCGTTTGATAAATTTTACGAAAATAGAGGCAAAAGTAGGACAATAAAACCAAATGTAAACTATTATCAACTGAAATGTATTCTATTTATTAGGGAAAATTACAATTTCCTTCCTAAAATGTTTAGGCAAGTCGTTGCTATAAAATTGCAGTCATTATTCCAAACGTGCCTAACGGTATCAATGTATGCAGGACAGAAGTGAAACAATTAAAACAATCGAGATGTTGCGTGAGGAATACCAATTACTACTATTACTAAATATTATCCTGGTATTCTTCGATTTTTGCTGGAGTAGTATGCATGTAAGGGGCGGATTAGCTGTTTTCGTTGTAATGAATTTCTAACCGTTTACAAATTGTTGTTTTAAATTTAACATGAATACGTATTCATTTTCATTATATGTTGCATTGCTACTATTGTGGTCTCAGTAAATTGGTTTAGAAAATATTCAATGTTAATAGTGTTTAGACGCCTTCATACGTGAGAATCTCCTACTTATCATAGAAGTATTACACTATTAAATCCTGAACATTCATGGGTAAGTTAACACCTTCATATCTAATATTATTAGAAATCTCCAATTTCTTTCGCTTCTTTCTTCTATAGCTTTTTCTATATAATTATATTTTGTGTTATTATCTAATGTATTAGGGGGCTTATTATTAATAATATAACAATACAATTGAAGTTTACAGGAAAAGTGTTGTCATTAACTTTAAAAGAATTATTTGAATATACTCATGGCTGATAGAAGTAAATTGCTAAATATTGTATAGTCGACCACACAATTCTTCACAATTTTTGATTACCGTCTTATTTCTTTTAGCAACGGGAATATAATAATAATTTTTTAAAGTTAATGACAATAACACTTTTGTTGTAAATTCTAATTAAATTAATTTAATAATCAATAAGTGCTGTAAACCAAAACATTTCCAATAATATTGATTTAAGGAAGACAGATGCATTTATCTTATCGGAGGTCATGAGCAAAGGAGGTAAAGCGGTAAACCTTATTCCATGAGCAGTTTCAAAATTATTTACATAAAGATTGCAGATCAATATCAAATTCATCAAATGAATATTAAAAATATTGAGGAAAGCATTGTAAGATGGCTACATAAAAACTCTCACTTACCTTTGTAAAAACGAAGGTTTTTCAAAACATCAATGCAGGAAGATATTCCCCCGACTATACCAGGAACCAAAGTTGCTAAAGATCGAGACAGTATAATTAGAAATCTTTTAAAGCAATAAAAAAGAACTCCCAGTTCACTCCATTCGATCCATGAATTACGGTGTTCTCCTTAAAGAAAGAGATAAAGATTTGCCATAACTTAAAATCTCTCATCACGAATGTTTAATAAATAATCAATAAATTAGAAATTATTATAAAAATAACACTGACTTAAAAATAATGCGTGGGGCCTATTCTGTAACTTTTATGTTAAAATTAACTACCCTGTTAAATGTTTAATTATAACACGCCTGTTAAAAATTTAACTCGAGTCAATATTCTGTATCGACAAATTTAACATGCCCGTTAAAACAATACTTTATAACAGGGCTGTTAAAACGCGCAATGTTGTCAAATACTACATGAATTTGTTAAAGGATAATTCAGGTAAATACTGTACGATTGGTATTGTTTGAAATTAAGTTACCGGTGTTCGTTACTATGGTAGCAGTCAAAATTTGTTTATTTTTTGATTATTTGGTTGAAATTTTTTGCCTTGGTTAGCCAAAAAGGTGCAAAGGAGCTAAAAATGGCAGAAAAATCGCGCTTGCGAACCACGAAAAGGCAGCTTGAATCAATGATTACATTCATTGAATGTAATAAGGAACTTGGTTCAAACAGAAAAACATCTAATGCAGAGAGGGATCCCAATTTATCAAAATGGGAGGAACTAAAAACAATGCTGAACGGTTTAGATGGTCCAGTAAGGACCACAAAGGAGTGGAAACAAGTAAGTACAATTTAGAAAAATATACATAAATTTCTTCACCTGTTTCACTTTAGGTGTTTAGTGATTTAAAAACCAACACTAGAAGGAGGCCGAGACAGAAAAAATATGACCTCAAACGGACAGGAGGTGGTAAGGCAAATGAAAAGGATTTGAGCGAATTAGAAGAAAGAGTTCTGAACATTGAGAGTAAAATAACGATTGACGGCATGCCCGACATAGGGGAACCAGGTCTTCCAGTAACAGTTGAAGAACCTAGTCCTGAAATACTAATAATAGATTTTCCGGAAGCATTAGAAAGTAAATATTGTCAATTAAAAGCAGAACATTTACGTAGGTATCATGTTGTCTTTTACAGGCGTTGAAAGCTCAATTACTGAAAATACAATTACTGAGAAACCTTGTCCCCAGGATATAAATAAAAAGAGAAGAAAAATAAAAAGACCTGCAGCTGATACTACAGGCGATATGAAAAACTTGATTCAGAGTCAGGAAAATATGGCAGCGGCCATAAATAATTTAGCCCGTTCTGTAGTAATATTGGCAAAAAAAATTAAGGTAAATAGTTAAAGTAAATAAAATATTTTTGTTGTAACTGAAAAATTTTTTAATTAAAATATGTTTGAATAACAAAGTCTCTCTTTCGTTGTCCTTGAAGATAAACATTATTATTAACATTGTCAATCGGGTTCGCATACAAATTGTCGTTATTGTCAGCCGGAATTTCTTCATTTTCTGGAAAAGGTACTCTAAAGTGTTGACAAATATTGTGAAGTATCCCACAACTGTAAACAATCTTAGCTCCTTTCAAGGGATCATAATGTAGTGTTCTGTCTTTCAAAATGCACCTGAATCTTCCTTTGAGTCTTCCATTTAATTGTTCCACACAATTTCTGCTCATTTTGAGTCTTTGATTATATCTACCTTGAGCTGTATTTGGATCAATATTTCCAGGATACTTCACCATTAACCATGGGCTCAGCGGATACCCTTCGTCACCAATAAGATGATAATTTACATTTTCGTTTAAATATTTGTCTCTCATATGTCGATTTATATTGGACATCATCCATATAGCTGCGTCATGCACACTTCCAGGGTACCTGGCATTCATGTTTAAGATTTCCAAGTGAGCATCAAATATAATCTGAACGTTTATACTATAAAAGCCTTTTCTGTTTAAATATGGTGCTGCTGGATAGACCGGATGATTAATCGGAGGAGTTACTATTGCCACGTGAGTACCATCTATTGCACCAATAGTATCTAGAGAAAGTATTACTCTTAACAAATATTTGAACTATAAAATTTTGTGTTTTGACTTACGAGGAAATTGATATTTTTCAGAAAATATTCGTTTTTTGTTGGTTATTTCTTCCTCTGTAGATGGGAAATGTATCCACGTATTTACTAAACGAGCAATTATCACCTCTGATACCTGCCCTATATACATCGACTTACAGAAGGTTGACTCAAACATAGATTTCCCCCGTAACCAATATCTAGCTGGTAACTTCCATGGCCAAAAAAATGTAATGTACATAATATTTTTAAATAATTTGGAATTCCAGTTTGCCGTAGCACATGAGCCATATAAGGTTCCAATTCATGAATGAGATATTGAGCAGCTTCTTTATTCAAACGGAATAATTTTATAAACGTAAAATTTGGTAATTCAAATGGATTTGCAGCATCACGTATTTGTCGGTTTGCAAACCTAATTTCACGCCTAAAATAGAGAAACATTTGGAAGTTGATAATTATATACCTGATTTCAATACATAATCAAACGTTTTATACTAACCGTATTCTTCTTTCTTCGTTATTTAAAAGAATTAAAGCACCTACTGCAGCCATTTTTATCATTTGACATGTCAGTTATATTTTAAAGGCATGTCAAATGCACCCTTTAAATTATAACATTTAACAGGACATAATGACATAGGGTGTTACAAATTTAACTATAATTTGAGTTACAGAATACCATAGGACTGTTTAACAGGTTGTTATTTTTTAACACACTGTTAAAATTTAACATTATCGTTACAGAATAGGCCCCAAGTAAGCTTTAAATTTAACCTATGTTATTTAGGGCAAAAACCAGCCTTCCAATAAAATAAATATCCGAAAATTTAGGGTCAACATCAGTCAACATAAAGGGTAATTTTATTTTAATAAAATTAGGCTTGATTCAAAATTAATTAGTTATGCATTCCTTTGTCTTTTAACAACAATTATAAACGATTAATTTTGTAGCACTGATGACGTAGAATGTGTCCAAATCATGGTTCAAATGCGGTATAGTTATATCCACGACATTCAACTTTATTAGAGAATAACAAAAGTATTACGCCATGTGTCATATCGCCTATATACGTGCCCGTCCTCATATGGTTTTGTTTTCATAACATATTTTGTGTTATAATAAGAAATGTGGAAAAAAGATGTAATTTTTAAAATAATATTGCGTTAAATTTATACTTCTAGTGTACTCTTTTTCTCATTAAACCGACGTTTATTGATTCTAACCTTAAATCAAAGAACATGATCTAATCTTAAAATAGAGAACGGTGTTGCCAATGTTTTTACATTTAATTACTAATAATAAAGTAATAAAGTAAACAAGACAAGACAGCAAAGCACTGCAATAGTAAAAGTGTTGTCACATTGTTTAAAAATTTAATCTTCTGGAAGATCAAAATTCAAAGAGTTGATAAAAAAGTCAAAAATCAGGGAGAAAGGTATTAAAAGAATGCAAGAACTATACAAAAGAAACCGAGCTAGTAAATAGTAGTTTGTTAAGTAGTAGTATATACTTAACTTTATTTCAACTTTACCATTTATTTGATTGAATGTGTTCACTGCATTATTTGAAAGTTTTGGCAGTAAAACTGAATGAAAAATTTGATTAGTTTGAACAGAATTCACATGTAAATGTTGTCATTAAAGTTCGAAAATAAGCAAATACAAGTGACTTACTTACTGTATGTTTGCATTACATATTAATCCACAATGGCACTGACGCATGTAAAGGCCATCGATCACAATAACCAACAAAAATACTTTTATTTTTTATTGATGCTGTAACGCAAGATCACTATACTTGAACTCTGAACCTTTTGCATAAAATGTATCTCCAAACGTAGCAATCGATTCAGCTTTTTGACTTGTTAACTTTGTTATTATTTATATTTTAATTATTTAGTCACTACTGAACGATGATCAAAACTGACTTCAAACCAAATTTGAATGATATTTATCAATGGCTAATAAGAGAATTAGGTAACTCGTCGTTATTAAAACACAAGAATTAAAATTTAATATTATTTATTAGCTGCTAAAATTTTTTCAATGGACCTGTTAATCTAGCAGACACGAATTCTCAATTTCGAAAGGATAACTTAATAAGAAGCTTTTTTAAAATCAAACCGAAGATCCCCACAACACAGATTCCAAGGTTGTACGTATTACTTGCTCACACCAGAGCTTACTTTTTGCCGCGTGCGTGTGTGTATTTGCACTTTCCCAAAAAAATGTACTTCCTAGAAGCGAAAATCTTCATATCTTCTTAAAATTTAAGAGGGGCGATATTTCTGAACTTTTCGACCAATCACACGTTAAACATGACATCATTGCTACCAATAATTAATTTAGATGAAAATCTTTCGTATTTTTATTAAATGATGTAAACGACAATAAGATTTTAAGACCTGAAACAATCTTATCAAAATGTAACTTTATGTCTTTGTTATTACTATACAAGGTCGTTTGCCAGGACGAGGTCAAGAACTAGTAAACAATAATTCTACTAATCTGTTCTTGCACTGAAAATATCTCTACAAGCACGGGGCATTCACTTCTAGCTGCAGCTAACGCAAGGTAATTAGCATGTAGAAATCATCATCATGTATTACCATGTTTCCCAAAAAGGCTTATACGAGTGTTCGTTAAGGTTGTATGAAAGAACCGGAGAAACCAGTCAAAGCACAACTTGCACTTACAATATTTCAAGTGAAATCTGAAGCTTGCCAAAAATTAAAAAGAATTCTACTGTTTCTATACTTTTCAATAACTTGACTAAATAAAAACTAAATAATTTCATTTTGTCCTTTGCGATTGAAATCGGATATCGGTTTGTCCATGTAAACCTGGTCAACTTTTTATCAAACGTTTTTATCATTGGTAAATAATTATACTTCATAAATTTGATATAATTTGTATTATAGCTCACTGAGGATTATTTAATTAAATACTAAGTTTTTCGTTTTGAACTAAACATGATTGATACTAAAGCAACTTTAAACTTTTTTTAAAATGTACCAGCGACTTGAACAAGTTGCAGGTTGTCAGATTAAGTAATTAAGTATTAATGTAATTGTCGACTAAGGTGCAACGAGTGTTATTTATTAACTTTACAGTTGTAAGAAACGATTTAAGTTTAGGTTTCAATTCATTAGCGACAAAATTGTAAGTATCTAAACGTTAATCAACTATTAAACTGTGTAGATAATGGTGTTCAAAGCTATTAACTATCAAAATTTAGTTTAAATCCTTATTTAGATAGTTTTATTGCTGAATAATTGGCACAGTTATTATTATTTTTATTAAACTATCAAATAGGTAATTAAGAAAATCTGTTGACTTTTAAAAGAGAATAAATTTGAAAACAAATATTTTCTATACTACCTTTACTATAAGTACACCAACAACATTCTTTTTTACTTTAGAATAATCTCTTTGGTGTTGAATAAATAAATAATAAATACTGCCTCTTTTAGTTGACTTAAGATATTTTTAATTTTATGCTAATAATTTAGCTTTATAAAAACAGCATTTTATTGAACGCCAAAAGATTTTATTGAAAAACACAACATAATTTCGGTTGGGTTTCCACCTCGTTTTGTAGGAAAAAAATATAAATTATCTGTATATTTAAAACACAAGGCTGATTTTTGTTCCAGTTCGTTTGCGAACCGATTTACGTGATTCTTTCTTTATATTGAAACTTTCATTATGCAGATTAGTCAACACTACTTCATTTCAGTATTTCTTAAGTTTTATATTTTTAAATAAATAAATCTAAAATGTTTAATGCGTGATGCAGGAAATCAGACATCCACTAGCTGCGCCCTCTCAATTTCCAGCATGTAAACTTTTAGAACTATTCACAATTATAAAAGTTCGCACGTTTAATTTGTTAATAGGTGGCGTAGACAAACCCGCATTAGTTTAGAACCGCTATTTTTTTTATAAACCTAAAAATAAGCCTATATTTTTATAATTATTGAAAATTCTACTACTTAAATGTTTCTTTCACTTACTCTTTGTGAGTTACATATACTGTGTGTTTATAAATAAGTATTTGTTCTTATAGCTGTTTCATATTGTTTGGACATAACAAAACATGCCGAGATACATTTGTAAATTGCTGTAAATGACCGGGGTGATTATTATAATGGCGACCAAACTTGTGTTCCCATTAACATTGCTTTAGATTTTTATTTAATTTTTATACTTTAAAAACCTTTCTTTTTTAGTCTGTGGAGTTTTAGTTTTGTGACATTTTAATTATTTATATTTTTAATTTAAATGCATTATTTATAATCGATGCATTTTAATATGCTCAAGGCCGACCGTTTACTTAACAGCGCTTGCTTCGTTGCGTTTTGGAACTAAACATCCTCCCTATACCTGGTTACTAAGCCACTAACAGTTCTTAGTCAAGTTTCATAGTATTTGCTGTGGAACATTTTCAAGAAATTCGATATCTCTGAAAAAATGCACACTCACAGAATCAGAGTCTCTATGAGTGAGCATTTCTGCAGATTGGGATACTTAATGAAAAAACAGAATAGAAAACAGACAAAATGACCGACAAAGTTTAGAAAGCTGATATATTAAGCATATAATGTAGAATTTTATGGTAAGAATGGTTGAGTAAGTCGAGGGAGGAGTCCGAGGGAAAGTTAGCCGGAAGGAGTAAGTCATAGAGGGTAATAAGTCGGGAGAAAGGGTGGAAGAGATAAGTTTAGAGGGGTACGCCGGAAAAAGGAGTAAGACGGGGGTAACTAAGGGAGGTAGGTGGGATAATTCGGGATTGGTGGTAGGGTGGGTTAAGTCGGGGGTGTTTGTTAAATAACGTGTTCAACTGTAACTGTTTGTTTGAGAATGGCAAGCTTAGTATTTGTAGTATAATAAATATTAATATTAAATAATTATTCTCGGAAACCCGAAAGATTATAATCACACAACGACGTTTTTAAGGAAATCCTTCAATAAATTAGCCTTTTGACCGTTATGTCTTGACGAGGTTTTCCTAGTTATTATTAAATATATTAGGAAAATATAAATACATGCAAAACATTTTATGTACGTATTTATCAACTACATATGTATCACAGTTAGCATTAGTAGTCAATACGAATAAAAGTCTTATCTATCCGTATATTTTTTATTTTACCTTTTTCATCAGTCGCTTCTGTGATTTTCTTTCAAATATTCGATATTATACTTTAAATGCTTTCAGCTTCAAAGTAGGACAAATCTATATATAAATATCCAATTTTAATAAGCTAGTATTTAAACAATATTTATTAAAATATCAAATGCAGAATTTAAAAATTAATTTTAAAACCAATGAAACATTCACTTTGTTTACGACTTTAAGCTATATAATTGCGATGCTAAAAATTAATTTATGTATATTAAGAAATAATATTATATGCAGCAGGGGTTAGCTTATAAATAAAAATTTTAATAAAAATGCAGATATTTCTTTTATATTGTCGTGTTATAAATTTAAAGGGTTGGTTAATTTAGGATATGTAGCGAGGGAGCAAAATTCGCGAAGCATCCTTACACGTAGATTTATTAAATTAAAACTTTATGTAGTAGTTAAAGTATACATAAAAACGTTTAATAAATAAAAAAAGTTATAAGAGTTTCGACTAACTAAGAAACATCATATGAAGTAGGTACTACTCATTGTTGGAAATGCAGGTCCAATTGTAATAAAATAATATAAATTGAGGAAAATGTATAAATATTTATTATGCCTTAAAATTGGCAACTTGCCTGGTGCAACTAATACTGGTTATGTATTCACAAATCATAGTATTTCTACAATTTCCAGTTAAGACAAATAGGAAAAACTAAAAACCCGACACAAGTATTGCCATCAACGAACATCGGAAACAAACTCAGTTCTTAAGACAATTAAAAGAAAAATTAAATAAATAAAACAATTTGTGAAAAAGTATATAAATACATGATAATTTCCTAATATTTGTATTTATACAATAGTTTAATCGTTCTCTATTAGGTACATATCAATGTTACAGACTATTTATCAAAATTTTTTGACACCCAATTTTATTTACAATCTGTTTTTACAATAACAA
The DNA here is from genome assembly GCA_929113105.1 of Agrypnus murinus. NCBI lineage: Eukaryota > Metazoa > Arthropoda > Insecta > Coleoptera > Elateridae > Agrypnus > Agrypnus murinus. The sequence continues at coordinate 118,897,367 of OV816030.1, forward strand.
TAAGCAACGTGAATGGTTATAAATCGATAATAGTAAAAAAATTTTTTTGATTTCTAGCATTATCTAATCTAAGATTTTTAAATTTATTTTTAAATATTTAAATATTTTTAAGCGTATAAATTAAACAGTTAACCTTTTTGTGAAAATTAATTTAAATTTTTTAACACATCAAACAGAATTACATCTATTCATCATAACCATTCGTACGGATCTAAATTTCAAGTGTCTATTCTACACACACACTAAAACATGAAATGCTACAAAGTTCACGAAACGAGTAAACCAAGTCACTGAAGTGCACCGCTTTGACACACTTTACACTTGGTTTTCTTGTTACAGTTTTTCACTAGAGCTTTCGTCAAGTGAGGGGTTCAAGCCGTTAGCTGGTGGAGGACAGAAGAGTTTGAGCAAGAGCACCGAGCAACAGGTGGCTCATAAAGTAGATATTCGCATATCAGCAAACTGGCAGTGCGATTGATATACACCACTCTCACCTAACAACACCTACCTTGAACCAATTTACAATTGAATTACTAAACGCGTACGTGCCACCAGATTTTTTTGCAAAACCCTCCAATTTTTTCTACTTTGATACTTTTATCATCTGTTTCGTTATACATTTTTATTTCGTCCCGTTTAGGTAGAAATGCGCCTATTAAAGGGATGCGCCTTGTAAAACTTAAAGACGCCAAATTTAAAAGTATGGAGCTCTTAAGTGCATGGGGTATAATTTAAAACTTTTTTGCGATTTATGCGAAATGGTCAAAGTAATTCAGGAACAAATTAGTGATGTATGAGGCGTTACAAATAAGAACATTAAAAGTTACAGGTATCACAAGTTATCGTGTCCCTAGATAATAACATCGTCTAATTACCCTCATATTATCACAATTAAATTATACTATGAATTACATTAATGGCTTTTATAACTCTAGTTGTAGAACGAAGTTTTTCTTAATTAACTACCTACTTTTCTTATTAATGGTGATATTTATATTATGACTTATTTGAAAATGAGTTTTCCTATAGAAGAATAGATTTCCTTGTTTTTAATCACTTTAGAGATTCATGTAACTAAAAAAATATTATTAGCTTTCCCAAAATTCTTTTTGAATGATTGATTGATTCTGCTTCATTTATTTCCAATTCATTGTGTTCAACGTTCATAAAATTAAACTCTTTTACGTGTTTTATTAACACGAGATTGAATTTTAATTCATTTACACAAATAAATTTCCTTGTTTGCAAGTTCATAATATTGTAATTGATGAATAAATTCTAAAGATCCTTTAATAGTTTATAATTTAATTTAAATAATATAAAGATTATGAATTTTGCTCAATATTAACTAGTATGTACTTACTAGGAAGTTATACAGCAATTAAGTGGTTATGACGCTTTTTGGAAGAAACCTCTGAATGGAATTAGCAACGGTAACATAATGCAAGAAATAAATAGCATAGATCGAATCCTTAAATGATTTCTATCGTTTCAGATAAATTTCTTTGTAGGTTGAGAGTACGTTCCTAAGCCGATCGCCCTGATCCTAAAACAGCGTAAAAACTTTCTCTGAAAACAACCGTTTTTTTCTTATTTCCTTCTGGTTACTTCTGGATCTGCTTTCTGGGCGATCAGGCACCGCTAAGGACAATGTGGCGTTTGTGCGTGATTTGAAATAAATATATACTAAAGAGGAAACCTTTCGTAGGAAACTTCTCTTGTAAGGCGTTTTCCCTCAAAGTGTAGTACCTGATATTACTAAAATTCATATATGAGAAGTTATAAGCTGCATCTCTCCCCCTTTCTCATTGCTATTAAAAGAAAAAAAGATTAATAAGGTAAGTGAGCCAAATATTGCCATGCTAAGACATATTATTTTTTATTACAGTAAAATTTATTTGTAATGTTGTGTAACTTGACTACATGAACAATAAACATATCTATATTCTACAGTGTAAACAATTATCAAACTACATAAAGTAAAGGAAAGATGTAAATAATTTTTCAAAATTTTACAAACTGGCAATATTTGGGACATAGGTCCCAAATATTGCCGCAGTACCGACAATAAAAAGAACAGTAAAAACAAACTTAAGTATAATGTGAAAATACGCAACTTAACATTTTTTACAGTATTTTAGGCACAATGTGGGTACTTAAAAAACTGAAAACTGTTTTTAGGCACATTCTGGGCACTTAAAGATATCCTTGTCATTTTTAGTGAGTCCTACACATTCCTCATGGACGTATCGGTTACAAGCAATACACAATCTCATATCGGCCTGACGGTCTTCGTTACATAAAAAACAGAACCAAGTTTCAGAACCTTTTGATTTCTTGTTAGTTTTCACTTTGGGAGCACATTTCATACTTTCACCTTTGGGATTTTTTTGTGAAGAGAATAAATCCTTTGTTACTTCTTGGGCCTTGCTGTTGATTGCTGGTTTTCTCTTTGTAGAAGATATCTTAATTTCAGGTGTAATTAGCAAACCCACATCTTTGAAAGAAGTATCTGGATCAGCTTTTTCAGGGGTAGGCATCTCCATATTCACTTTTTTCTCTATGTTCCTTCTTTTGCTTGGGATCTCAGGATTTTTTTTTCTAACCTCATCATCATCGCTGTGTACAGAAGAGAGGTTGTCAGATGAACTATCATGAACACTGAAATCTGACTATGAAGATAAGTCACTCTCAGAACAGGGTATTTTTGCCTGATTTTTGTTTCTTTTGGGTGCATTTTTCTTTGAAACGGTTCCACTTGTCCTGGGACAGTTTTGATCAGATTGAGTATTTTTGTTATCAGCCATGAAAGCGGAAGTGGATGCCATATTACCATTACTATCATCGACGTTTTCTGTCTGCTCTATGATTTCGTCTTCAACATGTGTTACAAGGCTTGGTGCAAATGCTGATTCAGGTATAACATCTGGGTCAAACGGAAATATGCCCGTGGCCCTAAATCCAGAGATTATGTTAGACGGTGTCATGGTTTTCAACCAAACTTTGGTGAAGATTTCACCAAATCTCATTTTGGTTAAAGGTTTCCCGGGCTGAGTTACCAAACAATTTAGAACTTCTTGGTCCCAAAAGGTTTCATAGCTTTTAAAAACTGCCTTGTCCATGGGTTGCAGTTCATGTGTAGCATTGCTTGGAAGACAAAACAAAGTCACACCCAGATTTTCTGCCGCTTCGACAATACTTATGTCTAAGTGTGACTTTGCCCCATCGAATATTAAAAGCGTTGGCCCTGAATTGCGATATTTTGCAAAATGCTCGAGCCAGGAAATGAAAGATTCATTTGTCATGCTCCCTTTTGGTGTCATAATGGCCCTTGACCCCGGTGGCAAATGATCCTCCCATTCGGGCTTCAGTCTTTTTCCTTTGAAAAGAATAAATGGGGGGATTGCTTGCCCCAGAGCATTTCCACATCCCACAATACTAACATTTTCGCCGTGTTCTGGAGCTGTCAGATGTACACGCTTAGCTCATTTTTTGGCCAACACAGTTTGTTGTTTGTGAATGGTCAGTCGGCAGCCTTTCTCATCCATATTGTATATATTGCCTGGTTTATTGAATAATTCTAATTTAGTTAAAGTTTGCTTCAATTTAGTAAAATAATCGTTCACAATAAAGCGATTCATTTGGGCTCTAGCTGGGTTCATTTGTTGAGCCTTGCGTCTGGCCACATCGGGATGTCTTGAAAAGAACAACTTTAGCCATTTCCTCCCTGCTACTTCTAATGTGTTAGAAAAAGGAGTGGGTACATTTATTGCTTTTGCATATGAAAACACACTTTTTCTGACGATTTTGCTAGTTACTGGCATGCCTATCTCTGCTAGCTTATGAATCCTTGCAACTAGATCATTCTCTTGTTGGGGAGTTAAAATTGGCTTCCTTCCAAGACGTTTAACAGTATTATTTTTTCTATGATGTAGTCCAAGCGTCGTTCGAGGAATCTCAAACCGTTTTGAAGCTTGACTGATACTTGTTCCATTTCTTATAGCTTCTAAAGCGTTGCAGAGATCCTCCTCTGACCATTGAGCTCTCTTGTTCTTAGGCATTCTATCGAAAAGAAAATACTTACTCATTTATTATGGTAGGTTCCCAATATTGCCATGGCAATAATTGGAACTTATTCGCTTGGCAATATTAGGACCACTGCTACTCAGACAAAAATGGCGGTTTATGACTTGTTCATCTTTTAAGTTCAGTTAGACAAATATGGATTAAAAAGTACTTGAATGTACTTACCTTACACCATTCTCAGTTTGTCAAAATAAGTGCAAATAAGCTCGTAACCACCGCAAGAAGTTAATTATTTTTTATAACGGACATGCATAAAACACAAACTGCTTTGTTTTGAAGCTTATTATCGACTGCACGTCCGTGGATTGCATTTACATTGTTCATTTAAACATGAGAAACTTACTGACAGAGCTACCTGTGACAGAAAGGCAAAATAAGGAGTTTAAAGGGGGTGGCATTATTAAAAACATGGCAATAATTGGCGCACCTACCTTATATATAACTAGCTGACCCGGCGAACTTTGTTCCGCCGTAGAGGCAATAAATGAGCATATTTTGGATTTTATTAAGTTCAATTTTTTATTAGGATAATAAATATAAATAAAAAAATCAAGTATTTTAATGATTCTTTATTGGCCATGTATTTTAGTGCATGGGTTGCACTCTCCAGTGAAGCACCTTGTGATAGACGACATTTTTCGTTTTATTATCAGGCGCAAGAACAATTAACGCAGATGGTCTTCCGACCCGTGAACATGCCACATATAATTGACCATGGGAAAAACATGGATTTTCTAAATTCAGACCACAAACTTTCAAGGATTGGCCTTGTGATTTGTTAATGGTCATGGCGAATGCAAGACGTATCGGAGATTGAAGTCTTTTAAACTCAAACGGCATATCGGTTGGGATCATCGGGATCCTCGGAATGAGAACTTCCTCACCTTCTTCACACCTTCAGAACTTCTTCACGTGCAATTTCTTGTTCTTCTTCAGTCCTTTCATTCGCAATGTTTCGAATCCTAGTTGCATTACGGCTTTGTCGAGAAAGATTTGATCGTCTTGGTCGCGGCATGGTATTGTTAATGATAATATCGGCACAATAAGCTAATTGAAACTCGAAACAAACACATCAACCAGTCAACTCCAAAATTTCAAATTATAAAATTTTCAACCATACTTAACCATAGACAACATTACGTTTAGCTGTCAGTTGTGTTTTGTTATTCCATGTCAGTTGCGTTTTGTTATACCATTTTTAACAAATGAACGGCTATGTTTTGACTGATTAATTTTTTGTTTTGCTTTCAGTTGCGTTTTGTTATACCACGTTCTATGTTACGTTCCACGGGAACGGGATAAAAATCCCTATCCTATGTCCGTCTCCTAGTTCTAAGCTACCTCCCCACACATTTTCAGCCAAATCGGTTCAGCCGTTCTTGAGTTATAAATAGTGTAACTAACACGACCTTCTTTTATATATATAGATATATGTATATACTATAATAAGACGATATTCAAGAGGAGATCAGATTATATTATTGTTTATTTAATTGAAAAGAAATGAATGGGCTCTATAACAGAGATGTGCACCTTATAACTTTTCATATGGTCTAGTAATATCGGATACTACATATTAAAGGAAAAAAACAAAAAAATATGACGGTAGGAAAGGTTTCATCTTAAGTTAAATTAGTCTATCACGTCACATTTTTTATGGTTTCTAATTTATTATATTGTTATAACACGACGGCGACATTCTCGGCGAAGATTCTTTTCTGTAGTTCACATTAAGACTCATTTTTATACAATCAGAGAAAAATAAGGGCCGCTGGTAGACGTGAGGTGTGAAAGAACTACTCGTGTTCCAAGGATCGTGAATTCAAATTACACTTGTGGCGGCAGGATTTTTTAAATTGCAAACTTCGACCACCTCAACTATGGGTGTGTGTGACTGTGTTGTATCTTAGACCGAGAGACACCTGACCTTATAACCTTAGATGTTGGTATCGATAGATATCTCAGCAGTGTTGGTGTAAAATTAAAAAAAAGAGAAAAATAATGCATTTTGTGCAAACTGAATAATTATATCAATATATTGTATTAAACTGCACGTCCCTGAGCTAAGTGACCCTTCGAACAGCTATATAGTGGCGTTATATGATTCACTTATTAATTAATAAGTGTGACAGATTTAGATACCCGTACAGATCCAATCCAATACAATTTTTAATCCAAGCTTTATTTCACGTAGATCACCTGAGTTTAGCTTAGTACAACGGCCCTCTATGGGGCCAACAAATTGAGATACGCTCAATTAACGCGTCACTTATTTTTGTGCATGCAACCAGTTTACACTGGTGGGAGCGAGGTTGTCTATCCAATATCTATTCCCAGGTTTTTGTCAGAGCTATTAATGTGCTCACCCGTCCGGGTCCGTCGCCGAGGGAGTCTCCCCTATCCCCCCTAGTCCAGCATGTGACCACAAATGTGGCTGTTTCTGGATCCTAGGCCTGGATATCCTAGGATTTAGCCATATCGGCCTACCCTAAAAAAGACTTGGTGCGCCCCGACAGAGTTCTGTCCGACTCTACCTAAAAGTAGAGACCCGGCCTCTACCAACATGGAGGTGATGTTGTCTTAGGCTTGAGAAGTTAATAATATTAACTCTGTATTTGCTTCAACTATCCTTATAAGGTAATACACGTTGCTTTCCTGGGCTCAGCCATACCTGTCTATCCTGAAAACTCAAGTCACCGATCGATAGTAGAGTTGCCTCCACTGTTAGATCCAGAGATCAACTTCATTGTGCCTTGAATTGGTGCTTTGCAATCTACCATGGCCTACATCAGGTACAAGAACACCACCAACAACCTGTGCCCTCAAAGCCTTCTACCATTGACTTACTGCTCCTCAAATCAGATGACCAGACTGACTATCTGGTCATTCGACTCATTTTCCCTACATACTTAAGAGAAATAGTCTCCTATAACAGCCACTGTTCACTTTTGCTTTATAGACGCCATGTTCAAACTGCCATGATTTCATCTATTAAGTCTGTTTGGTCTTTTGCTTTTTGTTTGAAAAAAAAACAAACTTATTAATAAATAAGAAGTTCTGCAGCTTTATAAAAATTTAATAAAAAAGAAGTTAAGTATTCGATTTGAAAAGCTTTTGTTTATTGAATCCCTTTGTAAGTATTCTTTGCAGGCACGGAGCTCTATAAACTATTAATGCTGATAAAGTTAAACACCATGGTCTCGAAGAGGCCTATCTCGGATTGGCTGTAATTGTTATTTATAAGTGAGCACATTACTAGTGTAACTCTTGAATTTTGACAACTACAATAAACAGACACTTTCACCATATGTGTGCAAATAGTTATTTTCGTTGCAAGTGCGCCGTCATGGCAATTTTTACGTTCGAGGCCAAGATTTATAGTAAGACTCCTATTTCGTTTCCATTCCGTAGACCTTGCAAGCAAATACACTTTCGTCAAGAAGAGCACCTTTCTTCCGACAGCGGGTTATCAACTTTCAGCGTGAACATGTTGTTTTGATGGCGAGGAAAGATACTACACCTCAACTATCTTTCTCAAGACCTGAATAGAACCATCAGTACTATACTGTGGTTTAAAAGTATCCCCAGTGAGTTGAGAATGCAAGACTGCAATATGATGACATATTATTCGTATTGTAACTGTTCTCTTGCATACGTTCTTCGATATTGAAGAAAACTTCTAATCTCACAAGAATTTTTCCGGCCGTGTACAGTTAAGTTGAGACAAAGAACTCAAGTATAGCTTAAAAATCAAGAGCTTAAAAATATTCAACATTTCCTTTTTTTTATTTTTGATGTCTTTTTAAAATAGTGTACTGTTTTTTTCTGAAATCTACTGTACTTCAATTGTTTGTGAAACGTCGCATCTATGGTGTTGGGCAGTGGAGACAGCTGCAGTTTCAGTTAGAGCTTAATACCATGAGAATGGGCATTCTTACGTCTTCTTCTTTGTTCTTGTTACCAGAGCAGAAGTTTACAATCAACAACGTGTCTTTGGGTATTCTTGGAATCAACTGCCTCTCAATGAAGTATTTGCATTAGCTGATGTTCATTTTTCGAGGCGGTAACCCTGCATGTCTTTAACTCTCAGACCAAATTTTCTGAAAGATTCTTGTAAGCAGACAAATACGTTTTGTCTTATTATACTTCCATCCAACTCATGGCATCTTGTATAGTAACCAAGTTCTTTTGTAACTGCGGGTAGCCAAAAACTTGCTTTTCGTCTTTAAGCGATAAAATTCGAGCTAAATGTAATTGACACTGGAAAGCCGCACTGATTGCTGTTCAAGATGTGGCCATCGTCGTAGCGACCAGATAATCTGCAACTTTTCCCGCCAGAAAGTAACTGCGAACTCCAGAATTACCTTCAACCCTCTTGAACTTCTTAATCCACAATTGGGGTGGGAGATTTGCATTATGTGTTTCGAGATTTTTTCCAAGAGAAATGTTACGCCAGTGACTGGACCTAGAATTTAGAACACTCCTGTTTTCTGTTACGCTACAAAACATGTTGGTTGATTAAGGCTTAATATATTGGTATTCTTGCGAGATGTTATTTACTTGCTTTTAAAAGCGGTAAAGGATTCGTTGATTTATTATTTCCAGTAATCTTCTTCTCGTAAAACATTATTTTTCTTTAATCGCTTTTTGAAGCATGACGATTTATGAGATGAAACATATTCGGAATTATCAGATGCGTTCAACATGTAACCTGTGTCATGGTCATCAGCTACGGAGTAATAAGAGCCGACACGGGAACGTTATTATGAAACATAATCTGCGATACTACAATTGTAACCTATAGCTATTTAGTTGCATTAAGAAGAGATTCGAAACACTGCTTGCCTGAAAGAATAAGCTATTCATTCTCATTTTCCCCATCGCTGGCAGATAAGCGATCTACTTGAAAAGAGCCATTAGTATTAGTAACGCTCCCATAGTAGAAAAGAAAACACCATGTTCTTTATAGAATTTACCAAGAACCACGAGTCTTCACAATTGCTGTCAATTCTAACAGAACTTCGATCTCAGTTTAGATCTGCGGGGCTGCTAATATGGACTCAGAAGTTGTTACCTCTGCAACAATTGTGTACATGTTCTGGCAGTCCCAAAGCATCTTGATTTTCCAACGTAGCTTATCTTTTTGCTAATTGATTTTTATATATATATAAGGGAACCACAAGAAAAGTAAGAGAAAGATTGGGAATGTAGAAAAGAAAAGGAGTTATGTGCCACATTTCATTGTTCATTGTTTTGCGGATTTACTTGAAATACCTGCCGTGAAAGCTTACTGCTACGACCATCGAATACGGTCCTTCTACGGATTAGGCGAGAAATTGAAATACGCTCAATTAACGCTTCAGCAACTTATGTGAGTGCTAGTGGCGGAGCTAATACCCGTACTACCCATCGGGGTCTGTCTCCCGAGGAAGTCCCTTAATCTTTGGTCCAGCATCCGGACTAACCACTGCCCGATCAAGAACAACCTCAAGTGTGGGTGGGTTTGGTCGTAGGTGCACCTAGATTCACTTAGGATTTTGCTACCATGGGCTTACTGTAATAAATATTTGGTGACCCTTTGACAGGGGATACCAAAGGGACACAACATTTGTAGATCATGCTTACATTGAAATCATATGATCTGACCTTCACCTTCCTTCCTCTCAACCGATCAGGTCTTCCTCCTATGATTTTTCATAGTACTTCATGGAGTGCTTCCGAAAGTACAAATTCTCTGTGTACACATGCGGCGACCCTTGCAAGACATTTTTGGGAAGTTTCGGCTAACTTGGGAGGTCGCTCGAAAGTCATCAAGTACTAATCGGATCCAAAAAAACCATCTAAAACCTAGGCACTACTACCAGTACCAAAAAGTATTAAAAATATTTATTACAAAAGATGGCTACAAGTTCTGAAAATTGCTCTCAGCATCTCATTACTTGACATTGACATTGATCTGACATAGACCATAAACCTCATGGGCCATTTGGACATGTACTACGTCATCTATTAGCTCCAGCATCTAAAATTATTTGATATAGTTCTTGATGGTAGCGATCTTGGCACCCTTGTGCAATGCGACGAACCACGATCGTGTCGAATTGTACAGGAAAAGTCTTCTTATGAATTCTAGATGGATGGGTACAATGCACCGTTTCCGCTTGTTCTCAGAACAAAGCTTTGCTCTCTAGCAAATCAGCAAAACAGTTACAGCTGAGATATGACCTTAGCGGGTTGTACTCGCGTCAAAGATTAAACTTCGCTTTAACTGCCCAAGCGCTACCTCAGTCGAACATTCAATTTTTACATTTGACCATGTTTCATTCGGTGATGAAATTCGCCGAGATTTTGCAGAAGTTGACCTGATGCTACAGGTTGGAAATCAATCTGTGAGTTCATTTAATTCAGTTTGTGTTTCTGTTCGCTGAACTCTGGATTAAATCTTATCTACGTGCAATGTTATGTTCTTCGGTGCCATATGAACTGAGAGAAGAGAACGCTAGGAGATCTTTCCCTAAAAAGTCATCCGTTGCTTTCAAGACTTCCAACTCTTGTTTGGATGATTTACGGCAGCACTACAAACTGGTACAGCGAGGGAATTTACTTTGATTCGATCAACAGTATTCACTCTCTTCATAGCTGCTACTCACTGGTTTTCTTGGATAAGGTTCTTATGGTCGGAGAAATGTTACCATCGACACAACAACAATGTGCCATAATATTTGCAGGGGTATAAATCTAATCTAATCTAACTGGAACCGAATTGCTTTGCATTTCTGCCTTCATTGCCGGATTTACGAAACTATAATCAAGGATACTTTTAACATACATATTATGGCAGTCCCTTTGCAGTTGACTGTTACTATATCGAAACTTGCTAGTTTGCTTGCTGCAGCTGCACAAACTGAATCAGTTCGTTCTTTTTGCCACACAAGGCATTTACTAGTGAGATTTTCTCAACTGTTTCTCCAATCTACAGGGACTTAAAAATGCGAATAGACAAGACGGACTCACAGAACTGGACGATTGCCTGGCAGTCGGCCAGAACTTCACTGCATCTGCACCTAGCCAGTCACTCTACGATAGAGTTTTTTGGTGCAAGATTAACGGCCAACCTTGCCTCAGTTGTCTCAATTGTATATGTTCGTAATTTTAGCACGGACACAGCTATCACCTTTCAGAGGATCTTGGTCATTACCATAATTTGAAGGTGAGACCAATTGGTTGTACAACTCGAATATACTATTGACCTTCTATAATTGTGAATAACTGAGGCGAGGGTTATTTTATTGGAGCACGCTGGATGTGTTAGAGTTTATGTGTAATTTTCTTGTCGATTGCGTACAATCACCTATGAAGACAAGAGTCTTCGTCGTACCTAAAAGACTAGGAAGATGTCTATTTACATCTGTGGAAGTCTCTAATAGTGCTGTAAATAGTCTCTCAAATTGTAGGTATAAGAAGTAGACGTTATAAGAAACTTAAAGGAACATTAGTTAAAAAAAAGTCAATAATAACTTTGTTGTTAAATAAATATTAAAATAACTTCATGTAGATTTCAACAGTATTCTTTAGAATTACTGAATTGAAGCATTTAAAGCATGCACGCCTATTTTTTCTTAATGTAGTTATCAGTTTATAATAGTTTCGAGGATATGGTAAACCAGACTTCATTTGAACATGCAAATTCTAATAAAAACGTATAGACCAACATAAAGTTTGCAAGTTAAAACTAAATCCTATAAAGGAAGACACTTAGCTAACGCCTAAAAGCTTCGGTTCGTCCTTTCAAGCGTGTGGAGAAAATTAAAAAATGTAAAAGAAGGAGCTAATGGCAACTATAAGTTGTTTTATGTGAATTAAGGAAGAACTCCGATTTCTGGAAGGAAGCAGATATATTGTGATGAGGACGATATAAAAGAGCTCATATATTTTAGAAAAACAGCGACGGGAAACGATCCCGTAGGAAATGTGTATATAGGAAATAACACATAGCGCAGTTTCCTCGAAGCAAGAGCTACCTCGAGCCGGCGGCCATCTAACGCCGATTAAAGATAATTCCAATACTATAATTGAACATAACCCTTCCTTTGTCAGCTAAACTCTTAACCGTTGGGATTTTTTAAATTGGATCAGTGTAAGCCTTAATTAAGGCAGAAGTTGTTGGTCGTAACTCTTACTTATCTTGAATTGCGCTATGTCTATGGATGCAAGGCAGAAGATAGACGCAGCATGCTAATAGATGGATCTTGGAATGGCCAATTAATTCCAACTACGGTAGAAAGTGCCTATAACTCGTCTAGAGAAAGAATCCTTAATCCGCATTCTCGTTATTTGTCTGTGTAAAATAAAGAAGCTCCATTTAGTTATACGACACACTTACTAAAATGCTGATTTAAATTACTTCAAGAATCTGATCTAGTGGCTCTAAATAAACCTTAGGTATAGAGAAACGAAGAAAAGCTCTACGTATATAAAGCCTGATTTATAATTATAGCATATCTTCTTATTCCTCATAATAAAAACACTTTAAAGCTCGTATTGTTGTATTAAGAAAAAATTTTATTAGAAGTAAAAACTGAAACTCCTGAAAAATCTTTACATGTCCTGACCTGAACCTGAAAATGACTTTCAGTTATAAGCCAAAATCTTTTCGGAGCAAGTTGGCCAATTAAAGTATCTTATCTGCATAAAGCGCGGAAGTTGCGCATCGAGCCAACGAATGGTTCCATAAATATCCGTGTCTGACAGAGTCTCAGTACAAGTAGGCCATTCGTATGCAAGGAGAGGGCCTTCCATCTGAACATGCCAGGATCTGTCAGTCACAATGGCCCCTCACTCCTACACTATTCCTCTCTGGAGACTCACAGATAGCGGCACTGATATTGTTGCCTACTTGCCGCCTGGTTGCTTGTCTTGAGTTTTTCCTTAATGTTCATTGCTTTAGTTAAATAAGAATTTGCTTAACTATATTTTGTGTTATTACTAGTTTAGATAACAAAAATATTGTTGAATTCTTATGTTAGAGAAAATCCCTTCGTTCCGTGTGCTTGGAGGTTTTGAAAAATACATTTTAAAATAAAAGTTTTTCTAAGACAAACGGGAAAGTCTATTTCACTAAATAAACCCTGAGAATTCTAAACCAAGTATCTTTAAAACTTATTTTAAACATTTCTCAAGATTATAATGACTAAGTCTTTATTTAAAATCAATTCTTAATTTTTAATTAAAAATCTTGAAGTGCAGTATAATCAAACCGTAACATAACCATAAAAGCAAGTACATTACATTATTACATAACAAATGTTGTCCTAGCAGGAAAATAAAATGCAGGGGGTTGTCAAGTAAGTTCTTGAAAAGCCGTGAGGGTAGGAACAGTTTTCACCCCTATCATCCGAGCACGATTACCCTCCAAGTGACTCTTGGAGAATTATAATATAACATTCAAATTTAATAGCATGATAGATTGGGAATAGTTTTTCCAGAAATTATTGTATCTGTATCGTATTTACTTTCACGAGGCCCTTACCAAATAGAGAAAGTTAGTTAGTACCTTCACAATTAAAATAATTTATTTTCTTAACAAAAAGGAAATAAGCTTTGCGATTTTTTCATAATCAATAGAGAGGTAATTCAGTCCTTTTGATGCTTCAATGAGCATTCGAGGATCCATACCTTTGAGTAAATGATTGAGCTTCTTATCTGCATTTTTCGCGTTAGTTCCGTTATCAGGCCAAATTACCTCCGGTTCTCCACGTCGACTGATAAACCATTCCAAAGCCATTTGCTGTGAAGGAATGAACCACTTCAAGGTGCACAGATCAGACTTGTACGCATGTAATCATTTTAGGATCCAAAACAATCGGTATCTTTCCATCTTAAGGTATGGCATTAGTGTTACAAAATCGGTTGTAATTCCTCATAATTTCATCTAGTACTATAATCGACAATAGCACCGGAAATCTGCCAGCGAAAAGACAAATAAGTAAATTTGAATGTTTCAAAATGTTTTACAAATCGATAAACACAAATATATTTATTTTGAGAAATTTTTATAAGAACAGTCTTAAGGTAAAAAGGATTTAAATCAGTTTATTTTAAGGTACTTCAAAAACTTACCTGAGACGCACGTAATTTGTATGTAGCATATACACTCCAATAATAAATTACAAATAAAACTATACAAAAAATATGTTTTAATTGTTAATTCATGTAAAGGTACTTGGTTTCAAACTTGGGCGCCCTATAATAATTTTGGGATTCACAGAAAAACGCATGGAAGACAGGAGGCAAACGTTGAAAAATATTCAGTAGAAAAGAAAAAAAAATCTCCAGTGAAAAGAACAAGCTAAAAATTAAATTTATTTGGTAACCATGCAATATTACCCAATTTCTGAAAGCTTACTCTCTCACTTAAATTTTAAAGATGGGGTTTTTCATAAAAAATTGATATACATATAGATTCTAATTGTTAGCATATGCACGACTAAAATAAACAACACATGTTTTTACTACCAAATTATTAACCAAAGTAACAACTTGACCGGGCTCAATTAGGAGAAAATTTCTGCTTTTAAATTCTCTTTTAGAGAAAAATAATTTTTAGTTCAAAAAATTACCCTTGTCAGATTTTTTGTTTTGTTTTGCAAAATGAAAATTCGTTTCTATGCCCCAGCAAAACTTAAACAGTTGAATAGCTGTTCTAAAGCAATAAGAACATGTGAGTAGGAGTTTAGACCAATTTCAAAACCATTAACTTCCCCCAAGAGGTATACAACGTCCTTTGGATTTTAAATTTTGAAGTCTTCCCTTGTCAGTGTATAATGGAAGCATGAATGTACCATGAAGAAACAAAATAATTTCAAAATATTCATGTCGCATGCCTAGAGGGAAGTAAAGGGGAGTAACAAATAAAAACTAAAAACAAATTACACAATAAAAAACCATGCTTATAATAATGTTCAAAGACTTACCGAGCTTTACGAAACGGGATGCATATATTATGCACATGGAAAAATGAAACTTATCAGTAGAAGATTTGCAAGCAATAACAAAGAAAAACTTTGACCAAACCCAACTGTTTGACCTGAGATGGTGGCTCTCAATGGAATGAGCAAACTTAGAGGACAAAACTAAATTTAACACCTATATCTAACCAATAGAAGTTTTAGAACATTGTATGCTTCTTTATGGTCATAAACTCGGAGTTGACAGTATTTTGGAAATTATCTGTTGCGTCTACTTCAAATCGACTCATGTTTAGGCAAATCTTTAAAACAATAGCCGATGTTAAGTAGGTATTTTCCTCACGACAATGTTATCCGGGACATTTTCCAACCTTTGCATTAAATACTTACAGACCAGAAATCTTAAATAAATTACAGGCCTAATCGAGGGCTTATATTTAACTTATATTGCAAAAAAGATGGCAAGTAAAAAGATTCACATATTACAGATAAAGAAATTGCTTGAAGCTAAATTTGTAAGAGGTAATTGTAATTTGTAATAAATGTACGTAACTAGGTGTAATAAATGTACGTAACGCATCATGGAGCTTCATATTGAAACTGAACGTATGCTCCCAGCATCTTGACTATCTACAAGTAAGCATTTTTACGTGCTAATTTCGTAGCACCCTGTATGGCTGTGCTTTTGTGTTATTTTGTATAGCGTGAATGATTTTTGAATTCTCTCTCCGTTTTGCCATTTTGGATCGGAAGTAACTTTCTGTTGATAATACGACTGACACTTCGTTCGTTCATTTGATCAAGAAGCAATTTCTTTAAAAGAATGTTTTAGTGACATCGCCGTTAAATTGATTTTCCCTTTAAATTTTTAAATAGGTGTGATTTCCAAGTTTGATTGGTAGCGTAAGGGATTTACCACTATTTCTTTTGGAGGTTCGTAGTTTTTAACTTTTCTTTACGTTCAGTCTCTTATAGTGTAATTCTTTTAACAGGATTCGATATTTAATCGCCACTAGCCACATTTGAAAGCGGTATAGCTTTATCACTAGGTTTCTTTTTATCGAAGGTGCTTATTCAATGTTTGCTAGGTGCATTCTGGTAATTAATTTTGTTTGTTACAGACCTTTATATTTTTCAGTTTATTTTACCTTAACTTCATACACTTTTCGTTGTATAAATAGTTGGGTTGTTTAAAGACCATTACGCTGAGCTTCTTACTTACGTACAGTTACTTGGTTGCTTGTTGTCTCCTTGGATCACGCTACTTTCAACCTGGTTGGTGGCGTTCCTATTTACATAGGAAGAACACACCTGTATCATGAGTCACTTATATTGCAGCAACTATTTATGACATCGGTAACGTTTGGTAACCTTTATTGTAAATAAAACATTACTGTATATTTGTATATTATAATTTTCTGTGTTCAAAGGTTTTTCCCTAGTGTGCGTGTAGCATTTAGATCTATGTATCTATTTCATATATATTATATTAGCAGTTTACTTTGTTAGTAATGTTTGCGAGTGAATACAACATTGCTCCGTATTGGTTAAACAATTAACTATTGGGGTTAATGATTGCACAGTCTGATTGGTACCAGTAGTCGGGTTAATTTTACTATGCCCTTTTGATTACTTTGATAATAAAGCACTGTGTATCATACCTGAAGACTCATTATTCGTATGTGTGTTATTTGGGGTTTATATTTACAGCTTTCGAGATACCTACATTGGTAAAAGTCGACCACATTGGTAGTAGTCGCAAATGTGTTTTCAGATTTTGTCGGCAAATACTGGAGCTATTTTCGACGACTCTTTGCGCCCATTGCAGAAGTCCCATTGTGAGACCCACGACCTCACACTAGTTAGCTGGCAGCCGACAGATTTAACTGCGGTTAAAAGTTGTTACCGTTTCCCGATTAGCTATCCCCATTTTGTGGATAACAGCATTATATATTATTTATATTATATTTCTTATATTCGTGCATGATGCGATAACTTCATTGCATCTGCAGGCGGATGGCATACTGCAAAATTTTGGGAAGTGGTTCTGAAATCTAGATTATTGCTGAAGTAGTAGTGACTCCACAATAAATTTGATGATATTTATTGTTATAAAGAATTTAGTAAACTGTAGAATAGTGCTTGAATTCTGTATTCTGTATTTCTGAAGATTCCTACTTAACTCGCAGGACGTAGGTTGTCCACGCTTGATCTAAACTCTATTACACCATTTACTTAGTGTAATACAACTCATTTATTGTTTCCAGCCTTACTTTGTGGAACTCCATAATCATGAAATAAATAAAGATTATTAAAAGTTTCACAGTTTTATTAAAATATAACCTGACAATATTGTTTCGACAGCTATGCTGTCATTATCAAAGGTAATATAATTATAAACAAACACGTCGCTAAGGTAGATACAAAATAGGTAACTAGATAAAATAATAATAATAATAATCAGAATTAAATATCTAATACTTCCAGTAACGGAGAATTACTGAGCTCAAGTTGTTCATTCATTAAAGGTACCCTGAGTTTGTGTTTGTATATCTCAAAGGCTTCTAAAATGTCTAATTTGCGTTTGTTATTACAAAAATGTAGGAATTTAATATTATTTTGAGGAGTCATTGTGTGATTTTGTTATAAAAGGTGTTTGGCGTAATTAGATTTTTCAGGATGTTTATTTTTGTAATGACGTACGTATTCTTTATATCTTATGTCAAAATTCCGAAGTGCTTGTCCAATATATACCGAACTACAAAAAGAACAATTTAATTATTCTGAACCATCAGAACGTTTTATTTAAATATTGTTAGTGATGCAGATTAAATAATCAAGTATGATTTCATAAGAAACTTGATTTTATAAAAGAATAGAAACTTATTTTACTAGTATTAAACGCAGATCTACTTCACTCTGCTAGGAGTATTGCACAGGTTAATCTAAATTATTTAACACATTGTTATTTACTGTGCTGTTAACACACATTAACTTCGAATTTACAATTTTCGTTTAAAATCTTCTTAGTATATTTTTTGCACAATAGGTTCAAACTATTTAAAAACTATCACTTACATTTTCCTATTGTTCAGTCAATAATAGTACTAATTACTTGACTAAATTTCTGTAAACAAACTCATTGCTCAAGTCAATTCAAATTTTGTTCAAGCTTTATTTGTATTTCATCCAATTGTTGAATACCAGGTGTCAATCTAACCATCACAATGATGCAATTTTAATTTTTCTAAGAATACTGTCTATAGTATAACCTTCAAAACCTTTGACAAACGATTTTGAATTAGATTGTTTAAAAAACAAAGATTGACTAACAACTATCTTAAAATAAATAGAAAATGGATACTAAAAATATATCTTCTCTTCATTAGATTAAACGAAAGCTTCTTCTTCCGTTTATATTATTACGTAATTTTTGTGTCAACAAGAGATTCCATTTTTATGAAGGAATTCTTCAAAGAATACAATAAACCAACTTAAGACAATAGACAATCTCCACGATAATCAGTGACGGTTCGTGAGTTTGTGAATAGGGGAACAGAAATCATAATGTATGAATTAT
Source organism: Agrypnus murinus (assembly GCA_929113105.1). Taxonomy (NCBI): domain Eukaryota; kingdom Metazoa; phylum Arthropoda; class Insecta; order Coleoptera; family Elateridae; genus Agrypnus; species Agrypnus murinus. The sequence goes on from OV816030.1 coordinate 118,916,000, forward strand.
TTAGTGGCTCATTTAGGGGGGTGCTTTTGAGAGAAAAACACTCCCCAAGACTTCATTTTAGTACTTTTAAAGTTTTATTATTAATGAACTAAATAATAATTATTAAGAAAAACTACAGCGTATTAATCATAATTCACCTAACTCGTTTTGACAGTTTTACGTATAAAATTGTGGGAAATTCTAGATGTAGCTAATTCCTCTTTGAATATATAGCAGGTAGGTATGTAGACCCCTTATACACTGCCCACTGTAACACAGGCCCTGAACAAGTAGTGGCAGATGGAAGTTTGTTTGCTCTTCTCCGAAAACCATCGTTCGTACAAAGTGCACCGATTACTAAATTTATTTAATACATTTACGACTAGTACTGAATTTATTTATTAGATTTGATTTTTTAATTTTCGTTTATTACAATTTGATTGTTCATGTTCATTAAGTAGTTTTGAATAATTGCTTAAAAAGATATTGACCAAAATAGATGGAGTTGTATTTTTTAAATAAAATTTATGTTATCATTACAATCAGCACATTTTAAAATACCCAAATATGATGGGGGGCCACTTTTAGCTTGTCAGAAGACGCTCTTTACCGTACGGAAAAATATTAGTAAAGTTTGTCATTAATTTTATACAAAACTTTATTTTGATAATATCTCTTCGGTTTAAATCAAATTGTCGTGAAAATTGTATAACTGTATTCTATGTGCTTACCATTTCTAGTACCTATATAATTTATTTTATAAAAAAATGTATTTTATAAATGTTTATTCATTCTTTGCAGCAAATTGAATCATAACAAATATTAAATCGTTATAATAAAGTCAATGTGAATATTTTAGTTAAAAAGTGTTTATCAAATATTGGAAATAATAAGCTGCCTCAAGTTAAATTTCTAGATACGCCACTGTTAATGAATGGCACTGTACCTACAGAATATTAAAATAACTTGACCGTATTGTTGAAGTTGAAGAAAGAAGATCCTAAGAATCCTAAAGGCGTTTCTATGATTGGTAAACTATACTATGAAGAGATTCAACATGAATCTGGGTGCTCAAAATTTTATGGCAAGATCACCTACCGTAACGCGACTTATAATTGTTAGATAATAAGTATTATAATTTCTTTTTCTTCTTGTTTAAAACATAAACACATTCAAGTTGTTCTTTTATTTTGGGTGTTGGGTAATAAACATTGTATAACAACCTGTTTTGTTATTCTTATCACCTAGTTTCCCGTAATTTTTAGTGTAAACCATTCAGTCATTAATTTTACCTCGACGAGTAAAGTTGATTGTGTTGTCCAAAGTGTTAAAGTGGCAATTAGTGTTAATGAGACAACCACTACTTAATTGGTGAGTTCGCTCACGAGTATTTTGTTCATCTTTTGAGGAGTGACTGTGGAGTGAGTTGATTTAATGAGAACGTGAGTTATATTGTCGATTTTATTGAGTAGCCACACCCATAGGGTTAGACAGTATTATAAACCTTCTTACTTTACTTGCAATTATTCTGGAATGCTTTTAAATTACTCTAATTGATATCTTTCCTTTCGACTTTATAGAGACCCAGATTTTATCTGATCGAAAAGGCAGCGTTCAGTGCTGTTCTGGGTCTAACTAATATTTCCTGGTGTTTGTGTTGTCCCAGCATATTTATCTGATCGAAAAGGCAGCGTTCAGTGCTTTGCTGGAGAGCATGCGTGGCCCAGACCTTATCTGTTCGAAAAGGAAACGTTCAGTGCTTTCCTGGGCCTGTTTGTCAGGAGTCGGTGCTTATCTGTTCGAAAAGGTAGCGTTCAGTGCTTATCCGACTCAACCTAAAATGTGATGTTATATGTATTTACTTAATTTAAGCTGATATAAGACAGTCTTTTGCTGATTGTATTATTCTCTGTGATTTTCTTATTTTATTAGCGATATTAGATAATCCACATAAGTTGTTACTTTTTAGTTTCTATAGAATAAAACATAGAGCATTCATTGAGTAGTGAGTGAGTGAGTGATCTTATATCAATCTTCTCCTTCTTGGAGGAGCTCCTTTTGAGGTGCGGCAACGTACTCAGGATTGTGTTTTGTTTTACAGTGGTTATATAAAATCGAGACCGAAGAGAGGAAAAACCGGACAAGGAAGTGTTTGCTTACGCAACAAGTCGGTTAGTTAATTAATTATTTTTATTTACCTGTGTCTCTCAAAACGTATCCTTACATAATTATAAATTATTACCTTATAAGGCGATTTAAAATTTGATATTATTTTGATACCTTTTAAGGAATTAAGGTGTCGTTATAAGTAATTTATAAATTTTACCACGAGAAAAATTATATTATGGAAAACAAACGAAAATTATTTAAATTTCATTAATTAAAATATATGGTAGAGTTCCTATATAATATAGCCTCATGTAGGGGATTTTAAAAATGACACGTTGACGTACAGTAATACCGTTAGTTTGCATACCAGTAGTTTGCATTAGTATATAAAGGGTCATCAGAGCATTTCTGCCGCGAACTGAATAAAATTAGGTGGATCGTTCGGCAATATATAACTTATTTCGATATACTAAAAGCTTCGATGAGCTAAAATCATACCTATGGTCTCCCAATTATCCTCTTAAAAATGAGATTTACTTTTTAAAATGATAACAATTGAATTTGAGGTCAAAGGTTTTTTTTAAGAAAAGATTTATGAAATTTTATAATTACATCATTAAATATAAAGGCGATTTTAGACCGGAATCATTCCAGAGATTACCTAAAAATGAGGATATTGTGTTACTTATTTAGTTATAAAATACGTTAGCAACCACATTTTATATAAAAAGAGAAATAAAGCATACATAAAAAGAGAAATAAAGCAAGATTCCATCTTGTCCAGAACAGAAATACTTTAACTTGAAACAAATGTATTTCAAACTTATTTCTATATATTTTAAACAGAACAGCCAGATAAACTCTAGATTTTATATGAGTATTCAAAAGCCTGTTCTGCACTGAAACAAATTTATTAGCCCAGATATTTTTTCGAGAATTATTTACGTTTCCTAATTTCATAATCTAAAATATGTAGAGTCGGCCCGCAAAGACATAATTTCTGCTGCTTTACGAGTGCGGGCCTAACCAGGAAACAATACATGAATCACTTGCCAACCCGGCCCGCGGTGTAATAGATGAGTACTTTCAAGGATTAAAACACAACGTATTGAAATATTTTTATTTCACCCTCACAGCGAGCTGTATGAATATTATACAAAGCTTCGCGGTGGTAGTTTTAATACAATGCTAGGGTTTCTTACCATGAAATACGACCCGTAATAATTGCAACATTTCCATTTCTGTTCGAAACTAATACAAGAATTTGCAGAAAATACAGAATACTCGCAATAAATTTTTGATTAAGTAGATGTCAAAGATAAATTGCGCTACATTTTGTGGACACTAGCGACACTTGTAGTAGAGTTAATGGCTTAATGGTGGCTTGTGTGAAACGCAATTTAAACTGAATAATTTCGATTAACACACCCTAGTTGCTACAAGCAAAATATATTATATCTATAGGTATAGTTTTAAATAAAATTGTTCAAAGGTTCCTACTAGTTTTCCTTTTTTTATAAAAAAGAAATTTATACAGAGACATCAATAAATATATAATACAAACAGTTCTTATTGGAACCTTGTGTACTGGTCAACCCAAAGTGACAGTGGAGTCCCCATAGCCTTGTATCTCCCTCTTTACTCTCATAGAGGACAATAATCGAACGTCCGTTTTTCCCTGGGCGGTATTAGGGTATCGGTCTCGGGACGTATTTCACCTTAGCCGCGATATTGGACGAGGTACTCCCCAAATAACTTGTCTATTCTATCGAATGCATGAAGTTATTTTACAGGGTGGTCATTGATGTAACAACGCAATCATCTCTTTATTTGATAAAAAAGCTCTTTTCTTCCTTAGGGTATAAACATTAAAAGAATGGACATATAAATCAAAATTTCCATCAACAAAAAATTTTCATTCCAAAAAACATCAATTTAAAAATGTTATGTAAAGAAACGTAAGGCCTCTTTATTTACAAATTAATTAGTAGGTGTTTTAATTGAAAATCACTCCTTTATAACTAAAAGATGTACATATAAAATTTCTAAGCGTCCACCCTGTGTAGTATGTTTCCATCTAGTAAGCAAGTCCCTCAATAAGTTGTAAGTTCCATCGGGATCTGAAGATAGCATTGTATATGAGCACCGTTAGACTGGACATAGTTTAAGCCGTCCCATAAACAAGCGGGTATCTGGACATCAGTCGGGAACAGTTCTCTCGGACTCCTTCTGATCCCCGAGGTAAACATCGTAACTTCCCGTATCAGAGCAACTATAGATATTACAGAAATAGATGACGCACTGCAACTATAAAGTTACCTGCATTTACTTTACTTGCAACTTCACTTAAAACTAAACTTTCATAAACATTTCAAAACAATCCTGATAAAATAATCTTGTTTCTAATTCAATAAGCGTATTACAGTAGTCGATAGTGCACTTTGTGTGGTTTCCTTTGTTTAATTAATGGTTTCTAACATGAGATTTCTGTTTTAGTTAGTTTTGTAAAATGGTTTAGTGTATCTTTAAAGTAAAAATACATTTAATTGTATACTAATTAGAAAATTCCGACCTGAACAGTTAACATTAACTGAAAGTTAATAACATTAACTGAAAGTTAATTTTGAGACAAGCATACATTATTAATGTGAATGAGTCTGTGAGTCTGCGAATGGTGCAATTTTATTTCACATTTTGTTTAGTTATACATATAATAATTATTACATACAGTTTATAAATCAACAATCTCGTTTTTCTATCGAATTTAATATCGTTAAGCTTATATTTAAGTTGTATTTTGTTGTACAAAGTTTAAACTCAGTCCGTTTCTGTTGACTAACTCATGCAAGGTACAAAATCTATTCCCCACGACTGGACGTCAACAGTGTAATACACAAAAATTCAGCAAACGCAAAATGTAGACGAAGCCCCACTATTGAAAACCAAAGTTACTTAGTCAAATTTGATTACCATGGCTATTAAAATTTCTTTGGGCGTGGGAAAATTGAAAGGTTAGCTAATTCGAAATGAACTATGGCTGCCTTATGAGCACCACCTTGTTAGAAAGTTATTTCAACAATTTCCTATTTTATTGTTAATTTTCAAAGCAACAAAATTAATACAATTTTACGCGATCGATCTCAAATTGAAACGTGGAAAATTCCAAAAGCAATAAAGCTTAATAATAATATTAGCATTAACAAAAAAGCCATACAAAGTTTTCATATATTTATTTCACATAAAAAATCATAGAATAAAAGAAGTAAAACATATTATGATTATTATTATTTAAATACCGTCGATGAGATAGAATAGTAAAATATTATTTCTCAAAGAAATATATTATATAAATAATTTTTAAAAAATGTTTTAAATGCTTTCGGATGTAAATATTACAAAGGTAAAACTTAGTTTACTAATTTCAAATTCTTAGCTGTTTCTAAACTGAATCAGATTAAAACATATTACAAGGACTAATCTAGATTGTTTAAATGTTGCAAATTATTTTACTTCGAAATAAGATTAAAACTTACTTTGCAGGTAAATGCACTAACCTTGAGTTTTATGAAATTAAATTAATTTCCCTTTCTTATATAAATATAATCCTTTAATTCTTGCAAACTCATCATCTTCAATTTCTTTGCATAATAAAGCTCGAAACAACTTAAAAACTGTCACTTACGATTTTACTGTTCATTACTGAAAATTGATTGAAGTTTATCGTTACACCAGTTAATTTGAGAATTTTTCAAGTTTGTGTTCTTTTAATCTTTTAGAATTTCATTCCATTCAGTCTAAAAGTAAAAATTATGTTAATTTAACCTGAAACGATCAAATTAAGGCATTTTGAGTAAACACAAAAAACTGTATATGTCAACATTTGTTTATTATACAGTTTGTTTTTTTGGTGAGTGTACAGTTGTGGTACTGTAATGATATTCATCATAAAATCAGTCTCATTACATCCATATTACCTCAAGAAGGCATTGCCATGACAACAGTAATCAAAAACAAGTAAATAAATAAATATCTCATAGAAGAAAACATGTCTTTTATTGTCTTCTACAAGAGATAACATATAAGTAGTGTACAAGACCACACACAAGCAACCTGTATTACCACATTGGTCTTCTATACATTACATTGGTGACCCCGTAAGAAGAACTTAGATGATCAACACCATATCTTCAATATTCCATTGCTCTGGTTTTCTGTTTCTGCCGACAAACACAACCTGCAACCTGAAGTTCCTTGAATTGGTTATTTGATTATCTCACTCAAGCAGTCGACTTTCAGAAGTTTATAATTATCCTTTTTTATCATTTAAATAAGATAAGTAACTTAAATATTATATTGGTTACGTTTCAATATGGCAAAGTTAGCAAATTTAGTAAAATTTCCTATTTTTGACAGTTCGCATGTACATATGTCAATAGCCTTAATCGATAGATACTTTGACTTCCTACATATTGAGAACGAGATTCAAAGATATAATGTCCTAATTCATAACTTGCCATATAACATTTTACAACTACATTCGAATCTTATCAGGTTTATTGATAACAATAAACTTTCATTCGAACCATACACCACGTTCATCAACCAACTATTAAACTACTACTTGGGTTCTTCTTTAGATAAACCTACTTCATACAACCCAAAATCAAATACTATCTCCTCTCCCAAAGAGATTACAGATTTCTGGTTACAGCAAAATGATTCACCTGAATTTTTTGGTCTAGTTAACCTATTTAAAAACGAAATCAATTATCCTTGTAATTTCATAAACACAAACTGTAATCAAATATCGCAAGATCCGTCACAAATTCAGGATCCTAACCCCAATTAAGTGACGATACTCAAAACGTCATTTATCAATGCAATGCTCTTTCAGACGCACCTGCATCCACTGATACTTTCTGTTTTGATAAACCGGAACATTCATTTACTCATAAAATTGACACGGAAACTAATTCTATTGTTAGAGCTAAGCCTGTGTTCTAAATCAGAAATTGCAAGAGCTTCCGAAGGCCGACGGTTTGGAGATATCAACCGCCGCATCTTCTACAAAGACTCCCTTGGATCCAGTAAAACATTCCTGGAATCTACAAACTACAACACCTCTAGTTCCTGATGGAAATCACATCAATAACGTTCCTCAAGAACCAAAAGCTACGACACCCGTAGTACCAGCTCCTGAAAAATGTCTTCAGCAATTCTCGGACACAACATTGCCGACATCTCTCGTTTCGCCATTGGCACAATGCCATAAGAAGAGTTTTTTGTTCTTGGATATACCAGGATTAATATCTTTTTTTCTTTATTTAAATTTTATCTTTAGTTTGTTTTCTCGGATAACCATCAACGAACTTCGCAACAACCTTAACCAACAAAATTTTGTTATGTCAAAACGGGAAATTTTATGCAAAGATCACGCGATTAAACAGCCATATTACCTCGTAATTAAAACAATGCGAACATTCGACTTTTTGCTAACCGAGAAAATTACAACAGTGCAACTGCTATTGACCGAATTCAAATTATCTTATCATAATAGCAAAATCCATTTCGCTAATAAACTTTGGCATTATGTGCAGTTTCCTGTGCATGTGTAACTTTCCGTTATACACCATAAACACAAGTGCAAAAATAACAGTGGTGACTTATAAATTTCCACGTGAGCCTTGTCAACTCGACATTACATGATATCATACATTGATAACATTCAACTAATCAATCCTGAATAGCATTTGGACCTCCCAAATATATGTGCTACCGGATTAAGCTTCAAGTATTCATTCTCCTCAAATATCATAGGATTCAAGAAGATTTAATCATACTCTCCAACGGGCAATTTCACCTAGTAATTCCTACAACCTTAGGACAATGCTATGAATGCTGCCTCCGTGTTATGAGATCAAACCCACTTCTTCCAATCCTACGGACAAAATGAATACAACTACGTTTATCAATGTTGACAACAAACTTACTACTTAGGCTAACGCTCTTAGATTCAATTAGCATAGTTATTTTTAATTTTAAAAGTTACAACAAATAAATCGTAGCGCAAGCATCACTTGTTCACGAAACACTTATATGTTGTTCCTTGGTTTTGTTCACGTTCCTAAATTTTAGTTCTTTCTTTCTAGTAAGAGTTACAGAACGTCCTAACAAGTGATTCCTGTACATCAAGTTTATTTTAATTAGGTTAAGTTTGCGATTTAACCTTGCAATAAGCAACTCATGTTTTTGCCTTAAGCAATAGATGCCTACTATTAGCTACTAGCGGCAAAGACTTTTCAATTCTTTGATTATTAGCAATTAATTATTAACATAAGTTTTATTGTCTTAGCAGTAAGGAACCATTGAAAAGATGCAAACGACCTCAATTTTTTTGTAGCTAGTATAATTAAACATGTCAATACATACAAGTACGACAATAATGTATGCTATTTTTTTTGTCGAGGAATGCGTTAAATGCCCTTTTGGCTCATGGCTCATTTCTTTTGGTACATGTTCAGCCTTTTTTTACCCGTGATGTAATGTAATAATATTCATCATAAAATCAGTCTCATTACATCCATATTACCTCAAGAAGGCATTGCATGCTAAGGATTGCCATGACAACAGTAATCAACAACAAGAAAATAAATAAATATCTTATAGAAGAAAACATGTCTTTTATTGTCTTCTACAAGAGATAACATATAAGTAGTGTACAAGACCACACACAAGCAACCTGTATTACCACATTGGTCATCCAAAACACTACAGTACAACATTCTGATGGCTAGTTTGTTGAAAAAACATGCTATACATTAGCAAAGTTTGTTAATAAACCTGTGAAAGAGACCACATCCATAATCAGAGCACCTACATACAACACCGAGAAAGCCAACTACCGCGAAACCACTACCGAGAAACCACAACCGATAAACCATAACCGAGAAACCACAACCGAGAAACCACAACCGAAAAAACCAAAGCCGAGAATGGAAAATTGGAAACTACCGAAAATGCATCCATGCATTATGAAGTAAGAATTATAAGTTAGTAACTTTGATAAATCTAACAGAGACCAAGGAGAATACATAGGGCGGGGAAAGAAAGAGAAAGACCAACGTCCTTAGGGATACGCTACGCAGCGGAGGTTAGGTTAGAAGTTAGTAAGTTTGATAGATCTAACAGGGACAGACTCCAATAGTTAGTGTGACGACTGAGAGGTCTCTCTCTCATCGTTAGTCTCTAGAGAGACTAACGTTGTGATGTACAGAACACTCTATGCCGTGAAGGTTAGGTTGTAAGTTAGTAGGTTTAATAGATCTTCCAGAGAGTCACTCCAATAGTGGTGACGCAGAGAGAGGGAGACGCCATCGGCATAGTGGACACGCTATGTTGCGGAGAATAAGGTTATAACTTAGATAGATCTGACAGAGGTCGATAAAAGAAGAAGATAAAAGAAAAGAATCAGCCAGTCTTTATCGGTGATGACCTGGATCCGATTTTTTTCCTATAATAAAACCAAGACTTTATCTGTTTAAAACAAGCCCTGCCATTGATGTATTTAAGGGGGGGCTATCGGGCTAAAGCGCCGAGATTTTTTTTAATAGTGTCAAAATGTATGTTATGTGACAATCTTAGAATTTTAATTCGGGATTTTTATATAATAGCCCCCACCACCGAAAAAAATTCCTAAATACGCCACTGAGCCTGCTTAACGCGACCAAGACCAATCTTTAATAGGTATTTTTATGTGAAAATATACTGTTGAAAAAGACCATTACATAAACATATTTAAAAATATTTTTATTTGTTTATAAAAACGACTGAAGAATTCAAATAAAATCCTTTTTTGAATACGTATAATCCTATAATTGAACAGTAGGTACAAGTTTACTTAATGAAAGGTCTATTTCTAATGGTAATTTCTTAGTCAAGTTAATCCGTTTATTGGATATTTATAGAAGGTTGTAAAGTGATTTGCACGGGTTGAAATTGCTGCAAATTCTTGCACTTTTTTCTTTGTTGGTTTTAGTTTTGCAGATCTAAAAATTTTAGATTTTTATTAGTTTTAGTTTTGCTGATTTTCTAAGAATTTTAGATTTGTGAAATATGAAAAATGTTAAGTAATTCATTTTAGTGCATTCATAATATTAACAATGGTTACAAATTGCCTACTTGACACTGAGTATAAGATCAGAATAAGTCCTGGATATATTCTGTTTTTGAACCCATTACATGGAGCATGTGTCTCAACACTAGTAGTGGCAACGAATAGTGTTTTATTTTCAGGTACATTTGATAACTTGTAAAATTTTAAACAAAATGGCTATCTTAGTTTAAAATGTCAAAATTTGGACTTTTTCTGTTCTTGCACTCGCAGAAATTAGAGAAAGTTTTCGATAAACGACAGACTCACACCAACAAAGCAAATTCTATTAATCTCCAATTTCCTCCAAATGATGCAATAATTATATTCAAAACAATCGTTAATTGCCACAATGCAATGGATTAAAATTTAATTAAATCGTAAAAGTTCACAACAAAACAACCACAAAAAACAATGTTGTTGGGATTCAGAAAATGGATGCATATGATGTATACTTTAATCAAAACAACTATCCAAGAAATGTCCTTGTTTTCCAGCGGTACGCTTCCATTGCATATACATCTTCTTGGAAGATGATTTACACTAACAGTTTTGTAAAATATTTAGCAAAATACTGAATTCTATCCGAACAATATATTAATTTACCTTTGGATAAAATGCTAAAGAAATAAGGTAAACAAGCTATGAAAGTGTAGTGCAAAAACTCAGTTTTTAATCCTACACTCAGTTGACGAAATGAGACATATCCGAATATCTCCGTATATAAAAAATATATTTGTCAAGTAATAAAAGTCTTTGAATTGTGTTATATTTACCGACAGCCGGCGGGAAAGGACAAGTGGCGAAGATTTGTACGAGTAACACTTTATTTTACTTAAAAAAAATTACACTTAAAATCTATCTTTGAATTAAATGCACTAACGCTAAATTTTATGAGATTGGATTTTCTTTTCTTATAAACTTCAATTCTATAATTGTTGTGAACTTATCATCTTAGATTTTTTGCACAATAAAGCTCAAAACAACTTAAAGACTGTCACTTACAATTTTACTATCGATTACTGAAAACGGGTTCCAATTTATCGTTGCACCAATTAACTTGATCATTTTTCAAGTTCATTTTCGTTTAATCCTTTACAATTTCATTCCGCCCACATCAAAAATAAAAATTCGGTTAATTTAAATTGCAAAACCATCCAATTAAGATTTACTCAAAGGAAGATCTCAAGAAATGTGCCGGGTTGAAAGCCTTTAATAAAAAGAATTTAAATGAGATTCTTAAATAAACGAAGATTGATTAAAAAGCAAAAAGTAGATGAACAACTAGAGAAAATGCCTTACCTTCCACGGTTAGCGGTTTTCGATCAAGGACAAGCACCACCAAAGCAAGGTCTGCTAATCTCGAATACTCTCCAAATGATTGAATAGTTATATTCAAAACAATCAGTCAAATCGTAACATTTCACAATAAAACAACCACAAAAAGCAATGTTGTTGCGATTCAGAAAATGGATACATATATGATGTATGTTTTAATCGAAACATGACACACTATTCATGAAATGTCCTTGTTTTCCAGCGGTATGCTTCAATGAAGATACGTAGTGAAAATCAACGAACTGAAAGATGGTTTGAATAAATTTTTGAGCGATTAGACGCAATATATTTTTCAAGTAATAAAAGTCTTTAATTTGTGTTATATTTACCGACAACCGACGGGAAAGGACAAGTGGCGAACATTTGTACGAGTAACACCATTTCCACTACTTGGCAAATAGCAACAAATGACGAATGTTTGTCAAATACACGAGTAATGGGATCCAGGTTTAAGTAAAACCATATACCATAAGCAATAATTAACGATAAAACAATTACTAAAATATCGACTAAATTCTAGTAGGGTCGGTCAAATGATCATACCAAACGATGCCAAGAGGTACAAGGGATGTCTTTTCACCTCGATTCTCAACTCACAAATAAATAAATAGATTATTACAATGCTAAATCATATAATATGCAGTAACCTAAATCAACGTTTAATATAAAGTTAAGAGAAATTTAACAAACCAAAATACTTTTAATAGGTGCACTTAAAATTAGTTAATTATTGAATTTACGTTTGGTGAATTACCATCTATTCAAGCTCTACAATGGCATCTAAAAATACTACGTGCTTCATGTAACAATGCCAAGCTAATTGCCTTTTTGTCGATAACAGACATTTTAATTCCGTATAGTCACCAATACCATCCAAAGTTCTAAAACCAGTACTATGAATTTGTAGTACTATTAGCAAATTCAATAAGAGTTCCATAATTCATTCCATAGTCTACCTCACTACCACCCAAAGTCTCAAAGCCAATTATCATAAATTTGCAATATTCCAGGTAATTTCAATAAACATTCTTTTTCATTCTACTCCTTTTAAAATGATTATCTAACCTAAATGTTTACAAAATAAAAAAAGTCTTGGGTTTCGTAACACGGTTTTAAACATATGAGATTTTATGCCAATTAGTTGACCGTAATTCATACGCATATACACTAAACGATCGTGGTGTGTATATTATTATTCAGGGTGTAACTATATAACTAAGAACCTCGTGATGGCGCGGGAGGGGGGGTGTAGCTGTAACGATTTAGAGCATATTTTACTTATCAACATATGGTCGCTTCGTGCAAGTTTTCGAGAAAATAGCATTTTAAATTCTAAGTACGTCCCTTGTACTCATGTTACATTAAAAATACTAGACAAACAAAAAAGAAGTTAAATTGAAGTTAAGTTTCTCGATCTGAAGAGCAAAAGCACAAAAGGAACCATTATAGTTTCATTCCGGGGCCAATATAATAGGCAGAATGAAAGCGAAATATTTGTTAATGAAGTCGCCTGCTTAATCCTGAAATGCCTTCAATTTTGGGTATAATGAAACTTTTGCAGCTTTTTAAATTGAAAAGATGTATTGACATAATATGCATTAAATGTCTTGCAATTAATAAATATACTACAATTTAAGCACAGAGCAAACTCAGTGTCTACTTGTGTGTCTACACAGTGCCCCACCTTTCCCTATGCTTTCTACTGTGCTATTTCTAGTGTATATATATTTGTGTACAATATTTTAAGATGGCTTTAACTTGGGCTGTACTAAAAATGTTCACAACTTGGATTGGATTTCTGAAGTAGTTCTTTTAATTTTCTATAACCGTTTGCTATGCAATTATTCATTGTTATTTATTATGTAATGTTTTTAATATTAAAAAGAAAGCCAACGCAAAATATTATCTACGGTTTAAAAAAAGGTTAATTTATTATTGTCATAAAAAGGAGAACGTTCAATTGATCAATTCAATTTGTTACTATTTTTACCGATTTTTGTCTCAGTTATAATTTGTTTATGTTTGTTCTGCTTAACTTTACTAAGAAGGAAGAAAAGAATGTTTTAAAATAATGTTGATGACATAACCCAATATGACATTAGGCAATACAAACCACTATGGTCGCTGTGGAGAAACATTTCTAATAACGTTGTATTGCATAATTCAGTTAAAGTATTTATTTGTGAGGTTAAGATACATGTTATAGTTATAGTTATAAACAAAGAAACATAGATAATTGAACTCAAAATTGAATTACATGCACCCCATCGGGTGTATGTATTAATAAATCCACAATCTTAATAATATATAATCTTAATTACTACTTTTATTACTTCGTAAAACTACGCGACCGATAATTTGAAAGTTGAATGTAATTGAGGGGCTATCTATAAAAGAGAATTTTATTGTGTTTGCAAATATCTGTTTTTAATGTTTACAAAATTTAAAAAATGCTTCTTTCTATTAGAAAAAACGGCTTCAGTAATAAGAATAACTAATAAGAAATTCTATTTACTCTTAAAGTACCTGCAAATTAATAAACTTCTTAAAACAACATAACGAGACAACCCTGTTTTGTAAGTAGTTTATTATTATTGTTAATTTAAAATCGAGCAAATACATTAATCTCTACTTAATAACTATTAATGATCGCTTGTGTTATAGGTACATTATTTTAAACATGGAAAATAATTAGTTAAAAACAGCTTTAATAAGGTGCGTAACATTTCTTGCATCGTATAACATGCAAAATTCAAAACAATACTGTAAAATCTACTTCCTGGAAGAAGTAATAACCACGTGTAAACTACATAAACATTAGTTGACATTGAGTTTACATAAACTAAATAGGACAAAACGAAAATACAAGTCAAAACAAACTATAACATCACCTAGCATCAGCTGCATCAATGTTTCAGATATCAAGTTGTCAAAAACAACTTTTTTTCTCGGTTATTATGAATGATAGGCAAACGGATAAGCTTTTTTTGTTGCATTTTATGTTGACTATCACGTTCTCAGCGGTTACGAATCTTTAGTGAAACACCCTGTAGTAAAATATTACTATAAGATTTCTTACTTTGCCAAGCTATCAGAATTAATTTTTTATACGTAAATGCCATGCACTTAAATTATGTATATACATAGCCTTGGTAGTGTAGCGACTAGCGTGCTCGTCTCTTGCTCAAGCGGCCCGGGATTGACTCCCGGTACCAGCAGATGTGACACATGTGGGATTTGTGTTTATACTATCTGTTAAGGCGGCTGCAGCTGCACGTTAGGTCTGCGTAATAGTAATAATCGCCTCTCCTTCTCGCACGAGCTTCATAGCTTCTGGGGCCTGGTTGGTCAGGTAATGGGTAGTAGCAATTATTATTATTATTATATATTATCACACGCACACAAACACAGATAACTTTTATTCTGTAAATACACAGATCGATAGGTATTCTCCAATAAATAAATACTTCACGCCAACAAAAATTGACTTTTTGAAAGATTTTTTTAAAGCATAGATTTGGTTTTTATAACTTATTATAACACCCCCGAATATGTGTTAGAAGTATTCATAACTAATTAAATATAAGGACTAAATCAACAAGGTTATCCTTTGAAATAGTCTCTAACAACAATGATATTTTGTATATAACATATTCTGCATTGTCTAGAAGTTAACTCTGCGAGTGTTAAATCATACAGCTGTCCTCAGTTATAAATAACTCTTACATGGTTACCTAATGACTGTTAGATTTTCTAGTAGTAAAAAGGATCACGCCCGTAAGGCGCAAGGATAGTTTGGACAGGAAGTTTCCCGTTGAATCATGGCCTCCCCCAAAAGTCGTCGTTATGTCGTATAAATCAAAGACAAACGGGAGACTAGAGAGTTGACTTGGGCCGTGCGTCTTACTATAACACATGCAATGGCGAGTCCTCGCGCAATTAGAGACACAGTTTAACATCCTGATATATGTCGCCGAGCGGGACTAATGTTATTTATAGTATTTGCTACTGTATTATGTTGTGTTGACTTCTGCTTGTTTAAGTTTTATTAGAATACATAAATCTTGGTCTTGCATGTACTGCGTTCCAAGGGCTATTTAAACATGTTTGTAAATTAATGCTAACCAATGTTAAATTACGATGTGTTGTCTAAATTTGGAAACTTCTCGGTGAAAAAAGGCATACTTTATCCTTACTAAAGAAAAGTGTACTTAAGCTTTATCTTCCCGTTAATGATCGTCCAGTATAGTTAAATATACAAGAGAATTCATACTTCAAGTAAATTTTAAAACACGTAAATTAATTAAATTCGTTTAATTAAATTCCAGGCCATAGGTAGTCATTTTATGATTTTATTGCTTTTACAAAATAATATTCCAATTATAAGTCCCATCATAAAGGTTTCTAAATGCAAAATATCTAACTTAGAAGAAATTGAAATATTGCGTCCGATACGCTATAGTTGAGTATTCTTCAAAGGTGAGGATGAAAACTAGCCTATAGGCTGTGTGAACATCTCGAGAGACTTGTAGCTTCTAATAAAGCTCTTGTGCTTACTAGGTATTTACCGTGTAATTCGAGGACGGTCAGTCAGTGTACAGGGTGTTTTACTGAGCACAGCATAATTTTAAAAAGTGCTAGTACACTTAACATACAATAAAAAAGTTTAATATCGTTAGTGGCCAATGGGCACTCATTACTGCTCTTAGACTTAGACTCAATGTCAGCTAATGTTTACTTTAAATGGGTTCATCACTTCGATCTTCCAGAAATTCGATTTTACAATAATGTTTTGAATTCTTGATTTGGCGATGTAAACAATTAAAGTATTTACTTGTTACTTGTTACTTGTAAGTAACAAGTTATCAGTATGTTTATTATCAGTTATTGAGCTCAGAAGCCCAGAAATTGAATGAATATCGTGATTTATTGATTTAGTACTATTTACGTAATAATTATTTCTGTTTAAGAATAATTAAAAAATCTTTGCTGATTTTGTAAATGTACCACTCCTAGAAAACGAGGCTGTTAAAGATAGTTGGCCCAAAAAAAGGGAAATTGATCTATTTGTGTTAGTTAGTATTTTATTTTGAAACAATAGCTCCTGGTTAGAGAATTGATGTACCAGTACAAAAATTAAACAATATACAGAATGTTCCATTTAAAGAAATTAATATATTTAACAATATATAAAACACCCTGTACATTATAATTGATCTTTAATCGCACTGCCGTTTAAGTACAATGTTGGACTACCTAACTGCAGCATATTATGTTTATTTCATTTGTTTAATACTAATACAATAGATTATTTTGTTATGGTAGACCGTAAGTAAATTTCGAGACATTTTTATAAATAACATGGCAACGCTGCAACAGGAATTAAAAAGTTAAATATTGCAAGAAAAATAATTTCATGCTAAATTCAAATATGTAAAAATATACCGGCTTTTTCTTCGCTATACTTTTGTGAAGCACCCTGTATACATCAAAATATTTTTTAACTATGTATCATGGTACCACATTAACATTTTGCAAGTGAGATTTTTTAGAAATTTAATAGTATTGCATTGTAGAAATGGAAATGCGTCGTCAAGCATTGTAAGAAAGAGGACTTCAAATAAAGCCAAATTGTCATAGAAAAAATGTCGTTCATTAATAATTATATAAGAAATCAAGACAAATTATTGCATATTGTTGACACAATTATTTTCAAACAAATAAAACAAAACTAATCGATTATTCCGAACACATACAAAATTTCAGCACTTTTCTTTCTATCAACTTCTGTACAGCTTGGACAGTAACCAATTCTGTTGCTTGTTTCCACTTATACTGAAGTTCTTAGTAGAAAAATCTGCTTTACTATTCTTTAAAAGCTTTTGCTTCGTGTGCACCCAATATTTTCCAATTGGGCCGCAGTTTTGGAGCAGTTAGAAGGATTTTATTTTTTATACTAATTAACAATTTGTGCAGCATAGTGGCAGCTTACCAGATCCGACTAAAACCTGCGTACTGATTCTTAAATATTCCGGCTACCTTCTTGAATCAATCCACGTACCTGAAGAAGGGATTGTTTTACAATTACAGTCTTCCGGAGAGAGGAAACAAGCCCGGGACAAGAAACCAGGAACAGAATGTTCTATAACTTCGGATCCTTTTAATATTTAGGTAATTATGTTAGGAGAAATTACTTAATTATTTAATTTAATAAAATATTTGAAAAGATGAAATAAATATAATAAATGATATTTTAATTGAGAAAATTCTAACTTCGATGTGTTTTTTGCCATTCGTACATCCTGTTAGAGACGCGTTATAACGCATATTTCTAATAGCCTTAGAAAGGTGATGGTTTCTTTGACGATATTAGAAGTGCTTAGGGGAGTGGTTTCGATCCAGCTTCGGGCTTAGTGCTATTTTTTAAATAATTTATGAGCTCCAAGAATCTAATAAATCCAGAAGCACTTACAGAATATATCGTTTCCGGTTCATAATAGCTTCAGACATAATAAGCTAACTTCTTAAAATAACCATAAACAACACAACTTACCGTTGCGGATCTACGATATTAATATCTCCTCTAGGATCTTTTGTTAATCGATGCTCAAGCAAATAATCATAAATAATATAATTAACAATTAATAATAAACAATACAATAATTAATAATATTTGCAATTGAATGTTAACAAATAATTAAAAGTGCATAAATATCAACGTATATCATGCAGATAATCAATTATAATTAAATCAATAGTGTAACGGCAGATCAATAATAAAATTAACCAAAATATACTTACAAATATAAGTATAAATCTTTTCCAATACTAACCAACAATTAATTATCGAAGTATAACCCCTTAATGAAATTTCTCCGATCAAAACTAGCATTTGACGTTCACGATAAAATTAAAAGTATCTGCAATTGCTATAAGGCCTTGGCGTAAATCGGATAGTTATAAATCAATGTTACCAGATATCGTATCCAATTAAACTCTCAAAATTTCTTAAATCTCGCTGATCAATTAACAAAAACTACTTCACCTGTTAATTGTCCTTACTGGATAAGATTAAGGTTAGTCTATTAGTTAATCACAAAAATCAGTATTTGGGTCTTTTAGATGAGTAGCAGAATGTTTAATATTCTTGGAAATTTGTTTGGAGATCGGTCCCAAATAGGAGAATAAGGAGCAAGAAAATGGTAGAAAGAAGCCCCAAAATAAAGTCCTAAAATATATCATGAACAGGTCAGTTAAATCACAAACAGATTGTAGAAAGCATTTCCTTCGTACCTAGCTGGTTTATTATCCTCGATATCACAAATAGATAGATTTTTCACTAAAGAAATATCTAGAAAAAACTCAATCTAATTTCAGATGATTTTGTAGATTCGATTAACCTAAAAACTAAATTACTTTATACCAAAAACCTCACAAATCCATCATGTGCACCTTTTCAAAACAGGAAGAGGAAGTGGAAATCTTAAAATTAGATAACAATAATCAAAAATACGTAAATACATAAGCATCAACAATCCTTCCCTCGAATCAGTTCCTTATTTATTAATATTCGTTTATTTCATAGTTCCATAAAACATCGATCCAATTTCCTATAAATAAATGGAATCAAATTGCTTATATAGGCAACTCATCTATGAGTGATTTGTAAATGGGGTATAAGCTGTATGGAAAGAAAAGTAATGAACGGGAAGTAAATGACCTAAGGACATAGTGCACAATTGAAAGTGTATATTAACAATTAACAGTTATTTCTTATATTTACTACTCCAGAGAGACAAAAATCTAATTGTTTAGAATCCCGATAATCTCAAATGTACTATTTTATTAATATTGACAAGCAAGACAAATTACAAATATTAAATATTTACTTCCTGTAATTATCGCACAGAATTTAAACAAAATAGAAACCAAACATATTAATATTACTACACATCAGTCTATGCAGTTGCAGCTTTCTAGAATATTTTACTACGTTCATGGTGTAGTAAAATGTATATTTATACGTGGGGTTTAGATAACATAAACAGAGGCGCGGTTTTAAGCAGTTTATTGATGACAATTCGATAATCATATGATACTTTAACGTTTTAGATATGAAATCATTGCGTAGTTGGTTTATCGGTTGATCAGGTTATTTTACGAGGTAATTACTGTATGAGCTCTACTCCAATATATTCATAACCCTACCCTGCAATAGATGATCATCCTGTTTACCGAATAATACTCAAAGCATAAATAATTATATAATGCAGAGTTGTTCATGCAAGTTGATTTTATCTCGTAAATTTCATGGCACATATTCCCACAATGCTTGCCCACGGAAAAATAAAGGAAAACAAGTTTAAATCGCTAAAGGTTAGGGTATTTTCAAGATGAATTGACTATGTTCAATATTGATTGATATTCAAACTAAATTACATATTGGAAATGCAAAGATAAACAAAAAAATCTCAAACTAAGACTAGAATTTGAGGCGTTTTCGATTTACTTCTTATAAATTTGAAATGGGTAGTGCTAGATAGCTCATCGAAAACTCCTGCGGTTGCATTACTATATGTCACTTGGTAACGGTAAAAGTCTCTAGAGTCATTTCCAAGTTTTCAAATTTGAAATTTTGAAAGGATTATTCATACTTTTATAGGAAATAAGTTATGATGGTGATACAATCATTTGCACAATTGTAATCTGGGACTGTAATAAGATCACAAGATATGGTGGTTAGTGTTATCATATATTTCACAATATTTCATAGTGTTGGGGCCAAATGTGAACTCCCCGTTTTCTGACACACGGCAAAATCGTCTAGAATTAACAATATTTTCGACGCCCTTACAGACAGTGAGAAACAGTTAGTAACTAGGGAATTTCTTCAACAAGTTGAAGATCGCCCACTTCATAAGGGATTCCCAGGCTCCTTCAACATGTGTCGCGGCAAGAGAGATAAACTGCCCATCCATTCCTTGGAACCTCGGGTGGGTAAGGACGTGTCCTGTTGACCGTGGTCAATGTCCATCTTCGCCGTCGTTTCTTTTAACTCGCGAGCTGTTCCCAAGGAGTTCATCGCATAGTCGCTTAGCATAATACGGGTCTTTCTTAACCTGGAAAGAGCCATCGTCATCTCGCCAGTGCTGAGACCGTAGGCTATCTCTAAATGTACAGCTGGTGGTACAGGTTGTTGGCGTTAGGCGAGGCGCTACGAAAGTCGATTCCCCATCTATGAGATGATTCTACTTACCTCACGGTCGTTCTCCCGCCGATGATCAAGTACCTTTGGCAGGATGACAGGTAGCTTCACATTTTTATCGGTCACTGCTGCTCCAATTCGCCCCTTAACTGATATCAGTCGGTCCTGTCCAAGTTGACTTGAAATTCGGCAAAGAGAATCATTCTGCGATGGGTGTCGACCAGTTTCCAGGCAGTCGACTTCTTTTGTGAACGCCCGCTCTTAAATTTCCTTCAGAATGTCAACGCAGCTGATCGAAGTTCTGCCCTCGAAGTTCATAGTCTCCAAGATATAGCCTCCCAACGAGTAGCGGCATTTTGTGTGAGGATCTCTTTTCTCAGGAATTGCTAGCCATGCAGTTGCAAGAGTTGTTGCATAGTGCTCGTTTTTTTTTCGATGCAATTTTGCATCTGACTCGGATTATTCAGCGGATTATTCGAGAATCTGTCAAACCTGCTGGTGATGTCGCCTGTTTCTTCATGGGAGCCACCCTGGTTGTCGAGTCTGCAAGAGCTACGTAGACTATTTCCCATTTTCGAATTCACAGGTATCACCCCGGCATTCGCGAAGGTGTGAAATTAAATGTCGAATGTGTGTCAGAATTTCGTTGGTCTCTTGCGTTGTGGAGACATACCTTCGTTATACACATACCCCTTCTATGTGCTTCAGATCGGCACCTCACGTTTTACAGTCAACGTAGATGTCTTCAGTCACCTCGAACACCACACAGCCTGGATCAGCTTTTCTATTTTTACCTTGAAGTGACCAAAGAGGTCAAAGGATCATATAGTCTCATCACTAGTCGGCATATTTTTCGCTTGGTGGGTGAAACCGACAGAGGAAGACGAAGACTCCAAGCATTCTTTCAGTCTCTCACTGATCTATTTTAAGAAGCTCCTTGGCGTTGCCGTCTCACAGTTCAGGTGGTATGTTAACCCTCGTTTACTATTGCTCTGCCATTTCGCAATGATGAAACTACCTTTTTCGTTGACGTGACAAATATCGTACCGTAACTGGAGAACTTTGTCTTCGTTGTCTCCTCCACTCAGATATTATTGTCCTTGTCAGTCTCACCCTAGATAGCTGCAACTGTTCTCTAGAAGTCTTTTCTAAATCTTTCACAGTCTGGTTCATAAAGTAGATGGCAGTGGTAGGAGAAGAGGATGCTCCAGAAACCAGCATATTCATTTTGTAGATATCAGTCTTCCTCCAGGTTTCTCCAGAGGGATCTTCTTATCTTACTTTTACTTGGTGAAACATTTCGTTGATGTCACCCGCAAGTCTGCCGTTTATCAGGACTCGGACTTATCCTTTTCGGTCTATCTGACCCTATATGGCTTTAGCAACGGAATCGAAAACAAGTCGAAGATTACCTGGCTTCTTTGGGTTTGTGATCCCAAAGCTTTTTCCTTGAATTCTTCTATCTTCACAAGTTTTTACAAGTCGGCGAAAGTTTCATCGCGTCTCATTCGATGTTCAACTCCATGTATTCGCTGAAGGGCACTGTTGTAGCTCTTGAGAAATTACAATCATCATTAGCATAAAGGAACCCTATTTCACATCGTTTTTCAGTGGGGAGATTGTCTTCCCCGTTGTCTTCTGCTTGTTGTTCCAGGCTGGATACACTTATTTTATTATTGCTTGTAACGACCAAATTCTCCAGAGTGAATAATTACCTCAGCGTCTCGTTCAGGTCGTCAACGACGGCATTTATTACACAAATTTAGCTACTGTAACTCTGGTTTGATGATCCATCCCATTGAAAATGAGGAGCAAAAATCAATAAATCAACTTTTTATTATTTTTGAGATAACCGACGAAATCTTCTCACTTGAAATCGCTTGAACTTTTTAATTCTTTTTTTTACATGTGATGGGCCTCTTAGGATCTAAATGAATCTGTGAGTTTAAGAAAATGCCTTTATAATAAAACACATTTTTAAGTCTTGGGTTGATTGATTGAGTTTTGCTTGAAAATTCAATTTAAGAGATATTTGCTTTTTCAGAAGAGGAGTTCTTTATTTTAATGCATAATATTTTAGGAAAAGTGATTTTGTTATCATACTTATTTTAAATTTATCATTTAGTTTGGTAATCAAGTGTGAGCAGCGGGAGATTTTATTTTACGACTCCTGTCGTTAACGCGTGTATGCAAGTTAGCATATTTGGTACACTTTTGCCGAGATAATATTCTTCTTGGTGAAGTAAACTAATCAGACATGCTTGGTCTTTATTTAATATGATTTCGTTCTTTGTTAAAATTAACTTAATTGGCATTTTAAAAAATACGTTACTGCCAGTATATAAACCAACTGACGCTTTAAAAAGCTAAGTTAGTTGTGGATGAAGAGAATAATATAATTAAAGTGTTTAATAAGTAATTAATGCAATATTATATTTCGTAAATTTTCGTGTAAATAGAGTTACGGTTAATTAAATGTTTTATTTCTATAAGTGCAAACATGAACAATAAAGCAAATAGCATAAAAGTGCAGCGTCCGTCCCTCGTACCTTATTTGAAGCATGGGAATGTCTTTATTTCAACTATTGAATTGGGAAAACGGCATACAACTTGAATGCAGTAACATGCATACATTTGCATGTTGTAGAATATGCATAAAAAGAAGAAGTCAATCAAAGAAACAGTTTTTCCTCCTAAAGATGCTGCATGATAACAACCTAATTATTCAAAGTGATATTTTAGAAAGCATTGCAGTAATAAAATAAGCTAATGGGTCTATAAATAAAGTTCTCTTTACTAGTTTTGCGTAAATGCGGGAGTTATAAAACCCCTTAGTACGTTCCTTTATGTTCTTCTCCACCTTCTTAATTTTTTCATGACCGTTAAAATTTCATCTTCATCTACTTAAAGAAGAATGCGAACGTTAATAAAATTTAATGGTACTTACATTTTAAGCCAAGAAAAATGTAAATTAGGGAAAATACATCATAAATAATCAGCTTCTTTCCGGTTTCCTGTATACGGGAATATAATTCATTTTGTAAATGTGTTAAGCTGTAAACAAGGCCCATTTTGTTACAGTCTACATGTAGTTGTTATTCTTCTAAGGAAAGCCAAATCTTTGTTGTATTTCCCTTGATGTACATAAGACTATGTTAAAATTTTCGTTACGTTTTTCGTAAACAATCTTGGGGCGAAAATAAGACGAGGAAACATCAAGGTTAACATTTGCTTATGCCTTTTTTTTCAAATACACATTTGAAATTTCACATGTCATGCAATTCTTATCTTATATTTCTAGATCTTCCACATTCTTTCCACGTCAATTATAGTACCCGTTCCTCCAGTGTCTGCACAGCAGAGTCCCCCAGGGTGGGTGTAAATAAAAAATAATAAAAGAGCAGTTTATAATTCCGACAGGCTGTCTAAAGGCACTCAAGAGAAATCATTTGTTTCTTTCGCTTAAATTGGAGTATAATTTATGTTTCCTTACGTATATGCAATTCATTTAGTAGGTATACACGTTTATGCTGAAAAAAGACAGAATTTCAGCAAACTCTATTTCTGTTTCAACACAATCCTTTTACTAAGCATCAGTACATCCGTAAACAAGTTCTTATTACTCACCTGATGGTAATAATTTCAATTTTATATAACGACGTTAAAGTTTCTACAACTCCATTCTAACGTGTTGATGAGTGTGGACAGCTCTATGTCCTGAAAACTTCTAGAATGGAAAGCATGCTGCAAGCGGAAACGGAAGCGATTTTTTGCAGAGTGTTCGTCACTGCCATATTTTAAGAGCAAAACACATACATAAGTTAAACTTTTAAGCGAAGTCTGAAGTTTCCGCATATCCCGATAAATCAATGATTAATAATGAAGTTGGGAGATGTTTACCGCAAAATATCGCACATCAAGTCAGGAACGCTCAAAGTGTAAAGTTCGGTGGTCATCACTTTTCAAAGTTATTTTGAGAACGTTCATATTTTTCGAGGATATATGTGAGTTAAGCAGATGATGAGAAATGGACTTTCATCTCTCAAAACATGGGCTTGGGAAAGCTCTGAAAGACGTTAGCTGTAACTTTAGAAAGTTTCCTTGCGTGATTCGAATACTTTATGTTGATACTTATATTTTTGCTGACTAATTATCAGTAGATGTTTTGCTGCGATCGTATTTACAGAAAAATCTTTTAATTCTTGCGTCCCGTGTAAGTAATAAATTAACAAAGAAAGTTAACACAAGAAAATAGCAAAGTTCTTTAGAAAAAATAAAAGTAGAATATATTTATACTATTTGAAAGAATTAACTACTAAATACTAAGTATTGAAATGTTGTAACAAGGACTTCTTTAAATCAGAGAAATAAAGCTAGTATATAAAGAGCGTAAGAAATTCAGGTATACTAGAATCGTGGATTTAATAAAAAATCGAGTTAATTCAAAAATGCCTTAACGAATAAACTAAGAGAGTTTACCAAGCTGAAAAAATTAAAATACTAACAGGATTCTGGAAAATAATCGTATCACAATAAAATAGATTTTAATCGGAATCAATAATTATTCGAAGAAATAATTATTGTGATAATATTCTTATCAGCGCACTTATAATAGTATTTACCTCTGTTGTTGAAGTTAAAAGTTATTTGAATTATGAATTTACATAGATTTCTATGGATGTATATAAAGAACTATTAGCTATTTCCTATTTGCCATTTGTTATTTACTAATTACTATTTAAATAGTTAAATATGAATTATCACAACATGTTTCAAGTTGATTTTTATTGATTTGTTCCTTGTCCATAATTATAATTTAATTAGAAAGATTTATTTTTCAGAGAGATTTCCACTCGCAATTATCACTGAAAAAGAAATTGTAAACAAAATAATAATAATGTAAAATATTTTAACATCTTACTGATAATGCAATTCCATAATTGTAATAATCCCAATTAGCTTTGACATTTAAAAAATTAAAATAACGGTTACTAGATAAACAATCTTATTAAGATAATGCAATATTCATTAATGCATTAATGGCTGGGCTATGATGGGAATTTGCATAACAATAATAGAATAAAAACAAGGTAAATAAGGTTGTTGATATTTTGTCCAGAAAAGGATAGCATGTAATTTTTCAGACTCTGTAAAATGTAATGAAATATAAAGAAAATTAATATTTAAAAGTGGTAAACCAGTGTTTTAAAAGTTCTACATTATTTATAAATTAAATTTAGGAAGAGAAAATAAGTAGTGAGAACATTATTTAAAATAATAACTCACCCGAAGAAGAGAAACTATCCATGGCGATATTCTGTAACGATGTGGTAAGGGAGAGCTTCATCGATCAAGGAGGTGATCTAGAAAGTTCGACTAAAAAATAAAAGCAAATTTATCTGAAACATAAAAAGTAAAAGGTAAAATAAATAGAGAATTTCCTTTAATAGTTTTAGCAGCAGTTTGGTGTATGGAGTTTATCGTCTGCTTACCAGAATTCTAGAAATACCATACGAGAACTTTTCCTTTAAATCCCAGAGCTCCATTAGTACAAGACGCCAGGTTTGTGCATAATCAAAGTGTGGAAAGAAAGGTAGAGCTTGTGTTTTGTTTTACAAAAGTAACAACATTTCTTTAAGAGTGAATATGTTTAAGGTTAAATAACTTGAGTTCTTAAAAGATAATCCATTGCAAAGTTGCAAGTAAGAACATTACATCACTTAAAATAATTAAAGCCAGTCATAAATATTCTTCAATTTAATCAAAATCAAAACTTTCTTGAATCCTATAAGGCTCTGATGCACCATTTTGGGGTTATAATTACAAATGTCAAAGTTTGACGTTTCGTCATTGAGACAAAGCATCATTAGGTCAATAAATATTTTACCATTACTTCAAATTTCTTTTTATGTATTTAGAGTAGATCTCCAATATCGAATCCAGTTGGAAGTTTATTTTTAAAGTTGCATAAACGGTTATGGTGCCAATTAAAAATATAAAACAAATGGAGATTTGTTATTCGGCTCGAGATACTTTTCTTATAATACGTTTGTGTACAATTAATAAAAGCAAAGTTTCGAATATAACTAATTATAGACAATTTGCAAACACAACAATATACACGTTTTAACAAAAATAGCAACACTACAGTCATGATAAACAAAAAGAATTGGCAACAAACGAAATAGGAAATTAAATTAAATTTATTATTTCTGTTACTGTCTTTGTACGATAAGTGGGCGCTTCAATATTGAATCGTCCTCGCAATTAGCATCTTAAACATTAATTAAGTACTTCTAATTATTACTACTAATAAAACTCGCTATTCTACTTTTGGAAATCATTAAGCGTGAAAAATTTATTAAAATTTGAATTAGTAAAAATTAATCATAGACTGACAGATATATAGACTGCTTAGCAAATGAACAATGGCTGCCTGATCTATTATTTTACGTAGCAAGAAAATGAGTATGACATCTTCAAAGTTCTTAAACCAACCTAAGCCATCTTAAACTACAGCTAAGATAAATTCCCACTTGTTATATGTTATAAGTAACACAACTAGAAGTAGATGTATAGATAAGGTATGTTATAGGTAACACAGGTAGAGGCAAAGGGTAGAATAAGAAATTTTGTAATAAAGTTACAAAATTCACGTCATATTAAACAAAAGCAATATACTTACAATAATGTGCAAATACTTACCCAAGCTGCTGGAGATGCTTCATTCTTGAGTTTCGCTTGGATACTGAATGCATACTCGCAGTAACTTAGTGCATTTACAGGCAAGTCGCTGAGTCTTAAGTATAACTTATAACTTAAGAGCTTTGAAGCTCAGACGTTGCCAGTTTTATGCAGTGGCCGATGATCTTGTTTATTTTTCTAACTACACGGAATCCAAGAGATCTCAGCAAGTCCTAACGTAAAATTTTATGTAATTTACAAATCCCTTTTACTAATAATTTTATGTAATACTGCATTATCTGTTTTTCATTTGTTTCAGCATTATTTCTACGAACTGTCCGCATTAAAATTTTATTACCTATCATGTGTAGGTAAATTTAGAAAAATATCGTGAATTCAATACTTATACACATAAGTGTATACACACACTGCTGCAGTTCGAAAATGACTTTCTAATTATTGCCATAATGAGTGCAAGGAATTTGTAATTTTGGTTGATATCAACTGAAAATACTTTCTTCTAAGTTATTCAGTAATTAAAAAGCAATTTCAGTAATTCTTGTACAAAATATGTTTATTAATATTTATTTGTAGTTTGGAGCGCGTTAACATTTTCAAGTTGAGGTTATTTGTACCGTCTTAATGAATATTATGAATTATCGTTTTAATCAGGATAACAACGATTCTGTATCAAGTGTAATTAGAAAAGTGTCAAAAATGGGTGGTGTTTGCGAAAAGACTGTTTCGCATGTGATAGGAATATTCATCACCTGTTGAAATACAACCTCCAAAGAGAAGGCCCAAGAAGCGAAAGAATAGAACTTGTGACCATAATACTGTAACGAATAGTAAACCCACATATGACGTCATCAAACATTCTAGATGTATGAGTCATCGACTGTATGACTTATCAATAACACGTGCAAGTATGACTCATCGACACGCCTCATCGACGTGATTTATCGGCAGCTGCGTGTATGACTCATCAACACGTCAGCGAACATTCTAGATGTATGAGTCATCGTATGAAAGATATAAATTGAGTCGCGAGTAGAAGGGAGAGAGTTAATGTTTAAACGGCGTCGTGTTGAAATGTACTTTGAATAAATTGTTAATAATTATTGTAATACATAAATAGTTTTAATATAAATGGTTCTCAAATAAATTTGTAAATACCTAGCATTTTTAATAGTTTGTTAAATAGTTTATAGTTATAGTGTTTTTAATTAAGTGCATTGTAAATAAGCTTTTCTTGATTAATAGACGATTTTAAACAGCATTTTTGATTATTATTTTGAAAAGAACGTTACAATACGATGCAGAAAGGACAACATAGTGTATTTGGTTGAATCATGAGTAAATGTCGGGCACAGTGTGTTAAAAGAATGGGTTGATAAAACAGTTACATCTCATCGTGATGCTTTTGTTCTTGGTCTGACAATCGGATTAAAAAGCTCCAACAGCTCGTGGTCCACGATTCGTGTTATTACACGCAGGCTCTAGCAGTGGATTTGTTGATGCAGTTCTTACGTTTTTGGCAAAGAGAAATACTTTGGACTACCATGACGAAATGAATGCACCTACCTACGATGATTGGTTTGAAAATAACTTAATACCAAATATTCCAGAAAAAAGTGATGTGATCATGGACAATGCCTCCTATCACAGTCGAAAGTCAGAACAAATTCCCAACATTCAACACTAAAAAAAGATATGTAAGAATGGCTTTTGTCAAATGATCTATTTTTGAAGAAGTCTACCTAAAATGTGAGTTACTTGCCTTCAAAGCAGGATATGATAGTGATATGATATTGAGAGGTTAATTTTAATAAGAAAAATAGAAACCATCATACTCGGGCACCATAAATGTTTTATCGTGATAAGCGCTGTACTTGTATACACTTTACAACACTTGATCATAGATTTATTTAAATTAAAGACCATTATCATTTATGTTTAAAGGTAGCAAGGCAAACTGAAAAGTTATACAACAACAAACACCACTTACCTTTATGATGAAAAGCAAATTTGCACTGGCTATGACTTTAAAATCTAAAGACAAGATCAGGAAAATTGAATGAAAAAAATTTCAGGCGGGTCGCTCTTTGACAAAATAATAAAATATTGTTCAACCAATACCTTAAAATTCTGTTAATGGACACAAAACAAAACAAATACACAAATAAATCTCCTTTTGAACATTTAAAATATTATCTTATTAAGAAACACATAAAAAGAATGAAAACTGAAAGTTTATGAAAGAGAAACAAAAAAAATTTCTTACTATCTAAAATGGATTCAATTAACAAACTTGGACTAATTTGAATTAATTATTGGTGTCAATTGTGTTTACCAAAATAAGAATTAAGAGATAGTCTAAGTACCTTTGTCCTGATTAATTTTTATTTTATCAATCCGACAATCTTAAATTATAATTAAAGAAAGAAACGAAACAAAAATAAAGTTAAAGTTTGAAAATAAATTTTTAAATTCAAAAATTTTGGCTCCACTTACCTGCTTATTTGTTGTGATGGTGAAGACACATTTTTAAAGTGATTTTTCCAGTGAAAATTGTATTGTAAATAATTACCATTATTAAATATTGGACATATTGGACTAATTGGTTAGGAAGTAATAAATTAAAACTTAATGTAAGTAAAACTAAATCGTTAATTATTGGTAAAGGGAGTGGGTATCAAGAGGTTTTTAATAATTTTGGAGTTAATGTTAATGGTGAGATAGTTGAAACAGTGGACAGTCATAAGTATTTGGGTATTATTATCGATAAAAACTTAAAATTTGATGAACACATTAATTACATTTGTAAAAAGATTTCAAAAAAATTGGGGTTTTGAGGAGATGTAGTGGTTATTTGTCAACTTGGTCAAAAAGATTGGTTTTTAATACAATAATACTACCTCACTTTTGCTTTGCCGCTACTATTTTATTTATGGGAAATAAAGGGGATTTCAATAAATTACAAATTCTACAAAATAAAGCAATGAGAGTAATACTTAATTGTAATAGATATACAAGAGTGGAATATATGCTAAGTACATTAGGGTGGGTAAATGAAATTAGGGTTATTACCACAATATTTGACAGATAATTTAATATTAGTAAATGAAATTCACAATCACAATACAAGGTTTAACAATAATTTTTATTTAAGCCGAAGAAATTCATCAAAAGCACAAAATTCTCTTTTTTATAATGGAATTATTCTTTACAATCAATTGCCTGAACAAATAAAAGGATTAAATTTGAAAATGTTTAAAAGAAAAGTCAAAGAATTCTTTATAACTAGCATCTAGTCATATAATTTATACATATAGTCATTTATATGATTTATTTGTATACTTTTATATTTATCTGTTATTGTAACTTGTGCTGTTGGTAATTATTGTAAGATAGTGTAATGAAAGGGACCACTGTAGTACCTATATGTAAAGTTATAGCGAATGCTAAATAAAGATTATTATTACTATTACATGTTTTCTCCAAGACGTGAGTACATCAAATCAGTTAATGATTTCCAACAAGTTTCCATTATATCCTGTTTTAACATTCCTTCCATCCAGAAATAAAGTTCCAATACGTTTTCCAGAAATTTTCTTCTCATAAATAAATAGTCCAAAAACCAAATTAACACTTTCACTTTCCTTTTTATTTAAATCACTTTAATTGTTTAATGTTATTTTTTTAAAAACTAAATTTGGATGACATTTGCCATAACCTCACTTTTTTGACATTTCATTGACGTAAAATTTGACACACATAACCTCAAAGTTTTGACAAATTATTGCATGATCCGACATGGCTTCTGCTTTGCATGAAAATCAAGAAGCTAGTGACCAAATTTTCGACCTGCTTTTATATTTTTTTCAAAAACAAACGACATACGTAATTTTTCCACTAACAAAATCTGGTAAGTTACTAAAAACATTGAACATCTAACCCATCGAGATTTACATAACCAAGTTATTGTTAAAAAATTAAATTAAATGGTTAAACAAATTACATAATCGGAAAAAGGATAATTTTTCCTATATTTTGGTAAATTACATGTCTAATAGAAAGCAAATTTAAATCCAGGATTCAATGGCAACCATCTTAAATTTCCAATACGTTTTCCAGAAATTTTCTTCTCATAAATAAATAGTCCAAAAACCAAATTAACACTTTCACTTTCCTTTTTATTTAAATCACTTTAATTGTTTAATGTTATTTTTTTAAAAACTAAATTTGGATGACATTTGCCATAACCTCACTTTTTTGACATTTCATTGACGTAAAATTTGACACACATAACCTCAAAGTTTTGACAAATTATTGCATGATCCGACATGGCTTCTGCTTTGCATGAAAATCAAGAAGCTAGTGACCAAATTTTCGACCTGCTTTTATATTTTTTTCAAAAACAAACGACATACGTAATTTTTCCACTAACAAAATCTGGTAAGTTACTAAAAACATTGAACATCTAACCCATCGAGATTTACATAACCAAGTTATTGTTAAAAAATTAAATTAAATGGTTAAACAAATTACATAATCGGAAAGAGGATAATTTTTCCTATATTTTGGTAAATTACATGTCTAATAGAAAGCAAATTTAAATCCAGGATTCAATGGCAACCATCTTAAATTTCCTGACAAACATGGTTTTACAAAATTACAGATTAATAACATTTTCACACCTGATTACTTCTTTTTCTTTTTATTAAATGAATCGTAACATCCTATTACACAATATTTACATCAATTTTTGGCACCAAAACTTTAAATATTAACTAGATTTTACCATTTTAACAGATCTGGTTAAAACGATACAAATTCTAAGCTTCAAGAGGCTAAACCTTCTCTATATAGAGCTGCCCACTTGAAAATTCTATTGCTAAAGATGCACTAGAACCTAATTAAGAATATTGCAGCAAAATATTTTGGCTACAAATGCATAGATTAATGAAAATTATACATTTATCATGAAATTTGATAAATCGTTAAACCAGCATGGGATTTACTTGAAATTCAACAACAAAAACTGTAAGTATTGTGGTGATTACTTGCATACACCCTTCCAACTATGCCTTTTATAATTTCCAGGTGAAACTACACCTTACAATGGCTTCAATTATGAAAAACCAAGTCCAATGACCTAACCATACGCAAATCCTAACTTGTCAACATAATTTTTCAGTTGTAAGTGGAAAATCCATTTAAGATCTACTTCTTATTATTATCAAGTGATGTAGAGTATAACCGTTACTTATTAAGTAACAAATTAATTTATTTAATCATATGTTGTATGTATATGTAATCATATTTTAATGCTGCCTTATATTTCAGTCGTATAGAAGTTAGAACCGTATTTAGACATATTGCAGTAAATAGTTATAATTGAGTTATTTAACAAAGAAAACCGTGTTTTATATAAAGTTAATTCTATGGAAATTTAAACAATTGCGTTTGTTCTTTTTTAAAAGTTCTGTTTATTTTGTAATATAAATACGCCCCTGCCTAACTGATTTAGTTAAATTTTTATTTTCTTCTTTTGCTTTTTTTATTTATACCTGAAAACTCTGCCATGATATATTGCACGTCGGCCTTAACAGCCTTGTTATTTAGTTGCATTCACTTTTATTGCCCCTTTCTTGATAGATGCTTTACTTTATTTACATATTGATCTGAACAATATCATAGGACTTGTTATTGTAGAGGTGTTTATTCTCCTGAAATAATTTCTAAGGATTTATTATGCAAATTCATAAATGTTTGACGTTATCTACATCTTATCACTTCTTGGTCATACGTCGTAACTTTCACTTGTTACTAATAGCACCTGATAGTCCATAATTGACATATTAGGCAACTTAATAAAATGCTTCCCTTACCAACTGTTGTACTGTATTATACTCAGATACGTACAAAAAAAGTGTATGTGTCCCTGGAATAACGTTATTTTATTAAACCATGAAGGACAAAGGTTCGTTCTATAAACGTAGCACACGTGACATCTGCGACTGTGTGTGCTTTTTTCCTAAAAACAGCGATGGCCATTTAACGGGAACCGTATCCGCCCCAGTTATGAAAAAACTACATGCAATCCTTCTATAAGGACAATGTGTTGCCGGCAATTATATCTGTATCCCGATATCTCGAGTAGCCTAAAACCCTGCAATGATAGACGGTGCTGTAGCAGGTGGACTAAATAGCCATAAATAAGCTACACCCATGCTAAATACACGGGCTACGGCTTGGAGCGTCCACTCGCTTCTCTAAATTAATTATAATGCATGGCTCGAGTTCTATCTTTGTCTTTTAATAGCCCCAGCTTTTATTGTTTACAACCTTCTGCGTCAATTAACTGATAAAAGTTTGTTTCGTTAAAACGTTTTGACCTTTTTAAATTAAAACGTTTTTTTGTATAAATGAAAAGCACCTTATCGATTTTGTTGGAAACGTTGGAAGCTGCAGTTTTCGAATGTAAAGATCTTTTTAGTTAAATCTAGTTATGTAAATAAAAATCATGTTTTGGGATCATTCCCAAAACATGATTAAAGTTGAAGACTTTTTTGTTCTGTTTGCGGATTATCTTTTCTGTATCTGTTTTGAAATCACAAACGCTTCTGTCGGAAGATTTTGTAAGTAATTAATCATCTTCAACATGTATATTGTTTTGGTTTGAACTGTTGTCGATAACATGTACTTTAATGATATAATTCCATATTAGTTCTAGTGTTTTTGAGTCTCAACATTTTTTTTACTTCTGGAACTAGAGATTTTTTAGTCACGGGAATCCTGGGTAGGTAAGGATCCTGGGTAAATCTTAAATAATTCATTACTTTTACAATTTAAGTTTTAAAAACATTCATCCCTGTAAAGAAGTACCTGATATTGCACCCACAACTATTAATATTTCTTGTTTATTGAGTGGTCATAAATATTTCTCGATTGTATTTATCAGCTTCTCAATTTTAAAGCTTTTAAATTTTCCACAATCCTATTTTGCATACATCTGGATGATTTTTTTAACTGTCTTTTTTAAAAGGCGATAACTAAGTAATCATTAACATAAGTCAATTTCTTGAAAATCATGCTTTAATGTTAATTTTTGAGTAAAAGCATTGTGTTTAAGGAGACCACTATTAAATATTAGTACCTGTTTATAAATACGATTTGAAGAAATTCCGGGAGCAAACCTTTTTGAATATAGTAATTAAATAGAAGCCACTAGTTTTCTTAAGACTAGGTAACGTATCTAAAGGCAGTTTCTTACTGATTGTCAGTAATTTGTATTTCTTTTAAATGTTCAGTGGCTAGGTTCATTTTCCCCAGAATGAGACAACAAGATATTGAGTAATTTCCGTGGCTTATATCACGGGTCAGAAACACTACTCCATATGGTTTTTGTATACTTATTTGTCATAACAAAATAATTGTTTTTAATATTTATACTTATGGTTTATCCCGGCTTACTACGCGATGAGACAACTATCTACCGAGACAACTGACACCTGGGACAAGTGGTGGCCGGGACCTCTGCAACCGGGACAACTGGCCGCCGGGACAATTGGCCGATAAACATATTTTGTTGTATTCTTATTCTTTATATTTAATATGACGTATAAATTACATACGATTTGTCAAGGAATCACAAGTTTCAAACATAAATGCATTGGTTAAATGAAAATTATAATCTGCTGGTGACCAGTTGTCTTCGCAGCCACTAGTCCCAGCGGTTAGTTGTCTTCACGACTAGTTGTCCCCAAGGTTAGCCGGTCACAACCAGTCAACCGCGGACAGTTGTGGTCTAACTTCTTTAGTAACAATTGAACAATTTAACAATTTAGTAACAAAGTTTAGGAACGTAATACATATAATGCTTCTAAATGAGCGATTTCTTCCATTTTACTGAGACTGTCTGGATGACTATCTCACATGAATTCTCGGTTTTCTTAGTCCAACCGTACCAAAAATTTTGGTGGGAAAAAGTTATGAAGGGTA
Source organism: Agrypnus murinus (assembly GCA_929113105.1). NCBI lineage: Eukaryota > Metazoa > Arthropoda > Insecta > Coleoptera > Elateridae > Agrypnus > Agrypnus murinus. The sequence continues at coordinate 118,951,471 of OV816030.1, forward strand.
AAAGTTTAACATGGAACTCTATGGGGAAACCCATGTATGCCCTGACCTAACCTAACCTAACTAAACCTAGTCTACCCCAAAGTTAGTAAATGGGAAGTTGTCTCACGAACGCTTTCTAGCAGTTGAAGCGTGACATTACTGGTGACATGTATAACCAGTTATTTGTACTATAATAATTTGGTGATGTACAATGTTTTCAATAAAGCATTTAACATCTTAAGTAAAACATGTTGGTACCGTTGGAGTCAAAAGTCCGAGAACTATCGATTGGTGTCAAAATCAGCCCAAAAAATGTTGTTATTATGTATTCTTCGCAAACCTTGAACTTTTCATTTACACTTCCTTTAAATTATGCTTGGCAGCACCAATTTTATCAGTGTAAAGTTAAATTTGGTTTTCCTAATCATCTTAAAAGCCTCGTTCCTTTTTTGTTTGTATATTTTTCAGTCATAATTTCACTTTGTTATCACCGTCCTTTAATAATAAGCATTACCTTTATTGGCATTGCAGCGCATGATAGATGCTTATATGGTCAAACGCGCGGGATGAACACTTCAATTGCGTTGATTTTGGATACTAGTATCACATTTCTTAGAGAAAATATCAGCAACGGATTCCTTACAGTCGGGTTCCCTTCTCAGTATATTCAAAGGGACCTTCCATATCAGTTATACGGTTGTTAAAAATACTGTAAGAAAACCCGTAGTCCAAGAGCCAGACTACGAGGGAGGTCCCAGAAGTACCCGACCTGACCAAGAGGTGGCGGTAGTTGTTTGAAAATATCACTGTATTGGAAAGTACGCAGTCTATAAAGCATATGTTTCAAGTTTGAAAGCGCCACGTTGTTCAGTATTTGTTTGGCAGCCATCAATAGTGAACGTTGTCAGGGAATTTGTGAAAATGGAGAAAATTGGTCATCGTTATGTGATACAATACTTTTATTTGAAAGGCCTCAGCCCAACCAATATAAAAGCTGAACTGGATTCTACTCTGGGTGAGTCTGTTCCTTCGTTTACAACAGTTAAATTTTGGGTAGCTGAGTTTAAACGAGGCCGTACGAGCTGCCGAGACGAGCATCGCAGTGGTCTACCAAATGAGGTGACGACTCCAGAAATGGTGAAAAAATCCACAAAGCGATACTTGATGATCGTCGACTGAAAGTGCGCGAGCTAGCAAACATTACGGGCATTTCATAAAGTGCGGTACATCGCATATTATCTGAAGATTTGGACATGAGAAAGCTGTGTGCAAGATGGGTGCCGCGTTTGCTCACACTTGAGCAAAAACAGTGTCGTGAAAATGTTTCAATTGAGTGTTTAGCAAAGTTTCACAGCAACAAAGCAGAATTTTTGCGCCGTTTCGTAACAATGGATGAAACATGGGTCCATCATTTCACACCCGAGACAAAAGCACAATCGAAACAATGGACTCAAAAGGGAGAACCGGCTCCAAAGAAGGCGAAGACCGTTTCATCTGCAGGCAAGGTTATGGCGTCGTTTTTTTTGGGATGCGCGTGGAATAATTTTTATTGACTATCTCGAAAAAGGAGAAATTATCAACGGCCAGTATTATGCAAACTTATTGCAACGTTTGAGCGAAGAAATCAAGCAAAAACGGCCGCATTTGGCTAAAAAGAAAGTGTTGTTTCATCACGACAACGCGCCAGCTCACAAATCCGTTATTTCAATGGCCAAAATTAATCAATTAAAGTTTGAATTGCTACCTCATGCAACATATTCGCCAGATTTAGCCCCTTCGGATTATTTCCTGTTCCCAAACTTGAAAAAATGGCTCAGTGGTCAAAGATTTTCCAACGATGAAGAAGTGATGTCAGCAGTTAATGGCTATTTTGAGGTGCAAGACAGTTCTTATTATAAAAAGGGTATCGAACTTTTTGAACACCGCTGGGAAAAGTGTATAGAGCTGAAAGGAGATTACGTTGAAAAACAAATAAATCTTTTTCCAAAATTTTTGTGTTTTCTTTGTTGGGTCGGGTACTTCTGGGACCACCCTCGTACTACTCCTCTTGGACTCCTTACGGTAGAGAGGTGCATTTTATAATCTATCATGTATAGTCTAGTAACATCAGGAACTGCACTTTAAAAAGAAAGAACCTCAAAGTCTCTAATTATTACGAGCTCACTGTTGCCAATATCAATCTTGTCTGTAGTACTTTAAACTTTTCGTCACAAAATCAATGGTATTTACAAGCGTTTTTTGGTAAACTAATACCTGTTGTATGACGACCGGAAGATAAACTTTCCGAAATATGTTCACTAATAAAGTTTTTCGAGCAATGTTATTTTTCCAAGCTATAACTCATCACTTGACTCTTCTTTACCTACCATAATTCTACTTATCTACAAACGTTACTAACAGGAGTTATAAGAAATACTTATACCAACATAAATAAGGAGTGATACATCCATACAGGATCAATACATACAGAGGATGAAGTACATACATACTTGAATGATGATGTATTATCTCTGTTCGTTTTGCTTTTGCGGAATTAAGCGATGAATTAAACAACCAGCTTCTAGCTCAGCTATTTAATGTCTGTCTCAAGTCTAAAGACATCGCTTTTTAATAATACTGCAGCTATTGCTTCGCATTCATTCATTCAAACCCAAAGTATCTATTCGGTTCTAACAGCTCAGTGGGTGTTAATTAATCAAGCTTTAATATTTCAGAATGTAATTAAAGAGACCCGTATATCAAAAACTCGACACCATAGGCTCTGACTATGTAGACTATGTGGTGGCTCGAAGGTTGTAGCCGTCATTAAAATAATGTAGTGACACTGACGATGCCACACTTTTTGTCAACTTTTGAAGTAAGTGTGGCGTGCTGGAGCTCTGATATGATACCATAACTTAGTTAGCTGGAGCGGAGTGATAATAATAAGCCACAGTTGCCCCAGGTTCGATTCCAGCTGGGAAATTTTTTAAAATGTATTTTTTTACAAAACACGATTTAATAAAATACATAGTTTTGCTTTTTGTTTATTGCTCATGTAACTGATAGTTTCGCTAAATGTTTTGTTTTACCACTTTTTGCGTTTTCTGGTGCATTTTACTGACCTGCTTAATTTGATAAAATAAATGTTCAAGTTATGTAGGAATTTAATCAGGAGTACAATGCACGCCATTTTCCTGGAAACAAGATATCACAAATTTAATAATGTTTGTTGATTAAGTACCTATTTAGGTTGTCAATGCAAAAAGCTCACCATTTCTACTTAACCGGTTTTCGGAAAAATTGTCATTTTAAATTTTATATCTTGTAAAAATATATAAAAATGACAAATTATCTGCCAGCTGGAATCGAACCTGGAACGACCGCGGCTTGTGGTTAATATCACCCCGCTCCGCCTAACCGAACAATGGAATCATCTCGGCTGTTGACTATGCCATATATATGGTTAAGTTGCACTAATTTAAATGATTTTCTTTAAAAATAGAGTCTAAATAATGGATAAGTGGATAGTGGATAAACAAAAACAAAATAATTTTATTTACTTGGGGGAGATCTTACAAACGATTGTTTAAAAGCACAGGTTAATCTCTAAATTCGATTTGAGTATTTTAATTTTTTACGTTATATTGTTATTGTTTGTAAAAGTTTAATTAATAATTCCTTTCGAAATACTTACAATATGCAGATCCTGTTTAGTACTGTTGGTAAAACCGACCAGTCCTCATTGAAATTTTGAAAAGTCGGCGCCTATGCCTGACACCAACCAATATTCCTTTTCCTTTAATGCGACTTCTGGGAATTATTGTTTAACTGACTGTGATCTCATAAAGCTGTATTTGATTACATGTATGTTTTACGTGGGATTCCCGTGTTAACATACCCCCAAGTTCCTTCCCTTGGGAGGAAGTAATTGAGATACGCTCAGTCAGCGCGCAATTGCTCCCAGTCTACTCACTGGTCGGAGCGAGGTTGCCTATCCACCCTCTACTAGCTATCCAGGCTATTACCGGAGCGATAGACTTAACACGTGCTCACCCGCCGGTACCCTCCCGTCCTCTTTCATACGATACGGGGTGAAATACCTAGTCCAGCAATAGGACTATTCCCCCAACATAACTCAGTTGATAGAGGAACCCTCCAGTTCTATTTCATACCTTCACAAGTTCCTCCCCGAGACAGGGGTTGGGGCCCCTACCCGAGGCAGGGGTTGGGGCCACTGCCCGATCGAATCCAACCTCAACTGTGGCAGGACTTGGTTTTTTAATGGTTTTGCCACCCCGATTTACCAATATATAGGCTTGGTTGGCCCTTGACAGAGCTTCGTTCGTAAGTCTACACGTTATAGACTCCCAGTGTGTACCTCAGTAAGGTGAAGTTGTCTTGATTGTGAGAGGCTATGTATTTGCTTCAACTCTCCTTAAGTGTAATGGCTTTTAGAACTTCTCCCAATCACTGTACCCGGCTGCAGTCCGGATCATAGGGTGGTCGGGATAGCTCCTAAGCACAGTTACATGGCGGCATGCAGTTTCCCATAGGCATGAACTCCTTCAATACCGGGATAAACCTCACTTCGATTCTCCTCCTTTTACCTCCTTTTACGTGGAGTCCCCGTGTGAACATACCTCCACGTCTCTTCTAATGAGGAAGTAATTGAGATACGCTCAATCAGCGCGCGAATTGCATAGCAATTGCTTCCAGTCAGCTCACTGGTCGGAGCGAGGTTGCCTATCAACCCTTTACTACCTATCCAGGCTAGTACCGGAGCGATCGACTTACGTGCTCACCCGCCGGTACCCTCCCGTCATCTTTCATACGGGGTGAAGTACCTCGTCCAGCAATAGGACTATTCCCCAACTTAACTCAGTTGAATAGAGAGAGCCCTCCAGTCCTATTTCATACCTTCACAAGCTCCTCCCCGAGACAGGGGTTGGGGCCACTGCCCGATCGAATCCAACCTCAATTGTGGCGGGACTTGGTTTTTTAATGGTTTTGCCACCCCGATATACCAATATATAGGCTTGGTAGGCCCTCGACAGAGCTTTGTTCGTAAGTCTACACGTTATAAACTCCCAGTGTGTACCCATTAAGGTTAAGTTGTCTTGATTGTGAGAGGCTATGTATTCGCTTCAACTCTTCTTAAGTGTAATAGCTTTCAGAGCTTCTCCCGATCACTGTACCCGCCTGCAGTCCGGATCATAGGGTGGTCGGGATAGCTCCTAAGCACATTTACCTGGCGGCATGCAATTTCCCATATGCCAAAAAGCGGGATAAACCTCAGTTCGCTTCTTCTCACTTAAGATTCAGTCAAGCAGCGGGTTCCTTTGGTGACCATAAATGATCTCGGTCAAATAGCGGGCGCCGTCGGTGACCTTATCCAAAGCGAGATTCGAATCCGCCCACACCGGTATCATATTACCAGGGCTCCCCATGATCGGTATGAGTAACCGTCGAGAATTCTCACGAATTTCTCTACCACACACTTGACCTGACTGCTTCATCCATTGCCCAGTTTCCTGTTTCCAGGATCCAAGGATAGTGTAGAAGACGGGCAGTTTTATGGGTGAACGTTGTGTTATATCATAACTCTACCACACATTTCATTCTGATCGCGTCATCCGTTGCCCAGACAAGCCTGGGATTGGATAGACAACGACCAGTTCAAGGGTGAACGCCGTATGGTCTGTCCACAAGCTAGTCTCGAATCCTAGTGCTTCCCGACACCTATAACGACTGCCCTCCCTCAATCTTCGGGCTAGTCTAGGATACTAGTGAAGTTCGACATCTCCAACGACTGCTTGTCCGTTCATCCTACATAAAGCTGTATTGTAAATAAAATATGATCAGGTTGCAGGTAAACATAACAAACCCTACTGTATGTGCTAAAAACATTATCCCTTCTTTATTTGCATTTTTTGGCACCTCTCTTGAGGTGCACCGCTTTCATGAGACACCCTATACAAGAGATAGCGACTGGACACCATATATAATACCAACTTTTTTAAACACAAAATGGAGATAAGATTGACACTTTCTATTAACGAATGATAAATACTTATACTGTTAAATTTTGAAGATGCTGTCATTTCCCAAACAAATATGGCGGCTTATTAAATTTTCCCATCTAATAATCCATCATTTCCATCGCATGTTGCTAAATCGGAAAATATTCCAGGATGTCACTTTAACATTAACATATCTATCTATACCATTAGTGCTACTGCCATATTTGTCTAAGGAATGTAAACTTTAATAAGGAATGTATTTTACATCGATAGACCTTCAAAACGAAGTAACTCCCTTATATATAAAAGAAAAATAAAAAAATTATTTTCTAAGCTGTAATTTTCTATTTAAAAGATATTGGCATGGATTAAGTTGAGTAACATTAGCTAATTTAATAATACTTTTTGGAAGTTAGCAAGTTAGAAGAGAGATTTTTCACCAAAACTGTTTAATGATATTTTTATATTTGCGTGTCCTAATGAAATTTTTTAGAATACTGGAAACAGTAACATTTTATTTTTTAAAGATGATATCACTGTTAGACAGCTGTTCTTAGAATGTCAAACTTATGTAATTTACGCAGTGAACTCTTATAACTGGAATGCAACGCTTGCGAAACTAGTATTGCAGGCTACATAAATGCGCCGAATAATAATTAGTCTTAATAACGGCGTAACAGTTTTTACTTTATTATTAACGAAATTGTAAATTTTGATACTGGCATCGTAAGGATGCATTGTGTTGTGCATCTGCAATTAATAGCTCACGATAAACTTAACGTAATAAAATTAAATTTTATAAAATTATACATATATCTTTACTTTATAAGTTATAATATCCAAAAGATCCAATGAATAACTATTTTGGCTAACAAAAATCATTCTTTGCTGAAAATACTTTCGCATTTATACCGCATTAATTTCTTTAACAAACAAGGTATTTATTCTATGAAATGAAATATAATTATTCTTATTTCATCCAAGTTTTTAATTCATTACGTAGCAATTATTTATGTCACAAATATATTGGCATACATTCTACTTTGAATTTATAATAATTTTCAACAGTACGTATAATACACCTGGCAAATTTGAACGAGGTCCTGCTGCTTAGCGTGCGTTGTGTGTATGAGATAAGAATGGGAATTTCTACGTCGCGCGGATTACCTAAAGTTAAGCAAGGTTAAGTAAAAAACAAAATTGCATAATTTCTAGTGTTGCCAACTGCTATGCTACTTACCAAAATATCCCTAACAAATTTTATTTAAAACTAAGTAATTTTTTAATTATTAAATAACGAACTAACGCAAATAGAAAAAATAGTATAAAGTATTCGTTTCATAACACGTTTTAGCGCACTTGTCCTCATCAAACTCGGACGCGTGCACTAAAAACGTGTCTTATGAAACTAATACTTTAATATGCTATTACATTACCATACCAAAGCTTTTCTTAATAAAAAATATAATTTTTTTGAGCGACCTTTTTGGAGGAAGCACCAAATCTATATCTGCATCTACCAAGGTCGAAATACGTTGTTGATACGATTTTGATTAAAAACATTATTCAAATAAATCATTAGTAAAAATAATTAGTGAGCAGTTTCTTATAAATTATTATTTTATCGAGCAACATTTACTTTATAACTTTAATAACTAATCTTTATTTTTCAAAATAAATCATAATTTGGTTTCTTATAATTACTACAGGTCAACATTAATTTAAATAAAAATAAATGTACCAAATAAAAATTAAAAAAAATTTTTTCGACCGTGACAGGACTCGAACCTGCAATCTTCGGATCCGAAGTCCGACGCCTTATCCATTAGGCCACACGGTCAGGTGCTGTAAATATCTCAATCATTATATTATAAGTCATACCTAGAAGCGTTTAATGGAATTAAAACTTTTTATATTTATAATTTATTGATGCGTTAATGATAATTCAATTAATAAGTTAATAACAATGATAAGAAATCTACCCAATTCGTAATAAGACAAAATCTACATTAATCTATTATAGATTAACAACACTCTAGTAACATATAACAATAACTAAGCATGTATTCATTTCCCATAGAATTTAACATCTTTTAAAATAACAACCTGTAATTTAAACAAAAAAATATATATATTTGCAGATTAATTACAAATCACAAAAGACACGCATGTTTAAACAACCCAATATTTTACTAATTAGACAAAAGGACAGATTTTTTCATTGATGTATGAAAAGGTTAAGTGTTTTCGTCAGTATGTCGCTACTGTAATAAAAATATTTACGTGTTGGTGAAAACTAATCGCGTAGCCAACTTAAAACTCGTTAAAGCACTCGAAAACCAACGAACACGCCATTCACGTGCTACTTTTCCGACTCCGACTCCCAGCAACACCACCAATATCTTCCTCAAACGCCAACTCCATTTATCAGGAGAACAGATATTTGAAGTGGTGTTTGCCCTGATCTTGAAAATGGTTCGCCTCTTTTGCCACGCGATGGTGTTTGTATTACTTGAAATCATTTTTAAATTTTAAAATGTGTTACTATATTAAATAGAATAGTAAATATGTAGTTTTAAATCTGATTAATTAAAATGTAATTATTATTTTTAGAATGTGCAGGTCCACGTACACATACATACCTACCGTTTAATTTATTTACTCCTGACTACTTTTATTGTTTGATTTAATAGATTCCGTTTATTTATTTATTTTTTTAATGTAGTGTTACGTCTCATCAACAATATAATTTATTTGTTTAAACACGATTTTAATTTAGGTCAATATTTAAAAGTCGCTAGCGCCGATTTTGTGTTTTTTTTTCAACGATAGGTATAGTACATTTATAGCCAAATTATGCTTGAAATAGATCAATGTAATATATAGTAGTAACATTGAGTATGGAAAATAATTTCATTCCATGGCTTTTTATTTTCTTATGAATTTTTTTAATTTACTACACTGAAAAAGGACACGTCAATTTTCGATTTTGATGTACCAATTTATTTTCTTTTTGATGTTAAAAATCAAGTATGCATAACTGCTCCTCAATATATGTATCAGTATATGGTTATTTTATACGGTTTTTGTAAAATTGGGGCATACACTAAGATTAAGCAAATTGTAGATATGTGTTTAATTTTCCAGATCAATATTTACAATTTTTTTTATAAATTCTTTTTTGAGGACTAGCAGCCTTTTTTATAAATAACGACGTCGTCGTCGATAGTATAAAATATTGTTTAATCCGTTTCGCTTCGCAGTGTCTTTACTTATACTAAAATAATGGAAAACCTCTTTGAAAAGGAAAATAAATAAACTTTTATAGTTATTAATTCGTTAGCAACATGAATTTAATTAATTAGTAGAGTAAATCTGAAAGCGGATTTTGTTGTCCGTGGTACATTAAAAGGTAAAAAGCTATCGAGTACGTTATCGGATGCTTTTTAGGGTGTATATGAATCCCCTAAATTCGTCTGGCGATATCGGTGTCCAACGCCCCCACCCCCGGGGGGGACTGAAAAAACAGCAAATCTAGAATACTTTATTTGCTATCCGACTATATTAAAATAAATACGATCTCTAAAGTATTAAGCGAGTTAGAGCTAATTTCCACTCAATAATTATCATTAAATAAACGGAAGGATACTCAGTAGATTAGCTTCTAACTTCCTTATTATGCGTATTTCAATTTCTGTAAACATAGAAAGATGTTTATATCGTGATATCTTTTGGACGACACAAGATATCAAAAAAGTTCAAAAAATAATTGTTGTTAGTTCGCGATTTTACAATCCAACGCTTTTTGAAACTTTGAAATTGGCTAAACAGTAACGAAGATATGACCAATATATTCCGACAATGTATAAATTACCGCTGAGCAGCGATCGTTCTATCTCTATTTTCACCGGTCATCCGTCTCATTTTAACGCACTGCTCTTACCAGGTTCGTAAGTACATAACAACTATTAGCACAATATTGGAGTTACAAATGCAGGTGATTTTTAACATTTTGTTGAAAAAAATTATAAAATTCTTACTGTTTTTGTAAATACGACATTAACCTTAACACGGAGAGTTCTTCTAGTTATTCTATAACAGAAGATGAACTATTACATACATTTAAATTTCTTAAAATTTATAAAAAAAAACAGATACGCAGTTATAAAACATGTATTTTGTAAAACGGGCGGGAAACTTCAGGAACCCACTGCAAGAACTTCGGAAACTATTCAAAGGTCAGTGAAAATGATATTAGATATGCAATAAAGTCACAATAGAGAATTAATAGAGCTTCTTGATATAACACACAATTCAAGTAAATTAAAGAGGAAAAAACTGTTATTCCTCGTTTACGCGCATTTATAAAATATTTCCACTATGAAATTAAATGTACACAGTAGTCAAAATATATAATAACAAAACTGAACACAAAGGTTATTCTGAAAACCAAAGGCATAAATTGTGGCGAGGTTTGGGAAAAGATTGTTGGGGAAATAAAACATGACATAGCCAAAGAAAAGTGTATAATTTAGTTACAATTTACGACCGATATGTCCTATTGGGTGGTAATTTGAACCCGTAGTATTTTCTACGGAAACCGAAAATACGTTATATTTTTCAGATCTTATAAAAATAATGAAGCTACTTTAATGTACCCACAACCACAAAACAATATTTATAACGAGGTGGAAATGCTTAAAGGTTTGAACTTTGAATATCGACCTATGGTGCAAAGTGTACTTTATTTAGTAGCCTCGCAAATTAAAAAAGACCTTCCAGATGTGGAAGACGCTGATATTTTAGCAGTTACCAATAAAGATAACATGAAAAAATATTCCATCATCGCTATTGAATTTGCTAAGTTTGCTTTTGTGTGATTAAAGAAATCAGAAGTTTAAGCATTGCTCAGGACATTATTTTTTACAATTTGCAGCAGACAATGTAGATGTGTTAAAGGAAGCTATCAACGGTTGCAATACCTTTCACGCAACTCAGATGGTAGCTTTTAAGCAATGTCCAGAAAACGAATTATCTGTAGGAATTCCAATAAAAAGCGACAAAGCGACTACTTGTGCCTCAAAACTTCCATTCCTTGTCCAACTCTCAGTATACCAAGACTAGAATACCTTTGCCACATTGCGAACGAAATTCAGAATTAGTTATTTGCCAAAAAATCAAGAATAGTCAATACCTACTGATACAAATAATTTGGTGTGGATTTTAAGTAGAGTTCAAAATTGTAGTTCACAGATTGTACCTCAATGGAAGGGTTTCAACAAAATAACTGACAATTCAGACAATACTACATTGTGGACAGCCATGCTTAGGTGTCGAGATATCACTGCACATCTGGATCATGTAAAATATACAGTAATTACGTTTGTCCAAGTATTGTCTTACTATAACATAGTGGCTTTCAGAATAACCTTTGTATTCAGTTTTGTTATTATATATTTTGACTACTATATACATTTCAGTTCATAGTTGAATATTTTATATATGCGCGTATACTTGAATTGTGTGTTATATCAAGAAGCTCTCTTAATTCTCTATTATGACTTTATTGCATATCTAATCTCATTTTCACTGACCTTTGAATGTTTCCACAGTTCTTGCAGTGGTTTCCTGAAGTTTGCCGCCCGTTTTACACACAACACATTTTTTATAACTGCGTATCTGTTTTTTTTTATAAATTTAAAGAAATTTAAATGTATGTAATAGTTCATCGTCTGTTATAGAATAACTTGAAGAACTCTCCGTGTTAAGGCTAATGTCGTATTTACAAAAACAGTAAGAATTTTATAATTTTTTTCAACAAAATGTTAAAAATCACCTGCATTTGTAACTCCAATATTGTGCCAATATTTGATATTTTGTGTTGTCCAAAAGTTATCACGATATAAACATCTTTCTATGTTTGCAGAAATAGAAATACGCATAATAAAGGAGTTAGAAGCTAATCTAGTGAGTATCCTTCCGTTTATCTAATGATAATTCTTGAGTGAAAATTAGCTCTAACTCGCTTAATGCTTTAGAGATCGTATTTATCTTAATATAGCCGAATAGCAAATAAAGTATTCTAGATTTGCTGTTTTCTCAGTTTTCTCAGGGGGGGGGGGATGGGAGGTGTTGGACACCGATATCGCCAGACGAATTTAGGGGATTGATATACACCGTAAATAGCATCCGATACGTACTTGATACCTTTTTACCTTTCAATGTACCACGGACTTGATTTCTAGATACGTTTTTTAAGTTTGCGAATTCTACTAAATGAGATTCGACCAAACGTTCCACAAAAGAATACTAATATTATCAACAAAGTAGAACATCTAATAACAAACTAAGAATAATATTAAATATTTTAAATGTTAAAAAACCAAGTTTGAACAAAAACAAAATGGAATTTTAATATGATTAATAAATATAATTAAAAAAACCAAGCAAACAAAAAAAAATAAAATTTTATTATATTGTTAATAATCAAGAAACGTAATAAATAAGATTTTATACTTTCGATGTCGTTATTTATAAAAAAGGCTGCTAGTCCTCTAATACAATTTATAAAGAAATATATAATAATAACAACGGCCTTCTAAAAATAAAACTATAAAAAAAATTGTTAAATAATAAATAAAAATATTTACAATGCTGCATGTATTTGATAGAAACAACCTGAAAATTAATTATTATAATACAATTTACTATAATAAATATAAATATACTTGAACTTGACCCAAAACGTGATATTTTTTAATACTAAGCCTAATTTTTAATATACCATTAGATACTCTATACTAATACTGTATAGGTACTGTATTATCCTGATAATAATAATTTAGTGCATTTAATTTCTTCTTTGCTATCTTTTAATATATAAATGTTCAAATATATTTATTATTCAATTATAAATGATATTTTAAAATTTTTATCTATATTTAATTAACAATTAACAAAGTCAATTTAATATAAATTGCATCTAATTTTTACTTAAAAAATATATTAACTGATTTATGGAGAATAAGTATATCTAACCTATAAAGTAATATTAACAACTTAAAATTCCATATCTGTAAATTTTTTTTTATATTAAATTATTATTATAATTTCAATTATTTGCAATATTTGGTAAAATATTCAGTAAAAGTTAGAAGTCAATCGTCAATATCAGAATTTCTAAATACCTTTGAATATGTTTTAAAAAACGTGATGCAGATGAATTATTACTTGTAGGTGATTTCAATATAGATATACATATGCTTTCATTTAAGAAAATTAACCAATACATATTGCGGTGATATTTAAATAATATAATATGCCTACCGTTCCAAAATAAACATAAATTATATACGGTGAACTAAATAAAAATACACCCCAAATATTTTTCTTTTTCCCAATCGGCCAACTCAGGGTTTATTCGATAGACCATAAATTGTTTGAACTATGAGACTCTTATTAACTCTTACACCAAAGAGGAGAAAAACTTACACTGCAGACACTTGGGCTCCTGCAAGTTGGACAACCACTGCTAAAATCTGTATGCAAAAAGAAAGAGAAATGGATGTTTGTATGTGTATCAATTAAACACATGAATAATTTAAAACACACAAACGTTATTTAATTAAAAGAAAATAAATAGAGATTCAAATTCAGAAGAAAATAAAAAGAAAAATTGTTCAAATTAGTACAATAAGACAATTAGGAAATAAATTCCTAAGTTTGCTCAAATGTAGTTAAAAGTCGTAATAGCCTGACATAGGGTTATTACAGTCATTCACTTGAACAAACCAACACAAATCAAAAATATTCACAAATGTTAAATTGTTTATCTTTATAAAAAATAAATTTAAATAAAAAGAAATTAAATTGTTTTATTTTTAGAAAAATAAAATTCTTTTAATAACCTTTAAGGTTAAACAAGAATAATTTCTAAAATTATTCAGGATAAACTTTATAAATTTTTAATATTGTTAATCAAATTTAAAAGAACCTTTTATTACGACCAACCTGGTATATTATAAAAATAGTTTCCTTTAAATACAATCCTCAATTGGTATGAAATATAATATAAATACAAAGATTAGTTAAAGTTTCACAAGTTTTATTAATATCTTAACCTGACAATATTGTTTCGACACTTTATGTCATTATCAAAGGTAGATAAGATTGATAAACAAACACGTTGCTAAGGATAAATACATACAGAAAATAGGTAACTAGATGCAATACATACAAAAACTAAATATCTAACACTTCTAATAAAGGAGAATTACTAAGCTCAGTTTGTTCATTCATTAAAGGTACTGTGCGTTTATGTCTGTATATTTCAAAAGCTTCTAAAATGTCTAATTTGTTTTTATTGTTGCAAAAATGTAAGAATTTAATGTTGTTTTAAGGTGTCATTGGGTGGTTATGTTCTAAAATGTGTTTGGCATAATTCGGTTTTTCTGGATGTTTTAAGTCTATAAGAGCGTACGTGTTTTTTGTATCTTATGTCGAAATTTCTAAGTGTTTGTACAATATAAACCGAGTTACAAAAAGAACAATTCAAACGGTAAATGCCGGATTTCATGATATCTTGTGTTTTGTCTTTAACATTGAATAAAAATGAAAAGGTGTTGGTGTTAGTTTTATAGATTATTTTGTAACTGGTGGTTTTTCTTATTATAGTTGCAATTTGTTCTGATATCTTGCCAAAGTATGGTATTGATATGTAGTTTGTGTCTTGTATTTGAGTGTCAATTGGAAATATTCTTTTGATAGCTAACCTAGTTTGCATGTGCTAATTGTTTGATGATTGAAATTTCTTTATCAAAATGTGATCGTTTCATTGGAGTAGTTAAAGCTCGGTGTACTAAAGATCTATAAGCCGCTAGTTTATGCATTTTATGATGACATGAATCGTTAGGTATAGTGACGTATGTGCTTGTGGGTTTTCTGTATATGGAAAAATCAAATTCATTGTTTGTATTAATTGTAAGAAGAAGCAAAGAAATGGTTTAGAGTTAGACACAATTTGCACATTTATATAAAGGTACTCCACACAGAACTTGCACATAAATTACATAATATTCAATTTGACATTTTAGACTTTGATGTTAGAGAAACTGTCAGTCATATTAAATTTCAAAAATACAATACTCAGAAAAAGAAACTACAAAACCTTACCAAACAAAAACGCTCAATACAAAGTAATTACCCAGAATACGATAAATTTCTATCCACGTTTTATAAACCTATCAGATACACAATTTAATGACAGAGAAACACAATTTCTTAACAAAGGCTTCAAATTTTGTCCTTTTCCAAAATTCACGAACAAAATTAAAGAAGTCTAGGCTGTTGAATGTGAAACTATACTCAGAAAAGATCACAACAATTATGCAAAATTCCAAATCTTGAATCTGATAAAAGTAATATCTTTGAAAAAGGACAAAACACAGAATGAAACATTCAACCTGTCACTAATTCAATCTATCAGACATAAAATTACAGAAAACAATTTAATTTCTGTTAAAGCAGATAAGGGTAACACTTTGGTAATCCTTTCGAAAGATGTTTACACACAAAAGGTTAATGATTTTATTAATAAAGAAAATTTAGATGTTTTAAACAAAGATCCTACCACAAAATTTCAAAAAGAAATAAAACAAGCTTTAGCAAACTGCAATATCTGCTTTAACGAATTAGAAAAACAACAAATCATACATAAAAACCCACAACCACCAAAACTATATGGACTGATTAAAACATATAAACACAACATGCCTATACGACCAGTAGTATCATATATCAACGCACCTAATCACATCTTGTCCAAGAAACTCAACCATATTATTAACATCATAGGATACAAATCTAAATACTCTGCCAAAAATTCATTGGAATTAGTAGAAAAACTACAAAACATACATCTTCCAGCACATTCAAAACTTGTAAGCTTTGACATTTGTAACATTTTTTCAAAGATTCCCCCACAAGACTGTATTCCTTTGTTAGATAATAGTAGGTATTGCGTCCCTTGAGTCCATCCCCTCTCCTTTTATGCAAATGACCCCCGATCTAATTAATATTCAAATAAGGAGTGATCTAATTAAATGCGCGAATTAAATTAATTGATCTAATTAAATTAAAATAAATTAATTCACGGTATCATTTGCATATCTCATCTCTCATTTACATATATCATTTCTCAAATGCATGCGCGAATTAAATTAATTCACGGTATCATTTGCATATCTCATCTCTCATTTACATAACTCATTTGTACATCTGACCTCTTTTATTTATCATATGCATGCTCGAATTAAATTAATTCACGGTATCATTAGCATATCTCATCTCTCATTTGTACATCTCACCTCTCTCATTTCTCATATGCATGCTCAAATTAAATTAATTCACGGTATCATTTGCATATCTCATCTCTCATTTACATTTATCATTTCTCATATGGATGATCGAATTAAATTAATTCACCGTATCATTAGCATCTCATCTCTCATTTACATTTATCATTTCTCATATGGATGCTTGAATTAAATTAATTCACGGTATCATTAGCATATCTCATCTCTCATTTACATTTATCATTTCTCATATGGATGCTCGAATTAAATTAATTCACGGTATCATTAGCATATCTCATCTCTCATTTACATATCTCATCTCTCATATGCATTCACGAATTAAACTAATTCATGATATCGTTTGGATGTACCTCTAAAGGTTGCTGCCAATCACCAGTCGGATTATCTCTGTTGCATTTTGACCTGTTTAAATATACGTCATAAACATTTAAAATACGGTTTACAAGTAAAGCAAATTCTATTTGAAAGAAAACAATTACGGTCGTTCGTTATAATTTCTTAAAAATTTATTTAAATGAAATTTTTAAGAATATAGAATACTGTAGAGCATTATTTTTAAAATTCAAAAAACATTCTCTGTAGCTAAAACTGTTTAAGAAGTTACTTTCAAACTAAATGTTTTTGCATGAAAATACATACAAACTAATTATTCATGTTGTTTTCGACATTTCTTAAAACTGCTTTCAACCATAAATAAACAAAGCGCTCTTACTGAACATTTCAAAGGAATTTAGCGAGTTAGTCATAAAGAAACTTCAAGGAATCTCAGTCACTTGTTTTGTCAGTGTAGATAGATTTAATGTACGCTTCATTAACTTTTTAACCAAGAAACATGATTATACGCCTTATAAAAAATTAGTGATAAAAAATTAAACCTATGATATATGGTGAAAATGCAAATATTCAACAATTCTAACCCCAATTTTTTCTACTTTTATAGACGTAATGTAATTTTGAACTAATTTTTAACCTTTTTCGTTATATCTACTACCCTTGTAAACGATTTCTACATATGCCTTCTTACTGTGTATAATTTTGCCCCATGTAGATATTCGTCGTATCTATAGTAAACTCATATTTTAACGTAATTTTACAATATATCATCCATTTTCAATGGTTTCGAAATACGCAGATATGTAATAATATACTATATACTCTTGTAGGATATTCATCGTTGAATATAGTAAACTCGTATGATTAATATTAATTTGTAATTATTTTCAGCACCTTCGAAATATATATCTATAACATATGTCATATGTTTTGTAATACGTCTTTATAACTTTGAAACTCTACGTGATTTCCTCTTACAATATCTATAGTTATGAGAACCTTGAAGACTTAACCTGGAGAAATAAAACAGATAAATATTTTACTTTCTATTGAAACTAGTTAACTTATATTCTAACATACAAATATACAACAACAAAATAGAAAAGTATACTTGAGGGTAACAAAGAAGTCCTGGACGCGGTTATCTATAACATATGTCATATGTTTGTAATACGTCTTTATAACTTTGAAACTCTACATGATTTCCTCTTACAATATCTATAGTTATGAGAACCTTGAAGACTTAACCTGGAGAAATAAAACAGATAAATATTTTACTTTCTATTGAAACTATTTAACTTATATTCTAACATACATATTTGAAACTAGATAACTTATATTCTAACATACAAATATACAACAACAAAATAGAAAAGTATACTTGAGGGTAACATTTTGTATAACCATTATCTTTTATTCTATAATACCTTCTTTTCTAAGCTCAGAAATAATTGAAATAATCTCATCCTAGTTTTCTAAACTACTGCTACCCCTCTGTTTTAAGTTTAGCTTGAGGTTAGAGCCTACGAATACATTTTTAGGACAGAACGTAGGGAGCAGAGTAAGTACAAAACAACATACTTTCATACAAGAACGTTTATTGATACGAGTAGTTTCGACGTTACTTGAAACATAATACATAACTTATATATAATATCTATTAAAATAGTACATTTCGTATACACTAATAATGGTACTACATACCCGACTATAAAGTAAACATGGTAAGTATAACAGCAGTTTAAAGGAATAGATAGTAAAGGGGTATAATATTTAAAAACACACTGTAGAAAGCATATCAGCAGAGAAAGGGAATACATAAATACAGTATGTTTTGTATGATGAGCTGTCGTCAGTTTAAAAGAAATAAGTTCGTCGCCATATTTAAACTTTATTTTACAATATATCATACATTTTCAATAGCTTCGTAATAAGCAAATATGTAATAATATACTATATACTCTTGTAGGTTATTCAACGTATCTATAGTAAACTCGTATGATTAATAATAATCTGTAGCCATTTTCGATACCTTCGAAATATAGGTAGATATTTTCAAGTTTTAATTCGTTTTCATTAATTAGTAGACGTAACAAGGCATTAGTTTTACCACAAGAAGGTACACTCAAAATTGCTCTACAGGAAACAGGTAAAAGCTTACCATACTTCTTATCACCATCGGAATATTATCGAGAAACATGATCGTCTAAGTTAAATATATTTAGCGACTTCTTTTGCTTAATAATTCTCATTATGGTATATGTATATGTCTAGTCACAGTTTCAGCAAACGCAATGTATTCTATCAACGAATCATGTAAAATTAAGCAACATGCTTTAGTTGTATCAGAAAGTGGGTTGACCGACTCAAGCTCTAATCTCTAAATTCATGAATACCTTATACACACGATATAACTACGATGTAAGATTACGAGAGGGTACATGAAGAAAAGGGTATGTTGTAAGTCGGTTCTGAATTTCTTAAAACATTACTCGAATATCAAAAATTCGTAACGGCGATGCATAGGTTTAATACTATCAACAACTCATATAATGGAAATGTTAGATTGTTAACAGTTTATGAGCATTAATCAAAGACTATTCTATAATGATGTATTATTTATTTATAAACGTTACATAGTATAGTAGCTAAATACATGACTGACAGCAAACGCAATGTATTCTATCAACGAATCATGTAAAATTAAGCAGCATGCTTTAGTTGTATCAGAAAGTGAGTTGACCAACTCAAGCTCTAATCTCTAAATTCATGAATACCTTATACACACGATATAACTACGATGTAAGATTACGAGAGTGTACATGAAGAAAAACTCTTGTTTACTTCTATATATGTTTAATTAATATGTAATTAGTACATCAAAATATGTTCTTAATATGTTTTTCAATTTCCTTATAAATATAACTATATATCATTGAAATAAAACATATATTTCTATTAATTTCTATAGTTTATGTTATGTTTATAAAATGTTATAAACCGCGCACGAAGATTTTATTTCTTTAGTAAACCAGATTTAATTTGTAACTTCTATAAGTTTCTCCATAACTTTATGAAAGTATTCCTTTTCTCCTCTTTCTGTAAACATCGCAAATAAAACTGCAAAAGATTGGAAATATGAAAAGATGTCGGAATTACCAAGAAAGAAAATTGTGAGTAACTTTTCATTAATTAATATATTAAAACTCATAAAATGTGGCGAATAGTAGTTGTGCGCCATAAAAGCTAAAAGGCGTGTAGAAAGAAGTCATTTTCAGGAAGTCACGTCATGCACAAACGGGTGATGAAGACGCAGCTTTGCAGCCAAGCGCGAGCTTCGTTTTACGGCAGTCACTTCACTGAGTCGAAACACGCGAACAAGTTTACTCAACTTCCGAACTTTTCAAAATAAGAAGTTAAAAAAGATAAAATAAATGTCTTTTTATAGTTTTCTTTGTTGCACTATTAAAATAAATGCATTCACTTACGCTGTTGTTATTAGAATCGTTGCGACTAAGTTTCCTGATACGGTATTCTGTTTTAACTGTTTATTGTTTATCTTCAATGTTATATTTTATTTATACGCAAAAAATATATATGCACAATAAAAGTAGCAAAACGAAGAGGCTTTTACATTCTATTCCAAATTTACATTGCAGAAAACGCAACACATTATCGGGTGCGTTTTGAGGTAAAGAAAGGTCTACAGTACAGGGTTAAGCAGGGCAGTTCCTAAGACTTGTGGCTTCTCCATGCAAGAACTAATTTGACACCCCTATACTATAAATCGTATGTGGCCGTGTGAGATATTACCCGCTTTTGTTGTATTTCTAAGTGCAACTTACATTTTTTAATCTTACTATAATATTTAATAGTAATTACAAACAATCTTAGAAGATGAAAAACTTCTTGCCGCTGGGAACTGTTTCTAATTTTTATTGTTATGCATTTTTCGGCTTTTTCTAAATCTTCTTTCTTTATTTACTATACTTTTAACTTGCCCTCTTTGTTGTATTGTTCGTAATCTGTTCCCAGTTTGTAGGTATTTCCCATGCCTCTTGTTTACTTTCACCTTTCACTCTACTCTGTCTGCCTACCACTTAGTTTTTTGGGTGTATGTTTCCAATACTTGCAATTCTCGCTTCCTTCTGCTGCCGATAATATTGCATTTTTAAAGGCTCCAAATCTTTTTTTTTATTTCCATTTTCCCTTCTCCATTATCCAATTCTTTATTTAGTGCCCTTTGAATTTTTCTTTAATTAGTTCGTGTCTTCGTTTATAACACTTTATTTTGTTATCTTCTATTTATCTTTCCACTATATTTTTCTTGAGTAGATTCGCATTAAGT
Organism: Agrypnus murinus; assembly: GCA_929113105.1. Classification (NCBI taxonomy): domain Eukaryota; kingdom Metazoa; phylum Arthropoda; class Insecta; order Coleoptera; family Elateridae; genus Agrypnus; species Agrypnus murinus. The sequence continues at coordinate 118,972,506 of OV816030.1, forward strand.
TTTCAATATCTATAACATACAAGATTTAATGGAAATTCTGGAGCTTTAGAGGAAAGAACAAACTGAGGATGGAGAGACTATAAAATCCAGTTTTTATACATTGAAATCTTGGAAACTATATCTTTCAATTTTTATCAAAACCTTGAAGTGTAGTTAACCTACATAGAAATTTAAATCTTTATAACTTCTGATTCTCTAAAAAAGTTTCGAAGCTATACGAATTTCAGCTTTGTTACAGTTAAGTTTTGTTAAAAGCATCGAAACCTTAACATACAGATGCTCAGAGATTTTAAAATTTTAAATCTTTGAAGTTTAAAGCCTGAAACTGTAAATACATAAATAGAATTGTAAAAATACGAAGATGGTATTCTGACACTTTGAAAGATCCAAATACGTCATGCTAATGATTTAAAACAAGAACATACTTCATATTGAATTCGATTTACTGCACATTAAAATATTTTGGGTTAAAAGCTAAATAAACCTCATTATCAAATTAATCTCCCTTTTATGGATCAAATATATCTAGCTATCAACTTTTATTTTTTTATGGTTTTGCTTCATTTGGTATAGTGCTTTTCCATTGTGTCTCCAGATAAATGGGCTTTTTCTTTGGCTAAACGACTTAATGACTCGGCTTCTGTATTATTCTTATTATAGGTTTCTGTTAAAATCCTTAATTATCTGTTTTTCTTCGCTGGCTATTTAGGCATTGTTACGCAGTTCGAGAAGTTTTTGTATTTCCGACTGACTTCAGAGTGATCTCTAATAAATACTTAGTCTTCTGGAGACTTAAATAATATTCTTCGTTATACAGCATGCACGTAAATGAGGCAATTTTTACCAAACCAGGGAGATCATGGATATTTATAATTTTATCGGATTTGCTAAGTAGATTTTAATGAACCCATCACTGCCACATCAAGCGCTGTAAGCGATGCGTGCAGCGAGGAATAATCGTCACACTAAAACCATTCCATTTTTTGCATATGTAACATAGTAAAGGAACCAGTGGCTTCATGGTTGTTCATTAAAATTAAAATGTTGTAACATATAACTTTACATGTGCTCGAGTACGTTAAAAAATAAACGAGTTGTTATCCATTCACTTATCGGGCTATTAGCGTGCTCAAAGTTCCCGGTGGAGAACCTCCAACCATAAGGTCATGGAATATAGCCTTCGGAAATAGAAGGACAGGCGATTTTGTATTTCCACGGGTATTAATAATAATAATAATTAACACATTGTGAGAGCGACTACACGCACAGTCTGCACTGCTGTAATGCAAGTCGCGTCTAAACTGATTTTTTTGGCTGTAAATCACGAAGTCTTGGAACTGGCTACCTATTTCGATAAATTATAAAAGGAAATTTGGTTCAATTTTGTTATTGGTTATAATAATGTCAGGCCTAACTTGTAGTTGAATATAATCTGGAAAATAACACAGGACCACAAAAAAAAGTTTTGTAGTTGAAAGGTGAAGTACCATACCGTATGTTTTTTGGTGTGCTGAAAAACGAATCCGGGGTCAGAATTGACCCATCACCCAAGGATTTCGACATAATCTCAAAACACCTCAAAAAACTATAAAAATACATCGAGAAAAATCCTTGGGCGATGGGTCAATTCTGACTCCTGATTCGTTTTCAGCACACCAAAATACATACGGTATGGTACCTCATCTTTCAACTACAAAACATTTTTTTGTGAGCCTATGTAATCTTTAACTTCTGGAATATCATCGCCTCTCTTTAAACTTTAAAAGAATAGAACATCTCCGGTTTCGGGGTTAGATTTTTCAATGCAGCAGAAGCTCACGTTCCGTTACGGGCGTTTGCTCCAACAGCGCGGCAAGCCGCTTAGCTCCTTGCGAGAACGATCTATCCCGTTTCACGTTAAGGTAACTTAGTAGCTTTATTGTTTCATTGTGTTTACGGTTTAAAACTTCACGTGGAAATTTCACTGAAAAAAATGTTCAGGTTAAATTAACCAAAAATGAGTTGCAGCAACCCGAAAATATGGTACAAAAAGTGACAACAATACTTATGGGTAAAACGAACTATACGATTTTAGTAAAATGTGTTTGGCTAAATTTACCCAATAAGGTTAAATCAATCACAGTTCCATATGGTAGAAGCAACCGGTAAATAGTTAAATTTACCATACCGTGTTAGGTTGTTTCAGCCTTGAATATAGTTAAAATAGTCTTAATAGTATAGTTAGATATACGAAATGAGACAGTTAGAAATGAAGCTCATATAGTTAAATCAACAAAGTAGACTAGTAAAAGTAACTCACGATGTAGTTGCATTAGCTTGGATTTTCTGGCTGATGTAATAATATTGGATAGTAAAAATACCTATATGTCAAGTTAATTCAGCATCTTTCTAAAGGGGAATCAGCTACATATGATAGCAGTCATGACCATTGCATATAATTAAATACCATTCTGTTTAGTTGATTTTATCCATCGATTCAAGTTCACACTACTATATTTTCTGGTTGATTCTATCAGATCACGTTGGTGATTTCAACTCACTATTTTTGGTAGTTTGCCTAATTTTCTCTTCATAATCTCCAAATTTTCCCCACTCCCTCAAAGTCTTATTTTAAGCTAATTCTAGCAGAAACCCTGTAATGATATGGGAGGAAAATGCACATTGAAAATATGAATGTTTTCAATTTTTATACCTCATTTCAATGTGTATAATGCTTTTATATAAGGTTTTCTCACAGAGATAGCTGAAAATATTTTCAGAAACTGATGGAAATCTAGCAATAATAGTGAGTTCAAATCACCAATATCATACTTACACAAAAAAAGTTGAAAAGAAACAAATTCAATAAAAAAAACTGTTATTGTTCAAAAATGAAGGCAAGACAAATAAAATAAAACGGTCTTTACTTAAAAAACTTACATTACAACAATTAATTATATTGTATTCATTATAGTCGACATCCTGAAATAATTATCCAAATAATTATAATTATGATAACATGTGACAATTATAAGTACAAATTAAAGATTCCAATAAAAATGTAAATCTAAAGACGCGACTTTTTTCATTGGTTCCTCGCTTAGCTCTCGTCAACTGTAAGGTGGCATAACCTCTTTCTGGCTGTCTGATCTAGGATACTTTTCTCGAAGTACAGATCTAATAAGGCTCTGCCCTGTGGGGCTAGTTGGAGTGTTACAGCATACACTTCCCGCAATGAAAAGAGAACATTATTCAAATTTCAGAAATGATAGCTATGTCAAACATATTGAAGTAAAAAATAATAGTCAAATCACTATAGTACAGTCAAATTACAAAAAATAGCGGAAAGTCGAGGTAAGTCCGTGGATTTTTGCATAGGGTTTCCTTGTGGGTTGTTAAATCGCCCCCTCAAAGTCAACACCTGTAGGTGGTGAGCTCGAAGATATAATGAGGGTAAACCAGGTCCCCTAACGGTTTTTGTCGTTTTTCTCGAAATCTATTAGGTTTATTGAGATGGAGATTAGGTAACATAATGCTTATTTAAATCCCTACCAAAGATGCTTTTTCGTACCTCGCCTTTGTTTTGTGTATTCGAAGAAGTCATACATGGATCAGCAATTTGCACCAGTAAATTTGCTCAAGTTTCATTCGGGTGTAACTCTTTTGGTCTCATATTAGTCATGAAGTAGCTAAGAAAAATTTGTTGAGATCCGGACGCGATCGTGGTCCAGTCATCTTTTACCTTAGTATCTCTTCGTCAAAACTCATCAGGCGAGATTATCGATATTCTTGGTGTCAGTCGGCTGAAAAATTCGTATTAGCAAGTTAATTCTTAGGAGAGTACACTGTACCAGTTAATTTTTGTATCCAACCCAATACGTACAGGGTGTTTCGCCTATTTTGAAATCTTAATTTTCTTTATTTATAAGACCTTGGTATCGAGTAAATTTTTTTCTTGAATGATTTTTGATGTAAAATTGAAATACACGATTTAATTCCTGACTTGCTCTTATTGTACGGGCGCCACAGTAAGGCAACAGTTTCGTTTTAAATCGTATATTTCAGTTTTACTGCAAAAATAATTCCAGAAAAAAATTTACTGATCTTATAAATAAAGGAGATTAGGATTTCAAAACAAACGAAACACCTTTACATAATGGGTTGAATAAAAAAATTGACTAGTACAGTGTACTCTCCTAAGAATTTAGTTGCCAAAACGAATTTTTCAGCCAACTGGCACCTAGAATATCAATAATCTCGCCTGATGGGTTTTGACAAAGGGATTTAAATAAGCTTTATTTTACCTAATCTGCTTCATCTCGATAAATCTAATAGTTTTCGAGAAAAACGACAAAAACCGTTAGGGGGCGTGGTTTACCTTTATCTCTTCGAGCTCACCACCTACAGGTGTTTCTTACAATCTCGAGGTCAGGAATATTTTGTATCTGGAGTATTAGTTTGCTTATTATTACTTATTGCATGGTTTGGTTTCTTTAGATTAGGAACTTAATTAAGCTCTGCAGACAGTTTTGGTTTGGTCCAAAAATCAATACTTTCCCTTTTATCCAATTTATTCCTTATTTTTGACTCGCACAGTATGTGTTGTTCTCGCATCACATTATAGTAAATGAATTAAGGTCTCCATTGTATAACCCCATTCTATACAGATGCACCTTAACATGGCTAGTAATAGTCATGTTATAATTTTCAACTGATTAGTATTTAATTTAAGCATGCCTTTCGCTCGATTGTTATATGGTTCTCCAATGAATGTGTTCTCATGTTCATGTCTGGATTAATTTCCTTAGTAGATTTTGTGTTGTTTCTTGAACCACTTTTTAATTTACATACTTTGGACATACACTTGGGTATAGTCAGAGCAGGTTTTGGATCAAGATAATATGTGATTAATCATCTTTTTGCAAGTTTATCAGTACTCCCACAATGTTCCGGCAGCTAGATCTCACTCGGAAACTCTATGTTATTCCGGTCTGCCAGGGCTATGAGTTTACCAAGACATTCCCAAACTAGTTGTGATACCACGCGTTCCAAAGTTTGCTTGATTATGGAAAATTCGCAATCCTCATTTTATACGAGGGTGATCTGAAAAGTTTCCGACCTAACAAAGATACAAGACATTTTTTCTTTAAATTTATTTTTATTTTTCTACATAGTCTCCTTGTAAGTCTACACACTTCTCCCAGCGATGCTCCCATCTCTTTAACCCGTCCAAATAGTACTCGGCGCTTTTCTCTGCAAAATAATTGTTCACGAAGGTAATTGCCTCCTCATTTGACGAAAATCTCTGTCCTCCGAGCGCAATTTTTAGATGAGGGAACAAAAAGAAGTCGCTTGGGGCTAGATCTGGTGAGTAAGAAGGATGGTCAAGCAGTTCAAACCTTAATTCGTGGATTTTCACCATGGCAACCGCGGAGGTGTGAGACGGCGCATTGTCTTGGTGAAACAGGATTTTCTTTTTCTGCAAATGTGGCCGTTTTTCCGCAATTTCTGCCTTCAGCTTGTCAAGTAATGATGCGTAGTATGCTCCTGTAATGGTTTTTCCTGTTGGAAGATAATCGATTAAAATAACTCCTTGACTATCCCAAAAAACAGTCGCCATCAGCCGACATAACAGTTTTTGCTTTTTTGGAGCCGATTCCCCTTTCGCAGTCCACTGTTTTGACTGTATTTTTGTTTCGGGCGTATAATGGTGTATCCAAGTTTCATCTACAGTAATTAATCGGCGCCAAGACTCAGATTTATTGCGCCTAAACTGCGCCAACAGATCGTTGGAAATGTTCATTCGAACACATTTTTGGTCTAACGTGAGCAAACGCGGCACCCAACGCGCGGACACCTTTCTCATGCCTAAATCTTGATTCAATATGTGACAAACACGTTCTTTGGACATATTCGTAGCCTCTGCTGTCTCTCTCACTTTAATTCGACGGTCGTTTAGCACCATTCGGTGAACTTTAGCGATGTTATCGCCAGTGGTTGCAGTTTTTGGACATCCCGAACGTTCATCGTCGCCCAAGCTGGTACGGTCACGTTTAAATTCAGCTGCCCAAAATTTCACTGTGGTAAATGATGGCGCATGATGAGTCCCCATACACAGAGTCCAACTCATCTTTGATTTGCGTAGGCGTATTGCCTTTCAAAAACAATTATTTAATGACAGCTGGATACTCGATTTTTTCCATTTTCACAAAAACACTCACATCGACTCACTCAAACGATTGTCAAACAACAACTGCTCGTCCAAAATGGCTGAAATTTTGGTGAGTACCTGTCAAATGATGCACAACTGCATTCCCTAGCTTTTATTGACGAGTGCTGCCATCTTCACGTTAAGGTCGGAAACTTTTCAAACCATTCTCGTAGTCGATAGTCTACAATCTAAAGTATGTGATGTATGGTCTACGGTCTGCAATCTATAGTATAAAATTTGTACATAGTGTGTAGTCTGTAGCCTGTGCTATATAATCTACGTTCATAGAGTATATTGATATGGTCCGTCACAGTCTATAGTTGTTGGTTTACAATCATTTTATCACTCATGATTAATAGTAGTGATAAGTGTAATCTATAGTGCATAATGGACTGTGCAGAATCTACAGTTCCTAATTTATAGTTCCCAATCAACGCACAGTGGGGCAAGAAGCTTAAAAACCTGGCAAAAAGTATTTAGTGTGCCTACATTAATAGTTATCGTATGAAAAGGTTTTTTAAGGATTATAGACGATACAAAACATTGTATAAAATGTACAGGGTGGCTCATAAAAGATGACTCTGTACCTTATCTTGGAAACTGTTGGAGTTACGAAAAATGGTTAAATATCAAAGCTGGTATTTATTGTGGTAAGTTGGCATTTAAATTTTCTAATATTTTTGAATATACAGGGCGAGTCGCTTTGTTATGGCTGCTATCAACTTTTTTATTTTAATGGAACATTCTGTATATTTTACAATTTTTGATCCTACACTTTATGGTAAGTGTTTTTGGTAAACACACACACACTCCGGAAGTCGCGCAGTTTTTGAATAAATCCAATTTCTTTAATCTTTTCTAATGTATCATTTAAAAAAATAATTTACCTATTGCAACTTATATGTGACTATTATAATACACAATGCTTATAAAATACCCAAGTCAATGTTGTTTATAAATGTATTGTTGAATAATATACAGGGTGTTGTAACAGCCACGACAAACCGACTCATCTTGTATTAACAAAAATATTATAAAACAAAAATTTGTTTTATACTAGCAAACTATGGTATTCAACATTTTTTTCGTAACTCTTACAGTTTCCAAGATAAGGTACAAGGTCATTTTTTTAATTGTTATTCGATTTTTGTTTTAAAACTTTAAAAGCAATTTGTTCGTCTGCAATGTTCTTATTTTAATCCTACAAATATAATTAGTATATACCTTTACTTATTCTGATCAGAAATATTTTAATATATGTATGTATACGTAATAGCTTTTCGTGTCCAGTTGTCCCTGCACCCACATGTGCGCCCACTTAGCCGCGTCCAATTGCGAAATCTGTCTACAATCTTGAATTGGACATTTTTTTTCTCCTCGGGGTTATTGCAGAATGTAGACAACATTAAAAATAATCAAAAAAAACTTGGTTCTAGAAAAGTTTTCATATGATAAATACACCGAGAAATATTTATGACTACTCGATAGTTCATAAATAGTAAAAGTTGTGAGTGCAATATCAACTACGTTTTCTAGTATAGCAAGGTTCTTTACATAGATAAATGCATTTAAAACTTTGTTTGTTTTGAAACTTCAAACAAGTTATTGAAATCATACTTGCTCGCCGTCATCATATTCATGAGACATATCTTTTGTAAAAGCTATCAGTGACTTAGACTTACCAACAAACAATTAACATTAAACAGGAAAAGTTTTCGCGATAAAACAGATAAAAAGGAAGAATTATATGAATGGTTTCTCATTAACTCTAGTTATTTTTCAATAGGAACTGTTGGAGAAAAGTGATTAGAGGTTTATCTCTAGGTTCCTATTTATTTAGTTCTATGTAACATTACTACCTGGGATTCTCGTAAACTTCTGAGACTTTAAAACGAAAAGCCTTGTGTCCCGGGAGATTCGAAACTCTAACTGCAACAGAAAAGAATCATAGCACTAATCTAAGAAATTTATTTTTTTAAACATACTGGATAAACGTATTTGTCTTACCAAATTTATTGTTTTTACTGAAGATTAGTTTTCAAAGCACCTATTAATACTTAAAATATGTCAAAATAGCAGCAGTTTATATTAAATTTTATTTGTTTCCGATGTTCTTTGGCGGTATTACTCGTAAGTATTTGTATCACATATTATCATTCATAGAGTTCGTTATTAACTTTTTAACGCTAACATTGTAAGAAATTAGATTAAGTAAATTGGAATTTTCAAGGCAACAATGCACTGAGAGAAAAAAATAAACACCAACAGAATACAAGAAAAGAAAATGAAAAACTTCTTAGTTGTCTTTTAAACCATTCAGAGAAACGATCGATAGGGTCACGGCACTCCATGATTCCGCAGATGTCCGATAGACTCGGGACTAATTAATTTCCTTTCATCACTCAGACAATCCCTTTGTAGGTCTTATTTTCCTTTGACTGACAAGGCTGTAAGAAGTGCGATATCCCAGCCTTTCTTATCCTAATTAGCTCTTAGTTAGAGCGGACACGAGGCCAAGAACACTGAATAGCTGGCAGGCACAGATACGAGCTTTTGACGAGCCGGTTAGAAGGAAATTTGCTTGCTGTCAACTGCAGTGGACCAGAGGTGGGTGCGGTGGTGAAGGTGGTGGTGGCGGCGGTAGCTAGATTGACCCCTCTATTATATCACACAGTTAATTATAGATTAGTGGACTGTCAGAACTGTATACAAACAGCATCTCCTTAAGACGTTTCTGAAAGGAGCCTTATTTCGACGTAATAAATATCTTTGCTTTGGTTGCATTTATGTAGTTTTGATCATTCTGAGATCTAAAGTAAATTAGTTTTTTACTGAAAGAATATCTCAGGACCCTTCTGCTAGATATCCAGGCGGAATTACTTCTACTACCTGCAGCTGACTGCTGACAGGTACATATACGTACATTTGATTATTATCAAAGGTATGTACTACAAGTCGCTGTCTTTAGTGCAAAGATGTTGTCAACCCCTGACGTATGTTTGCGGGTTTATAGAGTTCTAGAAGCGATCTCTCGACATCTCCGGCTAGCGTACTTCTTCTATAACAGCATGTTGTGTTAAGAGCACAAAGGGTAGTTGGGATCGCTTTGTACCACATTGTGGACTTTAGGGAGAACCTTTGTTTATTGTCAGTATGACTGGAGGTGGACGTGTCTCATCAATTTTTTCTACTTTCAAATTAGAATTAATTAAATCATTGTTTTGGCTTCGCCCTTTCCAGTTACTTCGGATTTGTATTTAATTTAAGAAGGTGTTAATCTCCGGAAAGGGTTGAAAGACGTGATTAAAACTAGAACGCGTCACGAAGTTTAGCTCGGTGATCGTTCAGTGGGATTTTATTGGAATCGTCCTTTTTGGTCCTTTTCCAGTATTCTAGATATCAGTAACGTAAGTAGGGGGCATTAGCTTTGGGCGGTTATTAAATCGGACTGTGTTCAGATCTGAGACATTTGGTGGCATTAGCGAGTCCGAACGCCACACACCGCGCAGTAAAAGTGATTTGTGACGCTCGCAATCCTCTGCATTGCAAATCCTCCATTCTTCTCCGCCTGAGCGCCGTTTGGAGGGATTACGAGAGCTGACCGATTCCAATTATTATTCTGTATACTGATAATATTAAAACAACGGTTCAACTAAGGTGGACTCGGCTAAAAACTAAGCCACATGGAACGCAATTTAAGCTTGGGACGTTTGGACAATGAATACAAAAACCTTACTGGGACTAAAGGTTACTAAACGGATGTCCTGGACGTGAGCTATAAGCTTAAACTGAAAATTATTACTGAGGTGAAACAGATTTTAATTAATACATTCGCTACTGCTCGGATCTACAATATCTTTATTTATGTGTAATCTATTGCAATAACGTTTACTTTTGGATGAAAGCACTTGATTTAGGGACAATTAGGATACCATTTTGCTCTAACAAATCATTCCCTTGTACAACATCCATTTCATTTAGATAGCGATTATCCGGTATTACTCCTAAGTTAAAGGTCGTTGATTGATTGTGGAAAAAGCGTAAGTGTATAAAGTGTAGAATAATGTGGAATAGCATTACTTTGAAGTGTAGTCCACCAACACAAAGGACGCACCTGAATTCGACATTGGGACCTTTAAGAAAGTTGCCACTTTAATCGTCATTGGGTGGTTTATTCTTAAAGAGAGATAATTACTTTTATAAAATTGCAACTTCAAACTGATTTTAACGATACTGATAGCCGATGAGAACGATTTCAAATATTCATTTTATATTTAGCGAACGCAACGGCTCTAAACGTTACTTGATTTTAATGACGATTTATGTGATCGGATATGTTTTAGTCTAACAACGAAACCCTTGTGTCGAAGTAAAATTGCTGTAAGATCTTTGTTCAAAAGCACGACTAAATATAACTGTTGTTCTGGTGTTATTAACTAATAAAATGTTATTAGTTAATAACAGCAGAATAACAGTAACAGTTTACCCGAATTTTAACAAGATTTAAAATGAATAAAGTTTTGGATACTTCTGGAGTTATGACAACACACATTAATATTTATACTGGGCATAGGCCTCACGTATTCCCAGAGAAGGGGAATTACTTGTTAGGTTAGGTAAGTAGTATTCAGTTAGGTAAGCCAATAAACATTTTTCAGTACTTATGATAACACCTGGTTATATAAAGACCATATAAAAGTATATAAGGTTTATTAAAGTTTTATAATTTACGCATATAATCAAATAATATAAAAATATTCCCATTATTATTTTATAAAACTTAATTGTTAATTTCGTTATTATCGGAGTTGCGAGGTCGCGTATATCACAGATTGATGGCATTTCGTCCGTAGTGCCAACAGAAAAACGATTGAGCATTTAATTTCCAACATACCCACACAATCATTTTTTTTAAATAGAACACCCTGTATAATTTTGAGTTTTTCCTTAAACTGTTGTTTTTTATTGAAACAAAGTTGAAGTAGGCACTGGAAATGACAAGATTTTAGTGATAGGTTTAAATTTCACCACATATTAGTAAAGAACATTTTGCTACAGCATTATTAAGTGTTCAAAGCGTTGCATTCTTGCTCAATGCATTTTTGTGCTCTCCTTATTTGTTTATTTTTAAGTTTAGGGTGGCTAAATACTTATAACATTCGTTTTTGTTCATTATTAAATTTTTTAAATATGTAAGTATGTACAGGGTAGTTCAATTTAAAAAAACCTTGTTTCTGTGATTATCTCGGAAACGAAATGCCCAATTGTTTTTATGTTTTCACCATTTTAATAATCATGTTAGCAATAGTGAAAAGATGACTTTGGACACGGGGCATATTACCAAATTTATAGAAAGCTTGCCATTACCTTATTATAAAACTAATGTAACTATAAGTTACATATATAGCAGTATAGCTAATTATCTTTATAAGAATACTAAAATAAAAGTTTACTCCAATATGTCATAAGGTCTTTCTTCTTCATAAGCTTAGCTATTTTTTTAAATATTGTAATTTTAAGTGGCTTATTAAAAACTTAGAAAAAAATCATTTCAACGGAAAATCTCAAAAATATTTTTTTTTCTTTTTTCTTGAAAGAGGCAAAACCAGTAGCCCCTTGTTTTCCTACGCCAAAAAGCACAATTTCTAAGGACGAGTCCTTACATCCCGGTTTTTGCATATGTACAGTTTTAAATGATATTATCAAAAGATTACACAAAATATGAAAGACTCAAATTTATTGAGGTTAAATCATCTTTTTATGTATCACAAGTTTTATAATGTGGTAGATTTGTATTTAACATTTTGCTGTTAACAAAATACATTGTAGAAAAAACATAACATCGTCACTTTTCTGTTCATCGTTTCCTAATACAATATAATCCGTTTTTTTAATTTTTACTGATCACACTGTACCTTTCCTATATTACTTAAAGCACATATAATAAACAGATACGCAGTCTCTTGAAAATAAATACGCTTACTTTGTTGGTTAGTACGTGCAACTGAACCAGGTGGCGTGACTGAGCTCTGGGCAACTACATTTGTTCATACAAATGATGAAGTAATATTCATTAGTTGTTTGGTCGAATGCGACGTTATTATATATAGCATGCGTAAGCTTACAGCCGGCAGCGCGGCGGTTACGATGCACGTGGTGACTGATACGTGAAAAAATTATTCGTGTAGTATTATAAATTCATAAAAGGGAAGAAATTTTAACAATATTATTTGTCTCACAGCGGAGCAGTTATTAGAGTGTTTGGCTTTGATATATTGACTGAATTTGCAGTATTTGTGCGGAGTAGATTAATAAATACCTGTTTCTCCTTAATTTGTTTTAGTTTGAAAAGTTTCTGATTAGCTTCGATTAGAATATTGTTTAATCCATTAGCAAATATTAGATTGCTTAAATATTTCATATAGCACTTTCTTTAAGTACCTATCAATTTTTTAGATGGGCATTCACTTGGTATTTCCCGCAATTAAGTTTTCTTTATATTTTTATTCAGATTATTAAGCTTAAATAATTTCGCGGACAAGATATAGGTACACAATATTTTTTGTGCAAGCTTAAAAAATATGTCATTACAAATTCTATTGCTTTTAAAAAATCAACAATTTAATTCATTGTTAATGGAAAGGCGGCGGCGAATAGGTTACAGCGTTTCTATGGAAATTACATAAAACAATTAGTTTCGTAAAAAAAATCGTAAAAACGGCTGGAGATCAGAGTTGGGCATCGATCAATTAAATTTCTAATCAATCAGTTGATTGAAGATTTAATTGTGATATTTCAGTTGCAATTACATTTAACCGCAATTAATCTCTTAATTGCAGACTGCAACTAAATTTAATTGCAATTAAACTTTCAATTAATACGCCAATTGCAATTAAAAATCACGACTAAAATTGTTAACTAAACACTACCTATTAAAACAAAAAAATAAATTTAAATAAAAAAATAACTATGAAGATCATTCTAGTATTTTGTAATAACAGCAGATCGCATTTCAATCTTGTCCCAGACTTTTAAACAAATCCTATAATAAATAAAAAGATCAGTTGAAATATCTTTAAGCATGTATTGTAATATTGGGTGCACAAATAAACTTTGTAAACTATTAAAAATGTATTATCTGCACAATCTCTATAAAAATATAAATCGCAAAAAGCTTTTAATAAGAAATATCAAAATATATTGCGTGTTGCCTGAAAACGTAATGTCCCAGCTGTAGTTACAAATAAAAAACATCTGCTTTTTTAAGGGATGCATTATTATATAGCAATCTGTCATCTTTTTAATAAATATCAGGTTAATTGTCATCATAATGAATATCAATTGTTAATTGAAATGACAATTACAATTAATAATTTTAACTAACAATTAATTAATTTTTAATTGCCAGAACAACTAACAATTAATTAATTGTAATCATGCAAAATAAAAAATAGTCACAATTAGTTAATTTAATTGTCAATTGCCAGTAAGATTTAATTTTGTCCAACACTGTTGGAGATACGGTACCCCAGGTAAATTAAATCATTTTCAGCAATATAAAGGAAAAATTGGGGAAAAGCTAAAAATTGGTATATAGGCTTAAGAAGTGGTGCTAAAAACCATCAAAACTCCCCATGCGTAGGTGATGAGCCGGTTGCGCCATCTTGGTAAAATGGCGGACAAAATTCCTTTTTCGCTAATATTTTAGAAAGTATTAATTTTACGGGCATCAACGTTCAGAATGAAAATGTAGCTGACAAAATTCCCCATAATTTTCTTTTTTATTAATCCTCGTACGTCCCAGAGTTTCTGAGATAGAATTTCTTCAGCACCTGTCATTTTTTGACATTTCGAAATAGTGCTGTTTCTTTGCGCGTTTTTTAAATATTTCAAATTTGGCTGATCCTACGTACAAAATGCATTGTATAAAAGCTAAAAAGAATTAAATTTCCTACAAAAAAGTTGGTTATTGAATGTCATGCAAGCAATATTTCCTGAGATATTATTTTGTAAAAAATGTATATTTTCGTTTACTCAGTTAATTATGTGGAAATTTTGAGTTAGTGACGTAATAATAAATAATAACAATAAGAAACATGAGGGCTATAAATGAAATATTATTATTATTATACATGGACTATTGGTTTCATAATGATCTAGGACAACAGAGCTAATGTGATGCTATTTTTTTATTATTTTATCCTATGCATTTACTGAAAAAAAAAGAATAAAATAGCATTGTATTAGCCTTGCTGTCCTAGACCATTATGAAATCAATAGAACATGAAACATTTTTTACAAATTACTGTACACAATATTTATAAAAAAAATTATTACAAATAATTTTCTCTAGAAAATTTCCTGTTTAGAATTTCAATAGAATCGGCGTTATCATCATTTTCGTCGCTGTCAGAATTTTCTTCATGAAGTTTCACACTGAACGTTTACTGTAGCTAAGGAATAGAGCCTCGACTATGCCGCGGTACATCGCCGAAATCTGTGAGAACGCATTCCAGAGGGACTAACCGTCATTGTGAATTGAAGGATTGAGTCGTAATATGTACTGTTAACAGTTGTATTGCGTTCTTTAGAATCAATCAGTAAAATGCCGTCACAGTCGCAGAATATTGTTGCCATAACTTTCTTTCTCGATAGAACGACTTTCGCCTTTTTGGGACGAGGTTCGTCGGCATAGGTGCCTGCAGAAATTTCTCCAGAGGGGGCAAGTCTAGAATGAACGGCATGCTAGCGGGGGCAAGCCTAAAATAATGGACATGCTATGGGGGGCAAGCCTAGAAGAAAAAGGCATATTATATAATATTTTCAATAAAATTCTAATTATTCAACTTCCAGGGTGGGCAAGTGCCCCTCCTTGCCCCCTTTCCGGGCGCCTATGTTCGTCGGGTCGCCGCCATTTCATCGATTACCTTTTGGATAGAGGATCATAATACAGAACCATTGTTTCATCTCCAGTGACAATAGACTCCAAAATCGGCTTTGGGTCGTCTCCACACAAGTTTAAAAACGAGCGCGCACATTCGACGACGTTGACGTTGAACAGCAGAAAGAAGACGCGTACCCATCTTGCACTAATTTTATTCATACCCAAATGGTCATGAAGAATTCGGAGAATACTTGTTTTCTAAATGTCAGACATCACTGCTAACTCCTCAACTTTCAAACGGCGATCTTCTAATACCATTTTTTCAATGATTGCAGCTTTTTGAAGCGTTACCGCTTTAAGTGGACGACTGGTGCTCTCGTCATCTTCAAGAGATTCTTGCCCCAAACGGAAACATTTTGACTACTTTTTTACAGTGGAATATAAAGGAGATAAATCACCATAAACGTCGTCTAAACGTTGTTTGATTTGATTAGGCGTGTGCCCTTCTTTTGTTAAAAATATAATGACCGCGCGGTTCAATGTTCATGATCAACTATGACGTAACCGAGTTTGAACATGTTGGCACCTGTAGAAGCCTGCCGGGCCGAGAATTTATGGCGCTTACTTCGTATATTTTCTACATCGGTCCCGATGCAGGATCGTTTAAATATCGATATAAACTTACAGAAAAATGATATGATTTTTTGCATCACTGTATGTTGTTTAACAAAAACTCCGATATCACCATACATATACATATGAAATGACACTAAATTATTTGTTCCAGATCATTTGGATTAAAAATGGTCGAAGTAGAAGTTTTTGACTTCCGACACTCTACATCATCTAACTAAACTTGTCATATCTCTTATTTTTTGTGTTATCTAGGTCATCCAGGTGTCAGACTAAAGCTAGTTCTTGGATCTTTCAGAGTATATCAAAAAACATGCAAGGACATTGCACAGTAGAAAAGTAGCAGACTCCGAAGGCAAATTTTAGTGTTTTTACAAATTTTGACATTACTCTTGTGTTACAACTCTTGAATTTTTTTTATAGAATCATTTTAGCATATGCTTGGTATAGTTAAAAAATAAAAAGGGTGATTTTTGTAGTTTTGGAAAAACACTATTTTTAAAAAACTTGCTTTCAGAGCCAGATCGCAAGATTTTGACCGTCATCGAACATATGGATAATTTATGGAAAATGTGGAAGTAGACAGTATAGGTAACACAAAACCCCTTATAGGCCTATAAGCAAATCCTGGCACGACTGGAGTTAATGGCCTAATTAAAGTTAACTCATAAATACCCGTACTTCAAGAATATCTTTGTCAGCCTTACTCCATCCTGACAGAAGTGCCCAGTTGACCACGACGAAGAGATGGTTTTGCAGTATCTCCCGAATGTGAAGAAATATCCACTTGCTTTGTTTTTTTAGATTGAAGGTTAAACTGCTGAAACAACAAAAATTTTTGTCAGCCTGAGCAGAACTTGGTATAAATAGGCGGTAGACCGGTTTTCTTAAGGGGCTAGAAATACTACTCCTAAAAAAGCACATTTCTTTACCAAGTTTTGATCAGGCTGACAAAACTGTGTTGTTCGGGCAGCTTAACCTTCAATATAGAAAACAAAGCTAGTGGATATTCCATCACAGACGGGAGATGCTGCAAAATCACCTCTTCGGGGTGGTCAACTGGGCACTTCGGCCAGGATAGGGTAAGGCTGACAAAGATATTCTTGAGGTACGGGTATTTCTCTACAAATCCTGCAAATTTCACCTGAATGTTATGTAACGGACGTTAAATACTGATGAGTTAACCTTAAATAGGCTATTAACTCCAGCCGTGCCAGGATTTGCTTATAGGCCTATCAGAGGTTTTGTGTTACTTATACTGTCTACTTCCACATTTTTCATAAATTATCAGTGTGTTCGATGCCGGTCAAAATCTTGCGGTCGCCGCTTGGGCTAGAATTAGCCATGTCGGATTAACTATTTTTTTATTAGTGGTTAAAATATGTAATTCTCATAACATTCGTAACATCTCCGAAAATATTAATTACGCATTATTCAATAAACAACTTTTTTGTAGGAAATTTAGTTATTTTTAACTTTTATAAAATCCCTTTTGTACGTAGGGGCAGCCAAATTTGAAATATTTACAAAAAACGGTACTTTTTCGGAATGTCAAAAAATGACAGTTACTGAAAGAAATTTTATCTCAGAAACTATTGAACGTACGAAGGTCGAGGGATACGTACTAGGATCAATAAATATTTAAATTGTGGGGAGTTTTGTCAGCTACATTTTCATTCTTAACATTGACACTCATAAAATTAATACTTTCTGAAATATTAGCGAAAGTTGTGATATGTTTCTCAGTACCACATGTTATTAAGCTTATAGCTATATCAATTTTCAGCTTTTCTCCAATATTTTTCTTTTCAAAACTTTATTTACCTGAACAATGGACTAAGTCACTTGGAAATGGGATTTCGCAACCTGTATTGTGAACACAATACAGGTCGCGAAATCCAGTAAACACTTCCCGTACGGTTTCATAAAAATTATACATTTTTAATAAAACACAACTCAAACGTATCTTATTTATTTTATTTTGTTGTGTCAACAATTATCAGCATAACTTTATAGTTTTTATTCAGTTTTAAAAGCACCTTCACACTGAAAAATATCATCACAATATCGTTGGTGGTAAATTTGAATAATTTTATGTTTGATGTTATTTGCAACAGTATTATTTCATTTATTAACCATAATAAATACTTTGCAGTTAAGTTATAAAGATGACAAGAATAACAATAATTAATGGAAACAACTTTGAAAACTATATCAAATTATCTTAATTTAAGTTTGGTGTTAACTGATAAAAAAATTAATCTTTATCATCAACTATAATAACTATATAAAATCCTAATAATTTAATTTTGGTGTTAATTGATATCAATCTTTCAAAATATTTAACAAAAAAAAATTAATAAGAAGGATTATTATAATGAATATATTTATTACATAGGTTCCACGTTATTCGAAATTGCATTTAAACAAATTGTCTCAAACTTTTCTCCTCTCTATACGTCACCGCGTGGTTAATACGATAAGATTAAAATATTCAATCATGCAAAACTTATTTCCTTCTTTAAATTTCTTTTGAATTCTATATGTAGCGCACTCTGTCGAGAAATACCGCAACTAAATAAGCAAGCGCATTTTATTCCATTTGGCTGCGTATCTGTTACGTTTATCTGTGCTTAAAGATATAGTGTTACCTTATTTTATTTATGGTCGGAATTAGTTTCTAGTGTTTAAAAGAGTACCTGTTGTCTTCCGCCATAACAGTATATGCAAAAAAAGAAAAGACTCTTTTATTTAAAATTGAATATTTAACTTATTATAAGAAAATTCAACTCAAATTGGCATCCCTTAAACGTAGTGTTATACGGCAACACTTTTATCGAACGTTTTAAACGAACGTTTAATATTACCAATGCTGCAACAGATACAAAATTGCATTTGCTCACAAAAAATGCGGTTAAATAAGAGGTTACATAGTGGTAACCAAAGAGTTTCTGTTGTTATTTCTTATTAAATCTAAATTTACACACCGTTACTAAACAAATGTCTTCGCAACATTTACGATCTTTAAGGGAGTTGTGGTGGGATAGTCTGAGTCAAAAGTTATGGAGCTTTGCTATTTTGACAAATAGAAATAATTACATAGTTTTGCTTTAAATAATGGATCAAACGATACTAGTTTTACTACAATGCATGTGAAAGCAGTTTAGTTATTATTTATATATGTTTTTAATTAATTATTAGTCTTTTTAAAATCAGTGATTAACTTTTGACTGTTTGGTCCAAACTTAAGAACGTGAAAATATGACGAAAAAAACAATTATTCTAACCAGAAATTTTATTCAAGTTTACCTTTTTATTAGTAAAAATAAAATAATATTACTATGTAAAGACTAAAAAATAATAAAATATCTCTAGAATATAAATAAAAAGTGACAACGTTGCCTTCAATTGGCACCAGTATTTGGTTTGCTGTTCTGATGAAAACAGATTAATGCACTAAATGACGTTCACTCAGGTTTTGAGGTTAACTTGCAAATATATGTGTATAAAACGATAGCTGAAAAACACTATTTATTCAGATTCATTTAAAACGTAGCAGTAAAAAATTAAGTAAAAAGTATGTATCTTTTTAATGAATACAACTGATTTTGTTTTCGAGATGTAAATCACGAGTGGCCAGTGGTGCTGCTTGTAGCTACATAAAGCAGCATTACATAGCTATATAAAGCATTTAAGTTTGCAACGTTTTTACTTTGCGAGCTATATCAAGCGTTCAATAGACAAATTCTTCGTATTCATATTTTTTTGCCAAAAGTATCTTTCTAACAAATTTGAAACTTTAACGGCACAATCTTACAACGTTTTTTTTTTACGTGAAATTTTTTGGTGTCAATTTTTTCTTATCATTCTTTATGAAGTTATTATAATATATGTATCATCAACGTGCCATTTTGCATAAGACCATGTGTTATTTTCAATTACAATTTATGCATAAGCATTATAAGCAAGCTTCCTAAACATTAAAGATTTTTTAGAAAATAATTTTGTGCATTAAAATATATCAACTGCACTAATTTTTTTTACATTTTCATCATTTTTCTCTACCGCCTCAACTTCCTTAAGGGGTTTATAAAGGAAACATAAATGTTGCCGTTACTAAATTATTTAAATTTAGTTATTTATATAAATATAAAATAAAAAAGGTTATATAAACGAAGTGATCGTAAGGTTGGGGTAACTATTATATAAATAAAAATGTTTATTGGGAAAGTTGTTAAAATAATAATTTACAATGGTACAAAAATTCAGAATTTAGGAACAATTAGTTTGTACTGTAAGGTTGAAGATAAAGCTAAACGATTTAATTTAGATTTTTATATTGTAAAACCTGGAAGCAGTTCTTTAACAATATTAGAACTAGACGAATTCAAAATTCAATGCCATACTTAATTTAAATAAACTTAATTTAAATAAAAGAATCAATGAAACGTCTAATAATTTTACCTTAGTGAGTACAGATATATTTGACAGCATTGATACCAGAACCAAACTTGAAACTAAGATTAACTAAAAACTGAATTAAAAATAAAAAGAAATATTTGAGGGTGCTGATGGTAACATTCGAGAGCTAAACCGTCGAGGAGATTTGGTGTATAACTTGTGGGAAGGTGAAAGGAAACCCAGAAGAGGTACAGGAAGTTCGGAGGAAGTTCTAGGTACTACAAGGAAATGCAAAGGAAGTTTGAAAAAAGTACAAAGCAGTGTATAAAACAATCCATTAACAAGTGCAGAAGTACAAAGATAAGTTTTCAGTTTGGCAGCTATGCGCCATACAGTATACTTAAATCATTTTGTGCTAGCAAATGGATTACCTTAAACAGAAGATTTTGTGGCAAGCTCCAGCTCCACAGATCAAGTGCAAAAATACTTTGCTTCCAAACTTAATTCTGCTCACATAATAATAATCTCTACAAAATGACGGCCTTCCGTTTTGCTTAAGACTTTTTAGCATAGATATAAAATGTAAAGCAGTAGATGTTCTTGACCTCTACAAGTATATAAAACTTAAAGCTGAGAAATAGGGTATAATTATAGATGGTTCTTCATCCGATGGGGGGACAAAACTTCTTAATGTGATAAGAATAAACAGCAATTCCCACGTGTGCATCCGACGATTTATTAGATTTGAGATTGTTTAACTAGAAATGGTACGCCGTGGATAAAAGAAATGGGAATGAGTGTTGCTTACAAGACACGGTGCATATTCTTACGAAAAGATTGATTTCATTGTTAATGTTGTTAATGTCAACTTGAACATATATTAACAGTGTTTCGTTGGATTAAACATTTTTCGACAGCATCGGATTTATTGGTAGAAGACAAGTGCCAAAGAAATGTGCTCGACTTCGATGATATATCTTTTAGAGCCAATTCAAATTCTACGCAAACTTACTTAAAACGAATCAGTTTTGTTGAATCGACGTTTCTGGATATCTCTTTAACTTTATTATTTACCTTAGGTATTATGTATTTTTTCCAGTTTTGGAGATCAAGTAACATTTTTCAAACAAGCAATTGTTACATCAGCATAAGAAATAAATATACACAACTTACAGTTAATATCTGCTAAATGCACTGTTTGTTTATGAAGAGTTCTGGAAAACCCGTGCGTGAGCGTAGAATGTTGCCCACAACTCTCTAAACATACGTTTTTTAAGCCAAAAGACATTCTGCTTATTTGTCACCAATGCTGTTTATTCTAATTGATGCTGATTCAACCTGATCGAATCCGGGCATATTTAGGCTTGATATATAGTATATTTCCAAAAATTTTTAACATTTCACTTATACAGAAAGAGAGATAATCTCTGCAGTTTTCTCATTTAATTTCCCATAGTCTCATACAAGTTGCCATTTTGCTTTGACACTGGCGTTAAGTTTCTATGGTACAATCTGTACTGGAGAACTATAAGGTGAGATATTATGCCTAACACTTTTACTATTAATGTATTTCGGAATTTGAAATTCTAATAAAAATTACTGTCCATATTTGACGACAATTTACTAGTGTACTTAGTTTAACCTATCTAAAAATTTCATTTCATGGAATAATTGAAGCTGGAATTGAACTTTGAAAGCAGCATTTATAAAGATACAGCCTGGTTAAAAGTATTGCCACTAGTGTTTTCCAGAAAGACATCAGTGCTTCATCGAGGATATGGTGTATTGAAGTACATTTTCGTTGCTAGGGCAATCATTTAATGAAACTTAAATAACAAACATAACAATAATTGCAAAAGACTTCAACATTCAGACATCATTTATTAATTAAAAAACCTTAATTCCTACAGTCATATCTGCTTTAGCAATGACTATCAAAACTGCTTTATACCCACTGTATGATGGTTTATGTCGGTACTTGATCGTTCAGCATCCAGAGAAGTATCGATAAAGACATTAGTAAGATGTGTAAATAAGGGTTGAGAAATTAATATCTATAAATAAGGCTGCTAAAATGTTCCGTAAACCAATATACGCTTACGTTTTTTAATATTTAATTAAAACTCTCTTAGAGCCATTCTCTACTTTCGTATTTTTGCACGTGCCTCTACAGCAATTCTTCTGTTTCCACACGACACCGCAGCGAAACCTTTAAGGTTATTTTTAGGTCCATGTCCCGAACACTCCAGATACGTGCAGATTTTTCCAGATGCATGCAGACTGGAGCATTAGTATTGAGGTAGTTTTTTCTACTACTTTTGGGACCGTCTGATATTGTAGTGCCAAAGCAGTTTCCGGACAAATGTTCATCAGTAGATTTATTTACAGATCCTGTATCCACATTTCATTCTGTTTAAAGTCTATACACTCCAGTTTACAGGTTCAGGTTCAGGTTTTTGTAAATTTGGCAACCATCTCCCATAAATTATACTTAATTGGTAAAAATGTAGAAGCACATCAATAATATTTTTGGAAAAGAAGCATTTTCATAATCTAAAGAAATAATTAATTGGCCTACAATTTAAAAAGGGCAAAACAAAAGGAACAGGAAAGATTGCAATTAATCAAATTTTAAAATGTTTTACAGTTATCTTGCTCATGATAAAAATTACTCTTAAATCGATATTGGTAACACTGTCTCCAAGACGTTAACAGGTTTAAATGGCTGATATGCTTAAATTTAGATAACAAAACAATAACGAAAAAAATTGCAACACAAACAAACCAAAACGCTTCAAATGGATATTGAAAACAACAGAACCTAAAACGTTATGCCTATATGGTGGCATTTCTTCCGACTCGACACCTGGAAGATATCTACTATAGCTGAAGGACGTAGAGGTATCGTGAGTTGACTGTAAATAACCTTTTGTGTACGTTTAATTGGTAATATCATATATAGCAATCACGTTGTCAATGAAATAGAGTATTATATAGCTCTTTTATTATTTAAATGTTTTTTCTTCAGTGTGAGTAATATACTTAAGAACCTATACATATAGAGCTTGTTAGAATTTATTTCTACGAGTGTGCCCGTTGATTTTGATTCGAAAAGAGTTTTAACTAATTACTATTTACTTGGGGCATGCTTGACTTTACAATCTGTAGACACTTTAACGTCCGTGGTTTTCTGTGCTACACTGATTTAATTTTTATACAAAAATCAGTTTTGAGTAAATATTCCGCTCTCATAAATTCATTAGCTTTGTAACTTTTGTTTACCCTATTACATTAAACCCTATTGAAGTTTATTTACGTTTTATATATCATTATATTAGCGTCAAATAATTGTGTATTTTTAACACTTTCAGACAGAGTTTTAATAATTATGTTTAAATTTAAGGAAGAGTCAATTAAATTTCTCATTATGACGTCTCTGTAGTTCTTAAGATTGTGCGCGATCTAGCATTGTTCATTACTAAGTTGTAAATATGAGCTAATCTACTTCTTAAAAGTAAAATT
This sequence comes from Agrypnus murinus, assembly GCA_929113105.1. NCBI lineage: Eukaryota > Metazoa > Arthropoda > Insecta > Coleoptera > Elateridae > Agrypnus > Agrypnus murinus. The sequence goes on from OV816030.1 coordinate 118,996,136, forward strand.
GTTGTGTATTTAATTTTTTCGAAATTTGAAGTCTTTCGAAAGATGTTGCAGATTCTATAAGAATGTTTAAAATTGCTAGCTCTTAAAATAATCGATATCTAAGGAGATTGTAATGAATAAAAAAGTGTCACACGGGTCGCACGAGTGAATCCACAATCATTTGTCAGGAATATAAAGTGTTAAAAATGAGGGTCTACGAGGCAGTAATAAGAACCATGAAGGGAAAGGCTCAGAGGCACCTCTAATTGTTTCATTGATCGCTCTTTTTAGATCAAATGGTAGAACATTTAACCCCTGTCTAGCATTTGTCACTGTCTCGACGAACGTTTCTTCCACAATTGCTGTAATTTCGTAATGATATATGTTTTCCATTACATAAATCTTTATAACTAATTTATTTCGCGGTAGACGGGCATAATTCTTAACGACGTAGCAAAGTATTATTATGCGAATAAATACTGAGAATGTCAGAACTAAATGCTGTGTGGGATCACCTTGTGTAATGAGGCTATTTCGTGACGCTGTTCATATCGCAGACCCCTTTGGGGAGGTAGTGAAGGGATGCGCATCATACCTCATCTCGGAGACGCCCCATTACGGGCTGAAATACGGCCAGTTCGCAGCGTACAGATCTTATTAGTTGGTGGTATTTAATAAGGAAATGTTTCTAACTAAAGCTGCTATGCGAAAGGATAACGCCACACTTTATTGCCGCAAGAGAAGGGAAAAATCTCATCTAGATTATTTGCATAAACTGCACACAAGTTTCGGTATTTTTGTTGGCAGAAGCGCTCTTCCCAGCGTCCGGCTATGAATTTACTTGATGTTAAAATCGCGCTGCGCGCTTAAGATAGGATAGTAATAATGAAAATAATCGGTTGAAATTAAGAAGTTTGCAACTCTTTTATTCACTCTGCGTTTAACCGAAGAATAATTCGCATTTTTAATTTCTATGTTAAAATATGTTCCTGGCAATTACAGATAAGCTCTCTTCCAATTTTCAATCATTAATTTTTATTCGGAAAAAGTTTACCGTCGTAAAATTTAACGCAAACTTCATAAACCTGATAATTATTCCGGTAACATTATCATTCGTTTTTATTCAACATTATGCAAAACGAAAAGTTAGTATTATACTGGATTTCGCTTAAGTATTCCTAATCACACTGATATTTATTATTCGTTAAAAATTCTGTTAAATGTTCTAACAGTCCACGAACTCTTCTGAATAATGCTAACCAAAGCTTAAATTTTCTAGTTTCGGGAACTGAAAATCTACATCTGCATATATTTCTACAATACGAATAAACGAAAAGTTCATAAAGCCATAAATATACTACATACACATTTCTAACTTATGCAACCCGAGATCAACACCTTTTACACTTCAACTTGAGTGCATAACTACAAACTCGGACTCTTATTGCTGTAGGTCAACGTATTGTTTTTATAAATGGTCTAATTAGGAAATCTATCTTGTATTATTTGGTACATAAATAACTTTTTGAATAAATTTCGCATTCCTCTTTATAAATTATGAAAGCTATTTTCGTTTAAAAAAATAAATTCCTATTTGGTAAAATTAAAAAATTAAGAGCACTACATCGTGTTAGAATAGGAATTATCTCAATAAAATTAGAATTGGGTGCCACTATATTTTTTAGTTATAGTTATATTGGAGGGCGTTATATTCATTTCTACCAACAATTAAAAAAAAGCGAATCGAATCAATATTCGATCTAAACTAAAACCAACAAATCTGATTATCAGAAGAGAGAAAACATACACTGTAACACAAGTTGAAGGAAAAAAACCAGTTATTGAAAATTCTGAAACATTTGGTTTTTTCATGATTATCCAATGACAAAAAGGCGAAATTTACCTTTTGAATATATTATTTTTATACAGGATGTAACTGATACAACTACAAAACTTATAATGGGGGTATTAGTATAATAATTCATATAATATCTTCTTTATTAACCCTCCTAGCCAACCTGCTTTCAAATTACTTATTGCCCATCTCTGCTCATTTTCGACTCAATGTAAAATTGCTTAGTTCACTTTAAGAAAGCGTATTTTAATGTTTCAAGATTGTTGTTATGTTTGCATAACGGAGTGTCGACATTGAAACTCTATAAATTGGATTACCGTAGTTTTTTGACAAAAGCTTTAAGTTCTTTTCCACGACCTCTTTGCATGCCGTAAAGCATGCGGAGACCCAACAATGCCAAAGACTTTAGAATGTTGTAGTTCCTTAATTTTTTTGAAGCTTGGCTTTTTATCATTTTGTTCAGTTGGTATATAAGCAAATTTGACTATAACTTCATAACCTGAAAATTGACCCCAAGCGCATATTTTGTGGTAAAAATATTTTTTACAATCAATCAAAAAAATCACAAAAAATAGTATGATTATGTTCTATCAAGTTAGGAAGAATCGTATTTAGAAATTCGAAACAATAGACCCATAATAAATATAAAAAATAGATTTTACAGCACGTGGCGTAAAAAAAGACCACAGGTGGGTTAGGAGGGTTAACATGTGGCCGCTTTCTGCTAGTTCTCGAGAAAATCGCATTTCAAATTTTAAGTACGCCCCTTGTACTTACATTACATTAAAAAATACTAAACAAAAAAAACAAAATTTTTCCTTTTTCTAAAAATTTAAAAAGGAATTTTGCTTATTTAAAAATATATGTGCTATATAAAATTTATAGATTGCGTTCACATTAAAAACATTTTAGATTATTTATTTTATAATTGTAACAACCCGCGGATAATCATTTATTAATTATCGTATTCAAATATTAGGACACCAGGTATATTTAATTAAATTGGTTAACTTTTTATTATTTCATAAATTACTTTTATAAAAAGGATGTATAGCTGACTCGGTGTTTCACAGGAATTATATCTTTTGAACTTTATTAAACTTCAGACAGGAAACACTAAGCTGCCTCAACTTAATTTAATCATATGTGAGATTGTCAAGTGGGCATTTCACACGAAACACAATAAGTTGAGTTATCATGAGACAGGAAATGGTCTTGCAAGTTTCACTCAGCAGTTTGATAAACAAAATAATGTTCAGGTGCAGTTTTGCTAGCTGACAGAAATGTTGGAAAAATACGAGCGTTTTTTGAAACATCAGCTTTTTGTCGAGCGGTTCAAAAAACTTGACTTAGAGAGCAGTTCCCGGGTAGATCTTCAACGAAACGGTTTTGGCACTAAATTAGCTCCAACAAAGAGAGCAATCATTCGGGACTCATTTTTATAATTGTGACTTAAAAATTAACTAAGAAAGTTTGTATCAAAATTATTCAAGTTATAAATATTTTAAAATTAATAATAATAATAACGTGTATTCTAAAAACGGGCGATTAATTCAAGAACATATTAATCAAAGTGAAATTAACAAGGTTCAGACGGAAAATTTGATTATTTATTATATACGCAAAGAGTAAGAAACTTGCACCATCATATCTTGTATTTGCTTTAAGAGCGTATAGTACCCTGACGAATAGAAACACCTGTGGGGCAACGGTAAAGAGTGAGGAAAATTTCATATACTTGAAAGGCGTGTACAATTCAGTACCACTAGTTCTAACAAAAGTGAGTCAGCTCATACCCAGTGGCTGAACACCCAAAAACAGCCTGCGCCACAAAATGCGAAACAACCTTGCTATGATACGTACTAAAAAGTATAGTTTTACTGTTTCAGTGAATTTCCGAAGAAAAGGTAAAACTAAGTGGTTTGTTATATAAATTAATATAATAATAATATAATGCTTATTCATAATCAAAATATAATTTTGTCTTATTATAAATGAAACACTATAAATAAATAAACATAACAGAAATCGCTGAAGCTGTAAAAATCAGCTTATAAGTGATTAAAAAGAATAATTCCTAAACAACTTCTAAATGATTTTAAAATTCCGCAACGTTGTCATTATTATTTAGACGTCCTTGTCATTACCGTTTATTACTCTTAAAATCTCATTAAGTGTAATCCTACATCAATCCTTTCTGACTATTAATTTACAAAGTATATCTACATTTGACATATGATATTAGCACTACTACGCGTTTTCTACGAATTCCTTCGTTTTAACGATGTTTTATAATATCCCTCTTTAAAGTGCACGTTATATTAAAATGAAATGTCTTACCGAAAATTAAAATTTTTAATTGTATAAAAGAATGAAATAAATAAAGATTAGTAAAAGTTTCACAGTTTTATTAAAATACAACTTGACAATATTGTTTCGACAGCTACGCTGTCATTATCTAAGGTAATATAATTATAAACAAACACGTCCCTAAGGTAGATACAAAAATAGGTAACTAGATAAAATAATAATAATAATCATAATTAAATATCTAATACTTCCAGTAACGGAGAATTACTGAGCTCAAGTTGTTCATTCATTAAAGGTACTCTGAGTTTGTGTTTGTATATCTAACAGGCTTCTAAAATGTCTAATTTGCGTTTGTTATTACAAAAATGTAGGAATTTAATATTATTTTGAAGAGTCATTGTGTGATTTTGTTCTAAAAGGTGTTTGGCGTAATTAGATTTTTCAGGATGTTTATTTTTGTAATGATGTACGTGTTCTTTATATCTTATGTCAAAATTTCGAAGTGTTTGTCCAATATATACCGAACTACAAAAAGAACAATTTAAACAGTAAATGCCTGATTTCATGATATCATGTGTTCTGTCTTTAGCATTAAATAAAAATGAAAAAGTGTTGGTGTTGGTTTTAAATGTTATTTTATAATTGTTGGTTTTTCTTAGTATATGTGCAATTTTTTCTGATATTTTGCCAAAATATTGTAACGTTCTTTTTCAAATAATAACAAAAGTGCTGGTTAAATCGTCTATTAATAAGAAATATTTATTTACAAACACTAATGAATACACTATAAATTAACGCTATGATTATAAACCATTAAAAACTATTATTTACAGACTATGAATTTCTAATATTTATCTTTACATTTACTATTTATTTTGTGATACACAGTTAATGACTTGCTGTTGACTGCCTCTTTTTATCGGCGAAGTCGGTTATATACCCTCCTACAAACGTACTAGAAGCCGCTAGAAACTACTATATATTTCTAGAATAAACGCGTCTCGTTCACATGCTTGGTGCGATGAGTCATTCTCTAGAATGCCGTAGAATATTCCATTTGTTGTTCGAGAGGAGGTTCTTTCTTTTTCTCTCCTGTTACACTGCCCCCCTCTTCAAGTCTGTTCTGTCCCAGAACAGGTTTTATGCTCTGGTTCCTGTAGAACGGGTCATGACGATATCGACAGTCTTCACCTCGACTACACGTTCCATTACGGTAGAAGTAACAGTCTACACTCTTCGTTGGCCTTAATGCGGGCTGTGGATCAAAACTGCAGACGAAGATCTTGACGTCCGTACCTCTAGAGACAACTTCCAACATGTTTCTAACGATTCTCCAATCCAGCTGGTCCCGCCCACAGCCGAGTTTGGGAACTGCCAATTTGTTAATACCCCTGGTAAGCAACTCGATCCTCAAGTTCCATAATGCCCTCCACAAGTCGGCGTAACTCGGTTTCTGGTAGTAAAACTGCTTGGTTACCAAGTAGTAAATGGATCGGTCATGATCAGGCAAGCGTAAGGATTTCCCAACAGAGGGATTTTGTTCTCGAAGTTTATTCAGCCGTCCAAATTTATTTCTAAACACTACTGCGATCCCCCTGGACATACGGAGATCCTCGGAGACACAGTGGGCAATGGAATAATCACCAGGGACCCGGAAGAGATCTTGTTGCATCTCAGTCGTGACTCCGAATCGCGCTTTTCTAGTTCCAGAAAACGCAGCCATAAATTCTCTGAAGGTTGGCTGACCATCTCCAGGCCTTACGGCATTGATAGCCACCTCAGCCTCATCTTCCCGATCCGGGACTGCATCATTATTTCCCTCATAGTGCGCCAGACGATTGGAGTGTATCACCTTTGGTTTCCCTCTTGGCAATTTCTGGATGCGATAAATCAAGTCATTTATTCGTTTCTTCACCTGGTATGGGCCCTCCCAATTCCGCTGTAACTTTGGAGAATAGCCACGACGTCTTTGCGGGTTGTATAACCAGACAAGCTCTCCAGGTTGAAACCCTCCTTCTTGGGCTCTCACATCGTACGTAGCCTTCATCCGGTCACTCGCGATTCGACTATTGTTTCGGGTTCGATCGTGAATATCCTCCAACTTCTTCTTTAAGTTGATGACATAATCATTGCCGGCTACCTCCTGCTCTATAGGTGGAGACCCAAATTCCAAATCACACGGTAACCGTAACTCGCGTCCAAACATCACAGACGCTGGTGACTGACCGGTTGTTTCGTGGACCGATGCACGATAAGCCATTAGGAATAAATGCAGGTATTGGTCCCAGTCTCGTTGATGATCGGAGCCAACCTTGGCCAAATATTTGCCCATTGGACTGCGGATGTAACGGTGTGGTCCGAGTCTTGCGAATGCCCAACAATCGACAGACTTCTCCAAAGAGTACAGACTCAAAATTGCGGCCTTGATCCGAATGCAGCTCCATTGGCACTCCGAAGCGACTGAAGAACTCTTTGACTAGTACGTCAGCAACAGTCGCAGCTTCCTGGTTTGGTAGGGCATATGCTTCTGCCCATTTGGTAAAATAGTCCATTGCCACTAAGATATATTTATTCCCATCGTCGGTTTCGGGAAATGGTCCGGCAATATCTATAGCTATTCTTTCCAGAGGACTACCCACATTGTACTGCCTCATAGGTGCTCTTCGCTTCCCCAAGGGTCCGTTACCCGTGGCACATAGTTCGCATTTACGGCACCACTCTTTCACGTCTTCTTTACAATTGACCCAGTAAAAACGCTCTCTAACTTTCTCCAAAGTCTTCTTCACACCGAAGTGTCCTCCTGAGGCACCGTCATGGAGATGTCGCAATACTGTAGCCACTCGGCTTCTTGGAACCACGAACTGAGACCTAATGGTGGTGCCATCTTCACTCTCCAGTACTCGCTTCAGGAGATCGTCTTCCACCTTCAAGGACTCCCATTGGGCCCAATATGCTTTAAGCGTTCTGTTGAAAGGGCTGACGGCCTCCCAGGCAGGCCTTTCTCCCACGCGCTTCCATTCCAGTACCATTTTTAGTTCGGGATCAGCCTTCTGCTGTCGTTGCAATTCTTCCGGCAACCAATTGTCGTTGACGATGGTAGTTCTTAATACTTGGCAAACCCTCTCTTCCAAGCGAGAGCAATGACGGCAATCCGTTGGACAGGGTCTTCTTGAAAGAGCATCGGCATTTCGATGACTAGTGCCCGCTCGATGTTCTGTGTCAAAGTCGTATCCTTGTAGTCGCTCGATCCACCTTGCGACCTGGTCTACAGGATTACTGAATTGTAGAAGCCATTTCAACGCTGCATGGTCCGTCCTCAATAAAAACTTCCGTCCGTACAAGTATTTGTAGAAATGCTCAACGGACTTCACAACGGCCAATAGTTCTTTTCTGGTCACACAATAATTCCTTTCGGCTTTCGACAAAACCTTACTAAAATAGCCGATGACCTTTTCTTGTCCATCCTGTACCTGAGAAAGTACACCCCCAATAGCCAGATTACTTGCATCTGTGTCAAGTATGAATTTCCCTTCCGTCCGTGGATAGCTCAATATTGGTGCTGTTGTCAAGGCACGCTTCAACTGTTGGAAAGCCGTTTCGCACTCTCCGCTCCAAACATACTCGCGCCCATCTTCAGTTAACCTTGTTAGAGGCTTCGCTATATTGGCAAACCCAGGAACGAAACGCCTGTAGTAGGTACACAATCCAAGAAAACTACGAACTTGGTGTTTATCTTTTGGGGTTGGCCACTCTTGGACTGCACGGATTTTCTCGGGGTCGGCTGCCACTCCCATTGTGTGATACGACATGCCCGAGATATTTCACCTCCCTCCGGAATATGTGGCACTTTTTCGGACTCAATTTCAGATTAGCTGTACGCAGTCTCCGGAACACTTCCTCCAGATTTTTCAGATGTTCACTGAATGATCTTCCAACTACGATCACGATCGTAGTTGGAATCCAGATAGACCAGGCAAGTCTTCCACGACAGCCCCCTCAGGATGGTCTCCATTAGACGCTCAAAGGTGGCCGGAGCGTTACATAGACCGAATGGCATAACTGTAAACTGCCATAGTCCGGAACCAATAGTGAACGCAGTCTTCTCTCGGTCTTCAGGTTCCATTTCAACTTGCCAATAACCACTCTTTAAGTCCAAAGTCGAAAACCATCGTGAACCCGACAGGGTATCTAACGTGTCGTCGATGCGTGGTAAGGGATAGCTGTCTTTCTTGGTCACGTTATTGAGCTGCCGATAGTCCACACAAAATCTCGTTGACCCGTCCTTCTTACCAGGACCAGGACCACCGGTGATGCCCATGGACTGCTGGATGTCTCGATGACCCCTTGTTCTTCCATATCGGTAATAATCTTCTCGGCTTCTGCTCGCCTTGACGGACAGGGATAGAGTTGCCTGTATTGATTTTATGTTTTACTATATCTGTTCGTCCCTTCTGGCTATCGTCAAGAGCGAAGATATCTTGGTATCGGTGAACCAAACCCTGTACCTCTTTCACTTCCGTTCTGTTAAGATCTTCGCACGAACTAGTAACCATACCCACTAATTTACCACCATGGTCTTTGGGCGCTGGTTTTGGAACATCAGCCATACACCTGGCTACTCGGAATACTGGCACACACTGTCCCACAAGGGTAATCTTCTTCAATGTCACCGGATCCACATTAACGTTCATAATTCTCACCGGTAGTATCTTTCCAACCTTGATCAGCGCTTTTCCCACCAGTATGCCACTATGGATCTTCTTATCACAGACAGGCTCCATCATTCGCACACATCCTACCCGAAGATCTCCATCCAAACCTGCCTCGACAACCATCTCGCTTTGACCCGGCAATATCACATCTTCAGTCAGCAAAACCCTTACAACCGGATCTTCTCGTGGGTGCAACGGAAGTTCTTCGTTACCGACCTTCAAAACACCCTCTTTCAAATCCAACGTAAAACCAAATTTTCTCAGGAGGTCCATTCCCAAGATGAAGTCATCAGTGATATCGGCTACCAGCACCTCATGTTCACGTTCTTCACTTCCAATGCCAATCTTCATCTTCACCACTCCGCGTGTTGGTATCACTTCACCTGTTGCTGTACGGAGTTGACTAGTTGTCGGTAACAATTTAATACTTGATTGTAGAACATCAGGGCGTACGATGGATTTTGTCGCCCCCGTATCAATAAGTAGTGGAACAGTTCGGCGTGAGCAAGCGCATCATCAGTTGTTCTTGGTCGTGCCAGCCTCAATGATTGTTGTGTTTCCCCGTCTCTTAACCCATCAATGAAGGTCTGCACAGCGAGTTGTCCCAGAAATGAATCGGGTGCCGTAGGGTACGCCAATCGGACAAGCCGCGCAACATCGGCTTCAAACTCCTGCAGGCTTTCTCCATTCTTCTGGATACGATTCTTCACTTGCGCGTGATACACTTGATGAAGATGCGCGTCTCCATATCTCATCTCCAATCTAGACACTAACAATTGGTAATCATTTTCCTGTCCTGCTGGGATTGTTTGCAGGACGTTCAACGCGTCTCCACGCAATTGACAAGGGGTAACCGCTTATTCTTGCAAACCTTAGGCTTTGTTATCCCAAAATGAATGTGCTAAATGTAAACGAAAAAGTGCTCGTCGATAACTCGATTGTTGGAGATGAATTTCACACTCACCAACCTTATACCACTCGTTTTGAGAATAATGATGAAAGTCGAATACCTATTCAAGAGGATATGTCCACTTTGCCTTCGCGTAGTTATCTATATGTAGAAGGTACTGTACTGAAAGAAGATGGTAAACCATCAGCGAGTGGTAAATTTATAAACAATGGTATTGCATATCTTTTTAGTGAGATTCGGTACGAAATGAATGGAGTTGTGGTGGATTCGGTAACAAAAGTTGGTCTAACAACCACCATGAAAGCTTACCTTTCCCACAATTCGAATGAAAGCGTTAAGTTACAAAACGCTGGTTGGTTTCCGGATGGTACCAGCACCTTGCTAGATAGTAAAGGTAATCTTTGCGCCTGCATACCTTTATCAACACTGCTGGGGATTTTTGAAGACTATGGAAAGATTATTATGAATATTCGTCAAGAATTGGTATTAATTAGAAGCAATTCCGATGTCAATGCCCTAATATCCACCGATGCTAATGAAAAGCTTAAGGTTAACTTGCAAAAAATATATTGGAAAGTTCCACATATTCAACCGGGATTGGCGGAAGAATTATCATTAACAAAATATATTGGGAAAAATATTGACACTCAAGTGGCATTTAGAAGCTGGGAAACACATATTTATCCCGCTGTACCGCAAACGGATAAGCACAGTTGGTCTATTAAAACATCGACCACTCTGGAAACTCCCCGTTACGTTATCATAGGGTTTCAAACCGATCGTGATGGTCAGTTGCAGAAAGATATGAGCACATTCGACGCCTGTGATATTCAAAACGTGACGGTATTTTTAAATACGGAAAGATATCCTTACGATCAATTAAATATTAATTATGGTGAAAATCGTACGACACTCAGTAGTGACCAATAAAAAAACTAGCTCAGGAGCCGTTACCATGGCAACTAAAAAATTTTTTGGAAATTTTTTGTAGGTAGACCAACCTAACTGAAATTAATAAGTGGAAATTTTTCTGTCAAAAATGTCAAATTTATTTAAACTATACAACTGAACAAATTACAAAAAACTAGAACAAATCAATTGAAATTAAATACACAACTATTGTAATAAACGTTTCCTGTCAATTTTAATTTTGGATACCACGGCTAACTATGTTATGTTACAACTTGACAGTGATAATCAAAATTTAAAATAGGTAGAAATGGTTTGTGTCGTCACGATTTTCTTTCCGAATATATCCTCGTGCATTGATTATGCCTGGAAATTTTACTTTCGTGCATTTCTGCAACTAATTGCACTCCACTTCGTGTCATGCAATTATGACGTTGCAGAAATGTCACTCAAAAAATTTCCGGCAATAATCAATGCACTTGGTATATTATAAGTGAAAATCGATATGCTACTTTATACGAAATGTATGCTAACTTTCAACGATCCTACTATGATAAACCCAACGAACCTCTACTGGCTCCTGATAGATTTAAGGCACTTACACCTCTAATCGTCATCGACTGTTCGCGACAGAAAGATTCCTTGCTAGGGAAAGCTGTCGTTCTTCGAGTTACTTTCGAAACTCACAAAAGCATTCCAGCGAACACTACTGCTTACTGTCTCATTTTGCACGATCGTGTATTTACGTATAATGCATTGACGAAGCAAGTACGTCAACTGTAAAGGAAATCGTTATATACGTCCAAGGACCTGTTACCTTTATTAGTATAGTCGCACGCTTCGATCATGCTAGTTATCGATGTGCAAGGTTTCAAGACTTCAGAAAAAGACTGTGTACCCAAGAAATTAGCCGTGTTTGATGGACATCGTGTGTCTCACTACGTTTTCAAACCTCCATTCGCCTTTCGCAACTTACCACCCACGTTTCGTCAACAAGCTACTTGGTTAATGCATAATCATCATTGTCTGGATTGGAATGAAGGATTCACTCCTCCCTTTATGCTTCCTGTAATTCTGCAGCGCTTGACTCTGCAGGCGGATACCGTTTACGTGAAGGGATCTGAAAAGAGCAACTACATTCGACGTTTCGTATCACAACCGGTGGTGGAGTTACCAGAGGAACCAGCTCTACAGGCTATGCTTCCATCATGCTTTTATCATCATCATTCACTGTGCTATTGTGCATTAAGTAATGTATACTACTTATATAAAACTCATGTAATGGATTTTTCAGAATAAAGTTTTTAAATATCCATAATGGTTTTATTAAAACAACATAATATGATTACAACTATTTATTCATTGTCTATTACAAACTTATATAACTATTCACGATTAAATATAACAATTACTAAACTTTAATACCCAATCCAGATAACATCATTTGATTACAACTGTTCATTGTCTATTACAAACTTATATAACTATTCTTGTTTATTGTTTCTAGCCTTATTTTGTGGAACTCCATAATCATGAAATAAATAAAGATTATTAAAAGTTTCACAGTTTTATTAAAATATACCTGACAATATTGTTTCGACAGCTATGCTGTCATTATCAAAGGTAATATAATTATAAACAAACACGTCGCTAAGGTAGATACAAAATAGGTAACTAGATAAAATAATAATAATAAAAATTTATAATAAAAATCATAATTAAACATCTAATACTTCCAGTAACGAAAGTAAGTAAGTAAGTGAGCTCAGTAATTCTCCGTTACTGGAAGTATTAGATGTTTAATTATGATTTTTATTATTAATTTTTATTATTATTATTTTATCTAGTTACCTATTTTGTATCTACCTTAGCGACGTGTTTGTTTATAATTATATTACCTTTGATAATGACAGCATAGCTGTCGAAACAATATTGTCAGGTATATTTTAATAAAACTGTGAAACTTTTAATAATCTTTATTTATTTCATATATAACTATTGACGATTAAATATAACAATTACTAAACTTTAATACCCAATCCAGATAACATCATATGATTACAACTATTCATTGTCTATTACAAACTTATATAACTATTCACAATTGAATATATAACAATTACTACCCTTTAATTCCCAATCCAGATAACGCACCAAACCCTCAGGAAAATCGGCAGCAAGGTTGTCACGTGCACGTTCAGTTGCAGCAATCCATTCACTATACGGTGTAACACATTTACATTTGATAAGAATGAAATCACATTTATCAGGCAACAAGTTAATAGTATGACGATGTTGGAACAACCCATGTTCTGTACATGTGGAATTTTGTATATTTATAAGTTTACCATTTTTTAACAAATAATGGAATTCTACACCTGCACACGAAGTGTGTTGATAATCGTTTTCACTACGTACAACCACAGTGTTCGATAGTTTAGCTCTTTCGATTAACAACCCGGTATTGTGCGTTTTATAACGCGAAAATTTAATTTCACCCTTATCTGTTGTTTCAAGAACCCAGTAATGTTGCCAACCCACTTTGATTGAACCCATTTTTGTAACTGACGGTAAGCGACTGATGTGACTATTTAAACTATACCCCCACCACTTTTAAAACGTGTATTATAGATACCCTCTCTATACTCTTCTTTCAAAACTGGAGCGATTACATTTTCCACGTAGCTTATTCGTCTCTGAAATCGTACCCTATCCCTTGCTATTATCTCCCATTGACTTCTGCGTGCTTGACGATGTGCATACTCCCATGTTAACATGTAATGCATTTTGTTTTTACTTTCATCAAATGTCACTAAACCACCCATTTAATCCGTCCTCTATTAAGTCATATGCAAAGTCCCTTAGATGTTGCGCAATGAGCTTTTTTACCAAACACTCATCACAAATCACACCTCTAATGAAGTCTTGACACAACTGCACGCCTTTTCTATATCGTTGTGTTAACTCTTGACAATATTCTGGACTGAATATCCCCGTACCATGAACAGCTTCGTGTGCCGCATCCTCCTCTAGCGCTTCTAATTCACACCGTAGTTTCACCACAGCATTCAGTTTATCAATAGCTTTGCTTGATACGTCTTCACTGTTACGCGTCTCCATTGTATTTCACTACGTTACACCTATACCATGTGTTTTTATATTCACCCGCCCCCCACCCTTTCCCCTCTTCATTCTTCCATTACGCAATACACCTTTTGACTTCCACATCCACTATTACCTTTTCTGGTAGATAATACACAACTTCTAGCATTCCCAACACGTTCGGGATTTGCATCTTCATTAATGGTTCCAATATGTTTGTGATGTTCACTATGCAGTCACCCGGCATGTCTACAACACCATCTATTATGCTATGGTAGAAATTGAAAAATTCCAAACCCTTCAGAAGGTTTAATCGATATGTTAGTAACGGTATTAACTGCCACAGCTCATATAAGGACTCCCACGCTAAATACAATTCATCATCTCCTGCATCAGTTATCTTTATGATTTTTGTTTTATCGTAATTTCTGTTAACACGCTCAAACGAGATAGTTTTTGTACCCATTTTCAAAGGAACCCCGACCTCTTCTCCTGCTTTAAAGTATTTATTAATGACTCCTTCATTGGTTATTAACGCGTTCCCCTCCGTTTCATCAAACAGCATGCACTGATTCTTTACTCCAGCTACTTTTATTACAGGAGTGAATCCCAAATGAGCACATAATCCAACAAATACAACTTTACTTTTTGATTTGTTTAAATAAAACAATGATTGATTCACTAGCGGTGCCCATTTAGCAATTTAGGAAGCTCGTTTGGAACCATCAACTGCTTTTCTAGAGCTTGCGCTTTCGCATTCTCAATTGATTTAGCGAGGCTTTCCATTGTAACACTGCACTGTACACTGCAACTGCAAACGCTTTACTCTTCCCATACATGCAACCACTAAGAAGATCCAGACAACATGATGCGCATGCTTCGTTTTAAAGCCTTATTTTTTTATTATTATTTATTATCAATTTAAGTATGTTACCTTAAAGAAAAAAAAGCAAAAAATAAGTATTTATAGTGATATAATTATTAATAATATTAAATATTAATATAATAATTAAGTAGTTTTTTTACAAGTAATAAGATTTATAAGTAAATTACTAAAAAGAAAATATGTATATTGTTTAAGCATATAGTATATACCTAAATACAGTATTAGATGTATACACAGTAGAGTTAGTTTACAAATACTTTTATCATTCTTTTCCCTCGAAACAAGCGTCAACTCGCTTATCGAGTATTTAATATTTATTATTTTTAGTAGATTTAATCTTCAGTGAAGAAAATGTATGTATGTTATATTATCTATAATAAATATTATTATTATTATTATTATTATTATTATTATTATTATTTCTTTTTTCACCTTTACGGGTTGTTTTATACCTATATGCGGGTTTTATCCAAGCAGTATAGGTTCTTCTATTTCAGTTGCGGTGTGTTAGCTATTGTATACTGAGTATCTCTCTTACAATAGAAGTACTTGCCAGAAGTATAGCTTTTTGTGCTGCATCTATTACATAGGTAGGAAGTCCTAATGTGTTTACAGCATCTACAGTTTTTTTTGGTATTATTCCTATAGAGGATATAACTATAGGTATTATTTGGATGTTGGTAAGTTGATATATGTTTTTGAGGTATGTGGCTACTTCCCTGTATTTGGTAATTTTCTCTTGTATTGTTTTTTCAGTGTTGTTTGATAGAGGTACCGCGTAGTCTATTATGAACGCTGTTTTTTCATGTTTGTTTATTATAATAGTGTCGGGGCGGTTGTTGGCAATTGGGGTGTCTGTAAGTATTGATCTATCCCAGTAGAGTTTTACCCGATCGTTTTCCATTATTGGTGTTGGTGTATATCTGTAGTATGGTGTTTTTGTGTTTGTTAATCCATATTTTATTGCTAAACTGTTATGTATTATTTTTCCTACCGAATCGAATTATTATTATTATTATTATTATTATTATTATTATTATATATGCATTGCGCATGCAGTCCTATGTTTACAGTATCGCCATAAAACTTGAATTTTTGGAGAGTAACTTCATAATTATGTAGTGGCAAACCTGTTTTTTACTGTCAGATATGCGCTCTTGCGATTTCAACTAACAATTATTACAAAAATCAAAATAAATCGATCACTTAAAATCATGCTGACATAGCATTACGTTTATTTACTAACTAATCTTATTTTAAACTACAAAAGATGTTGAAATGTTTGCCTTCTTCAATTCACAGTGCAACACGTCTGTTCATGTTATCAAACACTTTCTGTAGAAGGTGAGGTGTAACGTTATCACATTCTTTCACAACTTTTGTTGTAAATCTTCTAGAGTATATGCAGCGGTGTCTTAAGAATGGTGTTTAACCATGAGCCACATAGGGTCGGGCATTATCCTGCTGAAAGTAACCGTATTGCAGTTCCTTGTCGTCGACTTGATCGATAAACCAATTCAGAATGGTGTTCTAGTATCTTTTGGTAGTGATAGCCTCTTCAAAAAAATGAGACCGACCAATATCCTTCGCAAAAGAGCTAGTCAAATGACGCTTTTGTGCCAATTTGGCATTTGAGATGTTACTGTTATGTTCTTATAAGATACCCTTCGACAACGTTCATTAATATAAAAGACGAGAAAAAACAATTTTCATAGCTATGAAGGACTACCATGAACCTACGAGCCTTGAATTATGGAGTAATATCATGCAAACTATTAATCTATCGAGACTGGCTAAACCTAAGGGCTAAACAATTGGGACGCACCTATACTTTCGGATTAAAAATCGCACTTTTTATCATGTAAAATAAGGGAGATATGAGCATTTAGAAAAATCTTAATAACGACGTTTCTACCAATACAACCGGGGCGTTGGCGTCGGCGTCGGAGTGGCGATGTTCTGTCTAATGCATTCCTGACTGGTAGCAACTACGTCATCACCCCACAGGACAACATGTTTACAAGCGTTTCTCTTGTAACGATATGTATTTTAAACAGACCATTTTGGCAAATCAATTTCTTTTATTTTTGACTATTTATAACCTGCTAAATAAAATAAAATACTACATAAATAACCCAAATACACCTCAATGACTTAAGGGGGCCTCTAACAGCCATCATGTAGGGCATGTGAAAGAGGAGATCTGTAACGAAAAAAAAAGATTTTTACACACCCATTGTTGAGGTATGTTAATGAGATATTTTGTAATATCGCAGTAATATTGCACAATTTTTTTAATATTGCATAAATATTATAGAAATATTGGTTTTAATTGCAACATAAATATTGAAAAATATTACACCCAGTGCAGTCAAATTAAAAAATAGCGTAGGAAAGTTCAGTTGAAGTCATTGGATTTTTACATAAGTCTTCCTTGAGGGCTGTTAAATAACCTCCTAAAAGCCACCGCCTGTAGGTGGTGAGCTCGAAGAGATAATGAGGGTTAACCACGCACGTTTGAAAGTCCATTGATTCTCCTTTCCAAAAGGACCATACTTATCATGGTTATTATACAGGGTATGGTTTTATCAGCTCTTAATGTGAATACTGCGTGTTATTTAAATCTCCGAAAATACGCTATATCATTTCTGGATAAACCGGAAGTGGGCAAAAAACGGCTACTCAGAAGAAACTTAAAAAACTAAGAAGCAGACTGGCGAACATCGCATTACATTATCTCAGTTAGTTCAAAAGCTATATAGGTATATAAAGAGTCAAAATATAACGGGACACTCGGTATAATTCCACATGAATACAACACAACATTATTACTTATGTTAACCGAAACAAAAACAAAAAATATACACAAAAAATGATGTTACCAAGGCTGTACGTGTTAAAAATCTATATACCGAAGTATGAATTTTTCCTGCTTTCCGTACTGTGTAGCTCCAAAACTGTTAATTATAGAGCATTGTAGCCACAGAGACTTTTGATCAGAATAATGTAAACTAACACGTATCACAATTTCAGCTAATTTGACCAGTATCCAATATCCGTAAGAAACGCGTGGGGTTCTTTGCCTCATTAGGCTTGGTGCGGCCCTTTACACAATATCCCGCAATCTGCATCGGTTAATTATTTACTAATATTGTTAATGCTAGTTGTTAGGCTAATTCTTATGCATTTTCTGTTACATGCTTATTAAAAATAATTATTAAGATTGTTTGATGAAAAAAGTAAAAATTCTTTTAAAACGAACAAATAAATAAAAATATTTTTCCTATTATTATAACACTTTATTCATCATCAGAAATTTAAAATCGTGTATTAGGATAGCAGAAAAGGCTGAGGGTGGTTTGCTTCTCTCCTGATAGCTACATTTACATATTGGTTGCACCCGTATGTAGTAGATATTGATGACACAATCTGTAATATCATCATTAATAGTGCTACTAGTTAACAGATGGCGTCCAGTTGTTACAAATTTCAAATTCAAGTTTGTTAAAAGTTAAACATTATTTTAAGTTATTTTATAACAATTTAACAATAACAATTATAACAATAAATTGTACGAGCCTCAATATATATTGCAACAGGAAACATATGCACTTCCTCTTAAAGCCAAAAGACAATTTGAATGTAAAATATGTAATTATAGATGTTCATTAAAAGGAAATCTCAAAAAACACATGCTTACTCACAGCGGCGAGAAGCCATTTAAATGTACTTTATGTTATTATAAATGTTCATTAAAAAGTATCCTCAATAGACACATGCTTACTCACAGTAGTGAGAAACCGTTTGAGTGTAATTTGTGTAGTTGCAGGTTTTTACGAAAAAATCATCTTGAACAACACCTGTTTATTCATGATACTGATAAACCATTTACGTGTAATCTATGTGATTATAGATGCTCACGAAAAGGTAGCCTCAAAACACATATGCACATTCATAATGGTTTGAAACCGTTCGAATGTAAATTATGCAGTTATAAATTTTCATTGAAAAGTAAACTCAAAAGGCACATGTTTAGTCATAGTGGTGAGAAACCATTTGAATGCAGTTTATGTGGTCATAAATGTTCACAAAAAAACGATCTCAAAAGACATATTCTCATTCATGATAATAAGAAACCATTTGGATGTAGTTTATGTGATTATAGAAGTTCACAAAAAAAGTAATCTTAAAGCACATGTGCTCACTCATAGTGGCGAGAAATCATTTCAATGTAATATATGTAATGTAAAATATTCAGCACAGTCCACTATCAAGAGACACTTGCTCACTCATAGTGGTGAGCAATCATTCGAGTGTTGTTTATGTGATTATAAATGTTCACAAAAGGGTAATCTTAAAAGACATATTAATACTCACAATAGTGAGCTGCATTTGAATGTAATTTATGTAATAAATAAAGATTATTAAAAGTTTCACAGTTTTATTAAAATATACCTGACAATATTGTTTCGACAGCTATGCTGTCATTATCAAAGGTAATATAATTATAAACAAACACGTCGCTAAGGTAGATACAAAATAGGTAACTAGATAAAATAATAATAATAATAATAATAAAAATTAATAATAAAAATCATAATTAAACATCTAATACTTCCAGTAACGGAGAATTACTGAGCTCAAGTTGTTCATTCATTAAAGGTACCCTGAGTTTGTGTTTGTATATCTCAAAGGCTTCTAAAATGTCTAATTTGCGTTTGTTATTACAAAAATGTAGGAATTTAATATTATTTTGAGGAGTCATTGTGTGATTTTGTTCTAAAAGGTGTTTGGCGTAATTCGATTTTTCAGGATGTTTATTTTTGTAATGACGTACGTGTTCTTTATATCTTATGTCAAAATTTCGAAGTGTTTGTCCAATATATACCGAACTACAAAAAGAACAATTTAAACGGTAAATGCCCGATTTCATGATATCATGTCTTTAGCATTAAATAAAAATGAAAAAGTGTTAGTGTTGGTTTTAAATGTTATTTTATAATTGTTGGTTTTTCTTAGTATATGTGCAATTTTTTCTGATATTTTGCCAAAATATGGTATAGATATGTAATTTGTGTCTTCTGTTTGATTGTCAATGGGATATATTCTTTTGATAGCTAACCTATAATCTTTTTGTTTAATTAAAGTGTCAATCATGTTCGGATTATAATGATTTGCATGTGCTAGTTGTTTAATGGTTGATATCTCTTTGCTAAAATCTGATTTTGTTAGTGGAATAGTTAAAGCTCTATGTACTAATGATCTGTATGCTACTATTTTATGTGTATTGTGGTGACAAGATTCATTTGGTATTGTTATGTCTGTTTGTGTTGGTTTTCTGTATATGGAAAATTCAAAAAGATTGTCTGCGTTAATCTTGATATTTAAGTCTAGAAAGTTTATAGCCCTGTTTTGTTCTGTTTCTAGTGTAAATTTTATATTAGGATGGATATTGTTTATAAGAATTAAAAATTCATTGATAACCTCAAAAGAACTGTCAAAACAAGCTAAAATGTCATCAACATAACGAAACCAGAAGATAATGTGTTTAGAGAGGTTTAATTCAAATATTCGATCTTCAAACTTGTCCATAAATATGTTAGCTAATAGAGGACTTAGAGAATTACCCATAGGTAAACCATCCTTTTGTAAATAAATTATGTTATTAAAAGTGAAATAATTTTGACTTATACAAAGGTCAAATAATTGAATTAACTCTAACCTTTTAACTAATTCTATATTACTATTGATCAAGAAACTATCTAATAAAGGAATACATTCTTGTGGTGGTATTCTGGAGAACATGTTGCAAATATCAACACTAACAAGTTTTGAATGTGGTGGAAGATGTATGTTTTGCAGCTTATCTACTAATTCTAATGAATTTCTAACAGAGTATTTCGATTTGTAACCTATCGTGTTAATAATCTGGTTCAGTTTTTTGGATAAAATGTGATTAGGTGCATTGATGTATGATACAACTGGTCTTATTGGCATATTCTGTTTGTGGGTCTTGACTAATCCATACAGTTTAGGTATTTGTGGGTTTTTATTAATGATTTGTTGCTTTTCTAATTCTGAAAAGCAGATATTGCAGTTTTCTAAACCTTGTTTTATTTCTTTTTGGAATTTTGTGGTTGGGTTTTTGTTTAACGTTTCAAAATTTTCTTTATTAATAAATTCATTAACTTTTTGTATGTAAATATCTTTTGAAAGAATTACCAAAGTGCTACCCTTATCTGCTTTAACAGAAATTAGATTGTTCTCTGTGATTTTCTGTTTTATAGATTGAAGAAGTGATATGTTAGATGTGTTGTACATTTTGTCCTGTTTCAAAGACATCTCTTTTAACAAATTCGAAATTTGGAATTTTGCATAGTTATTATGATCTTTCTTAAGTATAGTTTCGCATTCAACGGCCAAAATTTCTTTAATTTTGTTGGTAAATTTTGGAAAAGGACAAAATTTGAAACCTTTGTTAAGAAATAAAATTCAATAAATAAATTCAATAAATTCGCAGAAAATTCAATAAAAATATAACTCCATGGATCACCGATAATATAAAGCTACTCATAACTCTGAGAAATAAAGCAAAAGCAAAGTTTAGAAATTCAAAATTGCCTAAGCATTGGGATTATTATAAGCAACTTCGCAATTACACCACTACTGCTATAAATAATGAGAAGAAGGCGTACTTTAGTCATTTAGCTAATACTAACGACAATAAGTCGCTGTGGAATAAATTACATTTTCTTGGTTTAGGAAAACAAAAGCTCTCATCAATTCCAACCGAAATTGCAGAGGTTAGTGAGATGAATGATTACTTTGTTAATGGCATTCCTGCAATGGACAACAATGTATTACTAAATGCTCCTCTAACTATTACTGTTAATAATGAACCTGATAGTAACAAATTTTCTTTTAAAACGGTTTCCATTGCCTCAATATGCAAAATCATCAATTCAATAAAATCTAAAGCTTATGGCAGTGATTGCATCAATATCAGTATGATTAAACTGTGCTGTCCTCTGATTCTGCCATACATTACACATATCATAAATGAATGCATTGAGAATAATATAGTACCAGATTGTTGGAAGGAAGCTATTATTATACCTCTGCCAAAAATAAAAAATCCTTTAGAGCTAAAAGATCTTAGACCCATTAGTATTTTATCGACCTTATCTAAGATGTTAGAAAAGATCATTTTTTGCAAATATGTGAATATGGCAATAAGAATAATATTTTGCCCTCTGTACAATCAGGGTTCCGTGCAGGTTACAGTACTACTACAGCATTGTTACGAGTAACTAATGATATCTTGACTGCTAGTGATAGAGGTAATGCCACTATTCTTGTATTGTTAGACTACAGTAAGGCTTTTGATACTGTCAATCACGATACATTATTAAACATTTTGCAACACATGAATTTTGGTAAAAATGCGACATTGTTAATTAAAAACTACTTGACTAATCGAAAGCAGAAGGTGAAGCTACATAATAATGTATCTGAACCTTTATCTGTGATACGTGGTGTTCCGCAGGGTTCTGTTCTTGGACCACTGCTGTATTCTTTGTATACCACAGTACTAATCAATTCAATTCGAGATTGCTCTGTTCATGTATATGCTGACGATACGCAGCTCTATTATTCTTTTAATCCTTCTGATTGGGTAGAAGCTGTTAAAACCGTCAATGATGTTCTAAATTTCATTTATCTTGCTTCGCTACAACTTTCCCTGAAAATCAATCCAAACAAGTCTGCCGTTCTTTTATTTGGTAATAAAAGATGCTCTGAAGACTTGACCAGTAAGATTTCTATTAAAATAAACAATGTAGAAAATTCCAATTTTAACTAAAGCTAAAAGTTTAGGTTTAATGTTAGACAATAGCTTTAGGTTTAAAGACCAAACTTCTAATTACGTGGGGAGAGCTTACACCCAGCTCAGAAAACTTTATCCTCATAGACATTCTTTATCACAGGATACCAAGAAGAGGTTATGCGAAGTGCTTGTTCTTTCTTTATTCAATTATTGCGCACCTGTTTATCATCCAGCTATTGATAATGTAACTTCTGAAAGAATACAAAAAGTACAAAACGCTTGCTTACGTTACATTTATGGAATACGTAAATTTGAACATATAAGTTATAAGATGCAGGAAATTGGTTGGTTAAATATGAGTAATCGAAGAAAATTACAAATGCTGTGTCTTTTCCATAGTATTGTTGTTAATCAAAGTCCACCATACCTTTGCAACTTAATTACTTATAGATCAGATGTGCATAATATCACTACGAGATACCGTGGTCGTATATCTCCCCCTCTCTATAAAACTGCTTTATTTCAGAGAAGTTTTTCATATCAAATTTATCATGAGTACAATAAATTGCCAGATAATTTGAAGATTTATACTATTAGAAAGTTTAAGTCAAATTTACGTAATTATTTATGGAATCAGCAAAGGCAGTAGTTGTGCATCTGATTGTGTTTTATTCTTAATTATGTTTCATTCTCAATTAGCTGTTATAAATAGAAAAGTAGTATGGTAACCATATTATCACCGAATTTAGGTTTAAATTTAGGTTTAAGTTTGTTGTTTAGGCATTAACATTGTCATGTTTTTTTTTTCGTATCAGATCAAGGTTTAGGTGGAAGAACAGTAACTAACTGAACCTCGCCTTGGGATTGACCTTATGATTAAATATTTAATTAATTTTTGTTTCTTATTACTGATGTACATACATAAGAGCAATAAAGTCATTTATTATTATTATTATTATTATTATTATTATTATTGTTTCCAGCCTTATTTTGTGGAACTCCATAATCATGAAATAAATAAAGATTATTAAAAGTTTCACAGTTTTATTAAAATATACCTGACAATATTGTTTCGACAGCTATGCTGTCATTATCAAAGGTAATATAATTATAAACAAACACGTTTTGGCCGTTGAATGCGAAACTATACTTAAGAAAGATCATAATAACTATGCAAAATTCCAAATTTCGAATTTGTTAAAAGAGATGTCTTTGAAACAGGACAAAATGTACAACACATCTAACATATCACTTCTTCAATCTATAAAACAGAAAATCACAGAGAACAATCTAATTTCTGTTAAAGCAGATAAGGGTAGCACTTTGGTAATTCTTTCAAAAGATATTTACATACAAAAAGTTAATGAATTTATTAATAAAGAAAATTTTGAAACGTTAAACAATAACCCAACCACAAAATTCTTCTGCTTTCGATTAGTCAAGTAGTTTTTAATTAACAATGTCGCATTTTTACCAAAATTCATGTGTTGCAAAATGTTTAATAATGTATCGCGATTGACAGTATCAAAAGCCTTACTGTAGTCTAACAATACAAGAATAGTGGCATTACCTCTATCACTAGCAGTCAAGATATCATTAGTTACTCGTAACAATGCTGTAGTAGTACTGTAACCTGCACGGAACCCTGATTGTACAGAGGGCAAAATATTATTCTTATTGCCATATTCACATATTTTCAAAAAAATGATCTTTTCTAACATCTTAGATAAGGTCGATAAAATACTAATGGGTCTAAGATCTTTTAGCTCTAAAGGATTTTTTATTTTTGGCAGAGGTATAATAATAGCTTCCTTCCAACAATCTGGTACTATATTATTCTCAATGCATTCATTTATGATATGTGTAATGTATGGCAGAATCAGAGGACAGCACAGTTTAATCATACTGATATTGATGCAATCACTGCCATAAGCTTTAGATTTTATTGAATTGATGATTTTGCATATTGAGGCAATGGAAACCGTTTTAAAAGAAAATTTGTTACTATCAGGTTCATTATTAACAGTAATAGTTAGAGGAGCATTTAGTAATACATTGTTGTCCATTGCAGGAATGCCATTAACAAAGTAATCATTCATCTCACTAACCTCTGCAATTTCGGTTGGAATTGATGAGAGCTTTTGTTTTCCTAAACCAAGAAAATGTAATTTATTCCACAGCGACTTATTGTCGTTAGTATTAGCTAAATGACTAAAGTACGCCTTCTTCTCATTATTTATAGCAGTAGTGGTGTAATTGCGAAGTTGCTTATAATAATCCCAATGCTTAGGCAATTTTGAATTTCTAAACTTTGCTTTTGCTTTATTTCTCAGAGTTATGAGTAGCTTTATATTATCGGTGATCCATGGAGTTATATTTTTATTGAATTTTCTGGTTTTTAATGGAGGTGGTTTTCTGGTTTTCAATAAACAAGATTATTTCGTCTTCGTTAGAAGAACAAGCCAAGTTATACAAGAAACTTATGATCAAACACGGAATCGCAAGTCAGAATGTTTGGTTTAACCAAGAATGTCTGAAACGTCAGGTTATTCCTAACTACATAAACATCACTACCAGAACCAAGAATTCGATTACTGAAAAAGTGATTAGGAATGCCAAAAGAAGATGGCTCAAAGAAGAATCGAAGAAATGGTTTAGTATAAGAGACATTATGCACGTTTATATAAAGGTACTCTATACAGAACTTACTCATAAATTACACAATATCCAATTTGACATCTTAGATTTTGACATTAGAGAAACCGTCAGTCACATTAAATTCAAAAAATACACCACACAGAAAAATAAACTTTATCGACTTGTACAACAAAAACGTACACTACAAAATAACCATAATTGTCAGAACACTGCAAACTTTTATCCTCGTTTCATAAACTTGTCGAATATAACATTCAATGACAGAGAAACACGATTTCTTAACAAAGGTTTCAAATTTTGTCCTTTTCCAAAATTTACCAACAAAATTAAAGAAATTTTGGCCGTTGAATGCGAAACTATACTTAAGAAAGATCATAATAACTATGCAAAATTCCAAATTTCGAATTTGTTAAAAGAGATGTCTTTGAAACAGGACAAAATGTACAACACATCTAACATATCACTTCTTCAATCTATAAAACAGAAAATCACAGAGAACAATCTAATTTCTGTTAAAGCAGATAAGGGTAGCACTTTGGTAATTCTTTCAAAAGATATTTACATACAAAAAGTTAATGAATTTATTAATAAAGAAAATTTTGAAACGTTAAACAAAAACCCAACCACAAAATTCCAAAAAGAAATAAAACAAGGTTTAGAAAACTGCAATATCTGCTTTTCAGAATTAGAAAAGCAACAAATCATTAATAAAAACCCACAAATACCTAAACTGTATGGATTAGTCAAGACCCACAAACAGAATATGCCAATAAGACCAGTTGTATCATACATCAATGCACCTAATCACATTTTATCCAAAAAACTGAACCAGATTATTAACACGATAGGTTACAAATCGAAATACTCTGTTAGAAATTCATTAGAATTAGTAGATAAGCTGCAAAACATACATCTTCCACCACATTCAAAACTTGTTAGTGTTGATATTTGCAACATGTTCTCCAGAATACCACCACAAGAATGTATTCCTTTATTAGATAGTTTCTTGATCAATAGTAATATAGAATTAGTTAAAAGGTTAGAGTTAATTCAATTATTTGACCTTTGTATAAGTCAAAATTATTTCACTTTTAATAACATAATTTATTTACAAAAGGATGGTTTACCTATGGGTAATTCTCTAAGTCCTCTATTAGCTAACATATTTATGGACAAGTTTGAAGATCGAATATTTGAATTAAACCTCTCTAAACACATTATCTTCTGGTTTCGTTATGTTGATGACATTTTAGCTTGTTTTGACAGTTCTTTTGAGGTTATCAATGAATTTTTAATTCTTATAAACAATATCCATCCTAATATAAAATTTACACTAGAAACAGAACAAAACAGGGCTATAAACTTTCTAGACTTAAATATCAAGATTAACGCAGACAATCTTTTTGAATTTTCCATATACAGAAAACCAACACAAACAGACATAACAATACCAAATGAATCTTGTCACCACAATACACATAAAATAGCAGCATACAGATCATTAGTACACAGAGCTTTAACTATTCCACTAACAAAATCAGATTTTAGCAAAGAGATATCAACCATTAAACAACTAGCACATGCAAATCATTATAATCCGAACATGATTGACACTTTAATTAAACAAAAAGATTATAGGTTAGCTATCAAAAGAATATATCCCATTGACAATCAAACAGAAGACACAAATTACATATCTATACCATATTTTGGCAAAATATCAGAAAAAATTGCACATATACTAAGAAAAACCAACAATTATAAAATAACATTTAAAACCAACACTAACACTTTTTCATTTTTATTTAATGCTAAAGACATGATATCATGAAATCGGGCATTTACCGTTTAAATTGTTCTTTTTGTAGTTCGGTATATATTGGACAAACACTTCGAAATTTTGACATAAGATATAAAGAACACGTACGTCATTACAAAAATAAACATCCTGAAAAATCGAATTACGCCAAACACCTTTTAGAACAAAATCACACAATGACTCCTCAAAATAATATTAAATTCCTACATTTTTGTAATAACAAACGCAAATTAGACATTTTAGAAGCCTTTGAGATATACAAACACAAACTCAGGGTACCTTTAATGAATGAACAACTTGAGCTCAGTAATTCTCCGTTACTGGAAGTATTAGATGTTTAATTATGATTTTTATTATTAATTTTTATTATTATTATTATTATTATTTTATCTAGTTACCTATTTTGTATCTACCTTAGCGACGTGTTTGTTTATAATTATATTACCTTTGATAATGACAGCATAGCTGTCGAAACAATATTGTCAGGTATATTTTAATAAAACTGTGAAACTTTTAATAATCTTTATTTATTACATAAATTACATTCAAATGCAGCTCACTATTGTGAGTATTAATATGTCTTTTAAGATTACCCTTTTGTGAACATTTATAATCACATAAACAACACTCGAATGATTGCTCACCACTATGAGTGAGCAAGTGTCTCTTGATAGTGGACTGTGCTGAATATTTTACATTACATATATTACATTGAAATGATTTCTCGCCACTATGAGTGAGCACATGTGCTTTAAGATTACTTTTTTTGTGAACTTCTATAATCACATAAACTACATCCAAATGGTTTCTTATTATCATGAATGAGAATATGTCTTTTGAGATCGTTTTTTTGTGAACATTTATGACCACATAAACTGCATTCAAATGGTTTCTCACCACTATGACTAAACATGTGCCTTTTGAGTTTACTTTTCAATGAAAATTTATAACTGCATAATTTACATTCGAACGGTTTCAAACCATTATGAATGTGCATATGTGTTTTGAGGCTACCTTTTCGTGAGCATCTATAATCACATAGATTACACGTAAATGGTTTATCAGTATCATGAATAAACAGGTGTTGTTCAAGATGATTTTTTCGTAAAAACCTGCAACTACACAAATTACACTCAAACGGTTTCTCACTACTGTGAGTAAGCATGTGTCTATTGAGGATACTTTTTAATGAACATTTATAATAACATAAAGTACATTTAAATGGCTTCTCGCCGCTGTGAGTAAGCATGTGTTTTTTGAGATTTCCTTTTAATGAACATCTATAATTACATATTTTACATTCAAATTGTCTTTTGGCTTTAAGAGGAAGTGCATATGTTTCCTGTTGCAATATATATTGAGGCTCGTACAATTTATTGTTATAATTGTTATTGTTAAATTGTTATAAAATAACTTAAAATAATGTTTAACTTTTAACAAACTTGAATTTGAAATTTGTAACAACTGGACGCCATCTGTTAACTAGTAGCACTATTAATGATGATATTACAGATTGTGTCATCAATATCTACTACATACGGGTGCAACCAATATGTAAATGTAGCTATCAGGAGAGAAGCAAACCACCCTCAGCCTTTTCTGCTATCCTAATACACGATTTTAAATTTCTGATGATGAATAAAGTGTTATAATAATAGGAAAAATATTTTTATTTATTTGTTCGTTTTAAAAGAATTTTTACTTTTTTCATCAAACAATCTTAATAATTATTTTTAATAAGCATGTAACAGAAAATGCATAAGAATTAGCCTAACAACTAGCATTAACAATATTAGTAAATAATTAACCGATGCAGATTGCGGGATATTGTGTAAAGGGCCGCACCAAGCCTAATGAGTGCCGTTGTGCAAAGAACCCCACGCGTTTCTTACGGATATTGGATACTGGTCAAATTAGCTGAAATTGTGATACGTGTTAGTTTACATTATTCTGATCAAAAGTCTCTGTGGCTACAATGCTCTATAATTAACAGTTTTGGAGTTACACAGTACGGAAAGCAGGAAAAATTCATACTTCGGTATATAGATTTTTAACACGTACAGCCTTGGTAACATCATTTTTTGTGTATATTTTTTGTTTTTGTTTCGGTTAACATAAGTAATAATGTTGTGTTGTATTCATGTGGAATTATACCGAGTGTCCCGTTATATTTTGACTCTTTATATACCTATATAGCTTTTGAACTAACTAAGATAATGTAATGCGATGTTCGCCAGTCTGCTTCTTAGTTTTTTAAGTTTCTTCTGAGTAGCCGTTTTTTGCCCACTTCCGGTTTATCCAGAAATGATATAGCGTATTTTCGGAGATTTAAATAACATGCAGTATTCACATTAAGAGCTGATAAAACCATACCCTGTATAATAACCATGATAAGTATGGTCCTTTTGGAAAGGAGAATCAATGAACTTTCAAACGTGCGTGGTTAACCCTCATTATCTCTTCGAGCTCACCACCTACAGGCGGTGGCTTTTAGGAGGTTATTTAACAGCCCTCAAGGAAGACTTATGTAAAAATCCAATGACTTCAACTGAACTTTCCTACGCTATTTTTTAATTTGACTGCACTGGGTGTAATATTTTTCAATATTTATGTTGCAATTAAAACCAATATTTCTATAATATTTATGCAATATTAAAAAAATTGTGCAATATTACTGCGATATTACAAAATATCTCATTAACATACCTCAACAATGGGAGTGTAAAAATCTTTTTTTTTCGTTACAGATCTCCTCTTTCACATGCCCTACATGATGGCTGTTAGAGGCCCCCTTAAGTCATTGAGGTGTATTTGGGTTATTTATGTAGTATTTTATTTTATTTAGCAGGTTATAAATAGTCAAAAATAAAAGAAATTGATTTGCCAAAATGGTCTGTTTAAAATACATATCGTTACAAGAGAAACGCTTGTAAACATGTTGTCCTGTGGGGTGATGACGTAGTTGCTACCAGTCAGGAATGCATTAGACAGAACATCGCCACTCCGACGCCGACGCCAACGCCCCGGTTGTATTGGTAGAAACGTCGTTATTAAGATTTTTCTAAATGCTCATATCTCCCTTATTTTACATGATAAAAAGTGCGATTTTTAATCCGAAAGTATAGGTGCGTCCCAATTGTTTAGCCCTTAGGTTTAGCCAGTCTCGATAACCTTACAGAACTGGATGATCTGCGGTTATGAGACGAAAATACCAGCTTAAAAGTTACGCTGTGAAAACAAAATAATAATAATAATAATAATAATAATAATTCGATTCGGTAGGAAAAATAATACATAACAGTTTAGCAATAAAATATGGATTAACAAACACAAAAACACCATACTACAGATACACACCAACACCAATAATGGAAAACGATCGGGTAAAACTCTACTGGGATAGATCAATACTTACAGACACCCCAATTGCCAACAACCGCCCCGACACTATTATAATAAACAAACATGAAAAAACAGCGTTCATAATAGACTACGCGGTAACTCTATCAAACAACACTGAAAAAACAATACAAGAGAAAATTACCAAATACAGGAAAGTAGCCACATACCTCAAAAACATATATCAACTTACCAACATCCAAATAATACCTATAGTTATATCCTCTATAGGAATAATACCAAAAAAAACTGTAAATGCTGTAAACACATTAGGACTTCCTACCTATGTAATAGATGCAGCACAAAAAGCTATACTTCTGGCAAGTACTTCTATTGTAAGAGAGATACTCAGTATACAATAGCTAACACACCGCAACTGAAATAGAAGAACCTATACTGCTTGGATAAAACCCGCATATAGGTATAAAACAACCCGTAAAGGTGAAAAAAGAAATAATAATAATAATAATAATAATAATAATAATAATAATAATAATAATATTTATTATAGATAATATAACATACATACATTTTCTTCACTGAAGATTAAATCTACTAAAAATAATAAATATTAAATACTCGATAAGCGAGTTGACGCTTGTTTCGAGGGAAAAGAATGATAAAAGTATTTGTAAACTAACTCTACTGTGTATACATCTAATACTATATTTAGGTATATACTATATGCTTAAACAATATACATATTTTCTTTTTAGTAATTTACTTATAAATCTTATTACTTGTAAAAAAACTACTTAATTATTATATTAATATTTAATATTATTAATAATTATATCACTATAAATACTTATTTTTTGCTTTTTTTTTCTTTAAGGTAACATACTTAAATTGATAATAAATAATAATAAAAAAATAAGGCTTTAAAACGAAGCATGCGCATCATGTTGTCTGGATCTTCTTAGTGAAATGCATTACACACCAATTGCTGTTCAGATACAAATTGCTTTAATGCTGGATTAAATTGATGTATATTAGTGATCACTTTTATGCTTTCAGGAATTATATTGTAAAACTTTGGAGCAAGGTAAATGTACGAGCGTTGACCAATTGATTTCTGCATTTGAGGTACCGTATGAAGTCTTTGTCGGGTGTTGTACGTATGTCTCTGTAGATGAAAATGTTTCTTCTTGTGGTATAGAGAAACAACTTTGAAAAAATAAAGTTGTCGTATATTGAATACATTTGCTTCTTTGAAAAGTAAATTAGATGAGTACGTGTAATCTTTTTTCAGGATTGTTTTCAAAAGTCTTTTCTGGATAACCTCTAAAGAATTCAGGTGTGTCTTTAAGGCACCACCCTATCCTATAAGTCCGTATCGGAGGTGACTTTCAACCAGTGCTTGATAAAGGAGTTTTAGCTGCTTGTAAATCAAAATCGTGGTAAGGAATCGAAATCTTGGCAACATCATTCGTAGTTTATTACAAGTAAATTGAATGTGGATATCCCACCTCATATATTGCTCAAAATATATTCCCAGGTACTTGGTATTGGTGACTGATTTAATTGTATACTTTTGGATATTCGTGGAAAAATGTAATGTGTTGAAAGAAGGTGCTGAAGATGAATTGCAGTGGAAGGGTAGGTAGTGAGTTTTGTCCACATTTAATGTCAATAGTCTATAATTTAGCCAATCTTTGATTTTTGGGAAATCTGATTCTACTGTTTCTTTTAAGGTTTGCCACGTGTCCTCAGAGTAGAAAATGGCAGTATCGTCAGCGAATCCCATTATTTCTCCTTTACTCTCAACAGAGAAAAGGCCGTTTATATACACATTAAATAGTACGGGTCCTAAAACTGATCCTTGTGGAACACCGTATTTTATCTCCATTGTTTCACTATCTGTTTTGTTATTTTTTACAAATTGAGATCTACCTGATAAGTAACTTTTAAAAAATTGTCGTACTACTCCTCTTATACCAATTTGTTCTAGCGTTTGAAGTAGTAAGCTATGGCTGACTGTGTCGAAGGCCTTTGAAAGATCTAAGAATATACATAAACAAGGTTTACTGTTATCCAGAGCACTATAGATCTTTTTTGTAAGTTCCAGTATAGCATCTTCAGTTGATCTTTGTCTTCTGAATCCATATTGTTGTGGTGAAAGCAAGTTGCGTTTACTGAAAAAATTTTGGAGACGGTTTTCGATTAGCTTTTCGAAGACTTTTGACAGAGAAGTTATTAAGGAGATAGTTCGGTAGTTGGTAGGGAGAGTAGTATCACCCTTTTTAAATACAGGTATTACAATATTCTTTTTGAAGGTAGTTGGCCATACTCCGCTGTCTATGCATTTATTGAATGCATATGCTAGTGGTTCTTCAATGTATTTTGAGATTTGCTTTAATACTTCGGGTCGAATGTTATCATTTCCAGGAGATTTCTTACACTTAAGTTGTGAAATTGTGTTTTTGATTTCATTTTTGTCAGTTCTGAGCAAAACGAAACTGTTATGTAATGTTTGCGTCAGAGGTTGATAATTAGGGTCAGATGTTATGTTTCTTGCCAGTGTTTCGCCCATTTTAATGAATGTATAGTTAAAGTAGTCTGCTATGTCTTTTGGATTGATTACCTATTTCATATTTAACGAATTATATGTTTAATAAAACCAAGTCACAAACATAATTGAACTTTTCAAAAACCTTTCGAATATTCCATTATCCCAAGGATTGGAAAAGATTTAGATTAGGTAAGGTGTGTATGTGTAGGAAAAAAACAATTACAATTTTGTTAAAAATTAAAATTACAAAATTTTAATATTTGAAATATTGGAAGGAGTTTTCTTGTTTCAAACTATTGGTATAATTCCCAATAGGATACTGTACATCTTCAATATTTCTCTATTCATCATTTTTTATATTCTTTTGACCTTGTCAAAACATAATTGTCATAAGTCACAAACATAATTGAACTTTTCAAAAACCTTTCGAATATTCCATTATCCCAAGGATTGGAAAAGATTTAGATTAGGTAAGGTGTGTATGTGTAGGAAAAAAACAATTACAATTTTGTTAAAAATTAAAATTACAAAATTTTAATATTTGAAATATTGGAAGGAGTTTTCTTGTTTCAAACTATTGGTGTAATTCCCAATAGGATACTGTACGTCTTCAATATTTCTCTATTCATCATTTTTTATATTCTTTTGACCTTACTATATTCATTTGCTTTTCTAAGACTGTTCCAGGCCGTTACTCCATATGTCATAATGGGTTGGATTGCACCTTTGTAGATGATTCTTAGGTTCCGGCTGCCTTGATCTGCATGAAATTCTTGTCGATGTTTCAGAGAAATGCAGTAAATTAATACACATCCAGGTATTAATTTACTACAATTTGCTGAAACATACTGTATGTGTATGAGATTGTCGAATGAAAATCTATGATCTAGAAAATTTAAATATTTCTCTACATACTCCAATGGTTCGCACTTATACATATATTCAAACGTTTTTGGGAGACCGTTTTCATGCGACTAGCATAATTTTAGATTCGTCTTCATTAAATTTTACTTTATTTTCTTGTGCCTATCAAATTTACTTTCCACTTAGTTAAAATAGTAGGTTATAATAGTTATAAATAGGTATAGGATTTGTATGCACTTAAAAATGCTGAAATATGCATGCACTTATGCACTATAAAAACGTGAAATATGCACTTAAATATGCACGCACTTAAAAATAATGAAATATGCGTTTATTAGAAATTTTTAATAAATATATGCACTTTCACTATTAAAAAAACACCTGTTTAGCGTTATTTACATTTTATTTACAGAAATTATTTTAATTAGACATCCTATTTAATAATTTAATTAATTATATTTTCTAAACATAGAGCGTTACAGTTCACAATGACGTACATTTTTAAATTTCCAAAAGTAAACATATGCCTACTATCGCTAAATATTA
The DNA here is from genome assembly GCA_929113105.1 of Agrypnus murinus. NCBI lineage: Eukaryota > Metazoa > Arthropoda > Insecta > Coleoptera > Elateridae > Agrypnus > Agrypnus murinus. The sequence goes on from OV816030.1 coordinate 119,030,422, forward strand.
CTCTGTTTTAGGGGTCAAATATAAATTATTTCATATAGGAGATATGTGACATTCGAAAGTATAGATTTCAAGCTTTAAAATGAGTCCCTGCTGGCCTTTCTAAGTTGCGCCAATTTTTGGACCTAGCCCGTGGTTGAGTTCAAAATGAATGACCCATATATATTTTTAGCTTAATTTAAATGATTTATTTAAAAAATGGTAACTACAGATTCTTTCTATGTATTGAAAATCTGCTAAAAGTTAATTAGACCAACTTACAAGTAAATTTGTTTTATTTAAATAATTATTTAAGATACACTGGGTTAAGTGTAAATGTGGAGTAAGTGTAACCCATACAAATCTGCACGTTTAAATATTGTGCTACTATCACCACCACATATGGCCCATCAGGTCTATTATAATGTTAGCTAAACACTGCGCTAATTCAACTTCACATTTGAGCAAAATGTCAAACATCCCATTGACACGGGACCTACAGTTTTACTTCCTGCCCGAAAAGAAGACATGTTTTTAATTTTTCCCCGCTATGAAAAAGTACCAACTCAGCCGGGGATCGAACCTGCGACCCTTGGATTATAATGCAAACCACTAAACCACCAAGGCTGGCTACTTATTATTTATTAATATAATTATTTATTATTTAAATAACAACTCTCCTGAGCTACGAACATGCATTGAAGTGCAATTGGTTTTAAGAGTTAGAGCGACCGCGTTGTCTAGCGTCTAGCATGAAACTGTCATGTTGACCATCTCTTGCAGTGACTGCTTTAAATTGCTGTTCTATGGAAACTATTTATTGTTTGAGTAAATAAAGAAACTCAGTATTTTGTATTTCTTATTTAAATAATTTTATTGTACATTTAAAACAACTCAAAATATTAATGAATAGTTTTACGGTTGCCACCTTTTGAAAATCAAAATGTAGAATAAAATACAATTAAAGGAATGAAAAGTTTATTACACTTATTAAACATCCATATATAATATAACGAGCTTGTTCAGGGTTTGTATGCTACAGAGTGATCCTGATAGCTAGCGCCACTATGCGGTGCATATTGTTAGTTGAAGCGAAGAAAACACCTGGCATAAAAGCAGCTCTCTTTTACTATGAAAACAATTTTAAGGTTTGTACCCATGTTATTATTATATTAATTAAGTGAATTACATTTTTAAAGGTTAGAAGAACCGATGGTGTTTGCTAATATATATTATAATAAGCAAAATAATTTATTATTTACAATTGCCAGACTGAGCAAATGTAAAATTGTTTTGAATCTACCATTTTTTTATTTGAAGAACACCAATAATTCTCCATCATCTGATCAGAAACACCAAACCTTCCAATTTTCTTATTTCGTCCAATAAACCTATATCTTACAAACTACCTCACAGGAAACAGACCGAAAAATTGTACCATTTGCTCATTGATCAACTATGACGCTTAGGTTTTCTAGGAATTATGATCAATATCATCAGTTGAATGACAAATTGTTCAAATGAAGGGCTGTCTTACCAAATGTAGATGCGTGGAAACCCTAAATATGTTCTTGGTAGGTTACACACACTTGTGTCTATTTTTATTGCATGCTCAACATGCAATTTAAATTTCTTCATGTATATTACATTCTAATCGTGTCTCACTACTATGAGTGACTATGTGTTTTGCGAGTCTAGATTTCTGTGAAGATTTATAATCACGTAAATTACAAACAAAAGGTTGCTCACCACTATGACTGAACATGTGTCTCTTAAGATAACGCTTTTGTAAACATTTATATTCACATAAATTACATTCAAATGGTTGACCATCGCTATGAGTGAGAAGGTGGGTCTTGAGAGTAGACTGCACCGAACACTTAAAATTGCATACATTACATTCACACGACTTCTCATCACTATGAGTGAGCATGTGTACTTTCAGATGACTTTTTTGTGAACATTTATAATCACATAAACAGCAATTGAATGGTTTCTCATTACTATGAATGAGAATGTGTTTTTTGAGATCATTTTTCTGTGAACATTTATAATTACATAAACTACATTCAAAAGGCTGCTCACCTCTACGAATGACCATATGTCTCTTGAGGTAACGTTTTTGTGAACATTTATAATCACATAAATTACATTCAAATGCAGCTCACTATTGTGAGTATTAATATGTCTTTTAAGATTACCCTTTTGTGAACATTTATAATCACATAAACAACACTCGAATGATTGCTCACCACTATGAGTGAGCAAGTGTCTCTTGATAGTGGACTATGCTGAATATTTTACATTACATATATTACATTGAAATGATTTCTCGCCACTATGAGTGAGCACATGTGCTTTAAGATTACTTTTTTGTGAACTTCTATAATCACATAAACTACACCCAAATGGTTTCTTATTATCATGAATGAGAATATGTCTTTTGAGATCGTTTTTTTGTGAACATTTATGACCACATAAACTGCATTCAAATGGTTTCTCACCACTATGACTAAACATGTGCCTTTTGAGTTTACTTTTCAATGAAAATTTATAACTGCATAATTTACATTCAAACGGTTTCAAACCATTATGAATGTGCATATGTGTTTTGAGGCTACCTTTTCGTGAGCATCTATAATCACATAGATTACACGTAAATGGTTTATCAGTATCATGAATAAACAGGTGTTGTTCAAGATGATTTTTTCGTAAAAACCTGCAACTACACAAATTACACTCAAACGGTTTCTCACTACTGTGAGTAAGCATATGTCTATTGAGGATACTTTTTAATGAACATTTATAATAACATAAAGTACATTTAAATGGCTTCTCGCCGCTGTGAGTAAGCATGTGTTTTTTGAGATTTCCTTTTAATGAACATCTATAATTACATATTTTACATTCAAATTGTCTTTTGGCTTTAAGAGGAAGTGCATATGTTTCCTGTGGCAATATATATTGAGGCTCGTACAATTTATTGTTGTAATTGTTATTGTTAAATTGTTATAAAATAACTTAAAATACATTTTTGAAATTTGTAACAACTGGACGCCATCTGTTAACTAGTAGCACTATTAATGATGATATTACAGATTGTGTCATCAATATCTACTACATACGGGTGCAACCAATATGTAAATGTAGCTATCAGGAGAGAAGCAAACCACCCTCAGCCTTTTCTGCTATCCTAATACACGATTTTAAATTTCTGATGATGAATAAAGTGTTATAATAATAGTAAAAATATTTTTATTTATTTGTTCGTTTTAAAAGAATTTTTACTTTTTTCATCAAACAATCTTAATAATTATTTTTAATAAGCATGTAACAGAAAATGCATAAGAATTAGCCTAACAACTAGCATTAACAATATTAGTAAATAATTAACCGATGCAGATTGCGGGATATTGTGTAAAGGGCCGCACCAAGCCTAATGAGTGCCGTTGTGCAAAGAACCCCACGCGTTTCTTACGGATATTGGATACTGGTCAAATTAGCTGAAATTGTGATACGTGTTAGTTTACATTATTCTGATCAAAAGTCTCTGTGGCTACAATGCTCTATAATTAACAGTTTTGGAGCTACACAGTACGGAAAGCAGGAAAAATTCATACTTCGGTATATAGATTTTTAACACGTACAGCCTTGGTAACATCATTTTTTGTGTATATTTTTTGTTTTTGTTTCGGTTAACATAAGTAATAATGTTGTGTTGTATTCATGTGGAATTATACCGAGTGTCCCGTTATATTTTGACTCTTTATATACCTATATAGCTTTTGAACTAACTGAGATAATGTAATGCGATGTTCGCCAGTCTGCTTCTTAGTTTTTTAAGTTTCTTCTGAGTAGCCGTTTTTTGCCCACTTCCGGTTTATCCAGAAATGATATAGCGTATTTTCGGAGATTTAAATAACATGCAGTATTCACATTAAGAGCTGATAAAACCATACCCTGTATAATAACCATGATAAGTATGGTCCTTTTGGAAAGGAGAATCAATGGACTTTCAAACGTGCGTGGTTAACCCTCATTATCTCTTCGAGCTCACCACCTACAGGCGGTGGCTTTTAGGAGGTTATTTAACAGCCCTCAAGGAAGACTTATGTAAAAATCCAATGACTTCAACTGAACTTTCCTACGCTATTTTTTAATTTGACTGCACTGGGTGTAATATTTTTCAATATTTATGTTGCAATCAAAACCAATATTTCTATAATATTTATGCAATATTAAAAAAATTGTGCAATATTACTGCGATATTACAAAATATCTCATTAACATACCTCAACAATGGGTGTGTAAAAATCTTTTTTTTCGTTACAGATCTCCTCTTTCACATGCCCTACATGATGGCTGTTAGAGGCCCCCTTAAGTCATTGAGGTGTATTTGGGTTATTTATGTAGTATTTTATTTTATTTAGCAGGTTATAAATAGTCAAAAATAAAAGAAATTGATTTGCCAAAATGGTCTGTTTAAAATACATATCGTTACAAGAGAAACGCTTGTAAACATGTTGTCCTGTGGGGTGATGACGTAGTTGCTACCAGTCAGGAATGCATTAGACAGAACATCGCCACTCCGACGCCGACGCCGACGCCCCGGTTGTATTGGTAGAAACGTCGTTATTAAGATTTTTCTAAATGCTCATATCTCCCTTATTTTACATGATAAAAAGTGCGATTTTTAATCCGAAAGTATAGGTGCGTCCCAATTGTTTAGCCCTTAGGTTTAGCCAGTCTCGATAGATTAATAGTTTGCATGATTACTCCATAATTCAAGGCTCGTAGGTTCATGGTAGTCCTTCATAGCTATGAAAATTGTTTTTTCTCGTCTTTTATATTAATGAACGTTGTCGAAGGGTATCTTATAAGAACATAACAGTAACATCTCAAATGCCAAATTGGCACAACAGCGTCATTTGACTAGCTCTTTTGCGAAGGATATTGGTCGGTCTCATTTTTTTGAAGAGGCTATCACTACCAAAAGATACTAGAACACCATTCTGAATTGGTTTATCGATCAAGTCGACGACAAGGAACTGCAATACGGTTACTTTCAGCAGGATAATGCCCGACCCTATGTGGCTCATGGTTAAACACCATTCTTAAGACACCGCTGCATATACTCTAGAAGATTTACAACAAAAGTTGTGAAAGAATGTGATAACGTTACACCTCACCTTCTACAGAAAGTGTTTGATAACATGAACAGACGTGTTGCACTGTGAATTGAAGAAGGCAAACATTTCAACATCTTTTGTAGTTTAAAATAAGATTAGTTAGTAAATAAACGTAATGCTATGTCAGCATGATTTTAAGTGATCGATTTATTTTGATTTTTGTAATAATTGTTAGTTGAAATCGCAAGAGCGCATATCTGACAGTAAAAAACAGGTTTGCCACTACATAATTATGAAGTTACTCTCCAAAAATTCAAGTTTTATGGCGATACTGTAAACATAGGACTGCATGCGCAATGCATATATAATAATAATAATAATAATAATAATAATAATAATAATAATAATAATAATAATAATAATAATAATAATAAATTTACTTTATAATTTGAAAAATTCTATATTTGTGAACTGTTTTGTGTATGGATGGGTTTATGAAGTTTTCGTAAGTTAATTCCCATCACTTTTTATTGATTTGACGTAGTTTTTACTGTTTATTGCATAAATATTAAAAATTGTGGAGTTGGTGAAAAGACTAGTAGGGAGAAACTCTTCTGAATGTCAGTGCCAAAGATCCAAGACGTTTCAGTTGAATCCGAAGACGAGAAAATGAAGAGTTTGTTATTTGACAAACAAGAAAGGAAAAAAAATATTCAACATGAAAGGCAAATAAAAGGAATAGGAAAACTTCCCCCTTTAATGACACGCCACTCATCCTGTGATAACCCTCCGAACAAAGACAATGATAAGTTTAATACTACCATTGTCAAAAAACACTGGCAAGAGTCTACATCAATAAATAAAGGGATAAAGGGGAAATCTAAATTAAATCCAAAAAAAGGAAAAGCAATAACATTACATAACCCAACTAAAAATACCAAACCCGAGAACGAAATGTCATTGTCACCATTTACCGATGACGAAGATCAAAAATATTTGAGAAGATTTCCCCGTCAAAACCAATTACGAGACGGATTATATGTACCGTTTCACATAGGGGCTCAAGATAAAAATCAGGCCACTGCATCAAATTCTTCAATATGTAGAAATAATAAAAATTCTGTTTTAGGGAGAAAATATACACCTGTAACTAATCTCTTAGAAGAACCTTCTACAAAATTAATGATAAAAAATATTAACAATAGTCCTGAATACCAGGCACCCATTAAATGGGACAAGTGTGACCAGAACCCTACGATGGTTATAAATATTAATACTAATACTTCCGTTATAAAAGATGCCACTCACAATGAACCAAATAAAGGAGATATAACCTCACCAACTGCGATCTTACCCGCATCTATCGGTAGTAATTCATCTCAACAACCTGCTGAAAGTGTATCCCAAAGAAGCAATCCGCTCATATCTGGGACCACTGAAGCAGGACGCCCACGACAACGCATGAAATGGACACAACCTATAAACATGTTTATCATGCAGGCGTATTATACAGTCACGGAGATGGAAACTGATCTCACGGCATACCGTGAAAAGCTGCATCAAAAATTCATTGAGCAATATCCCGCCATAAATGTATCTGCTCAAAGGGTCTCCGACCAACGAAGAATGATTATCAGAAACAACTATCTATCAGCAGCATTATTAAATCAAATAAAAGCTGAAGTATCAGCAACATTAGAAACTAAAAATCACGAAATATTGCATGACATCAGCAACGTAAATACTAACTCTCACCACACAGAACCTAAAGAAGATAACATACGAATAGAAACAAATCAGCCCGAAAACATAAAAGACATGTCAACAAACAACGAGGAATTATATAGAACCATTAGAAACAACTTTAACACTGCACTAACCTTATATGGGGGAATGGATCCCACCAAGAGACCCATTATTCCCAGACAAACACCAACCGCAAAGTTACTGAAAGTAGTAACTAACCTTAACCATGATATTCTACCTACCTACTTAGCCCGAACACAGAACTTTGAAGAAATTCATACAGGAATATATTGTGCAGCAGCAGCTGCTGCAGCGTACAACGGGTCAAAAATCTTATCAAGCAAGGGAAACAATGAAATATCAGCACAAGAAAGACCTGTTATCCCTGCCTGGCAAAGAAGACTGCAAAATAAAATACATCGCCTAAGACAAGCATTATCCAGATGCGATGCATACTGTAGGGGCAATCCTAGTAATAGGTTAGAAAAGTTGGTGGAAGACATATTTAAAAGATACAGATTACACACTGTCCGCGATAAGGAAAACAAAAACATACATGAACTTATGGATACTTTAAAGCAAAAACAATCAGCTCTTGCAAACAGATTGAGACGATATATTGAATGCTCAGAACGGAAAAAACAAAATCATAAATTTACCAACAACGAGAAGAATTTTTATAGAAATATCACAAGTAAGAAAAACCCTGTAGAGAATACCAGTGAAGCACACAAAATACCGTCACAACAACAAATCCAACTATTTTGGTCATCAATATGGACTAACGACGCTAAACATAATGAAGACGCCTCATGGATACAAACTGAAATACACAATGCAAATACCATAAATGAAATGACAACATCGGAAATTGATATTGAAACGTTAATAACTGCCATAAAGAAAACCAGTAACTGGAAAGGTACGGGAAGTGACTGCATACATAACTATTGGTATAAGAAACTCACTAGTATTTACCCATACTTACTACAATATATCAACAAATGGCTGAAAGACCCCCAACAACTACCAAAATTTTTAACCCAAGGGATAACCTATCTTCTGCCCAAAGGACCGATAACCGAAGATCCATCAAAATACCGACCTATTACCTGCTTGCAGACACTCTATAAGATCCTAACATCATGTCTAACAGAAATAATATCTAAACACATTGATAGCAATAACATATTAGCAGAAGAACAAAAAGGATGTAGAAAAAATGCGAAAGGCTGTAAAGAACAGCTGATTATCGATGCCATAATCCTAAAGCAAGCCCAAGTAAAGCGTCGAAATTTTAATGGCTGCTATATTGACTACAAAAAGGCGTTCGACTCGGTACCTCATTCATGGTTGCTAAAATCTTTAAATATATATAAGATCAATCCTGTAATAATAAATTTCTTACAAATAGCAATGCATAACTGGGAAACAACACTAACATTAAAATTAGGTGAAGAATACAAAACAACTAAACCAATATCAATTCGCCGAGGAATCTTTCAAGGTGACTCATTAAGTGCCCTATGGTTTTGTCTATCCATAAATCCACTATCAAATTTGCTAAACAAATCAAAATATGGCTTTAAATTAAGGAGTCCTACAGGTGATAGTCACATCATATCTCACCAATTGTACATGGACGACTTAAAATTATATGCAGGGAATATACACCAATTACAACAACTGATAGAAATTGTAGCCATATTTACAAAGGACATATGTATGGAATTTGGTCTAGACAAATGTCGTACAATAAATATGAAAAGAGGTAAAATGGAATTAGTGAATTTTGAAACTCAACAAGGAGATATTATAGAAGCCATGAACGAAACAGAATATTACAAGTACCTAGGAATACTTCAAACCAAACACATAGAACACACTACAATAAAAAAGCAACTAACTATAGAACTAAGAAAACGAACACGAAACATATTACATACAAAATTTAAATACAAAAAATATAATTAAAGCAATAAATACATATGCTATCACATCATTAATATACTCGTTTGGTATAATTTTCTGGACAGAAACTGATTTACAAAATCTCCAACGTCTCCTTAGAACCGAATTAACTAAGAATCGAATGCGTCACATACACGCTAACGTGGAACGGTTTACATTACCCAATGAAAAAGGAGGTTTAGGAATCCTAGATCTTACGAACTTACACAACCAACAAATAAAAACACTCAGAACATATTTTCATATCAAACAGCACGAATCACATATATACAAGATCTTATGTAATATAGATAATAAATATACACCACTCAATCTGCAAGACCAAACACCACAACAAAAAGAAAACATACAAACCGAGCAAGAGAAATTGAATATTTGGAAGAACAAGACATTACATGGTCGACACGCATACGACCTCGAGAAACCAACAAATGACAGAACCGCATCCAACAAATGGTTGAAATTAGGCTACCTCTTTCCCGAAACAACAGGGCACATAATGGCCATTCAAGATCAGGTTGTTAAAACAAAAAATTACCAAAAATATATCATCAAAGACCCCACGATCACTGACGACCGATGCAGAAAATGTCATGACAAACCAGAAACAATTCAACATATAACCGGAGGGTGTACGACAGTTACTCAGCATGATTATACTATACGTCACAATCAGGTAGTTAATATAGTCCACCAGGCATTGGCTCAAAAATATGGACTCTTAGATGGCGAACAAATACCATATTACAAATACAATCCATCGCCTGTACTAGAAAACGATCAGTACAAAATTTATTACGATCGTTCAATCTTAACAGACAGATTAGTAGCCAACAATAGGCCTGATATAGTTGTACAAGATAAAGTGTCCAAACAAACATGCTTAATAGATGTCACAATACCAAACTCGCACAATCTGGAAAGCGCAATAACAGAGAAAATTCGAAAATATACTGACCTTAAACACGAAATAATACAAATATGGAACCAAAGTAAAGTACAAATAATACCCGTAGTATTATCAACGACAGGTATAATTCCAAAACAACTACATGAGAGCATCAAAACCTTACAATTGCCAACTAATATTTATATAAATATGCAAAAAGCAGTAATACTGAACACCTGCCGTATCGTAAGGAAATTTCTAAATTAACACTAGAAAAAGAGAATACTAGGTGTAAACCCGTACCTCTTTTAATACCAGCTGTAGCTGAGACAAAACAACGAAATAATAATAATAATAATAATAATAATAATAATAATAATAATAATAATAATAATAATAATAATAATAATAATAATAATGGGAAAACCCCGCAAAACACAACCTATATTTTATACTATGGAATATGGAGAATAAAAGAAATATGGAACAAAGGTCGCTGCCTGGGGTGCGCCAGGGCATGTCTGGAGCCGATGCTGGACATGACAGTATGCGGGACATCGGTGGCAGGGCGCTGAGGAGGCGGGCCCCTGTCGAGCCTCAGCCTGAAAATACAGGCCGTGTGCTACAAACTACAGCCCAAGCCCAAGAAGACCAAGGAAGAGATGAAGAACAACCTTTATTAATTCCGTCTACGAGCTCGCAACCTCCAGAACAGGAAGCTGCCCGTAGGGAAAATAGGAAGCGAATAAAATGGACTAATGAGTTAAATAAAGACATTATGAAATCATTTTATTACGTTTCTAAATGCAATGACAATCCTCTTCCAGGATGGAGAAGTCTTCTACATATGAGATTCTCCAATCATCACCCAGAATTACTTTTATCAGAGCAGAACGTAGCAGATCGAAAGAATGTGATTCTTAAGAAGAACTATTTAACACCAACTGAAATAGCAGAAATAAAAAGAGAGGTTGGCAACTTGCTGACTCACCAGGAAGCACTAGAAGAAATAAATGAACAAATAACACCAACACCAGAAAAGAGACCCACAACTGAACAACGCGGAGAAGGTCACCTAATTGAAGATCCTTTACAGACAACGGAAAATGTGCCTACTTCTAACGATCGCATTGAAGACAATATAAAAGAAACCTTTTTAAGTGTAATAAAGTTTTACGAGTCCATAGAGCCAGTACACAGACCTAAACTACCAACGTTACACTTCAAACGCGAAACAAGACAATTAATTATTAAAGTGAACCAGTTTCTAAACACTTACCTTGATTTATGTGACGACATTAATAAAATTAATGCTGCCGTTTATACAGCGGCTGTGACTATTCTAAAATTGAATAATCAAACAATCAATGACAGTCACAAACAGAATAGATGCAAAACTGAACCCGCGTGGAAGATACGTCTAATAAAACAGATTAACTATCTACGAGGACGGGCCGATCTCCTTACACAATATCTCCAAGGTATGCACTCTGAAAAAATAAAAAGGAAAGTGTCAATTATTGCCTTAGAAGCACACATAGATATGCATTCTAACAACCGTTTGCAACTTCTCAACGAATATAGGGACGAACTTCGACAAAAAGCGAAGGCAAAAGGTGCACGTTTAAGGAGATATAATAAAACAACAAAACGAAAAACACAAAACACTCAATTCAGGACAAACCAGAAGAACTTTTATAGACAATTGGCAAATTCTGATACGCCTGAAACTACACAAAATACCGAAGAAACAGGATTTTCTAACTACTGGAAATCTATCTGGGAAATGCCTTCTCAAGCCGATTTAGATGCACCTTGGATAAAGCAAGTCGAGAAATCCACAGAAAACATACAAGATATGGAAATACCTGAAATAACAGCTAACGATATTGCAACGGTATTGAAAAGATCTAGGAACTGGACAACTGCGGGCCCTGATAAGATACAGAACTTTTGGCTGAAGCAACTGACTGCTACACATGAACCTCTGGCTAAAGCCTACACAAAACTTCTGAATTATCCGAACCATTTGCCTAATTCTATAGCCACTGGAAATACATATTTAATATTTAAAAAAGGTAACCAAAACGATCCTGGAAACTATAGACCCATCACCTGCTTACCAGTAATGTACAAACTATTAACAGGCATTATTAACAAATACATCTATAAGCATTGCCAGGTTAATAACATAATAACGCAAAACCAAAAAGGATGCGCCAAAGGCTCGATGGGTTGCAAAGAGCAGCTAATCGTAGATGCAGTTGTGTCAAAACAAGCACAAATCAAACAACGAAATTTGCACGCGTGTTATATCAATTATGCCAAGGCGTACGATTCAGTACCACACAATTGGCTTTTAAAAGTCCTAGAGATCTACCGGATAAACCCTTTGATAATAGAGCTCCTGAAGAACCTTATGAATACCTGGAAAATCAATTTGCAATTAAGAGGAAACATCATAGGCGAAGTAGATATAAAAAAGGGCATATTCCAAGGAGATACGCTAAGCCCTACATGGTTCTGTTTAGCACTGAACCCCCTTTCCTACCTCTTAACGGACTCAAAAAAGGGCTATAAATTAGACAAGAGAGATGATGTTATTATAAATCACCTATTATATATGGACGACCTAAAACTATATGCAGACTCCAAAAGACAATTGACATCTCTAATAGAAGTTGTGAAGATATTCAGCAACAACATCAACATGACGTTTGGACTAGACAAATGTGCTATTGTAACCATAACCAGAGGCACATTGTCCTATACCAATGAAGACATAAACGACATCCACGAGCTTCCGCTAGAAGAATCTTACAAGTACTTAGGATTAAAACAACACCGAGGATTAAATCACACAGAGGTTAAGAAAGAACTAACAGAGAAATATAAACAGAGGCTTACCAAAATCCTTAACACAGCGTTAAATGCCCGAAATCTTATAACAGCTATTAACACCTGGGCTATCCCGGTGCTAACATACTCTTTTGGGCTGGTAAAATGGAGTAAAACGGACTTAGAAAACTTGGACCGACTAACCAGGAAGATATTAGTTAAATTTAGGTGTCTCCATCCAAATTCCTGCATCGAAAGACTATACCTACCACGCAGAGAAGGAGGACGGGGCTTAGTTAATATAGCCAATCTTTGTAGAAATCAGGTGCGAAGCATGCGTGATTACTTCCTGAAACAAAACAACTTGCTGATTCAGAAAATTATAGAGAATGATCACGCGTATACACCCCTAAACCTAAATCTTCAAGATCAAGTGGACACATACCCGAGAAAATCAGAAAGTATTGTAGATTGGAAAAGTAAATCCCTGCACGGCAGATATCCCAACCAACTATTTGCAGCGGAAATGGATAAGAAAGCATCTCTTACCTTCCTTAAGAAAGGAGAGTTGCATGCTGAAACAGAAGGGTTTGCTTTGGCTATTCAAGACAAAGTAATAAGAACACGTAATTACGACAGACACATATTAAACTCTAACATACCTGACAGGTGTCGTAAATGCAACAACGTAGGAGAAACAATTGAGCATATCACAAGTGGCTGTCCAGTCTTATCCAATACAGCATACCTCGACAGACACAATCAGGTCGCCGGCATTATTCATCAGCATCTCGCCCTAAAATATAATTTAATACAGTTACTTAGACCCTATTATAAATACCTACCAGTGGCTGTGCTAGAAAACCGGAAACACATATTATATTGGGATCGGCCAATCATTACGGATAAGACAGTAACGCACAATCGACCTGATATTGTGGTTATAGATAAAGCTTCAAAAAAGGGCATTATCATAGATATCACTGTCCCTTTGTCACATAACATCGTGCAGGCAGAACAGAACAAATTGACAAAGTATGCAGACCTCGCAATAGAAATGAAGAATGTTTGGCAACTCAATAAAGTTGTTGTAATACCAATAGTAATTTCGGTAGATGGTTTAATAACTAAAAACCTGGCAAAATATATGAAAATGTTGAATCTAACAAACGGACTCATAACACCTATGCAAAAAACGGTAATTTTAGCCACATGTCATATAGTCCGTAAAGTGTTTTCACTCGGAATAGAATGAATTTTCTCTCGGAGTGAGAACTTCCCAAATACCAGTGAAAACTGAGAAAAACATAAATAATAATAATAATAATAATAATAATAATAATGTAGCAAAAATATTACATCAGAGACTAGCCTTACGCTGTAAACTCATTCAAGAAAGAATAGCCTATTATAAATACAATCCGCAACCTGTACTAGAATCGGTAAAATACAAAATTCTCTGGGACAGAACCGTACTCACTGACAAAACAATCAATCACAACAAGCCTGACATTCTCGTTATAGACAAAAACAAAAAGAAAACCTACCTTATCGACATTGCTATACCTGGATCGAGAAACTTACAAACAGCACATGACGAAAAGAAGCGCAAATATACAGAGCTAGCGATGGAAATTCAACGCATCTGGAAAATGAACAGTGTAGTAATAATACCAATTATAATATCATCAATTGGTTTGATACCCAAAACACTACATCAGTCCTTAAAAGATCTCAATCTACCTTACAATCTATACATCGAGCTTCAAAAGGCATGCTTATTACACACTTGCCACCTGACAAGAATATTTATGAATAAGAGAGATGTACTTGCTGAATAGACGTACTCTCCGCTAGAACCTTAATAACATCCGAGCCTACTCCAGTTACATCTGAATAGGCGGAAAAAGGTTCCAGCACAACCGTTGAGAACGTGAGAAGAGAAATAATAATAATAATAATAATAATAATAATAATAATAATAATAATAATAATAATAATAATAATAATAATTCGATTCGGTAGGAAAAATAATACATAACAGTTTAGCAATAAAATATGGATTAACAAACACAAAAACACCATACTACAGATACACACCAACACCAATAATGGAAAACGATCGGATAAAACTCTACTGGGATAGATCAATACTTACAGACACCCCAATTGCCAACAACCGCCCCTACACTATTATAATAAACAAACATGAAAAAACAGCGTTCATAATAGACTACGCGGTAACTCTATCAAACAACACTGAAAAAACAATACAAGAGAAAATTACCAAATACAGGGAAGTAGCCACATACCTCAAAAACATATATCAACTTACCAACATCCAAATAATACCTATAGTTATATCCTCTATAGGAATAATACCAAAAAAAACTGTAAATGCTGTAAACACATTAGGACTTCCTACCTATGTAATAGATGCAGCACAAAAAGCTATACTTCTGGCAAGTACTTCTATTGTAAGAGAGATACTCAGTATACAATAGCTAACACACCGCAACTGAAATAGAAGAACCTATACTGCTTGGATAAAACCCGCATATAGGTATAAAACAACCCGTAAAGGTGAAAAAAGAAATAATAATAATAATAATAATAATAATAATAATAATATTTATTATAGATAATATAACATACATACGAGGGCAAGGTGAAAAGTTCTCGGCCTGACACAGAGACGGTGCTGCAATCGGCAAACAATTATGTTTCCTGCTTGGGTGCATGTGTCATTAGTTCGTATGACTAGTTTCAACTTGTTCGCTCAAGTAGTTTGTTTACACAAATTTTTTTAGTAGACATCTTGCGTGTTTTTTGTTAAAATGAATAAACTTGAATATCGTGCAGTTATAAAATTCTTCGTTTTGGATGGATTAACCCCTAAGGAAATTCATCCGAAGTTGACAAAAGTTTACGGGGACTCTGCTCCTTCTATGTCAACTGTTAAAAAGTGGGCAGCTGAATTTAAACGTGGTCGCACATCTCTCGAAGATGACCCACGTGAAGGACAGCCAAAATCCGCAACCACACCGGAAACCATCGAAAAAGTGATGATATCGTGTTGGACGATAGGCGAGTGAAGGTGAGTGAGATAGCTGAGGCTGTGGGGATATCGGAAGAAAGGGTACGAAACATCTTGCACGAAGAATTAGGGATGCGAAAGCTCTGTGCAAGATGAGTGCCGCATTTGCTGAATGCCGATCAAAAGCAAATGCGCAAACGATGTTCGCAGCAATCTTTGGACCGATTCAACAGAGATCCGACCGATTTTGTGCGGCGATTTGTCACCATGGATGAGACATGGATCCACCACTACACGCCAGAAACGAAACAGCAGTCCAAGCAGTAGGTGGAAGCCTGTGGTTCAGCGCCAAAGAAAGCGAAGTCGATCACATCTGCCGGAAAGGTCATGGCCAGCGTGTTTTGGGCTGCGAAAGGGATCTTGTTAATTGTTAATTAATTATCTTTCAAAAGGCAGAACAATTACAGGCGAATATTACTCCAACCTTCTTGACCAGCTGGATGCCAAAATTCGCGAGAAGAGGCCTGGCTTGAAGAAGAAAAAAATCATCTTTCACCAGGACAACGCACCTGCACACAAGGGTGCGTTGGCGATGGGAAAACTGCGGGATTTGGGGTATGATTTGCTCGGCCATCCCCCCTATTCTCCTGATTTGGCACCCTCAGACTTCCATCTGTTCCCAAACTTAAAGAAATTTGTTTCTGGAAAGCGCTTTGCATCCAATGAAGAAGTTGAGAGGGCCGTAGATGAATATTTTCACAACCTTCCAGACTCTCACTTCCGGGAAGGAATACTGATGTTGGAGAGGCACTGGATCAAGTGTATTGAAGTCAAGGGAGATTATGTAGAAAAATAAAATCATTTTTTAACTGAAAGTCGCAGTCTTTCATTGTCAGGCCGAGAACTTTTCACCTTGCCCTCGTACATTTTCTTCACTGAAGATTAAATCTACTAAAAATAATAAATATTAAATACTCGATAAGCGAGTTGACGCTTGTTTCGAGGGAAAAGAATGATAAAAGTATTTGTAAACTAACTCTACTGTGTATACATCTAATACTATATTTAGGTATATACTATATGCTTAAACAATATACATATTTTCTTTTTAGTAATTTACTTATAAATCTTATTACTTGTAAAAAAACTACTTAATTATTATATTAATATTTAATATTATTAATAATTATATCACTATAAATACTTATTTTTTGCTTTTTTTTTCTTTAAGGTAACATACTTAAATTGATAATAAATAATAATAAAAAAATAAGGCTTTAAAACGAAGCATGCGCAACATGTTGTCTGGATCTTCTTAGTGAAATGCATTACACACCAATTGCTGTTCAGATACAAATTGCTTTAATGCTGGTTTAAATTGATGTATATTAGTGATCACTTTTATGCTTTCAGGAATTATATTGTAAAACTTTGGAGCAAGGTAAATGTACGAGCGTTGACCAATTGATTTCTGCATTTGAGGTACCGTATGAAGTCTTTGTCTTGTCTTGTTTAAATTGATGTATATTAGTGATCACTTTTATGCTTTCAGGAATTATATTGTAAAACTTTGGAGCAAGGTAAATGTACGAGCGTTGACCAATTGATTTCTGCATTTGAGGTACCGTATGAAGTCTTTGTCGGGTGTTGTACGTATGTCTCTGTAGATGAAAATGTTTCTTCTTGTGGTATAGAGAAACAACTTTGAAAAAATAAAGTTGTCGTATATTGAATACATTTGCTTCTTTGAAAAGTAAATTAGATGAGTACGTGTAATCTTTTTTCAGGATTGTTTTCAAAAGTCTTTTCTGGATAACCTCTAAAGAATTCAGGTGTGTCTTTAAGGCACCACCCTATCCTATAAGTCCGTAGCGGAGGTGACTTTCAACCAGTGCTTGATAAAGGAGTTTTAGCTGCTTGTAAGTCAAAATCGTGGTAAGGAATCGAAATCTTGGCAACATCATTCGTAGTTTATTACAAGTAAATTGAATGTAGATATCCCACCTCATATATTGGTCAAAATATATTCCCAGGTACTTGGTATTGGTGACTGATTTAATTGTATACTTTTGGATATTCGTGGAAAAATGTAATGTGTTGAAAGAAGGTGCTGAAGATGAATTGCAGTGGAAGGGTAGGTAGTGAGTTTTGTCCACATTTAATGTCAATAGTCTATAATTTAGCCAATCTTTGATTTTTGGGAAATCTGATTCTACTGTTTCTTTTAAGGTTTGCCACGTGTCCTCAGAGTAGAAAATGGCAGTATCGTCAGCGAATCCCATTATTTCTCCTTTACTCTCAACAGAGAAAAGGCCGTTTATATACACATTAAATAGTACGGGTCCTAAAACTGATCCTTGTGGAACACCGTATTTTATCTCCATTGTTTCACTATCTGTTTTGTTATTTTTTACAAATTGAGATCTACCTGATAAGTAACTTTTAAAAAATTGTCGTACTACTCCTCTTATACCAATTTGTTCTAGCGTTTGAAGTAGTAAGCTATGGCTGACTGTGTCGAAGGCCTTTGAAAGATCTAAGAATATACATAAACAAGGTTTACTGTTATCCAGAGCACTATAGATCTTTTTTGTAAGTTCCAGTATAGCATCTTCAGTTGATCTTTGTCTTCTGAATCCATATTGTTGTGGTGAAAGCAAGTTGCGTTTACTGAAAAAATTTTGGAGACGGTTTTCGATTAGCTTTTCGAAGACTTTTGACAGAGAAGTTATTAAGGAGATAGTTCGGTAGTTGGTAGGGAGAGTAGTATCACCCTTTTTAAATACAGGTATTACAATATTCTTTTTGAAGGTAGTTGGCCATACTCCGCTGTCTATGCATTTATTGAATGCATATGCTAGTGGTTCTTCAATGTATTTTGAGATTTGCTTTAATACTTCGGGTCGAATGTTATCATTTCCAGGAGATTTCTTACACTTAAGTTGTGAAATTGTGTTTTTGATTTCATTTTTGTCAGTTCTGAGCAAAACGAAACTGTTATGTAATGTTTGCGTCAGAGGTTGATAATTAGGGTCAGATGTTATGTTTCTTGCCAGTGTTTCGCCCATTTTAATGAATGTATAGTTAAAGTAGTCTGCTATGTCTTTTGGATTGATTATTTCATATTTAACGAATTATATGTTTAATAAAACCAAGTCACAAACATAATTGAACTTTTCAAAAACCTTTCGAATATTCCATTATCCCAAGGATTGGAAAAGATTTAGATTAGGTAAGGTGTGTATGTGTAGGAAAAAAACAATTACAATTTTGTTAAAAATTAAAATTACAAAATTTTAATATTTGAAATATTGGAAGAAGTTTTCTTGTTTCAAACTATTGGTGTAATTCCCAATAGGATACTGTACGTCTTCAATATTTCTCTATTCATCATTTTTTATATTCTTTTTACCTTACTATATATTTGCTTTTCTAAGACTGTTCCAGGCCGTTACTCCATATGTCATAATGGGTTGGATTGCACCTTTGTAGATGATTCTTAGGTTCCGGCTGCCTTGATCTGCATGAAATTCTTGTCGATGTTTCAGAGAAATGCAGTAAATTAATACACATCCAGGTATTAATTTACTACAATTTGCTGAAACATACTGTATGTGTATGAGATTGTCGAATGAAAATCTATGATCTAGAAAATTTAAATATTTCTCTACATAGTCCAATGGTTCGCACTTATACATATATTCAAACGTTTTTGGGAGACCGTTTTCATGCGACTAGCATAATTTTAGATTCGTCTTCATTAAATTTTACTTTATTTTCTTGTGCCTATCAAATTTACTTTCCACTTAGTTAAAATAGTAGGTTATAATAGTTATAAATAGGTATAGGATTTGTATGCACTTAAAAATGCTGAAATATGCATGCACTTATGCACTATAAAAACGTGAAATATGCACTTAAATATGCACGCACTTAAAAATAATGAAATATGCGTTTATTAGAAATTTTTAATAAATATATGCACTTTCACTATTAAAAAAACACCTGTTTAGCGTTATTTACATTTTATTTACAGAAATTATTTTAATTAGACATCCTATTTAATAATTTAATTAATTATATTTTCTAAACATAGAGCGTTACAGTTCACAATGACGTACATTTTTAAATTTCCAAAAGTAAACATATGCCTACTATCGCTAAATATTACTCTGTTTTAGGGGTCAAATATAAATTATTTCATATAGGAGATATGTGACATTCGAAAGTATAGATTTCAAGCTTTAAAATGAGTCCCTGCTGGCCTTTCTAAGTTGCGCCAATTTTTGGACCTAGCCCGTGGTTGAGTTCAAAATGAATGACCCATATATATTTTTAGCTTAATTTAAATGATTTATTTAAAAAATGGTAACTACAGATTCTTTCTATGTATTGAAAATCTGCTAAAAGTTAATTAGACCAACTTACAAGTAAATTTGTTTTATTTAAATAATTATTTAAGATACACTGGGTTAAGTGTAAATGTGGAGTAAGTGTAACCCATACAAATCTGCACGTTTAAATATTGTGCTACTATCACCACCACATATGGCCCATCAGGTCTATTATAATGTTAGCTAAACACTGCGCTAATTCAACTTCACATTTGAGCAAAATGTCAAACATCCCATTGACACGGGACCTACAGTTTTACTTCCTGCCCGAAAAGAAGACATGTTTTTAATTTTTCCCCGCTATGAAAAAGTACCAACTCAGCCGGGGATCGAACCTGCGACCCTTGGATTATAATGCAAACCACTAAACCACCAAGGCTGGCTACTTATTATTTATTAATATAATTATTTATTATTTAAATAACAACTCTCCTGAGCTACGAACATGCATTGAAGTGCAATTGGTTTTAAGAGTTAGAGCGACCGCGTTGTCTAGCGTCTAGCATGAAACTGTCATGTTGACCATCTCTTGCAGTGACTGCTTTAAATTGCTGTTCTATGGAAACTATTTATTGTTTGAGTAAATAAAGAAACTCAGTATTTTGTATTTCTTATTTAAATAATTTTATTGTACATTTAAAACAACTCAAAATATTAATGAATAGTTTTACGGTTGCCACCTTTTGAAAATCAAAATGTAGAATAAAATACAATTAAAGGAATGAAAAGTTTATTACACTTATTAAACATCCATATATAATATAACGAGCTTGTTCAGGGTTTGTATGCTACAGAGTGATCCTGATAGCTAGCGCCACTATGCGGTGCATATTGTTAGTTGAAGCGAAGAAAACACCTGGCATAAAAGCAGCTCTCTTTTGCTATGAAAACAATTTTAAGGTTTGTACCCATGTTATTATTATATTAATTAAGTGAATTACATTTTTAAAGGTTAGAAGAACCGATGGTGTTTGCTAATATATATTATAATAAGCAAAATAATTTATTATTTACAATTGCCAGACTGAGCAAATGTAAAATTGTTTTGAATCTACCATTTTTTTATTTGAAGAACACCAATAATTCTCCATCATCTGATCAGAAACACCAAACCTTCCAATTTTCTTATTTCGTCCAATAAACCTATATCTTACAAACTACCTCACAGGAAACAGACCGAAAAATTGTACCATTTGCTCATTGATCAACTATGACGCTTAGGTTTTCTAGGAATTATGATCAATATCATCAGTTGAATGACAAATTGTTCAAATGAAGGGCTGTCTTACCAAATGTAGATGCGTGGAAACCCTAAATATGTTCTTGGTAGGTTACACACACTTGTGTCTATTTTTATTGCATGCTCAACATGCAATTTAAATTTCTTCATGTATATTACATTCTAATCGTGTCTCACTACTATGAGTGACTATGTGTTTTGCGAGTCTAGATTTCTATGAAGATTTATAATCACGTAAATTACAAACAAAAGGTTGCTCACCACTATGACTGAACATGTGTCTCTTAAGATAACGCTTTTGTAAACATTTATATTCACATAAATTACATTCAAATGGTTGACCATCGCTATGAGTGAGAAGGTGGGTCTTGAGAGTAGACTGCACCGAACACTTAAAATTGCATACATTACATTCACACGACTTCTCATCACTATGAGTGAGCATGTGTACTTTCAGATGACTTTTTTGTGAACATTTATAATCACATAAACAGCAATTGAATGGTTTCTCATTACTATGAATGAGAATGTGTTTTTTGAGATCATTTTTCTGTGAACATTTATAATTACATAAACTACATTCAAAAGGCTGCTCACCTCTACGAATGACCATATGTCTCTTGAGGTAACGTTTTTGTGAACATTTATAATCACATAAATTACATTCAAATGCAGCTCACTATTGTGAGTATTAATATGTCTTTTAAGATTACCCTTTTGTGAACATTTATAATCACATAAACAACACTCGAATGATTGCTCACCACTATGAGTGAGCAAGTGTCTCTTGATAGTGGACTATGCTGAATATTTTACATTACATATATTACATTGAAATGATTTCTCGCCACTATGAGTGAGCACATGTGCTTTAAGATTACTTTTTTGTGAACTTCTATAATCACATAAACTACATCCAAATGGTTTCTTATTATCATGAATGAGAATATGCCTTTTGAGATCGTTTTTTTGTGAACATTTATGACCACATAAACTGCATTCAAATGGTTTCTCACCACTATGACTAAACATGTTTCTTTTGAGTTTACTTTTCAATGAAAATTTATAACTGCATAATTTACATTCAAACGGTTTCAAACCATTATGAATGTGCATATGTGTTTTGAGGCTACCTTTTCGTGAGCATCTATAATCACATAGATTACACGTAAATGGTTTATCAGTATCATGAATAAACAGGTGTTGTTCAAGATGATTTTTTCGTAAAAACCTGCAACTACACAAATTACACTCAAACGGTTTCTCACTACTGTGAGTAAGCATGTGTCTATTGAGGATACTTTTTAATGAATATTTATAATAACATAAAGTACATTTAAATGGCTTCTCGCCGCTGTGAGTAAGCATGTGTTTTTTGAGATTTCCTTTTAATGAATATCTATAATTACATATTTTACATTCAAATTGTCTTTTCGCTTTAAGAGGAAGTGCATATGTTTCCTGTGGCAATATATATTGAGGCTCGTACAATTTATCGATATTAGTTAGTTCGTGCTTTTGTGGATCACTAGTATTATCAAAGAGCTTTTCTTCACTTTTATAAGTATGAATCTCATTTTTGGTGTTACCGTTTTGTATTATTTGTGATTCTGTCTTAATATTCATTTCTTTTTTCATTGTGATGGTTACCTGATGATCAACGTCCATCACTTCAATTTTGATAAAAAACCTGCAATAATCAAAAAGTAACTTCACATAACAAATATTATAGGAGAGTGCTTTTAACCGTTAAAATAGTATATAAGGTAGTAAGTAGAATTATGACTGAAAGTCTTCCATTTCTTTTAATAGCTGTGCAGAACCCTCGCTATGAATACTGTTTCAACTTTAAAATATTTCATTCAACATATATCATTTTAAATATGTAGCATTATCCCAAAGTTTTTTGCTATCGTGCTTCTTATTAGCTATTTTATAAACTGGAACTTTTCTGAGTAGTAGGTTGCACTGCTACCATTGTTGAAAATTAGATTCATTCACAGGGTGATTCCGAATTATCCGATTTTATTTTCTGACCTGAGTGCCATCTCTGAATGAGATTTCAAACTTAAATAATAAAAATATTTAACAATTAAAGTGGTGAGAAACCTTTTAAGCAGCAAACTTATATGCAGACTTTTGCTATCAGGCAGTTATGTATTCAAAGCGAATGAAATTAAGTTCATTATGGATTTTAATTATTAAACTAAATAATTTAATAAACAAACTAGATATAAACTCATAGTACACGTTTAATTTAATAGTTTGTTCTCGAAGGCAGTAGAATAAATCAAAATAGATATTACATTATTTACTGCTTTATCTTTCTCGCAAGAATTTGTATTCATAATGAGTTTTAATCAGTGCAGGATTTACGTATAAGCTACACAAGCTATAGCTTAGGGCCCCCATAGTCTTGGATGCCCCCAAAGAAAATTGTCCGAGTGAGCAATGATTAAATAAAAATGATTTTAAGCTAAAGATTTATTATTTCACTATCTATATACTTTTTAATTGTATTTCAGTTTAACCCTCTAGATTTCCGAAAATCATATTTGGCGCTGATATACAGTGTGTCCACGGATTGAGTTCACAAGAGGGGAAAAATTTTTATTTTTAGTTTTATCGAAAAATATCATTCTTGATACAAAGTTTTGCTTGTTGTAAGACCCCAGAAAATTAAAACAAATTCACGTTTTATTTTACCTGCTTCATTTTATAGTCAATTTTCTGTGAAACCATATGAAATTTTGCAGTTCAAAAAAAAATTTTCACAGAAAATTGACTATAAAATGAAGCAGGTAAAATAAAACATGAATTTGTTTTAATTTTCTGGGGTCTTACAACAAGCAAAACTTTTTATCAAGAATGACATTTTTCGATAAAACTAAAAATAAAAATTTTTCCCCTCTTGTGAACTCAATCCGTGGACACACTTTATAATATCCGGACTTATAAAGGGCCCCATATCTCAAATAGCTTAGAACCTTATCAAGTCTAAATGCGGCCCTGGTTTTAATTAATTTTTCTTAAATGTAATAACAGCTGGAAATAAAAAAAGATGCGCGATCCATAGTTTGTCGCCAAGATTTTGGACGAAGGATAATAATGAAAGATTTAAAACATTAAATTTGATGAATAAATATTCTGGATGAAGGAATATCACCATCATCTTCTTATGCTGTCCCATTACAAGACATCAAAAGTTGAGTTTAGTTGAGAATTATAGTTAAAATAAATCAAAACATATTATTTACTGTTTTATTATTCTCGCAGGAAATTGTATTCATTATAATAGGTTTTAATTAATAAACTAAAATAATTTAATAAACAGTTTTATATATAATGCAATAACAGCTGAAAATAAAATCACGGCCTACTAGATTATGAATATGAATGTTATGCTGCGTATACTGTATTCGAGGAAGCAGCGGAGTGACCACATGCAAACTGCCTGATAGGGGTGGAGTTAACACAAGCCCTTATCAAGCTGCACAAAACTGTACTATTCCGGCCGAAACATTTCGCACGATTTTATCAATAGGCTGATTTTTCTCAAATTTTATGTGAATAACAAAGACTTTTCATGACATGACACAATCTCATAGGCGCGTCCAAAATAACCATTGCAATGAAGATAATAGAGTATTAGTTGTTTTTATTATCAATATAAAAAAAGGTTTATTTTGAAAAAAGAATTTATATCAAGATACATAATTTTGATTTAAAAATTACGTATTTTATGACGTACATATGTGATTTAAAGAAAAATAATACAACATGCCACTGGATGTGACAGCGCTTACAAAGGGAAAAAGATTTTACTGCCGGAATGGTACATCTGACATACGCTGTTTGCTGTCCATGCAAATCTTTGAATTCCCATTTGGGTCATTCCATCTCAAGCCATCTTTTTGGATAACCCTTGACAAAGTTAATAATTTTCGAGTTCACTGTCTCCAGCCTTACTTTGTGAAACACCATAATCATGAAATATAATATAAATACAAAGATTAAATTAAACTCGTGTGTATCATAAAACCAGAATATTATATCTAGCTAATAACAACTGTCACTGTCAAAGGACTCAGATTATTTTGTATAATTTGCTGGTGTTATAATACATGAGTTAAAAATTGCAAAGGCACCTTTGATGGAGTTACGTTTTGCTCGTACTATATTATCTGATTCTTTGAATTACTTAGCAGTTACTAACATTTAAAGTGAAACATGCACCCAGACATCATAAAACTTCGAAGCTCCATTACTAAATAATCAATAAAAGATGGCCTTATGTTTTTATGCACTTTAGCAAAAGTTGAAAAAGCAAACATAGAATACATATAATTGATAACTTTATTGAAATTATATTATTTATTAACAATATAACAGCATTAATTGTATTAAATAACTTTTTTTTAATTGAAAAAGTCTCCAGCTTCGATGGATTAGTGGTTTGTTTGTTGTGTACCTGTGGTAAGTCTTCGAATAAAAAGCTTGTCTTTTACATTTTATATTTTCATCTGTCCACACTTTAGAAAAGGTATGGCCAACGTTCACCCATGTCTCACCAAGAAAGTATATTGTCCGAACTTTAGTTCTGTACTCTTCAAATGTACGCAAATACTGTCTACGCCAGGTCACAGTATCTTCTTCTCCAATAAAATACTTTTATTTTGCAACGTCATACAAGTGTTGTGCTGTCAACAAGTGTATTAAATAAAGACACGCAAATCAAAATCTATAATATAATAATTACTGCCATATCAATTATGTTATAATTATTATGTATAATAATAATAATTATTGTCATTTGAATTCAGTTACTTCAGGCATAATCTAAAATTTTGGACTAGCTTCAATATTTTACAACAAAATATATTACATACAGAGTCTCCCATCGAAAAACGAAACGAGCCCGTTTTGAGGCACTAAACCTCAATTTTTCGAAAAACCGCCGTACACGTCAAATTTATTAGGAAGGGGTGCATGTCATATGACTCTTTCCGTTCAGCCACTTTCAATCGTAAAATAGGGGTGAGGATCACCCTAAAATGTTTAAATGTCATGGGGTGGGAAAAGCTGGGTCATTTGAAAGCTCAATGAATTTGCTTTGCAGTATTATTTTTTGGATTCCGAGTTATTAGATTATTATTAGAAGTACAAATTTAAATTTAATTTCACATTTGTAGCATTTGTCGAGTGATAACACGGCAGCAAAGGTTCTGCTCAAACTGTCGCCGCACCATCTGGAACATTTGTGGTGTGATTAGACGGCATTCAGTAATTATAATTGTCGTAAATCTGCTAAAAAGTCCGGTGTAAAGTACGTAGATTTTATTCTTCAGATGACCCCACAACAATAAATCTAACGGAGATAAATCTGGCCTTGGGGGGCATTCAAGAGCGCCCCTTCTTTCAATCTATTGACCCGGAAACCTTCAATCCAAATACTATCGAACAGGCAGTGCATAATGCGGAGGACCTCCGTCCTGTAAATGCACATGATCTGCGAAGTAATGATCGTCATTTTCTATGATATTAGTTAATATTGGACCAATGTTGACCTCTAACATTCAGGGTGAACGGTCAGGCTGTCGTTCTAGGAGTCGGACATGCACTACTATCCGAGACTAGCTCAGGATGATAGAGATGCGGGCAGTCGTTTGAAGTGTCAGACATGGGCTAGTATCCGAGAGTAGCCTGGTTGCAGACCACACGGCGTTCACCCTTAGAACTGGTTGGTATGTATCAAATCCCAGGTTAAGAATGGAAACGTGCCACAGACCGTCGTTGGGGGTATCGGAGGTTGTTTTACACTATGATTCTAGACGAGATCTGGAGTGATTAACTAGACTGTCGCTAGAGATGCCCGATAAATCGACTCACTAGTATCCGAGACGAGACCTGAGGACGTACCTGCCAAAACGTGGGTAACGAACGATACAGTCAGAAGTAAAGTAATGTGTAGTAGAGATTCACGAAAACGTTTCTCGACGAAATACTTATTAACGTTGAGGAGGAAACTCTGATACATGAGTGCCGGTGTGGATGAAATTGATTCTTACCGCAGACCTGGTCTGATGAAGGAGAATCAAGTGAGGTTTATCCCGGTTGGGGAGGGGTAAATCCTGGCCAATGGAAAACTGGGGATCATGCTATAACTGTGCAGTTCCAGTCGTATGATCCACATAAACCGTTGGAAACCACTACGCTTAAGGGTGTTGATACGAATATATAGCCTCTTACGCTCAACTTCACACCTTAACGGGTACATACCGAATTGTTGGTAAAACAACGCTATCCGAGTTGTTGACTTAACTTACTAGTGATAGTTGCAACTATGTCTTCTAACAATTCCAAGTACATTTATCCATTCAAATTACCAGGTAAGAAATTAGGGCCAACCAGACAATCACAAAAAATGCCAACCCAGACATTTAGTTGTTCGAGGTATTGAGTATGTGTTTCACGAAATATCCTCGGATTAAAATCTCCACTAATGTCGAACCAATAGCGACAATTTTGGCGATTGACTACCATTTACGAAAAAACTGAATTCGTCGGAAAAGCAGATGTTAAAAAAGAAATTTATCGCTCGTTCACTTAAAACCTCACAAAATTACAAACGGCGATCAAAGTCGTCTTCATTGAGTTCTTGTTGCAAATGAATCTTGTAGGGCTGAAATTTGTGGTGTTTTAAAATTTGTTGAATACTGGTTCGATTAATACCCGATACTATAGTATAGCCTATAGCCATTTGTCTTGTACTCAACGTAGGATCGATAATAACTAGGCCCAGAACGGTCACTTCCACCACTTCATTTCTTACTGAATTTTCAACATTTTCCTTTTTATTTGCCACACACCTGGTCTCTCAAAATATTTTTACTAACTTCAGGACATACTTGCGATTCACATGCTTATCTGGATGTCGCTGATTGAGCAACTAAGCGCTTCTTTCGGCATTTTCATTGATTGCGAAGAAAAGTGCAATTATATCAACTCTTTCTGCAATCGAATAAACCATTGGAATATCGAATGAATAGTTACAACGAAGACTTCGAAATACGCGTTTAATTGCCTAACTTCTAAAAGTTCATTTTCTGCTCTTACATAATCTTCTGGGTACATATCGGGTTTTTCTGATTTTGGGCCTTAGTCTACATCTGCTGCAATTTGGGTGGGTTGCCGAAATATTTTCTTGTTTTTGAAATATCCAATCTCTTTTGCTCAATCTTTTTGCGAAATTTCCAGGGCTCTGTCCAGCTAAATGTTTTGGTCTTTGAGTGTTTGCAGACAAAACTGCAACGGGACAGAGGGCCTGATAAGATTGACGTAACGTAAAGTTTATTCTTTCCCTCCCCCTATGAAGTTATAAAATACACTATTCGATTGTTTCATGTAGTTGCTATCTACATCATAAATTAGACTTTTGCTGTGTTGAGCCAAATTTTGAAAAATGTTCAGTAAACTTTCATGCAAAGGATATTTTTGCATTTCAGATATAACATTACTTTTTTAGGCGAGTCTTTGGAGCAAAGATATTTACGGTTTATACAAATTTCAATTTTTTTCAGGACTTTCTTACCGCAACTTTATATTTTAGGATTTTACTGGCCACTGATTTTCTTAAATCTGGCGGTCCCATTTTTCGGTCCAACAAATATGTTGTTTCTAACCGTGAGTACAGAAACTTTCAAGAATTGATCTTTAAAAAATGTATCTTTGAAATGTTTGGATCACATCCTAAAAAGTACGTTTTCAAGTGTTTACTGGAGGAAGGCTTTAGTCGAATAACTCTATATTATATGCTTCCAAGACTGTTTAATAATGGTAATTCAAAAGTCAACAGAAAACCTGGTCGCAATTCGAAAACATCTTGCTAAGAAATTGAATGTCTTAAGTTATCAACTGGCACAATTTAATGAAGAGGAGACATGAGAAAAATGTTAAACCAAAAAAGTGATCATAAGTTACTAAAATACACGGCAACTATTACGGCAAAAAAACATTTTTAAGTGCAGGAAGGTCATCAAAATGGCGAAATGAAGAATTCTTCACATTTTTTAACTGCTTTGGTACTATAGCAACCAGGGATACGTATTATTCATATGATGAATTTTTTATTACCTATATGAGAAATACTGATTTGACAAAAATCCAACAAGTTATGGGAGGGATTAAGGAAACACAAAGAAAAAGTAGAGAAAATTCTCGACTTTAAGTTCGACTACTATAATTTTATTTTATTTTACATGTTTAAAGTTTAAAGTTAAAATAAAATGAGTTTATTTTTCTTCAACTACTTCTTTATTACATAGTTCTAAAATGTGTCCTACTAGGGTGATGACTTTTTGACATTTTTTTCAAAAATTATTTCCTGTCTCTAATCTCTAATCTTATCTAATCTTTAATGAAAGCCCATCAAATTATGATACAGGGAAACCAGGTTGTAAAAAAGTCATCACCCTAGTGTCCCCTAGTTATGATATATACGTTATTACATATATTTATTAAGTGTATTTGTTCTTTGTTATAAATTGAATAAAAGTGTTAAATTACGCTTTTTGGATAATTCTAAATTTTTGCGAGGGTTCTAAATTTAATAATTAATAGCACGGTGCTTGCAAACTTCATTATTTTCAAAATTTTGTTTATTTTTATAATTTAGAGAAGTCGAACTGTAACATTCCAGCAGTTATTAATTTCCTGATAAGTATTAAATGTTTTTTGCAAATCATTAAATCCCGATTGATTTTCTATATATTAAATATACCTACCGTAAGTATATTTGAAATGTAGTTTCACGATAATTTCGCTAGTAAACAGTTTTTTTGTCACAAACAGCGAGTGTTAAATGAAATAAATTATGTTACATCTATAGAAAAAACAAAACGCAAAAATAACATATAACATTGTCAACAAAATATTTGCTCGGAGAAGACTTATTATTGCACGTTTTTACTTAATAAACATACGATGTTTCTTAACGGGTGCCAATGACGTCTCTGTCCCGAATTAAAATTTAATACGTTCGTATTAGTGCATTCAATCGTTAATTCAATGTAGTGAAAAAGGATATTCAAATATACTGTAAAGTAAAATCATATAAATATAGAGGAAGACGTACTATATGTTTACAT
Organism: Agrypnus murinus; assembly: GCA_929113105.1. NCBI lineage: Eukaryota > Metazoa > Arthropoda > Insecta > Coleoptera > Elateridae > Agrypnus > Agrypnus murinus. The sequence continues at coordinate 119,060,788 of OV816030.1, forward strand.
TAAAGATAGAGAAAGAACCAACATCACAAGCGGCAAGTAGCTACGGCTGCCCGTGGTGGCGACACCGGACAGTAAGAAAATTCGCTATAAAACTTCTAAAACACGGCACCGTAGAAAACGCGTACCAATGTTAATCTGGCAGATTTCGATCTGATTTTTTAAAATTAATATTCAGAAAGGATAAATCTATGTTTATTATATTGTAGATTTTAGAATATTAACGAAAAATATTGAAAAACTGATGTACAAAGTTAATGAAACTTTTAAAGCCAATTAAGGCGTTTTGTGATTTAAATTTTTAAAATCTACAATATAATAAACGTAGTTTTATCTTTTCTCTAAACCTCAGAGAAAACTAGACCTCTCTAAGTATCAAAATAAGGCTGTAACGCGTTTTATTCGATATCCAGTTTTCGAGCGTTTTTGGCTAGGGTACTATACGCTCTTAAGGCTTGAAGTTGTATTAAATATAAAATTTACTTTAATGTAAAAGAATTCACATGGAGGATATTTAAAATCATCAAATTGGAGAAATGTCATAGCCCTCCTTTATTAACTAAGAACGAATTTAAATGTTTTGTTGATTATACTTTCATTTCCATTTTTATATAATTTTTAATATATTGGTTAATTTCTTTAAAACTGTAGTATCATTGTGTCTTAAACCCCAACATTCCCCCATTAACACAAGGGCGGAATGTTATATAATATATATACTGGTTATGTACTGTAACAGACGGATTATTTAGAATTAAATAATTCATTATTTTCAAGTTGAATTCCAGCTAGCATCAATTTTCTCCAAGGTTATACACTTCTTCACAACGTTATACAGAGATGCTTGGTATTAATATCACACGAGAGTCACCTGACACTGACTCCTAGCGTCCAGGAGCGCCGCTTACCTGATTCCCCTACTGCTTAGTTATTAGGAGCCTAGAAGCTATTATCCTGGGACGCCACTTATCTGGTCTTTTTAAGCTTAGTCGTAGTATATAGTTATTAGGGATGTTTTGACCACCTTAGCGTTAGTGTGAGTACGTAAATAAATCTTATTATTTATTATATTGTTAAATTGAACTTTGCTTTTTATTCTATCTCTACCCTTAGCTACGACCCTAGTCACAACAACGCCCACGTAACAGTACACCACTAAAGACTCGAGTTTGATTTGACAGACAAAAACTAAATTTTTAAGAATCTATTTACAACTCTGCCTAAATCCGTAGAAGGTACTAAATGATAACAGGTTTCACATTCCCATATTAAGTAATAATAAAGTAATACTCCCTTGCCATAGGTAGTTTCGCCATTAATAGTTGCAGCTCATTTTCACGTTGAACCTCATTATTCTCGTGATTTTTTTGCACGGTGCTTCGACATGTGTCTGTGCCTATAGAACAAGGCTACTCTTTTGTGAAGAATTGAAAGATGTAAGTCAGTAATTCCTGTTTGTGAATTATAATCTTTGTGAGTTTTACAACTTAAACGTGGAAAATTTGTGGAAATGCTTTGTTGGAGATGATCATCTATTGTTTTAAACTGGCTTATCGTATTTTCTTGAAGAAGCTTTTGATAAAAAAAAGTTTTTTGTCTGCCATTGTTTCAAATAAATGGTGCATAAATAAAGAATTTAACTTTTAAGTAATTAAAGATTAATAGAAAGTGTTACAATATTTTTATTGTTGTTCAATTTAATTAAAATTTTATTTTTATTTATCCCATTTATTTTAAGAAGTTGTTAGATAACCTTTGAATTTGTAAATAACTAATTTAAATTCGTGTATTAAAGATTTTTGACCAGGAGTTTCATTTACCTTAAACACAACGTTTTTGGAAGCAAATCCTTGGTTAGAGCATGTAGCTGCACTGTTTTAAAAAGATGGCCGTATTTGTCTTTTATTTAACAATGGGATATATTGAATATATTAGAAATATGCGTGGCTTTGGAAATAATTTAGATAATTATAAATAATGCGACGGATGTATTTAACTAAATTTATTCAAATGCATACTACAAATATTGCTGAAAAATAAGAACAGTAAGTGATAGTCTTTAAGTAGTATAATAATAATAATAATAACCTTTATTTTGAACAAGCTATTTTTTACAAACAATGATATATGCTTATGTTTGAGTTTTTAGATATTCACCAGGTTTCTTATTAAAGGTACTTATTGTCTACGCATTTTTAATATTGCTTAGCAGGGCATTAATTCAATATTCAAGTCAAATCCTGATCGCAACATTCGAGTGTGTTTATCAAATTTCATTATTATCATATTCAAGTATTCAGGAACCCTCTTGTGTACATTTTATAAACAAACCAAGGTTCGCCTTTTGTATGCCCTGCTCAATCGAAAGTCAATCTAACTGTTGCAGCATTGCGTTAATAGGAGTATTGGTACAGTTAAATAATCATACTTCTCATACATCTATTTTGTAAGACCTGTAGTTGAAATGTGGCTATATTAAAATATTGTACACATCAGCATTTTAGACCATTGTGTTAAGTTTACTGGTATTTTATTAATAAAATCCGATCTTTTCCTCTTTTAAACCCATTGAACAAAGAAAATTAGGAAGATTATTTTGCAATAATTAATGTATTAACCTTTAGAAACAAGAAAATTAAAAAGAAATCATAAAATTTAAGGTTAATTTTTTTAATAAGTAAACTTTCAGTGTATTTCTTATTTTAAGTGAATAATTTAAACCATTTTTATATGGAATCATTTAGACTAACTGTGTATGTAAGTTTATTTGCATTTTTATTTTTGTGATACAAGTAATATTAGTGAACTAAACGGGATTGTAGAATATTTTTTCCGAGGACCTTCGAAACATTTATTTGCTAGTTGTCTAAGGTATCAATATTGACCAATCAATCTAAATATATCAGTAATAATAGTTAAATAGACCGTACTGATTTTTTAAAATAAATGTATGAAATTTATTGTAGCTCGTTTATTTTTTGTGTATAAAGGAACCTTAGTAGTATTCGAAATTTGCTTGTTTGAATCAAATTCAATTGTTAGAGATTACTTTCCCATATACAACGATAATTAAGGAACTTACTTAAATTCTTTCAATTTAAATCTTTCAAAATTAGACGTACCAAAATTACGCAAAATTAGACGTACGCAAATTTCAAATTTTGGCTAACTTTCTATGAACATTATTTATGATAATTCACAAATCTCAGACTTTGAGAAATTTCAGTACTTGCTTACGCCATTAAAGGGTAAACCTTTGCATTCAGTAAGACGTATTGTCACGTGGGGTTTCCGTGACTGGAGGGCGTAGTCAGAGGTAGAAAGGAAAATAAACACAAGTCATAAAAACAACTATATACTAACAACAAACGATAGAATACAATAGGTTACACACATTGGTTATACAGTGTGAGGACGTACATGTCCTCCTAAATCTCATCTTCAGCGTAGGGGAGCCTGGTCACAGCTCCCATATAATTAAGCGAGAGAGGGCTTTAACGCAACCCCCTCATAACTAAGCAGAACTAAGCAGTAGAGGGTCAGGTATTATTCAGCATCCCAGGATGCCAGAATCTAGACCCTCTACTATTAATTAATGAAACGATCACTTACCCGCTTGTTTCTTGAAGAGGCTTCTTCCGAGTCTTGGTGCAGACTGCCTTTTAAGCCAAATAAGCGGGTTTATATAGTGTTGAACGCGGAAGATATTAGCGTCGTAGTGAGAATCAGTAGGTTGGTGTTCCAAGTATTAAACTAAGGAAGCTCACGCTTGCTGGTTGCAGGGTTGTGGGTAGTTTGCATTCAAGCTGACCGTACCAGGCACTAAACTGTGGGTTGAGCGGAAGTGTGCTGGTTTCTTCTGAAGGAATGTGCAGCTGGTTATGAATTACGTAGGTTACCAGCATAGGCGAGAGTAGCGTAGGTTAGTTGGAATGCAACTTGCAGTTGAGATAAATGGCCAGTCGTAGGTTGCGCGGTCGCAGCTGGCCGCGCAGATGGCCGAACAACGTGGCTCGTGGCTGCAGACGGGTGAAAAGCGTGCGCCGCTTTAGTAGATAGGAACGTAACCTTGGCGTAACATTTGCACTAACAGAATAATATACAGTGAGATACAAATTGAATGAGGATGATTTGAATTTGACGCCTTAGGTTTTACTGTATTTCACGTTGTTAGTGTAGCACTATTAAAATATGTTGCGTCAAATCACAGCGGCAACTCGTCACTTTCTCGTTTACATCGTTGTGCTTTGCCACGTTGTTTTGGATTTTCATTGAATTTTTGCTTTATTTCGCTTGTTTTTTATTTTACAAAACAGTTCTTTTTAGAACTACGGTTTGTTAGACGATTTTATTATAAAGTAAGTTTATTATTTAAAATAAATGAAGTTTATAAGCTATATCACAATCACTATATAAACAATCAATTTCTAGCAGCTTGTATAAGCCCCAGTTAATAGTAAATCGTCCACTTTTAGTTACACTCCGCAATTTTTATCCCGAATTTTGTGTTTGTTCCACGAAGTGTCTGTTCTAGAAGTGAAATATTGTATCTTCTTTTACTCCATGCCAAGTTTTACCTAGAATATTACAACGAAATGAGACAACTGAGAAAACTATTGGGGCTCTTCATGCACAAATCCCCAGAACAAAAAACTGATAAAAAACAAGAAGATCGAATAACTCTACGAGAGATTGAAGTACGCGGAATCTTACGGTAAAAATTCAAATGCAGTGGGAATACCATGGATTCGTATACTCGAATGTTGAGTTTATAGACCTAAAAATACATATGAGGGGCAAGCAAAGTAAAAATGTAAAAAAAGTAGCAAACAGTTGCCGGAAAAAGTGCCTGTTTGAATTTATGTCATTTAGTTATTTAAAAACTTTTACTACTATGAACAAACAATGGCACAAAATATCTGCAATCCTTGTGCTCAAGGATTCATCTCTTAGGTTTTATCCTTTAGAAGTTCTTAGGTTTATTTTTTAAGAACTTGATTTAAGCGATATAATGCTCTTCTAATCACTTAAAAGTCACAGTAGTACTAGGATAAACTCCTTAAAGAACGTTGTTCTTTCAAACATCAGTTTGTAAAATAACGCAAGGGAAGAAGAAAAAGAAGAAAGAGGTAGGCAATACATTTCCTACTCTTTCACTTAACAAAAAATGTCATAAATGAAAAACAAAAAAGATTTTACGAAGGTTAATTCACCCTTGGTAAAATACTAAAAAATAAGTAGTGAAAGGCAATAAAGACAATTAATTACGAACACCGTGGCATAGAAAATAATATTCCTGCAGAAAGTGTATAACGATAAAAGAGACTGACGAGATCGAAGAATATAGGTCCTGTATATCATTCCATGAATGGAAGTCGATTGTTATAGTTTAATTTGTTTATTTCTTATTGAATAATATTTTATTAATGTAAAACTTTAGATGTTTACAACTATTTTCTCCATAATAGGCTAAAGAGAAAACTTAAAAAAAGTAACTTACAATTTATATCCATCCAAATCTTGTTTCGAAAACTTTTCGTACATCTCAATCTAATTCATCCAACTTTTCGCAATTTTATTAAAACGTTTATAACCTCTCGATTACATTTAGCTTATTCGAAATTGGCAATAAAAATTAGCTTTGCAGAATAATAGAACAATTACCATCAACGTAAGGTGAAATTTATGTTAACTGCGCATGCAAGTAAAATAAAACTGAATTATCTCAGTCGAACGACTGTAAAACGTTATTACTACTTACAAGTGTCAAAAGCTCCCTTGTTGTATACAAACAACAATTACATTTAGACAGTTTAATGCAAATTGTTGATGAGCGCAGTCAAGAAGTGTGAAAACTACCCCAGCCGCTGTATTAAGTCAACTAGTTTATTTTCTGCTCTTATTGCATTTTATAGCTACACTGCGGAAATAATGATCTGAAAATAGAACTAAAATTAAGTTTGTGAAATGTGCATAATAATTACTAATTTGTAGTTTTACACCAACTACTAGTTTTATTATTAAATTCTGAAAGAATCTTGTCTATTATTTAAATATAAACTGTGTCTCACTAACTATTAATATTTTTTTATAGCAAACAAACACATACATACAGTAAAACCAGTTCAATGTATTTTATGAAATAAATAAAGATTATGAATAAATAAATAAATAAATAAATAAATAGTAAAAAGTTTCATAGTATTTATTAAAATATAACCTGACAATATTGTTTCGACAGCTATGCTGTCATTATCAAAGGTAATATAATTATAAACAAACACGTCGCTAAGGTAGATACAAAAATATTACCTTTAATAATGACAGCATAGCTGTCGAAACAATATTGTCAGGTTGTATTTTAATAAAACTGTGAAACTTTTACTAATTTTTATTTATTTCATGATTATGGAGTTCCACAAAGTAAGGCTGGAAACAATAAACAAAAATAGGTAACTAGATAAAAAAATAAAAATAATCAGAATTAAATATCTAACACTTTCAGTAACGGAGAATTACTGAGCTCAAGTTGTTCTTTCATTAAAGGTACCCTGAGTTTGTGTTTGTATATCTCAAAGGCTTCTAAAATGTCTAATTTGCGTTTGTTATTACAAAAATGTAGGAATTTAATATTATTTTGAGAAGTCATTGTGTAATTGTGTTCTAAAAGGTGTTTTGCATAATTAGATTTATCAGGATGTTTATTTTTGTAATTTTGACATAAGATATAAAGAACACGTACGTCATTGTGACTCAAATGACTCTTATTTACCTGTAATTTATAGGATAAATTGCTGATTTTTGTGTATCAACCCTTACTTCAGAAACCTACCCTTCGTGCTGAAATATCTATATAAACATAGTAAAAAATGAAAAACTCAATTCATTTATACAGGAAAAGGCACTTTAATTCATGTGTAATTCATTGAATAAATCCATAGATTTTTGTGTAACAACCCCTTACTTCAAGGTCCTACTACTCGTACTGAAGTACCGGTATTATCACAGTAAAAAAAGTATTGCTTAATACAGCAAAAGGCACTCTAATTTATGTGTAATGCATAGGATAAATTGCTGATGTTTGTATAACAACCCTTACTTCAGAAACCTATCCTTCGTGCTGAAATATCGGTATAATCATAGTAAAAAAATTAAAAACTCAATCCTTTCAAACAGGTAAAGGCACTTTACCTTATGTGCACTTCATTGAATAAATCGCTAATTTTTGTGTAACTACCCTTTATCAAAGTCCTAGTCCTGGTACTGAAATACCGGTATTATCACAGTAAAAAAACCTATTGCTTTATCCAGGAAAAGGCACTTTAATTTATGTGTAATTCATAGGATAAATCGCTGATTTTTGTGTAACAATCCTTACTTTAGAAACCTATCCTTCCGTACTGAAATATCGGTATACATACATACATACATAATCCATTCCCCCTTTTACCGCATTTTGCAGTGTCGGGGTTTCACACAAACTCTTATGGGAGTACAACGGAGGTAATGGAGCTATTGTAGCAAGTACATTACGCTCCCCCATACTTTACCACTCATACAACTTTCATACCTTATCCTAAGGAGCTCAACCACGATTGTACTAAATTTTTAAAAGTCAGTCGCAACCGAAGTTTGAACCCCTGTCCCTCTGAACGAGAGGTAGGATCTCTACCACTCGACCATGGAGGGCCTAATATCGGTATAATTTGAATAAAAATATTAATGCGCATAAATATATACATAACAAGGGGATACTAATTATTATATCGGTATAATCACAGTAGAAAAATTCTAATCCATTATACAGCAAAAGCCACTTGGCTTACCTGCCACGACTTCCGTTGGAGTGAGAAATTCAAGTACGCTCAATTAGCGCGCTACCCTTGTGTGAGTGATACCAGTTCTCACTACTGGAAGTGAGGTTACTTTTCTCCTTCTACTAGTTCTCCAGGCTAGTTCCGGAGCTATTCAGATGCTCAGAATTGCGAATTCGTGGTCCAGTTTTCTAAAGAGTACCCTCACTCCGATTTCGGTATGCGGACTTTACCTCCGAGTGGACAGGACTTGACCTGTGATTTGATTAGAATCTACCTAGTACCAAATAAAGCACAATACTGTTCTACTCTACATAAACTATAGTCACGGCACGTACCGTGTAGAAGTGGTGTTTGTCTTGGGTGTGAGAGGTTATATGTTCACATCAACATCTATCAAGGTGATCGCCTCAGGATAACCTTATTTCGCTTAGCCGCATCTATTTCCGCGCTTGGGTACCCCAGCCGACTTAAGGGCTGGGAAAAGCTTTGCGATCCATCAAACCCTGAGTGTCCGAATTTACCAAGAAAGTCATAACTAGTTGATAGATCCACCATTTTGTCTACACCAGGGAACTAGTCTCGCCGTACTAGAGTTCCAGCTTGATCTGAGGCTACCCAAACTAAGTCATGGATGCCCGAGACTGGTCCAGTCATGTAGGAGAGTCGTAGTCGCCCTGCTTCATTTAAAAGCAGAAATAAAGAAGCTTTTGTTTCTATCGCAGAATTCTTCAAAAAAGTACGATAAAGCAACTCAGGGCAAAAGTCTATAACAAATATAATGCAATCGTAAAACAATATTGGCAAGCTGTTACTTTAGATGAGGTGGTGAGATTATCATTTGATCATTTCTAAGGCTTTAGATTGTAGATATTCTTTACATTTTACTTAGAAAGGATTTATAGTAATATATTAATAGCTCCTATAAATCGACAAAATGTAACCCAGAAATTATTTAAATATTTATTTCTCGATCTCCGATTTCCTATGTAATGCAGCCTCATATAAAGGATTTATTAAGAATTATATGTTGACGTACAGTAGCACAAGACCGGCTTTGTATGCATTCAGAGTAACAGAAAATTGTATGCATTTCTATTAAATAAGAAAGGAAATGCATAAAACTATAATATAACTAACTATAACTAACTATAAAACAGACGGTGGACAGGACGTGCTTTCCTCGCACACAAGACTACACACCATATGATTTTTATCTGTGGGTCTACGTAAAACATCGTATTTACCTGTTACCTACCGACCACAGTTAAGCCTAAGCGCAGTATACATAGTTGTGGCGGTTGAATATGACTCACCATAGTAGGTAGAAATTAATATAACAATATAACATAATATGTAATGTTATTCTTTTCTATTTTTATGTATTTTGTGTATTTTAGAAGTGAATTGTAATCGCAACGATTGCTATTTTTTCCCAAAACCTTATATAGTAATAAGGTTTTTGGGAAAAAATAACAAAAATAACTGAGTACAGTTTGTTGGGTCTCGTTCAATTGTATAAAATTGCAATGTAGCGGTTCTTTCTCTTGAAGAACTGAAGAAACAACCGTATCAGCAAGAGCTTTTATATTATTAAATAATCCACCACGAAAGCTGCTAGTCTAAATTTATAATAGTACATATAAACATTAGTGATAAATTCAGGGCACTAATTTCTAGAAAAACCCATCAAGAAGTTTTAGCTTAAACCCAAGCCAGTATTTAGTAAGGTTTCCTACACATCAGTTCCTAAACACCAGCTAAATTTACGTGTAGAGAGGGAGGACAATTTAAAATCTATTATTCAAAGAGATAGGTAGATTTGTTTTCGGGTAATCATGTCAATCTTGAGGTTATACAAATACCACACCTTTTGTTCGTAATTAAAGATAAAGAAGTCTATTAAAGTTCCTTTTGTCTGAGAGCGCGCTTTGCAGAAATTTCAAGTTTTGCAGAAAATATGCTGGCTTTTCACAACTTTAGATAAATTACACCTCTAACCTTTCTTAATTAATTAGAAATAACGGGATAGTAGATATCGTAATATCTATAAATTAATTTTTCTACGAACAGTGTTTTGCATTAACATGACAGCACTTGGTAATATATGCATCGATAAATTTCAACAGTTGAAGTTTTACGTGTCGATAGGTTAATTAAAACAGTACCATGTTATGATCATTACTGTGTAAACGAAGCCTTATATTCGTTCCCTTTCCAGGAAATACCAATATTAATACGATCAGTTGTCGGAAATTCAAACCCGATTAATCTTGGCTATGCGCTTATATGTATTCCATAAACGAAAATTTATTAACTTTAGTTCGAAACTTAAACAACAAATTTAATAGCGTTTTGAATAATGGCTGAAATATTAATACATATATGCTTACATATACTATAATTCCACCCTCCTCGGGGATGTTTACATCAGTACGTAGGTAAAGTCTCGGCTTACGTGTATACCCTCAGGTAAAAGACCGGTGTGTTGTTGTGTCCACTACCATAAATAAGCAGAAGGGAGAATTCTATAGATATTACCGAGATACCCACAGGAAACGTTCTAGACTCATCAATATCCTTGTTTTGTTCTAACTCGAAAGAGAGATAAATTTTGCTCTTTTTTCTTATTAAAGCTTTAACAAATAATTTGTTTTTGGCCGACGTAGATTTTATAAGAAATTTATTTAATTACCTTATACCAAAGTAGCTATTGATGCATTTCCTTCGGGCTAATTTATTTTTAGTCACATAGAGAATAAGTATTCTAGGCTGTTGCTAGGTAATGGAGTTGGAGCATTCATTATAGGCAACCCAAAGTGGTCTTAAACAGTGTTAAATCAATTCAAATCTACATACGTAAATATAGGAATTTATGCCCAAAGATAAATGAAAACTTTCTTTTTCCCTTTCCCGGGAAAGTTTTTCTTAAGATTCCACGTTTAATTTGTATATTGTATAATGGTATTTAACTTTTCGTTTGTTTCAGATATTTTGAAAAATTGGTACGATGCTTAAGGTTAAGCATTTTAGTTTTATATTATGTTCTGATAACTTGTTTATAAAACCAGTGAATAAGGTCACCCCATAACATCTAACATAATATTATAACTTTATTTACATATTGAGTTTTTAACTGCGATCGGAAACTTATAACCTAGGATTAAATTAACATATAAAGTTAAAAATAATTATTTTGTACTGAAATGGTTTCTGGTCGTTATTTTAAGTCCTAATAAATAAAATGAAATAATTCCCGGTGTTTCTAGTAAATACAAAAAAGATTTGTAAATGTGCGAGCTCATATAGTCTGATTAACCGGTGCTGCTTTATTCCGTTCTAATTCAGTTAAAATAATTCATTTGATGTTTCTTATAAGTGATACCATACAGTAAATGATAATTGATCTTCTGATAAATTTGATAATAAATTATCATTTGATAAAATGATAATTTTATTAAAACTATTCTTGACATGTGATTTTTTTTAAATACCAATGTATAGGACTTTTATCACAGTTTGGCAACTGAGCTTTGGTTTATTATCTGAACTAACAAATAACCAAGTTTCAAGCATTTCAGTCAAGTTATGTGATGCTAAGTAAATGCGTGCCCAAAGCTGAAAATCTATTTTTCGTGCACATGGTAAGTGTAAAACTTAGTTTTTTGAATTACTTTTTTCTGTAGAAAAGGTAGCATTAAATTAAATCGTACAATAATTTTATTTATTTATTCTCCGTCTGTGACTATTTATTAATAACTACACCGAGTTTTATCTATTTGCTATCGCTGTTCATTTCCAAAAAATGCCTTGGTTATAAACCCTACAAAATTTTTCTTATCATCTATAAGTCTTATACTCTAATGGGAACACTTGCGTGAAATGCTTCACATGTTCTCGATTCATATGCTGAATGAATCACTGAAATCCACCCTTTTCTTTTCTTACTTATTATATACCTTTGAATATTTAGATTTTTGTCAGCCCTTATTTTGACATCTTGCTGTAACCAGTAAGATAATTTAATCACTGATCAAAGATCACCCCTTTCTTTTTTTTTGTCTTCACCGACATTACAATCAATCTAATTTTGATTGTTACATCTTTTTTAATTTATCTTTTTGTCGCAATTGCAAAGTATTTAATTAATCCCTTACATGTGTTTCACACTTTTTTTTATGTACCTTTTTGAATCTCTCTTAATCAAATTAACTGAATTTTTATGTCGTTTATGAGTTTCAGCTGTTTTATTATTATGTAAACTTTGCACTTGCCACGTTCAACTATTAAGCTCAACTATTAAGATTAAATTATTAAATTATATTCCTATTTTACATATTGTAATGCTGACACTCTCTTTCGCAATTTACGGTTTATATTTTATACTATTACTTCTAAATTTGATTTTTTCCTTTTTTACTCTAGTTGTCATATTTTTCTTTTGTGAAAGTTATTGTCAGTACTATTTCTTATTGACACGTATAAGTGTGGATATAGTGTCACATTATTATTCTGTTTCATGAATTTATATTTTATTAATCTTGTATCTTATTTTTAACACTCACGATATTTTTGTTCCGATCTATTTTTATGTACGAACTTATTTTTCTTTATTTATCACTTTTCATGTTTTTGTATAACTGATATCGAACTATTACTTTTTTTTTACACTTGCTATGAATGCGGATGTATCTGTAGTTTTAGTTAATTGTATTTTTTTTAATCATTTTTGTATTTTTTGCTTTGCTTTACTCATCTTATATACTGTTCAAGTACGTTCATTGAATTCCTCAGATGTTCACTTTTCTAAATTCTTTTTTTTGTTTTCGCATTGTTACTTACTACGAACTGTTTCTCTCTTCGCCTGCACAGATGGATTTTCCATCGGCATTGGCTAAACGCTAAATGGTTTTCAACTGGATGCATACTATGGCTGTTCCAATTGGTTCCTACCGACCATCACTTATGGTTCGAATTTGAGAATAATGATCTCCAGACCAACATTGCAATCAATTACCGCTGCAATCAAATAGTTTGGTCAATAAGAATAATTCTATGATAATAGAATATATAGCATAAGCTCTCCAGATGTGTTACTTTATATTACACACATCCGATGCTATGAATATGAAACAATAGCTTTTATGGAACATTTCGCCAACAACCGACTCATTGCGCCACTGTGGTAGCATCAACTTGCTTCGCATCCATGCCATACACACTCCGAAATTCCAGGCAAAGCAGTGCTCATCTTTAATCATGCAAACGTCTTTCGAAACAGTCAGTAACATTATTTTTACACTATTCATTTTTCTTTATGTTTTAGATCTTTTATTATCTGAATCACTCTTTAAACGTACTCTTACTTAGATATTAGTATAGACATTTTATTCTGTATACTCCGAATTTGGGAATCACCATCTTTTGCTGCCAATATGCTCATCTTCCTGGATACCTGCCTCATCGACACTACCGCCTACACCGCTCTTCCGTCGAAGAGGGGGAAAGTGTCACAAACGGAAATATTTACACTTAAATATTTTATTCAAAACTCAACTTCTCTTCCGTTTGTACGACATAAAGCGTGCAAGGCCACATTCAGTTGCCCACGCTAGTTCAGCAGCTGCGGTGCCACCTGCAAGGTCTTCTCAGAAGCGCGCTCGCTTCGCCCACCATTACGTCCGTTGGCATGCAATATCTACGCCTACTTACTCCGTAGAGGCGAGGCATCCCACACGACGTGCATGCAGGTGCACATTCCTTCAAGAGAATTTACCAACACTTCCGCACAGCTGCAGATTCGTACCAGGCACCGGCAGCGCGCATGCAATCAACCCACAAGCTTACCGAGAACTTCTGCCTACGGATTCCAACTAGGATACGAATTACTTCCTCATTCGGCAGTATATAACCAGCTTGCTTGAGCTATTCAAACCAGTCAGTTTCCATGACTCCTACACTACATCTACAAGCAAGCTGGTGAGTACTCGTTTAATTATATAAATGCTTAGTGCCTAGTTTGAGTGGGCGGCGCTTAATCGCCCACTCTATGCAGAATTATGGGGAGTTGTGTCCAGGCTTCCCGGCTTAGTTACCAGGAGGTTATCTCCTACATGCTTAGTCTGTAGACCTAGTGCTGTAACAGGGTTGGTTCCAACCTCCCCTGTATTGTAGTAGTTTAGGAGGACATATACGTCCTCACAATAGGTCAACATGTAAACCTTTTGTACTCTGTTTATTATCTTAGTATATAGTTGTTGTTACGAACTGTGTTTGATTTATCTCTACCTCTGACTACGCTCTCCAGTCACGAAAACCCCACGTGACACTATTAAGCGATACACCAAAAATCTTTATATTCATTCACATAACCTAAAAAGGGAAGAGAGAAAATTTACAATTTTAGAGTAGGCAACAATAGATAACAGCAATTAAAGGTTAAAGGTCTTGTTTGTTCTTTTCCTGGTTTTAGCTGGTTTTTAGGTTTCTCGTTTTAGATGCCCCATTTCGTTGTTTTCAAAGGTCGAAGTCTCTTATCTCATAAATTCAGACTGAAAAGTAAACAAAGGGGAAAAAGTCTTAAAAGGAAACTTTACAGTTAATTAAAAGGTTTTCATAATAAACTCAAAGGTGGTCTAGGAACGGTACGATTTTGCTTCTGGAATCTCTCCAATAGATTTCCTACAAAAGCTAGGAAACGATAGAAATAAATCTTATCAATAATAGTTTGTAGTTTAGGAAGAGACCTTGAAATTAAGTGATGATGGTTAAAAAACCGTTAAAAAAGGTTACTAATAAAAAATAATAATTTGCCATTCCGTTTCAATTGCTTTAACATGTATCATGCTTGAGAAGGTGTTCTTTCAACTTTTGTAACTGTGTAACATTTCAGCCGTCCACTAGTTGGCATGCATGTCGGATACGATTTTTCATATTTTCTTCTGTAGTGGGCACAGTGCCTATAACTTTTTCTTTTATAAAACCCTACAGAAAAAGCCAATAAGGTCAAATCTGGTGATCGAGGAGGCCAGTTTACCGGGCTAGCTCGACTGATCCACCTGTTTTAAAACACCGCACTTAAATTAATTAAATAATTGCGGTCGTGTGTTGCACCCCATTCTGTTGAAACCACATGTCTCGATTTATGTTTAATAAATGGGGCAACACGTTTCTTAAGAAATTTAATAATTAATTGAAATAAAAATGTTAAATAAATTGAAATGGAATGGCAAGTTATTATTTTTTATTTCTAACGTAATAATTAACAAATTATGTATACAGCCTAGCAGATTTAGTAATTTTGTATAAACATACGTAGCATGTTACGTAGATTTAAATTACAAAAAGAAAGGTGTATCATTCCATTTAAAATTCCGAAGTTACACCTCGTCCCTTAAAAATGGGAAGGGGTAAAAAATAAAAAATCCTCACCCTGTATATGTATTTAAAATGCTAAGCGTTTTCTTGAAATGTTTATTTCTGGAGTACTAGCCGGTCGATTTTATCGGTTTAAAACCAATGAAAATCTTTTCGTCTAGAGATTTGCAAATAATTGAAACGATGGAATATCAAAGCGCTAAGTGCCATTTTGTATAAAAGTGAGCTTATACATCTAAAGGGGTCTAATCTAAATGCTATCGGGAAAGAACTGATGTGACTTTTACTACTTTAATCTTTACAAAAAAATTTGAAGTCTTAATTTTTGAAAGCTTGACAATAAATCAGTTTATCTTTGAATATTTTTTATTATATTTTGGCACTTAGAATCTTTGATATTTCAACGCTTCAATTGTCAAAGTAGCATTTCTAAACAGTTTTTATTTATTTAGAAAATTTTTTTTATGGTAAACAGTTTCATGGGGATTCGAAACAAATGGTGCTGTTATTCTGTAGGTAATTTATTGAACTATCGTTAGATCACAGTCAGTTCCTACCGCCGAGCGTTCCTTATTATTGTCGATATTAAAGATGTTACTTATGGATGCTGCATTTCTTTTGGTTCGTTATTTTATCAGTTTCTTAAACATTTAGACAAACAATTCTTTGGAGAACTACTTCGCTATTACCCCTTTTTCAGATTTCTTTTGAAATCCTATTCTGTCTTTGAATAAATAGTCTTTTGAGCGTCACGTTTTGACGGCGTTTCCCTAGTTAATTTAATTTTGCACATTTACATGACGGAGGCAGCAATAAATAATTATTCATCATTATTTATCATTAACCCTTGGTTATTATTTGACTATAGATCAATAGTTGCTCTAGATTACTCAATTGATATTCCCTTCTCTGTAGTGAATTCAAAAGGTAAGAAAATATGTGATTTTCATCAAACGAGCGCTACCATCACCGATCTGCTGTTTTTTTTTTAAATATTTGTAGTAAATCTGAAATTTTTCTTGTGGTTTTATTGGTAACAAGATCCTGAAGGTAATTTTTGAAAGACGTCAAAAGTAAATACCGTTATTACTTTTAGCGTTGATGTCACCAGATAATAGTTTAAATCTTACTTTATTTCATACTGTCCGGTAAAAGGGTATTTACCGGACTCATTTGAGTCCGGTAAATGAATTATTACGTTACAAGGCCGGTAAAAAATTTTACCGGACTGAAAATCCAATTTGAGTCCGGTAAAAAATTTTACCGGACTGAAAATTTTAAATGCATTTTTTTTAAAATGAACAATGTGAGGCAGTATGAAATAAAACGCCTTACGTCATACTTCCGGTAAACCATTACAGTAGCTCGTTTCAACATTCGAGACTCGGCTCCTTCGTCGCCTCGTCCCGAAACGTTTTCAACTCGCTACTGTAAACTTGGGTTTACCGGACTTATAACGTAATATACTATTACAGTGGCGGATTTAGGCACAAGCGTTGGAAGCGGCTGCTTCAGGCCCCGCAGAGGCCTCCTGCCAAGGACCGCACTGGAAACGCAACATTGAGCGTACTTCAATTACTTCCTCTCGGAAGCAACGTGGAGATTAAGTCTAACGACAGGTGCTTCACGTAAAACACTCTTGGAATCTTGGACACGCGACAAATAAAAATTATTGGCGTGGTAATTCACTTTCTCGCAAAAAGTGAAACAAGTAACAGATCTTATCGTGTACAGGTTGGTAAAAAAGTGTACTGTTGACGCATTAGGGTTTCTAAGAGAGTTTCTCTAGAGAGTTTCTAGAGACGTTAAGGTTATGACCTTAGAATATTTCCCTTCTGTTCGGTTTTTACAACCTAGAACGCTACAATTCGGCATTACAAAGTCTTTTACATTGTCTTTATTAGGTTTAAGCAGATAAGCAATAATTTACGCAAAAATTTGAAAATATTATTGATAAATTTGATGCTTCTAAAAGCAGTAAAAAGTTCCATTATAAATGAACTGATTATGGAATAAAATGTTTTTCTGAAATAGTACGGACTCATCTGTCATTTTGATTTGCATTGTTTTGTTGCATGTATTTGACATATGTCGCACAGAGCCACGTTGACTTAGTTGCCTACTCTTCTGTTATTAAAAGCACATTTTGTATTTTAAATTCTAAATTTCACGATTTCAGAAAAAACGTAATGTACACCTCTGCACTAAGCTGATTTTTTATCACTCGTTATGGTTGTTCAACAATCTCCATATTCGTGATAAAAAAGTACAATTTTATTTGGCATACAACTAACTAATTTATCTACGTCCACTTTAGAAAATTACACGTTTCACACAGTCTATTAACCATAAAAATGACTCATTGTTCATAATCTTTAAACTATACGGAAATGACCGTGGGAAATGATTTCGCATTTTCAGTGGTTCTATTAAAATGCTATAGATGTCAGCACATGCAATATATCTTATTATTTGAAATATACAAAGTTATAACTTTTAGATAAAGATTAATTTGTTTTTAAAAGTTAAAAATTGTTAACGGACGACTATTATACTCACAATTTTATAGTGATATGTGTATAAATCACAGACGGCATCCTAAGACAGCTGCTTCGAGTTTTTGGCTCTCCTCAGTTAGGGCAGCTCGTCTGTGAATTCTACACACATCACCCGAGCGTATATACTAGCCTGGAAATAACATTAACATCATCAAATGACTGTCGTGCTTCCTGTAGGTATCAAACCGCACTAAGCCGCATAATTTGATTATCAAATACAGGAATATACAAAATAAAATCCGGTCGAGCGTCCAACCGTATAATTAATATAAATAAAATACAAAATGAACACAAACGTGTTTTAATAAAGTGAGTTTTTAATAAATTTAAAAGTTAAAAATTGTTAATGGACAACTATTATACTCACAACTTTATAGTGATATGTGTATAAATCACAGACGGCACCCTAGGACAGCTGTTTCGAGCTTTTGGTTCTCCTCAGTTAGGGGCAGCTCGTCTGTGATTTATACACATATCACTATAAAATTGTGAATATAATAGTCGTTCATCAACACAACTCACTTTATTAAAACATGTTTGTGTTCATTTTGTATTTTATTTATGTTAATTTATTTTGTTTAATTAATATTTTTCTTTAAATTATATTTTGAATGCAAATCCATATAGAAAAGATTATCACCCCAGCTGGAAATCGAACCCTGGGCCTTCCACTTTCTGAGCGAAATCTCAACTTCTTAACTACTGTGTCGACTACCAGCATATAAAGTTATTATTACCATATAAAGTTATTACAAAAATTGTTATTGAATTAACGGAAAATTGATTTAAAGATATATCCTTCTGATGGCTTTAAAACATACATATACAATAACCGGTCTATTTATTACGTGGAAATCTCAAAATATATTGGGAATTTATTTCAAAATACATTCAAATGAAGCACTAGGTATTCAATGTATTTGTAAAATTGAGGTTATGATTTACTTACATTAACAAAAAAAGCAGCGGCGGAACAAGACGACGTCCAAAATACATTTAAAAACGCGTCTAGGACATTTAAAACATTGAAAACACCAACAAAACTACTATTATTAATTTAAGTAATTGTTCAAATTTCAGTATTAATTTTAAATAATAAACGATTATTACATTGAGTTATACGCATTTCTTAATTTTAACACCTGTTTTCCACAAACTGCGGTCATTGTCTCCTTTTGACAATCCAGCATCTCAATCTCAAATCATATTCTAGGTGAAATATTTTTTTAGCTTTTGGTGTTTTATTGCGTTTTTGTGGTCGTAGATAAAGTATAGTGCATAACACGTACAAAAACGCCAATTTCACACTGGTGTGACGGCGGCATGAGACAAAGTCGGACTGTTTAAAAAATCTTGGGAAGGAAATTTCCTCCATCCCCCCTCTTGTAAATTCGCACTTGATATTAATTTATATGTACTTACTTTTTGATAAAAAATAAAAGGTATATAAATTGTAGTAATTGACTTATACGACGGGGCCGCAAAAATTTGTAACGCTTTCAGGCCCCTTAAGTGTTAAATCCGCCATTGTTACTTTAAAAAACTTTTTAAAAGCCTGATATTTTTTTTATGTCACGCCTACACTACGGGGGAACCAACAGCTAAGGTCATCTGTCCCCCATCTAACATACAACACGAATACACACATCCATAGTTGAGGTGGCGGAATTTTCCAATTAGAAAAGTTCCGTCGCCCCAAGTGGGATTCGAACCCACGATCCTTGGAACACGAGTGATGCACTGACACCACTCGTCCACCGCCGGCCCTAAAAGCCTGATATTATACTTACTTTTTATTTGCAGCTTTAGCGCTCACAAAACGATCATCAATTATTGAGGTTGTTGTAAGTACATAAGTTACTAAACTAAAGTAACTAGATCAGTAAGGCTAACCAATATTCAGAAGTAAAAAAAAGGTAGACCCGTTTTTAATTCTGTATTTCACCGTTGGCGGGGAAAAAAGGTCAATTTTCTAAGATCTGTCAGAGATAACAGATAGTTGCGTTCAAAATTTAAAAATGTTTTTTATAAAAAAATAGATATATGACATTTAATTTTAAACGTAAAATTAATAATAGTTTTATTTTAAATCTGGAAACAAATTTAAATTATTTTCAATTTAACATTTTAATCGAAAAAAAGTCAATACGTAATTATTTTATAAATGTTTAAAATACCCATACTTAATTGTTGTATTCTATAGCTACTATTTAGCTTGAATATTTTTCATTTCTTATAAATAACCGGAACTAATTAGTTTTCACGATTGAGGCGACAATATAATAAATATAAAAGGTAAGCGGGTGTTTCTCCCGAAAACCACA
The DNA here is from genome assembly GCA_929113105.1 of Agrypnus murinus. Classification (NCBI taxonomy): domain Eukaryota; kingdom Metazoa; phylum Arthropoda; class Insecta; order Coleoptera; family Elateridae; genus Agrypnus; species Agrypnus murinus. The sequence goes on from OV816030.1 coordinate 119,080,858, forward strand.
ATTTTGATGTGAAAAATTCTCGGAAAAGAAAATTGTTGAAATCTGTTTTTCTAAGAAATAGTATGATTAATTGATTGTATATAACACATACTGTTGATTAGTAGAGCTTAATCTGGACATTTTCGACCTTTACAGTGTTAAAATCCACGTAAATGATCCAAATAACATGCAAATGACAGAAAAGATTATATTTAATAAAAAAACTGAACTTTAATATTATAATAAAAAAATATTTCCAACACGATAATGCTTAATAATGGCTTAGTAATGGATAACAAGTAAAATAAAAATTAGTAATTTTTATTTTACCTGATATGGCAGTCATCATGTTTTAGCTTCTCCATTTGTTCCTTTTCTGGATCATTTTTAATTTTTCTCTTCATTTCTTCTTTTCCACATTTTCTTTGCACCTCATAATGTAAGAACATAAATGTATGTAGGAGTTGTCATTTACGTAAACAAATTGTATTACGTGGAATTATAAATCCACGCAAATGATGCAATGAAAATGCCACGCGAATGACTATTAGAGCATTAATATAACATAGCGCCTAGACTATTTTCTTTGGAGGCTTCATACTAGCTATAATGAAACAACACAAGTAGTGTATCGACTTACGAAAAATTCATTTCTAAATTCAACGCCAGTAAGAAATTATGATAACCACGTGAATGATGCGAAATAAATGTACTCTTACATCAAACCATATAAACTACCTCTATAAAGTTTATAGATCAACTAAACAAGACACTACATGTTGATTTCATTAAAATTACATATGTAAGCAATACATGTGTAATGCTGATATTGTAGAAATACTGATACTATACGTGAAATTTAATAATGTTCTCCTCTCTTAGTTAGATCCACGCAAATGCCAAACTATCAGGGACAACATTTAATTGATTGTGTAGTAGTCGATGCTTAATATTTTATATATTAATTGACTCTGGATGAGAGCCCTATACTTGTTTTACAATTCTCCTTAATTAGAGCAATAATGATTAACTGATGCCTTAGAAAAACTGCTTTTTACTTTGAGAATACATACTAGGGACATGCCACGTGAATGATATATGACATAATAAAGTTTACTTTTTATTGTTAAAAAATAGGTCAGTTGTTAATATATACTTGGCTAAATAGACTATTATTACATCTTCACTGTACTGAACTAACAAGGTATGCGTAATAGAATATTAATTAAACAGGGACAGTAACTTTAATATATCTGAAGAATTACCCAAGCGTACAACTGAATTAAAATTAAATATGTTTTAGTCGCTGATTTAAAAAGATACATGAACTTTTGTCTTATTTAATTTATCGTAGCAATAGACGTAAAATCCCCAAATGTAAAGTTAATTTGAATTTTTCGTGGAATATAAATCCTATAAGGTTTATTTTTTAATATTTAAATTAATTAAATTTCATCCTTGTGTTGTTTTACTGTAATACAACAAGAAGGCGAATAATAAATCCAAACTGTTTTTAAAGTAAACAATTAATTGAATGACTTAAAGATTATTTTAAGAAATATATGATATTATAATGGAAACTCTTTTTATCAATCTTTTTTAAGTATTTCTTTAGGCAATTATGTAAAAAAGTTTCTGAAAACTTACTCGATCATATTATTATTATTATAAATTAATTACAATATAATACCATTTTAAATATTTTAATGAGCAATTAGAAATTTAATAAAGCTTAAGAAACTCGAAATTAAACATGTTTTAAACTTTTGAATTAGTGCTAGCATTTTCATAGAGATGGCGCGACCAGTACATATTATAACCGAACGATGAATAAAAAGGAATGCCAGCGCATTCCGCAGCAGCGTGGTCGGCGAATGGCAGCTTCAAATAACAGGAAAACAGAAACGCGCGGAAGACGCGTTTATTTAGATATTTCTGACAAGAACACCAATCCAGTAATCCAAAGACTTTTTATAAACGTTTTTCCTTCTCCGACTTACAAGGTAGCCTCAACATATTTTGTTTTCTTGTAATAAATTATCTACCACATACTGATTTATTTAAAAAATATTTATAGAACCGAATATATCTATTCTATTTTTTCTTTCTAATTTTTATGTATCAAATAAAAAATGTTACGAGAATGCGCTGAATTTGTACAAAATAAATTTTTAAAACAATTTTGGAAACTTTCTCAGCTTATATGGTTTCCTTTATAAATATATTCAGTTAACATTATTTCCTTTTAAAAAATGGTAACTACATAATAATAAATCGGAATTTTAACAAGGTAAGATGAAAGTTTACGTGTAACACTTATAAATTAATCTAACCTTTAACATTCAACTATTTTACCAATAATGTACAGTCAGACTCAAAAAAAAGGAAACGACTCTTGTATCACATATGTAATTAATATTAATTAATTTAATAGGGCTTTATTTACATAATCTACAAATGTCGGAAAATATATAAAGTAATATTTGAATTAATAATTTATATTCAAAGTACAAATCGAACGAAAATCGTTTCCTTTTTTATGAATTCGACTGTACCTGTTCTAATGTCTATTATAAATTTAACTTTTTATTAAAGACATACGAGGGTGGTCCCAGAAGTACCCGACCCAACAAAGAAAACACAAAAATTTTGGAAAAAGATTTATTTATTTTTCAACGCAATCTTCTTTCAGCTTTATACACTTTTCCCAGCGGTGTTCAAAAAGTTCGATACCCTTTTTATAATAAGAACTGTCTTGCTCCTCAAAATAGCCATTAACTGCTGACATCACTTCTTCATCGTTGGAAAATCTTTGACCACTGAGCCATTTTTTCAAGTTTGGGAACAGAAAATAATCCGAGGGGACTAAATCTGGCGAATATGGTGCATGAGGTAGCAATTCAAACTTTAATTGATTAATTTTGGCCATTGCAATAACGGATTTGTGAGCTGGCGCGTTGTCGTGATGAAACAACACTTTCTTTTTAGCCAAATGCGGCCGTTTTTGCTTGATTTCTTCGCTCAAACGTTGCAATAAGTTTGCATAATACTGGCCGTTGATAGTTTTTCCTTTTTCGAGATAGTCAATAAAAATTATTCCACGCGCATCCCAAAAAACAGACGCCATAACCTTGCCTGCAGATGAAACGGTCTTCGCCTTCTTTGGAGCCGGTTCTCCCTTTTGAGTCCATTGTTTCGATTGTTCTTTTGTCTCGGGTGTGAAATGATGGACCCATGTTTCATCCATTGTTACGAAACGGCGCAAAAATTCTGCTTTGTTGCTGTGAAACTTTGCTAAACACTCAATTGAAACATTTTCACGACACTGTTTTTGCTCGAGTGTGAGCAAACGCGGCACCCATCTTGCACACAGCTTTCTCATGTCCAAATTTTTAGATAATATGCGATGTACCGCACTTTTTGAAATGCCCGTAATATCTGCTAGCTCGCGCACTTCAGGCGACGATCATCAAGTACCGCTTTGTGGATTTTCTTCACCATTTCTGGAGTCGTCACCTCATTTGGTCGACCACTGCGATGCTCGTCTTGGCATCTCGTACGGCCTCGTTTAAACTCAGCTACCCAAAATTTAACTGTTGTAAACGAAGGAGCAGACTCACCCAGAGTAGAATTCAGTTCAGATTTTATATTGGTTGGGCTGAGGCCTCTCAAATAAAAGTATTGTATCACATAACGATGGCCAATTTTCTCCATTTTCACAAATTCACTGACAACGTTCACTATTGATGGCTGCCAAACAAATACTGAACAACGTGGCGCTTTCAAACTTGAAACATATGCTTTATAGACTGCGTACTTTCCAATACAGTGATATTTTCAAACAACTACCGCCACCTCTTGGTCAGGTCGGGTACTTCTGGGACCACCCTCGTACATACTAGTCCAGCAGATTCTTCCGGTTTATAAGGGATTAAGTTCCAAGACCACTGAAGTTCCAAGACCACTGAAGTTCCAAGACCACAACATGAACTGGCACCACTAATATAGTGACAGCATCCTAGTGCTTTCAAAATGCTATTTTCTGGAATCAACTGTTACTTTATGTAACAATCTATTTATAACTTATGTTAAATATCTTCGATTTAATTTATTTTTTATTGTTGCATTGTTGATGTGATAATTTAAAGTAAATTAGTTTTTTATTTCATTTGAATTGATTGGAAACAATATATAATAGATAATAATATGTACAAACAATTATTAATCTAAGAAATTTATGTATTAATACATAAATATAATACATATGTTTAATAGTCACCATCTTCGAGACTTAGCCACAAGGAAATGCAAATCCCACCGTCTAAACCGACAAATAATAAGATCACAATAAAAGAAATTTGTAAAGTAAGCTAATTGTAAGCATCTGCTATAAGAAAAAGCTTTATCTTATTTAATTAATTAATTCTGTTGATTGATATCAAAACATCAATAGGCTTTCCCACTGAAAGTATTGTTAGTTGAAGTATAGACTAAATTAGTGATTAGTAACGTAATTCTACTTTAAACGATTGGAGGGTATATATTAAAAGCTCATAGTCAGGTCTTTATACAATGTGTATATTTGAAATGAAAAGGATGGTTTAATTATGAGCTATAGAAAAGATGAATTCTCTAAATCTAACGGTAATGTTATAAAAGTCTGCTAGAAAAGTAATCTTTCATATAAGTAAAATGTTTTTTTTAATATTTTTATCTTAAGAACTGGTAAAACGGACATAGAGATTGCAATATTACCCTACCTCTTCATTGTCAACCATTTAACCAATTCAAGGCAAATGTGTGTGCCTCTAATGTCATAAATAAACCTATTATGGCAATCATGTACTGAAATACCCCTTAACACTAATATTTAACTTAGCCATCAGCAAAGGTGAATTTCCAAAAGTATGGAAAACTTCGAAGATTGTTCCAGTATTTAAAAGTGGAGAGCGGACAAATTTAACAAGTTATCACCCGATACCAGTTCTCTGTGCCATGTCACGTTGAGAAGTCCTTGTCGTTATGCCAGCATGGGTTTATACGAAGAAGAAGCACAATAACTAACTTGCTAGCATTTTCTGGATATATAGCTGAAAACATTACTGGTGGTCAAGTATACTGTGTGTACACGCATGTCAGCAAAGCATTTGATTCAGTATCATTTCATATTTTAACGCAAAAATTATACAAATACGGCTTTAGTGAAAGTGCTGTGAATTTAATAAAATCTTACTTAAGTGATCGAAAGAAGTACGTGTACATAAATGGAAAGCACTCATCTACGTTCATACCTACCTCTGGTGTACCACTGGGTTCGTGTCTTGGGCCATTGCTTTTTATTTTATTCATCAATGATTTGCCTCAAGTTATCTTACATGCAGAGTGTTTACTTTACGCAGATGATTTCAAAATATTCTCGAGAATGAACAATATATGTGACTATGAACTGTTTCAAAAAGACCTAGATAGTGTTTCGCAATGGTTTACAAATAATCAACTTTCTTTAAATGTTAACACGTGCTATGTTGTGAATTACACCAAAGCAAAGATTATTCAAAGCTATAACTTTATATTGAATGGAGTAATTTTAGTACAAAAAAATCAAGTAAAGCATATGAGAGACTTGTTCTCAAATAAGTTTACATTTGAAGCTCACGTGGATTATGTTGTTGCTAAAGCTTACAAAACTCTTTTCTTTATTATAAGAAATGTTTATAATTTTAACAATGTAAGGTTATTATGCAGTCTTTTCTATGTATATGTTAGGTCGATACTTGAATATGCATCAATTATTTGGTTTACTGCAAAGTATAGTGTCATTGAGGATATCGAGAAAGTACAAAGAATGTTCATTAGATATCTTTATAAGAGATGTACGGGTATCTATCCAAAATACCCTTATGTGATATCTTATTTCGACCAACTATTGTATATAGAACAAATAACCAAATCCTCACTTATCACTTTAGCTAAGAGAAGGGACATTGCAATAACTATGTTTATATATCAGTTAATTCATAGTCAAATTGATTTTCCAATTCTACTAGAAAAGCTTAAATTTAATGTACCTTTGATACACTTAAGATGTAGAAAAAACTGTTTATTTTCACTAACGTTTAAAGTTTCACTAACTGCAACTCCTCTTTCTTTTACATTAACAACCACTAATAGAATCCTACTGTCACGAGACATTGATCTATTTTCTGATTCGAAATTATGTTTAATTCGAATCGAATGTTTAAAAAAATTGCTCAAAACTGACAATATTTTTCCACAGCATATAACTAGTATGCATTATTGTATTATTTGTACTCGTCAATTTTTATATGTATTTTTTTTATATCTTTTGCATAAGTTAAGTTATTTATCTGTATGTTTAATTTGTAATTTATACTTGTAATTGAATTGTTAATTTGTCACCAATTGCATGTAAAAGACATTTATGTCGTTTGCTTTTTGGTTAATAAACCTATTATTATTATCATTTAGTATTTTTTTAGTTAAGGCTGTATATTGGCTATTAGCTATATATTGGTTATTTGCTATTTATTGGCTTAGCATGGATAAAAACTAGAATTTTAACTAAGCATGACGTTTTAAGTACGTGGGTACATGTTAGAATTGTTACACTTTTAAACAAAGCTTTTTTATTACTATTAATTACTCAATTCATACTCAAACTGTACTCAAAATATTTAATAGTTACTTAATAGTATTTAATAGTTAAATATTTAATATTCAAACTCATAAATGCTCAAAATATTTAATAGTTACTGTACAACTCATAAATAATCTGGCTGCTCGAGACATTTCTTTAGCAAATTTAAGTTCAGGACGCGGGTATTGTTTTCATAACTCACAGATTATAAAAAAGAGAGAGAGTACTGTCTGGTTAAACTTACTACTTACTGGCTGGTTAAAGACAAAAAAATAAGTATATTTGGGCGCCATCTGTTTAGGAAAGTCCGGGGATTATAAAAATAATGACTTGATACTCGTAAACAGAAAACGATATCAGATCTATTAAATTTAATTCAATTATTAGTCATGTTCAGTTATGTCAAAATCAAATTAGTTGAAATATATTTAAGGACTTTCATAAATATATGGTCCAATATGGTTAGATTCAAAAATAGATTTATTTATAAATGAAATAATTTTTTTTTCATTTAAGACATAATTGAGGGTTTAGGAAAACCTCAACGTAAGAATTCTTAACGACGGGGAAAAATATGCACATGCAAATAGGAACCAAAATTCATACATGAATAATTATACAACTTACTCAAACATTAACAAAATAATATCCTTCAATTCACAGTACATTGATCGAATAATTTGATTCGATACTACTGCACAGAATGATTAACACATAATGCCTTTTTGTTCACATTTAAACACTAGATACCAAAATTAACAGCTTGATAAAACTGCAAAATCTGGAAAACACCTCGATTGCTGACACCGCTTCATACTTCAGACCAAATAATTAAAGTTCACAATAATTGTTTTGTTTTAAAACTATTTTCAATAAAGTTCCCTTTTTTGGCGACCGGAACAACCATATAAGTTTAACTGTTAATTACATTTATTAAGTAAAACTTTTCTTAAACCACCACTGGTTAATATTGTCAATCGTTAAAATATTTTTCTTTATTAAAAGTAACACAACACTTAAATGTGCCGTTTCAGAAGTTAGTTAGAACTTAGTTTACGTTACGTTTAGCTTGATATTTAAAATTTTTCGTTAATAGTAACTGTATTACTAATTTGTTGAAGTTATTCAAAAAACTGGAATGCGATAACAAAATACTTGCTACACTTTAATTGTAAATCTTTAGATTGTACGGAACTAATTATTAGATTTCTTTACGGTATTTATAATAATAATTCTAATTCAATCAAATTAAGTTTCTGTACTTTTCACAACAACTAAACACGTTACTGTATTTGGGAAGTGCCGTCGGCAGAACAATCTGTACGTATACGGTAATAATAAGAAAAGCTCCGCACTCTTTAAGAGTTTATTGCGGAGTCACTTAACTAAAAAAACTTCAACTGGAACTCTAGTTGCGGAAAATCTTCCACTGGACTAATTTTACTCGATAATAACACGGGAAACAAAATGCTGGGACAAGCCCGCTAACTTGAGATAAGACATCCACCGTCCGCCCGGACGCTACTTTAGGGTACGAGACCCATTGCCCGACTGACTTAAAAAAGGCTTCAGATTTAAATAGTGACAAAATGATGTTTAAGAGGGACAGTTCAAACTGGCCAATAACGGAGCAATGTGGCTTCCACAAGCCAATCAGAATTAATATTTTGGAACAAAGAGCGTTCAAAAAGAAGGGACTTCACCCATGATTGAAATCTGCAATATTTACAATAATACGATACACTGGGATCGAAAGTTTGTTTATTCAAAACTTGCTAACAAACACGTACAAGGAAGTCATAAATTAAAGCCAAATGGGTTTTATTAATGTGTTTTTCAATGAAAATAAGATTATATGCATGGGAACATCTTAAAGTGAATGCTCGCACCAACGAAAAATTTGCTGAAATTTAAAATATTGTTTATGAATATACCGTGGTGACTCTTTTGTACTTATTTAACTTAACGTGATATTTGCAGTTCTGACACAATCGAATTTATTAGACTGCACAGGATCGTACTGGGGGTTCCTTTATTATTTATACATATAAAATGATATTTATTAAATTGAAAAAAACGCAACGTTACAACTTGTTACAGCATTTAGTTGTCGATAGTCACCACACAGTCTCCAATCGTTTGGTTATTTTTCTTTGGTGCCTTATAGAGCAGTTAAACTAGCAACTAGTTATATTTAAAGTTGAAGACAATGTGAAAGCGATGATTAAGAAATTACACTAGTAGTCAAATCGTCTTTCGTACCGTGTGTATGAGTCATTTGCAACACTCAACGATTTTCTTGAAATCGCGGATGAAGAGCTCTCTGATAAAACGTTCTCATTCAACATTTGCGGGGTTTGAAGAGAAGCTTCAGGGATTATTTTCCTCTTCCTAATTCTAAGAAAATCTCTTCCTCTTCCTGATCCCTGGGATCAGGGATCCATTCAATGTAGATGCCAACGCCATCAAAAGTCTAACCTCATTGGAAGAAAACATCCTTGTGTATTTTCATGTGACACTTCTTTGAAATTACTTTTCAATCAACACAATATGGCCGATTTTTCGCTACGTATGAGACCTGATCATACTGAACCTTCAACCAAAGCGTTTTCCACGACATATTTATGCAAATAGGTTTTCGTTGCACTTTTATATATAAAATCAAAATACAGAAATTGATTGAATGTAGAACCGAATTTAATAATTCAGCTTAGCACTATTAAGCAAAACATCTTGTTTCAAATAAACATCAGTCTTTTTTTCACATTAATGTTGTAACTAGAGATGCACAGAAGCTTCGGTTTTGCTTCGATATTTAGCAAATTCGGCCAATTTTTAACAAATTCGGTTTTGGCAGCGTGAAAGATTGGATATTCGGCCGGCCGAAGCTAATTTTCTTTAATTTTTTCTGTCGCAATGTGACTTATTTGAGTGCATTTTAACTGAAAAACTCATTATTTAACGTTTAACCAGTGTAACAAAAAAATTTAATTTTTAAACTCAGCATTTATTTAATTTTAGCATTTCAAGCATTTATTTTCAAGTCCTTTCTAGACGATGACGCAAAGGGAGCGTACATATATTGTTCCAACTAGAAGTTCGACAATAAATTAAAGAATCTGGGTAAAAGAAATCACGAGGGCGAACATGCAAACTGCAATGCGAATCACGCGACGATCACGTGCTCGACTTTTACTCCCGGAAAATGCCGAAAACCTATTTTTTATTTATTTTTTTTATTTCAATTTTATTTCAACTAATCATACAATGTGATCAACAAATTTCATATATTTATTTATTATTTATTTTTATTTTTTTTATCTATATTTTATTTATTATTTTTTACCTATTATTTGTTTATTTTATTATAGCAAAATGCGTAGTAGGAAACGTATTTTTCGGAAACTGTTTTCTTTTTGTGACATAATTTTGTATTCAATAAAACTAATCAAAACTAAAATTTCTATTTTGCTTCGGCCGTATATTCGGCGCTTCGTCAAATCTTAATGACCGAATATTCGATATTTGGTGATTCGGCCAAAAGCCGCTTCGGTGCGTCACTAGTTAACAATGTTATAATTTTGTAATTAACATATATGTTACGTCAGTGCCAGTATGTGTTTGTGGCTTTATTGTTTATAATAAATAAAATGATGTGACTTTTCATTTGCATGGTTATTTTTTGTTTTAAATAAAAAAAACATCGATATGCTTGGGGGCCCGCAAAAATTTTAATTATTTATTATAATTATTTTCATGTAAGAACCAAATCTAACAATTAGTACTCGTATATAATGGAGGTTTGATAACACATTTAAGCACTCTTGTCCATTAGAAAAGTTTAAAGTTAAACGCGTGTGCTAAAATAATGTCTTATTATGAAACTTGTTTTGTAATATTCCGTACATTATTATATGTAATTTTCTTCCGACATTACTCTTTAAATAATTTATTTCAGTATATTAAAATTAGCAATTATAAATACTCAAATATTAAGTGCTTCATTCATCTTTTATATTTAATATGATCACTATTTAACAGCTTGCATTAGATAAATCTTCTGATCACTGACCAATTTGTTGAGGTTTTGTATAACTTGTAAATAATTGCTCATGTGATATTTAAGTCGGACTGAATGCATGCATGCATGCAATTGGACATTGCTGTAAATTTAGGAAAATGGGAATGTGAATAGAACTAGAAGTGTTTAGCATTGGTTTAATTAGACATTTACATCTAGTTGCAGGGAGTTGGCAGTTATCAGAACGAGCGTAGGATGCTGATTTATATTATTTTACAAGTACGTACACATGTAATAAATTATACTGTCTTTAGTAAATGCCAATGCTAAATACAAGTTATTGACGTGGCTGTGTAAACATAATAATTGCAATAATTTAATTTTCTAAAAAAATCGCAAAAATTAAATATCGACGTAATTTTATAAAATCCACTACTTTATTATGATTGCTAAATATGTACTTACCAACTAAGAAACTGGAAAATTTATATATTTTGATTTGAATATGCTCCTTAGAAACCTGTTTTGCATTATTAAAACTTTTATGACTATTATTAATAAACTTAAGCGAACGTAAGAATTGAGAATAAATCAGTTGATGAAAGAAATCATGACGATAGGTTAGAAAAATGTTATCTATTGTTAAAAAAATTATATACCTACAAGCCTGATCATAAAATAGATACGGAAACCAGGGTATAAATTGTTATGCTAATATCATCTTACTAAAAGTATTAATTAACGAAATTTTCTTCCTAGATTATTCCTAAATTTGAGACCAGTCCTATTCATTACAATTCAGATTATTTTGTCAAGAGCGGCCGTTGCTGTAATCAGGTATTCTCAATAGCTTTATTTCTTGATGCATATTCATATTCTGATTTATTGTTATGCATTACATCTATATCTGCGCCTCTCGTTGCGAGATCTTGTTAATTTCAGACTGGTTTTGCTGAAGCTGTTTTAATAATAATTTTAATTCTAACTTGATTCAACTTTTATAATCCTGTCTTAAAATTGTTTAGTTTAATATAAAACACTTTATAAGATAAACGCTTGTATATGCTAAATACTTCCGATAATGATTGCTAGAACAGTAATTTCGAAGTAAAAGAAAAAGATAAAAGATATTTCAGATAATTTTATAAATAATTATTATTTGGCAATGTTTATTTAAAAATTCATATTAATTTTATAATATAAATAAAGGTATATTTTGGATATACATATGGATAGGTTGGATGGAGAATATTCAATTAAGGGACTTCCTTACTAGAACTCTCTAGAAAAAATATGTAAGCGGAGTAAGATCACCTCGAGTTCTTTAAGCTCCTTTAAATAGAATTCTGTTTCATTTACATCACAACCCACGAGACTTACTGCACAAAAACAGCTGTGGTTTATAAAAATGATACTCACACGCTAAAATACATTTACGTTTACAAACATTTAAAAATATATTTTCTTTTTTTTAATATTTTTGGGACAGGAGGACAGCTTGGCGCTGGACAGTTCGGCGCAAGGACACTTCGGCGCAGGCATACTTCGGCGCCGGTACATTTTCGCGAGGCGCAAGCACATTTCGACTAAAAGCAGTTTATGTACATTTTTCCGCCGAAAATTAGGGTAAAAGTTTCGGAGATCTTTAAATATGACGTTTTTTGGATCATTAATGTAATTTTTTAGGACAAGCTACCCTATTATCAGTGTAACCTTTTTTATTTTTATGTACACGCGTACACCTTCTTAATTGGATTGGTTAAATTCCGTTATTCCAGTGCATTTATAAGTGTTACCTACCGAGACAAAAATCGTAAAGTGGGACACGTATTTATCAGTGGTACGATACCCAATGTTACTGTCAACTTTTCTATTTCATTTAATTGATTTTATAAAATTTATATTAACATGATTATCAAACATAATATTCTTATAAACAATAAGGCATTTATAATAAACAAATTAAGTTCTTATTACAAATTATTCCCTTATGAATAGATTTGCGGAAGAATTTTAATTTTAATACTTTAGCAGCTTAGAAAAATGATTTTCTCTTAAACTGGCAGTACATACGAGCTTTTGTGATTGGCAAATATTGAGTTTTTTTTCTCAACATACCGTATTTATCGAATACTGTATTTCATCGATCATACTGTATTTATTACCTGTAAGTAAATACCTACAGATTTTATTCATTACAATAATACTAGACAATTTCTGGCGCCGAAGTGTCCCTGTGCCTAAGTGGTTCGCGCCAAAGTGTCCCTGCCCCGAAGTGTCCTTGCGCCGAAGTGTCCCGTGCCGAAACGGCCGCGCCTAAATGTCTGGCTCCGTGATGATGGACAGATACACTCCATATTGCGCTTTTATTATATTTCTTCAATATCAAAGGAACAGAAAATATCTTGGTCAAAAAAAATTGAATTATCTATTTATTAATAACAAAGATACAATGTGTTTTTACTACTGGACCTTTTGCATACATAAATTATCTCTTTCTGGTTACTAGGGAAGTTTTATTTTTTTATTAATTAAAATTACAAAAAAAATCAGTAGCTTTAAACACAACGCTTTAAAGGGCAACATTATCTACAAAATTCCTACCTTTTAACATCAATCAAACTACAATAAACAAAGCTATTCTATGTATGGACATACAGACAATATACCCCTTAACGTTTAATGAACTGCTATAAACTTTATAAAATCATTTTAGATAACAAAACCTCAACGCAACTGTAAATTCATGTCTCATTATATTTAAAAATACATACACCAAAGGTCATAAGGGAAAAATTGTGTGTTTGGGCAAATACCAATTTTGTTTAGTTTAATTTCATTATGTTAGTTTATAGTTTTTAAATTTTAGTACATACAAACAAATTTCGGTTATGCGGTATTTTATTGAGTATTATTATAGTTTATTGAGTGTGAATCGATAAAATTGTTTTGGTCGCTTTGATAGCAATACGTTGAAAAGGTTCGCAAGAAGAAACTGTACGAAAATATAGTAAAAACTGAGAAATATCCAACAACAGATTGAAACTAAGTCAACTCAAATCTCGCTTAAAGATTTTGTTCGTTTTATTTTACAAAATACGGTTCACGTCTATTCAGACCAAGCAAATATTTTGGAAATTTTATTTTAAAATTCCGAATTAAAAAGTGCCACAGCACATATCTAGCTCCAATTGAAGTATAGAAATTCGTTGACAAGATAAAACCTTTTATTTTGCACAAACAACGAACACCTCATTTGTTATGACAGAAAAGTAAGTAACCACAGCATAGTCTAGGTCCAAGGCATTAAAAAAGTATGTAATTTGCAAGTCAGTACTTGAGATCATTCCAATTTAGTCCTAAAGTATAAAAAATTTGCAATAAAGCAAAAAAATGGTATAACTTTTCATTTATTTTTTCATCTAAAAGTAAGTTCTCTATATAAGCTTTTAATAAAGGAATATTAGCAAATAAAAGTTATGCATATCTCAGGTAAACATCGCGCTAATAAAAGTACTGGAATTTATAGGGATATTATGAATAAAGTTAATTTCTATTGAAATATTGCCATTTAATAAAGAATCTTATAATCCTAAAACAAAATAGTAGGCTGTAAATACCGTGGCGCCATAATGTCACTAACGGAATTATTCGCAATTAAATAATGCATACCAAGTCCAACTCATATATCGTTTGTACCATATTACACCAAGGTAATGTACATGGCTGACTACGCCATTCCAACAACTGCAGCAACTACTTACGCTATTCAGGCAGCTGCTGCCGCTTCATCCACGACTAGCCAAGTTGCATTACAACTAATGCACTTATCTGCCAAGGTTATATGGGTAGGTTCGCTTCTATACTGAGCGGCCCACGTTATTCGACCATCTGCAACGGCTACCCACATACATGCACGCGCATGCATCTTATTGGAAGTAATTTATACAGTCTGCATCCCATTAGAAATAATATATTCATTTATACAATATGCATTTATATTTGCATCTTATTATGCATTTATATATTCATTTCATTATCTGTAATTTATTCAATTATACAATAAGGCTTCCGCAATATTCACGAGGGTACGGTATATAAACAGCTTGCTTCGAGCTTACATTTCAGTCAGTGAAATGACTCCAACATGACAACATCTCCAAGCAAGCTGGTGAGTACCTTTTAATTTATTTACTGCTTAGTTCTGCTTAGTTCTTAGGGGGTTGTACCACCCCCCTACGCTTAGTTGTTGTTATGTAGGAGCTCGAAATCTGGTGCCCTGGAGCATTTATTAACGGGTCTCCTACGCTTAGTTTGCAGACATAGTGCTAGATAGGGTGGTTCCGATCGTCCTGATGTTTATTGTAAAATTTAGGAGGTCCTGTACGCCCTCAAATTATACAACCACTATGTAATACCTTTTGTATTTTATTACTTTGTTATTAGTGTATAGTTGTTTTTATGTCTTTTCCTCACTACCTCTGACTACGTCCCTCGGTCACGAAAACTCAACGTGACAATAATATAAAAGACATTGCTAATTTAACATTATTTACTAAATTTGATTGAAATTGCATAGTTAATTATATTTGTTAAGTATATATAAATATAAACCACATATTTCTAGACATTATTAAAACATAATAATAACAAACTTTTGCTTTTCAATTTTTTCTAGGACGAATTTTGTAGATAATTGTGAAATCTTTCCATATAAGGAAGTCATTGATGTTAAAGGATATTGTACTCTCCTTTTTTGTACTCAAGTTGTTTTAATAATAATAATAATATTGTTAGAGAAAGAAAAATTGCAATGATTTTATCCATACTTGGTGCAAGATCTATTTCTGCATAATAATTTTACGTTTCTGCCTTTCCCATTGGTCGTACGTCAAAGAGCAATTTTAAAATTCTCAATAAATTCATTCAAAGTTATTTTATAAAATTCTAAGAGTTCTCGATAGTTATTCTTAGGAAGATGCACGTACTGCATCTTCGTCATCTACTGGCCTAATATTTTGCATCATTATTCACTTAACCAAAAGGAATAGAACAAGAAATGTACACTTGGAGTTCATGAATGTAATATATTATTAATATCAGAAAATTGCAAATAGATATCAGAAATGTATTACTAAAAAGCAACAATTAGACAAATTAACCCTAACACTTTTTCATTTTTAGTCACTGCCAAAGATCATGAAAGATCATCGTGTTGATTGTCCTTTTCGTAACTCGGTGTATATTGGATAAAGCCTTCTAGATTTTTAAATGTTAAGATGTTTAGATAATGTAGAAAAATTAAAACCCAAATGGTTATCGAACCTAGGATTTTCTGCTTGCTGGTCAGATGCTCTGCCGCTAAACTATCTAAGGTGATTCCCTTCGGAAATGACAATTCTTCTACATAAGTTGGAATTGTTGTAAATATATAACTATATATACCTTCTAGATTTTTTTACACACTTTGTTACAGAAATACACCCAGAAAAATATAATTACACCAAACCTTTGCGCATAACCTTATGGGGTATTACGAGAGAGTCTAGGAACGAACAGACGGGTGACTTGCTAGTCTACTAAGCAAAATCGGAACGATTCTCCATTATTAGTGAACCATATTATTTTTTTAACTGTATTTGAGATTCATCTAAACCCGGAAAATATTAAAGGATGAAGTAAATAATAAAACTACTTACACATGTTAGTTACACATTCTTGCTTTTCAAGTTGTTAGATGCTGAATATTCAAGATACTAAGAAAATATGTTGCGTGGATCAGATGGATTGGTCTGAATGTGACAGTTAATAATTTATAAAGATGGTAGAGCGAGAACTATGAGAAACCAGGGAAATATTAATCTGAAAAATCTGAGAACTAAGAACTTGCTGTCTCAACGGAAAGGTGTGCTTTGTAAATTAGAAAAACGAAACACCTTATGTACAGAGCAAAGATGAGGATGTTACCTTTGTGATTCAATTCAGAAACATGGTATGCTTCAGTAATGAAAGTAGTATACTAAAACTTGCCTGGTTATAATTATCTAGCATATATCACCTAAAAAGTAGGTTCTAGCACAAATGTAATTCTTTCTGGATGTTTCAGAAGAGCACTTAATCCATTTGAATGCATATAATATATTTGAAGACAAAAGCTCATAGCGATATACAACTAATCGTTTCTAGTTCAGGAAATACATATTACGTTTTCGAGTAACATACATAAAAAAGTGGCAGTAAATTTTAGGCAACATACGACAGAAAATGCCGTCACCATGATGTCGTCGACATATTTACTGCTACTTCTTCCTTCCGCTTAGCATTTCAGGGAATAGTTTGGTCCTTCTTTACTGTTTTAACGACTATTTCAATGTGACAGTAGCAATCGTGATATTGCCCTACTGAAACATTTTAAATAAAGGTTTTTCGTTTAGATTCTTGTTTAAGTTCTAATGGTAAATTATTTATAAGTATCTTCAATTTTTTTAATGAATTATTAAAATTCAAATTCGAATAGTAAAAATGTTGATTTTCTGTGAAACTGATGCTGTGCGAGTAACTAAAGTCCTTTCGTAATCGCTTTATTGCTTGAAAAAACTAAGACTGGTGAATCTTAATTATGTGTTTTCTGTTTTATAGTTCCGTTTTGTATAATATTCCATTCAATGGTGTAATTGTAATGATCTCTAAATTACAGTAAAATGAAAATACGTATTTGCATAAAACCGTCATTTTGAATAAGAGAAAATGTTGATACAGTAGATACAATACAGCCACCAAAAGGCCAAAAGTGAATCTCTACAAGTCAAAGACTTAATAGTAAATTACAGTTACAACTTAAGTAGTTATTGAAAGCTACTATATTTTGCCGATATTGCTAATCATTTTTATCTGTTGGTAAAAAATATGTTTTAGATATACAAAATTCAATTTACATTATAGTATTCGAATTGCAATGTACATACGTATATGTACCATTGCACTGTCTTCCACCATAAAAAAACCATAATGTTTTAATCTTTAACAACAGAATTATACCACATCTTCTTAAGGTCCTACAGTACGTAGGAATTTACAAACCCTAAAATGCTTTTCGCTCTATACCTCTCATTTAGTTATTTCGTAAAATCTTCACACCCTACTTAACCAAAATAAAGAGGAAAATCCATTCTATTCCTGTGTTTTTTCAGATTTGAGGAAAAAGTATTTTTCATGAAAAAAAGTTTTGAAAAATTGATTGATTTTTAAAAAATCCTAAAATATTAAGTAGGCGTAATACTGAAAAAAAAATCAAAAACGTGGAAGTAGCTTATAAATCGTACTCCAGTTTGCTTTTTGTTTCATTTTAATAGATGAATTAATAAGTTCAGGAGACGAATAATTGGAAATCAATTTTCTTTGAATTTTTAGTTATTATTGGTGTCAAAAGAGTGGTGGCACTGCGGCCACTGCATTTTCTAAACACTAAACTTGGTTCCGCCTACTCTAGAGGCATGCGTGTTAGATATTGTTTCGCACGTAGATGTAACGCGGCTCATATTTTTTTTAAATATAATATTTATAAAAGTATTCCTTGCTTTTATAGTCATTGTTTAAATTAAATTATGTACATTTATGTTAATTGAAAATAAAGTTAAAGATAAAACATAGGAATATTAGTATTTAATTGTAAAGTATAAATAAAATCTAACATTAGTTCTATTAGTACTATAGAATGCACGTTAGGTAGTCAAGAAACTATTCCCTGTGCCGCGATGCTGAAGGTGATTGCTTTGCAATGCGTGTGTCGCTGGATCAGTCCCAGCTCCGGTAGCTTTTATTAATTTGAACTTGTTAGTTTTAAAACTGACGTGACGACCATTTCAAAAAATTTCTTTTTTATATGAAAGTAAATTCAAAATAAGCAAATAGATGTTTCTGCAATTAATCTAATGTGACGTATTTAAAAAAATAACAAATTAAGGTATACAAGATGCAAGGTAGTAACTTGGTATAAAAAAGTCCCAACTACAGACACAGTGGCTAGGCCGTAGACTAGCTACTTTGCAACCTATTGCCGCGGGTACGCTTCTCGCCAGCTGCATTACTTATTTTTCGTTAAGTTTTAGTAAAACTACATCCTATTTACAATTGTATTTTTTTGTAAATTTAATTTAATAGGATTACTATTTATTTATTTCTGTTACTATTTTTAGAAGTTAGAATATACACCCAGTTACATATTTATAATCAATTGCTGTTATTTTTTTGGCATAATTTAAATAAAGTATGAAAATGAATGTATCATACAATTAAAAATCGTTGTTCGGACAACTTTACTATTCGTGGAATTATTTGTCATAAAAACCACTTTGACTGAAGAATAATTATACTTGTCCTTAGGAGCATTCCTTTTTACTTGCTTTGCACCAACAGATTTAGATGTAATAAAAGAATACAAAATAGTTTCTTCTTTCAATTTATTGCATAATAATTTGAGAGAATAGTCGGCAGTACGGCAGAGTGGTTATAGTGGATTTCTATCGCTTAACATAGTTAAGTCGAGTTTGCGGCGGTGAGTAGTTGGATGGGTAAACCACGAACGCAGTGTACTTGCCTGAATGGCTCCGCTGCCTCGTCTCACATACACATATCCACTCTGCGGCTCGGTGTGTCCGGCACTTCAACACCGAAGGGTATAAGAAGCTAAAGATTATGTATGTGTGTAATTTGAGAGAGTTACAATTACAATCTAGGCGATAAACGATTTATCATAATAATAATTTTTATTGAATTATTTAAAAGTAGAAAAAAAATTATAAACAGATGTATTTTTACTAGAAACATGATCCGAGAAAATTTAAAAAAGTAAAGCGGTTAGGGGGAAGCGAACCCTTGGCAACCGTTCACAAAGCGGCTACTCTACTACCGATCCAGCGCTCGGTTGTTGGTGACTTTGTTATTCGTGTTTGCGTTAATTTGTTTAGAATAAGTCGCATTAAATTAAATGCAGAAACGCGTACTTACTTATTTTGGATGTTTTATTTAAAAAGAAAATTTTCGAAATCGGCGTCACGTCAGCTATAATATTTCCTTGTTAAACAATGACGATAAAATTAAGGTATTTTAGGTATTTTTTTATTGTTAATTTTTTTAATTTTTAAATATTATATTTACAAAAAAAAGAGTATTTATAAAATATACTACTTATTTATAAAAAAATATATCCAAACTGGGATTATAGCTTGGGCTTTTGGAAGCTCGCCCTGGATTCGGCTATGGTGATTGCTGTTGTGAAATAGATCCATGATTCCCACTACTCAATATGTGCGTGTAATTTTAGCAAACGAATCCACATCTGCATAAGCTTTATTAAAATAATGATAATTAAATTATGATTAATTCAAATAATGATTTTCTTCAATAAAATTACTGGATTTTTAGATTTTGATAAAATTTGTAAAATTAAACTATCCTATAAGCACGAAACACTCTTCAAAATAACTTTAAAAATCAAGTAATATTATTTAAACTAATAAAGCTGTAAAAATAAATTTTGTCTAATTTCTCTACATAATGTTAAAGTCAGTGAACTATTTCTTTTATATCAATTTTAAATTAGTGGGGTTTTTGTTACCTATGTGATTTTTAGCAGGATTAATCTTTATCTGGATAAGATCGCATCTGCGGATCTACGTTAATATAAACTTTTCTTCTTAATTTTATGAGAGAAATACGACCTTAAGAGGATGGAGTATATTTTTGAATCACCCGATATAAAGACTGAATTTTAACGAATAAATCCAGTACGAAATGTATTAAAAAATATAAGCTTTTATTAAACTAACTGGACAACTGAGGCTGGATATCACCCTTTCAATCATAATAATCTTAAGATGATCCCTACGGTTTACTATAAACAATAAGTTAAAAATGCCGCTGATTTTAACCCATATCTGTACAACTTGTATAATTTATCTAGATCTGTCTTGAATGTACCATGTAAAAGGTACCTATTGAAGCCTGTATTGACCTCCTCATTGTTGACGAAAGTTACAAAATACTGTATATATTCAAAACGTATCGTTTTTTATTTCTTTCTATTTTTATACTTCCTTTTCTAACATGGAAATGACAGAACAAAGTCCGTTGACTGGTTATTAGTCATCCAAGTGTGAAGTATACCCACTGACGCAGTCCACGTCAGATTGCTAAGCGGTCAGCTTAACTGTTCGAACCATTGTTAGATCATCATTATTTCTTTTGTGTTAATTATTGTTTTTTTTCTGGTTGATTCATTATCATTATTATTGTTCATGCATTGATCTATTTTTAGTAATTTGTTCTAAGTGCAAGTTGTTATTATTTGTTTACTATTGACCTATTTAAATTGATTCATGATTGTCAAACATTTAATCTTGGGTAAATATAATTGTTATTCAGTTCCAGTAAATGTTTGCGTCCATAGTCAGTATAGTAAATTTCCCCTATGAACATTGGCATGTAAACAAATAGATAACAACTTTCTTTTTCCAATGTATGACAATTCTAAATCAGTCAGTACAATTACAATAATAACTACAATTTATTTCATCAATAATTAAAATAAGTAAAATTTAATAAAATATATTTATATATCTAAAGACAATCATCTTTATTATTTCGGGGGCCAGTCAACGCAACATTAACCGAGGAAATTTGAGAAACACAACATAAAATTTAGCGCGGTCGGCAGGACGTCACCAATTGAAGAAAGGAAAAAAAACAGCAACATCTGTTCTGGCTTCAAGGGAAGAATTCTAATTCTAAGTGACGAAAAAAAGAAAAAAAAAAACTCCAAATCGGTTGTTACAAAGAATTCCAAATTCCACAACGCTGGATAATAAATAATTTGGTAAGTGCAAAGTTTCCTTTAATGTTTAGTTGCTTGTATTAAATCTTGTGACACTATTTTAAAAACATTTCCATAATGAGCAAAACTCCGGATAATGAAGTTGTACAAATTCCCCTGCTAATTCCTCAAATATCAATTCTAATCCATGCACGTTTTCAATAGAATTTTTGTGCAAATTAGTTCCTACAGAATTTACAGGGTAGAGTTAGGACAATTCTTAGCTAATTGTAATAATGCAATACAACTGGCTTCACCAGATCAAAAAATCCCACTTCTCTATTATATTCTAGCTAAAATATCAGGTAGGGCTAAAGAGCAATTAGCTCAGCAAACTTTTAGTAATTGGAACAAATTAAAGCAAAAATTAAAAGACTTGTATCAGTACAAAAAGCATTATTGTCAAATCATGGAAGAATTAAACAACTGTAAACAGTATCAAAACGAATCCATTTCAGACTTTTAACAACGTTTGGAACTTTTAAATTCTCGTGCTTTATCCGCCGTTCAGCAATATACGGTTGACAAACAAATCGTGCCAGGTAAAGTTGAAGCAATTAATGAACTCACAATTAATAGGTTTATTTTTCATTCAAATCCTTTAATTTCACAAATGTTGCGGTGGAAAGATTTTAATAAATTAAACGAAGCCTATACAGCTGCTTTAACCGAGGAAAAAGCTTTAAACCTCCATAAGCATTCAAAATTTAAATTGTGTAAGAAATGTGGTCGTAACAATCATGATACATCTCAATGTAGAGTAAAACAAGGTCATAATCAAACCAAATTCGCAAACTTTGCGCAAAAGCAAAACTTCCGATCATTCAATTCAATTCCTAAACAAATAGGTAAGTAAAATAAGTAAAGTAAAATAAGTAATAATAATGATCTAAAACAATCAAATTATCAGAGTAAGTTTTGTAAGTAATTATTGTAAAAATAGAGGTCATGTAGTTCAAGAATGTCGTAAACGTCAATATAACAATAATAAACGATTTGGAAATAAAAATACTGATAATGCCCAAAGCAATGAAAATAATGGTCAAATTAATTTAAACTACCAAGCGTCCTCGACGGCAAACACCCCACTCGAGGACTCGATTGCGAATCTAACTGTGTTCGAGAACTAAAAATTCTTCTATCAGATAATAATTTAAATTACATTGAAGTTTTTCAAAAAATTCAAAGAACGAAAATTCTTTATTTAAATTCTTAATCGATACAGGTGCGGGAGCCTCCTTAATTAAAGCTAATAAACTTCTTTCTAATACTACGTTCAATTCTACAGAGAAAATCACTCTTCACGGACTCAGTGCAAATAATCCTATACAAACAGTAGGAAGTTGCAATATCCCCTTACAATTTAACGATAAAATTCTGCATGCAAAATTTCATATACTAAACCAAGCTACAAACGTCCCTTTCGACGGCCTGTTAGGAAAAGATTTCTTGCAGACAGAATCCGCAACCATAAATTTTCCAAATCAAACTCTTTCATTAAAGTCTCTGGATTTCCCAATCCAATTAAGAACCCAATCATCTACATCAAATTTTAATTATCATTTAAAGGCTAGAACTGAAACTTTAGTCAAAATAAATATTGAAAATCCCGATATTCTAGAAGGAGTTACTCCAGATGTTGAACTACCTAAAGGTATATATCTATCCAAGGGTTTAGTCAAAGTAAATAAAAATGGTAAAGCGTTCGCAACGATATTAAATACTCGCACAATCGATCAAACTGTACCTCCAATTTCCGTATCTTTAGAAACAATGCCTACCAATTTCAAAATTATGAATTTAAATTCTACTTCAGAACCTAATATTTCTCGTCAACAATTGCTTAATAAGAACTTTCGTCTAAATCATTAAAATCAGGAAGAAAGGGATTCTATTTTAGAAATATGCTCATCTTACAATGATATTTTCTATTTGCCCAATGACCAAATTTCTTGTACAAACATTGTAGAACATGAAATTAACGTCACTAATTCACAACCCATTTTCACAAAATAGTACCGTTATCCCGAAGTTCAGAAGGCAGAAGTTAATAAACAAATAGACAAAATGCTAAAGCAAGGCATAATACAACCTTCAATTTCTCCTTGGTCTTCTCCGCTCTGGATAGTACCGAAGAAAATAGATGCCTCAGGCGAAAATAAGTGGAGAGTAGTAATTGATTTTAGGAAATTGAATGATGTTACTGTAGGTGATCGCTACCCATTGCCCAACATTGAAGACATCCTGGACCAACTGGGTCATTCCAAGTACTTTACAACAGTAGATCAGGTTTCCATCAAATCCCTATGAAAGAAAACGATCAGCAGAAAACAGCATTTACTACACCCCTGGGACATTATGAGTTCACAACGATGCCGTTTGGATCAAAAAACGCCTCCTCAACATTTCAGAGGTTAATGAATTCTGTTTTGTCTGGATTACAAGGGCTACAGTGTTTTGTTTACTTGGACGACAAAGTCATTTATGCATCTTCTTTGCAAGAGCATTCCCAGAAACTCAAATCCATATTCGATCGTCTTAGAATCAATAATTAGAACTTGAGCCCGACAAGTGCGAATTTCTCAGAAGAGAAAGAGTACTTCTATGGTATCTTACTTGGGTCATATCATATCAGAAGAAGGTTTAAGACCAAACCCCGATAAGGTTTCTGCTATTTGTAAATTCCCAACTCCCAAAGATCAAAAATCAGTCAGGTCATTTTTAGGGTTAGTAGGTTACTATCGCAAGTTCATACGCGACTTTGCAAAACTCGCTAAACCTCTAAATGCTTCTTCTCAAGAAAGAGTCCACCTTCGAATGGACAGACTCCCATCAAAAGTAATTTGATTTATTCAAAGAAATATTGACGACTCAACCCCTGTTGAAATATCCAGATTTCACTAAAGAACTCATACTTACCGTTAAATTAGACCGTATTTGTTTGGCAGAACTTTTTCCATGGTCACGGACCACAAACCTCTAACATGGTTGTTCAATTGTAAAGACCCTGGTAGCAGATTAGCTAGGTGGAGATTAAAACTGTCTGAATATGATTATAAGATTTTATATAAACCAGGTTGACTAAATTCCAATGCCGATGCCTTAAGTAGGATCAAAATCGAAGAAAATAGTCACCCCAATGAACATTATCAAGAAAGAACATTGTCAACCCCATATCAGGAATTTCTCTACATTTTCTCTAATTGAAGATTAAAGACTATCAGAATAACTCGATGGTATATTTAGGGGCGGGGGCCAACGGGATGGAGCCACCCTGGAAATGTTTTTAATAGTCCAAGTCATTTATGTGAAAATCTAAGTACGTATTTTGATTGGAAATTTTTCTAGAGTACCCACCTAGCCTCGAGAAAATACGCCACTGAAAGAACTGAAGCTACGTTATTTACCTAAGCTTGCTAGATAATTCTGTTTTATAAATTGGAGAACCAGAAATCAAAGCCTACTACTCGTAAATCATTTTTCACGTTTTTCTTGAAAATTTTCTTATGTTACAGTATGAATATTTATTATGGTTGAAAGGAGAACATAATACTCTATCCAATTCAGTAAAAAAATACCTATCGTGTAATTTAAGAATTTCGATGACGTCATCAAGCTCACACAGATTTAGTAAATACAAGATTTTCTGAACCAGAACATAGAGAATTTTATGCCATTTAATAATATATAGGTTTATACCATTTCTGACCGAAAATAAAGTTGCTACATAGCGGGGCGCTTTAAATCAAACAGACTGTCTATGTCAATTTTAAAGGCGTTGTTTGCGCTTGCACAGCCATACTAGATGAAAATGAATTTTAATCATATTTTATATACAGAAATACTAAATTTCAGTAGAGTTTGCTTAGACATTTAAGGAGCTTTCGCCCACCTACTGAAAATCTGGGCAAATATTGCGCGCAAATTTAGGTTTAAATATAAGCTTCGAAATGTACAGTTGTGATCATTCGGTAAGGAACGATGAAAAAATAGTGATCTCCGGTTTTTCAGCTTTTTGTACAATGTACGTTGTAATTCGACCTGATTTATGGACTGGACAATTACAGTGTTAAAAAAAGAAATATTCTTGAATATCATATAATGAATTTACAATTACATTATACAGAGAAACTGGAAAATCAGCGGTTATGATTTTTACATCGTTTCTTAGCGAATGATCGCAACTGTACATATACCAATAATTATGATTTAATTAAAAATAATATAAATAAAGAAAATAAAAGAATAAATTCTTTGTGGATTGAACACAGGGCTTCGTTTATAAGAGTTCTATGTTCAGATTTCAAGAATTTTTCGAAATTTTGAATTTTCTGTTTTCTGTTTAACTTTAATAGATTAACAATATTAATAGTTCAAAGTTTTAATTTTGAATGACATAAATACATGATATATAATGAAATATTAATTTTGAAATTAATATTTGAAAGACAGGTTTGAAATATCAGATCTGAAATGTCTAATCTTAATCTCGTAAAAGATTGCTTCTCAGGAAGGGCTTTCAGGTGCAAACTACCAGGAACAACGTTTGTACAACGTTAGACATTGATCCACTGCACAATGTTGTAGACATATAGAACTTTACCTCTGGAACAGTTTCTCAATTTCCCTAAAAACGATCCGATGGTCGGTGTGACTTTAGAAGTCATCAAAGGCAATCTTTATGAAAATATAAAAATTCATAAAATCTTTTCAAACTTAGCAAACTTCTGGAACTTGACTTCTTGAATAATTTTTAGATTGCCTTAAAAATGATCCGATGGTTCGGTTGATCTCCAAAGGATATCAAATATCATGTACGTAAAGATATGCAGTTTCGTTGAATTTCTTCAAACTTTTGAAAACTTCTAGAATTTGATCTCTTAAACAATTTTGAAATTACCATAGAAACTATCTGCTTTGACCTCTAGGCGTGTACATAAAAATACAAAATTCCATAAAATCTCTTAAAACTGTGCAAACTTGAATACGATCTTTTAAACAATTTTTAAGTTATTCACATACGATGTGATAGTCGATGTGATCTTCAGAGGTCATCAAAGATCATTTTCATAAGAAAATCTTCAAATTTTGCAAATCTATACTAGACTATACATAGAACAATCTTTAAATGAATGACCTTAAAAAAGAATTCCATGATCCGTTTCACATCCGGAGGTTTTGAGTTTTTCATAAAAATGTAAAATTCTATAAAATCTCTTCAAACTTTGCAGACTTATGCAATTTGGCCTATTTGTATCTTATTTGTACGTGCCAAAGCATGCAAACACGAGAACTGAAGAACCTGGTCAATTTGAAGACATTGGAGATCCTTTAATTTTAACGAAATTGATAAATGAATGTAAAATTGAAGAAGCACGAAACAAATCGGAAGTTAAGCTTCCTGACTTTGAAGATGTTAAAAGTTACTCTGGATACTTCACAGTTACTGAAAATTACGGCAGCAATTTATTCTTCTGGTACATTCCAGCTATAAAGGTAGACTATAAGAACGCACCAGTCATACTGTGGTTGCAAGGAGGGCCTGGTGCATCATCCTTATACGGACTTTTCTACGAAAATGGTCCTTTTAAAATTGTTGAAAATGAAACGATTGATCTGAGAGATAACTGCTGGGCACACAACCATTCTATGATTTATATTGATAGCCCTGTAGGAACAGGGTTCAGTTTCACTACTGAAGGTGGTTATGCCCAGAGTGAAACTGCTGTGTCTAGTGGCCTATTTATAGCCCCCTTGCAATTTTTTACATTATTTCCGGAATTAGAAAATAATGAATTTTATATAACCGGGGAGTAGTATGGAGGTAAATATGTACCATCCCTTGCTCATCTCATACACATCCATAAGGGATTAGTCAAACCAAATATAAATTTGAAAGGGCTAGCTATTGGAAATGGACTATCTGATCCTAAGCATCAACTTAGATATTCCGAATATTTATATCAAATTGGACTGATAGATTTTAATGTACAACGTGAAATGAGAGAATTGGAAAAGACAGCAGTTCGCCAAATTCAACACTAGCGATGGGTCGCGGCTTTTCAAACTTGGGAAGATATAATAAGTATATTTATATATTCATCTGGATATTTAAATCTTTACAATTTTTTGGAATCAGATCAATCATCAAGGCAGGAAGAATTGTTAACACATTATTTACACCGTATGGATGTTAAGTCAGGTCTTCACGTAGGCAATGTTAATTTTATTGAGATAAATGGTATTGTTTATCAGAATTTATACACTGATGTAATGAAATCAGTTGCTCCATTCATATCTGAACTGCTAGAAGACTACCGAGTCTTGTTTTATAATGGTCAACTAGATGTTATTGTGGCGTATCCTTTCACAGAGAATTTCCTACGAAACCTGAGATTCAGTGGCTATAACGAATACAGCACAGCATCACGACATAAATGGTATGTCGGTAAAGCAATGCGGTAAAGACCTTGCTGGCTATGCGAAAAGCGCAGGAAACTTAACCGAGGTATTAGTTCGCAAAGCTGGGCATATGGTGCCAATGGATCACCTGTATGGGCTTTAGATTTAATAACTAAATTTGTAGCAAATGAACCACTTTATGAAGAGAATTAGAAATGTATTTTTATATATGTAAATAAATTTTGGTTAATCACTTGGATTAACTATATTAGTATGTGCTGTTGTTGTTTTCAATAAACTAATACAAGCTGACCAGGAATAGTTTAGATCGTGATTATTATAGTATAAAAATATTAATAAAACAGTGTTCCTGGCTGTTTTCACGATTTCTAGACTGTATTCGTGACTCGAAGATGTGCTGTTGTTTTTTTACTGTACGTGAGAATTCTAAGCATTCCATTTTTCGTAGAACAGACATTGAAATTGAAAGCTGGTTAGAATGGTATCAATATTGCTACTTTATAATGCGCTGGGGTAAATGTAGCAGGAGCTACATCTGAATCCAGAAAGCATGAACCTGTATATGAAACCATCAAGCTGCACATTGACTAATTGTGTCGGAAATTTATGTCATTTGTGGCTATGAGATTTGACGACCCATTTCATAGAAATCATCATTTGTCGGTTAGAAATTAGCAAAAGAAAACATTTCTTACCATTTAATAGTATTGAAAACTTGCAAACACCTGCGAAATTTACAAAATCTATCACAACCCACAATTGCAGCGAGGTGCTATTTTACGCGCTACATACGAGTCAAAATCTTTAAGTACCTAATTTGATGCAGACATTACAGGCTTACGAACTAACCAGTATCCTAGCTGATCTAAGTTTATCTGATCTAATAATTTAAATTAAATGTGAAGAAGAATATCTCATCTATACGACCAATATATTATTTTGATAAAATACGCCTAATCAGATATTTTCGGATAAAAATCAAGGCGAAGTGAAGCTTATAAATTTCGCTAATTTTAAAAAACCAAAATGTTTTAAGATATTTGCATCTTGAAACTTAATTATGCATATATGTAAATAAAAAAAAAGGTTCAGAAAAAATTTTAATTTTGTTTTGTCCTTAATCTTTCAATGAAAATGTAAAATTTGTAATGAATTGTTAACAGAACATTATATTAAATTCGTTTTATATTATAGTGGTTGGTAGCGCCTGCCGGTTGATATCACCGACCACTTCTTAATATAAGTTGATTAGTTCCAAGTGGTAGTGTCTGCGCTTTAACATGCAGACCTCGGCATTTAGGCGCATGTCGTGTAAAAGGGTGCACGCTTGTACAACGTTAGTAGCGAATAAATGTATTCAACTAGTGTTTTATTAGTTGTTTTGCTACAATACGATTAAAAATACAAGATCTTTATATTTAAGATATTTTTCATAAAAGATATCCGTGCCAACAAGGACGGATCTAGGAGGATTTTTAAGGGGAGAGGCATTAGAAAAACAATTTTTTCAAGAACATAGGTTTCCAAGATAAAACAACAAATAACAATTATTTTATTGTGACATGTTATTTACACTATACAATACGACCATTACAAATAGACAAATGAACGCGTGATTATTCTGCGCATATGGAGAAAAATGGGCACTGCATTTCCATCCGTCTGGTTGGCTATTTCTTACTGCACGCCGGGCGGAAAAAATGTGTACGATGTGTGACGGTCAGACGCTTGCTGATATTGTTTATCTCGTTACACTTGTTGTTGTTTATAGTAAATCAAATGCGACATTATCACTCCCCCCCCCCGAGGATTAACAAATAATCAATTAATCAACAATATCAAGTAGTACCCGTGTTGTGCTCCATTGTGTCGCACAACTAACAATGTAAGATAACACACAGATGAATTTCTGGGGGTGCAGCTTTGAAGGGCCTAATTCGATTATTAGCTCCCCTAAAATCTAGAAATTTATCTGTTTAAAGACTGCATCATGTAGTGTTCACGTTGTAATGCATTGTGCCGCTCGAACAAAATTTTAAAAAATACTTAAGACAATTTTTTTGTCTACAACTTTAAAGAAGCTAATTCGATTATCAGCCATCAAGAAGTTGAAAAACTAATCAATTAATCGACAGTATCAAGTAGTGCTCGTGTTGTGCTGCATTGAGTCGCAATTATGGTGATTAGTACTGCACAACGCGAGCACTACATTTTTCTGTCGCTAAATCGGCAAATATAAAAATCTTAGAGCGACTGCAAACAACCTATTATCGATCTCGGCTCTTTTTATTCTGAAAGCTCTATTGCTGTATTAAAAGCGTTATTGCAATTATTAAGAACTATAGACGCAAAGATCGTGGAGCAAAGAAATTTGAGATACTGAATGCGGTTAATGATAATGAGTAAGTATTTTAATATTAAAGTAAGAATATGTAGCAACTGTTCTGGTTTTTCCAAATATTCACCTTTACATTTTTATGAACTTATTCATTCTACCAAATCATTTTTCAAATGTCCGAGCCCATTGTATTATTAAATGCATCTGCAGCTTCTTCAGGAGTGTCAAACTGTACTCTGCAGAATTTGCGTTTGACTGTAAGGAACAAGAAGAAAGCGTACAGTGTTAAATCTAAATTGTAAAATGGGTGTCTAAATAGTTCGACTCCAGCAACCCGTTCTTTAAAAACATTTGAGAAACAGTGTGGAATGATGCACCTAATGGTGCATGATTAACTAGTTCACACGTCTTGTTTTTTCTTTGAGATTCATCTAAAGTTTTTGTTAGGTTTTTTACGGTCAGTGTAATTTGTACTAAAATTGACCATCAGTAAATACCACCTTGTCCTTTTCTTTTGTTTTTACTTTTATTGGAAAGTGTAAGTGCATATAAAATATACGATCGTAAAAGAATTAATTTATTGCCACCTTGATAAACTTTTGCTAAGGAAGTTATTGTTATGTCTTAACAGCAGGGACTGGAATCCTTTACAAATATAGGTTCCGGTTCTTGGAAATTCAAAATAAGGGTTTCGGTTCCGATTCCAGTTTTAATTTTCTAAACATTAAGGTACCGGTTCCGGTTCCAGGATCTTTTTTAGGTTCCATAAGGGTTCCGGAAGCAAAAGTAATGACGTCACATTTTATGTTGGTATATAGCTCCAAATATTTCCAAACAAATATGACATTAATAACTGGCAGTGGATGTATGTTAGGTTAAAGTATTGTTTATAACATGGGTGATAAAAATATTTGCTCTTCGGTCTTTCAACTCATTACTCTGAAAGCTCGATTGCTATAGTTACAATTATTTACAACAATGGATACCATAGAAACGGAGCTCTTGGAGTAAACAGATGTGAAATACCGAACGCGGCTAATATTGTAGATTTTTTCAAAAAGAAATTTGTTTGGAAATATTCAGGGCTACCAACATAAAATGTGACGTAACACTTTTCTAGTCAATTCACTATTTATTGGTCAATTAGTAGTGGAAGTGGACCTAGTATCAACATCAACTCAGTAAGAAATGCTTATTGGTCTGGAGAATGTTGAACTATTTTTTTTATTTACCAGTAGAACCGAAATGTGGAACCGAAAAATACCGGTTCCTTCGAAAATTTATAACGGTTCGGATTCTCATCTTAACATTAACACGGATTTTACTAAGGGTTCCGATACCGGTTTCGGTTCCATAAAAGTAATCGGTTCCGGTTCCGATTCTTTTAGGTTCCTGTTCCAATCTCTGCTTAACAGTGATCAAGGTTAAAAGTGTTTGAGAAATTGCAAACTAGTGTTTTGCCACTTGCTAACAAACATCCAAACCGTAGCAACCGCCGGTGATACAGCTGCAATACCTCTTGACATGGTATTAATAACATTTTCGCAATATCCATGAGTGAAACATGTGTAAGTTGCTCTTAATTGGGAATTAAGCTCGTTAATTAATTAAAATCTGCCTTAAGATTTAATCGAATTGGGAATTCGATAAAATCAACTGTCAATGCAGTAGATGTACTTTTTTGGCAGAGCTCGTAATTTACATAAGAAAAAAAATACATATGGGTCATTCCTTCTGAACTCAACCACCGGCTAGGTCCAGAAATTAGCGCAACTTAGAAAGGCCAGCGGGGGCTCATTTTAAAGCTTGAAACCTCTACTTTCGAATGTCACACGTTTCCTATATGAAAAAATTTATATTGGACCCCTAAAACAAGATAAACACGTATCCAGTTCCAAAAAAGATTTTAAAAGTTGAAAGAATTAGAAAAAAATATATCTTTTTAAATTTTTTTTAATACTCATTTTTACTCAATGAATACGAAAAAATTACATGATTTAATTGCAGACCGATTTAAAGCGATTTTGAAAATTACGGTTATAGGTGTTGCCTATCTATTGGCTTGAATAATATAATTAAAACCTTCTAAAATGATGAAAATTTTCAAAATCGTTTTAGATCGGTCTGTATTTTTTTCCGTATTCATAGAGTAAAAGTAAGCATTTTTTACTCTTATTATTTTTTTTTCTATCTAAAATGACAAATTGTTGTTCTCAATTTTGCTCGAAATAGAAGCACTCTAGAAAAAACCTCAGTGGACAAAATTTATATACTCTTTGACGAAGAATGCGATGCCGTTAAAAAAAGTTAAAAGTTAAAAAATTTTTTTTCTAATTTTTTTTAACTTAAAATTTTTTTTGAAACTAGATACGTGTTTACTCTGTTTTAGGGGTCAAATATAAATTATTTCATATAGGAGATTGTGACATTCGAAAGTATAGGTTTAAAGCTTTAAAATGAGTCGCTGCTGGCCTTTCTAAGTTGCGCCAATTTTTGGATCTAGCCCGTGGTTGAGTTCAGAAAGAATGACCAATATATATTTTTAGCTTAATTTAAATGATTTATTTAAAAAATGGTAACTACAGATTCTTTCTATGTATTGAATATCTGCTAAAAGTTAATTAGACCAACTTACAAGTAAATTTGTTTTATTTAAATAATTATTTAAGATATACTGGGTTAAGTGTAAATGTGGAGTACTGAAAAAAAGCTTTTTTTAAAATTTGCTTTAAAATATAGGGGGGTCTTATAATCGAGGGGGTCTTATTTTCGAGTAAATACAGTATTTAATCATAAGTGCCACAAGGTTTTATTATATACAGCTCAAAGATTTAGGTACTTGTACAAACATCCAAGAGAATAAATAACTACATCTGTCAACAAAATGAAGTATCCAGGACGAATGAAAAGCCCGTTTGCGAAACTCTGTTACTAACCTCTTCAGAAAAGACCATTTCACCATCGTGCACTACTAGAAGCATCCAAGCAGAATTTAAAATTTGGCAACCCATATTAAGTAACCAATGGATCTTCATATCAACACAACCTATTCTAGTTACCATTTCATGTTTAGCAACCCCGATGGAAGAAATCACTTTACAAACTACCGGAATATTCCAACTCATGTAAAACTGTAAAGCATATACACCCACTAATATTTTACAAGCCAGCACGAATTAGTCATCTGTAGACATCGATGTAGCACCGAAGATCAATATTATTAACAATAACTGTTGCATCCACAACTCTCTAAACGACAGTCAAGAACCAATTACTTTACAACCTATTAAGATAACCAACATCAACCTAGATGGACTAACCTACGCAAAACATAAAATACACCAGTTCGACCATCTCCTTCAGGAACGATTAGAACATCCAACTGCCTATCACTATCAAAGTTGGTATAAATCACTTTTTTCGGCTTTTGGTTCAATCATCGGAATTATGTTCTTATAAAATTCTATTACAATTAATTTGTAAAACCAACCCAAGATCAAGCTGTGGTACTTGTTGTGCAAAGATCTTCAACACGAACATAAGCGGTGTACCTGCCACTCAACTCCAGTTATCTAAAATCCTAGAAGAAGAAGTCACTCATCGTGGAGCTGAAGATAATAGCGCATTTAGTGAAAGTGTACCTATTGTGTTAACGCCGAAGTCGAGAAAACATATTTCGCGTGAACCATCCATAGACTTCAACTAAAATAAATAAACAGACTATTTGATTCATGGTTAGATTAACTCCCCATAAATCAATTTTATCAGGGGAAGTGTTAGATACTCATTATTTCTTTTGTGTTAATTATTGTTTTTTTCCTGGTTGATTCATTATCATTATTATTGTTCATGCATTGATCTATTTTTAGTAATTTGTTCTAAGTGCAAGTTGTTATTATTTGTTTACTATTGACCTATTTAAAGTGATTCATGATTGTCAAACATTTAATCTTGGGTAAATATAATTGTTATTCACTTCCAGTAAATGTTTGCGTCCATAGTCAGTATAGTAAATTTCCCCTATGAACATTGGCACGTAAACAAATAGATAACAACTATCTTTTTCCATTGTATGACAATTCTAAATCAGTCAGTACAATTACAATAATAACTACAATTTCTTTCATCAATAATTAAGACAAGTGTTAGTAAAATTTAATAAAATATATATATCTAAAGACAATCATCTTTATTATTTTGGGGGCCAGTCAACTAACCGAGGAAACTTGAGAAACACAACACCATACTGGTCCCACGTATTTTTAACAAATTTTAATATTTGATAAAGAGGACTACGCTTCAATTTTTATGGAATTTGTGTTAGCAAGATATTCATCGCCCTTCTTTTGTATCATATATTTTTCAATACATTAGGTACTATAATTATGACAATATATATCATTGAATTTGACGGATTTGAATTTTTCCTTCCATTTACTCTACCTTCTATTTTTGTACTCGGCACTCCATTCTATCGATTCTATCAGGTTGTTCACATTTGCGTGAGAAGATTATATACAAGGAAGGGACAGTATTTGGGTCCAATGATGAAATGATTGAGTGGCAATGATTAAAAATCATTTGAATCACGAGATACTTCTGTAAGTGGTAGTAGATGATCGTAACGGCACCGTTGTAGGAACCTATTTATGAAGATATTTTGAGATTACTGTTTAATTAAGAATCTTGACACTTTGGATGTACTCTCTTTGAAGTACCTCCCATAGCTGTATTGCGTGACGGAGGGAGCGGTGAAATTTTACTTCATTCCGTTTTGTTCAATTCTTTATTTGCCAATGTGAAATCACTTTCATTATTACCGCTTCTGGAAATCTTTAACTCTCTTAAATCTGGAAATACATCCAACATTTCTTACCCTTCCTTCAGATACTCTTGTTCCAAAGTTTCTCTATTTTTTTATACTTTAATTCAGTTTGCTGCCGTCTACTCTCGTTGCTTGCGGGTTTCTATACAGTTAAACTTTTACTTGTAGATTTCAGTTTGTTTGCTTTTTCGGTTCTTCGACTTTTCTTTATTTTCTTTTTTTTGATCCCATCTTTTATTAGGTTATTTGCTTATTAGCACTTTTTATCAGAATTAGCCGTTTTGTTGTTTTCTAACCACTATTTGATTCGATATTATTAATAATTTTATACTATTCAACAAAGTACTTTTACCTATCGTTTATTATATTTTTTCTCCCCACAATATACCTCCGATACTTCGCGGGGCAAACTTCAATTTTGACTGACTATTAGTTTTTTCTGCTCTGGACACCCGACACTTGTGGTGTTTAACCATCTTTTGACAAAATTTTTCTATCATTAGGTTTCTATAAATTACTTGTAATAGTTTTGAGAAGTTAAATTAATGATTTAGTTAATTTAAATATTATTAAATCGATCATTGGTTAACGTCCTTTACACGGTCCTGCAAGTTATTTATCGAGCGTTATTAAAGTACCCATGAGAGTAAAAATAAATTGTGATAATAGTCATAAATAAATAATGGTAATATAACTAATATTGCAAAGATAAAATACATAGGACTTGTTCAATTATATTTGAAGTCAACCATGCAGAATCGGCAGGATTGTCCTGATATAACTACTCTAATGCTGCATTATTCCTTAATAAGTTAAAGGTCGATCGCGCTGCCTGAGTAATTTGTTCCATTTATAGAGAGAGTCTGCAGATATGTTATGTTGGTTCTTATTCTGTTAAGAGTTGACCATAGGTTAGTCAAATGCAGGCCCTGTTTCGGTAATATATGGTACGTCCTGACATATGATACATGACAATGATATTTTCAAGTAATTGCCTCACAAAAGTTAAATTCTTTAAACTCTGCATTTGCCCCAGTTATGGTGTCGGAAAAAATGGTCTTAAGTGGAGCTTGTTGATTTTTAGCACTGAAATTTCAGAATGCAGTAATAGTTCTAGATTTGCAAGTATTTTGTTGTGCTTTTTTAGAAGGACATCTTTCTCCGAAGTTGCGTCAGAGAATCAGCACGTGGGTACAGACCTAATTGTTCTAGTAATGATGCGTATACTGTCGCTTAGCTGCACTCTCACCTTACTTACAAAACATACAATAATAATTTGTATCGCAATTAAATTGGTTCTTAAAATCAAAAATTAAAATTTGAACGAATTCATACCCACAATTATAAAGAGATATGTTATTATTAATCATATACCTTTCTACCTTGACACCGTAAGGTAGAAAGGTATTATAAAGAGATATGTATAATTCACAAACGACACTCTAGGACAGCGGTTTCGAGTTATTGACTCTCATCAGCTGGAGGTAGTCGCTTGTGGATTGCACACATCTTTTACGAGTTTATATACTAGCCCGGAAATAACATATATACCAACTAAAATATAAATGTCATGACGCCTAATTAAGAACTAACCAGTACTAAGTGTTAAAGTAAAAGGTCTCTACAGAATTTTAAATAAATTGATCGTCAAACCAATTACTATAAATAAAATACAAAAGATACAATAATAATTTGTATCGGGGATAATACCATAAGAGCTCAGATTTAGCCAGATATTTTTTACGGTTGTTTTCGAATACTTCTTTCATTGACAGTTTATCGAGAACTGTTTTGATAAAATCACTAGAGCGTAGCTCGAAAACAGATTAAGTAAAATTCTTATATGAAAATAAGTACGAGAAAAAAAACATAATATTAGGATAAATCTGAACTCTTACAACTGGTGTTTGGTAAGACAAATCCACGAATAAAGTAATCTTTACATTAAATTCAATTAAACTTTATTTAACACTGGAACAGAAGAACAATAAATAGTAAAAAAATCCTCTTCAGAAAGAATAATTGTTAAAAACACACTTATTGTATATCATTTGTTGACGTTGACTCCATTACTGTTTTAGCTTCTGTAGTTAATGTTAACGTGGATGTTGTTGGTAGCATGGCTGATCCGTTGATCAACTATCTGCTCCGTTTCCAAATCAAAATTTCGTTGTTTACAAATTGCGCTAAATTGGTTCCAAGTGGATGATTGACTTTTTTTGTAGTTTCAGGAGTAGAGTTTTAATCTCGCTTATGATTTTTAATCCTCGCATTTATAATCTCCAGATATTTCCAAACCTCGACATACTATTAGAATACTTGATTTTTAACTATAAAATCTCCTTTTGACAGTTAAAAGTTTCAGACTGACGCATCATAAATAAATAATAAATGTAAGAGTTTACTGAATGACATTTTTAATGTTGAAACAATTGTCAGGTTAATAATTTAATAAAACCTGTTTAACTTTAAATTTTTTTTATGTTTATTTTATTTAATTAATGTAAGCGTTACCATGGTAACGTAATATATCTGATTTTTTTATCTAGTTGCATTTCTGTTCCTTTTACATATGAGTGGTAAATGGAATGTGAAAGGATATTTATAGGCAGGTTGTAGGTTCTCTCCACGCGACAGTGGCTGCAGTGACCCCTGCCCTTATTATACACTCCTACAGTTCAATTGAAGTTAACTGATACTACCACTCTACTGTCACTGAATAAAAGGACTGAAGCACCTTCCATAACTTTAATAATTTATAAATTTATTTATTCTTTCTTACAATAATAACTTTGAAAGCATTAAAGTATTCTCCAAATTTGACAGAACATCATTTTATTGATAATAAAATTGTATCTCTCTCTCTCTCTCTCTCTCTCTCTCTCTCTCTCTCTAAACAATTCATGACACACTAAACATATTTTGAAATCTTTATTCTACGAAAAATCCATTTCCGGTCCTCAGTTTAGGGAGTTATGTTGAACTGCCTAAATCCTTAACCATAACATCAATCGAGCACACTTTTACTACTGGCCGTTTGTACATGACCTTCTTACCATTTGTCGTATTATAGCAGGTTACTTGGACATCCGGAACTATCTCGTCTACTACGGGAAAAATATTAGTCACGAAGCCCTGGTTCAAGTATTGCGGGGTTGGTTCTCGTCGACAATAAAAACGACGTCACCAATTTGAATCGCTTCTGCTGGTTCGGTCCACTTCTTTCGGAGCACCAGGGTCGGTAAGTCGCACCCATCTTTGCCAGAACTGGTCAATGAGTAAATGTAACATTCGCCATTGCTTTCTTCGGAACTCATCACTCTTCCCTCTCAAACTTCCCTGGCATAGTGGGTTCAGCATCGAATCCTCCACGTAAGAAGTGATGATACATGACACAATGCTCGAGAATTAACAATATTCTCAGCTCTTTTAAGAACAGTGAGGATCATTTGGTAACGGGGCATTTCTCCTGGAACGTGACGTTGAAGATTGCTAACTTGACGCTCTTCACGAGAGATTCCCAGACTCTCTCGAGATGTGGGGCAGCAGGTGGAATACTCTTCCAATCCATTCCCTGAAACTTCGGGTCCATAGTAAGTAAACGGTGGCTGGTGATAGGCGAGACGATATCATTTCCCATTAAGATTTCCCATCTCTGGAATGGTGGGTTTGACTTTTCTTAACTTGCACTCCTGGCAGGCAAGGCATACTTTTCTCACGGTCGTTCTCCCATCGATGATCCAGTACCTCTGTCGGAGGTTGTTGAAAACTGCTTCCTGCCCAACATCCTCATTTCTTCGATGTCCATGTTCGATGATGAGTCTAGTAGCATGATGATGATTCTTTGGTAGGATGGTAGGCATCTCCACCACCTCATCGGTCACTACTGTTCCGATCCTCCCCTTCGCCCTTATCAGATCGTTCTGTCTTAGTTGACACGAAATTCGGCGAAGATATCGACCATTTACTAGGCAGATGATTTCATCTGCGAGGGCTTGCTCTTGAACTTCCTTCAGAATGGCGAGTTCAACTTATCGAAGTTCTTTCCCCGAGAGATGAGACGACCATTGACCATTTTGGTCTGATGGTTTCTCTTCTCTTCAGGGATTATTGTACATGGAGGTCTAAAGAACGTTACATGGAACTCGTTCTTTCTTGATGTGATTTTAAACCTGGTTCGTCCTAAACAATACTTTGCTGTAGCAATGCTACGGCAAAGTCGATCCCAACTTGAAAATCTATCAAACCTGATCATGTTATTTGGTCCGATGACCACTTGTACAGCGGATGTCACTGTGTCATCAACCACTGTTTCTTTTCCACAATCCTCAGTTTGTTCTGATGGCCACTCACTCTCTTCTCTCTGGAGAAATCCCGGGCCAGCAAACCATCAAGACTGAGGGTCAAATTCGATCGGCTTGATAAACCGTGTAGCATCATCAGCTACATTGTGGGTCGTTGGTACCCATCTTTATTCCGATGGGTCAGATTCCTCCTGGATTTCGCCCACGTGATTGGCGACAAACTCCATCAGCTTGTAAACGTCGGATTTGATCCAAGCAAGAACAGTACGACTGTCTGACCAAAAAAACCTTTTGTTGATTTTTATTCGAAGGATGTTGCAAATGTGCTTCGCGAGTCGTACTCCCAACTGCGCAGCGAGTAACTCTAGCCTTAGAATCGTCTGCTTCTTCATGGGTGCTACGCTGGTTCTCGAGCCTATAATCGCGACGTAAACTCTTTCTTTTTTTCGGATTCCTAGGTAGCACACGGCTGAATACTCTCGTTTGGTAGGTCGCTTCATCTCAACATTAAAATTTACAACTTAACTGATAAAAGGAAATAATTATCTTTTAAAAAGCTTAAAAAAAGTGATAAGCAGGATTTACCAATGAAGCGATTCTTCATTGGTAAATGACTGGCTGACGCATAATCAAATAAGGAATAGCCAATAAAAATGTCTGCTCAAAAGCATGACCAAATTGAGAGAAACAAGATTGATAAAAACACAATGGGGAAAATCGTGGGAAAATAAAATTTTAAGTTTAACACCGAACTGAAATCGAACTGGAAAAAAGCGAAAAAAAAGTGTAACAGCTGGGGGGCTAATATGGGGGGGGAGGCTAAATTCAAAATTGCGCCAAAGCCGTTTTGTTTTTTTTTGCTTTGAGCATTTTATAAGAGACGTTTTCCTTTTTACGTTATTATATTTATTTTAGTTATCTAAGTGTCTATTTAGCTAGCAGTTATCTATAGGTCCTTGAGGGTATCAGATTAAAATATTTTATTTTTCAATGAAGATTTACGAAAAAAAGTTAAATACCAATGTTGGTGAATATAAAACAAATCAAATTTTTTTATTAGTTTGGTATTATATACAGGGTAAGCAATTATGCTACGGCTACTCTATATCAACTATATCTACTATCAACTGTATATTATTTTTTTAAATGGAACACCCTATTACGCTTTTCGATACTGCACTTTATTTTAAGTGCAGTATTAAGTTAAATTCAGTTTCCCAGATTTTCTTTTAAAAATGTAACTTTTCTTAAAAAATAAATTTACACACTGCAAGTTACATTTAACTAATTATAATAATGTATGACGCTTATAAATATCTAAATTATTGTTTTTTCGTAATTTTATTTTTGATTAATATACAGGGCGTTCAATCCACTAGACCAAAGATACAAATCTTTGAACATAAAAAGCTCATGTTTTCTAAATGCTACACTCTGTATATTTATATATGATTCAGCGCTTGAGTCTATGACAATTCATATATGTATATTTTATTTAAAAAATGAACATTTTTAAATTTATCATCGTTTCTATGCTGTCTTGTTTTATTATTATTTAAATTTTTTTGTATTGTTAATATTTTTAATTATATTATACGACATAATATCCATACCAACCAACTATGTCATTCAACTTTTTCTTGTAACCCTTACAGTTTCCAAGATAACCTTCTTATATGAGCCACCCTGTACATATTATAGAACAACTCCGAAAAATAACTAAATATACCCAAATTACAAAAGCGGAGGCGGACCGATCCACTACCAGCGTTGCGTTATCAACATTTTTTGTGCCTTAATTTTTAATAAAAATAAAACATGTGTTTTTGATGGTTATGTTTCCAGTTACAACATTCTCTAAGTACTGAAAATACTAAAATTATTGAACACAAAATATTTAACATTACTTACTGAAAACTAAAGAACGATACTTACTGTACTTATGCACCGACGGAGATCTCTTTTTATTGACAAATTATATCATTCAGGGGTAGGTATTGGTTTCTTAAACTCATAGATTTGGATGAAAAAATAAGGTTTACTGGAATAATAAGAAATATGGGCGCCATTCACTTGAAAGTCATTACAATAAATGATCGGGATCCACAAGTGAAAAAAGATTCCGATTAAAATGATGGAATTAAATAAACTAATCGTAATTAGCCAGGTTGACGTTAAAGTAGGTTAATGTAATTGAATAACTTCAACAAATGATTGAACTAGTTTAATTATATTCTGTGGCCGAAGCTTTTTTTTAAAACTTTATTTATTGAATATAATAAAACACATTTATATATTTCGTTTGCAGTCGTAGAATATATTTTATTAATTTTTAATTAGTAGAAAACTATAATGATACAAATGTATTAATATTACTTTGTCTGTAATTATTTTAACGAAGTTTTAAGACGAGCTTAAAATAATTAAATTTGAATTAACACACTTAACAGAACAATTTTAAAATTCACATTTAAATGACATTAAGCAAAATAATTAATTAAAACTCGAATGAGCCTTTATGTTTTTCTAGCAGGATAATTTTAAAATCCACACCTAGTTTTAATACTCACATTTATAAAGACTTGTGAGTTGGATGATGATTTATAAAGACTGAAGACTTAATATTAAAACAGAGGTATTTATACCTTATCGCCTACACAGTTTTCATGGTCATGAGAGAATAAATGCTACAGAAGTTTCTCATAGAGATAACGTCCATTTATCAGAAAGCTGGTAATTTGATTATCGTGAGTTTTATTATCTTAAGCAATTCTCATGTAACATGATCTTATCTATAG
Source organism: Agrypnus murinus (assembly GCA_929113105.1). Taxonomy (NCBI): domain Eukaryota; kingdom Metazoa; phylum Arthropoda; class Insecta; order Coleoptera; family Elateridae; genus Agrypnus; species Agrypnus murinus. The sequence continues at coordinate 119,123,074 of OV816030.1, forward strand.
TGCGATTCTACGTACGTTACTAACTAACATTATGACAACCTTGTCTAGTTTAAATTCTCATTTATTCGTAGATCAAAAAAAATTGTTTTTGTAAAACAATGGAACCAAATTTTATTAAATATGATACGAGGGATCCCTTTAAATATAAAAATGAATCTGTCATAACAATAATAGATATTTATTATACAAGTGTGGAATGTGCGAGATTAGGCACGCAAGAAAAAGTTTACCCCCGAGGTCGCAGAGCGAGGGGGTAATTTTCTTAAGTGCCTAAGAAGCAATTCCACACGCGTGTAATATAATATTTTATCCAAAATCGCGTGTAATTAAATAAATTTTTGACTAAAATGTATTGCAAGAGAGCTGCGGGATGGTTGCTATAGTAAAATTTTGTTTTCGTAATCAATTTGTGAAAAACCGTGAAAAACGGTGCAGAACTTTGAGATGGATGAAAACGAGACAGTACCGCCTGAAATTCTGCGTGAGGCTGAAGAAGCTTCATTACATTTAATACCCTTTAAGTCGAAAGAGGTGTACGACAAAGAGTACAAAAAAAGAGAGAAAAAAGAGGAGTGAGTAGTGTAAGTGAAGATGTTCTCCTGTCATATTTCTTCAATGCCCGAAATAAAAGTGCATTATCGTCTTTGTGGAAGAAATACTCGATGCTGAAATCTACGTTGAAAGTTTATAAAAATATTGAGATTTCTCGATATGCCAAACTCATTTCATATTTGAAAAATGAATCCCGGGTTATAAACCAAAAAAGGCGAAAGTCTCGGAAAGGCACCATATTGAACAGTTTTTGAAGGAAGCTTCGGATTCTGACTATTTAATGAAGAAGGTAATTTATATACATAAAGTTTATTAAATGAGGTTTAAGTGACAATTTTCTAGGTAGCTCTCTTGATGGGTATTGCCGGTGCGACTCGATGCAACGAGTTAACAAATTTAAGTATTGACGACATAGAAGACAAAGGATCGTATTTGCTTGTGAAAATAGCCGACAGCAAGACATACGTCCCACGAAGTTTTAGTGTAATTTCAGAAGGATACCATGTAAATCCGCTTGAATTATATAGAAAGTATGTGGCTTTGCGACCTGTCACTACCTGTCATCGGAGATTATTCGTCAAATACTCAGCAGGAAAATGCACAAGACAACGTGTGGGTATAAACACACTTTCGAGAATACCTGCACACATTGCATCATATTTAAAGTTGCCTGAATCTGAACGGTATACTGGTCACAGTCTAAGACGTTCATCTGCCACATTGTTAGCAAACGGTGGAGGCGATTTGTTAAGCGTGAAAAGATTAGGTGGGTGGAGATCGTCGCAAACGGCCGAAGGATACATTGAAGATAGTGTTTTAGTACTAAAATAGCAACAGCCAAACGGATCCAAGGGGCACTAAATGAAGAACTATTAAATCTACCTTCAACATCATCTTCTCCACATCTAAACGTCGAGAAAAGCTTCGATGTAGTTGCAAACTCTTCTAGTTCTTCAACGCTATGTTTTAACATAAATGTTAATGTTCAGTTACAAACATAAACAATTTGAAGTGTTTTTAGTGTAGAGTACGAGGGTGGTCTGAAAAGTTTCCGACCTAACAAAGATACAAGACATTTTTTCTTTAAATTTATTTTTATTTTTCTACATAGTCTCCTTGTAAGTCTACACACTTCTCCCAGCGATGCTCCCATCTCTTTAACCCGTCCAAATAGTACTCGGCGTTTTTCTCTGCAAAATAATTGTTCACGAAGGTGATTGCCTCCTGATTTGACGAAAATCTCTGTCCTCCGAGCTCAATTTTTAGATGAGGGAACAAAAAGAAGTCGCTTGGGGCTAGATCTGGTGAGTAAGGAGGTTGGTCAAGCAGTTCAAACCGTAATTCGTGGATTCTCGCCATGGCAACCGCAAAGGTGTGAGACGGCGCATTGTCTTGGTGAAACAGGATTATCTTTTTCTGCAAATGTGACCGTCTTTCCGCAATTTCTGCCTTCAGCTTGTCAAGTAATGATGCGTAGTATGCTCCTGTAATGGTTTTTCCTGGTTGAAGATAATCGATTAAAATAACTCCATGACTATCCCAAAAAACAGTCGCCATCACTTTCCCAGCCGACATAACAGCTTTTGCTTTTTTTGGAGCCGATTCCCCCTTCGCAGTCCACTGTTTTGACTGTATTTTTGTTTCGGGCGTATAATGGCGTATCCAAGTTTCATCTACAGTAATTAATCGGCGCCAAAACTCTGATTTATTGCGCCTAGACTGCGCCAACAGAGCGTTGGAAATGTTCATTCGAACACGTTCTTGGTCTAACGTGAGCAAATGCGGCATCCAACGCGCGGACAGCTTTCTCGTGCCTAAATCTTGATTCAGTATGTGACAAACACCTTCTTTGGACATATTCATAGCCTCTGCTATCTCTCTCACTTTAATTCGACGGTCGTTTAGCACCATTTGGTGAACTTTAGCGATGTTATCGTCAGTGGTTGCAGTTTTTGGACGTCCCGAACGTTCATCGTCTCCCAAGCTGGTACGGCCACGTTTAAATTCAGCTGCCCAAAATTTCACTGTGGTAAATGATGGCGCAGAGTCCCCATACACAGAGTCCAACTCATCTTTGATTTGCGTAGGCGTATTGCCTTTCAAAAACAAATATTTAATGACAGTTCGATACTCGATTTTTCCATTTTCACAAAAACACTAACATCGACTCACTCAAACGATTGTCAAATACAACTGCGCGTCCAAAATGGCTGAAATTATGGTGAGTACCTGTCAAACGATGCACAACTACATTCCCTAGCTTTTATTGACGAGTGTTGCCATCTTCACGTTAAGGTCGGAAACTTTTCAGACCATCCTCGTACATTATTTTATTAAAAATATTACAATTTGATAATTATTCCGCGAGTCTTAATTTTTCTCTCACTAGTGGGTAATGTTCAACATTCCATGCTTCAAATCACCATAGTAATTCACTAATTATTCACGATTTTGGATAAATACATTTAAAATCTTATTAACTAAAAGACGACTTACTTAAGAAATATTGTTCCTCGGCTAATCCTAGATATATTGTAATAGTATATTATTATACGAGTTGTATAAGACGGTCTATTGTAGCACGAGTTGTTTGGGACACGACGAGAGAAGCGAGGAGTGTTCCAAACGAACGAGTGCTACAATACGTCTTATAAAACAAGTATAATATACTATTTTTTGTACTTTGCGCCATTAATTTTATAGAAATTGTAAATTCAAGCTATTAAAAGCATTGCATTACAATCTAGTGATTTTTGCGTTTAACATGTGGTAACTCTATAAAATGACTTTTCGCGTTTTGTGAGGTTAGAATGTGTCAAGATTAAATGTGTTTATATGTAATATAAAACAAATGTTACCAATCTTACAACACAAATAGTCTCCAAAAACGATGTTATAATAGCCTCTATTATGAAATCGTTTTCGGTGTCACAATGAGCCCATTGTGAACGCAAAGTACAAAAAATCTATTTAAACACACTAATTTCACAACACTATATTGCCTTTTTGTTCTCTTTTTGCTACCAGCACCGATTGCCTTAACACTTTTTGCTGAAAGAAGAATTATGAATCCTGGTAAAGATGCTGAAGATAGTAACTGGATTATAAGATCTGAAGTTTGCTGTAATTATGTCTTTAATAACTTGGCAATTGCCACACAGTAATAAAAATTTTAACTCATAAAATTCTAATAGTAACGTCAATGATTTACAAGCTCTCACATTAACACAAATTTAATTATCAGAATATTGCAACGGAAAACAACAAAATGAAGTTTATACACTCAAGGAAAAAAACGCACCACTTAAAAACGCACCAAAAATATCAAAATTTCAAACCGTCATAACTCGGCGGATTTTGGACAAAAATGGATAAACCTTTGAGTGCTAAAACGTTTAAAGTGTCTAGTTTAAGGGCATGTGAGCGAATGTTACGTTAAGGCCTTTCCGCCACCTGCGACCGCGCGCAGAAAAAAATGTTTTTGATTAAAAAAATGTCAAACTTTAACAGCTTGTACGGTGTACCAAAAAACTGGCCCAATCAACCACCAGTCCAATAAAGTTCAGTCCTTTATCTGTAAAGTTTTCAAAACTTTGAGTGTCTACGATTTTTTGGCGCAAAGTTATAAATTTTTGAAATTTACTGTGCATTTTGTCGGGCGTTTTTCCTCTTCTGCCAGCGACATCGGTTAAGTTTGAATCTTTTCTTTTCCAAATTCAAAAATTTTTGAAAAATATTTTTAATTAATAAACACATTTTTTAATTAACGTTTAATTTTTTTTAAATCCACCGAGTTATGACGATTTGAAATTTTGGTGCGTTTTCAAGTGGTACGTTCTTTTTTCTCGAGTGTAAATCTGTAACTTTCAAAGTATGAATGAATTCCTTTCACAAATCGTCAACTAACGACACACTGGATTATTTATAAATTCGTTAACACAAATTGCTAAACTTTAAATTTCAATTCATAATATTATTATTGCAATTGAGATCAAAGAAATGAAGTTTATTTATCTTTAAAATTCAATTCATTATTGAATTAACTTCACAAATCATAAACTAACGACACACTGGATTGGTTATTAATTTTACTAGAACAAAGTACTAAACTTTAATCTAAAGCTCTTAAATTTCTTTGCGGTAAACGAAACGAGAAAACTCAAACTTATTCCGCGTCTGGTTAGCGAATTATCCAAGGCTTTCCGTGCGTCTATTGTGTACGCTCCGCTAGGCGAATTGTTAACGATTTTCTTTGACTGACTGACTATTTGGGGATGCAAAACTATCTTCACTTATTTTAACTAAGAGAGGGAAATATATAGACACCCTATCAAGTACCAAAATGACACATTTCGCACCAATGAGGAAAATCCTTCTAGAATATTCTGTTGGTATTTACAGCAGCCAAGACGTTTTCTAGCATGAAATCTGATATTTGAAAGCTTTTTGCAGGTTTGTTTTTTATCGGTATATTTTGGAGAATTTATTCAACAGAAACGAAAATAAGCATGTAGAGGAAACGTAAATTTAGCTTAAATGCATTCATACATGTCATCTTATTTAAACAAAATAACCTTATCTTAGTATTTTCATTGTTAAAAAACGAATTTATATGCGCGAGAACGGCTAGACAGCCTTTTATGTTAACCAAAAACGTTATTAGGTTCGGAAGTCTGCAATTTTAAACTAACAAAAATATATTCATGTATACAGGGCCGTACTAAGATGATTTACAATAGATACATTTTCAAATCTATTAAAACGGATCTGAAATTTAAGCACGTTACAAGTTTATTTGATAATTAACAAAATGCCAAATATAATTTGACGATTATTTTGATTTGGGTCTATTTCCCAGTCCCCCCTCCTAATTGCGCTTATGTGTGGGCCATATGATCATACCAATCAGTGCCATGAAGTACGTGGATGTTCCGTTTCCTCCCGTTTTCTCTAGAAACAAATAAACATACAAATTGTTAACACAAATAAGAACAAAATGTTCTGGAAATAACAATTTAGAGAAAGAACAAATTTATCAGGCCTTTTGTTTAAGATATGAAGTTGTTAAAAGAATTTTGTAGCATTTTTCAGTAATGTTCTCAATGACATTCTGATATTGTTTCGCAGTTGCTGTAAGTGTTCTGGTGTAGGTTTATAGCACCTATATTTTTTATAACCAAATTATGTGACCCTGTTGGCCAAGTAATCAGCTCAGATCATCAGATTCAATTATTATTAAATGTATAAATAAATGTTAAGTGTATAAATTAAATGTAACAAATTCGGTACCTAAAGGAGAATCATCTTGTTAAAAGTAAACGTTATTCGAAATTACATTTTGTTCCAAGTCTGGAAAGAAGAATGTTTGCAACATATCGTTGTAGTATGCATCGGTTCTGCTTTTTCTTGACAAAAAATGGTCCATATTTTTTCCCTTGACATAGCACACCAAACATTATCTTTTACACATTTTTTATAAATTCAGTGTCCCAAATTCGACAAATATTTATTATAAAAAATATTTGCCATTGAGATGAAAAACATTTTTATCAGACATAATTAAATTAACATTTGATTCTATACTCTGAGAAGAACTAATACTAATAGTAGTAGTTTCGCATAGAAAGAGTTAACGCAGCAGTCATTTGTCGAACAGAGATCCTGTTACTGTTTTCCAGTACTAAGCTACATTAAAAGCAGTCTTTCCAAATAAACAGTATTCCGTCTTGGTCTTTTTTTGGTTTTGACAGCTTTGTTTTTATCTCCTTCTATATCTACTCTTAACAGAAATGATCGTTAAATATAACTCCGATACTTCTTCAGCTATGTTTATAATGTTCAAAAGTTATACCTGTACCGGTGTCCATACATCTAGAGAATTCAGAAAATTGCAAAAAGAAGTTAGTTTTCTTTCAGGATTGTATCGTATGCTCTTAGTTAGGGTTTGAAAATAACTGATGCCTATCCAGTTAGTTAAAATGTTGTTCCAGTACATTGAAATAGTGCTATCATCTATTCTCTAAACAATTCACCTTTATTATTAGGTACTTAAGAGCACAAACACAATACATAACAATATGAAATATACGTATTTAAAGGTCCAGAAAAGGGCTGGATGGCGTTCGCAAGCGTTTAAGCAACTCGCATACGTTACCATTCAATTGGAAATCAAACTGGACGTATTTGAATCGCGACTCTTCTCTATCTAATTTGGTAATTTACGTGTTGTCATATTGTTTCCTGGATGTTCATAAAACCCACGCCTGTCCGCCATGTTATTATTTATAGTCCTCATAATGGTTCATTGATTCTGGGGACTCACTATTGAAATGCGCGAACAAAAACTCCGATAACTTATAGTCAAATGGAAATGTGATACTGATCATCAGGGCTTTATATTTCAGTATCTACAAATGTCATAAATTACTAACTTTTTAACAATAACTCTTTCCGAACGTCGCGCTGAGAGACTTTTAATGGGCTTTTATTAGTTTTGTTTGAATAGTTACAGAATAGTAAAAATACATTACTTATTCCAATATACATAGATATATTTTTCAGGCGCACTACTGTATAACTTTTAATAACGAAGCTCTTTTTGAAGGATTTTTGGCTGGCTCTCGCTATAAGCAAATCGCCAAAAAAAAGGGAAAATATCAATAAAGTCCAGAATATAAGGTCATAATATAATGTATTCTACTAACGCATCAAGCACATATATTCCGCCAAAACCGTAAAAATTGTATTAACGTTGTGTCATAATGAATTATGACCACCATTCATTGATCGTAATATGAAGGGTAATTTTAATATTGTGAAAATTGTTTCTCACTGTATCATTCGTATCGAATTCCTAATAATTTTATGTAATTCAGATTCAATCATTTTTGGCAGCACGTTCCGCTTTAACGCATTAACTAGAATTATGAGTCTAATTACAGTATGAGTTATGCCATTCATTACCACGACCATAAATAATAAACACATTACACATGACTGCTGCATTCTTCATTAGCAAAAACTATATATTTCTATTATTTCGAACGTACATATCGAAACGTTATTATTGAATGCTTTTAAAATGCTGTTACAATTTTGCTAGAATTATTCTCATTACAGATCAATGGTGACAATGTTTCGAGTTTATATTATTTCTTGAACTATTTTTTATTGAACTATGTTAAATTTTAGCTTAAAGATTTGAAAACTGAAAGAATATATTTTTTAATTTAAAGGATTTTCAATTTAGAATAATCTAGAGCAGAAGATATACTATGTACATTCAATTTAAATAAAACGATGCTTTATCATAATTACACAAATATGGAATAGCCACAACAAAGCCAAGCAATTACAGAGGCAAATAAAGAAACCAATATTAGCATAAACACTGTAGTAAATCTAGAATAGCTAACCCTAATCATATATTCTAAGAATAAACAACTGCAAAAAATAACATTTATATAATATTTGTTATCTATACCTTGTTTCGTAATCATGTTCAGCATGGTGCTTTATGGAAAGCGACGTAGCCACATTTCAGAATAACACTCTTTTGACGACAATAGGTATCTGCCAATCTATTATAAATAAATCCTGCTTTTGTATTTCTAAGCACCAATCTCCTACTAATTACCTTACCTCGTTTAACTTGGATCTTTGAGCCAACGGCACTCTTTATGTAAAACCATTATGTAAAATACCTTTTTAACAAAGTTAGACAAAATAACTTGTCGTAGTAGCTTGCAATTAATTAAATTAAATAGTTCACATATTATTAATTAAATACAGTGAAAGAAACAATATATGCTTCACAAAGTATTTAATATTTACACCAAATTTCATTTCGTATTTCATACGTATTACTGCAGTAATTAAGAATAATTTGTTTAAAATTCCTTTAAATTCCTTAAAATTCGGGCCCAGTTGCTATGCCCCGTCCTTTTCTATTGCATTGGACAGTACGCATATACCCCCTCTCTCGCACAATTTCAAACGACGGACGTAGTGTGAGCAGCTGTCATTCTGCGTCCCCCTCTATCGCACTGAATAGAATGGGTCTATCTCTCTCTCTCGCACGCTTTGATATAAAAATTTTAAACCCTTGCAACCCTGACTCTTGAACGGTTTTTTGCAAGCAACCTTATACTATCGTTTTGCAAAAAAATAAGCTTTATTTTGACATATAATTTATTTGGTTACTCGATCGGTGAAGGTATCACTTTCAATTCACTTATTTAAACTTGGCAACTGTATAGCCTTAAACAGAAAAAGGTAAGCAACCCTATGTTTGCGTCTTCTATAGGGTTTGTACTTTCAATTAGTGCTATTTTTTTTGGTTACGAGATCGGTGAAAGTATTTAATTAAAAATTAATTATTGAATTTTTAATTAAACATATCCTTGAACAAATTTATTTAGGCAACTCATCTGCGTTACTTTTGTTAACATATTTTATTTCATAAAAAATACATTTTATTCGGTTACTCGATCGGTGCTCAACGACATCAATAAAAGATCTTAGACTAGTTAGATATTAGGAATTTTGAGGGAAGTGGCGTTTTCTTATATCTTACAAAGCAGTTGGGTATTTAAGTTTTTTATATTTTTGCTAATTGTGTCATACACAATGTCGTGATATTTGATCATTCTGGGGTAATTAACTCTCAGGATAATATCTAATAGGCAGATTATATGCATTTTTTTAACTACCCAATTTAATGGTTGCAAAACTCCCTTTTAAAACAATAAACTGTGAAAAACGTTTTCTTAATGAAAATAATTTTAATTAATTAACACTAACATGCACACACAAAATATTTAAGCAGATAAAGGATATATATGGGAATTTCGATTTTCACAGAAAATAGATAATTTTTCTCATAACTTAACGATTTGGGAATTATTTATCCATTTTTTCAACTTAATAAAATTTAGTTCGATTTTAATGTTATAAATGATTTGGAACAGACAAACTATGTTGTATTGAACGTGTATGCGAATGTATAGCAACTTACCTGTTAAATAAATATAGTTCTAACATAAAACTCATATTAACGAGATATATATTTTGCAGTCTTAATAAATTTTCTAAATTTTAAAGCTGTTTGCTAAGTTGTGTTAGTGGAAATAAGTAGAGTAACATTATAACCACAGAACTGATACACATTTTAATGTAAAGGTTGGATCTTGTTTATAGAATTACATAATAAATTGTTTGACAAGCTGCATCTAAAACATTCAGATAATATTATTAATTATTAAATGTTAGATGTGTAGAAAAAGGAATGTGTAAAAAGGTGTAAAAAGTTTGTATAATCAGTTTTTACATTTATGAAAGTTAATAAATTATAATTGTTTTTTTTTTCGAAAATTCTTTTGTTTCCCGGAAGATCAAAAAAGGGAAAAAATCCATCCATAATGGAATCCGTTTTTTTAACAATTAAGTAGCAATATTCTATGAGAGGAACAAGGTGTGTTTCTAGCTGCTCTAGAAATTAAAATTGTAAAGTTAGAATTCAACTTTGCAAATAATAAAGAAGTAAGGTAATGCGAAACGTTAATAATAGATAATTTTGTTTGAAGTGTGTTTGAATATATAGTTGTTTATCGAATATAATACGGTTTTTAAACATTTAAAAATCATTTAAAAATAATAATATTCATAATTTGCATAATTAGCTGCTCTAGAAATTACAATTGTATGATTAAAATTCAACTTTGAAAATAATAAAGAAGTAAGGGTATGTGAAACGTTAATAATAGATAATTTTGTATTTTGAAGTGTGTTTGAATATCTATATATTCAACCTTGTCAATGTTAAATTACTTTTTGAAATATCAAAAGGAAGTATCGAACTTTATACTTACCTGTTTAATTGACCCTTTTTAATAAACAACGATCATTTAGTTTTCCATTGGTCTGGATTTATATTCTAGGGTCAATTTATATTTGGATCGATCAATATCTTGATTCGATTGATGTATGGGAATGTCAGAATAATCTTTGACAGAATTGTTTGGATCAGAGATAGGAGCCGATTAAAGAGTTTTCAAGCAACTTGAACCTAAATAGGGATGAGATATGTGGATACTTTTGTCTGTGTTCTTTTTAAAATTCCTCTATATTGCGGTGTTCTGGAAGTAAAATAAAATATATCCACCGTTCCAAATATAAACATAAATTATATATAGAATGAGAATACACCACAGATACTTTTCTTTATCCCTCTCAGCTAGCTCAGGTTTGCTCAGTAAAGCAAAAATTATTTGAATTACGAGACTCTTATTTACTTTTATGCCTGGAAAGGAATATTGTAAGCACTAAAGCTCCTGCAGGCTGGACAACTGCTACTAAACTCTGTATTTAAAAGAAAAGAACACTGGATGCTTGTATTAGCATCAATTAAACACATATGTAAAATTGAAAACACAAACTTTATTTAACGAACAAAATAAAAATTCAAATGGAACGTCAAAATAAAAAAAATGTTATTCAAGATAATACAATTGTTAATTGAGAAATAAATTCTCAGGTTTTCTCAAACGTTAGAAATAGTTGTAGTGACCTGACATAGGGCCAGTACGGTCATTCGTTTGAACAGACCAACACAAATGAAATTTATTTATAAATAAAAATGTTTGTCAAGTAAAAATAAATTTTAATTAAAAGAAATTTAGTTGTTTTATTTATTTCAAATCAAATAAATTCTGAAAAGAACTTGATGAACTAAACCAAATAGTTTTATATTTGAGGATGAACTTTACAAGTTAATTATTATTCATGAAATTAACAATAATCATTTATTATGACCAACCTGGTATGTTATAATATAGTTCCTTTTATATAGTAATCCTTAGTGGTAACACTGTGACAGAACCTGTCAGCTGACTTCTTGTTTATAAAATATCGTCGATACGTAGATCGGTGTCAAAAAATAAATTCAATCAGAATTTATTAAAACAATCACTTTCACTTTCAATAATTGTTACACAATAATTAAATCTTCTTTTAATCCTTGAAAATTGTTCAGGTAACACTTTTGGTTTAATTTTAAACTTTATTTATACTATGACATTTGTGTCAAAAACATATGATTGAAGTATAATCCCAAATTAATTACAGATTCTATCCGGAGTCGGGCATAGCTTCTGCCTTGAACGTTTTATCGACTGACTTTGTTACAATTTGCCCCAGCTTATATAGTTTATGCCAGAACAAAAGAAAACTATGACATTTTTTTAAAACAACGGTACATCAAGTAAGCTTGTGACGTCATTAATCCGGCACAGCTGTTATTAATTGTCACTAATCCTAAATCTGTTATTACAGGATTGAAGCAAAGATCAAAAAAATAATATACATTCATTGACCCAAAATGTATCGTAACGAAGATATTCAAGAAAAACGATTGACAATGTACACATCTCGTTACGATCAACTTACATATAAAGTTCAACAAATCAATGTTCATCCTTTACAAACTAGTTACAGGAATACTTGATACAAGTAATACAAATAATTTTTCCATAGAAACATCTTTACAATTTAATACAAACATAATTTTTACAGTACGAACTGCAATGGATAAACCAATTGATGCATATACAAATTCCAACTTAAATATAAAATCAACATTAATCAAATTATGCTCAAAATGTCCAGCATACAGTACTCTACTTATATCAAAACAATGGCGAGGAAAAACAGGATAAAAGTCTATAAGAGTCATATTAACACGAACGACAGGATTAAAAACCTTCATTAATTGAAGTGATCAGAAATCTTATAAACAAATTCAAAAGTTAATTGTATTGTATAAATCACAACAAGATTGACCTAATTAATCTATTTTCAGCTAATTAGCAACATAAACTTGAGCTGGCCTCCTGAAAAATAGCAAAATCTATCTAACGCTAAACATCGTAATGTGTAAATTTTAATATGGAAACTACTTCTCTCTAACAAGTGGGAACCCGTCCCAAAGTGTAACATGGGTTGCCTAAACATTTTTATAATCAAGCAATCTAATTAATTGATATCCTTTTTCTGAAAATGAAACCTATTATTATTATGCATAAGAAAGCTAGGTTATGTTTGCATGCAATTTTTATTCTTAGTTTTTAATTTAAGTATAATGAACCTAACTGTGGTCCTATCTATAGCCTTTATATTAATTATGCTCATGACATAACATGTCTCTCTTTTAATTTAAGTCTGATATAAAAATGTTTGTTTTAACGTTTCCGTTCCGTTGTTGATAAAATTTTCAATACGGTGATTTGACAACAACGCAATATTCATAGTAATATGTACTATTTTACTGTATATATCAAATGATTCACTTATTTGTAGTGTTCATTTATTTTGCATTTCAACTCTTTTCTCCACTTTTGAATTTTTTATTGTATAATAAGCATACAATTGATTATATGATATTTAAATTTATAGTGAGAGATTTTTAATACTTTGATTTTTATTTTTCTGTTCTGATCTCTGTTTAAAAGTTTCTTAGTTTTTTGCGAATAATTTTATGGATCCTGTTTGAATATGGTTACAAAACTGAAAAGTCTTACACTGTATTTTTTTCGCATTACACTAATTAATATCTTTTTTTGCTATAATTCTTGTTTGCATGAAATGATACTAGCGTATTAAATGAGTTTACTATAATTTGATTAAATAAATATGTGTTAATTCAATCCTCTGGCGCTTAATCGAGTATTTTTTAGAAACAACACTCAACCCGAAAACGATTAATTTTATTTATTTTCTTAGGCGTAACGCTTTACATTTACAAAATTAGGTCCTGTACACACCAAACATTAAAATAAAGAGTAATACTGTTAATATTACTATTTACTAAATAACAACTAACTATTATCTCGTTTATTACTTTGTTTGATACGTTTTATCTGAATGTTACCTTACATAGATTCAAAATGCAATTAAAAAACAAGTATCAGGCAATTCTGAATATCTTTGCATGTGACAATCGAGAGTTGATGTCGAGAAAGAAAGCAAAAACTATTTACTATTTACTTTAGTACTACTATTTTAGTATTACTAAGTACTTATTCAATCCATTAACTAAAGATTTGTTTCTTTAAATTTATAGAATATTAAATATGTATTAGAATGAATTTAATTTTCATATATATTATTAATTACTATTAAAAGTAAACATGAAATAAACATCCTACCCGTTTTCATGAACCTATGACCTCAATCTCTCTATGGTACTTACGTATCTACGCGTCTACTTGCTGTGTCAGCTATTTTTGTGTGGATGTAATGACTTTGTTATTATCAATTGCGACTAGTATTTGTTAAAATTGTTAAATTAATATTTTAGAATTTTGTAAAATCATTGTTAGGTTAATTGTCCTAAGAAAAGGTATGTCATGTCAATCTTCAAATAAGGTAAATTGTCTTATTTAAATTTAATTAGGGCATGGGAATTATATAATTGCACATATTAGATGTAAGCCAAAATGCATGTTAAGTGCCACTGTATTTTTGAGATTTTTTTCAAAAATGGTCCCTTTAATAAAATCCTTATACAGCTAAAATGCTACCTTTGACAACAAATACAAACAAAGTACAAATTGCAAATTTCACATGAAATGCTGAGTATTTATTATTTATTTATTCAACACAAAACATGGTGAGGTAAAAGTAAACGTTAGTGTATTATATCAGTATAAAAAATACTATTTTTTAAAGGTTTTTGTTACAAAAATTAAACCTAATAATAACAAAAATAATAAATAATAATAATAAACAATAAATCATACCAATGAAAACTTTTTTTTCGCAGCAAAAAACAATAAAGCAGTTAGTTAAATGTTCCTACAAAAATATATTTTGTAATTGTAATGATTAACCAAAAGTCTTTGTTAGTACACTGGCATAATTAAAAGTCTATGACAATGACGACAATTTAAATAATAACGTTGGATTTTAACAAAAACAAATACATCAGATTTTTGTAGTATTATTACTTAAAAAATCCATATCTCAAACCCGACTTGTTCTTTTCGGAAAATGTAACTTGCTCTCGTCACTGGTACATTATTAAAATTTAATGTGGCTGTAATATCACTTGGGTTCACTTCAAACTATCCACTTAAAATGTATCCATTACCTCCCCATCTAGTTATCTCAAAATGTATTCATAGATTTTCTTGAAACTGTTTCAAAATGTTGTACATATTTCTAGGTTTCGCAAACATATTCCATACTCAATAAGATAGCTATCAAGATCAGAAAGTGGTTTCGAACTTTCAAAGAGAAAACTAATTAGGTAATTAGTAGAAACATTAATAATGCTTACGTTTTTATGATTCTAATTATACCAGAAGTACGATTATTTAACTATAACATAAGAAGCGAATATGAGCACATACCACAACTAAGATAAATTCGCGATGTGTTTGAACGAATTATTATTTTCAGAAACTATTAAAAATTTGCTTATTCAGTCAAAAGGAATATAATGCTGCAACAGGAAATTTTTTGATAATCTGGTATAAAATTATAATCCGAATCGATATTACTACGGATAACTCAATAATACGCTCGACGTGCACTCCATTCAAATTTTTCAAATTAAAAACACTTATTTAATGTTGAATCCAGCAAATATCAGTGTGTATAGCAAAGATAACCAAGAAATCGATATTTTAATTGTGTCAATTTCTAGCACTGATCAAGGTAGTATGTATATAAAAACAACTAACCATGAGAGATATGGAAGATCAAAGAAATGTTTGAGAAGGAAGGAGATAAAACTCTTATGCTAAGACCACATGGATGAACCATACGCCCAAAATGTTTTAATACGAGAATGGTAACACCAGAGCCGTACTTAACTTACTGTATTTTATTAAACTTAAATGTACTTATTTTACTTTAATATAGTAGTACAAAAAAACTAATCAGAATGAATAATTATTTATAAACCATACACAATTTTAAAAAATCCCCTTAGTCAAATACAAATTGATGCATCAAATAATGGCATTGGTGCAGTATTGTTGCAAAAAACCAGTAACAATTTCTTTAACTGCTTTTAATTAGATTTTTTGTGTTATTGATTTACAGTGATGCGTCTTATCAAAAAAACAAAACTTCTTGAATAGTTAAGTTTATCGCCTTCCTTTTATTGCTCTGTTCTAGAAAAATAAAACCTTGAGTTACCCTTTCAAGTACGAAAGTTCGTTGTGAATTTTTCCCCAGTACATTCCTGTTCACGGATATAACACAGAAAGAATGAAAACAGGGTTAATAAGAATTGATTAGATTATTGTCCTTTTTGTATTGCATGGTAATATCTCATTTACCGAAATACCTTCTACATCTAGAAAATACACAATAACTCATCCCTAATGCCTCCTTAATATCTATTATATTTGCAAGCAAAGTTCAAATTTACGACTACTTTATTCTCAGTATTCATTTTATAATTGGTAACTGACATTGATATAAATTTAGGGACCGTGACTGGAATTGCTGCGTATCTTAAATCTGCACGTATATCATAGTTTTAATGTGAGCCTCGAACGCAGATTTGCTCTCCTCAGCCGCTCGTGTTTGTCTATAAATCCTTCCAACGAACGCACCCCCTCCCATAACGAACGCACCCCTTCCTTTATTGCCTTTACTGCTAAAACACTGCGCTTTTGTTCTCCGTTCTTTTGAGATTTGAAGATAGGCTGCCAAGTGCAAAATACTTACGTTTATTATTTGATATAAAAATCCCAATACGTACTAAATTTGGTAATTTTTAAGAAAATTTTTCTAAATTAATCTTGAAGATTATAAACTCGAGTTTTAAATTTATTTCATTAAGATTTAATTAGTGTCAGTATTAACTAAATAATAATATTTTGCGTGGCATGAATAACCTCCTAAATGTAACTTTATAACCACAAAGGTGTCATTCAGAGCATTATTATTAGTGCTTTTCAGTCCCACTATGCCAAAATTACCACTGAAATGGAACAAACACGGAAATTGCGAAATTTAATGTTTTTAAGGTCACTTCATAAGTGTCTTGGATTTCTGTCCCTTCCGCTTCTAAAGCAGTGAAAACTATATCCTTATTGCTTTAACGCGGAAATTACCTATTTAAAAGCTCTTTTCAAGCCTCGTTGATTGTGGTCGTCTACGATGTATCTATCGATTTTCTCTTATTTTTTTCATATCGACATTACTTAGAGTACTTCTTTTTTACTAGAAAACATGGCGCAGAATGGAACAGCAATGTAATTTCTGATGGAAAAGTAGGCCTCGAGCTAGGGGATGTTGAATTGAGCATCAGAACAACCTAAGTCTGTTTCAAATTATTTAAAATTATCGAAAAGGAATAATTTAGCAATCTTAAAATTAATTTATTAACCTAGTTTTTTTTATAATAGGTAGTGTAGCATTTCTTTGATAATCTTGTGATTCTTCTACAATTAAATGCATCATTAAATTTCTTACAATACACGCAATAACGCAGTTTGAGATCTCTATCTAGTCAGTGTTATTTAAAACAGCTTTCAAATTGTTTTCATATGTCACTTCTGAATGTCCCTCGTATTATTCAAAAGGCATAAAAATCAAGTAAGCGTTTTTTTACGTTACCTTTTGAGTGTATATTCGTATAAAATTATTCCTCCCGAATATTTTAGTGGTTATCAATGCCAACTTGACCGTATTGACATAAGTTAATTATAGGCTATAGAAAGGTTTTTAGTGTCTCAACTTTATGCGTCGTTGTAAACGTCAGTCAAATCGACATGGACATATCCGGGATTCCTCAATTCCTTTAATTTCCCGCCACCCGCTCTTAACCTCCGCTATCGCCGCTGCCCCGCGTCATAACCGCCCCAGCAGCGTCCGATAAGCCGTTATTCCGTCGCCCGGCCCCGCACACAAAGGCCTAATTAGCCATAAACTCTCTGATTTATAACGGCACAGAAAATGCAAATATGAAATATGAAAATGAAGATGGGTGTAATAAAAGTGATATACGAGGCTCCGCAGAGCCATTTGTGAAGGCGCCATGACTCACTCGTCAGTTTTATGTGCGGACGTCCATCATTGCCATGACAGCCTTCATTGCCGGGAGCCGCGGTCTCTCTGCAGGGGCGGGCTAAGGTGACTTATCGCGGAGCGCAGCCTTTGTTCCGGTGATTTATACTTTTAATAAAAATGTGTGACCAGTGAGTGAGTGCATTTGAACTTTGAAGGATACGATCGTCTTTCTAATACGAATAATAAAATCGTGCCTGAACCTGAATGTTATGAAAAAGAAAATGTCAGAATAAAGTAAATGTACATGCAATATCGTTTTATTTATTATGACTTATTGTCTTCTCAGATACGAATGTTTTTAAAGAAAGCTTTCTATCTAAGAATTTCTTATTGATCTTCTTACTATTCTTAATTAGCAATTAAAAAGGAGAAATATTTTTCGTGAACTTTAAAAATAAATCTAGACATAAAAAAACTAAGAAAATGCTATTTTGAAAGAAATCGATTTATTCAGTACGAACCTGTTTCAAACTTTTATTTAGTTTATCTAAATTCCTTTTTTTACTATTTCCTTTAAAAATTCGAACTCTGTCGTGATACTGCCGAACGGATTTAAGTTGATGTAGTATACGCCGGCTAATATACTAAAAAATTCTGATATACCCCTGATTCATTTGGACATCAATAATTGATAAATTTTTCTTGGAAATATAAATCATTTATTAAATTAAAAATTTATTTAGAATCTACTATAATTTTATATCCTTAACATTCTCAATTCATATTTAATTATGCGTTGAAGTGGTGTGAATTTTTGTTACAAAAATTCTGAATTGTTGCTGATTCCAACACTGTATTTTTAAATTAGTTGATTAATGTTGATGTACTCATTATCCTCTGATCCTAATAACGTGAGCTGCTATATCCGAACTAGGTAACTGAGACATCTACCTTGAACTATGTGTAAGTATGTATGCTACTGGAATACTTTATGGAATTTAAGCGGATAATGGTGCAAAGTTTACAAGGTTTATCATTTATCGGACGTTATACGTTTGGTTACAGAATTTAGATACAAATGGTATATTTACAAACAAATAATATACTAGTTACAAAATTAAATGAAACTTCTAGTTAAATTCTTAGTTCTGTTCTTAATAATTTTGCTAAAATTCAATATCATTTTATTAACTTTATTCGTTTAGACTGTTTAGAGTATTCTCTAGATAGCTGGCCACCAAATTCGGACATTCAAATTTTGCTTTTACTTTCGATTGCAAAACTCGATGAGTTCTAGAATTATATCAGATAATTGTTTTTAAATGCTGAATATTAAATTTCTATTCTCCTGTTAATACAATTTTTATTAAAAACTGTTTAATTATGAATGGAGTTTGTTATTCACTAATCTTCGATCGTTACGAAATTCTAAAGTTTTAAATTTTATAGTTGGGAAATTCCGAAAATATAAAACTGATATTTAAACTTTTAATGTTTGTTCCTTTTTTGTTTTCATTTTAAATATACATTCCAAAAAATAGATAGGTCTGCCGAACGATTCCATTTTCATTCTATGTAACTTCAAATTTATGGAATTTATGTAGTTAGCCCTAATCACTTAAGATCTACTTAACATTAAGTATAGGTGATTTACCGTAGATTCGATTCTTTTTAGTTCTATATATTAAGCTTAGTTGCAATTTAGAATTATTCCAAATACTTATCTATCAAAAGCTGCAAGTAAAATTTTAGGATCCTTGAGCATTACTTAATTCCTCATTGGACATTTGTTAAAGTTGCTGAATTCACCAGTGAAGTTGGACCATAATTAGTTTAACTTTCGTAATCATCCAAAGATTGCTTTATTGATGATTATTTCCTTGTCTTTCTACACTAGTAGATGCTACATCCTGTAATAATATTAGAATCCTATTTGCTGTATTGGTCCAGCACTCATAACGCAGGAATTCGTTACGTTTAGCAAAGCGTTTAGTAAAATCTTCTAAACTGCATCCATGATTAATTTCGGCCACCATTGTGCAGATATTTAACCGTCTTAAAAGAATTATAGTTTTTCTTTTTATTATTTTTTTTAATTAACTTACAATTTATTATTTAAAATTTTAATCAGTTTTGGAGCTGAATAACTACTTCAATACCTAATTTTTAATAAAAAGTAATTTTGTAAAGAATTTCTTTTTATAAGATTAAACGAGATCACTACCACCTCTTTTTGCGCCTCTTCTTTCAAGCCATCAAATTAAATTTGGCATAGTTATGTTAAGGACATAAAATACCATATTTTAACTAAGATGTGATCGAAGAATCTCTAGATCAATTACTCCTCTAGGTTTGGCGAAGACTATACTTCCAACAAGATGGGACTCCACTCCATATTCCTGCACTGTAATAAATTACTTAATAGGTAGGTTTGATGAACAGTTTGTCGCAATAAATTGACCTATACCTTGGCTACTATGTTCCCAAGACCTTACACTCTTAGATTTTTTTATGGGGTTTTTTTAAGATCGAGGGTATTACACACTCCCAGCTAAGCTTAAAATTTTTTGGAAAACTGAATACCTTAAAGCTTTCGAAAGTTTTACGCCTTGATGTGCCTGCATTGTTGCAAAAAATTTACAAAATATTATTTTAAGATCCTGAAGATGTGTGGAAGAGGAAGGATTGTACTTTAAACACTTGCTACCAATGATAGTTTACGAAACAATGATTGTTTTTGTTATATGATTCTTTAAAGTAAAATAAATGTTAACATAGTTCTGGTATTTTTTTGTGTTCGTTGAAAAAATATTTATTCGCTTCTAACTACTAGATTTATTCGTTATAAATCATGTTCGTATTTTTCTGTTATTGTTTACGTTGATTATGAAAATTTAAAACCATTCACAGCACTCTAGATATGAAATAAAAATTAGGGAGTGTATTATGTTCCTACCGGTAGGTAATAAATTTCTGGAAAAAAACTGTTCCTACCGGTAGGCGTTTTGTGTTTCTTTAAAAATTCACCTATCGGTAGGTGAATTCTTTTTAAATAATTTTTCACCTACCGCTTTACCGATTTGTTATATTAACTATTTATATAAAGCTTAAAGGAATTGTACTGTCTGATATAAAAAAACAAAAACATATTTTTTTCTCAAAGATATGTAAATATATTTTGTATACTGTACTTATTACAAAAATAATATATTATCGAGATATTTTATAGTATAACCAAAATAAACGACTATTATAACGTGACCAGACTTTTGGCGGGACAGTCTCGCTTTTGTTTCACCTGTTCCGGTGCCCACAAAATCTTCAAAACGTCCCGCTTTTCATGGATAATCATGATTTGACGAACATAGACAGCAAAACAGCTACATTACGTTTATTGGTTGAAACAATAAACGTAAATGTAAACTTTTTAATTAATTTTCTTCTAACTTCTAAATTGCAGTAAACTAAATTCAGTATTGGTATCCAACGGATTTATATTTCTTTTCAAAAACTAGATATCATTTATCTTTAATTTGACCGTGCCAATTATATAAATAAATATCGCACACTTTATTTGGGTTTAAATACAAACGCTGAGTTAATTACAAGAACATTAATTACAAGAAATAACCATAGTTGCATCTATATAATGCTAATCACACTTATCATCAAACAAAATTAAAACTAGTAAAAAAGGGGAAGCCCACTCAACTAACAAGAGCTGTTCTTGGCAATGACGAAGACATGAAAAAGATGTATTTTTTACGTATTAATTTTAACGCGCCAAAA
This sequence comes from Agrypnus murinus, assembly GCA_929113105.1. Taxonomy (NCBI): domain Eukaryota; kingdom Metazoa; phylum Arthropoda; class Insecta; order Coleoptera; family Elateridae; genus Agrypnus; species Agrypnus murinus. Next base: position 119,144,440 of record OV816030.1, read on the forward strand.
ATATACCGAGAGGCACGTAACTATTACATTCCATTAAGCATCACTTTGGAATATTAATTGTGGCATGCAAAAACGATTAGAGGCATTAATTTTCATATGAATTTCTATTCCAGCGCTACTTGGGCAAAAGCATCTGGCTACCGATAAGCATAAACTATATGTAAATGTTGCTGCCTCTTCTTCTAAGTTACAAGATTTTTCCGTAAAACTAATTTCGGAACAGAAATGCAGTTAGCGTTAGCTGAAGGACTGTTTGAATTTTATACTATTAATAAAAATCGAAGTTTTCGGTCAATAGATTGCACATCTAAAAATCATTCAAAAATTGTTCGAAAAGCTTGCTTAATAAATTATTTATGAGGGTGGGCATCCCTAATGCACCGCCTTCGATTCTGAAGAAATCGGGCCACCTTAGACCACCTTATTAGCATTTACAATTAACACATAACCATTTTTTTGAATGAAGCCTGATAACAACACATGTTAAAAGAAACAAAGTAAGCAACTGTTACATTTTACTGATTTTGTCTGACAAATTTTACTGCATTCTAGTTTTGAAATGAGTATAATTTGATTAATTTAAAAATATGTCTAAATGACCCTTGTATGTAGTTACGTTACAAAAATGTATTCGTGATTAGGGTTTGTTGTTGAATTAGGTTAAGTTTTGGTAGGTGAAAAATTATTTAAAAATAATTCACTTACCGATAGGTGAATTTTTAAAGAAATACAAAACGCCTACCGGTAGGAACAATTTTTTTCAAAATTTGTTACCTACCGGTAGGAACATAATACACTCCCTAAAAATTAATATTCAAAACGTCAAGTATACTTAAAATTTCATCAAAGTAGTGTAGGTGTATTCAGAATTTGCTCAGGATTCCGAATTATTTTTGTTTTCTTGTTATGAAATTGTTTTTGATATCGTTGATAATAATGGTTATGAAGACGGGATTTGTCAGGAAGTAAATTGCCGACGGCACTTTACGTATTTCAGGTGGAGTATATGAAAAAAGTTGTATTCATTTTGAATTAAGCTTTATATAGTTAAATGCGCAAATTTGACAAAAACTTAAAAACTTCAAACTAAAACTTTCAATTTTCAAATGTCACATCAGCGTTGCCAACCACCATAAAATTTCCTAAATAACTGAGATCGGAACTTTGATTGAGTAGCTGTTACGTAACTACAACTAAATTTATTACTATAGGTTTAATTACTTCAATTTGGAATATTTTAGTAATTATGTAGTTACTTGTAGTTCCATTACTTCCAAGTAGCTTTTTAAAGTATGTGGAACGGTATTGCTACTTAGTATAATTACTTTAATGTTATTGCAACTTCAAGTGCTATTATGATTGTAGCAGTAACTTGCCCGAAGCTGCTTGAAAGTTTTTAAAACTTTAAAGTAGCACCGAAAGTTCCTGCCACCGGTCTGAAACCAGTGCTTAACCTTTAAAGTAACTGAACTATACAGTAGTATTGAACGTAAAACTTAAGTTTATGCTACCCAGGGGAATCAGTTGAAAGTAATTTTCACTACTTATTTTGAATCAGAATTACTAGAAATTTCCAGTTACTTTTAAACAATTACAAACAAGCGACAGTAACTTCTAAAGAGGCATATCACCTGTAGGTTAATTTGGAATTTGGAGGTTAATTGTGTTTTTGCAGTGGTAGTAGTTTTACAAGTTTTTAATAAAAATATCAAAGGCAAATGCAATAAAAAACAAGAAGAATTTTAGATATACGTCCACCTTTTATAGAAAATTAAAATAGCAGTTAGGTGAAATCAGTGGAAACAAAATCAACTGTTTACAATACAAAATAGAAAAAAATAGGGATGAGAACACTGGTAAACCATCATGTAGTAAACAAGGGTGAAATATATTCCTCTTTTTTCTTTCGTTGTTACAACTTTAAAATAAGCCATAATTAAATAATAATTGTTATTAAGTAGCAATCAGTATAAAAAATATTGGTTGTTTGTTTACGATTGACATTTAAATTTGTGGTTAAGTTCCAATGGGAATTTTGCAGTGACATTAGGAGCTAGAAAGTGGCTACGGAAACGTTGACGTCGTTTTATAGTAAGAGTCACTTGAAAGTTCCAGAGTTTTTTAACTTATTTTATACTTCTTGGTAACAACAACCTAGAAGTAGAATCTTTAGTTCCCGTTACAGTTTATAAAGTGACACAAACTTTCGACACACATTTTACAGTTAATACTACTTTAAGGTGACTTTTTCCAAACTACTCCATATTTACTTGTAAAATGTTGAAGGCTATTAATCAATTTGCAATTTGTTGCAATTGTTAAAAAGTGTTTTACTATAACTCTCAATAAAGATAACAAATCGATGCCAAATTGTGCCTTAGGAATAAAATAAAATGGTTTCTATCATGTTTATCAATTTATAAGTATTTCTGTCATATTTTATTCAAGACATTTTTTATTAAAAAATATATTTAAAGAAGGCGCGTTGTTATTTTTCGATCTATCATCATCGCATTTAACAGAAAAGTTGCGATGGTTTATAATTTTGGTATGCTATATTGACAAAATAATGAAACATTTCATCTCTCCTTCTTCTTCTTCTTTAGCTCATCCCTTTTGCCCAGTGGGTGTCGGGTTTTCTATTATTTTTCTTCTTCTAATATTCATCCACCCATCCTCTATACATTTTCCTGTCCCTGGCTCATCTTTTGATCTCTTGTATGTTCTTTCCTCTCCTTCTTGCGATGTCCTCAATCTGCTCCTCCCATAATATCCTAAGTCTGCCCCTCCGTCTTCTTCCTTCCACTCTCATCTCCGTAGTTATCTTCGGTATCCTGTTAGTCTCCATTCTGCATATGTGCCCATACCATTTTAGCTGTTTGTTCTCCACCATTTTTATTACAGGTTCCACTTCTAGCATGTCTCTTATTGTGTCATTTCTTATTGTGTCTCTTCTGGTGTAACCTGATGCATTCCTGAAAAACTTCATCTCAGTGGCTGTTATTCTTGATCTTAATTTATCTGTTAAAACCCAATTTTCTGCATCGTACATCATAGTTGGTAAGTATATCGTATTGTATATTTGTATCTTTGTTTTGTTGCTAACCTCCTTCTTTTCAATTAATGTATTATTAATAGCATAGTATACTTGGTTGGCCTTATTAATTCTATTTGTTATTTCTTCTTCTATCTTCCCGTTACTCGTTATGTCAGTACCTAAGTACGTATATCTTTCCACTTCTTCTATAACACCATTTTCCATTCTTATTTCGTTCCCTGGGGTATGTTTCTTGTCTATCTTCATCGTTTTGCTCTTCTCGACATTTATTGTTAAATTTACCTTTCCTCATTCTTCTTGCCACCTATCCAAAGCTAGTTGTGTCTCCCTATCTTTTCTCGTTATTAAAACTACGTATATCATCTGCATATATTAAGTGTTGTACAATTACAGGTTCCATATTCCTCATTCCAATACTTACTTTGTTTAATTTGTTGGTGCATCGGTTTGCAATTTCGTTCATTACGATAATAAATAGTAGTGGACTCAGACTGTCCCCTTGTTTTATTCCTCTCTGTAATTTGAAGCTTTTCGATGTTACTTGATCTATTCTCACATACCCTTCTACATTTTTATACACTGACTTAATGGCCCTAATCAGCTGTGCGTCAAAAATAAAACTTTACAATATTTCCCATACTGCTTTCCTGTCTATGTTATCGAACGCTGCTTTTATATCAAGGAGAGTTAACCTCAGCTCTTTATTTTTGTCCAGTCGCTTTTCCATAATCATTCTTAGACTGTGTATATTATCTTGAGTTTATCGCCCTCTTCTAAAAGCTGTCTGTTCTTCTTTTAGTCTTCCTTCCACTTTATTTCTCAGTTTCTGTTCTAATATTTTGGTGTAAATTTTTAATGGTACAGATGATAAACAAAGTGCCCGGTAGTTGTCACAATTACTTATGCTTCCTTTTTTGTGAAGAGGTATTATTATGTTTTGTTCCCATTTATGGGGTATTTTACCCTGTTGCCATGCCATATTGATTATATCAGTAAACCATTCCGCTACTTTATTTCCTGCCAACTTAACCATCTCAGGGGTTAATCATTCATCTTTCATTCATCTCATCTTTCCCTGCCGCCTTCCCAGCGCGTGTACTTTTTATTGCTTGTTCAACCTCTTCTTTTGTTATCCTATCTGTTAATTCTGTTTGAACTTGTATATTATCTTGTTGTTGTTCTTCTTCTTCTCTTCTTTCATAATATTTTCTCCATGTTTCAACTATCCCTACTTTATCAGTTATAATATTATTTTCTTTATCTTTAATATTTCTTATCTTTGGTGCCTTTTTTTCTTTTAATCTCTTAACTGTGTTCCAAAACTTCTTTCTGTCTACCTTATATTGTTCTTGTATTTTATTTCCAAATTGTTCCCAAGTTATTTTCTTGGCTTCTTTCACTGCTTCTTTTGCTTCATTCCTCCTATTTATGTACATCTGTTTGTCTTCTAAATTTTTGGTACTAATATACTTCTTCCATGCACTTTTCTTTCGTTTTACCTTATCCTTTACTTCATTGTTCCACCATCTTGTTCTTTTTAAACTATAATTCACTATTGCTGTTCCACATAGTTGTGTCGTGGTTTCCCATATGGTATTTCTCAGAATTTCCCATTTCATCTCTTTATGTATTATGTACGTATTACAAATAAAATAGTAATCCATTTTGTGACACGACGGCAGCATTAGTAGAGAAAGTGAAAGAATATTTGTTAAGTTGCAAGAGTAAGAGAGAGCAACTACGCGACACGATGTGTCAAAGAGAAAAAAGTTCCACGAAAGTAGCAATTACTACGCCGCCACGTTCCAGCTACGTAGCCTAAAGGTAACTGGACAAGTTCCGGAGAGGTTACTGCAACGTATCTGCTACCCGAGAATTGTTCCCCATTCTGGTTCCAGGCACGTAACAATACCGTAGCAATTTCGTTATTGTGACTAACGGCAAAAACTTTATAGTTCCACCGGTGGTTGCTAGTACGTAGCGGTGAATAAAAATGCTGCTTGGACTGTATTGTACTTGATTACTCTGTCGAGCAATAACGTTTGGCATTCGGACTTGAGTCGCTAGTTTAGATACTACTATTCATAAGTAATTAAAAACTACGACAGGAGCACTGTACGAAGCGAGTAACTGAGCTGTTAGATTGTATAAGTTGTTTAGGTTAGGTTAGAATTTAAGTTAAAAGTAAGGGTATGGGTCAGGTAAAAAATAGGTTAGGAGTTAGATAAGAGGTCAAACTTTAGGTTAGGTTAGAGGTTAAGTTAGGAGTTAAATTAAAGGCTAAATGAAAAATTAGATAAGAGGTTACGTGCCTTTTATAGGTATTACAAAGTAGTTTCTTAACATTTCGGCTTTTGGACCGTGATACAGGATAGTGATATTCGGTTTTTAAAGGATTTGAGATTTGGCGAAGAGAATGAAGTCAAAGATACTTCTACAAAGATTACCTAATGCGATTGCATGATTGCATGATTGCTGGATTATTTAAGTTAAACAAAGGAATTGGTAAACCATTTAATTAAACGTGCTATACCAAAGTATACAGGGTGAGAGATCTGTATATTTTAAATAACTTATTATTATGGTAGTACTAAGTATCCTGTAGTTTATCCTGCAGTAATAGACGCCTTGAACTATGTAGGAGAGGCCACGCTCACTTAATATTTTATAAATAGAATTTTTTGGTTCTATTTTATAAATATCACTATTCTTTATTAAAAGAAAAAGTATTTATTAAAAGAATTCATAGATATATGTATATATATAGTTGACGTTTTGTTCAATATGGCATGCCGTATTGCAAAACTGTTTATATATTTTTTGTTATGTAATGTAGAATTTTATACTACAAGAATAAGAAAACTAATATCAACAAAATAGTGAAAGAAATTATACGTAGTTAGTGCCTGCCTGTCCCATTAAAAACTTTTGACTGGGACAAGGAATTGATCATATGACAAATGGACACATGTCAAAGACCTAGATCAGATTTTGCCACTTATCGTGGAGATCGATAGTGGAACTAGAGTAATCCACCTTACTCAGCTCAAATCCGTATTCCAATTTGACCTCCGGTATGATATGACGAGTATAGAATGGCTCCCGTTTCCGAAAGGTGACGAGTGTCCCTAATTCTAATTGCTGTAATGGACCATTTAAAGAATGTCGGATTGTGAAGCATGGATTGATAATAACAGATTTGTGTAAGTTTAGGTAAATGTTTGGCAGTAGTTACAATGTAGAGCTATAATTTAAATATTTTTGGGTGACACTATTAGAAAATATAATGAATGGTAATATTTGTTCTTCTGACGTACCTATCTGTTTCGGTTTATTTGCTAACGTGGTACATTTATGTATTTTTTCTAGATATTTTCTTCGGTTTCCTGTATTGAAAAACACCTGAAAATCCTGTATTGATATGCAATTTGTAGTGTACAAGAATTGTCCTTTTGATATATAAATGCAAATATTTTGCAAACGGTATTGTGGTACTTCGTGTATATGCATTTACCTACTATATAGTCGCTAGTTACATTTACCGCCTTGCACTAAATATAGTTACAATTATTTTATTAAGTATACCTGTTAAATTGCCTTCTGCTTTGGTAAATAGCATGTATTTCTTGTTTTAACTGCCACAGCATCCAGAATTCGAGATTTGATAAGGTTCAGTTATGTTAGGTTAGATTATACTAGGTTATAACAGGTTAGGTTAAAAAGTAGTTATCAAAACACCCTTAATCATTCTCAGTGTTTAGGTTAGGTTAGGTTTAGTTTCAATGCTACAGCTCCATAAGATAGACTTAAATACAAGATTAGGTTAGGTTAGGTTAAGTTAGACTGGTTTAGGTTAGGTTAAAAGAGAATATTGAATAAAACACCCTTAAAAAATCTTCTTGTTTAGGTTAGGTTAGGTTTAGTTTCAACTGTCAAATTACCAAAATTACAAGATTAGGTTAGGTTAGACTAGTTTAGGTACTAGTTAGATACTTAGTTTAAAATACCCTATTAAATATTATTGCTTAAGTTAGGTTGGTTTAGTTTGAACTGCCACAGCACCAATAATACAAGATTAGATTAGGTTAGATTAGGTCTAGTTTCATCTGCCACAGCAGCAAGAATACAAGGTTGGATTAGGTTAGGTTAGGTTAAACTGGTTTAGGTTTGGTTAAAAGAGAATATTGCATAAAAACACCTTTGAGCAATCTTCTTGTTTAGTTTAAGTTAGGTCTAGTTTCAACTGTCACAGCACCAATAATACAAGGTTAGATTAGGTTAGGTTAGGTTAAGTTAGACTGGTTTAGGTTAGGTTAAAAGAAAATATTGAATAAAACACCCTTAAAAAATTTTCTTGTTTAGATTAGGTTAGGTTTAGTTTCAATTGTCAAAGCACCAATAATACAAGATTAGGTTAGGTTAGACTAGTTTAGGTTAAAACGAAATATTGAATAAAATACCCTTAATCAATCTTATTCTTAGGTTAGGTTGGTTTAGTTTGAACTGCCACAGCACCAAGAATACAAGATTAGATTAGGTTAAGTTAGGTTAATAAAAAATATTGAATAAAACACTTTTAATAAATCTCATTGTTTAGGTTTAATTTGTGCAGCACTAAGAATATAATATTATATTAGATTAGGTTAGGTTAAAAAGGAATATTGAAGAAAACTCCCTTAGTCTCCTCAAACGACCCCTTGTAAAACACTCTCATTCAAACTTAGTATTTAGCTTAGGTTGAGCTAGGTTAGATTAAGTTAGGTTAGGTTAAGTTACAAGACAGTATTTGGTATTAATGAGTGAGTAATAATAATGTAAATAGCTACCGATCATCCCTAGTATTTCTCATTTTCTTCTTTTGTAGATATCTGAGTTATTTGTAGACAGCATATTTGTTATTTATTGGTCAGTCGTTGAGTTGAAGTCGAATTTTAATTCAATTTTTCAGATTGTGTTTTGTTGATATGAAACTTATATGAAATTAACTATATCTAGTTTCAGCTTAAACAAACTCTTAGAGCTAACTACAACTATCAAAAGTTGAGAGAAATTATAAAAGCTAAAGTAAATTATCGTTGAATGCTGTTGACTTTGGTAATTTCATTATCTTTAAAATCTGAAGGTATCATAGGTACGAAGAAGTTTTTCAGCGCACTGTTTTGCATTACAATGCATTAATATCGTACCATAGCAGAAAATGCAAAAGTTTTCATTTCAGGATAGCGTATAAAAACTAAGTATTATTACTAAAAAAGAAATATTCCTGAAATAATGAAAATAAGACTAACCTCTGAACAACCTCGTGAGTAATAATTTGTGTAAACTGCTTATTACACCAACCAGACTGTTAACGAATGCTGGTACTAAACCTATATGAAGCACAAAGTTTGATTAGTTGAAAACTTTTAACATGCGTCAGGTTCACTTTGTACGAATACCATAACCATTTTTAAATAAGTGATACACATTCATGGTAGTTTCAGTTGTAATTTCTAGAGGCCGCATTTAACTGAAATCTTTATTAAGGCTGTCTCAAAAATGTCAATTAAAATTATCTGCAAAGATATTCCTACCTATATCCAGGCTAGCAGTTAAATGCAAACTTGCCTTATCTTAAAGAAAGTAAGTTGAAGTAACTAAAAAAATAAAAAACAAATACACTAAAGTATATTAAAAATTATTGTTATTGGTAGCAGCATACCATATAAACGAAGCAAGATTATACCTACTTAAAACAGCGAGCAACGTCAAGAATTTGCATTTTATTCTAATTCTAAAGCATGTGCAAACTGTCAATTTGAGAAAGTAAATGAAGTTAGAGCCTCATTTTCTCTTTACTTGTTTTTATTACCACCGTTGTTTATTGTTTGATATTATCGCATAAGCTTAATAAAGCCATAGCAGACGTAACACTGCAAAGTGTTAAAGTGAAACGAGCATAGTTTTCGAATAATACCGCAGCTTCGCAAAACGATGTATTCTTTTCATTTCCAGACAAACTTACGCCATCTAATTTTCAGTTAATCTCATGGAAACAAGAATTAACGGCGTCGTTTGCAGGCATATGAAGCGGGCTTCATCCCGAATCGTGGTAGATACAGGCTGCAAAACTTCGCCCATTAACATTATAATACACTTAGCACGTGGCAGACAAGACGATCCACCATAAACAAGGTGCATGGGTTTCGGCATATTTAAATATTATAACAGTTAATTTTAGTCCCTTGCTATCCAGAGTTAGTTTCCTTCGACAATTTACAAGAAGTGAGTGATCTTAGATCTATTTTAATCGAAAGGTGCCGATTATTATCGACTCACTAATTCTTATCAAACATTTTCTTTCAAGAATATGTGGTATAAGTTAGATTATTAAGTTCTCGTCGGATGTGAAAACTAATTTTCTTAATTCTTATAACAAATAATTATTCAGTTTTATAATTAATTTGATTTTATGAAAAACAAACGAGGTTGAGACAATGATTCTCAAAAATTATTCAGGGATATCAAAGTTTCTTCTAAATTTAGAGAATTTGTAAATTAGCATTTTGCTGTTGTGTGAGAAGAACCACAACTCCTTTTGTTACACACGCTTAATTGACGTTGGTAATGAAGTGGTTGAACGATACTCTTATTTTTTTAAATATTGTCATATGCGCAAGCAATTTCTAAACCGTATTGCAAACAAATGGTGAAAACCTAATTTGTGTTTCAATTATCCAAAAGGGGAAAACTTAAAGGAACTTGTGGGTATTTGTAATTTTGTAAAGTACACTTTTGTTAGAGATTTTTTTATTTAGTGCAGAAATTTCTTAAATTTAGACTCTTTAGAGATATTCAAGTTACAGTAAATTATTTAAATTTAAGTACATTTTGATTTACTTTCTTTCTGTATTATCTAGGTTGATATAAATTAACATTATTTTTTGTTTGCTCCTATCTTATTAAAAACTAACTACCAATACCATATGTTCCTCAAGTGGTATTTAAAAACCAATAGACAACCAACATAGATCAAGTGCTATAAAGTAGTGCTTATAGGCCTATAAGAGGTTTCGTGTTCCCTACACTGTCTACTACATTTTTCATAAATTAATTGCAGAAGTGCAGCGTAGGGGGGGAAAGAGGAGAGGCACTTGTCTCGGACACAAGTAATGTGGGGGGGGGTCAAATTAGAAATTCGGCGCTCTCAAATTTCCAATGTTTCTAAAAATCTTGTACGTTATTAAATTTTCAAAAACTTCACAAAAAAACAAAAATCATGTAAGAATTTATCAATAATTTTGATGTATAACTTCCGTTTCGTCAGTGAATTTTTTGTTACACATTGTGGGTGTTTTAGTTGGGTATGTACTAGGGGTGAGGGGTGGAAATTTAAAAATTGCCCTAGGTTGTAGGTAACTTTTTCAGAATCCTTCAAAACTTGCAGCTCCAAACGAAAAAACTAGAAATATTTTTTACATTATTGTAAAAAGGGTATTGTGATCACACGAAATTTTCATTTATTTTTTGCTACATAAGAACATTAACCCTAACTACATATATAGTTTGTTGTTCTGAAAAATATGTTTTCCAAATTAAGCAATTGCCCTATTTTGACAGTCTACTAATTAGAAACCATAGCAATAGTATAACGTTGAAATTCACAACCCATTGATTGTTTTATGGTCACTGTTTAAAACCAAGCTTCTCCGTTAGTTTTGGTTGTCGCTGGTTTCCCTTTCCCTCTCTTTATCGTAAATTCGCGCTAGCGCAGTCAAGCGCATTGACAATTGTGCGGCCAGCAGAACAAAATGGTGGGCTTTGATTAGAGTATGGTTGAATGTGAGATGTAATAGGAAATTGGTTTGGTATAATACGCTTTAGCGAAGAAAATCTCGCGGTCATCAAATCGATCATTTGAATGGTTATTTTTGATCGATCGTCGACTAGAAGGGGTTAGACTCTGGTGTTAACCACTTTTTTACTTTCCACCATGTGCTAAAATCTCATTAAAATCTTATTCTATTTTAGGTAACAAGTCCCTATCATTTGCTTTGAAGAAATCGTTTAATAAAAGACCTTTCAGTTTATCGAAAGGTAAAATACTTTTCAAATATTTAAAATTAATACCACATACAGAGTATTTTATATTTTAGGTCTTTTTCTTTTGGTTTTCATTTTTTCTCTTCTTGCCTTTCAACCTTGGGTTTGGTTTAACTTGAAGGCCTTCCCTTTCGGGTTAATACCTGCATACCTACATACAGGGTTATAACGGGTCATATTAAGATTATACCGGAAGAAGTGAAACAAAAACCCTAAGCAAGGCTTTTTAACCGCATCATCCGTGGGTCATCCAATGTTGTTGTTGGGATGTTTGTTTGAAACTGTATGTATTTATTTATATTGTGTCATTTTGTCTATGTGTCTATGTATTTATAAAACGTTTATACAATTTATTTATTCATGCATGTTAGTTTTAAGTACTAGTTCAAACGAGATCTCGAGTAGTGAAATTATCATAGGGTAGTTTTTAGATTTACAACCAGCTGTGATACAAATCACCATCCTGTCGATTTTAGTAAACTTATTAAAATCCTTAATCAACATAATTAAGAACGTTTACAATTTGCTATAAACAATAAAGTCCTACTTAGAAAATTTACATTTCACTACATGTTTGTGTTTTATTTATTACTATTTATTTATTTTGTGGTTTTAATGTTTGCTTTCCAGCTTGTTACTTACAGGTAGTAAGTGTATATGCACCGTACGACCAAAATTGTGGAAGTTGTCGGCTATATGTTAGTAAAAGATCTATTTCTTCGTTTATCTAATAAGTTTGAAGCTTTAGTAATGAAGATTGTTTTAAAACGAAGTGGCGCTTGTTTTTCTTATCTTGTATATCTTGTATTACCCCGACCCTCTCTGACTTATTGGGGTTAGCCGGCAAAAACTAAAATAGTGTTATTTAGGTCAAGCAGATACTTCCAGCACAGCTATGTTTTTGGTTGGTTTGGTATTTATCTATATAAAAGTAGCATTTGTTACTATGTAGGCTATAATAGACTAGACTACAAATCGATGTTTATAGAAGAGAAACCAGCACCAAAAGGTACATTATTATAGCGATTTTAAATCATTGTGGACATAAAATGTCGGCATGCAATTTCTTGTTGAACAAATTTATTAAATTCTCATTAAAAAAGCGTGTTTAAAAACGAGGGCATGAGAGTGTATTATACATCAAATAACTCTTTAAAGAACTTGTTAGGCAATTCAAAAGATGACTTGAAATTGCGAATGTATCAATTGAATGGAATGATTGAAATAAAATTTATATTGCAAAGACAAAGAGGTAAATTTTGACTAGATCACGTGTTGCCCAACATATACATGGCGTGGCGAACTTCTTTGGCAACAAAACAACAAACAAAACAAGAAGCTTATAGCTTACTATTATGCTTGTGTGTTTGTAGATGCAAGTAGCAAAAACTGCATTCACGCACTGTTGTGTTTTTACGCTTACGATAGATATTTGGACACCAGCAAACAGTCTTTTTAAGTAGAGATTTCTCGCGGCATCCTTTACGAGGTTTCGTGCGCACTAGGGGGGCGCGGATCATAGTTTTAAAGGCACTGCTATAAAGCATACATATTGCTACGATATGTAGGTTGATAATTTTGTTAAAAAATTTTATATAAATTATGATTATTTATTATATATATTTACAATAAAAAGAAAATAGAGACAAAACGAATTAATTGTATTCAAATGAAGAAGATACAGCTCCTTACCTAATCTGAGTTCATTCTGCTTCAGTTTATCTTTTTTATAGTATTTCTAAGTTCTTATCTTACGTACAAATAATACTACAAATACTAATACACAAATAGATGTGCATATAATATTTACTTCAAAGTTCTTTATTTTCATCGACATAAATAAACACAATAAAAATTGATACCAAACTAAAATCTCTTTAGATTCAAAAAGACTGATTTTTCTCAGAAATAAAATTAAATTATTAAATTGTGAAATGTCTTTTTGCTTCTTATTTAAATCACTCAGTCTCAAAATTCCTTAATAATTCTCTATTTGGGGATTTATATAATAAATAAATTTATAATTTCTTAATTATAAAAAAATATTTCAATTATAATTTGTTTATAATTATTCTTTTATATTGGTATCTTGCTTTTAATAATAATAAAAGTTTGTATTTATATTCTAAAAACTTACAGGTTATTATTTACTTGCATTTAATTTTTGGCCATAATCAAATTCCATCTGCCACTTTAAAAAGTAACTCCATTTTTATATACAGCTTTTTCAATTTTAAAGGTAATTTCTAATTTTACTTAATTAATACTGGATGTTCTATTAAAAAAATGAATTTGCTATTTAGCTATTTAGTTAATTAATTAATGAAAACCAAAATTAATTTTATTGTATCAATGCCAAATTGTATACGTTTTACATGCGAATACTGCTAATATTCCCTCCAGTCCGTCATAAGTGTTCCTAGAGGATCACCATCGATGTTTATGGGACAGTCTTACGTCCCTAGCCCAAACTCTAATCAATGTTGCTTCCTGTTGCTTTTTATAAACATGAATTATATAAATCCTTTTAACTTGTTGATGCTAGTGTGATGAATGCTAGTGTAATCAGTTTCGTATTACGCCTTTTGAAATAACTGAGGAAGAGATCGATCTGGCCAAATTTTTAATTCAACCTCTTCTGGAAAATTGTCACATGTTTACCATATATAGGCCAACCTCACCTCCATAGACATTTACCGCAGATCAACCTGACTTCAGTTATGTATTGACAAGTAAACGTTTTTGGCAAATAAAGGAGCCAAGTATGTATCTGAAAACAATTCAAGAAGCTGAACCCAGCACTCTTGTACAATACCTTCTTTAGTTTCAAAATTGGCGAGCTATGCCAGAAAATGATAACCAATAATTTAAGGATTTTGTACATTTAATCCTGTTGTAAGACAAACTGTTGACTACGGATGACATCTATTGGAGCAGTACAAAATGGGTGTGGTAGTAAGATTGATATCTTGAATAAATACAGCTTTAACATACTTCCACCCCCGTTAATCCTATGCTTCTTCCACGGCATAGAGGCTTGATTAATATGGAATATTTTTATCAATGTGAGCTGCAATTACTTGCAACAGCATAATAAACAACATAAAATTTTGAATTATTGAAAAAAAACAAAGTCTTATCAAATGAGCATATACGCACAAGCGTACCATGTCTTACGTTTTACGTTTTTTCACAATGGGCATTATGGGCATCAACGACTACGGTCATGTGGTCCCATAATAGCGATCACAGTGCCGAAAAAAATTCTTAGATGCTAGTCCCGAACTCATGTTGGCCCAGAATGAGGTAACTCACTAGGCGTCATATGCTCCATAATACAGAGCACCAAATGGGTGAACCCTTTGTTACGCTTTTATTTTTCAAGGAAATAATAATTAAGCGTTGTCATATGATGGAAAACTGTGTGTTAAATCACTTTTATTCATAATATTTTTTGATAAAATGCACATTTATCGAGATACCTTCAAGTTTCACTGCGATATCTCAAATGATTCAGAAGTTAGCAGGGGGGGGCTTCTTTTTCACTGTACTGTGTACTAGTATTCATTTATCTTTGAACGGGCGTCCTTAAACAAGCTTAAAATATCAGTAGGTCGGGCTTTATAAAATGTATTATTTATCATTTACTAAATTTGTTGTTAGCTTCTTAAAAGATTCGCTTGTAAGATGTCAGATTAAATCGGCAGGCGGTTCTTATGATATCGATAGTAAACTTCAATGAACGTTACTGTTGGACGGCTGTTTTCGCCTATACTAATCGAATTTGGCGAGCATCGTATTCCCCGCCTATGGTAGTAAGTTTTGTTTGGTTGGAATAATTCTGGTATTTCGACATAATTTTTGTAAAACAAGTCTTTGATTATTTCACTTTGTGAATTAACCTTGTTACTTATTGAATTTGGGACGCAAACTTTTCCAATTTGGAGAATTCTAGCTACATTACGAGAGGAAAAGATAATTTTATATTAGATTATAAACGATTGAAAACATCTCAAAATTCAATTTTTTTAAAGGGGTAATAGAATATAATAAATTAGATAGTGAGTTAAAAAATAGTTAAAATTAAATCTTAACACTTTCATTAAAAAATTAAAAACAAAAATTAAAAAAAAATTAAAAAAACAAAAAACTTTATTAAGAGCCTTTTTAAATTATAACTGTTCACAATTTAAAAAAGTAAAAAAAAATGTTTATAATACTTATAAGATTTTCTTGTAAATAGCAAATTCTTGCTAAATAAATTGCATTGAGTGATTGATTCCTAGCGGCATTTAAGATTTCGAAAAAAAGGCTTCTGTTGGTAACGATATATTGAGAATATTGTTTCTTACTTTGGGTTTGATGTTGCATTGGCAAACCAGGTTCCATATAATTAAGAATATTTACAAGAAAATTTATTTAGGATTTTGGTTAATTTAACAACTATAGATAAAAATATCGTACATTCTTATCTCTTTGTAAGCTTTGAGCGTTCACAGTAGCACAAATACGCGATGTGTCAGAGATTATTCTTCAATTCTATTATTGTTTTATTCTATTTTATGTTGAGTTTGGTTCCATTATAAATGGAAGTTATTTATGTTTGGTTATGATTTATTTGTTTATTTTACGGAATTATCTTTTTTCTGCATTTAAGTATAAGCCTAACTAACCTATTTCGAGAAAAAGGTAAGTTAGCTGACTATTTCTCTTCGGAAGCGGGACTACTGGGTATTTACGTAACCCCCTCACAGAGGCATGCAACCGTTATATGAGCACTTGAATGTATTGGTTGAATCCATGGTACCGTCAACTTGTAGCAAAGTTACATAGGATCTTAGGGTTCTCTTGCTTTTTAAAACCCCGCTGCCAACGACTGTGACTTTGTTGGCTTAAACCTTCACATGACTATTGCACACCAAACCGCAGTTGTTCTACTTAAATTCACCTATATATTTAACAATCGCTACGTATTGTTTCAATATATTAATTCTTTGCAGATTAAAAGTTAAAAATCTTCTGATTAGTTAAAAGGTGCATTGACACACCCTGTAGCGCCGCCTAAGTTAAGAATATCTAGAAGAAAACCAAAGATAAATAGCAAAAATCCTTGAGAGCGCCTTCTTCAAATAAGATATGTTCTTATTTACTTACGTATTCTCAGCCGTCAGATCTCATCAACATATACGTTCTACGTATTCTGGTAATTTCATCATAAACATTTCATACAAGATATCAATGACATAAACTGCAACGATTTCAAAGATATACAACATGAAACAACATTCATATAGAACCGAGTCAAGCGGTTACCACTTATGAGTTTCCGCTATGTTAACTTCCGCAAATAAGTTTCGTTTAGTTTATTTTCGTGGTCATTTACAAGTCTAGACGCGCATGGGCTTCAGCAAGTTTTAGAATATGGCATTCATGATAAACAAGTAAAATAAACGGCTCAGTACTGTGCACGGTGTCTTCTGGAATCCCGTCAGAATTAAGGGATACGAACGACTAACTACTCAAGCTTTACCCTTGCGAATGAGAATTACTTCTTGAAACATGAAGCTCGGCTTATGTTCTTCCCTAAACTTAGTTAATGCTCGATCTTGTTTTGCATTATGCATAACTAATATTTTGACTCAGGTACTACAAAGACAATTCTCGCCAAACAAACCAGCTTCTCCCTCTCCCAGATTTGCTAATAAGAATAATAATGAGGGAGGACTACATTGACTATTCCGCAAAGTTTACTTTTAAGATGCCAAGGAAACGTAGAGTTGCATCTGAATAAATTATATTATATTTTTCATTATCCGTTTAGAACATACTTTTTCTTTTTAAAAAGATCCCTTTGTGTAAGTTCCTGCTTTGATTGAAATATTTAATAAAATATGTAAGTACAACAAACCTAAAAAAATTTAATCTTGTGCGCTCATTCGAGTACATAATATGTATTTGTTATTCAATTTACAATCAAATGATTCTCATTCTTTTACATTATTTCTATAATAATTATATTTTTATAACAACTTGTTGTATTATATAACTAGAACTTAAAAGATTAAGTACAAATCGTACAACTTTACTTTAAAACAATCACGTTTCTAATGGAACATGCGTTTTATAGATTTATATTTCTCTTTTTGATATAGATATGCTTTTGATGGGCGCCACTGAGTTCTGGATAAAAAGCCAAAATCAATTCTTAATGCAATGCAATCAAAATTTTTTTAAAAGATGCGTTAATTACTTAGAAGTAAGCTACTTAAATAACAATGAATCGTAAAACTGTAATAAAACACGTGAAAAATAAAAGAAACATGAATGGCTTTATTTTAAATTATTAATCATATTTGTAAAAGTAAATATTATATTTATTATTATATTTAATTATTATGTTTAGTTTTGCATTCACATACGTATTTTCGGTTTTCACTGTGATTCAAAATAAGCAGCTTAATAGATATTTTAGAATAAAGATTAGAACATGATCACCTGTTCAACTCACGAAACTAATCGATTTCTAGAAAATGTTTAAGATGCCCACGGTTCATCTTCGCCCCGTGTTTAAAAATAACTGTCTGCCCAACCCAAGTGGTGTAATAGACTCCAGAACGGTGACATAATAAACGTGGCAAACCAATTAACACTAGTATAATGGTCGGCTGACAAATAAAATAGCTAAAGCAAGAAGAAGTTCCATCTTAGTAGCATAAAATAGCAACCACTAAGTATTTTATTGCATTTAAATAGGCGAAATTTAAATAAGTAGGTCCAGGTTTCTT
Source organism: Agrypnus murinus (assembly GCA_929113105.1). Taxonomy (NCBI): domain Eukaryota; kingdom Metazoa; phylum Arthropoda; class Insecta; order Coleoptera; family Elateridae; genus Agrypnus; species Agrypnus murinus. The sequence continues at coordinate 119,162,365 of OV816030.1, forward strand.
ATTAACTATAAAAATAAAAACAAGAACGAAGGAACGTGACAGTTGTTTATACGTATTGTCATGTTATGTTGACCTACAGGAAAGCAATTCACGCACTCAATAGTTTTAAGCAAGCTTAGATATGAAATCTAAAGCGACATGTCAGATGGGTTGCCTAGCCTCACTTTTTAAATTAGTATTTTGAAAAATTTATCTTTTATGAAGCTAAGAAATGATTTATTATAAGTAACATGCACACTAGTACATTATAATCAGAAAAAGGATATTTGTAAAATTGATTTTTCATAGAATTTAGGTAATTTCCTTTATCCAACTAACGATGTGAGAGACGATGATCTGATATAGCATTTAAATTAAGCTGAGGTCATAGTTAATGCAAGATTTTTAACTTAAAACAGACAATGTGAGTTGTATTGGGGAGGTATAGAAGTATTTACTACCTTACTTAAGCATTTTATAAGAAAGAAATATGCTTACAAGTTAACGAGATTATTGATTTTATTAAATTTTTCTATTTCAAGATTTTACAGTTCTCGAGTAAATAATTTTGATGGAGAATTGTGAAGTTGTTTCTTTATTACATAATTTAGACTATCTTAAATGTAGGAGTTGCTTTTTACAAATGATATTAGTAAAACAACAAACAAGTAATTGTAATTGGCTTGAATTTACATATTGTTGATATCTGAAATTATGTAAACTATATTTGTTAGCATATAAAGTTTAAATCTGTAAAGATAAGCAGGTGTGGAAAGGTATTTTTATGTAAATAAGTTAATAAATAGCTGTTTAACGATAAGATTTCATCGAAATTCAATAGAGGCTTTGTTATGAAATAAAAACATGAATGTTATATGTCATTAGATAAGGAATTTAATAATATATCAGTTTATCTAATTAGTTTTGAGATAAGTTGATATTTATAAACAATAATTTGGATTATGCTATAAATCAACTGTCAGAGTGCTTTTGTTGCATGCAAAATTTTCAATAGAGTTCAATTATTTCCCAGAAAAGTATAAAGCTATTTTTGTAACAAATTGTCTTTCAATTTACATTTTTAGAAAAGTCCACACTTGTTGAAAAGCAAAAATTAATTTTAAGGTTATGTTTTGAGTTAAAAAACATGTAAACAAAGAAGATGTCAGAATCTTTAGATTATCATGCTTTAAAAACGTTGGTGTTTTTATTATTTATTTAACAAAGTTCTGTGAGTTAAAGTGATCTTCTTTTAATACCTAGTCGATTAAATCTATTCAAGTGACAATTTATTTAGAAATGGAATATTTTTATTTGATAATATTTTTAATTAATTTTCGTTGCAATTGGATTTTGTAAATGGATATGAACTATAATTATAAAATTAATTGCCTTTACACGATTAGACAAGCAACTGGATTATGAATTCAATTTATGCTATTAATATGGAAATATTTAAAAGAGGTGAATGACTTTCTTCCTTCATTTTATTGTTCAACCGAATGAAAGCAGAGAGCAGAGGCTTTATAAGAATACAGTTGGCAAACTGATGGCGCCAAACATTTAAATGTCAAAACGTGAGTTATTTAACAGTAGTTATATTATAATTAATTATTGTACGTAAGAATTATGTTGATGCCAGAAGTATTAATCCTCAGATAAAGATATAAAGATATTTCATAGAATTTTGGTATCCAAGTTTAAATTTTCTTTTCATTTTATTTTTTTTTTGTTTGTGTTAAGGTTATTAAATAAATTTGTGTTGTATATAAAAAAGAAAAATTGCCTTATATTTGTTGCATATTACTGTGTTTCTAGATTTATAGAATTATTTAGTGCACTATTGAAGTAACCCGTCTGAGACTTTCAATTTGTGGAGAGTTAGACTTTCCACAACAATTGTGTTTAACCGGAGCAATTATTTTAACTAAAAGGTAAGAGAGTGATGAGTTGTATGTTGTAAGCATCAGTATTATTGCCATCGACATCTATGTATTTTTAAAAAACTTTAACCTCCGGTATCGTAACAGTATGTAGTGTAAATATCTGTTTACTCTCACAATAAGTGTGTATGCAATGCTATACATGGATTGCATATACCTGCTCTTCTCCAGGTTTGGATTGAATTTTATAAAGACAGAGCTTGGAACTCATTACTACTTTCTTCTGGACATGTGCTTATAACATTTAATTTTATTTAACCAAATTTACTAATTCGCATGGTTCAATTACTTGGTGATTTATGTCATGTATCATTAATTGATATTGTATATGACAAAGCATTTTTTTAATATTATTCTTTATCAAACATAAATAGGTTAGTTATTAACTGCTGGCCTCTTTATAGGTAGAAAAATTATTTTCTTTTAGGCATATCGATTCTACGAAATATCTAAGATTTTCGTAATTTTTCTACTACGAATATTTGAGATTGATATTTGAGAACTTCTATTATATGATATAATTTACCCTTTTCTATAAGTCAATTGTTTCCCATTTGACAAGGCGTTCCCAATTTTTACTTTCCAATGTTTCCGAATTTAACAAAGGCGTCAATTCTCAACAACTTGCTAGTTATAACTCAAAATATCACGGAAACTAAAGATACTAAACTTCAACTCGATTTTATTGTTCCTTTAATGCATTCAACAGACTTGATCAAGCAATATCGATTTTAAAACTTCGGAAATTTGACTTTATAGACAATTTAACACACTTATTCAAATCTTATTTAGTTAACCCTATCTGTCGATTACCTGTTCAACATCTGGGACTCCACAGGGATCCGTTTTACGCTCCTTATTTTTTTAACATTTTTTAAAAAACATTGATGAAAACTAAGATGACAATCTTTTTGTTAGATTAAATTCTGAGATTCTCCCTAAAGAAAATTAAATTCTCAAATTTAATTTAAAACTTCTAACAAGCGTCGTTTCTAATATTTAGTTCTAGTGAACTTTTATTATTCCAATTTTGAAGTAGGTGGTAAGGGCTCTTACTCAGGCGGCCCGGGTTCTATCCTCGGAACTGGCGAGATAATCTTTCTCGTCGATAAAGCCTCAGTACACTTCACCGTGCTGTCAGATGGGCACGTTAAGCAGTCGGTCTCGACAACCACATAAACATCTTCCTGTGGTTGTCGTTAAAAATAACACCGTCCTATACTACGCACAAGCATATATTTACTTCGATGGTTTGGAAAATGTTAATTGCAATTAATATTTATACAATACAATACAATGCAATGCTATTCACTAATTCAATTTCATAAACACTGCTAATAAAATCAGTTAACTACACGGAGAACGGGCGACTGGAACCCTGAATCTACATCTTCATATACCTAATACCAACTAATAGTGCTGCTCAGATACATCTGTTTGGGCATAGAATTTTCGAATCTTATATTTAAACAGAAGTAAATTTAATTTGATATAATTTATGTAGTTAATAAAGTTAATATAGTTAATAAATACATAAATGAAGCATTTAACACCAATTTTTGCTCGTGTCTAATTTCTATCCCAACAGAAAATGTTACTTTTAAATCAATAAATCCCACAAGCTTCACAGATTCAATATTTTTCATAAAATATTAACAATAACAATAAATATTAACAAAAAAGAAAATGACTGTAATAAGTATTGAAAATTACAATGCACAATGTAATAACATGTATAAAACTTTATACATTACAAATTTTCTTAAAAAGTCTCTTCAAAAAGACGAATATGGAAATTTTGTCTACCTGAACTCATTCATTGTAAAGCGCCCTTAGCGAGAGGAAATTACAGATACCACGCTCGTCTGATACCGACAATTCTGGAAATTACACTAGAGAAAATACACAAGGGAATTTCAGCAAACAGGTAATTAACAAGTTTGATGGTTTTACTCGTCTGCCGCGAGTTTAAATTAAAATTGAAATGTTGACCTAAATGAAATTCGGAATAATAAATGCACCCTTATTTTATACTTCTATTGTGGAGTACAAATCGTATATCTCTTGTGTAAAACAAGGAAACTTCATGTAGTAGTTATTTTCTTAAATTTATTCAGGTATAATTTCTTTTGTTTGGTAAGATTTGTTTGTGTTTTTAAAGTGGAATTAAATAAAATTTAAGTGAGAGCTTACTTATATTTAATAGTATTACAATAATTTGTTACAAATTAATTCTAGCATCTTTTACATAATTGCATGTCTAGACAGTAATGATTTCTCACATGACAAGTACAAAACGTAGCATTATTGTTTAAAACTTTACTTTGAAATCTTCTAAGTTGCAGGTAAGTAGTTTAACTTCATGCGGTTTAGTAAAACTCATTTAAAGTAAAATTGTGCAACTATATGATATAGTTTTTGAATAGATGCGCTATTCAAGGCTGCTTAAGAAACTGCACAAACTTAGGAGATGGTATGAAGTAGCTGAGGAGTATTGAAGAAGAATAAGAACATCTTCAGGATTGAAATTATTTCTTGTATATGCAAAAAGGAGAGCCAATATTTTAAAACGTGGAAATTAGCAATTTAGCAACTGCTAGTTTACAGAAAATTATTTTCCTGATTATAAATAATTAAAGTCACATAAATAGTCGAAATCTACGTAATTAATGTATAAATGTTTGTTAAGGACCATTGTGTTTCGAACTTTTCATTAATAAGTATTATAAAGGAAATGAATAAATTGCTTAATGATATTTATGCTAATCCCTCGGAAATTCAGAACACAGAAAACGCTCTACCAAAGAAGTAAAGTAAAGAACACATAGTCATTAGAAATAAATACAGAAAGTATAACAATTTTTATTGAATTATTAACAATTATAGATTTTAAATTTTACAAAACTAAAAATGTTAATTGTCTTCACTTTCTGCTAATGTTATGTTGTTCAAAATAAGAACTAAGCTATTTAAATAAATTGTTAGACGCGAAAAGTTTGGAATGAAATGGTCAAACTCAGCAAGGTTAATTAAGTATACAGGGTGGATAACATTTCATATAGGGATTTCGAAAACCATAAGAGATAGGTTGGTTAAATGATAAAAAAGTTTCACAATTGTAAGACCATCTCAAGATCAGTTCCATTATATTAAAAACAAGTCACAGGTCAGTAGATATAAGCAAAAAACAAAAATTTGCCATTACCTTCTGTTTTTAATATCTCGAAGCCTATTTATGAAATATAATATAAATACAAAGATTAGTTAAAGTTTCACAAGTTTTATTAATATCTTAACCTTACAATTGTTTCGACAATAAATCTCATTATCAAAGATAGATAAGATTGATAAACAAACACGTTGCTAAGGATAAATACAGAAAATAGGTAACTAGATACAATACATAACAAAAACTAAATATCTAACACTTCTAATAAAGGAGAATTACTAAGCTGTTTGTTCATTCATTAAAGGTACTGTGCGTTTATGTCTGTATATTTCAAAAGCTTCTAAAATGTCTAATTTGTGTTTTTTGTTGCAAAAATGTAAGAATTTAATGTTGTTTTGAGGTGTCATTGGGTGGTTCTATTCCAAAATGTGTTTGGCATAATTCGATTTTTCTGGATGTTTAAGTCTATAAGAGCGTACGTGTTCTTTGTATCTTATGTCGAAATTTCTAAGTGTTTGGCCAATATAAACCGAGTTACAAAAAGAACAATTCAAACGGTAAATGCCGGATTTCATGATATCTTGTGTTTTGTCTTTAGCATTGAATAAAAATGAAAAGGTGTTGGTGTTAGTTTTATAGGTTATTTTGTAACTGGTGGTTTTTCTTAGTATAGTTGCAATTTGTTCTGATATCTTGCCAAGGTATGGTATTGATATGTAGTTTGTGTCTTGTATTTGAGTGTCAATTGGAAATATTCTTTTGATAGCTAACCTATAATCTTTTTGTTGAATTAAAGTGTCAGTCATGTTATGGTTATAATGGTTTGCATATGCTAGTTGTTTGATGATTGAAATTTCTTTATCAAAATGTGATCGTTTCATTGGAGTAGTTAAAGCTCGGTGTACTAAAGATCTATAAGCCGCTAGTTTATGCATTTTATGATGACATGAATCGTTAGGTATAGTGACGTCTGTGCTTGTGGGTTTTCTGTATATGGAAAAATCAAATTCATTGTTTGTATTAATTGTAATAGTTAAATCCAAAAAATTAATAGCTCTATTTTGTTCTGTTTCTAGTGTAGACGTGATGTTTGAGTGAAGACTGTTAATAAGAATTAAAAACTCATTGATAACCTCAAAAGAACTGTCAAAACAAGCTAAAATGTCATCAACGTAACGAAACCAAAAAATAATGTGTTTAGAAAGATCTAATTCAAATATTCGATCTTCCAAATTATCCATAAATATGTTAGCTAATAGAGGACTTAGAGAATTACCCACAGGTAAACCATCTTTCTGTAAATAAATTATATTATTAAAAGTGAAATAATTTTGACTGATACAAAGATCAAATAATTGAATTAACTCTAATCGTTTTACTAATTCTACATTACTATTAACTAGGAAATTATCTAACAAAGGAATACAGTCTTGTGGTGGAATCTTTGAAAACATGTTACAAATGTCAAAGCTTACAAGTTTTGAATGTGCTGGAAGATGTATGTTCTGTAGTTTTTCTACTAATTCTAATGAATTTTTGACAGAGTATTTCGATTTGTATCCTATGATGTTAATAATATGGTTGAGTTTCTTGGACAAGGTGTGATTAGGTGCGTTGATATATGATACTACTGGTCGTATAGGCATGTTGTGCTTATGTGTCTTAATCAGTCCATATAGCTTTGGTAGTTGTGGGTTTTTATGTATGATTTGTTGTTTTTCTAATTCGTTAAAGCAGATATTGCAGTTTGCTAAAGCTTGTTTTATTTCTTTTTTAAATTTTGTGGTAGGATCTTTGTTTAAAACATCAAAATTTTCTTTATTAATAAAATCATTAACCTTTTGTGTGTAAACATCTTTCGAAAGGATTACCAAAGTGTTACCCTTATCTGCTTTAACAGAAAAACTAAACCTAACACCAACACCTTTTCATTTTTATTCAATGCTAAAGACAAAACACAAGATATCATGAAATCCGGCATTTACCGTTTGAATTGTTCTTTTTGTAACTCGGTTTATATTGGCCAAACACTTAGAAATTTCGACATAAGATACAAAGAACACGTACGCTCTTATAGACTTAAACATCCAGAAAAATCGAATTATGCCAAACACATTTTGGAACAGAACCACCCAATGACACCTCAAAACAACATTAAATTCTTACATTTTTGCAACAACAAACACAAATTAGACATTTTAGAAGCTTTTGAAATATACAGACATAAACGCACAGTACCTTTAATGAATGAACAAACTGAGCTTAGTAATTCTCCTTTATTAGAAGTGTTAGATATTTAGTTTTTGTTATGTATTGTATCTAGTTACCTATTTTCTGTATGTATTTATCCTTATGAACGTGTTTGTTTATCAATCTTATCTACCTTTGATAATGACACAAAGTGTCGAAACAATATTGTCAGGTTAAGATATTAATAAAACTTGTGAAACTTTAACTAATCTTTGTATTTATATTATATTTCATGATTATGGTGTTCCACAAAGTAAGGCTGGAGACAGTAAACGCGAAGCCTATTTATTTCAAGAGTAGGAATTTTGCATATAGCCATAATTTGAAATTACAGTTGTCGTGGTCACCTTAGAAAAATTTTAAACCCATTAGTTTTTGGGCAGAGATAGTCAACTCTTTTTCTTCTTATGGACATCATTTTGGAATTTTATTTCATCAGATAGTAAAAAAAATTACAAATGCTTACAAATGTATCACAAACAGTATCACCTGCAGGACAAATAAGTAATTTGCATTTAAAACACGTTTTCGACTAGTCATCATGTCACATGTCAAATTTTTATTTTTGACTAGTCCGAAAAGTATTTTAAATACAAATTACTTATTTGACCTGAAGGTGATACTGCTTGTGATACATCATTGCATTTCTAATTTTTTTTCTATCCAATCCAATATAGTAAGTAAAAATACAATATAGTTCCAAAATAAAAGCAAATGACTATCACTGTTCAAGAAATAGTTGGTTTAAGATTTTTCTAAGATGGCCACCCAATAAACAATTTTTGTTTTATAAATGTTCCCGAAATATCACCATCACCAAATTATAAAAACTTTAGTAATAGAAATTGTTGGAGACGTTTCAGTTACCTCTGCACAGCCCTTAAAGAGCTTAAATGGCGGACTCTATAAGGATTACCGTTACCAATGTTTGGTAACCTTATATGACTTTTTATAGACCCCTTATAAGCTTTATGCACCTTTAATCAAGTAACAAGAATATTTTCGCAACCTTTATATAATGGTAATCACAACGTTTAGGCGCCCGTATCGCTTTATTGGTTATCCTGCTTGCTCTTGCACTTACCACGATTCTCTATATTTCTCTTTGCAAGTTGGTGAAAAGCTAACTAAGTTGATTATAGAATATAACATCTCCACAGGGCAAGTCTCTTCTTTCGCATACAAGATATATATTCCTAATATAAAAATACATTGATATTATTGAGGCTCTCATGCAGACATTTAAAATGACGAAAATTGTACTACAATTCTTTTTGGACTGTATAATTTTCATTTGTACCTCTAAAAAATTAGAGCGGCGCCAATGTAATAAATATTTTGGAATTTTAGTAAAAAAAAAACCTTTTTTAGCTTGTTTCCACATAAATGCATAAAAAATATGACACGTGTATCTAAAAGAGCAAGAGGACATTATAAAACCAATATGTAACTTTTAGTGTGCTTATAAATACTCCTAAACCTCTATATAAATCTCAGGAACAATACGGTGCTAAGGTGTTGTTATATAACTTAATCACAGTTACTGTGATTGATGGTAATCTCCTAAAGTACATAACCTCGAAAAAGTATTTCGCACTCTATATTGTTTGTGGTGTGTGTTTGTTGTGCTGGATTATTGTGTCAAAATGTGTTTTAAAATAGTATTTTATTGACGTCTCTGTGCGTTACCAAAGGTTTCTTAAGAAAAAATGTGGTTACAAGTTTGAAAACTAACCTAAAAATAATATGAATTATGTTTTTTTTATAGAGTTTTTCAACACCAGCAGTACTGAGCTTTTATAACGATAACTGCTGCTATTACTGTGGGTTGAGTAAGTTTTATACTTATCACTACATAGGAACTCAACACTGTTGGTTTTATAAATTGGTAAACAAAATTATTATAAAAACTCATTATATAACCTTTGATAACTGTTATTATAAGTAATAGAAGTTAGTGATGGAAACATTTCTGTTACCACTTTATAAAACCCAAAGCTCTTAGGCCCTTTAGTAATTTTATATACCCAGTATATAAGTTCGCAACCAATTACTAATCTTAGAAACCTAAGATTAATTTTTTAATGGTTTAAAATTGTTATACACTCGTTGTCAAAAGTGCATTAATGTTCAAGGAAATTATATTAAGAAATAAATGTAGTATTTAAATCAAAAACATTTTTCTTATGCCTTAGGCTCAATCATTATCAAACATCCCTCGTAAATAACATCCATAAATTGACGTGACCACAGAAAATACAAACAGGACAAAGAAGATCCGTTACCTTTTAATTTCGTGACACCCTGTATCGCTTGGCTTTTATGGCGTCCTGTATAGTTTCTTTGGGAATTTTTGCATTCTCCCTACTTTAGTTGCCGCCTTTTTAGTTTCTGTTATGATAATTCTGTTACTTCTTGATACGTTTTCGTTTCGTGAGCTTCGAAAGAATGTTATAGTGGTATCGCCTTAGTGAATTACGTTTTCACTTCGTTGTATTAATTGACAATACATTCTGCGGCTGTAATGTGATTCTAATTTCTAATAGGTGGAGAATCATTTGTTTGGGGATTTTACTCTATAATCCATTTGAGGTTATGAACACGTTCTCTCAAGGTTTATAAAACTACTATATTTTACTACGTTTATTTCTTATTATTTCTTGCAGGATTCGTTTATTAATCACTGGACTTTTTGTCGCTCGACTTTCATGCTTGCGACTAGCATATTTGGTAATTGGTTTGTTTACTGTAGGCTTTTTAATTTTTCTTTTCCCTCTTTTTAATTATCATTCGATGTATACCTCAATATTTTTATTATCTGGGAATTGGTTGCTTGCTTTTAACACCATTAAGCAGCGTTATGCTTAAATGGTAGCATTCCTTCCGATTCGACATCTGGAGGCTTTCTACAACATACAATAACTGAAAAACGTATAGGTATCATGAGTTGAGTACCAACCACCTTTGGTGCACGTCTAATTATATCAGCTAGCAAACACAATCTTAATATAATAGAAATATTATGTAACTTTTTTGATTAATTTGGTCTCTAGTATGAGTAACACTTAAAAAATATAAACTATACATATAAATTTTGTTAGAATTTATTCCTGCGAGTGTGCCCATTTATTACTAATTACTGTGTAATTACTTGGGGCAAATCTGATTTGAATTCGGCTCTTAAAAAGTTGGGCTAAAAAGATTAAAAGGTTCAAATTGGCGAAAGAAATATTGACACCAATCACATATTTGCCAACAATTAGGTTATTTTGGCGGAAGACACTGATGATGATCGATTGATTGTGATCGATTCGAGGTTCTTTAAGGTTAATTAGGGCTGTTATAATTTAATAATTTCAAACTTATTTTTATATAAAATCGGTATCTAGATGAATAAGTTCACTTTATATTTGGGAATCTATTTGTTTTGTGAGGGTGTTTCTTGGTTCGGGCGTAGAACTCGGTACTTGTAAACTAGTAAACGAAACTTGTAAGGGTTTCAGCCCGGGCACCAAGTTGTTTACGAAGGGCGCTGTGTAGTTTTTGGTGGCCGTCGATAAATTTCGGGCGCCAGGTATTTTAACGTGGTATGCTACGGGTAGCTGCTAGTAGAGGAATTGTAATCCAGGAAACTGCTGGGATCGTAGAGATCAATACATTCTGGATAGCTTTACCTGTTTTGCTAAGAGAGGATAAAGGCGTTATCAGTAAATAAAAATGCACAATGCACAAAGCACCAAACAGTTAACGATTTATTAATGCCAAAAACTCCTATCGTACAAGCTCTACTTCTATCATAATAACTTTCAGTTAATCACGGAGTTCCGGGTAAGCGGGCTGCAATACAGCGTAGCAGAAGCAAACCAAGCGCGCAGATACGGTACAGAAATGCATTACTGAGGGAAAAGGAAGCAGGATGACGGGAAATTGGGTTCTTGGATGAGGCTTCCAGGTACACCCGCAGTGAAGCTTCGGGTAGAAAGGAATGATAGAGGTGTGTCACGTGGGGTTTTCGTGACTGGAGGACGTAGTCAGAGGTAGAGAGGAAAGTAAACACAAGACATAGAAAAACAACTATATACTAACAAAACAATAGGATACAAAATGGTTACAAACATTGGTTATACACTGTGATTATACACACATACATGTCCTCCTAAAACTAACATAATCATGAAGGTGGTCGGAACCAACCCTGCTCTAGCACTAGGTCTACAAACTAAGCACTAGGAAATCAGGTAATCTGCATCCCAAAATGCTAGATTCTAGATATTCCTAGATTATAACTAAGCGTGAGGAAACCTGGTCATAATTTCCCCATAACTTAGCAGGTAGAGAAGGCTTTTGCGCAACCCACTCATAACTAAGCAGAACTAAGCCATAATTAATAAAAAGACACTTACCCGCTTGTTTCTTAATGAGGCTTCTTCTGAGTCTTGGCACAGACTGACTTTCAAGACAAACAAGCGGGTTTATATACTGCTGAACGCGGAAGCCTTACTGCATAATTGAATAAATTAAGTAGGATGAGAAGAATATATGAATGCATAATGAGAATCAAACTGTATATATTATTTCTAATGAGATGCAGACTGCATATATTATTTCCAAGGATATGCAGACTGTATAAATTACTTCTAATGAGATGCATACTCGTGTGCGCGCGTGGGAAGAGCCGCTACTTGGCTATTTAACCTTGATGTTATATTCGCACTAAACGGAATACATGTTGGAAAATGATAAAGATTCAAATCAAAATAATTCCGTTTGTGGCTGAAGGATGTTAAGGATGAGATCCCCAGGAATACTCGTAGTGAGGTCTCGGAAAGGACGGATGGGATGTACGGAATGAGACCTCCCTGAATACTCGTAGTGAGGTCTCGCTGGTCCTACTGGCTTTGAGTTCCGGGATAGAACTAAATAAAACGGCTTGCGTTTTTCTCTTATATAGGAGCTCGTGGAGCGTGAGAGAAATGGTAGAAGTAATAGTGAGCGGCGCATGCCCAATAAACTCTTAGGGAAAAAACGCGTGCTCTCGTTTGAGTCGGTAGCTTATCCGAGCGGCTATAGATCGCAACGGATGATAAGCTTATTTACTCTTACACCCAAAATACTTGAACAAAGTAAAGTAACTTTGTTACAGTTTGGTATATTGTTTTGTATAGATATAAATGATTGTTTAGACTTTTGTTGCATGATAAATTATATAATACTGTTGGTGTATTGTTAATCACAGTTTATGTATATTTGCTCTTGTGTACTTCATGATTATGTACAGTATATTTTATAATCATTATGTATATAGTAATGTCCATAAATAATGATAAATAATGTTCATGATGTCCTATACAGGAGACAAGTAAAATATTACCGCTAGCAGTAGAGAAGTAAAGGCAGTGTTTATCAACGACAGAGTAAAAGGCCGTTTCTATTATAAGGATTTACAAAGTTAATAGATAAGTCGCTTAATTAAATTTCTTGTAAAGTAAAAATACATTAAAAAACAAATATGCGTCTAATTTAATAACATGACTGACTGACTTTACTTGACTACCGTTCAAGACGCAAAGACTGTTAACTTACATCTAAAATACTCCTACTAAAAAGCTAAAGCTTTTACATTTATTTAGTTGAATTAATAACGAATATGTATTACTAAAGTTTTAATATTAAAAAATTTATATTTAAAATTTACTTTTCCTTAACTGAGAATTAAAATTTGTCTTAATAAACACACGATTATAAGAAAAGTTAGTAGTTCAGAATTCTTTGAAGGATTTACAAAATTATGAAATCGCAATCCACACGGCAGTTTGAAAAGCCTAATGATTTCCTACTAAATTTTTACAGCAATTTAGAAAATCATTGCTACACGTTCGGTCTATGAAAGGTGAATTAGTTTTGGTTTTGTGGCAGAAGAATATTTAATGCGATTTAGTTAATTAATCACACAACACTCTTCATACAATACTCTTTTGGTAATTAATGTAGTAGATTCACATTTTACTCACATACTCTCATAAGTACTTAAATATTTTAAACATATTAGGTTTACCCATCCCAAAAGTTTGAAAACCCTGAATGCAAAATTTTCATATAATTTAGTCATGTCAGGAGGACTGTGAATTGTTTTCATCACATAACGTGAGGAAACTAACTAAATCTGGGTTAGTAGTTACGTGTTCAAGACAACTTTAACCTAATAAAATATAATGCTTTATATTAGTTTAAAAATTATAATGTTTATAACGTCAATATTTTTCAAATATGTCTAATGCGTATTTAAAGTTTTTAAATTAACGCAGATAATAATATTCAAAAATATATATTGTGTACATAAATTTGCTTTGAATTACAAAAGCGTGTTTTGATATAAATGCCTAAAAGTTAACATGTTTAATATTGTTGAAAACAAATTTGAAACGCTTCATCACATGTCAAGAGAAGTTGGAGTTTATCAAACAAAACATCATTTATTTTTTCGACGGTATTTAAAATCCTAAAATGAAAGTTCAACATGTGTTTATGAATGTTGCAAAGTTGAATGGATTACATGTTAATTTAAACATTTCTTTTTATTCTGAAGGTTTTCATTAAATACGTATAAATTAACGTGTTTTAACAGAAAGGTTGAAAATTTATGTTATAATTAAAAATATTTGTTTCGCTTTGCCGAAAAACTCCTGGGCTTTTTAAAAATATATTTCAATGTTCAAAGCATTCTTAAAATTATTTCACCTCAGGGCTTTAATCTAAACCATTTATGTATTTATTAGCAACGTTCTGTTTCATCTAGCAAGTCACTGAATTTAAATATATAAAATATCAGTTGTTATTTTCATAATTAATTGTTGCAGGAATTAATTAGGCTTACAAGCGCACAAGTTTAAAGGTTACTTTTCCAGATTTATCCTACTGAAACCATAAACTGAAAGAGTAGTTTTGCAGGAATGTTGTGATTCCGCACTCTCAAGTTACCGTGAGAAATGCACTCGGGGGTGTTGAATAAAACATGAAACTCCAAGCTTTAAGGGTCATGCCATATGTCCATCTTATTCGGATTTTGATTGCGTTATTTAATGCTTATGCGTATTACTATACATCATATAAAACATTTTTGGTATATCCTACAGGAAATCCTTACGGATATAGCAATGTTTATGTATTTAGAATTATTCAGTAGATTCACATCACACCACAACGGCAAAACCGAAAAGCATACCGATTACGTTATTTTATAGTTCATACAGTTGCTATTAATTTTATAAACCGTTTATACAGATTATTGATTATTGCATATATGGATTATACATAGGAGATTTCATGAAAAATTGCTCGCTTGGTTATTTTTGCAAGTAAATGCTTTTTCGGTTAGTTAGTTATATTTGAATAAGCTAACTGAAAAGTTAATCCTAAGAATTACTATAATACTACTAGCCATATAATCTGCATAGAAAGTATTTTCCAGAAAAGATTAAATAAATTAGTCTGAATGATTAATTAAATATTTTCATTTTTATTGTTGTCTATTAAACTCACTGTAGTCCAGATTGTGAGAGTAAAGAATAATATTTGTTTTATATTTTTATCTGTATATTGTTTTAGATCTAATATTATTAATTCAAACCCGAAGCTAATTTATTGTATTAATTATCTTTTTACGAGTTAAGGTTTCTATTTGCTAAATTTTAATTTCTTTCATCATTTCGAATTTTCTTTTACGTATTGTTGAAGTCTGCTTTTACTGATAACCACAAGTTTGTATTTGTGTTGTTTCGATAAAACACGTTTGTTATTAGGTTTGGCCTATGTTCTAGTTGTTGGAAGAGTTTTACTGCATTTTGTTAGTGGTTGGTTAGTTTATAGTTACCACTTCATCCCAATGAACTTTTACTTGATACTAATCGAGTGGGAATCGTCGTAGTTTGATTAAATTCAAGGAATCGATATGTTAACCGAGTTTTGAAAGTGAGGTTAGGTTTATTGTTTTGATACACCAGTTCAGAAAGGAGGAAGGTCCCTAAGGCCTGTTTTCAGCCTTTTCCAAATTTTGAAAAATCACCCGAATTAACTTTTTATTGTTTTTCAAACAATATTTGGTCAATTCTAGGCTAAATGAAGGTGACTGACTACGCAACTATCCTCATAAATAAATAACGCAAAAATACCAAAATATGATTTCAGCCATGAACTGTTTAAGAGGAAACGCGTCAGAATCAGTTCTGTTGATTCTGTTGATGAGTGTGTGGGAGGGATAGCTAAATTCTGATTGTGTGACAGGAGGGGAGGGAGTATTTCGGGGAAAAGTGCTTAAACGTTTTAATTGAAGGTAGTTTATTATTATTATTTCAGATTTCAACAATCAACAATTCAACAAAATAATATTTAGAAACAATCATCCGATAATCAAGAATCAAAGCGTATGTCCTTATAGTACACCCCGAATGTTAAGTTATGTTTTCAATATCTTCCAGTTATATTAAAAACTCAAGTGTTACACGTCAAAATACAATTAAGTTGAATATATTTTATTTACTTACGGAAGAGGGCAGGAAGGCTTAAAAAAGTGTGACGAGGGGTGAGGCGGAGCTAAATCTCATGCTTACCAATACATTAGCAGTTTATTGCTGAAAGCATATTTTAGTATATTTATAAGTTCATCGGTATAATAATCTATATGATTTGAGTCACCTTCGTTTATCCTAGAATTGAACAAATATTGCCTAAAACACAATAAAAAGTTGATTCAAATGATTTTTTTTTGAAAATTTCTAGGGGATCGAAAATACACCTTAGGGACCCTCCTCGTTTATAATACATTTTAATTTAATTTAAGGTGCAAATTTTGTAAAAAAAATTGTTCTGTGCTTTATAGTTTATATTTGACTAGCACTTTTTAATTAAAGGGTAATATTTCTAACTGCCTCCATACACTATTAAGGTGTACCAAAAACCTATTGTTTATTTTGTTGGAATAAATACAGAAAAACATTTATTAGAAATCTTCTGTTCCTTTTTATCAGCAAAATATTCATCGTTCAGCAGCGAACCTAATATTCTGAAGCGTTAGATTAAAATATTTAAAATCTATTAAATTTGTTAATGATTAACATTTTAACTATTTAAACATATGGATTTGTGCCTATTTATATTTATGTGTAAAATCCGTTGATTTTATATGTTTACATATACAGGATGTTGAATTTTCTTGTGTTCGGAAATATTTGGTAATTTGACAGTTACAGATGGAACTTCGTGCTGGGTTAATAAAGATTATCATCCTACTGGCCACTTGCCAATGATATTTCTCTCTTTGAGATAAGTAATTATAGTTAGTAAATAATAAAGATCATTAAATTCTCTAGATTTATACTGAGGATTGTTGTAAAAATTTATATGTATAGGTGTTTACAGTAGAGTATTAAACATATGGTTTCTGCTACTTCATTCTTTATTTTTTGTCTTTTTTGGAAGCTCGAATTGTAGATGTAATGAAGTTGGCGACCCACCTCCAACACTTCCCTCTGAACGAGCTGGAGCAGTTGTTCCTACTTATCTTTATGTGCCCAGTGGTGTTACAGCATATAAATAGGTACAAATAAACTCTACAGTTTGATCATCAGAAAGAATCCATCGGTTAAAGGTGGAGGCTGCTATTGTCGTTATTTTTATATAATCCTGTGTCATCCTATAATCTGTAATCTACCTCTAACAGAGGTCGTTTTTACGCTTAAACCCCAAATTTTAACTTAAACAAAATCTTCTAGATACTTTTTATAGGGCAAAAAAGTGTCAGAACTAAGATATTGCTAGAAAGACTTCATCTGAGGCTGTCGACAGTTTGAAAATCAATGTGAAAATACAGATTTCCTTTTAACGATAATTAAATAGAAACACAAACGCATTTAAGAACCGGACGAAATAAATGAAGCCAAAGTTTAAAATCATGATACATACGTTTGATCTTTATTGCAAAAGATTCCCTTGAACATGTAAAGCTCTTCCATGATCAACAGCAATGAAGTTTTGTTCGTTAAAAAAATTTTCTATTCGGAGGGAAATTACCAGCTTTTTTAATCATTCACTACTGTATACTTTTAAATGTGCCTGGCCAAATAATTTTCCAAATTCCTATTTCTTGTTCCAAACCATAATTATTGTTCCTATTTATCTTGATCCCTATTTGTCTCTTCTTCTTGATCTGCGAAGTCTTGCTCTAAATAACAAAAGACCCTGATTTTGTCCACATACAAAAATGCTTGTCGACTTCTTCCAATTAAATCCGGAAACTCTGATGTGACTGTATATTTTTAAATGGACAACGCATCCTTATGCCTTACCAAAAATCTTCTTAGCCTGCTCATTCCTGATTACCAAAGGAGTTGAAACTATTTCTTCGGCTAGCTGCCAACTAGTATGCCATCTGGTGAATGGCATCTCCGATCAAGTCGTAGACAAGTAGCTCAGTTTTAGAAGAAAATGTGACTAATTCCACCTTTAGAGCATTTAATAAAACCGTTGTGCCATTTAATTTGTATTGGCCT
Organism: Agrypnus murinus; assembly: GCA_929113105.1. Classification (NCBI taxonomy): domain Eukaryota; kingdom Metazoa; phylum Arthropoda; class Insecta; order Coleoptera; family Elateridae; genus Agrypnus; species Agrypnus murinus. The sequence continues at coordinate 119,180,250 of OV816030.1, forward strand.
TTTTGTGTTGACAAGCGGAATAAAATGGCCCTTAAAACTACCGATTTGTCGCCTTCAGGTTTCGTAGCTTTTTCATCCTTACCAACACATTAATTTCTAAGGGATTTATGGCCCGGCGTAAGATGATGAGAACACCTGTCTACGGAAGAAATGCCGTGCAAGCTAGCTATGCAGTATTTGGACATATGTAACTGGCCTTTATTTGTTCCCATAGGCATTACGCTATCAGCACTGTAACATGGCAGACACAAGATTGTTTAGAAAATCACATAGCACAAACATTCGACAAAGTCCCCAGAAGAATATTCAGAAAAAGCTCAAGAAGAATAAATGTTAACAGAAGACGAGACGAGTTGGTATCAAAACAACGGAAGCTACTTTTGAACTACTACTTCAACTGAATTAGATTAATAACCGATTAATAAAATTTCTGAAACTTTTAACAAGTATTTTAAGCTTCAAAAGGATTTTAAACAATCGCCGCAGACTGGATTTAAAAATCTTGCCTACGACAATGCATATATACCCGAACAGTACGGTAAATCTTAGCGGAATCCTCATTTAATTCGAATTGGTTTAAACTTATTTCTGAACTTTAAATTTTAACAATTTCCACAAAATTGACATAAACGTTAAACGGTCGCATTATTTCTACCAATTACTTGCTTTCCCCACATACTTAATTTCACAAGACACGCTACTGTTTAGTAGCGTTTATTCCATTGCTGAACACTTTGGACAGAATAAAGCTGAATGTGTGTAGAGCTTCCATGCCTTCTCGGACTATATCATTTCTGCCTCAAAGGGTAACCGCTTGGCATGGAAAAATGGCATGGGTTGACGATACCACGGCAGTATTCAGGACACCTTCCCTTCGCTGCGAAGTACCAGACGACGATGTCCTACGAGCTCTGCACCCACCAGCCTTGAGCCATACCAGGCTGGGCATACTTAGGGTCAGGCTAATTGAGTAGATCCGTCCGAACTTCCCTCAAGTCAGCAATCAGTGTGATTGTTATGGTCTAAAGAAAAAACAAGCATCTGGTAGGCTTGTCGATCTCTAAATAGGTGCGGATGTGAGCCCAAGAATCTTACGTTATTACGCATGCTATGTTACAGTGCAAAATTAGAAAGAACCTGTACTATTAAGGGCCTATGCACGTGCGCCATTTTCCAAAATTGCAGGAATCAGCCACAATAATGGTGCTATTTTGGGCGTGTTAGAGCGTGCGACAATACCCAAAGACGACATTCAATTTAACCGCATAACAAAAATGAACATACTTCAGCATTATGCCTAGAGATGTCAAGATGGTGGCAATAGGGCTTAAACGACGAGGTCTCCTCATCCTTGAATTATGCGGAAACAGTCTCTAGTATACTGCATTTGTGCTTACATTTCGAATTGGTATTAAACCCTAATCCTAAGGAATGAAATTTGTGGTGCGGAAATCAATTCTAGGGTCCAATATAATAACTAAGCAAGGTTTTAGGTAAACCCAATATTCCGAGCTTTGTGGCGTGTCCCTGCTACTATATTTTATGTGGTGCCACTGGTCCAATCGTTAAAGAAAAGGTTCCTTTAAAAGCTTTACGCCACCGGAACCAGACAATATCGATAAGTGCCAAGTAATTCTCCAAATCTCGCATAAAATACCGCAAGTTTTTCAGAATTCCTGTAAATACAAATGCTTAAATATAATAATACATGCCTGTAAGAAACAAATAATTCAATAAACCAACACTGACAAACAAGTAAAAAACGTTTAATAAAGGATCTCAAATTTTATTTTCTACATGCAACAAATGCTAAATAATAGCTAATTCGTGTGGAAAAGTACACACTTAAATAATTCAGGCTAGATAAAGATTTAGTTGCTATGAAGTGATTAAAGTACAATTAAGATAGCTGTAAGATAGCCTTTAAATAAATACAAGTTTCCTTGAAACTCGTTGAAAATCAGATAAACTTACAGTACTCTAAAATCACAATTAATATCAGCATAGATGTGATGCAAGATTTTTTAAGTCGGAAAATTTAAGGGTTTTCACATCAACACTAACTATTTCTTCGATAACGAAACCAAGCTTCTAACGAAGTTACTAAATTTTGTTAATTAATTTCTGGGTGTAAGAATAAAAGTGCTTATCGACTGTTGCAACCAGTCGCCGTTCGGATAAGCGAACGACTCAAGCGAGAGCACGCGTTCCTTTCCTAACCGATAGTTGGCTCGCGCCGCTCCGTCTTACTCCTACTATTTCCCTCACGCTCTGAAACCACCTATATAAAAAGGTGCAAGCAACGATGTATTCAGTTCCATCCCGGGACTCATTCTCAACTGGACAACCAGCCAGCAGACCCAAATGGAGCAGCACAGCCGACCAGGATTATTAGAGTAAGAACTCTTGACCGTATTTGCTGATCCTTTTTCAGTCTCGACCTCACCCTGTTTCCACTCGCTTTACCGTACCTTACCCGAGACCTCGCTGTGTGTATGTCTGGGGGTCTCATCCTAAATCCGCCCTCTTACCCGCGACGTCGCTGTGCGTATGCCTGGAGGTCTCATCCAAACTTCAACCCCTACCACAATCCCTAGCCTTTACCCCCCACCCGTTCACCGACCTTACCATACCCGCACGTCGATTTTGCTACTTACGCTTTGCACCCGCTTGTCGTGCCTTACCGTAGGTTTTGCTGTTTTGCACCTGCCCTTGTGGCAACATTAGCGTGGCGTAGTGTAATGGTAAGGGGTTGAGTTAATTTGTGGTTTGCTAGAATTTATAGTTAATAAAACCATTTGGTTAATATTGTGTGTTTTATTTGCTAGTATTACCATCCTCTTAGGTAGAGTTTAGGAACAGGTAAAGTGATCCAGACAGAGCCGACATCAGCGACATCAGCAGTTCCCTGGATTTTTTTCTCCACTAGCAATTACCCGGATCCGTGGAGCATACTACGTTAAAACAACTAGCGCCCGAGAGTTACCACCGATCACCGAAAACCACACTGCGCCAGTTCGTCAGCAAGCACCGTACATATTTGGCGTCAGAGCAGATATGCATACCGAGGCAAACCACCGGGCATCCCCCCTGAACCAGCTTACAGCTACAAGCTGGAAATAGGAAAGACACCCTCAATTTTTTTAAAATTTTCGAAATCTAACCCTGTTTACCACGAAAGTAAAATGAAAATAATCTAGAATAATTGATATCGTAAATAGTATGGCAACAGACCACAAAACAATTGTTTAAGCAACTTTATAAACAGAATTAACAAAAAGGGAGAATTTATGATTCGCGCAAACATAAGAAGATAAGTTACTAAAGAAAGATAAGTAAAGCTAAATTATTCTATGAGACGCCAATTCTGGGGACAATCTAGCGTTGCAAAGCAAATCGAAGACGATAAAGATAATTAACGGAATAAACATTGATAACGCGGCATTTGAGAAATACAAAGTGTTGCCTAAATCCAAGGGAAATCAAATTGCAAAAGCGAATTGAAATGCCTTAAAAATAAATATGACGTGTAACAAAGTAACAGCTCGGATTCAGTTTGATTGTCAATCGGAAGATTATTACTATTATTACTGTTAGACTTACAATAAATTTCTGAATTCTATAAATAGACAACTGTCTGAAAAATCGACAGCTATCTGTTCCCCTTTTGACATATTTGCGTAAAAACTTCAAAGAAGATTTTAAACATACTTTCAACCCACTTCATCATAAATAATATTCCTTCTTTTTCCCTTTGTGTACTTAAACTATAAAATAATGAATATCATAAGAGAACAAGTTCCAAAACATAAAAGAAGATTCTTCTGAAAGTTGATATTCCTAGTAGTATAAGCGCTAATTTTCGCTTCGTGCTGGCATGAGTTTCCACTGCATCTCGGTTCTCTCTACTTAGAGTTAGAAAAGACTTTGACATCTTCAACCTTAACTACCAGAGAGTTTTAAGGATCCCTGGAACTGTCTGTCGGGACGATACGACACAAGACGAGACGAAACGGAGTGACAGGCATCTAATCGATACCTCATGCAGCTGTCCGCAGTGACGTCACAACCTGATTCCTTCTTTAGATGCTATTTGATGCAATGAATTGATTGATCATACTCCTTCAGCTGTTAAAGCCAGAACGCTGGTGTTAAACGGGGAAGTCCCGCGAGACCTGCCGAAAGTTGGGGGTTTTAAGAGGGCATTTATTACTTTCAACAGACACATGAATAGTGCCTACTAGGGGATTTATGCTGTTTGGGGAAAACTGCAATGAATATCAAATAATCGGTAACGATTGCTACGTAATTATTACAACATAATAAGGTTATGTTATTATTGATAACAAAAATGTGTAGAGTATAAAGGATCCATCACTTTTAACTGCAAGTGACACCGAGGACAAAGCAATCATTTTGTACAATTCAGCTCATACTATTATTCAGCAAATAATTAACGTTGTTCTAGTTTAGATCAGTAACAGTAGAAACCACATAACGAGGATCTGACACCAGTGATCCATCCACAATAGCCAGCATTCATGAAGATGACAGATTCATCACATCCGACGTTAATAATAATTCTAACAATATGGATTGTTTAAGCGACCGCCAGTGGACAGATCATCTGTTATAAAGACATCCCTGTCGCAACCGTCTAGAAATTTCTGGGGAAATTTGAAGAAGGGTTTTACACTTTTGTTATTACTTATCAACACGTACTTGTGGGTATTAAATAATTGTTTAACAATTTATTTAACATCCTTTTGTTCTAACGTTAATGAATTAGGACAGAAAATGTTTTTCTTTCTCAACAGAACAGGACAATAAAGCCAGAAAAAATCTCTACCTCTCTATAAGGTAACCCATTTTTTTCTGAAACTTAATTATGAGATACTTATGAATACAGCTTCAAGCTCTTTTCTATTTTTGTGATACCCAGTATTATATAAATCCCAAAAACCTGATCGAATTTTGTTTCTGTGTAGTGTTGGTGGAATGGACACACGTATACATGTATACCTCCGGCCGGTGTTAAATAATCTAAGTGGAAAGGATGGGTATCCAATATATGATGAGCTGGCATTTGGAGATCAGAGAAGAGATCGCATTAGGGATCATCGGGATGTCAGTTGACAATATACACACAGGGTTGATGCTATTTTAACCCTATTGAATGTGATCATATACAGTGGCAATCCCACCGCTCATGTTCTGTCCGGCCGTGTTACACTCGTAAACTACATGTTTATACCGCAAAAACCGCAGCTCGCAAATCGCCATCCACATCAGTGTCACGGCTCGCATTTACCAATCTGCATTTTAAACTGATTGACGACTATTGCTTGCAGTTATATTGCTTTGCTACTAACAGTAGGTTTCGATCTCTATTATTTTGGCAACATGTTATCGACTTCATCGGAAACAACGAGTATTGTTCACTGACAGAAATGGAAATTGAGTGAGTAGGGTCAAGGCAGAAACGACTTCTGCTTAGACTTAATTTCTACAATTATTATTTTTTTTAAATTAGTCATTTCGATTAATGATTGAAACAAAAATAATAATTTACAAATTCATATGTATTTTTACTAATACTTCTCATAAATAATCAGAAATCTCGTAACTTACCTTAACCCCGCTTTTAAAAATGTACCATTATATTTAGAATATACTAAAAAGGTTACCTTTAGGAATACCTCCTTAAGTTTTCAGCATTAGATGTTAGAAAAAAGGTTGTAAATAAAATATGTTTAAGCCTTACATGGATTTACTGCGGAGAAATCTGCGTTGATGCTAGTAATGCGGGATTGGGAACCGTACTAACCCAAAACATGATGAAAAAAAAGGTCGTCGAATATTTCACTAAAAAGCACGTAATAAATGGTTGTGATAGAAAAGAATGTTGATCCGCGCTAAAATGACTAACAATCAAACTCGAGAAGACTAATAAATAAATCTTCCTAAATAGATTCTCAGCGATTTGTGCTGACTTGTAATTTCAGGCGAGGAAATTATTCATAAGAGCTTCTCCAGGTAGCAAGACGGTGTCTGAGAGACGTCTTGCTTTGGGCCATATTACCCTACGACGTAATGTGTCCAAATGAAGACGTCTTTAAAACGTCAATTTTCATACGTCTTTGAACACTTTTCAGAAGACGGCTTTAAGTCATCATATTTTGGACTAATAAAAAGATTCACAATTTTAACTTTGTATTTATTTCTAAAATATAAAAACCAAACAACTAAAACAGGTATTTATAAACTTTCCAATATTTAAAAGATTTCCATGAGAATTGTTATAACATTTACACAAACAACAACGGGTTACGTTAATTTATTTACTATTTTTAGGAGATATAACAGATTAAATATGCATAGTTATAGTTTGTGCAATAAGGATAGAAATATGTTTCCATTGTGTAATTGAACAAACCCCAGTAAACGGGATTTCCTCAAGACTAGCTTACAATGCGCGCGCCTTCCAGAAATTCCAGTTTCATACCAATGAATGTCACATAAAGGCTGTGAGGTAATTAACCTAAAAATATATTGACCTTTTGACATGCCTTGTTTGTCAATATTGTGTTTTATTATTTATATTTCAGTTGCGTATTATTTGTTGTTTACCTGTGACACAAACTACATAAACAACTCCATAACAACCAGAACATTATAAGCAGGCGTTATAATTCATAACGCCCACTCATGGTGAGCCGTTCAACGTTCAGTAGTAATTTGGATCATTAGGTCAGAAACTATATGTTTGCGTACGAGTATGTTGGCAACAACAACAAAAAACATTTGAATTTAAATTATAACTTATCTGTTTGACTTTTGCAGATTTAGTATAAGTGGTTACCATCCGACAAACATAAAAATTCCTAGTTTTATAAATATATAAACAATGCCTTTGGCAACGCCAACAATTATAAATTAAAACTAATTTCCTACTAAATACATATTCTCGTGAAAAATAAAATTTTGTATGCACCACGAGCGTTACTAGATGATAATACCCATCGGGCGACTTCCATCCCTCGGACCCTACAGGCCCCCGGGCTTGGAACATTGTCGCCCTCCTGGCATTATCATCATTCTAACGCCCTTGGTACATAAATAACTATTTTGTTTGCTTTTTGTGGTATTATTTTAAGCAAGGTAAATAATTAAAAAAAACGTCAGTCACTGCTTCATTTCCGTATTGTGTTTTGCGTTGTAGATGTTTAATTTAGTGAATTTCAACAAGACAAGGTCTGGTTTGCTTTAGTTAGAGACCAATGACCGACTCCAAAAAAAAAGCTAGCATAAAAGTGTTTCTGCTATTCTAATTTGGCTCCAATAAGACGTCACTTAAACTTCAAAAGGTTTGTCAATGAGATGTGGGTGAAACCTAAAAAGACTCGTCAATAAGATGTCCAAAGAATACGTCTTTTGGATGTAACAAATTCATGTTACTGGGAGGCCGATAAGACGTCACTCTTTTGGTCCTTGGTCAGTAACTGTCCGAAAATAGTCATCTTTTAAACGTCAAAAAAGCTAGCCTATATTTCTTCTTTTCTATTTTTTCTCTGAAAACGCGTCAGTTGTTACGTGCTAATTTCGTAGCACCCTGTATAGCTATGCTTTTGTGTTAAGTTGTATAGCGTTTAGGGATTTTAGCATTCTCTCTCCTTGTAGTTGCCATTTTGTTGTGGAACTAATTTCTTGTGTTGAGAAGAGACTTCGCTTTGTTCGATCCGCTCGTGAAGCTAGAACTTCTTTGAAGAATATTTTTGTGGACATCGCCGTTTAATTAATCTTTTCCTTTAAGTTGTGAATTGGGAATTGCTTTGGTGCAGATCTGTGATTTATTTGTGGCGCTGTTTCCAATTTAGATTGGAACCTTTTGGGAATATTTCCACTTGTTCTTTTTAGAAGTTATAGAAGCACACGTTCTCGTAAGTGTTTATAGGTTAACTTTTCTATCATTCAGTCTCTTATACTATAATTCTTTTGATAGGTTTCGATATATAATCGTCGTTAGCCGCATATTGGAGGCGATATAATTATCTCTTAAGGTCACATTACACCGAAGGTATTTATAAAGTGTTTGTGTAGTGCATTCTGGTAATTTAATTATATTTGTTTCAGACGTTTTTCTTTTCATTTAATAAGTCTTACAATAATTACATACACTACGTTGTATATTTTGGTTGTTAAAAGACCATTACGCAGACTTGGTTGCTGTGGTCTCGTTGGATCACGCTACGTTCGACCTAATTGGTGACGTTCCTCTTCAGTTCGTAGAACACACATCTGTATCGCGAGTCAGTTATATTGTAGCAACTATTTACACCATTAAAACATTTAACCCCTAACATGGTCCACGCCCACCAGACCCGCTCATTACATTCCTTTGGTCCTTGCCTAGTGCAACCGGATAGTTGGTTTGAGTGTGGGACTTACAGAGGTCGAATTTATAAAGGGACAGATATAATTGTACTCCTCTTGTCCATGCTGAGTCCAACTCCGAGATGGTTTTGGGGGTGGGATTCACAGAAGCCGACTCTATAAGGTAAAGGGACAAACATACTGATAAACAAATTTTAGTATATAGAGAGATACCAAACAATATTTAGAAGATGGACTTATTTAACAGCTTGACAATTTCGTATTTTTTGATTTTATTTTTTTTTATTTATGGACTAATCTGGGCAGACGGTAAGCAAACGAAGACGAGGCTAGCGTGAAGTCGCCCACAAAAATTATTTGTCATAACTTGTGAGCTAAGGGTGGGTGAACGAATTTAATTGGTAAGCAAACGTGGGCTAACAATAGGCAAACGATTGATAGTATAAAAATACACAATTTCTAAACTTGGTGGCCAGCGAGAAAATGCCTCCCGCAATTTATTTTTTATATAAGTTTTTTCCTATTGGTGGCCAAACAACATTTTTTGTTGGGCTTGCGTGGACTAATAGTTTGTGAAATGAATGGCACAAAAAAATATGAAAAGTTTTATTTTTGGAAGGCTTTGTGATATAGAGATATGTTATAGATTATGTATAGACATCAAATTGTCCTTAAGCTAATAGAAAAAATCAGTTTCATTTAACTCCTTTCAGAGGATGTAGATCATTCTACATTCTACAAAAACTTTATGTTCCAAACTGAAAGTTTAACCTTTAGCTAGCAGTTTTCTCATTCTGTAACAGATATCATTTCGGAAGCTGGTCCATACAATTCAACGATTGCAGGACCTTGTTCTAATTCTCGTAAGTAGTAAAGAAGTATGTTGTAAAATTTAAAAAAATAAACATTAAAATCATAGGCACACTTGATCACTTTTGATCACCCTGTAGGTAGCATTTGAGGTTTTAAGTGAAGCAAAATTTTTATAGGGTGGGGGTTCAATTAAACTCAAACTCTTAGAATGATTTATTTTTTTATTTAGTTGTTGGTACTAAACTTACAAATGACCTGAATTTTTTTTAATACTTAAATATATCAAACATAAGAAGGCAAACAACCTAAGATTAATACCAGTGTACCATAAACAGGATCAAACGACCGTTTGTATAGCAATTACAAATAGCATGTCCTGGTGGCGATGACACGTCCAACCGTATTGTGCGCGTCTGACCAAAATGTGTGTGTAGAGGACGTGCGGAAAGTTTTATAAATTTATTATTATATTGCATTTTCTCTTGCATGTAGATTGTACCCTTTACATTTTTACAGGTACTGTAGTGAAGGCAGATAAAACTTACCCGTGAAGTAGAACCTACCTTTAGAGCTTTATAGTAATTTTTTCTAGTCAGTCTATGTAATTAACAAAAAAACTTGTTTGTATCTATAGAAATACTTTACGTTTACAAAGGTTTTTCCGAGTTTTCATCTTAACGCAATGTTCTGAAACTATTTTACTTCTTTTTATTGTTGTTGTTTCAAAGAAAATTTCGAAACTTGCAGGAGGAATACTTATAATACCTGTCACGTGTCATGTCAAAGATTAGTTCCCATGCCAACCGCTTGATGAACGGTCACTCAAATGTGCGTTGCCGAGGCAACATCATCCACGAGCACTTACCCGCTTTTGCGAGTTCCTTCGACGGCAATAGCGGTAATAATCGAGCATAATGTTTCGATTTTTTAAAAATGGCATTTTCTTTCTCTTTTATGCGTTGAACTTTCATCCTGATACACTTTCAGCGATTCGTCTTTGAACTTCTCGGGAACTTTTCACGTTTCTTTAATTGAAAATGCAAATTATCACTGTTCGATATTTTTCCTTCTGAAACAAAGGTATCAAGCGAACTTTAATGCTTGGGTTGATGCACTTGAGTAATTGACGATGGTGAACTTGATATCGAAAATTATTTTAGGTTATGTCATCGCGTTCGCATCAGTCATGTATAATGACTTCGTTATGTCTATCACATTGTGTATCTTCTATAAGTAATATAACTCTTTAACTAATAAAATGTGTATTTTATATCTTTTTAATTAAACAAATAAATAAATACAAATATTAAAAAATTAAATTGTTATACAACCAAAATAATAAGAGTTTTTCATTTCCAAATGAATGGAAGAATTGAAAGTCAATTACGATTCCTTGGCACTTATTCTTAACGTGCTTTTTTCAGTACTAAATGAAAATCTAAACAGTTTTCCCATTAGATACACTTTTCGAGTTAAAATCGATAGCATTTCACGTAGTTTCATAACTACCTTATTTATTTCAACCAAATAATCACATTTTTCTAAGATTCGATAAAATTGCCTACGTTTGTATAGTATAAATATAGGAATCGTATTTAAGCGGACTCGCCCCAAGACGAGTTTCAGTTTCCTTTGAGAGCTCACCCGACAACAATCTTATTTGTTTATAAGCGAATTTCACTTCTAGCATGCTTGGCTATACGAGTTCTCCTACTATTCTTGTATGATTTATTTCTAAGCGAAGAATCAGGTCGGCGGAACATCACTCGTTTAGATCATATCTTCTAGTCTGTAGATAAAGCATTCTGTATCTGTCGAATATAATATTTTTATGCCAAAATTCAAGTAATAAATGTTATTGTGACGTATGCGCACTAGTGAAAAATTTTAATAATTAAAAAAGGCATGGGCGTCCTAAAAAGTTTACCTCGGCGTAACGTAGACATGTATGCAATCTTTTAGCACAGGATATGCACGCCCATGATAACTTAATGCGCGAAACGCAAATTCCAGAAAATGCACATGTGCTGCAATGATTCATAGCCTTAATCTTGGCACAGGCTTGTGGTCTAAAGCGTTATCTATGGAGTATAAATGTTTTAAGATCACTCGTAACCTCATGGTGCAGATTACTATGATCAAATTGGCTGGCTCAACTATAATTTAGCTGAATCTGGGGAATTCTGCCTTTTCGTCGTCTTTTCTGCATTACCCAAGCAGCATCTAAGCAGCACTAACTGAGATCGGAACTTTGAGTAGTTGTTATGTAACCATGTACAACCAAATTTATGACTTTATAGGTTTAATTACATCAGTTCGGATTATTTTAGTAATTATGTAGTTGTTTCTACTAATTGTTGGAACTATATAGTTCCATTAATTCTGAGTAAAGTAACTTTTAAAGTATGTGGAACGGTATTGCTACTTACAAGGGGACCTACAGTTGACGTGTCACCGATTTCAAAATGATTTTCAAATGTTTTTGATTTATCTTTTAGTAATAATTTAATAAACAATAAATACTAAACGTTATTCAATATATATAAATTATTCGAATATATATATAAATAAATAATTTTGTTAAACTTATGGTAACTCTTAACCATCTATTATTCGTAGGTTCTTGTTCCAATTGTCTTCATAATAATTAGAGAGAGTTACAATTACGATTTAGGCAATACACGACTTATAATCGTAATAATTTTTATTGAATTATTTAAAAGTCTAAGAAAAGCCCAACTGTAAACAGGGGTGCATTTTTACTAAAAAAACTAATTTGAAAAAAGTAACGGAGCTAGTGGGAATCGGAAAATATATTTAAAGAAATTAAGTTATTTTTCGATTCATCACGTTTAACAAAATAGTTGCAATGGTTTATAATTTTGGTATACTGGAATGACAAAATAATTAAACATTTCATCGCTCTTTGTTATTATTAAGTATACTACAAATAAAACAGTAATCCATTTTGTGACTCGATCGCAGCATTAGTATAGAAATTGATAGAATATTTGTTAAGTTGCAAGAGTAAGAGAGGGCAACCACGTGACACGATGTGTCAAAGAGAAAAGAAGTTCCACGAAAGTAGCAATTACTACGTCGCCACGTTCCCGCTACGTAGTTGGACAAGTTCCAGAGAGGTTACTGCAACGTATCTGCTACCTAAAAATTGTTACCCATTTTGATTCCAGGCACGTAACAAAACCGCAGCAATTACGTGCTTATGACTAGTGACAAGAACTTAATAGTTCCACCGGTAGTTGCTGGTACATAGCGATGGCTATAAGTGCTGCTTGGGTAGTGAAGTTACCAATGCTGTCTGTTAATAAAAGAGCAATGGCTCAAATTGAATTAAGTGGACTGTATTAAATAGATTGTATGACAGGATATTTATTGCCAATTGGTACATTATAGAAATTGTAACTTGATGACAAAAACTGTTTCTTATCAAAGCACTATAGATGCTAAATCTAAACTTCCTAACATAGCCCCCCCGTTTGAAGGTTACTTCAAACTAAACAATCACATTCACTGTCGGTCATCTTGTGTCGGCAGTGGATGAAGATGTCTGACTGATCTTCTGATGACGCCCTTGGATGTCTTAACGGATGCAACTCTTGCTATTCCATCTGGTCCCAGATAAAGATCTTGGACTCGTCCAAGCTGCCACTTGTTAGGAGGTTGATTATCGTTTCTGATAAGAGCCAATGATCCATTGCTTAATAACGTCAGATCTTTCTTCCGTTTATGAAATTGATGCAGTTGACTTACATACTCTTTGGAAAATCTTTTCCAAAATTTTTGTTAAAGTTGTTGCACATGCTCATAATTAGAGATTTGATTGGAGGGTAAATCCAGCAAGTCAGGATCAGGAATAGAGATGGCGGGACGACCAATTAAAAAATGCGAAAGAGTGATTGGCTCTAAATCGTTAGGGTCATTTGAAAGGGCAAATAAAGGCCTTGAATTTAATATACCTTCTATTTGAATCAATAGTGTTATAAATTGTTCATATGTAAGAACTACATTTATCATTGTACGTTTCAGATGATGTTTCATACTTTTTACAGCAGCCTCCCACAATCCCCCAAAATTTGGACTATAAGGAGGTGATGCCAAGTAATATTTAATTCTGCTGCATAATTGATTATAGTATTATGTCTATCTCCTAGGAAGTTACCTAGGGTATGTAATTCATGGCAAGCACCTTTAAACGTTGAAGCATTGTCAGAATATACATGGATCGGAATTCCACGTCTAGAAGTAAATCTTTTTAAACAAGCAAGAAAGCATTCTGTTGTTATATTAGTTATTAGTTCGATGTGAATTGCTTTTGTAACAAAACAGACAAATATGCAAATATAACATTTAGCTACTTTGGCCCCACGACCTACCATATCCTTAAGGGCCGGCATAATCAAGACCAACTATTTGAAACGGCAAAGCTGGAGATATCCTGTGATCAGGCAAACGGCCCATTGATGCTGTAGCGGCAATGAGTTTAAATCTAAAACAGATAACGCAGTTTCTAACAATACTTTTTTCTAGGTTTCTCCCACCAATTGGCCAATATAGTTGTCTAACTGAGGCTAACAACAACTGTGGACCAGCATGAAAAAGTTTAATATGATAATGTTGAAATATCAATTTGGTTAATTCGTGTTTAGATGACAACAGTATAGGACACTTAACGTTATACGTAGTTTAAAGATGAACATTTAAGTCTTCCAGCAACTCGTATTATTTCTTCTTGATCTAAGAATGGAGAAAGAGAGCTTAATTTGCTCTTATAATCTAAGTTATCCTTTTTCTTTAAAATAAACAATTCTTGCAAAAAGACTCACGTTGTGCTATCTTTATTAATGAACTGGAACTTTTATTGATTTCTTTAACTGATAATACAATCGTGTCTTGATTTTTGACACGTGACCTAGAATTATTGATAAAACGAAGACAATATGCAAAAACTCTTTTGAGAGTATGTAAATTTGAAAATCTTGTAAATATAGTGAATGGGTTCTGAATCTCAGACGAAAGAATCTTGTTCTTATTCTTCTTTATGCCAGGTAGGATATCTTTAGTCACGTTGGAAAATTTCTTCGGCCATTGATCATTTGATAATTGAAGAAAGCTAGGACCATTCCACCAAATTTCACATTTAAACAATCTTTCGGGTAACATACCTCGCGATGCAACATCCGCAGGATTTTGTTTAGTATTAACATATTGCAAATGAGTTATAGAAGTTAGCGTTTGTATTTTGGATACTCGATTAGCTACAAATATTTCAAGTAAACTCGATTGCATATTTAACCAACTCAACACAACCTGTGGATCTGACCAATAATAGAATGGAATGTCCACTGATAAAGAATTCTTGACTTTAATAGAGAGTTCTGCAGCCAGTAATGCTACACATAGTTCCAAACGTGGAACTGATAATGACTTGAGAGGTGCAACCTTTGTCTTTGCACATAACAGCTGAACATTGACATTCCCAGATAAATCCTGACTACGACAGTACACACATGCAGCGTATGCTTTTTGAGAAGCATCAGAAAAACAATGGATGTCTATCAACGTAAATTCTTTACCAATAGCATTTCTGGGAATTATCTACTTTGTTAAGCGTATTTCTTTGACTTCTCAATTGAAACCACTTCTCGCATATGTTATTTGGAACAGGATCGACCCAACGTAGTTTTACTGTCCATAATTGTTGAATTATCATTTTACCGATAACTATGCAAGGACTTTCTAAACCTAGAGGATCGTAAATTTGGGAAATGTAAGATTAAATCTCCCTTTTAGAAACATTGCTACTGGGTGACGAATTCACTTGCGATATGAAGTATTTTAATAAATTCGAATGGTTTACCCAATAAATTCCTAAAATCTTTGAACATTCGTTTTCCCCTAGATGAAAGACACTTAAGGGATCATCTTGATTATTATCAACCTATGATAGAACTTGATCATTGTTGGAAATCCATTTCCTTAGAATGAAACCTGCTGATTGCAGAATAGTATAAATCTGTTTACTAAGAACGCCCAAACATTGAATATCATTGGAACCCGTAAGAAGGTCGTCCATATAAAATCATTAAAAATAGCAGATGAAGCTAATGGATATTCCTCTTGGCATTCTAATGCCAATTGCTTGAGGCATTTAATTGCTAAATATGGTGCCGCTTTGGTACCATAAACAACAGGATCTGATTGATATGTAACCAGATTACCGTTGGATTCGTCCCTCCAAATGATTCTTTGAAGAGGTTTATGATCAAGATGCATGTTAATCTGACGATACATTTTCATGATGTCTCCTGATACAACATAGGTGCAACATCGAAACCTTAGTAAAATCGGGAATATGTCATTTTGAACCTTGGGGCCAGTATACTGCAAATCATTTAATGACCAACCAGTACTAGATGGACAAGAAGCATCAAACACGACCCTAAGTTTAGTTGTCAAACTCCCTTGATTAAAAACTCCCTGGTGGGGTAAATAATAGATGTTCTTAGAATTATGTTGATGACTGCTGTCATCATTAACTTCACTCATATGTCCTAATTCTAGGAACTCTTCAATGAAATTCTTATACTGCAATTTAAAGGTTGCATTTGCAGCCGACCTTTTTTCTAGATTTAAAAACCTTTTGATTGCAATTTGTTTAGAATCTCCTAACAAATCTGGAGAATGTTTAAGAGGAAGTTTTACAACAAACCGGCCATTTCGGTCTTTTTTTTCGGCCATTTTCTTTGAATAATTGTTCGCAATGAAGATCATCCTGCGACATAATCGAATCAATAGAAACTTCTTCTAACTCCCAAAATTGCTTTAATTCCTCATCCTCAGGAATGGTCTTTGAAAACTGGCATACCGATGAAGAAGATGGCTTTAAGATAGGAGCAGTACCTGAAACTATCCGACCCAGTTGCGTATTTTGTAATACTGGTAGATCTTTACCTAGATGAATTCTGACTTCAATTAAAATATCCCAAAATAGATTAGCGCCTATTAGAACAGGCTCATATTATGAGGTTCGTAAAATTCTGGATCAGGCAGTTGTAAGTTTTCTGGAATCTGAAAGTATGAAACAGTCAGGTTGAGAAGGGATTGAATTTGAAATGGTATCAATAACATAACATGGCATGGAAGTTTTATAATTATTGTACCTTGAAAATATTAACAATGTACATTTCTTTTTCAAATCGGAAACAACTTGATTGATTCCAACAATTGATAAATTGGAACAAACTAGAGGAAGTCCCAAAATCTTGTGGAACTTCTCTGTGACTAGATTGGATTGAGAACCTTATCCAGGATGCCACGACAAGAATGAAAATTGCCATGAACATCAACAACTTTAAAAACAACTGTTGATAATAGAACTTGTGAATGTGATGTAAATGGGGATGAACTAGCAAATTGGTGTCTAGTTCATATGTCTTGTTACTTGATGAATCTGTTGCAATTGCTTGTTTGCCGTTTGTTTTATCTAGATGAAGCAAACTGTTGTGATATAGTTGACATATTCTGCAAGGTCCTGATCTACATTTGTCTTTGGCATGTGCTTTCAGACAATTGCTACATAGTTTAAGATTGTTTACTTTTTCAATTCTACTACCAACGTCTAGTTCTAAGAATGCTGGACAAGAATAAATAAGATGTGGTTTTTGACAATAGTAACACTTCAATGAAGACCTTTTTGCAGAAATAAGAAAATGAGCATTTTTGTGCGTTGCATTTTTGTTTTGTGAACAAACCTTAAAAGAACTGTTATTTTGACCTGCTAAAGTTTCTAGTAAATCTGCCTTATTCTTAAGAAATTCTAAAGAATTCATCAAATGTAGGAAGATCTGCTTTGGATTGATACTCCTTCCATGCACTAAAGGTTTGCTTATCTAATTTATTTGAAATTAAATAAATCATTGAAGTGTCCCATAAAACCTCTTTTGTTAAATTTAAACCTTCTAATGCAGATACATGTTTTGAAATATTATCTAGCATAATTCTAAAGTCAGTAGCAGATTCCTTTTGAAATTGGTTTAAATCCAAAATAGATTTGAGGTGACTGTTAACCAAATACTTTTTGTTGTCAAAACGTTGACACAAAAGCTGCCAATGTTTTTCATAGTTATTTTCTGTAAATTCAAGACTATCAATATTACGTTTTGCATAACCATCCACAGCAGCTCTTAATAAGGTTAACTTCTGAATATCTTTTAAAGTGGAATTGGTGTGAATGGTTGACACAAAGCTAGATTTAAATTCTAACTTGTAAAAGTAAACTTGTTATAATGCAGAGTATATAGGTATATAAAATTGTAATGGCCTTAACGATAGCTATAAGGGCATCAAAATGCAATTCTTATACTCACGCGTGGCACCTACCACCTCTTTAACTTGAATTGCTATGACTCTTGATTCCAGCTCAATACTCTTCAAGGTCTGTCTTGAATGTTGCTGAATACGAGCTGATGTATCCTGTCAATGATTGTCTTGAATCCATGAAGCAAATTCAATGAAGATTCTTGACGAATAGATACTTGGATTAAAATTGGGCTCGAAACCGACCAAAAGGTTAATGTTAATAAAAGAGCACTGGCTCAAATTGAATTAAGTGGACTGTATTAAATAGATTGTATGATAGGATATTTATTGTCAATTGATACATTATAAAAATTGTAACTTGATAACAAAAACTGTTTCTTATCAAAGCACTATAGATGCTAAATCTAAACTTCCTAATACTGTCAAACCTTTTACTATTAATACTTTTACTGCCAATTACTATGTTTTACTCGTGAATGTGGCTCTTTATTTATTTATTTATTTTTATTTGAGAATATCATTTACAATTTGCCCTCCTGTGGCAATAAATAAATATGATATCGTCCAGTGACGCACTCCGGTTTTGCATACTTGGGGTAAGTTCGCCATTGTAACTCTTTTTGCTCCAAAAGCTCTATTGTCATAGTTACAACTATTTGCAATAATGGATACTATGGAAACCGAGCTCTTCGAGTTAAATAGATCTGAATGCCGAACTTACCCTTGATTGTTAGCGCTGCTGTAACCAAAGTTGTTCGTTTTTGTCAAATAAGCAAATTATTGAGAATATCATTTACAATTTGCCCTCCTATGGCAATAAATAAATATGATATCGTCCAGTGACGCACTCCGGTTTTGCATACTTGGGGTAAGTTCGCCATTGTAACTCTTTTTGCTCCAAAAGCTCTATTGTCATAGTTACAACTATTTGCAATAATGGATACTATGGAAACCGAGCTCTTCGAGTTAAATAGATCTGAATGCCGAACTTACCCTTGATTGTTAGCGCTGCTGTAACCAAAGTTGTTCGTTTTTGTCAAATAAGCAAATTATTGAGAATATCATTTACAATTTGCCCTCCTATGGCAATAAATAAATATGATATCGTCCAGTGACGCACTCCGGTTTTGCATACTTGGGGTAAGTTCGCCATTGTAACTCTTTTTGCTCCAAAAGCTCTATTGTCATAGTTACAACTATTTGCAATAATGGATACTATGGAAACCGAGCTCTTCGAGTTAAATAGATCTGAATGCCGAACTTACCCTTGATTGTTAGCGCTGCTGTAACCAAAGTTGTTCGTTTTTGCCAAATAAGCAAATCATTGACAAAGCTGATGTATCTAATGTAAGATTTATTTCAAAGTTGGAACTAATTTTTAATAAACTAATTAAACATTGTATTGTTATGTAAAAAAATCCTATACTTACATATCAATGATATTCATTTAAAAATGTGCTTTTTAATTTTAGTTGTTCCATTATCAATAATAAAAATTGATATGATTTAATTTTTAATACATAAAAAATCCATTAATTTCAGGAAAGTATTTAGAAATTGGGTAATATTGTATGGTTACAAAATGTTAGTTTTTCCTTTTGGATTTTTTATTGCGTCCATTTGTTTTCTTTTGGTCTGGATCCCTTTAAATAAAACGACTACCCTCCTGAAATGAACCCTGATTAGAAATCCAAAAATAACGGCGCCCCAAAGTTTGAAACCAAATACGTTTACTTTTAATTTAATTTATTGTTAATTTCTTGACAGATTAAAAAATTGATTCTTTCTTTATAATAATTTGCTTGTAAGGGTAATCTATTATTTTGAGTCTACGATGCCAACGAAATACATGTGTACCAGGCAAGTTTTGTGAGTACTTTAAAATTTTCTGCATTAATTTAACCATGTTTACTTTAATTCTCCAGATTTTAAACGATCTATCCGGGCAGTTGTCTAGATAATGTTGTAGGTGATGAAGGTTATTATTCCCAGCTTGTATGGCAGTGTGCCTATGCTTAGATAAGTAATACTTGGTTTCAAAAAAGGTTTACTGAGGTATGATTTCAAAATGACGTAATAACATGCGGGAAGAGTAAACATTAATTTGTATAGCAAGTTCTGGTACCAAAAACGATCGAAAGCTGGTTCTATGTCAATGAATGTTGCAGTGCATATTTTTTCTTCCAGCTGGATGTAAGGTATAACATGACATTGCCGCATCGACAACTTCCTGCAACAGTTTCTTGAACATTCTAGACAAGAGGGTAAGCAGGCTTATTGGTACGAGGTACGGAGGGTTTAAGGACTTATCGGGAAGTTATCGGGGAGTAGGTTAAAATCAGCAAACTATTATAAATGGTGGTGAGAAGTATTACTGCTTTTTTATAATTACTTTTTATTGTATCTTTGCGGTATTAAGAACGAATCCGGGTATTTGTATCTAGCATCCAATGAATGTTGCATTTTGCAATTTCCTTCTTCACTTCTGAAAGTGAAGAAGGTTTGATGGAGAGGATCACTTGGCAAGGAGCACCTAAGAGATTTTCAATGGTTTCATAATCATTTTTTGGTGGCCTTTCCCTGATCTGTCTTCGCCGTGGAAGTATATGGTTTGTTGGCTTCTTGAACTTTTTGTCGCTTTCCATACTGAGATTTCAGAGATATCCCTTCAAGATTCTTCCAGAAATCATATGAAATAGAACTCTAATATTTTTAGTCCCACGCTGATCGATTTTAATTTTATATTTATATTTAGAGTTAGCGGCGTAATTCGATTCAGTTTATAGTATAGCAAATGGTCCAGTAGAATAAAGTTAGCAAAGTCCCACATGTGATTTGCCATCATATTCCATATGACATAAGAAGTTGAAAAACTAACCAAAACTACCATCAACAACTGCTACCCAGACTCCCAAGATCTCTTGAAATAATTATCATACTATTAAAGAGTGGATGTCTTGGATGAGGTTTCTGAACACCCTAGGTCATGACAGTCTAATAGTACACCACATGTGGGGATTTTGTTAACTTTCTTTTTTACTACGCCACTTAAGTGGGTACAATCAAGTCGGGTTCCATCGCTTACTTTATAGTATAATAGTAGTCTAGTATACACTTCCAAGTTTTATTAAACGTAGCCCACCTGCGTTAACCTCATGACCACGGCTCCTTATGGGATCAGCGAATTGAGATACAAATTAAACGGGATCTTCACTGATATTCTGTATGTTCCGTATCGTAATGTGCCTACTATAGTGGCCTATTTTCAGTTCGCAAGGCTACAATGGATCATGTTAACATGTGTCTGGAAATTGCCCTTTAAATGGGCTCTACAATGATACCCCACATTATCCACGTGCTTATTAAAAAAATATTACCCTTGACTTGAGCAATTCTTCGTCGAGTTGAGTTGCAAATATAAACTTGAAGTGCATGGCCCTTCATACTATCCTGTTAAATTAGTTTTCAAATCGGACAATGAATTTTTAATTGGATCTAGGGGTTCGCAGACAGATGGACAAATAGGAAATCGAAAATATAAAATAGCGCTTCCGCTGCTTAATAGACAAGAAATAATAAGAATAATATATTTTAAATATAGAAAGATAAGCCCTTCAGTTCGTTTTCATAGAAAGTCTTTTTGTAAGAGATAACTAGGAACGTCGCTTGACGAATGCTATTTTTGTAGATACCAGCAAACAACTTTTAAATAAAACTAATTATGCATCAGCGTCATTCTAAAGTAAAATAATACCAAATCTTGCAAGACTGCAGGTACTTTATGGTTTTGTTGACTGCAGAAGAGAGCAATTCAGTCCATCGCAAAACCAGTCCCGCCAACTGTAAGAATAAAAAGGAATCAATCCGCCAACGAAGGAAACATAAATATTCAGTGAGAGACAACACTATTGGGCAGATTCATGGCATCAACTGACTAAAAATAAACTACACGAACGGATTCTACAAAATAGCACCTAATTCACGTCGCCTATTTGACATCAGCTGCTGTAAATCGTGCCCGTCTCAAACAGTGGCGACACGAATTATATGTAACACAAGTTCTTGTAAGCATATGCAGTCACACATCGTTTTAGTATCACGCAACAAAATAATCTGCATAAATATTAAGACTTGTTGTAATCAAACAGCTTTACAAAACTGCCAGTTGTTAATTATAAATATAGGCACTTTATTTGTGAAATAAACGATACTGTTGTACTTAGGTTAATCCATCCTTGAAAGGAGTAAATTATTTAAATCGAACATTCAATATTGAAATTTATTTAAAATTGCAAATAATAACAGTATGACTTACGGTTTTCATCATACACCAACGAGTTTATTTTAATATCTCGTGAAATTACTTGGGTGTGGAAGTTGTATGTCCATCAACGGAGACCCAAATAAACGCGAGAAGCTGGAACGAGGATGTGCTGTCGGTCATAGATCCATCAACGAGCTCCGAGATCCATTCGTCAAGCACATCGTTATGTCTGTCAACGTATGGACCTGGGTCTCATCATTACACACTCGATTCAGAAAATGGAATCATAATCATCTTTTCGGACCGATGCGAATAAAAAAATTAAATAATTATTTTATTTTTAGAAGAAAAAATAGGCTGAAAAAAACTCTAGAAATAATTGGTATTATGTGTTATCAGGATTTAAAGTGGCACTTTTTACGAGCAATTATGTTTGCATATTTGTGAGGCGCAGCCGAGCAACTATCCTTGGTGTTATTTATTCTCCTAGCATTAAAAGTACTTTTAAGGCTAGGATTAAAAAATAGCAACTATAGTGGCAAATAATATTTAGTAATAACTGATTTTAACTGATTAAGAATTTATCAACTTATCAATTTATTTAAGAATTTATGAATTTAAACTGATTTTAAGAAGGATGGAGAGAAAAAAATATATATATTGATTGAATAAAGAAACCTCAGAGAAGATGTATTTATTATTTTTATAGCAACTATCGAAACTTTTAGTACTAAATTATGATCATTCCACTGTCAAGCCAAAAAACTTTTGTTTCCTCTCTTGTCCTTATGCTTCCAGTATCTTGATAAACATCTACGTTAGTCTTTATTGGCGTTTTATTCGAGGGTATAGTAAATTCACTATACAGAATTCTTGGGACTAAAGAATGCAACCTCTATTCTGTTGTCATTAGTTTTACTGTGATATGTGGCCTATTCAAGTCATTCATCAGCTGTAAACATTTTTCTCGACACTTTAGTTTTCTTTATTTTCAACAACTTTTTTGTTTGCACAACAGTATAGCGAACTTTCTATAATTTGCAAGTTTTTATCTTATTCGGTTTAATTTAGAACATTATTAAAATCCGGACACGTGCTTTCTATTATTCTAAACAATTTTAATATTGGCAATTAATAATAAAATGCTAATAATTGTTAATATTATAGTAAGGTAAATATTAGTATTTACTTACCAATTGTAATCTTAATTCTCACCCAGGTAATTCATAATCAGTTGCCTAAATTTCCATTTAGGGTTCGTACGGGGTACGGGTTAAAGGCCAGCACAAAACTAAAATGCTTTAACACATTCAACGCGTCTTATTTAAAGCTTCGATTTTATTTTTGGGCGGTTTTATATATATATTTAAATAAAACACTAAATAATGCATTTTATAGGTATTTTACTTTTAAAAGATATTAAACAAACAAAAATAGAAATAAAAAACATAAATTGCATAAAAACAAAAAAATGCATTTTTTGTACAAACACTTCCGAAGATGCGTATTAAAACATAAATATAATACTTTGAAATACGCGCAACTTTAATATACTGTATGTAATATAAATAACAAATACATAGTATGCTCTGCAAGCAAAGCATACGAGGTTTTTTATGCCCCACATTCCTTGAATAAAGAAAGAAGAAAGAACGTAAGTCAAACGCATAATCACTACAATAGAATTTCTTGCCGATCATCATCGTATTGCATGCTGCTAATAACGAGAATCGTATATCACAACATTACTGTTGTTCCATAGCCCGCTAGCCCGTTGTTTAACAGCCTGAGAATCAACAAAGTCAGACACGACGACCTTCAATATTTGCGAGACTGCACCTATTGGTTATAACTATTGGGATGTTATAAATGAAAATAAATAAATTAAATGAGATTGTTCAAGAATTTGGCTAGCTTTATTAAAAATAAAATGTAACAACCTAATAGCTTTTCTTATACCCAATAGGCTAACTCAGTTTTAATTCGATTGAGCATAAAATAAAAATATTGATGTTATTGATCTTATTGATTCCTGTACATGGAAAGAAAAACTTACTACAAGCCAGACCGGGAAACTTTAATCTGGACGAAAAATAATCTTTAACTCTGTATATAAAATTGAATACTAGTATCCACATCAAATACATAAACAACTATTTAAAAATTATAACCACAGGTTTTATTTTATTAAAATTAAATAAAAAGATTTATCAAAGAAAAACCAATTCTTAAAAGAAATTAAAAAAGAAAATCTTCCTTAAGCTTGTTTAAATGAATTTAGGGTAGTTGTCAACCTGACATGGGGGTTGCAACTGGTTTCATTTGAACAAACTAACATCAAAACAAATTTATCCAACCAAAACAAAATATTTACAGTTAATACACAAATTGAAATTGTTGAAAAACAACAAAGTTTGTTGTTCAGAAAGAACCTCTTGAGTTTGGCAAGAATGACTTTAAATTGTTTTAACAATTGTTCCCAACAGGCATCTTATTTATGACCCACCTTGTATATCAAAAATTGTCTCGCCAAATATGTCAATGAATCCACTTCAAAAATTTATTTCAATTCATTGAGCACAATTGGTAATAACAGCATTTATCCAAAGCAGCTGATCCATAAAATGTCGATAACCAAAATCCATACAATTTGTTAAAATGGAAATGAATAAAATTATCTTCATTAATTCAAATAAAATAAATCGATCACATTTTCTAGTGATCATTCAAAATGAAAACAAATCTTCTTTGATTTAATAATACAGGTAAATATCTAATTCCATATGATAGACGTTTGTTTACAAACGAAAAAACGTATGTGGGTTAACCTAACCCTATTTTATTTTTCAGATTTTTAACTTAAGCCGACGTGGTCTCGCCCTAATGCTTTCGTCGACTGACTTTGTTCTTTTTTCCATTGCCCTTTTATATGTTTACGGAAAATATTTGAAGAAACAACATCGGGAAAGTCATTACGTCACAAATACAAACATATGATAATAATTAACACCAATCTTAAATCTAAAAATATGAAAAGATAACTGACAAAAAGGCAATCAAAATAATATAACACACTTATGGTCTAAACTTGTTACTGAGAAAGTCAATAAAAACGATCAGCTGTCACCAATCTCATTAAAACTTAATTACATTGAATATCACGTCAGCCCCAGCTATCTCTGTGCATGGAATATTTACATTGTTACACTAGGTAACTTACTCACATGGAGTTCACACAAATTATAATCGATTACTATAAAAAAACTTAACTTAAGAATCTGTTTACAACATTTTAGACATGAAACGATGCTTCTGCAAATCTCATCAAAATAACAACAGAAATTAATTCAAACAACAAATATCCTTGTCCAGAATACAGTACTCCAGGTGACTGACTCAGAACAATGATGAAAATCATCAAATAAATATTAAAATTTCCAAAATCAATAAACATCAATACGGCCGAATATTTTGATTTACTTGACAAGATTTCTACCACATACAGGAATCCGGAAGTTAATTCTAACCTGCTATACATCAAGGTTTAACTATTTCCAGTGAAATATCTACCCGAAACTGATTTAGTTTTATGGGAGAAAAGGAAATACTATCTATCTGCGTTAACCTAACATCAAACTCAAATCTAGTGAGAAGATAAAACCTTCTAGAAAAAAATAAACTATCCTAAACATGTAACCTGAGTTACGAAGAATATGCTTTATTACAAGACAACATAATTAACTTATATCCTTTTTATAAACTCAATTCTTTTTATAAAAAGTGAGGTTAAATATTCACGAAGAAGATTGTACTCCTATATTTTGTTTTATACTGTAACAAGAGAGAAAACGAAAGAACCCCTTCTCGAGCAGCGGATGGAGTATTCTGCGGCATTCGAGAGAATGACGCATAGCACCAACAATGTAAACGAGGCACTGTTTATCTAGCACCTTCCAGAAATACATGGTAGTTTCTACCGGCTTCTAGTACGATTGTAGGAGGGTATAAAAGCGACTCGCGGATAAAAGGGGATCAGTCAACAGCAAGTCATTAACTGTGTATTACAAAATAAATAGTGAATATAAATGTTGTATTAGAAATCCATAGTCTGTAAATAATAGTTTTTAATGGTTTATAATCATAGCGTTAATTTATAGTGTATTCATTAGTGTATAGAAATAAATATTTGTTTGTGAATAGACGATTTAAACAGCACTTGTATTATTATTTGAAAAAGAACGTTACATTGGTGTTACAGGTGTGAGGTTTTTTTTAAAATAAATAAAATCGCGTAATAATTAAATAAAGTGCTGTGAGATTAAATTTTTAGTGTTAAAAATAATTTCAACAAACAATTAAGATGGCGATGAAATTGTTGAAAGATCTGAAAGTAATAGACTTGAAACATGAACTGGAAGAACGAGATTTGGAAACAACTGGCGTTAAAAACGTGTTAATAAATCGGCTAAAAGAATGGCTTATAGAACAGCAAGAAGATCCTGAAAGTTTCCTCTTCGAAATACCTGGACCCGCAATTGATACTAGTTTGTTGTTAAGTAAAATGGAAGAAAATTCTAGAATGTTAAAAGAGGAATTACTGGAAAAGTCCGAAGAGAATTCTAGAATTTTAAAAGAAGAATTACTGCAAAAGTCCGAAGAGAATTCTAGAAAGTCCGAAGAGAATTCTAGAATTTTAAAAGAAGAATTACTGCAAAAGTCCGAAGAGAATTCTAGAAAGTCCGAAGAAAATGTTAGAATGCTTAAACAAGAATTACTTGAAAATACTAAAGCACTGGAAGAAAATGTTAAAATGCTTAAAGAAGATCTACTGGAAAACTCTAGAACGCTTAAAGAAGAATTACTAGAAGAGTCTGAAGAAAGTTCTAGAAGGCTTAAAGGAGAATTGTTGGAAAATGTCAAAGCGTTGGAAGATAAAGTTTTCGAAGAATTTTTGGAGAATGCCAGTGCGTTAGGACTATTGGAAGGTAGATTGGCGGAACAAGGTAGGGTAATAAAGATGGTAGAAGAGAAAATAGCCCAAATGCAATTACCACCAACAACTAAGAAAGACGATATGGCCGAAATGCTGGAAGATAGAATGAGGCAACTACGGTTTCCCTCAACTTCTGAGAGGCCGTTTAATGAAGTAAAGAAACAGTTTAAAGAAGAAAAGGGTCCTGTCGTAGGGATAAAAGTAAAACCACCCACGTTCGATGGAAAGATACCTTGGTCCACTTACTACAAACAGTTTGAGGCGGCTTCTGGGGCCAACGGATGGACAGGCAAGGAAAAGGCCGTTTCTTTAACTGTGGCTTTGCGTGGAGACGCGTTGAACGTCCTGCAAACAATCCCAGCAGGACAGGAAAATGATTACCAATTGTTAGTGTCTAGATTGGAAATGAGATATGGAGACGCGCATCTTCAACAAGTGTATCACGCGCAAGTGAAGAATCGTATCCAGAAGAATGGAGAAAGCCTGCAGGAGTTTGAAGCCGATGTTGCGCGGCTTGTCCGATTGGCGTACCCTACGGCACCCGATTCATTTCTGGGACAGCTCGCTGTGCAGACCTTCATTAATGGGTTAAGAGACGGGGAAACACAACAATCATTGAGGCTAGCACGACCAAGAACAACTGATGATGCGCTTGCTCACGCTTTAGAATTTGAAGCTGCAAAACAAGCGTCCCGAGGTCACGGGCGTGTTCGGGCCGTTGTGGAGGAAGAAGAAGGTTCTAAAGATCACCTAGAAGAGTTAGTACTGAGAGTTCTTCGGAAGGAAGAAAGCCGTAAGAAGAATCATCAAGAAGTTCGAGGGCCTCGTTGTTGGAATTGCGGCGAACAAGGTCACATACGACGTCGTTGCCCTAAACCAAAACAGGTTCAGCAGTCGGAAAACTAAAGAAGGTCGACGAGTGGGGGCGAACGTTGACCTTGAGTAGAGATGCCCCGAAGATCACCATCCATGCCGTAACATCAAACAATAGTACCAGCAGTTTGTTCGTAGATGGGAAAATTGCTAATCGTACTGTTCCACTACTCATTGATACGGGGGCGACAAAGTCCATCATACGCCCTAACGTTCTACGAACAAGTATGAAGCTGTTACCAACAACTACTCAACTCCGTACAGCAACAGGTGAAGTGATACCAACACGCGGAGTGGTGAAGATGAAGATTGGCATTGGAAGTGAAGAACGTGATCATGAGGTGCTGGTAGCCGATATTACTGATGACTTCATCTTGGGAATGGACCTCCTGAGAAAATTTGGTTTTACATTGGACTTGAAGGAGGGTGTTTTGAAGGTTGGTAACGAAGAACTTCCGTTGCACCCACGAGAAGATCCTGTCGTAAGGGTTTTGCTGACAGAAGATGTGATATTGCCTGGTCAAAGCGAGATGGTTGTCGAGGCAGGTTTGGATGGAGATCTTCGGGTAGGATGTGTGCGAATGATGGAGCCTGTTTGTGATAAGAAGATCCATAGTGGCATACTGGTGGGAAAAGCGCTGATCAAGGTTGGAAAGAGAGTACCGGTGAGAATTATGAACGTTAATGTGGATCCGGTGACATTGAAGAAGAGTACCCTTGTGGGACAGTGTGTGCCAGTATTCTGAGTAGCCAGGTGTATGGCTGATGTTCCAAAACCAGCGCCCAAAGACCATGGTGGAAAATTAGTGGGCATGGTTACTAGTTCGTGCGAAGACCTTAACAGAACAGAAGTGAAAGAGGTACAGGGTTTGGTTCACCGATACCAAGATATCTTCGCTCTTGACGATAGCCAGAAGGGACGAACAAATATAGTAAAACATAAAATCAATACAGGCAACTCTATGCCTGTCCGTCAGCAGCCGAGGCGTCTACCTCTAGCAAGGCGAGCAGAAGCCGAAAAGATTATTACTGATATGGAAGAACAAGGGGTCATCGAGCCATCCAGCAGTCCATGGGCATCACCGGTGGTCCTGGTCAGTAAGAAGGACGGGTCAACGAGATTTTGTGTGGACTATCGGCAGCTTAATGACGTGACCAAGAAAGACAGCTATCCCTTACCACGCATCGACGACACGTTAGATACCCTGTCTGGTTCACGATGGTTTTCGACTTTGGACTTGAAGAGCGGTTACTGGCAAGTTGAAATGGAACCTGAAGACCGGGAGAAGACCGCGTTCACTATTGGTTCCGGACTATGGCAGTTTACAGTTATGCCTTTCGGTCTATGTAACGCTCCGGCCACCTTTGAGCGTCTAATGGAGACCATCCTGAGAGGGTTGTCGTGGAAGACCTGCCTGGTATACCTAGATGATGTGATTGTAGTCGGAAAATCATTCAACGAACATTTGAAAAATCTAGAGGAAGTGTTCCGAAGACTACGTGGAGCCAATCTGAAACTGAGTCCGAAAAAGTGCCACATATTCAGAAAGGAAGTGAAATATCTCGGGCACGTCGTATCACAAAATGGAGTGGCAGCCGACCCCGATAAGATTCGTGCAGTTCAAGAGTGGCCAACACCGAAAGATAAACACCAAGTTCGTAGTTTTCTTGGGTTATGTACCTACTACAGGCGTTTCGTTCCTGGGTTTGCCAATATAGCGAAACCTCTGACAAGGTTAACTGAAGATGGGCGCGAGTATGTTTGGAGCGGAGAGTGTGAAACAGCTTTCCAACAGCTGAAGCGTGCCCTGACAACCGCACCAATATTGAGCTATCCGCGGACAGAAGGGAAATTCATACTTGATACAGATGCAAGTAATCTGGCCATTGGGGGTGTACTTTCTCAGATACAGGATGGACAAGAAAAGGTCATCGGCTATTTTAGTAAGGTTTTGTCTAAAGCCGAAAAGAATTATTGTGTGACCAGAAAAGAACTATTGGCCGTCGTGAAGTCCGTTGAGCACTTTTACAAATACTTGTACGGA
This sequence comes from Agrypnus murinus, assembly GCA_929113105.1. Classification (NCBI taxonomy): domain Eukaryota; kingdom Metazoa; phylum Arthropoda; class Insecta; order Coleoptera; family Elateridae; genus Agrypnus; species Agrypnus murinus. The sequence goes on from OV816030.1 coordinate 119,209,972, forward strand.
CGGAAGTTTTTATTGAGGACGGACCATGCAGCGTTGAAATGGCTTCTACAATTCCGTAATCCTGAAGGCCAGGTCGCAAGGTGGATCGAACGATTACAATGATACGACTTTGACACCGAACATCGAGCGGGCACTAGTCATCGAAATGCCGATGCTCTTTCAAGAAGACCCTGTCCAACGGATTGCCGTCATTGCTCTCGTTTGGAAGAGAGGGTTTGCCAAGTATTAAGGACTACCATCGTCAACGACAATTGGTTGTCGGAAGAATTGCAACGACAGCAGGAGGCTGATCCCGAACTAAAAATGGTACTGGAATGGAAGCGCGTGGGAGAAAGGCCTGCCTGGGAGGCCGTCAGCCCTTTTAACAGAACGCTCAAAGCATATTGGGCCCAATGGGAGTCCTTGAAGGTGGAAGACGATCTCCTGAAGCGAGTACTGGAGAGTGAAGATGGCACCACCATTAGGTCTCAGTTCGTGGTTCCAAGAAGCCGAGTGGCTACAGTATTGCGACATCTCCATGACGGTGCCTCAGGAGGACACTTCGGTGTGAAGAAGACTTTGGAGAAAGTTAGAGAGCGTTTTTACTGGGTCAATTGTAAAGAAGACGTGAAAGAGTGGTGCCGTAAATGCGAACTATGTGCCACGGGTAACGGACCCTTGGGGAAGCGAAGAGCACCTATGAGGCAGTACAATGTGGGTAGTCCTCTGGAAAGAATAGCTATAGACATTGCCGGACCATTTCCCGAAACTGACGATGGGAATAAATACATCTTAGTGGCAATGGACTATTTTACCAAATGGCCAGAAGCATATGCCCTACCAAACCAGGAAGCTGCGACTGTTGCTGACGTACTAGTCAAAGAGTTTTTCAGTCGCTTCGGAGTGCCCATGGAGCTGCATTCGGATCAAGGCCGCAATTTCGAGTCTGTACTCTTTGGAGAAGTCTGTCGATTGTTGGGCATTCGCAAGACTCGGACCACACCGTTACATCCGCAGTCCGATGGAATGGTAGAACGCATGAATCGAACAATGGGCAAATATTTGGCCAAGGTCGTCTCCGATCATCAACGAGACTGGGACCAATACCTGCATCTGTTTCTGATGGCTTATCGTGCATCGGTCCACGAAACAACCGGTCAGTCACCAGCGTCTGTGATGTTTGGACGCGAGTTACGGTTACCGTGTGATCTGGAATTTGGGTCTCCACCTATAGAGCAGGAGGTAGCCGGGAATGATTATGTCATCAACTTAAAGAAGAAGTTGGAGGATATTCACGACCGAACCCGAAATAATAGTCGAATCGCGAGTGACCGGATGAAGGCTACGTACGATGTGAGAGCCCAAGAAGGAGGGTTTCAACCTGGAGAGCTTGTCTGGTTATACAACCCGCAAAGGCGTCGTGGCTATTCTCCAAAGTTACAGCGAAATTGGGAGGGTCCATACCAGGTGAAGAAACGAATAAATGACTTGATTTATCGCATCCAGAAATTGCCAAGAGGGAAACCAAAGGTGGTACACTCTAATCGTCTGGCGCACTATGAGGGAAATAATGACGCAGTTCCGGAAGATGAGGCTGAGGTGGCTATCAATACCGTAAGGCCTGGAGATGATCAGCCAACCTTTAGAGAATTTATGGCTGCGTTTTCTGGAACTAGAAAAGCGCGATTCGGAGTCACGACTGAGATGCAACAAGATCTCTTCCGGGTCCCTGGTGATTATTCCATTGCCCACTGTGTCTCCGAGGATCTTCGTATGTCCAGGGGGATCGCAGTGGTGTTTAGAAATAAATTTGGACGGCTGAATGAACTTCGAGAACAAAATCCCTCTGTTGGTAAATCCTTACGCTTGACTGATCATGACCGATCCATTTACTACTTGGTAACCAAGCAGTTTTACTACCAGAAACCGAGTTACGCCGACTTGTGGAGGGCACTATGGAATTTGAGAATCGAGTTGCTTACCAGGGGAATTAACAAATTGGCAGTTCCCAAACTCGGCTGTGGGCGGGACCAGCTGGATTGGAGAATCGTTAGAAACATGCTGGAAGTTATCTTTAGAGGTACGGACGTCAAGATCTTCGTCTGCAGTTTTGACCCACAGCCCGCATCAAGGCCAACGAAGAGTGTAGACTGCTACTTCTACCGTAATGGAACGTGTAGTCGAGGTGAAGACTGTCGATATCGTCATGACCCGTTCTACAGGAACCAGATCATAAAACCTGTTCTGGGACAGAACAGACTTGAAGAGGGGGGCAGTGTAACAAGAGAGAAAAAGAAAGAACCCCTTCTCGAGCAGCGGATGGAGTATTCTGCGGCATTCGAGAGAATGACGCATAGCACCAACAATGTAAACGAGGCACTGTTTATCTAGCACCTTCCAGAAATACATGGTAGTTTCTACCGGCTTCTAGTACGATTGTAGGAGGGTATAAAAGCGACTCGCGGATAAAAGGGGATCAGTCAACAGCAAGTCATTAACTGTGTATTACAAAATAAATAGTGAATATAAATGTTGTATTAGAAATCCATAGTCTGTAAATAATAGTTTTTAATGGTTTATAATCATAGCGTTAATTTATAGTGTATTCATTAGTGTATAGAAATAAATATTTGTTTGTGAATAGACGATTTAAACAGCACTTGTATTATTATTTGAAAAAGAACGTTACAATACTATTAATTCTATACCTAACCTAGCATGTAACCTTTACAATGAATAAAACTAGCATACTAGCATGCCTATCATTCTTTTATTGCATGATTTGATTATTCTTGTGTTTTCGGAGACTATCGTAGCCTTTATGTATTCTTAAATTATTATTTACTAAGTAAATTTTCAACCTGATGATGCGATATCATCTCACTATACCGTGGAATTTAAGAAAAAACGTAATATTTAAAGAATTATTAATGATTATTAATGAACAGTATCAGAATTCATTAATACTTCTAATAACATTGTCATAAGAACGTTGGCGGGAATAACTGTATTAGGATTCTTAACATACAAAAATTAAGGAATGTAAATAAATTCGTGCAATTAAAATTTTCTTAGAATTGTGAAGTTAGTATCCTTCAATACTATCTGAATTGTATCGTAACATGTAACCTATTCTAGTCGTTGGTACATCGTTAAAAACTCTAGTATATAAGTGCCTATACTATCAATAGAGCTGTACGTCATTATTTCATCTTAAGTTTAGCATTGTGTTCCAACACGCTATTGCAAATCTGGAAATGTCCTATATAATATACTTAAAATGTATCCTTAACTAAAAACTAATTTGAAATTATTTAGACCTCTATAAAATTTCTAAAATGGTTCAGAAAATTACTAAAATATCTATAATTCTTATTAATCTCTATTAAAAACATAAATATTTTATAAATAACTATATTAATTATACAGTAAAACTCTTATTAATTATAAAATTCCGGGTTTTTATACACTTTTTTGTCGTGTTATTTAGCAAGAGATACTTATCTTTTTCCAATTCAAATTGTATTAAAAGAGATTATTTACAATAAAACAGAATTAATCAAAACAATTTGTCATGTAAGAGGGAAAAAACTAGTTAGGTTAATTGGCTATGTGTCTGATAATGAAATCTATATTATACTCGATAAGATTTTTTATTTTCGAGGTCAGTATTTTCCAAAGTGTGTTCCGTGGAACCTTGGGGTTCCGTGAAAATATCTTGGGGTTCCGCGGAACGAGTTGCCATCATATTAAGAAAATAATTTAGTATAGTTTCATGAAACGTAGTTTTATGAAATAAATGTTTGTATTAATTTAAGGTTGAAATATGAAATTACAAGTCCCCTCATATAACAAAAGCACGCTACTTGCATGAAACGACTAAGTGGCAAAACTTTAGACTGTCTTACAATAACTGTCTAGTTACTAGTTTATTTGCTGTTGCCTTTTGCTACCACATGTTTATGTAAATCTGGATTTTTGAAATATATAAATATAAAAACGAAATATTGCAATAAATTAGATGCTGTACCAGATAATATGCGAGTTTAACTATCAAATATTAAACCAAATTATCAGAGTATAATAAAATGTAATAATAAAGAATTTATGTATTGTATTTTGTTGTATCTATATATATTTAAAATACAAGGCTGATTTTTGTTCCAGTTTGTTTAATAATTCTATTGAGTCGATTTACCTGATTTTTTTATATTGAAGCTTTCGCTGTGTAGATTAATTAGTCAACACTACTTAATTTTTATATATTGTTAAATTTTATATTTTTAAATGCAAAAATTTAAAAAAAATTATTTTGAGACACTCGAGAAAAGCCATCAAGGTCGGTAAATGTATAAGCAAGCTTTGAACTATAGGTGGTCGCATACACTTCCACTATGCAGCTAGTTGTCGCATAGCGGCGTTGCATAACATGTTGATTAAGAGCAAGCAGGAATAATCGGCAACTCGACTTGTTTGCATTTATGTACTTCTTGGTACTAAGCGTTAAATTAACGTTTTAGAACGTCAGGCGCCTCATATGACAATCGTGTCGGCTTCGATAGCAGCCGTACAGCAACTGACCTAGCGCGAACATGGCAGCATGGCGACGACCTATATTTCTAAGTTTGCTTATACATTTACGGACCTTGAAAGCCATTCACCTGAAGCATCATCTGAAATCCCATCGTGTTAACTTTTGGTATTACGTTTATAGACAAACTAGGTTTGTCGCTATTCGCTGTTTTCTTTGTTATTTCCAGCAGTTATAGTTTTATATTTCAGTGATTATAATACTCAAAAAATATATAAATCTTAAAATTGTAGAAAAAATCAATTCAACTCTGAACGGAGTTACTATGATTGTCCCCAAACTGTGCCACTAAGCCTATATACTGACGTCAGCATATAGACTATGCCACAGATCAAGTAACTAAGATGAACAGTACAAGTCAACTAGCTAAGACATAAGTACAAATCAATTAACAAAAATATTTGTATAGTTTACGAGATTGATCCCTTTTAGAATTACTCAGAATTTACTTTGGTAATATCTGTCGATCTACTTGTACTTGGTCAGATTTTGGGTCACTTGGCTAATTAACACTTCTGTTCAAACTAACGTTGAATTGAGTTCGAAAGGAACTTGACTGTCTCACTGGTTGATTTTTATAAAAGAAAAGTCGGCATTTTAGTCTTTAATCCTTACCATGATTCAAAGTAATAATTTAAGTAGTACAACTTAGTAGTAACACTTATCTAGATACATTCAAACAGATAATAAATCTAAAATGAAACAGTATAATTATTATGCATAAATACTTACTTATGTAAACGTCGCTTTAATGAAATAGTAGAAATTTAAAGTGCACAAAACTGAGGAACGGTCGGTAGTAAGTTGCGATGTAGCATATACAACTGCTTACTAATTCCTCAGACGTCATAGTTTGGCTTACACTTAATTAAAGTGAGGTTAGGTTTGATTTATGTGTAAGAAAGAACATAGGCTGTAATACTAATTGTCGACTGTAATTTCAAGAACTTATTATCATTCATAATTCTTCCCTTTAATATTCGATTTGATCTAACCGTTCCAATAAATTGAATCCAGTTGGTCTTTTCTTTTTTCTGAATGTTGTGTAGTTATACAAATATCAAACTTAACACCACTAAAATATGGATTGTCATTCATGCCCTGAATAATATTTTTTATTATTTTTCAAACTTCCCAGATAAATATTCGTAATACTCAAATTCCAGATGCAAACATCAAACAAAACAGGGATTAACAACGTAGGTACGCGACAAAGGCTACACACAAGTTCTGAAACAATTTCTCCCCCTTCGAGTTATCAGATAAATTGTAAGCGATTTTGAAAACTGCAGTGGCAGATCAATACAACTAAGGTGGACTCGCTTTTCCGTGGATGAAGAGAAAACACTGCACCTGTCAGTCAGTCAATCACCGTCGTTCTCCCCTCAACGCGGCTACTTGTATCGATTTGCTTGAAAGACGGCGTTCATCTCCCTAACGAAATTAACAGAACAAACCTTTATTCGACATATTGAAGCTCTAACCAGAATTTCAACGTTTTGAATTAAATTAGTCTTTTGTGGTAATATTGATTAATTAAAAGTAAAAGAATGGATACACAAAGGAAACTTTCATTTACTACTAGTTATACCCGGTTGATCTATAGTCTTAAATGTTCGTACATTGAAGTAAATCCCGCAACCATGCATCAGTGGAGATGAAAGTTGTTCCTAGATCAGCAGGTTTGTCCGAGGGAGTCTGTCTATCCCGGTAAATTATTGCTGCCGCGCCTACCGATAAGATGCTTTAATTAAAATGCTGTCTCGAGTACGATTGATGTGACTTTGAGGTGAAACACTTACAGTATTCGTGCTCATGTCTATTTTTTAGCATTTAACAAGGAGACTTATAGTTCCTTTGCATGATTAAAAAAAATGTTGGCGGTAATATTTTACAATTATTAGAAAAAAGGGAGTTTATTAATGAATAGTTATCTTGAAAATGAATACTTAAGTTAAAGATACAATATTTTCTGTGTTACAATAATGTGGGAGCATTGCAAGGATCAATTTTTGGTCCATTATTATTTCTACTTTATATAATGAAATGGTTTTATAAATGACATTTTATAACATCCATCGTTGATAACCGTTACCTTTCTAACAAACAAATGCAACAAAAGGAAAGGGCTCATTTGACCAGTATATCAGGTTCATTAAAGCAAAATTAACTGAAGCTTAAAATTTCAAAGACAAAAGTTCAAGACAAGTAGATATTTTCTAGAGACAAAAATAAGAGATTTGGCGATTATATTATTATTAGATTAATTATACGAAACTATATAACCACGGCCTTTTCTAAGAGGCTATTTTTTGAAATCTACAGTTTTCTAATGATACGCAACAAGGTTTCGCACTTTGGCCCAGGAAGATACCTTAGTTCATCACCTCCGTTCTGCTGCTATGAAATATCAAAAGTGTGTTTTTTTTTAAGATAAATTATTTAAATTAATACAACCTATATGGTGTGCCCGATTGCCGATATGATTTCACAGCTCAGTTGACCGAAGCGGGGTGATAATAATTCTAAATCGCTGCCGCTCCAGATTGTAATGTGTGGTAGAGTTACACGCAAGTGTTTCTTGACGATGACAGTAGATATGCTAAGAGAGTTCTGCGACAAAATCCCATGTATTTTCTTATGGAGGTTCGTTTTACCATTCAAGGTCATCCGCGGTTCCCCACTCCTATCCCCACTACCCCCTACTTAGGCCCCCCACTTAGCCCCCTACTTAGGCCCCCCACTTAGCCCCCTACTTAGGCCCCCCACTTAAGCCCCCCACTTAAGCCCCACTCCTATCCCTACTCAGCGGCCATTTTGAATAGCCATTTTGAATCGCCATCTTGGATCGCCATTTTGAATCGCCATCTTGGATCGCCATTTTGAATCACCATTTTGAATGTCATTTACATATCCGCCATTTTGTATCTGTCATTTCCAACTTGTCATCATTTCCCGCTGAAAGATTTGAATTCCTAGCGCTGCTAATGCCATCTATCGGTGACGTCATATGATCGGTATAGTAGATTTCTATACGCCTGTAGATAGGCAACCCGCTATATTTTTTTTATAAAAATCAATGGAGCCAACAGGGTTTGAACCGGGGACCGCTCGAATGGTAGCCAGCCAATGCATCCACTACACCAACGAGGTAATCTATTAAAGCACTGTAAACTGGTTATAAAAAAAAATTGTTGACTAGCGACCACGTACTCATAATATAATACATGTTAGTAATTTGTAGTATTATATCATACGGCTCCCTCTTCCTCCTGCATGTGTCATGATTGATTGATTAAGTAGATGATTATTCCTGTGCTGTGATTGATTAAAGGGTCAACATATAAAATAGGTATAAATTATCATATGTAGAAAAAACAAGTTAAAAATTCAATTAAAGAATCATTTAAAAAAAAACATATTAATGGATAAATACTTAAAAGCAATTTAAAACATTCGATTACACAATAAACAGAATTTGTTTGCTAAAGAATCAATTACAATAAGATTAATTAGTTTTTGGATAAATACTTAAAGGAATTTCTTATCATAACAAAAAGGAATAGCATAATACGAAAATGCTTTTTTAATTAGTAGCTCAGGATGACTAACGCATCATAATTTTAAAAATATATTGTTATATGTCGAAGTTTAGTGAATGTTGAATATATAACAAAAGAATTATCTTTTCCTGGAAGCGAGTTCTTGTTATGACATGGAAAAAAACCAATATAAACCAGATGGTATCCGTCAACACAAATCATTATTACAGTACTTTTAGATCTGTTCAGTTCATCTGAAGCTCTCATCATCGATTAATATATGTTTCTTGTTTTATTCTGAAATCCAATTTGGTAAGTTACTTTTCCGATTTTAATGATATTATGAAAACTAATGACTTTGAACTTTGTTTTAGATTGCACCGTACCATCTGGAGTTCACAGCTTACTGTTTTAGTTACTGTGTAGTTACTGTTTTATTATATCCCTTCGCTGTTAATATTAAGGTAGGTCTTATGCTAATAATTATTTTGTTTAAAACTTAAATATATTCGGAATGGTTTCTGATCTAATTTTTTAACAATATATTAAGCTTATTACATAAGTCTTTTTTTTTTGTCTAAAACTTCAATATATCAGTTAGATTTAATAATCCGATAGAACATGTAGGTGTAAGTACAGTCAGAGGGATTAACTTTAACACATCTCGTACATTTTAATTCCCATAATTTAGTTTTCAATGTTGTACGCACTTTTATTATCGCATTATAATTCTAATATTTAAATCTCAATGCCTAAGACTTTCATTAATTAAACTTTTACTTTCCGATTTTAATGATATTATGAAAACTAATGACTTTGAACTTTGTTTTAGATTGCACCGTACCATCTGGAGTTCACAGCATACTGTTTTAGTTACTGTGTAGTTACTGTTTTATTATATCCCTTCGCTGTTAATATTAAGGTAGGTCTTATGCTAATAATTATTTTGTTTAAAACTTAAATATATTCGGAATGGTTTCTGATCTAATTTTTTAACAATATATTAAGCTTATTACATAAGTCTTTTTTTTGTCTAAAACTTCAATATATCAGTTAGATTTAATAATCCGATAGAACATGTAGGTGTAAGTACAGTCAGAGGGATTAACTTTAACACATCTCGTACATTTTAATTCCCATAATTTAGTTTTCAATGTTGTACGCACTTTTATTATCGCATTATAATTCTAATATTTAAATCTCAATGCCTAAGACTTTCATTAATTAAACTTTTACTTTCCGATTTTAATGATATTATGAAAACTAATGACTTTGAACTTTGTTTTAGATTGCACCGTACCATCTGGAGTTCACAGCATACTGTTTTAGTTACTGTGTAGTTACTGTTTTATTATATCCCTTCGCTGTTAATATTAAGGTAGGTCTTATGCTAATAATTATTTTGTTTAAAACTTAAATATATTCGGAATGGTTTCTGATCTAATTTTTTAACAATATATTAAGCTTATTACATAAGTCTTTTTTTTTGTCTAAAACTTCAATATATCAGTTAGATTTAATAATCCGATAGAACATGTAGGTGTAAGTACAGTCAGAGGGATTAACTTTAACACATCTCGTACATTTTAATTCCCATAATTTAGTTTTCAATGTTGTACGCACTTTTATTATCGCATTATAATTCTAATATTTAAATCTCAATGCCTAAGACTTTCTTTAATTAAACTTTTACTGACGTTTTGTAAAATTGTATTCAGTTTCAACTTTTCAAATCTGCCTTAATCTATGTTACGTTTTACCTTTCAAATATAAATTTTGTAATACACTTAATTTCTTTCGGTTTTCAGCGCTAGCTGTAGCTCGTTAATTCAATAAAGAAAAAAAATGTCTCACGCCAGCGGTCTTGTTGAAGAATTGAGAAAACAGGTTTATGACCCCCTGTTAGAGGGTGATGCCTGTGCCATTTCTAGTGTTTTAAAACAATGTACAAAGGTAACACGTGAAATTAATAAGGTGTTAAAGGAAACAACAAGTATAGGTGTGAAGAATCATCTATCAGCCTGCTTGAGTCAAGTAAAATCCTATCGAGAGATTGCTAAAGCTCTAAAGATTGTTGGTGAGGGCTATAAGCCTCGAAAAGAAACAGCTTGTGATCGTGTGAAGTGGGTTGATATGAAATCAGCCTTTAAGTCACGTATTCGAACTGGTGTGATCACAAACATTAAGCATATTGAGCCGAAGGCATTCATGTCTGACTGCTCAGTCATTTTCAAACGACGCATACTGAAGGCGTTAAAGAAGGATGTAGCATTGAAAGTGAATGCGACTTTTTGTGGATTGTTTGAAGCCAAAAAGGGTGATGCGATAATCGAGGAAACCAAGTATATGAATACGAAAAATGTTCCAGTATATCGAGATAGTGATTTAACTCAGTGGTTCGATATAAATATTGTAGATTCTATTCTTAAAGATCTTGAAGAGTTTCAAGTAAGTATAGAAATTTCATAAAATGGAAATAAACTAATGTATACATATTTTTTCCAGCAAAAAGAGAGCGGGTGGACGCTGAAGTCGATTATCAACCTTCAAGTTAATATCAATAAATATACACCTCAGCTTGGGTCATCTTACATCGATCTGCCCGAGCAAATAAATATGAAGAAAGCATGCATCAATGTGAAGAATGACGATGAGGCGTGCTTCGCATGGTCCGTGGTGAGTGCTTTATATCCAACAGCTCGAGAACTAAATTCTAGCAGGGTTAGCAGCTATCCGCACTACTCTAAGGTTTTAAATTTGACGGGTATACAGTTTCCCATGACGTTAGGACAAGTTTCACGATTTGAACATCAAAACAGTTTATCGATCAATGTATACATTTTAGAGAAGCAGGAGGGTAAGAAAAAGTTCATTGTAGTTCCTACATATTTAACTAAAAATAAGCAAGACAAACATGTCAACCTCTTGCTTCTCCAGGATGTATACTATGATGAAGATGATGACGTAACCGACTTAGATTTTAAACCACGCTTTCATTATGTATGGATCAAAAATCTAAGCCGGCTGTTGTCCACTCAACTTAGCAGACGTAGAGGTAGAAAATATTTCTGTGATAGATGCTTGCATTACTTTAGTACCCAGCAAAAATTGTCGATGCATGAAATAGACTGTGTTAAAATGAACGATTGCAAAGTTAGGTTACCAACAACAAAACAAGCTAATGTAGTATTTAAAAATTATAAAAACAAAGAACCGACTCCATTCGTCATATATGCAGATCTAGAGTGTTTGCTTGTACCTACTACGGAAAAGGATAAGGTACAAGATCATATTCCCCATAGCATAGCATACTATGTCAAATGCTCCTATGATGATACCTTGTCCTTTTACCGGGCTTATCGTGGTGAGGACTGTCAGGAATGGTTTGCTCGGGAGATGCAGCAGTTTGCTGAGGATGTTGAAACAGTGTTTCTTTGTCCTCTACCTATGGACACCCTATCACCTGAGCAAGACGCTGAATTCCGTGCCGCTACACATTGTCACATATGTCTGGAACCATTTGCTGTAGATAACGTTAAAGTAAGAGACCATTGTCACCTTACTGGAAGGTATCGCGGATCTGCCCATGATAATTGTAATATTAACTACAAGGACAGTCATGTCGTACCAGTAGTTTTTCATAACTTAAGCGGGTATGATAGCCATTTTATTATTAAGAACCTAGCTTCAGACTTTGACGGACGAGTAGATCTCCTTCCTATCAATAAAGAAAGATACATTTCATTCACCAAGAATATAGAACAGAATTTGGTTAAATTTAGATTCATAGACTCTTTTAGATTTTTAGCTAGCGGACTAGAAACTTTAGCATCATACTTAGACATATATCCAAATTTAAAATCGCAATTCCCGGACTTAGATGACACAAGATTCAAAATTCTCACTAGGAAGGGGGTCTTTCCCTATGACTATATCAACGACTGGACAAAACTTGACGAGACCCAATTACCTGATAAATCAAAATTTTATAATAGTTTAACGGACACAGCTATAAGCGACGAACACTATACACATGCCGAACATGTATGGGGCTCATTTGGTTGTCAAAATTTAGGCGAGTACAGCGATTTATACCTGAAAACTGATGTATTGCTTCTAGCCGATGTGTTTGAGCAGTTTCGGTCAAGTAGTTTGAAAACATACGGTTTAGACCCAGCGCATTACTATACTCTACCCGGATACACTTGGGATTGTATGCTCAAGTCAACAAAAATTAATCTCGAACTGCTTACGGATATTGATAAAGTTTTGTTTATTGAACGCGGTATTCGCGGGGGTCTAAGTCAATGCTCAAAACGGTATGCTGAAGCCAACAACAAATTTTTACCAAATTATAATCCGGAAGAACCATCAAAATTTTTACTTTACGCGGACATTAATAATCAATATGGTTGGGCGATGTCTCAGTACCTGCCGTATGGAGGATTTGAATGGGTAGAAGGTGATAATTTAGATAATTTCAATTTCAATGTATCAGCAGATAATCCAGAAGGGTACATTCTGGAGGTTAATCTAGATTATCCTAAAGACATTCACGATGCCCATGCCGACCTTCCATTTTGTCCTGAGCATCGTACACCACCAAATTCGAAAGAAACAAAATTAATGGCAACACTTACTGATAAGAAGCGATACATCATACATTATCGAAATTTACAACAATGTTTAGAGAACGGTTTGAAATTAACTAAAATCCACCGCGTTTTGAAATTTAAACAATCCGATTGGCTGAGATCCTACATCGATTTAAACACAGAATTGCGTAAGCAAGCTAAAAATGAGTTCGAGAAAAACCTGTTTAAACTTATGAATAACGCGGTTTTTGGAAAGACGATGGAAGACATTCGAAAACACTCGATAGTCAAATTAATAAGCAGGTGGGAGGGGCGTTACGGTGCTGAAGCAATGATCTCAAAGCCAAATTTTAAATCTAGCACGATTTTCGCGGAGGATTTGGTAGCGATCGAACTGAATAAAACGGAAGTTTACTTCAACAAACCCATATATGTAGGTATGTGTATATTGGACATATCAAAATTGAAACTTTACGACTTCCATTACTCATACATGAGAAGGCGTTTCGGTGACAAGGCACGCGTTTGTTACACCGACACAGATTCCCTAGTATACGTCGTGGAAACACCTAATCTGTATGAAGTAATCAAACAAGACGCTCATGAACATTTTGACACCAGCGACTACCCCGACGATAACATCTACGGCATCCCGCGAGTTAATAAGAAAGTTTTGGGGTTGATGAAAGATGAGAACGCCGGTAAGGTGATGACACATTTCGTCGGCCTTCGATCAAAAATGTACTCTTCTAAAACTTTTAGAGATGAAGACGAAGAGATGCTAGATCAGCATAAAATGATGCAGACCGGTAAAAGCGAGACGGAAATTCGACAAGCGCTTGAAAACCGAAGAACTGTTAAGAAGGCGAAGGGTGTTAAGAAGCATATAGTAAAAAACATCATCACATTTGATGACTATGTGAGTTGTTTATCAGTTGGCAAAGAAACATCTGTACAGCAAAAATTATTCCGCTCAGATAAACACCGAGTTTCAACTATCTCTCAGACTAAAATAGCGCTCAGTCCTCACGATGATAAGCGCTATATTATACCGGGCTCGCATGACACTCTACCGTGGGGGCACTATAGCATACCTCAAAATAGTTGAATGTAATAGTAGTACCTTGTATTTCTAAGATTTCTAGTTTTGTAATATGTAAATATTTTATTGTTATATCGTTTTTTTTTTTTATTTTTAACATTAGTTATCCTGTATATTGTATATAATTGTATTTTTCAGTAGATTTCTAGTTTGTAATTAGCTTTGTATTATATATATATATATATATATATATATATATATATATATATATATATATATATATATATATATATAATCGTTTCTGCTAAGAATTTTTGTCAGTTCTTTTTACACATCTCATGTATTATGATACCTTATGATAATTGTAATAATTATTTTGTAACGTTATAACATTACTAAAGTTGTCTAATAGAGAGAATATGATTTATTTCTTGTCTTTTTATTTCTGTAATTTAAGGTAAAAAAAAAAATAAAAAAAATATATATTTTATATAAGAACTTTTATTGAAAGAAGAAAATACAGTTCATATTGATATATAATACTAAATTATATCTAAAATAATACGTAAGTATACTAATAATAATAATACTATAAAGGAGCTAGTGAGTGAGTAGATCTTCCTTCTTTATCCAGGACTTTTCATTTAAGCCGAGCCATTTCACGTAAATGTCACCATTGCTGCGGCGTTTAAGTATTTTTTCAACTAGGTATACATCTGGTTGATTGGTTTTCTGTAGCTCAAACTCGTAGAAAGCACCTCGAACGGGAACTCCGTGTAGATCTTCCAACAAGTAAGTGATAGGTTTTGTAAATTGAACTTTAACTACTTTGAATAATTCTGTTGACCAGTTAGGTGTATATCCCTTGGAAAAGACTCCTTTGAATTTGCTTATACGTACGATGTCATTCAAATCCAACCTACGTTTACTGATAGTTTTTACATTAGTGTTATACACCGACAGCTGTGTCGTAGGTTTAACAGATGCAGGAGGCATACCTATTGTTCTATGTTTTGTAGTATTATAGCTATCAACTACTCGTTGTATTATATCAACCCATTTAAATTTCCCTCTGTAGCTAAACTCCTTATACAGCTTTTGCTTAATTGTACGAATAACTCGTTCGACTATTGAAGCCTTAATCACGGAATACGTAGAGTAATGATTTATGTTATATTCATTCATTAACTTTTTAAAATGTTTATTATAAAACTCTTTCCCGAGATCAGACTGCAAATTTTTAGGTATGACTGAATCCTTAAAGATACTACGGACCTGCTTTGTCACCTCTTCTCCGGTCTTAGTTTTCAACGGACGTACATACAAGTATTTCGAATAACAGTTTATCATCATCAGTATGTAACGATAACCCTTATTTACTTTAGCGTAGGGAATAAACTCCGCTAAATCTATTTGAAACAAATCATCATAACCCTTTATTATAGTACTACGTCTTTGAAAATTTTTTCTAGCAGATCTATGTATTTCATCGACAACGGTTTGTTTTGCGTTCATCTCTGCTAATAACTGCAGATACTCAAATTATAAGTTATGTAAGACTGACCTATTAAATAGAATGTAAAGTAATATATCCTACGACTATTGCGGGGTTCTTTGAGTAATTAACAAATTTTGTAGGTCTACGAGCGGTGATCTATCAAAATTTTTAGATCTAGAATCTGCTTTAGCTAGAAGCCATAAAGTTGCCTTAGATAGTTCTATACAAAGTGTGGTCAGAGTTTTAATACTATCGCGTAGCGCGTCGTGACTGTTGTTAGATATCTCGCTATCCATATACCATTTTGTAACTGCATCCTTTGCATCTACGGGGTCCGCTAAATTGATTAATCTTCGTTTCTTACAGTCAATAGTTTTATTTTCTAGTATTAAAGCATGTTTCTTTGTTACGAGATCTGAATCATTAATAGCGTGGCCTGCGTTTGTAATTCTTTTGTTTTCTAAATCGAAATTCTGATCCTCTGTTAGCTTAAATCCTACCCCGGGAGGACCTGGAACTGTTACAGCACCTCCAACTATTGAACGCCCAAACAAATCTATAGTAGCATTCATACTGCTAATGGTAACGAACTGACTACTTACAACCGTGATGAAATCTTTTATTCTATAATACCTTCTTCTTTTAACTCGGAAATAATTGAAATTATTTCGTTTTCATTCAGAGGACTACTGTTACCGGCTTCTTTTACAGCAAATAACAAACGAAGTCGGTCGACAAGTTCGTTAGCTTTATTCCAGTAGACGTATTCGACTTTGTAATCGCTTAATTTTTTAAAATTTGACAATGATGATGATGATAGTTTAATACCTAAACCTTTGATTCTGGATAAGTTCGGTTTAATTATATAATCATACTTCCAATGTTTAACAGCTGTTAGTTTACCCTGTGGTCTATAGGATTTCTTATGCGCATTAGTAAGGGCTATTATCTGCATATAATTATTGATATCAGCTTGCGGTGGTGTAGACTCTAATTCTCTAAACGTGAGTAAGTCAAACAGACCGGGTGTTGCTTCGAAAGCGTTGTTTTTAATTATGATGTTTGTATCACGTATAGTCACAGGGGAAGATGCAAATGTCCACGCGTCTCGATCAATTTTATATCTAATACCGAATCTAGTTCTATCTATGTTGCTACCACCCCTAGCTATTAGCATACCGTAATGAGTAGGGAAATCATGAGTTTTAGTAGATTCTTCTTCTTCATCTGCTTCCGATGATGATGATGCAACAGGTTGTTTTTTAACTTTCAACAGGGGAATGTAACTAGCAGTAGTAGCAGTAGATGGTTGTGTTTTAATTTTCAATAGGGGAACGTTAACTGATTCGGCAATAGTTTCCAAAGGAGATATAACCTGTTTATGAGTATCACGATAAATACGTTCTGCTTCAGATTTATCACGACGAAAGTAAGCAAATTTTCTACGTATAGCCTTGCGTGCGTTTATTATTTTACGTTTTAAACTCATATCGTATGAGCTCGACATGTTGACAACTCTAAAAGACGACTAAGCGAATTGAATCTAATTATAAACTTATATATGTATCAAAACCTTTCCGATATCTACCGCTGTTTAGGGAACAATCTTTATTAATAACTAGGAAATCATACGGATCCTTCCAACACATACGACAAATGTTATTGAAGTCTTCATAGCTAACATCTCCTACAACATGATCCCTATACACATGCTTTAAATTTAATTCGTCCTGTTTAAAAAGAATAATCAAGTTTGCGTTATCCCTTATCAAATGTTTTGGTATCTTTGCATATGTCTGACCTAAATAAAACGAGTCAACACCTTTATGTCTACCCATACTAAAATATTCTCTAATTTTTTCCTGTTTATCACAAATAATATCGTCGAAAATGAATACTGAATTAGGTTTGATGTTGCTAGGACTGATTACGTCATCGTTTTCACTAAACTCTTGATAACCAATGCTTTTAATAGGTTTCATAACTTCCCTTAAGAATTCGTATTTCGGTTGAAATAAGGATTTGGCAAACAGGTAGATGTTTTCAAATTTTAATCCGTTTTCACTAATCAGTAGACCTAACATAACATTAGTTTTACCGCAGGAAGAAGGACCGCTCAGAATTGCTCGACAAGACGTAGGTAATAAGTCACCGTGTTTTCGATCATCGTCAGATTGTAGAGATACATCGCTGTCTAAATTAAATATGTTTAGCGTTTTCTTTTGTTTAACAGTTTTCATTATGGTATGCGTACGTGTTTAGTCACGGTTTCAGTGAACGGGTTATATTCTATCAAGGAGTCGTGTAGGATCAAACAATATGCCTTTGTTGTATTGGTAAATGCAGCGGAAGATTCAAGTTCTAATCTAATATCGACCGTGGAATCCTTAAAACTTTCTACCTGTCTCGAACAATCAATTACAAAAACGGGGTATGTTTCAAATTTTGAATAATCGATTAAACAGCTATCAGTCGATCCTCTACCTATATCATAGTAACTCTCGCGAAAGCGTGTATAATTTAAATAAGCAGGAATGTAATCCTTACTACTGAAATCGAGATTTAAACGTTGCTGTGGAAACACTTGCGAATTTAAATACAGCTTAATATCGACTAGGTTCGAATGAGTAAATGTAGTAGGGTTACCTGTTCTTATACCCAGCTGACGCTCGTCTTGTAAAAGTACAAGAACCCAACGCGGTTTTTCCAATTCATTTGAATTCTTTATACGCCAAACCTGATTTTTAGTAGTTCCCAGCGAGGGTAGTTCGTGTAATTCCCAACGCCTAAATGGAATGATAATAGAAGAATTATCTCTCAAACTTTCAACTAAGTTCAACTTGCTTTCGTCCGACAATAGTATATGAGGAACCTCCCAAGACAGTCTATCAATCTTGATTTCTACATCAGTACCTGCATCTCCAGCAGCGCTTTTATAGCAATTAAAATCATTCTTAGAACGTATCAAAACTAACTGACAGCTCATATGAGGAATAACTTTCTTGTAATCATCTGCAAACCCGAAGATATCCTTTAAAGGAATTCTACACGTGAAATTGAACACGTTATTCCCCGCATTATGTAGCAGGCCATTTCCGTTTTCGAGTTCGATTCCCCATGCACTACTGGATAAAGCCCGATCCTCGGCACCGTGTGAAACTACGAGCAAATAGAAACAGGAGAGAACATTTCAATGGTCGGGGGTAAGGAACCGACGCGACGGAAGTCGGCCATTATATAAACCACGTTGAGCAGGTCGGGGTTGTTGACGTACGACGTTCGATATTGTCCGTGTCAGGTCGGGGTTGTTGACGTATACAATCGATCGATATTCATCGGGTGCCGGTACCCTCTCTCACTCACTCGTACCCTCTCTCACTCACTCTTATAAACCACTTTTTCTAGCAGTTCCGTCGCGTGGAATATAATGCAATGTTCTCTCCTGTTTCTATTTGCTCGTAGGTGTGAAACGAGACCTTTTATAGTACTTGTAATACCCGGATGTTTACACACATCGATGATTTGATTCGTACCTAATATTAGTTGAATTTCGTCAAACAGAAAGTAAGCAAAATTGTTTACCGGTAGGAATTCTACGTTGACTTTTCGAGTCATAGCACCTTTAACAAAAATGTAGCTATCATACAAAGCTAAAACATTATCCGAATTTTGTATGGTGATTCTAATGATGTCTGAATGATTTACATTTAACGTAAACGGCAAATAGGTATAGAAGTCCTCTTTTATTATATCTGTATCGACACGAGGTTTTTGAAATATATTTAATTTATCAGTAGCAAAGATGCTTTCTGTATTAATATGCAATTTACTTCTTTTCGACATGTTGATGTTGTACTTTAAAACCTAGAGATTCAAGAAACAGCCGATTCTCTTTAGATAACTTTATACGTAAGAGGTCCGCACTAGTCGGTGTACGAAGACGAATGACCCTCGAATGATGCGAGGTATGGTTTTTATAGTTAAAGTTTATCCCCATTTTTCACGTTTAAGTTCTAGTCTTATACTTGTGAAGGTATCTTCAGAAAAATTTACCAGTTGTCCACTCGAGTCTACTAATCGAATGGTAATATTATCAATTTCACTGACAGTGACAGGAAAGTAAATCACGTGTGTTGGTTCCTTCTCAATCAGGTATCCAGGTGGTACGCAGAGACCAAATTCAAAGATTGTATGACACGGTTGATTATTTCTATACGCACCCCCTGTAATATTCGTGTCTACAAAGATGTTCGGGGTAGAGAGTATATCGACAATTCGATCTGATACGTGTCTGATACCGGGTAGTAATACACGATTGTTAAATCCTAATAGAGAGCCTATACTGTTCGGTTTGCTAAAATCTATAACCGCTGTGGCAGATTCAATCTCACACTTTCCTGTATTAGTGTTAGCCTTGATTTGTAGTAGTAAATCTCCTTCTTCAGGATCGCTCGTATTAATTTGATTCTTTATATAGTTAGCAATTTCTGACAATTCGTAACTACCGGTTGTGATAGTTATCTCTTGATCTCCGTAATAAAATTTATTTTTCCCCGGATATATATTCCGTATCGTATGACTTGTATATAGGCCAACTAATCCTATGGAATATCTGTATTGCTCACTATCTAGTTGTATATTCGGATAAATACTACCGGTAGAGAGGACATTTCCATAACCGTACACAGTGATAGTTCTAGCCATACTTGTTCGAATTATACATACACTTCTCTTTTATACAAAAATCTCAGGCACAAGTGTCCACAGTTGTATGTATTGAACTTTTGTTCTCGAGCAACATTATAGTATACATTGCAACGAGGACCGAAATATTTCACGAGTTCAGCCGGTGGTCTTAGGTCTCCGAAGGGGTCAAAATATAAAACAACATTTCGATCCTTTCTATAAGCTACCCAATGCGTACCGGGTCCTCCAGCATCATCGAGATTAACAATAGCTCTTTCAAATCGTAAAGGTTTATTTGGTAGACTTGTTCTCATATAGACACCCCTGAAAAAGGGTATGTCTTTAGCATGTTTTATTAGATCTAGGTTTGTAAGTGGTCTCCGAGGCAGGTTATTCAGTTTTTTGATCTGTACGGTTTCAGATACAATGCTGTACCGCCTGCTTTATAAGGTTTCAGGTAAAGAGCGTTTCCGCTCTTTCTATCTATTGCGATAGCCTCCATACTTTTATTATGTCGTTTAGTTTCTTCTAGCTGCCTCTTATTACTATTAGCAGTGTTAACAGCTTTTGCTACGCCCGAAGCGCCTCCTATAATTGCACCGAGAGCCGAGAGGCCAGCAAAAATTGGTATGAGAGGTAAAATACCCCCTGTAGCTGTAGGTACCGGAATAATTCGAGGTACTTTAACGTTTTTCCTACCTCCTACGTTTTTAATGATTCTTCTAGCGGCGTTCAAAGCATGGTGTATTAAATCCTTCCCCGTGAGGGTCTTACTTGCTCGATTTACCGTACTTACAAGCTTCTTTAAAATACCTCCTTTAAAAGTGACAATTTTCTTTGTATTTGCAATCTTCTTTGTCTTTCTCCTACTAGTCTTCCTATTCACACCCATTCCTAAGTTTCGTTTAACCTTCATTATACCGGTTACAAGCAGAGCTGAAGCCTTTTCCCCTAACCTGGAGTCTTTAGCTTTAACACGTCTCCAGGCAGCTTCTTCTAAAACACGATCTGCCTTATGTCTACTATCCAAGTCTGAACTTTGAGCGTACGAAATATCATGCTGCATACACGCCTGATCCAGGGGGTTTATGCCTTTATCTCCTCTTTCTAATCTTTTAGATAATTTAGTCCCGGGTCCGCAATATTGGTAAGAAGGCAGGTGTAGTTCGATAGGGAGCCTGTCAATGAGCTTGTTAACAACACTGTTATCCTGGTGAGTCAACATCACATACTGAGATAAGAGATCAGATCCATCTCTATTTATACTCTGCGAAAACTTACTGTCTCATACTATTGCTAGTGGTAGTAAAACACTAATAACTTTTTATACGTTTATTCTTTATTAAATACATTTGTAATAGACATTCGTGAAAATTTCTTATATAACTTATTCAATACACAATACGATTTTATTTCATTTCGTAATACATATAAAGCGTTTATATAATTTTCTAACCTATTTCTATATTCAATCATCCTCAGCTTCTTATGGTACATCTGTTGATGTCTCGTGAATTGCTGGCCATGACGCTGCCGGTGCTTGCTGATTGGGTTGTAACTGACTGTGTACGACATTGATAAATTTTGATGGATAAAGTTTTATTATCTCTAATAAAATGAGCGAGTTCAATCCACCGCGATCTTTTAAATTTAACGACGAGTAGTTACCGCACGACAATTCGGCTGAGAATAAAATCGATTCGTTTGACACGTTCTTCTGACGTCTCACTCCTTCAGCTGTGTTCTCTACACTTGCGTAGTAGAAGTACGAGAAATTAAGGTGACGTAATACACGAGCATGTTGGTTAATAAGCGGTGCTAGATGCATGATCCTTTGAAATTCGTGGTCTTTTACCGTTATCTTCCGCTGGTCATAACATATCATAACCGTGTTGCCGTAAAAAACACTATGATTAAACTCAACGTAAAGATTCGTATATAGATGGAATTTCAGCTTTTTATCGTTCCATATTTTCGTGGAAAAGAAGTCTTTGAACATTGCTTCGACTCGGACATCATACAATTCGGACCATATACTTTCTGTCAACATAATTTCACCATGCTCGCATATGTTGTTGATACATTCCAATTTAACAGTCACGTCAAATTCATTAGGTTGTTCGGGCGGGATAATTCCTACTACGATATCATGTAAATGAATAGCGTCTTCTCTTGGTCTCATGACAAATAGAGGGTATTGTACAGATCCTAACAACTGCATGTGTTCACCCGGATAGACGGTAATCAACGACGATTCTGGTGTTGCTACATTATCTGTACTTTGTACCTGTAAGCTTGATGCATCGTCAGCATAGTATGGTTTGTTCAGACCTAAACAAGAAATAATTATTCAGTAACATTCAAAGGATTTCGTTCTTTTAAAACATACCTATTTCTTCATGCATCACTTCGTAGTCTTGACCCTGGAAATAACTGCTCGGTTCCGGAATTGATAAGTTTGCAGATTGATCCGGTTCATCATACTGTTGACCTAAAATGAAATAAATTATTCAAATGTACACACACACACACACACACACACACAAACCGTTTTCTTTCTTACCCATTTCAGCACTACTTGTAAACGTGTCTCCATAGCGATGATAATAATAATCAGGACTGCCTAAACTCATCATAGTACTGTTATACGATCAACTGTTGCACTCTAATGACTAATAGCCTTTCATCAAAATACATTTTATAGCGATTTTTACACATGCGCATGAATACATGTCTTCAATCCAGTTGAATCATAATGAACAACCCTATGACTCAGAGTTAATCCCTGTAAAACAGATTCTGGGAATTGAGGTAAAAACAATATCGATAAATGACATGTTTCTACATGTTAAATTGTTTTCGCATAATTACATAATAAGAAAATATATTCAACATTCACTAAACTTCGACATATAACAATATATTTTTAAAATTATGATGCGTTAGTCATCCTGAGCTACTAATTAAAAAAGCATTTTCGTATTATGCTATTCCTTTTTGTTATGATAAGAAATTCCTTTAAGTATTTATCCAAAAACTAATTAATCTTATTGTAATTGATTCTTTAGCAAACAAATTCTGTTTATTGTGTAATCGAATGTTTTAAATTGCTTTTAAGTATTTATCCATTAATATGTTTTTTTTTAAATGATTCTTTAATTGAATTTTTAACTTGTTTTTTCTACATATGATAATTTATACCTATTTTATATGTTGACCCTTTAATCAATCACAGCACAGGAATAATCATCTACTTAATCAATCAATCATGACACATGCAGGAGGAAGAGGGAGCCGTATGATATAATACTACAAATTACTAACATGTATTATATTATGAGTACGTGGTCGCTAGTCAACAATTTTTTTTTATAACCAGTTTACAGTGCTTTAATAGATTACCTCGTTGGTGTAGTGGATGCATTGGCTGGCTACCATTCGAGCGGTCCCCGGTTCAAACCCTGTTGGCTCCATTGATTTTTATAAAAAAAATATAGCGGGTTGCCTATCTACAGGCGTATAGAAATCTACTATACCGATCATATGACGTCACCGATAGATGGCATTAGCAGCGCTAGGAATTCAAATCTTTCAGCGGGAAATGATGACAAGTTGGAAATGACAGATACAAAATGGCGGATATGTAAATGACATTCAAAATGGTGATTCAAAATGGCGATCCAAGATGGCGATTCAAAATGGCGATCCAAGATGGCGATTCAAAATGGCTATTCAAAATGGCCGCTGAGTAGGGATAGGAGTGGGGCTTAAGTGGGGGGCTTAAGTGGGGGGCCTAAGTAGGGGGCTAAGTGGGGGGCCTAAGTAGGGGGCTAAGTGGGGGGCCTAAGTAGGGGGTAGTGGGGATAGGAGTGGGGAACCGCGGATGACCTTGAATGGTAAAACGAACCTCCATAAGAAAATACATGGGATTTTGTCGCAGAACTCTCTTAGCATATCTACTGATGACTCTAAAACGTTGCGGAGGAAGGTCTGCTAACAAGAGGATCCGGTGTGGGTGTATTGATTCTTACCTGACGTTAGGGTCTTATATGGAGCTAGTATCCCGCTGTCTGATCTAGCCAAATGAAGTGAGGTTTATCCCGGTCAGGGAAAACGAATCTAAATCTATATATATATAAAAGACAGTTGTGTTAGTTACACTATTTATAACTCAAGAACGGCTGAACCGATTTGGCTGAAAATTTGTGGGGAGGTAGCTTAGAACCAGGAGACGGACATAGGATACTTTTTCCGTTCCCGTTCCCGTGGAACGTGACATAAAACGTGGTATAACAAAACTGAAAGCAAAACAAAAAATTAATCAGTCAAAACATAGCCGTTCATTTGTTAAAAATGGTATAACAAAACGCAACTGACATGGAATAACAAAACACAACTGACAGCTAAACGTAATGTTGTCTATGGTTAAGTATGGTTGAAAATTTTATAATTTGAAATTTTGGAGTTGACTGGTTGATGTGTTTGTTTCGAGTTTCAATTAGCTTATTGTGCCAATATTATCATTAACAATACCATGCCGCGATCAAATCTTTCTCGACAAAGCCGTAATGCAACTAGGATTCGAAACATTGCGAATGAAAGGACTGAAGAAGAACAAGAAATTGCACGTGAAGAGCGCCGCGTTAGTATGGCTCGACTTCGCGCTTCTCAATTATATGTGGCATGTTCACGGATCGGAAGACCATCTGCGTTAATTGTTCTTGCGCCTGATAATAAAACGAAAAATGTCGTCTATCACAAGGTGCTTCACTGAAGAGTGCAACCCATGCACTAAAATACATGGCCAATAAAGAATCATTAAAATACTTGATTTTTTATTTATATTTATTATCCTAATAAAAAATTGAACTTAATAAAATCCAAAATATGCTCATTTATTGCCTCTAAGGCGGAACAAATCAGCTAGTAATTACTAAATAAAATCTAAATATTTTACCGTCAATTATTTGTTTTACTATGTTAATAAATTTACTCTATCAATACTTTCTAGATTAAAAATAGTGAATTTAATATAATAAAGGTTATTTTATAATAAAATGTATTTATATACGCATACCCAACGCAACACGATAAACAGAATGGATGAGGCTCAAAATTTCAAGCTGAGATTTCATAGCTTCGTGAATCAATGAAAGATCGAGATTCGTATAATATGTTATTTTACCGTCGCGACCTCCGGCCGAATACTACCAAAGACGATTTCTTTCCTGCTTTGTTTTATTTTTCAAAATCGTATTTTAACGCGATTAACTTGTGCGCTATATAAGGTGCTTTTATAAGGTACTCACGGGAACATTTAGGCATATTAGTGAAAAAGTCGGGGATTTTAATTAAGCAGCTAGTAACAAATTTTTGTTTTAGATGCAAGGAAATGATCCACAATATGATCGCGTGATGTGTTTACTAGAAACATCATTTTTAAGGCGTAATGAAATAGAACACATTTTAGAGGAACGTCCGACGCCAAAAATCGATGTTTTATGTCTCCTGACAAATTACAAAATCGGGCTTTTCATAATTTTTGGTATGCAATGCATAAGTGGCAGTAATTACTGAGAACACTGTTAAAAATGTATGGTTAAAACAGTACAGGTTATAATGATTGAAAACATTTTCCAGAGGCGTAAAAAAATATAACGATTCAAAAGAACGTATTAAAAATTTTCTAGGTCTCATATCTACAATGAGAATGTAAAAAATCGGCAACTTATGTGTTATTTAATTGATGTTACAATTTTATTAGGCAATCAGAAATTACCATTTCAGGGCTATGATGAATCGACTACTTTAGATAATCCTAGCAATTTTAAATAAATATTTGAGTGCTTGATTAAATTCAATGTAGAAATTAGCGAACATGCTGGAGAAGTTAAAAACATTTTTACTGGTGAAAAACTATTTAAAATCAATTAATCTTTTGTTGCAAGAATTATTTCAGAGAATCTATTGACAGTGAAATTAATAATGCAAATTATTTTGCAATAATTGATGATGATACAACAGACATTAGTGAAAAATCACAATGCCCCATTACTGCCCGGATTGTAAATAATGGAAATTTAAAACAACGAATTTTAGAGTTTATAGCTAACGTTTTATAACCCTTTAATTTTAAACAAAAATTAGTTACTCAATGTTACGATGATGCTAGAGTTATGGCCGGAGAGTTAAACTGCCTGAAATTGGATCTGGAGCACCTTTAGCATTATTTACACATTAAATTGGGTTTTGCAGCGGGAGTTTTCTTTTCGAGCCTCACCTTCCTAGGAAGCCAGGAACCGCCACTGGTTCTAATGCTGGACGAGGAACTTAGCCCCGTATGAAAGAGGACGGTAGAGTTCCGGCGGGTGAGCACGTATTAAGTTAATCGCTCCGGTACTAACCTGGTGAGTTAGTAGAGTGTGGATAGGCAACCTAGCTCCGACCAGTGACCAGAGTGGTAGCTGTTGCTCGCTGATTGAGCGTATCTTAATTACTTCCTCTTGGAAGGAACGTGGGGATAAAGTTATTACAGGTGCCCCACGTAAACATACATGCATAATCATACAAGTAGTTAAAGGAACATAAGTTTAGATTTAAATAAATTCGAAATGTTTCAATTTTATCGCAGTTTAATTACAGCTAGGCACAAATCTCAACGTACCAAGATAAGGAAAAACAACAATCATTTTATTCTAAGTGTCAAAATATGTATGTGATTAACGTTTCCAGAATGTAATCGTTTGTGGCACGTGTACTTGTTTTTTCGTGTTTCTCATTTTTGTAAAATGTTCCTAGAAGCAAATAAACAAACTGCGCACTACCACAAAAAGCTTGGCATTGCGAAAGTTTTGAAGTCTTTTTTAGACTATGCATTATTTAGGATCAGAATTACAGTTTTGAAATGCAATTCATTAAAATTATGTGCAAAATGAATATTATTGAAGAGAAAAATTTTAAATCTTGTGTTTTTTAAAAAAGAAGTTGTTTGACAGTTGGAATCAAACCTCGAACGGCAGCAACTTTGGGTTATTATTACCCCACCCCGACTAACTAAGCTATATTATCATGTCGGCACTAAATCGCACCACACTTATTATAGGTTACACTAATTTAAATGATTTTTCTTTAAATATAAGGACCAAGTGTAATTTTAAATTTAATTTTTACAAAAATATAAATACCTAATAAACTAAATGATAAACAGATATAATAACTGTATTTACTTGGAGAGACTTCACAAACGTTTGTTTAAAAGCGAATGTTAATCTCTAAATTCGATTTTCAAACGAGACATATGATATAAGAGTATTTTAGTTTTTTAGTTGTACTGTTATTGTATGTAGAAGTTTAATAAATAATAATCCTTTTGAAATACGTTTACGAGTAATATGGAGACCATGTTTGGTACCGTTGGCTCTTTAAATTGGCCACTACTCATTAAAATTTTGAAAAGTCAAAATGATGTCATCTATGTTAAAATTGATTACCCGAAGGATAGACCTCTATGAATGTAATATTCGCAATGTGAATAAATTGAAATTACTAAATACTACAACCTTTACATAAGAAGTTTTAAATAGGACGAAAATGAAAATTTTTATTAATATTAATTAAATATAATTATTATACTTGTGTTCATTAACAAACAAATTAACGCAATATGTATCTATAAAATGAGATTCCAGATTCACGAATGTCGTTGGAAGTAACGAACAACTGCATTTTCTTATTATTAGTCGATAATTTAGAAATATTCTACTTATTTAAAAAAAAGCTTTTCTATCAACCAATCAACAACTTAATTTGCAAGAATATTGAAGTTCCTCGCTTGTATTGAAAGAAAACAACTTTAAAGATTAGTCTTCGGCACTTAGATCTCATTAAGGAAATGACAGATGAAGATCACAGCAGAAGATTGGCGAGTGCGAACGATGGCTGTGGTGAATTACAAAACTGTCAATACCCGCCCCGAACAACTCATTGTTTAAGAGCGTAAGAAAATGAGATATGAATGAACAAAATCTTCAGATAAAAGAGCTGTCAATTTTCGGAGATTTTTCATCATGCACCATCTGAGCATTGAAGTTCTTATAATGAACAAAAACTGGTAATGATGAAGGACGTTTCATTCCGATACGAACCGATAAGTGCGGATGGGATTTTCAAACCAAAATCAACGGTGCTATTTTCTTGTTTTTTTTCTTTGTACTTTGCAGCACATCAAACAAATTCAAATGGCAAACAATATATTGGAAATTCGCGGGAATATAATGTAAATGAAAAATGGCAGGTTTTATGTACAAATAAAAGTCTTCTTACAAACCCACAGAGTTCCTTGAACCAAAAATAATAAAATAACTAAATTAAAAATATTTAGCATTGGTTGATTATTTAAACATGATATTCGTTTTTAATCTTTTGAAGGTACAATCACACTATTTAATTCTTAACACGGGTAATCTGGCATTGAATAAGTATAAATATAAATTATCAGTAATTCTAACACACCAATATTGATTATACTATGCTTTTTATACCCTTATCATGACGGTAGTAATTTTATCATTTTGTCTAAACTTTGTAATTATAAACTTGGCGAATAACGCTCAAGTTGTTTAAAATAAGTGGCTGAGAAGAGTTTGGACATTGAGTATAAACGATACAATTCGATACAATTTTTTTTTGTTCTTTACTGAATTTTTATTTTTATAAGAATTGCAGTCTTTAATAAAGCATTGGCTAGTTGATGAGTCAAATAGCATTGTTCTGCAAGACACTATAAAAATAATATTTAATAACGCTGAGGTGCACTCAGGTCTTTATGTTAAGAAGACAACCTTTCCGCTACAATAATTAGTAATAGCCAACCTTAATAATAATGTAAATACTTTATTAAAAATGAGACTACTAAGAGAATGCCGCCTATAAGGGAACTACTTAGCTTGTGTCAGTTAATCTGTACGTTATGTCAAACACCGAATGTTTTAATTACAAACTAAATTTATTAAACTAAACGTTCTAGACGAGTTATTTAATAAACACCCCGACCAGCTTTCGCTTAATTCGGAATACATAATACATCCGGAGTTCTTGAGCATGTTCGTGGGTCAAGCACGACGGTATGAGGTTCAAGAAAACTATTTCAATCACTTTGCGATAACTCAACTCAATGCTACTCAAATACATCAAAAATAAGAGTAGATGCTCCGGCTCGTCCTGAAGGAAGTATAGATTCGTGGGTCGCCGATTTGGTTATACTTACAAAAAAAGCTTTTAACAAAGTACAAAAAATAAAGAAAGAAAGTACTAACATATAACATATTAAGGTGATATAAATGATAAAATAAAATATAATAATTTTTGCCTCACGATGACCGCAAAATATCTGCGGTGAAATCTAATAAAATAAAAAAATATACACTCCTCAATATTTTTCCTTTTTCCCAATTGACTAACTCAGGTTTAATTCGATAGAGCATGAAATAAAAATGAAATAATAAAATCTTATTGATTCTTATACCTGGAAGAAAAAAACTTACTACCAAGACACTTGGACTTCCGCAACTGGACAACAGCAAGCTAAACTCTATATGTGAAAAGAAAAAGAAATGGATGCTTGTATACACATCAAATAAACACATAGATAAATTAAAAACACAGTCTTTATTTTTATTTATGAGAATAATAGAAAATCTAATTCAAGAAAAATAAAAGGAAAATTATTTAGAACAGAACAGTAAAGTAAAATAGGAATTTCTTCTCTGAGCTTGCTCAAATGTGTTAGTCGTTATTAACCTGACATAGGGCTATAACAGTTCTCCATTTGAGCAAAATGACATCAATCAATGTTATTAATTAAAATATTTACAAATGTTAAAATAAATTTAATTTATGATAATTAAATTTTAATAAAGAAATTTAAATTGTTTTATTCGTAAGAATGTTATTATTTAAAAACCTTTAAAGTGAGAAAAATGAATTCTGAAATTATTAAGATTGTCTTTATAATTTTGTTATTGAAAAATTCAATCAAAACCTTTTATTTTGATCAACCTTGTATATAAAGTACGTTGAGATGCACTTCAATGTTATTTAAAATTGGTAGTACTGCTTTGAATTCTGTCAGCCGACTTTTATAAACTGTAAATCCATCGATTATTCAAAACGATAATGAAAATAAATTTTCTTGAATTTATTTTAAAAAATAACTCGTTCATAATTCCATATAATTGTTGACTAACGAATAAATCTTCTTTTAATTTTAAAATATATAGGTAAATTATTATTATACTTTGTTAAAATTTTCTGTTGTTGACATCCAACCATATGGTTAACACTTTTAACCTCACTTAATTTACAGATTTTTGGTCTCGAGTCGAGCGTGGATTCTCCAAGAGCTTTTTATCGACTGAATTTGTTAATTTTTGCTGGTCTTTATATATGATTTGACAAAAAAATTACCGACTACGTCAATTTTTAGAAACAACCGCATCTCGAATGTTTTTCATGACGTCACAAGACCGACACAGCTGATAATAATTAACACTAATCTTAATTCTACAAAGATAGGATTGTAGCTGGTAAAATAACCATTAAAACAATATAAGACACTTACATTCTGCAGTATAACCGAGATAATTAACAAAAACGATTGACAATGAACAAATCTCATTAGAGCTTAATTATACATACAATTGATTAAATCCAGCTTGATCCTTTACAAAATGAATACATAATTACACTAGGTAACTGATACATATAAAATTTACACAAGAACAACATTACAATAGAAGAAAAACTCAAATTAAAATTCCTCTCTACGGTTTGATAGACCCAATGATGCTTATACAATATCCATCTTCAACATCAACTTAAATGAAGTCAAATTGACCAGCATACAGTCCTCCAAGTGTTTGAGTCCAAACAATGGTGAAAAATGTTATATAAGAATCAATATTTGGAAAAATCGAAGCATATCAGCGAAGCCGAAACCTTCATTAAAATAAATGCTAATTATTAGTATACAAGAAATTGTAAGTTTATTGTGCTAGAGTAGTCATTACAAAATTGACCTAATTTACATATTTTTAGTTAAATATTAGCCCGAAACTGAGTCAGTCTCATGGAAAAAAGAAAAATTCTTCCTACGTTATCGATCGTTGAACTTAAATTTAATCAGGAAAATTAAATCTTCCAGACAAATGGAAAAACCATCCTAATATGTGACTTGGGTTGCATAAAACATGTATTATCATGAAACAATCTAAATGATTGATATCCTTTTTATAAATCTTTTATATATTTTTATATATAAAAATTTAGGTTATGTCTTCATGAAATTTATCCTGCTTGATTTCTATTTTAAAAATTGTTAAAACTATCTGTGACCTAACATGTAGCCTTTAGATTAAATAGACCTAACATCCTAGCATGTCTATCCTTCATTTTATTTTATTTCATGAAATAATTATTTTTACGTTTACTATCATATCGTTCATATAAATTTTCAGTGATATGAATTCATATCATCTCGATATATTCAATAACCTATTGTAAACACTCATTAAATTAATTAATAAAATTAAAGAAAATTAATAATCTTTTGTACTAACTTATCAAACCTAACTTATAAACATAAAAGGAAAAATATTAATAATAACTAAACCAATCCAAACAAATGAAAACACCAGTATTAATCAAATTAACGCATTTTTTATAATTTTACTCTCTGTAAATGGGGTTTAGTGCTATCAATTATTTAAATGTTAGTTAAATATCGGAAACTTTTACACTAACAAATATATTAAACAATAATATCACATCAGCAATGCTGATTTTAACTCAATTATGTTAATTTACAGTAGTATAAAATTGGTGTTTTCATTTTTTTGGGTGCCATTGTACCAAATTTAGTATACAGTTGAACTCAAGTCCGTCATCGGATATAACGTCACCTCTTATATAACGCCAATTTTCGGTGGTTCCATGAATTTTCTATCTATTAGTATCATAAAATCCTTTTAATTATCATAAGCTGGACAACAGTACATTGGCACTCCGAACAAAAATGACTTCAGAGGAAAACTGTATTACAAAAAAGTTTGGTTTCCCACATAACATCACATCATAAAGTTGGGTCTGATGAAACAGTTAAGATGAAACAAATAAGGGAGTTGAATTTTGAGAATTTCCATGCTATGGAAAACCATTGGAAGTAATGCTTGGATTTCTTTTAAAAATGTCGTCAAAAATTTATTGGGAAATAAAAAATCTGCTACAGATTACAGAAATATCGTGGTAGAAATGCTTACAAACTTTCAAAAAATTAGCTGATATATAAGTATAACATTACAATTTCTACATAGTCATCTGGACTATGTAATCTTGGAAATCTTGGTGTGGTTAGCAAAGAACAGGGAGAACGCTTTCATCAAAAGACCAAAAAATGAGTCATCGATATGAGGGGCTATGGAACGTTAGCACGATGGCGGATTACTGTTGCTCACTAAAACAGGAAAGCTCGACGATCACTGCTCCTAAAAGGAAGTCAGGCAGACAAGCATTTTTTCATTTTTAACAAAGAAGAAGCAAAGGTATTAATGGGTAAGCGAGGCATCTTCTTTTATGAAATCTGATTTAGTTTTCAGAATTCCAAGAAAACCCTACGTGCCAGAAACATAGCTAGAAAAGTATTCGATAGATCGAAGAACAAGTACATTAATCCAATAAAGTGAACAAAGAAGTATCTTCTGTAGTACTCCAACAAACTAAACGAGCACTAGATTAACAAATTCACAACAGTTCGTTAACCTCACTAGCAAGAAATCTTACCATTTCAATAAAATATGTTAGTAAAATGTAAACTATTAAACTAGATTAACTAGAAAAACAAATTATTACAAGAGGAAATCATGCTTAAAAGTAAATAGAAGATGCATCAAAACAATAAACCTAACCTCACTTTCAAAATGTATTATATGTGGTGTATTCGAATATTTAAAGTTGATTATTCAACTTTGATCTGAGGAACGCGAAGTGTTTCCCCACCTTATGGAATTCGAGCGGTACTTAAACTGGTTAAAATAGTAACAATAAATTGACTAACCATAATGTAAATGCAGTCATATTTGCCCAACAACTAAAATATAGAACAAACCTGATTATAAATGGTATTATCAAAATATACCACAAAACAATGTATGCCTTATTAATTCGAAAATAATTTTCAACAATACGATAAAAGAAACATTTGAAATGACAAGGAAGAATATAATATAGCAAATAGGAATCTTAACGCGTAAATAATTAACCTCCGATTAAATTTATAATACAAATGTAAAACAAAATACCGAATGTATAAACCAATAACAATTATCTTCTTCTACATTCTCACTGTGAAAAACAATGTTTACAACCTCCCCCATGTCCAACAGGGTTGTCTGCACACAAAAACTGTAAAGGTTAACCCAACACAACCCCACCTGCTCTGAAGCAAAGCACTCTAACAAAGCTAAGAATGCTCGAAAACAACAAAAAAAAGCAAACAAGCTTTAAAATAATGCACCCGACAAATCAAATAAATGATAGCTAACGGATAGCTCAAAAACCAAAAGAAATAAACGGACTGGAAACCGCCAATGATTAGCCATTAGATTCTTGAATTGAGTGATTAAAAACCAAAAATCTATGTAAACCAACCCATACTACAAATATAAATAACCCAACCCATTCTACCCAAACCCTAAGCGGACAAATACAACACAAAAAACACAGCTCCTTACGGGGTGTCGCCTGAAGAAAAAAAAGGGTATGAAGAAACGATAACTCCCTACATTTCGAATCAGATGAACAGTAGAAGTTGAGAGGTAAAAGTAGACAGATAAAAGTAGTGCAACTCCTCTTCCTGTGAAGGAAGTTGTTACGTGCTAATTTCGTAGCACATTCTTTCCCCTTTTAGTTGCCATTTTGCTTGGAACTAACTTCCTTGTTGATAAGAGACTTCACTTCGTTTTCGTTCGATTGTGGAGCTACTTTTTAAAAAGAATATTTTAGTGGCATCGCCGTTAAATTAATTTTCCCTTTATTGTTGTGAAGTGGAAATTGCATTTGTGCAGATCGATAATTAATTTTTGGTAATGATTTTCAATTTTATTGGTACCGTTCGGGTTTACCGCTAGTTCTTCTTTGAAAGTTAGAAGCACGTTCTCGAAAGTTTGTAGATTAGCTTTTATTTACTTTCAGTCTCTTATACTGGAATTCTTTGACAGGATTCGATATATAATCGACGTTAGCCGCATTTGGGAGCGGTATAACGGATTTTATTTGTTACAGACCTTTTGTTTTCCTTCTATTTTATATATTTTTTTATGTTACCTCAACTTCATACACTTTGTCTTATATTTGGGTTGTTAAAACACCACTACGCCGAGCTTGCTGACGTACAGTTACTTGGTTGTTGTTGTCTCATTTGATCACGCTACGTTCGACCTGGTTGGTGACGTTCCTCTTCAGTTCGAAGAACACACACCTGTATCGTGAGTCAGTTATATTGTAGCGACTATTTACAACAACAATAACATTTGACAACCCTTATTGTATGTTATATAAAGCATTACTGTATATTTGTATATTATAATTTTATGTGTTAAATGGTTTTTCCCCGGTGTGCATGTAGCACTTAGATCTATGCACCTATTGCATATACCTCTATTATATTATCAGTTTACTTTGTTAGGAATATTTGCGAGTGTGTATACGTATAATCTTTGCCCCGTATATGTTAAACAATTAAAATCTGACTATGAATGAGTGCACAATGTCTATATCACAGGTATTCGCGTCAATTTACCGTGCCAGTTACATTTTTGAAACTTGAACTGTTAGTCAGATCTAGAGTAAATAGTCCCGCTCGCATGAATTCTTCCTCCGTACAAATTTGTATATAAAATTTCAATAACCTACTTTTAATTTTTGCCAAGACTATTTGTCCTTGATTAAAATATAACCATACCTGATTAATCTACCTGACAATTTGTTTAGTTGTTAATAAAGCACTGTACATCCCTTACTAAACCACTTATTATTTATGTTTGGTATTTGGGGTTTATATCTTCAGCTACCGAGGAGCCAATATTGAGAAAAGTCCACCACATTGGTAGTAGTCGCAAATGCGTTGTTATTTTCAGATTTTGTCGGCATTACAGAAGACCTCTTGTGAGACCCTCGACCTCACACGAGTTAGCTGGCAGCCGACAGATTTAACTGCGGTTAAAGGTTGTTACCGTTTCCCAATTAGTGTTTCCCATTTTGTGAGTAACAAAGTGCTAGCGGCTATTAATTTTCAGCGAAGAACCAACAAGTATACAAATTGCCAATTTTCCATTTTGCCCAAAAGCAAATTTATTGCCGTATTTAACTATTTTGGAAAACTTTAAATTTTAAATTTTTAAATTATTTACAATAAAAAACACAATTAAACACCAGTTTTCATACTTGAAAATAGTTTTTCAAGTCCCCTGTAAAGTTTGCGTCGATTGTAACTTACGCCTTTTTGTCAGATAACCATCGATATATTTTGGTAAATTTTAGAACGGGAAAATTTTATATTTGTACTCTTTTCTATTTCCCTCAAAGACAATTTGTTACACGTTAAAAATAAATTGATGTACTGACCTATATACTACAATACACTATCTGATAAATTGTTATACCTCTTCACTCACAATATTCATATTATATAGAGTAAAAATTATCTTAAGTATTGGTCCCTAAGGTGGTTTTAATTTTTTTAATCGCAAGTATAAAATTAGCTAAATTACCGGACAACTGGTGTAAGTGTTTGAATAATTAGTATTTTGTCGTATGTCCGCGAAGGAACAGGTGACGAAGAGATGAAATACAAGTGTCCAAGAATAGAATCTCGTAATGCAGGCTTTAAATGACAAGATCAGACCAATATATGTGACACTTCAAGTGATTTATATAGGTATTTATTTTTGCAGTTGACTGATTTACATTACTTAGTTTGGCAGCTTTATTTAAAAATTTGGGTCAGATTTAGATCTAATTATATAGTGTCAACTACATCAAAAGATTCAAACGTCACTTTTTATTACCAGTTAATTCTCTTTAGTCGCTAAAACGAAAATGCATCCTGGACGCGAGTGATACGAAAATTTATATGTTTTTATAAATAAAAGACGTTTTTAAAAATATTGGTATTTTGATTTTGATTTTTGAGCGGATGTAACCTACATTCCTTTTTAATTCATTTCCAAAATTTATTTTGAAACGATAATTCGAGACAAATGAAACCTCTTCTCGATCTTTATCATTATTATATAATCTTTTCGTTATTACTTCAACAAGATTTTGTTTAGTACCTACATAAAAAGAACTATTACTGTACATAAGGTATAGTTAGGTATTCAGAGACTATTAAAAAGATGAATTGGAGCAGGCCAAAGCTTGTGATGTGCTTAAATTAAAATCTAAACAGTATTTACATAATTTTGCTAGCAATTCATACAAAAATTACTTATTCCTGAAAAGCAAAGTAATTAGTCTTAAAAGTAATTGTTTATTAGATATAATGATGTCATCGTGTTTCAATTAGACTCCCACAAAATGCAATATATACAGAACGTAATTTGCAATCTAGTTAGTATCCAAATTGCAATAAATGTACATACTTTATCGCTGACCTGTATAGTTTTTTAATTTTTAACTTCCTTATTCATTAGCAATTTTCAGTTCCTTGTTAATTATTTATTGTTAACTAGACAATTGATGCCTACCTATTACCTTCTCAACCTTTATGTTTCAAGACTAAACACCACGGCACGGAAAAAATGAATTTATCGCTCACATAAGAGTTGCAAACACGACATATTTTTACCCAAATCTGTACATGGTCCTTCAAGCCGGATTTGTATCAGCGATCTATGGGTGCGTTATTAACTAACTAACTAACTAACCAACTTAAGACTGCGTGTGCAAAGTATTTCAATTTATTTTAATGTCATTTTTACTGTGGAACTTACATAAATACTCACATAAAATGGTAAAGTTTCATTTTCACATTTCTTCATACAAATGGGAAATGGAGGTACTTCATCTAGAACTTCTTCCATGAATTTCGTACAAAGATATATACAGTGTGTCCCAAAAAGTTTTATACAAATGGAGAAAATGTTTTTCTTACATTGCACAAAAAAAATATTCTTGATAAAAAGCTTTGCATGACTTGTAGATCCATAATTAAGTACAAAATTTTTAAAACATTGGCTGGAATACAGGGAAAATCAAAATCATGATTTGAAGTGAGAATAAAATACGTTCAAACTGTAGTGGAGAGCAAAATGTTCATTGAAATTGTTATTAAGTAGCAAAAAATTACGCACACTTGTAGATAAAAATTAAAAGATAATTTTAATAAACACGTCAGCAATTGTTAGCTTAATCCGCAGTACAAAAGATCCCGTTCATAATAAGCGCCTGATTTTGTGTTACTCATCCTTTTGAACACGTTCTTGATAGAGTGCTTTGGAATGTCATAACAATTTCAATGAACATTTTGCTCTCCACTACAGTTTGAACGAATTTTACTCTCACTCCAAATCATGATTTTGATTTTCCCTGTATTCCAGCCAATGTTTTAAAAAATTTGTACTTGATTATGGATCTACAAGTAATGCAGAGCTTTGTATCAAAAATATTTTTTTGTGAAATGTAAGATAAACCTTTTCTCCATTTGTATAAAACTTTTTGGGACACATTGTACAGTACAGTACAAAGTTTTTTATGATGTTCTAATGCTGCTTATACAGCATGATTCGAAAACAAAGAAGCGGGAGGATTAGAGCGTAAACGCACCCCTTTTTGCAAATGACACTATACTTCGACTTTAATCACACGAATCTTATAGCATCTTAGCAAAAATAAATCTTGTAATATGAGACTACCAGAACGTTATGAAAAATCTCTCCTGAAACTCTCCTTCCACCTTTCTCGTGCTCTACCCCTTTTACGACTTTGCATCGGCTGTCAGTGAACTACTTTTTCCGACAATTTAAGTATGCTTTTATATCCAGTTGACACTATATTTTTTTTCTATGTCTATTTCTATAATGCTATGCTTTACTCTATAAACGTATACTTATATGTCTTTTAATTGCCTGGATTATTTGTACCAAAGTTTTTTATTTAGAATACCTTGTGAGTTACTTGTCGTCAACACATTTTGACAGAATATCCTTCATAGGGCTTCATTAGCAAAACATAGTCAATCAATACACCCAACATAGTTAATACACTATTGGTCGTATTTGTAAACCCCTAGCACAAAGCCGTATTCAAGGGGGGGGGTTAGGGGGTCTGAGCCCCCCGAAACTAAACGTAATACTAGTAAATGACAACAAAATAAAATTATTAACATTCGTTAACAAAATCAAAACAATAAGATGGACTTGAATGGTCTGGCTTTTAGATTTTTCTTTAATCCTCTAGAAACCCCCCCCCCCGCAAATAAATTTCTGGCTACGGGCCTGCCTATCACATTGACTGTTTCGAGAGCTCCGAGTGATGCCATATGTGAAAGAAGTTGCCTAATTATGTTATCTGATAATTACTTTATTTTATTTCTTTTTGTCAATTTTAATGTTTATACTTAACAACAATAATTGTTATAATCATTATCAAGAAAAGATTGTTATCATTTACTTAAAAAGAGCAGTCAGATGATATGACGATCATTAGGGTGACAAGACGACTGTTCTT
Organism: Agrypnus murinus; assembly: GCA_929113105.1. Classification (NCBI taxonomy): domain Eukaryota; kingdom Metazoa; phylum Arthropoda; class Insecta; order Coleoptera; family Elateridae; genus Agrypnus; species Agrypnus murinus. The sequence goes on from OV816030.1 coordinate 119,248,685, forward strand.
TGTCCGAATTATAGTCAGATTAATTCTTAGTCTTATACATATTATAATTTTTAATGTGACAATTTGTATGTTTATTATAATATTTTTTTGTTGTTATAAATAAAATAATACGTATACGTTTTATAATAATTATTGCAATTGAGTACGATTCAATGAAAACTTAACCGTTTATGCTTATACACCAAAGTACTTGTATTTGCAGGGATACTTAAATCTATTAATAACTGCGACAAAACTTAAGCAAATGATTTCAGCTTTTTCAAGTGATTATTTTCGATTTTTTTCAAGTTTAAAGTTTGTGCCTAATTAATTCCTTCACAACTAAATTATTCGATAATTACTTTGTTTTATAATTTCTTAATCAATTTTTACGTTTTATAACAACAGATTAAAATAATTGTTATAACCATATTAAAGGAAGATTATCATTTATTTAAGCAAAAAATATCACTGAATGAAAACTTGGTGCACTTTTATTTATTTGTATCCTGAATTATTTTTTGTTTCTTTAAAATGGTTATAGGGTTGTTGTTCGTGTACCCCCTTTATTCTTTAAGAATAATATTTTTTTCGAATACACCGTGATACGTATTCTAGTCAATTACTCTGTATGGCAGAGTTTTTAAAAAGTTACTAAAAAGACCTCTAAATCAGGGCTAAGCATTGAATTCGTTATCAGTCAACTCAAATTATCATAAAACAATTTGCAAAGTTGAAGTTGACTTTACATGTTACCAATTAAATATAACAGAAGAAAATTTTATAATTGAATATCAAATACATACTATTTGGACGTTTATATATTAATAGATTTTTAATCAAAGAGTCTATCACCTACAAAACTAATATTCTATTTGTTTTAATTTTTTTGCTAATATTTTTTAATTTATTTAAAATAAGATAATGTAAATAAATAATTGTCGTTTTGTAAAAAATAGACTATTTTAGAAAGTTATAAGCCCTTTTATTTACTTTTATCTTTTAGTATATAAATAATAAAATATATTTAATACTCAATTATAAATGATTTCTTAAATTTGTTTTATAGATGATTAATAAAAATTAGCAAAACAATTTCAATGAATGTAATAACATCATTATAAGTAATTATCTGCAGTATTCATATAATACGAGTATTCATCATCTTTATCGTCAAAATTCAATGTAATTTACACTAAGTGTTTGTGAAGTGTTTTCCTAATATTATTTGTTAAATATAAATAAAACAATTACTGAATAAAACGCCATTTGTTATTGAATAATAAATAGAGTGGAATATTTATATATAAAAAAAATTAAATTTGTTAATAATTTTTGTAATTGTAATTGCTTTGTAATTAATTAAAATTATTATACTGTTGTAAATAAATAATACAATTTTGTAACAAAATTTGATATACAAGGTTCCGTATCGTTATGTTCAAACTTCGGGAGTGTAAAGTTCAATTCAAGAGTAAAAAACGGTAGATCGATTTGTTTCGGAGATACAGGGATATGAAATTCTTTTGCAAAGTAACAATTTGTTTTCTGTGAGTGACTAACTTAAATTTAATATTTAATGCTTAATTAATTTTCAAAATTCCCCCCCCCTGCTTGTCTATAAGCTTGTGTATTTTTTGGGTAGCCTGCTGAATGCGCTCCAATGATTCTTCTCGGATGTTTAAAACTTGTGTGTACACCTTGTCTTGTATAAAAACACTGTAAATGTAACCCCAGAAATAAAAACCAAAGGGATTATGATCCGGAGATCTAGTTGACCATGCAACCGGTCCATCAGGACCAGTACACCTTTAGTAATTAATATTTACGAAATTCCGGACGGCACTTCCGAAATATGGTGGCGCACCATCCATTTGAAGACACACGTCCCTTCATATTATTAACGTTATAATAAGTGCCAAGAGATTATTTGTTTAATTGGGTATAGGTTGCGGTTCTAGGCAAGTTTTTCTTGAATCATGGATACCGTTCAAAGAAATTAATAGCCCTTTATCCCCGTAACAAATAAGGATAGCCCTACCACTTTTGTGTTTTTTACACTCAAAATTGAACCTAGTTTACACTCCGGCAGTTTGAACATAACGATACGAAACACCTTGTATATTATGTAATATAAAATGTTGAATATTTTAGATAGTAAGTGATAGGCCTTTTTATTTACGATTGTAGTATACAGGGTATAGTATACTTAGTATACGGCAAGTAAGTAATTAAACATAGATAAATTAAACAAAAATCCCTATAAATTTTTTTAATTAGAAGCGTAGTTTTCGAAAAATCTGCAAATAAAAAAGGGCAAATAACGTTTTTAGCATATACAGTAGAATTTGTTATCCCTTCAAAACAAGATATTTTATGTTTTGTTATGTTTACGTTGCTGATTCTGCCACCTGAAACATTATCCTTTTTACAATACAATTTTATTAGATCAGTCACTCAGATAAAAATTCTGCAAAAGCCGACAATTAAAAAAAGAATAGGTATTGGTGTAGGTCAAGTCATTGTAAACGATGACATCAAACGACGTAAAATTCTCCGTACATTAAATCTGGAGTTCTGGAAGGATCATCGCATCACGGATATTAGAATTCGTAAAGTGATTTTCATATCAGGCCGAATGGTTTTTATGTTTTTTTAATTTAAATTCAAAGCCGCCCACACTAATAAAATCCTCTTTAATCTAATTTAACTTACCTTATTAGGAAATAAAATGTTCTTTTTAAAAATTATATAAGATACTCTCTTATAAATTTCAAAGCTAGCATTTTTTGCGTTTATAATTTTGTATGTACTTTTCTAAAAACGTCGGTCAAAATTACTAAAAATTTTTCTAATGAAACAAATTTATTAAAATTCTTTGTTCCAAATGCCATCAGAAACGCACTAGTCAAGTCTGGTGCAGGAGCTATAACACACCCTGTATAAATGTAAATGTATTTTTATTTATTTAATAATTAACAAAACAATTTTAATGCAAATTAGTATACTAAATAGTGTAATAATAGCATTATAGGTATAATAAGTGCAGTACTTTGTAAAATATAAAAAAATTATATGTTGGGTAAAGTTTAAATAATAATTGTATTATTTATTCATTTACCTTAAATTTTATTATTATCTTAAATATGCAAAATTTAATATGTTCTTGCAATATTGAAGTGTCCGGCGGCCTCAAATTGCCTAAACGCAAAAATAAGAATTAGCGCTTGCTTTTGTTTATACTGGGACAATCTTAAGGGGTGAGACCGTAGAAATCTGAAGTCGCAAAAGATAAGCCGCCAAAGTTAGTTTATGAGAAGTTACTTCAGTTGGAAAAGAGTAATGGAAGGGGAACAGCGAGAGGTCTACGTGACGACATTGCTAGACCTTTACTGCCGAATATATCCTGCATTAATTGCATTAAAACGGTAATACTTTTTCTGATTGAACTATTTAGCTCGAACAAATTAAATGCATTTTAAAAATTTGTGTGCCTTACTACTTTCAGGTAAGTACCAAACAAAAATATAGCCGAATTTTACATTTGTAATCGTTTTAAAAGATAAAAATACCGTTACTTATATTAAAGTGATGAGTTCTTTAAAATGATAAGAATAAATTACTTTCCGGTTATCAGATAACATTATTTTATAGTTTCTTTCTTTATTTTATATAATTACAGTTTGGTAGATTTTGTTACTTATAATAAACTTATTTTGTATTGAAAAGCGTTTTCTATATTATTAAATTTTATGAAATAAATAAAGCTTAGTAAAAAGTTTCACAGTATTTATTAAAATATAACCTGAGAATATTGTTTCGACAGCTAAGCTGTCATTATCAAAGGTAATATAAATACAAAAAAACACGTTGCTAAGGTAGATACAAAAATAGGTAACTAGATAAAAAGATAAAAATAATCAGAATAAATATCTAACACTTCCAGTAACGGAGAATTATTGAACTCAAGCTATTCATTCTTCTTATCTTGTTATCTAGTTACCTATTTTTGTTCGTGAAGAATCGTGAAATCGTTCGTGAGACAATTTCTCATTCACTAACTTTGAGGACACCCTACTCTATATGGATTTTTTTTTCAAAATTTTATAAGAATCATTATTAAAGGGTGTTCTGATCACGTGATTTTGCATCACCCTGATGTACATATTATTTAGTAATTATTCGTTGATGAATCAGATCCTTCGATAATTTTATTAAAATGCTAGTTTAAAAAGTTAACTTTATTATATATAGCTAAAGCCTGTATAGCGGTTTCAAGACAGTTAATTTAAAATGCATTTGAATTTGCTCTGTGCCTGTTCCCACCTAACATGCCCGAAATAATTTTGTAAATTTATGAAAGAAAAATGAAATAGTGGTTTACAAACGATCAAAAAAGCTCGGTTCGAACTCCGATTACCCTCATAACTTCAAATTAAATGAAAATGAGATCAGTTGTATTTCAGAAAAGTTGTGAGACAGGCCAAAATTGCATTAACTGACTTGAACGTTTGTGACTACAATATCTAATGAAATATAATAAACTGGTGTATTTATGGCCTAAATTACATGCCTAATTGGAAGAGCAATAATCAGGCATGTAATTTAATTTATAAAAACAGTCATATTTTATCTGAGCAAAATCTTAAATATTTATAAATAATATCCCCCTCTTCTGTATATATTAAGATCAATGAACAGATTATGGTTGAAGCTTAATAAAACAACAAAGTATTTTGAATTGAACATAAAGTTATTAAGTTATAACGGCAAAATTATTCGTGCCATTCATTCCCTGAAAACATTTATGCAAAACAAGTAGACGCGAATAAGTTATTCGCTTCTCTTTCTCTCTCTCGATTTCTGCTTCCATAAATTCGAGAAATATTTATAATTTTAAAAGGGAAATTGTCGCTTGACCATTAATACAAATTGAAGCATATGCGTACACGACGCAGGTACTTGTTTTAGTGTGTATGTATACACTTTATGTATATTACGGCTTTTAATGATAAACGGGGTAACTTGTAAAGCTGGTTTATAGTTACACAAGGGCTTAAATATACGCAACTAACTTTACGAAATCGTGGGTTTAACACTTTAAATGGTTAATAAGTTCAGAGAAGAGGAACTAGGAAAGAAACAAATTCTACATAATAGTGTTGGTGTAATTTCAGGCTATAATGCAAAAAGTTCATATTAATTATAATCTACCTACGCACTATAAAACATTACCGTTTAAAATTAAGTATTACGCTATGACTAGAAATGACCATGTTACCTTTACAGATTTAAATTTCAGCTCATACGATTTTTATAATTTACGAAACCAGATATATTGCAGTTGGTACATACTTAGGAGGTAAGTTTATTGCGTAATTCAATACATTCATAAAAAAGGTGTATTTTCCATTAATTAATTAAAAATCTACATATGGTTTTAACTGTAAGATTCATGCGTATGTAACATATTGTAACATACAAAATTTATTGAATGTTCACGTATTATTTAAATTGATTTTTTTATTGTGCCTTAAAAACCAATTAAAAACAGACAAAAAAAGGATTGTTCGATGCGTTGCATTTACTGTAATAAAGCTTTTAAGAAGAAAAAAACACCATGACTACTAGGTCATGAACTACTAGACATAAAAACGGAAAATCTATAATACGAAGAAAAAAGGACTCATAATAATTGCTACAAGTCATAACCTGAAACCAGGCTCCAGAAGCTATAAGCTTGTGCGGGAGGGTGTGGGCGATTATTATTATTATTATTATTACGTAGGCCCAACGTGCGGCTGCAGCCGACTTACAGGTGGGAACAGCGCAAAACCCACATTTGTACACAATTTTTACACATTTTACAACAGACGAAGTTGTAACTGAAGACATGCGGCTAACGCGTCTGTTGTAAATAACAACTTTAACGGAGATAATGAATCCGCTCCTGTAATAGCTGAGCATATAGAAGTTCTTAAGGATAAACTGCAACTAGCCATAATCATTTACCAGGGTACGGATCCTGCACAAAGACCTGTCATACCGAAACAATACGTATCAGCAAAGTTAAGTACTATCGTAAATAAAATGAATGATATACTGTCCGAATTTGTAGAACAAATCGATGATTTTCTTAGTCTGCACACTCTAATATATACCGCAGCACTAGTATGTGCAAAAGAAAATGGAGCCAAAATTAAAGAACATATACCTGGAACAATGCAAAAGGCGTCTGTTATCAATTCACCTAAATGGAAAATAAGGCTTGAGAAAAGAATATCAAAGCTGTGAAGCAATGGAAATCGGTTGACAATATATAAGCAAGGACAGAGATCAAGAAGACTGGTCAGTGCAGTAAATAAGCTTATGAATGAAAATAAGGTCCATACCTCACATGAAGAAGCAACGGCAACTTAGACAAGGTACTTGATACCTTAAAGCAGAAACTTTTAATGTTGTCAAAAAGACTATGTGGATAGCAGTAAAAGAAGATTCGAAAACAAGGTATTTCGAGAATCAGAAGGTAAATTCTATAGGCACCTAGAGAAGGATAGAAATAACACCCAGATTGAAACACCTAGCCAAGAAGATATTCAACTATGCTGGTCGGGACTATGGTCCAATGAAGTAATTCACAACAGAAAGGCAAGTTGGATAAGCGAAGAAAAAGAAAGAAATAAACAAACCGAAACTATGCACTTTGAACGTATATCACCTGAAGAGGTCACGGCAGTAATCAATAAGACACATAATTGGAAGGCAACTGGTAACGATCAAATACACAATTACTGGATCAAACGATTTACGAATGTGCATTCCAAACTGGCAACCTACATAAATCAGTTTATTGATGAACCTGAAACAATGCCGGATTTTCTCACAAGAGGAACAACGTACTTGATACCAAAAAAGGAGATACTAAAGACCCAACAAATTATAGGCCTATAACGTGCCTACCAACGATATACAAGATCACGACTGCCTGTATAGCAAATATAACGTACAACCACTGCGAACAACAAAATATCCTCACAGAACAACAGAAAGGGTGCAAAAGGAACGCTCAAGGCTGCAAAGAACAGCTACTAATAGATCAAATAGTAACGAAGCAAGCCTATAAAATGAATCGCAACATCCACACTGCGTATATCGATTACAGGAAAACTTTTGATTCCGTATCTCATAGCTGGCTGTTAGAACTTTTAAAAATATATAAGATCAACCCTAAGATTGTCAACTTCCTAGAAAAGACCATGAACCGTTGGGAAGTATTGTTAAAAATACATACAAACAACAATACTATCACCACCGACCCTATAAATATCAAAAAAGGAATATTCCAAGGAGACTCCCTCAGTTCTCTTTGGTTCTGTCTCGCCCTCAACCCACTTTCCAATATATTAAATAAAAACAACGCTGGATATGGCATTATACACAGCAGCAAACAGCAAAATGCTATGTATAGATTGACCCATCTACTATTCATGGATGACATTAAAATCTATAGTAGTACTGCCCTACAACTGAAACAGAATTTAAGATCGCTTGAAATATTCAGCAAAGATATATGTATGCAACTTGGCCTCGAAAAGTGTAAAACACAAAATATACGACGAGGTAAAATACAGGTGATTGGATACGACCTAGAAAACAACGAGACGATTGAAGGTATGCAGGAAGATACTTGGGGATAAAACAAGCACAAATAATTGAGTCAACAGAAACTAAGAAAGAAGTAACAGTAAAATACTTAGAAAGAATTAAACAGTTGACAAAAACAAAACTTCATGCCCAATACATGATAAAAGCAATAAATACTTACGCAGTTTCTATACTCACCTATTCCTTTGGCATTGTTCATTGGACAAATACAGACATCAAAGACCTGCAAAGAAAAACGAATAAACTGCTGACGAATGCCAGAATGCACCATCCAAGGTCTGCTATTGAAAGACTTACCTTACCACGTGTAGAAGGAGGAAGGGGGTTAATTGATCTCAATAACCTATTAAATAAACAAAAAAATCAATTAAAAGAATACTTTATTGAAAAACAGCAAACATCTTCACTGCACGATTCAGTAGTCAGTATCGATAACAATTACTCTCCACTTAATCTTTCTGGCAATAATACCTTTACTATCAGAACAAACGAAGAGAAAAAGCTTGCGTGGTCACAAAAAGCGCTGCACGGGAAACATGCTCATATTCAAAGTCAGCCACATGTAGACACTATCGCTTCTAATGCTTGGTTGACGAAGGCATGCCTGTACCCTGAAACAGGAGGTTTTATGTGTGCTATTCAGGATCAAGTAATTAAAACTAAAAACTACAGAAAATATATAATAAAGGATGGCACACAAAATGACTTATGTAGGCGATGTAATTCAACAGCGGAGAGTACACAACACATAATATCTGGATGTCAAACACTAACTCAGGCCGACTATAAAAACAGGCACGCTAATGTCGGAAAAATTGTACATCAGAAACTGGCGCGAAAGTATTCTTTTATACACGAAGATACTCCCTACTATAAATACACTCCACCGAGAGTCTTAGAAAACGATTTAGCCCGCCTATACTAGGCGGATCTATATCGTGGAATACTTACCGATCGTACTATTCCGCATAATAGACCGGATATTACACTTTTAGATAAAAGTACAAGAACAGTTTTCTTAATACACGTACCTATACCGAACACGGACAACATACAAACTGCATACACCGAAAAATTGAGAAAATATTCTGAACTCAGTATAGAAGTGAAGCAATTATGGCAAATAGACACTACATACATCTTACCTATCATTATCTCTGCAATAGGAGTGATTCCTCGAACGCTACATGAAGTCCTTAAACGACTAGAAATTCCAGATCTATTATATGTTTCCATGCAAAAATCTGTCATCCTTAGCACCTGTAACACAGTAAGGAAATTCTTAGGAGATAATATATTCACATAAAAACAATAGACTTACCTTCACTTTTGTTGGAAAAACGCGTGAAAAGTAAATATAACCGTGTATAAAACACGAGTAAAACACAACAAAAATAATAATAATAATAATAATAATATTTATTAGCCCATTTCATTTGCGGTACATGATTAACATAATATTTATTACAATAAGGTTTTTCTAATTAAGCGACAATTGTTATAACATAAAAAAACATAGATTTTATTGGGCTAAAAGGATCGGAATCAGATGGTCTAATAACCTCTGTTCTTCCTTGCGAACCCTTAAGCAGACATCCTAACTAACATTCTAGATATGTTTTAAGATACCTTAAATTTAAACTAACAAATGATACATTTATAGCTAATTAAAAATTAACACAACAAACAGAAATCGAAAGATCAAAAATGTGAGCATACAAACAATGGCAGAGGAAAAAGAAAAATTTGATGAATCTGATCAATCTGATGAATCTGATGCAGGTTTACAATATAACCAGATTAATAATTACAATAAATAATTTAATAATTGTTATGAAATACCCAAATTTTATTAAAAGAAAGAAAATATGTAGTTTTCTTAACTATTTTGTTGGAGATGTAAACGCTGACGTAGTTTTGATCTGAACGTACTAAATGAATAATTTACAATATCCTTCATTAATCTATTGTATAGTTGGACAACATTAAAGGAATATGATCTCCGACTCCTCAGGAAGACGTCCTGTGATATGGTGGTTTTAATAATAATATTATAATACAAACAAGCTGCATGCAGTATACGACGATTATTCATATTCAGCCAGTTAGCATCTTTCAGTTTATGACTGATTCGATCTATTTTCTTCATACCATAGATAAAGCGTAGACATGCGTTTTGCACTCTTTGGATTCTATTAACATCAATTTGGTCGAGACATGCTCCATAGACTTGATCGCAAAAGTTGAAATGTGAAAGAACCAGTGAATCACACAACATTATTTTTAGTTTAGTGCCCAACACAGATTTATTAGTATACAATATTTTTAGGCAAACCCAGATTTCTTGCAACATCGACACATTCAACACGACTTCCATTAATTGATACATTTATTTGGGAAGCAATATCGGAACGTAAGTTGCGATTCCCAAAAACATCAAGCATGACTTAGAAGGATTTATTTTTAAACAGTGATCTTGAGATAATGAGACTAATTTACTAAGGTCTAATTTATTAAGGCAGATGCCAATTGTACATCTTTTGGTCTAAAAGTTAGGTAAAGCTGCGTGTCATCAGCAGAAAAATGATATTTACAATTCTGAATGTAATTGCCGAAGTGAGATGTGTACATGGCATAGAGTGTAGAGCTCAGAATTGATCCTTGCGGGACACCAGAACCCACCTGCAGACTTGTTGATATATGATTCCCGATTTTAACTTTCTGGGATCTGTTACTCAGATAGCTAGCAAAAAATTACAGGTATTGTCATCGGCGCCAACAAAATGAAGAATAGCAAGCAACAGTTCATGGTTTATCGTATCAAAGGCTTTCGAAAAGTCCAGTAATACCAAAGCCACCATTTCGTTATTATCGACTGAGGTAAATATGTCATCTAATATATTACGCAGGGCTGTAGTACAACTATGACCAGTGCGGAAGCCCGATTGTTGTGATGGTAAGATGTTATGGGTATTATTTAGATGATGATTTACCACTTTTTCAAGAACTTTAGATAAAATTGGTAATATGCTGATAGGTAGAAGATCATTTAATGCAGTACCATTTGATTTTTTAGGAATTGGTGTTATTAGTGCTTATTTCCACGCCTCAGGAAAAACACAATCTGTTATACAGCAATTTATAATATGAGTTATTATGGGTAAAGTCACTGGTAACGTAAGTGTTAATGTAAATATGTCAATACCGTCAGAACCAACACACTGAGTTTTAGTATTACAGATGATTTTTGAGATCTCGTTTTCAGAGATTGTATTTAATGAAAATGGTTGGTCAAAAGTAAGTTTTGTGTTATTATTATAAAAGCTTTTTATAGTGTCAAGATTGTTATTTTTTTTTAATAGACGGTGTTGAGTTAATAAAGGATTTCCGAAGGATTTTTAAAATTTGAGCGTAACTCTCTTGACTTTTGTTTGACAATGTCCAAGCGTCTTAGTTCGGCCCATGTGGACTTAACATTGGCGTTTCTTAATTTAAAATTAAGGTAGGCACGTTTTTCTCGTTTTATAGCATCTGTAGTGAAGTTTCTAAGAGTTTTATAATATGTCCAGTGAGCAAGAACATGAGATTCTTTGGCTCTTTTGAAAGCTTTGTCTCTTAAAGACATCATTAGCCTGATGTTGTCTGTCAGCCATGGAGGTTGATTTCTTGTTGTTTTTTTTTGTAATAATAAGGGCATGTACATCTATTAATGATATGAGCTTGTTGTTGAAAAAATTTACTTTATCATTGACGCTGCGCAAGTCATAAATCAACTCCCACTGAATTCCCCTAAGGTTATTTAAGAATTGTTCGATGTGAATATTTCTATAGTTACGGTAAAATTTATATTTGATCGCATCGACATTACATATATTACTGAAGGAGCATGCTGTAAGACAATGATCAGAGATATGATGCATGAAAATGACATTAGTATCTATAACGGCTTCGTTTTCAAAAACTAGTATATGATCAATCAATGTAACTGAATTGGGTCTAATACGTGTTGGAGAAGAAATTAGTTGCTTTAAACCGTAAGTTTCGATACAGTTTAAATATTTTTCAACTGTTGTATTATTTATATCTAATAGATCTATGTTGAAATCACCCAAACAGACAAAACAATCGAAACTTGGGACAATAAATGACAATAAAGCGTCCACGAATTTATTGACAGAATTCTTTGGAGGCCTGTATACCACGCCAACAACGGTTTTGAGTTTATTAATGTTTAAGCTTACCCACATTTGTTCAAAACTAGAATCGTTCTCGATATTTATAATGGAGTATTGAAGTTGATTACTAATGTACAGGGCTAGCCCGCCACCACGTTCAGGGCGATCTTTACGTATCAATTGATAACCTTCTATATGAAAATGTTCGTTTGTGGTTGCAGTAGTAAACCACGTCTCACTCACAGCTAAAACAGAATAATTTTTATTAGCTATTACATCTTTAAAATCATTAAAATGTGTATAAAGTGAACCTGCATTAAAGTGAGCAAAGTTAGCCATTTATTATTAACTGGATGTCAGTATGTTCTTCTACAACAAAGGGCTGATACTTGTTATTATTAATTAACAAAGAATTGAATATAACTGTCTACTATGTAATACGAAATAGAAAGTAAATAATAAACATCAGTCGTGTGGTCCCTCCAAAACATAATTATTATTACCTATACTTGTTATAAAATAATTTAAACTATTGTTGAAATGTAAACAAAAATATACAGGGAAGTCAGAACATAAATATGCATGTGAAGCTAATAAATAGAAATCAATTAGATATGCTTGTAGAAAATAGCAATTTGAAAGAATTAATAAATAGTTAAATTTTAATAATTTCGCAAATAAAATGTCTCTACAATTATAGAAAAGAGAAAATAAAGAATTTTATTTATTTTTATTACATGATTAAAAATAATATAATAGTTATACCACAATAAATAAATTCTAATAAAGCTATTCTAATTAAAGAAAACAAAATATTCTATATACAGATTTCAGATCATAATAGTTGGAATTAATTTGCTCATAAGAGAAAAAAAAAACTACATTTTTCTTATTTTTATTCTATTTGACCAGCAAAACAAATAATAAAAAACAAATGTGAAGCATTTGAAATTAATAATACAATCCATGTAAAATAAAGATAATTATTGGAAATATTGAATATTGCTGTTTATCAACAAAAACATTTGCAACGTATAATGTGTAACAATAAGAGATTCATATCATAGAAATAGTATATTGTGTTACAAGTGCAGAAAAGTCCCAATTTCTCACTAGTGTGAAGATTTACGTCTCATGCCGCAATCACACGAGTGAGAAATTGGTGTTTTTGCATGCGTTACACACTATACTTTATCTACGACAACAAAAAAAGTAATAAACCACCAACAGCTAAGAAAGTTTTTTAACCTAGAATTTATACTCGCATTCATATTTTTTACGTGAAATATTTGGCAATAAATTAAGAGATGTAATGTGAGCCGCTTCCACGATGTTTGGAGGTGTACGAGTGTACACCCCAATTTTCCTTCATCGGATTCACTCATCATACATCTAAAATTTTAAAAACGACAAAAGTAAACATTAAATTTGTAAAGACAATAGTAATAATACGTTTACAATTTGTATAATTTCAGTCAATCTACTATTTAGTAATTACAGCTAAATAATTATGTATTCGTTTTCAAAAAATAATTTATATGTACAAAAATCACAATTCAATTGTCAAGGTTGACTCTGCACCAAATTTTAAATATTCTCGCATTATGCAGCAAATTATAAATGTTTTCAATGTTTTTATTGTAATTTAGCAATAATAATAAATAAAATTACATTAAAAATTATATAATAATGTAAAATATTAATTAATTTTACGTTTTAATTGAATAACAATCATTGTAACTTTATATAATGAGAAAAAAACATTATTGAAAGGCGTCTCGGTAGCTCAATGGTTTCGCTGTAGCAACTAACCGAGCGACCTGGGTTCAATTCCTCGGGTCTGACCTTAGTTTTTTTTTCTAGATGGATTTCCATTCGAAACATAATTTAATGTAAAATATTAATTAAACAAAATAAATTAACCTTTATCTAAAATTTATAACATTTTATATTTCAAATAATTAATAATATTATAAATATTGCAAGTGGTGACATCTATGGCGTTTTAATAGAACTACGGATTATTGAGAACTCCTTCCTCACATACTTTACCGTTGAGTTTGGAGATTGTTTGCAATTGGTCGTTTTCACGGTTACTAGATTGTGCGGAATATGTAACTTTCTATGGTGGTCGTAGATAAAATTATTTTTAAAGGATACATGCATCCTGAGATACGAGTAAACAAATAACGATAGTTTGATACAATAACCGGTATACTCGAATTTAATTATGGTCACTGGTAGTACTGAAGGAAATAAGAAGTTTATTGACATCTTTCACACACGTAACTTTTTGTATGCCATTTTTCGTTTTAATCAAGATTCTCCCATCTCTTGTCCAGACATTACCATTGCCAAAATCCTTTTTTGCTATATGGACGGCTTCAAGACGTGATTTGGTTAAATCTTCATGAATGATTATTTTTGTACCTTTTAACAACTTTCTCGCAAAAAGGACTTCTTGCTTTGTTCTATATGAAATAAATTTTACAATTATGGGTCGTATGTTATTTGCTTTACCCACTATGTGTGCTCTATCGATAACGGTTTTATCGATGTTCAATTTTAAATCTTTGTTAAATAGAGCAGTTATGATATCATCCACATTTTCATTATCGGTTGTTTTTTCGGGAATACCAAAAATACGTAAACAGTTTCTTCTGGTGTATTGTTCAATACTATCTAATCGACTCTCGAACTGTATTACTTTTTCTTGATTTGTTTGGCTTGTTTTCTTAATATTTTCCAGCTGCATTTTTAATTCTTTAAGTTCACTTAAAAGTGCAGTAAATTTTTCATTCCTTTTTTTATTCCTTTTAGGATTTGTTGCGTTTCTTCATTGTAGACAGATTTTACTACTTCCACGGTCTCATTATTTGCCTAATTATTGGTCTCATGATTGCTATCTGCTGTTCCTTTTGACTCTTTCGAGCTGTTGGCCGTCTGTCTGCCCATTTTGATAGTATTTCAACTACCGTGTTAAATACTAATTGAATTTGCGTTCTTCTTCTTTACCCTAAAAACTTTAATAACCCACTTTATACGTTGCTTATTAGACAATAAACTATTTTCTATACATATGAGCACAGACAAATCGCAACTTAGCGGTACCGAATAGTATTTGCGCGTGTTATTACGAAGGAACGCCACGCACACCCGACTTCAGTGCATGCTAGTGTCGGAATGAAAAAAATAAAGATTAATAAAAAGTTTAACAGTTTTTATTAAATTATAACCTGACAATATCGTTTCGACAGCGAAGCTGTCATTATCAACGGTAATATAATATAAACAAACACGTCGTTAAGGTAAATACAATAGATAAGCAACTAGATAAAAATAACCGGAATTAAATATGTAACACTTCCAGTAACGAGAATTACTGAGCTCAATCTATTCATTCATTAAAAGTACCCTGAGTTAGTGTTTGTATATCTCAAAAGCTTCATCCTTTGGAAACCTTTTCTCATTCCATATTTTAACTATCAGCGGTTTTAATATTATATAGATGTGGGTTATAGTTTAAGATAAATCATCGAAGTTATGTAGCAACTGACATACCGAATAGTGGCGACCAATATTAACGCTTGCATTTCTCCTGAAAAACTAGAAAAAAGTCAAACTTCATCAATTCAATATTTTCTTCAAGTTTACAAATATAGCATAGTGTAGTCTCGTTAGAATATTTAAAAAAGTAAAGGCGCCAAAGTAAGGAATCAGAAGTCGTTTGATGCTGATGAGTGATTTAATGCATCAGTGGAAATATTAAAATAATTCTTGTATTTAAGCTCTGTTAAGGTGGATTCTATATAGATGCGGTTTAAACGGTCATTAAAGGCTATCGAACTAGCCTTTACTCGGCCCAATCTAATTCTTGTTGCAATATTTGAATCGGTATATCGGGTGACGCCCGGAAAGGTGGCTATTTTTAATATTAAATACATAAGTAAAGAACACATAGGAACTAAATTAATTTTTATTTTACATATACATAATCCATACATACTAGAATTTAATTCAATAATACTTTATTTTGTTTTAAAAATCATACCAGCCAAGTGACGTCTATTTTTTGTAATGCACTGAATTTTTAGGGTAATTCACGCAGAATTATGATTTTAAGTTCATCCATGGTGTAAATGAGATTTGCAACACTCACACTCATACAATTTGCAAATACTTTCTCCTTCAGGAATTCCCACAGAAAAATCAGAACTGAGACGATTTGAGAATATTTTTCTAGTACAATTTTCATGATCATTTTTGCAGTATGCGCAGTAGCGCCATCTTGCTGAATGTATGCGTATTGTAATTGGTGTTGATTGAGGTTAGGAATCAAAAATATTTTTGACATTTCTGTCTAACGTTCTGTATTGACAGTATCAGTTTGTCTATTAAAATCCTCGAAAAAATAAGGCCTAACTGCACAAGTGCACACCATACAACTGTTTTGGAATTCTGGGGCTGTTCATGAAGACGCCTAGGATTGACATAAACTATACATAAAAAAATGTATAGACATAAACAGATTATCTGCTGCTTCTGATCAAACAAATTTTTAATGACTCAAATAGAACCTGTAAGTAATTTTCTTGCTCACTTAAAAATTATATTCTGCGATGGAGCTAATCATCTGCCATTTACACCAAATTGTTACCTAAACGCACGTTGCACTCCAATCGCAGAATTAGTTTTAACAAATTCTTCCACAGAAGAAAGGCGTTATTGTATTGTCCACCGTAATAAAGAGTTTTCTATAAAACGCTTTATTAAAGCCGCTTAGATATACAGGGTGTAACTAGAAACCTAGAAACCTGGTAAGCTTTCTAGGGGGTAGTTGTAATTATTTAGAACATATCGCACATCCAATTCAATAGGGACACAAGTGAAAAATTTGTCATTTTGGAGTTATGTCCAAATTACACTTTCTTTTGAGGTCCTCTATCATTAATGTAAGGAGATAATGGTACATAGTGTGCCTAGAACAAGCGATTTTTAAAGTCACATAATTCCAATTTATGTAACAACTAATAATAATAATCAAATAATCTTTAAATCTGTTCTCTTTTGAATTTTAACTATTTGCACTTGTGTCCCTATTGAACTGGATGTGCGATATTTTCCTTAGGAACATGTGGTCGTTTCTGTTTTCGAGAAAATCGCATTTTAATTAAAAAATTATGAGGTCTCTAGTTATAGCCCAAGCAGCATTTTTAGTCATCGCTACGTACCAGCAACTACCGGTGGAACTATTAAGTCTTAGCCACTAGTCACAATCACGTAATTGCTACGGTTTTGTTACGTGCCTGGAACCAAAATGGGGAATAATTTTTGGGTAGCAGGTACCTGGCGGCGTAGTAATTGCTACTTTCGTGGAACTTCTTTTCTCTTTGACACATCGTGTCGCGTGGTTGCTCTCTCTTGCTCTTGCAACTTAACAAATATTCTATCATTTTCTATACTATATAATGCTGGATCGTGTCACAAAATGAATTACCAGTTTATTTGTAATACGTACTTAATACAAAGAACGATGAAATGTTTGATTATTTTGTCATTCCAATACACCAAAATTATAAACCATTGCAACCTTTCTGTTAAATATGATGATAGATCGAAAAATAACAACGCGCCTTCTTTAAATATATTTTTTAGTAAAAAAATGTCTTTAATAAAATATGATAAATATACACGATATACTTATAAGTTGATACACATCATAGAAACCATTTTTATATTATTCCTGTTATGTTCTTTTATGTGTTTAAATAAAAGATACTCAATTATTGTCATTAATTAACTTTATTAATATTGAGTGAGCAGGGCGAATTACATACACAATGCATAGACTGTAGAAGACGTGCATCCTCCAAGCCGGCTCAAGTGTTACTGACGCTCGCCCAGGGGACGGGCCAGGATTGGTTAGTTACATCACTACAAATAAATGTTGCCAACTTCAAGCTACATACATAACAATCCCTAAGGCACAATTTTGCACCAATTGTTATTTTTATTGAAGGTTATATAGTAAAACATCTATTAACAATCATAACAAATTGCAAATTGATTAATGATTATTGATTAATCCAACATTTTACAAGTAAATATGGAGATGGAGTAGTTTACGAAAAATTACTTTAATGTGATTCTCCTGGGTAGCAAAAACGTAAGTTTTACATTCAATACTACTGTAAGGTTTTAAAAACTTTAAAGTAGCTTCCGGCATGTTACTGCTACAATCATAATACCACTTTGAAGTTGCAACGACTTTAAAGTAAGTATATTAAGTGGCAATACCGTTCCACACACTTTAATAGTTACTCAGAAGTAATGAAACTACATAGTTCCAATAAATAGTAGAAACAACTACACAATTACTAAAATATTCCGAATTGAAGAAATTAAACCTATAAAGTCATAAATTTAGTTGCAATTACGTAACAACTACTCAATCAAAGTTCCGATCTCAGTTACTGCTACTTAAATGCTGCTTGGGATTAGTTACACCCTGTGTATAAGACATACAAAGTTTTAAACAAAACACGCTTGAACAATTGGTTCGCCCTTGAAGACTTTGTGAAATTCTGTATCTCTCGTCTGGCGGTTTCTATTTATACAAACCGCAAAATAACCTTAATAGTCAAGGACTGCGGTGGTGAAATCTATCTGAGGCCGTGTGAGTCCAGGAACGTACCTGGATTGGATGTAAACAAAATTTTTATTTATGAGTCCAAAGTGAGGGTGAAACAATTGTGGCTGTGGCTGAAAACAAGGCTGTTTTGGTTGGAATTCTGTACCTCTTCTGTTTAATAAAGCGTTTTCTATCCTTTCAGTATTTGTTCAAATGCTTAACTTTTTTGGGAGACTGCATCTCGGTACTGGGATCTATAATTAAAGATATTAGTGTGCAAATAAGTTGTGATGGTTTGAGCGATGTTGTCGGTTGTCAGTGAAAAACATTGACAAAGGTAGACGACGATGTTGTCAGTTTGTGCTTTGTCAGTTAATAACAGAAAGGTTGGTTTAACTTATTTTACTTTATTAATAGATAAAACCATGTTAGTTGTTTAGAGGAAAATGCGGGAAGTATTAAAATCCAAGATATTAAGTGCCTTTCCAGGGATCTTGGAAGGCCGCCGAAAGAGGGATCCAAATCCAAAACATCACGATTAGCAAGTTAGATTTAAAACATTACTTTCTTTAATACATTGTCTCCTCATAATTATTTTTTACATAGCAGTTTAACAAAGCAATAGTACTTTACAATTTTACTGAAATCAATAATTAAACTGATCCAAACTACTACATCCAACACTGCTCTCTGATACCAGTACTGAGTGCCTAAAATGTGTCGGTCTAATTCGCTTTTGAGATATTCTAGAGGAAAATAGATTCAGTAAAAAACTATTTTTAGTCTAAAAACCACTGTTTCCAAAATAAACTAACTACAGGGTATTTTGACCGATTTTCCACACGCGGACTAACTGCATTCGAACATTCTTAATCAAAAATTAAAATTAGGTTGGAAAATTTGTTGATCGTCAGTAGATTTGGAATATACTTATTTTAGAAGTTGACATTAAACAATGATTGATTGTAGAAAATATAATTGTTAATTTTAGGTTAAAGATAATTGTAATAAAATTACTGATGTATCTGTCTTTCAAGCTAATTTAAATTATGTTAATATAAGGGTGATACATTTTTCTGTATGAATTTGCATTCAAAATATAATTTAATGTAAAACATTCATCAACAAATAAAAATTAACCCCTATCTAAAATTTAATATAAGCTACGTAAAGCATAGAACATGGATCTCAACAAGCATTAGCCAATACAGTTGCATTGTTATAATAAAATACAAAAATAAATAGCATCTCTACTTATTGAAGTTATGTAGGAGCAGTTAGTAGACATTCTTTAATAAATTAATACCTGTATATCTTTTCAATACAATTCGTGTATGTATTCTAAATGCCGCATGAGCCCGCTAGAATTCGAACCTTACACTAAATTTGTGTAAATGTTGGGGCAATAATTACATTGGGGCATTTCTACGTTTTTACAACGATTTCAAAACATCTTTAAAACTACGATTTGGTATATTTTTATCTTGAAGATAAACAGAAAACATTTTATTTATAAATTTATTAAGTAAACAAAAGTCAGATGAAATAAATTCAGAAATCTAGTAAATACACACTATAAGCATTTAATTATGAAAGCGACTACTCTTATTACAACTACCACAATCTTCTTGAAACTCTTTACCTATTGAAAACTACCGGTTGTTAAAGAAATTAAGACCATACTTCAATATGGATTTTTAAGTAAGATCATTCTGTTCGGAAATTTAAGAAGACTACCTAAATACTTACTTATAAATAAGAGAGGAAATTCCGGATGGAGACCCTTTCAGAATACCTATATATATAATTGAATAGAAACTACAAGTTTACTTATAAAAAATACCGTGGCCAGGCATCATACTTAACGGTACTTTCTTAGTGATACTAAACCGTTTACTTTTATTGATTGTTTATAGACAGGTTGTACAAATTTATGTTTGCAAAGACTGTTTACTACTTAGATAAAATTGGTTAAGAAAATAATATGTACAAAGTAACACTCTTGTTGAGAATTGCCTTTTTTTAAGAGAAATTGAAACAAATAGAACCTTAACTTTAAAGTAAGAATTTTAATTGAATATCTTGTATACAAAAGTCCCGTGGGTCGCATTATTTTTCCCGGGACTCGAGACAACAAAAATAGAGTAATTCCCGGGACTTGTATCCCGGGAATCTCCCGGGTCAAAAACCCTATTAACAGAACTAACAAAGAAATTCTTACTGAATTTAATTCTCCGTAGTCATCTTGCCATACCAAAAAATATTTCTGTTGAAAAACAGAAGAATAACGCAAAAATCAAATATAGCAATTCATACTAGATGTATTTGAAATCAACTAAAATCAAAAGTGGACCTTACCATTTATTACCAAATGACAGGAGAAGACTTTTGAAATTTAAAAGAAAAATCACCGTTACCTAATCTTTGATGTAGCGTGTGAGGGGAGCAGGTAAAGATTTCTCCGCTGCACGTGGAATCACTAACCTCAAAAAGCTGTTAAAAAGACATTTTTTCTTGTTTTCTAGGAATAAATATATCATGGAAAATCAAAGATTTTAGAGTTACAAGATGGCGGAATGTCAACTCAAAAAGAAAAGAGCCGCCAGATGAGCAAACGAACGAGTCCAGCGATGATACGAACCAATCTTATAATACCTAGAATAATAAAATTTCGAATAAATAAGCCTTACTATTAAATAAGGTTGGGAGCTTGTTATCATCAATCAGCACTAAGCTGTTTGAATCAACATACTGTTATAAGTTTCTTTATTTAGATGGTCTTCAGGAAAGTTTCACGTGCTGCCGCAGCTGTTAAATTCATCAATAACAACAATATGTACTGAATTTATATTGCGTTGACGTTAAACGTTATATAGTCCATGTATACCAATGTTGTAATTTTCTGTATTTTTATTGTTGAAAGATATTTTTTTACAAAGAGATATGTCTTTTTTGATAATAAATAAATGATTTGAATAATATAAAATTATTGTAAATTAAATAACTATTGACATGTAATATTTACATCAAATTTACTTTGGCAAAGAATCAAGTAGTGAAAAACAATCTTGGTGGCGGGTGTTAATAAATAAACAATTCATGTTTGTTTTTGGAGTTGAAATAGCTTGCTGGTGTCCCAAAAATTAAATTAATTTAATAAAGATTTTAATACTTTTGGTAATATCCACTTGGAGCAAGTGTACAGGTTTAATATGTGAAATAATTGTTTCTGTGGTTACAAACTTTTACAATGATAATTTGTTATAAAATTGATATTGGTAAGAAAATAATATACTTTTTTAAGATTTCACAGTAAGGGAGTTGATATAAAAATAGGAGTAAAACTAAAACTAAGCCGAGTATACCGATAACATTTTAAACTTGAAGAAAAATTAGTATAAACTTTAATTTGATCTAGCTTATTTTGTTAATAATATTGGTCTTTAACATAAGATAAACTTTAAACTTTAACATAATATCTGTCATAAATTACATTATATTTTTTCTTTGACTAAAATAAATGTATTTTGATATATAGGACATCTACAACTTGCTATTAATCCTTGAGTAGAGAGTCCTAATTTTTGTTTGATCAGATTTTTCTTTCAGGCACTCATCTTGTTAAATATATTTTGTCTTTGTTTATAACAACACATATAAATTGCTATTTAAAATAAAAGGTAAAGTAACCATTACAAACCAATCTTAACACGGTTATTAAGTTTATAGTAGTAGAGTTAGGTAATGGTAGCTCGGTCGTTGCAAGTGGTTAATTTGTTCCAATGTTAGGCTTAACGAATTTTTCACTTTGTCGTACAGTTGATGAAGTTCTTCTGTCACTACAGTTTAATTATTAAATTATTTATCAATTATTTAGTTACAATTATTAAGTATTTTGCATTGGCGTTTGAACGTTTTATTCTTTTTGCGCCAATAATAATCAACATAACTATTACCGAAGCCTTGCATTCATGACATTACATTTTCATTCTTTTACTGCCGATGTTGTTGAGTGATCAAAAGCTCGACGATGTATTTACCACTGTTAGAAAAACTTTTCAGTTTTCATCCAACATACATATAAAAAATGTTAAAATATTGACATTCAACAACTAAATATTGTATATGTATTTTTTATATGTGTGTAAACGAATTTAACTTTCATGTTTAAAAATAAGTTTTATCCTTCAACTCCAGTACAGCGAGCCGAACTACGTATAAAATTTCCCAACTGCAGGAGTGTAAAGCGAATGTATTAACATTTCAATTTCAGCCGAGTCACAATAACATCATGTTAATGCGGTTTCATTCTATCAACACTTTCGTAAACATATTTCCCCAGTGTTCTGCTGTTTCTTTGAACTATTGTCGAAGGAATTGACAACTTGTTTAGCTGGAGAGATAGCGAATGTTGGAATAATAAATGTTGTCGTTTGATATTAAATATCTTTGAAACGGTTTTCCAAAAGCACACGAAGATCTTTCTATATAAGGAGCTGCCGTATTCTCATCAGTTTGCTTTAATAAAGATAAATTTCATTCGATAAGCATCAAATATACTTTTCGAGGCAAGGAATAGTCTGTGCCTGCATACAAACAGAATGTTGCAGTATTGTAAGTGATAAGCTGTTTCTGTATTGTATTTTTAATTTTGCTTTAGAGCAAGGAGAAAGAACTTTTCGTCAGGACGGTGCTAAATATTTCAAAGTGTTGGTTTCTGTTGGCCGTAGGACAAGGAGATCAAGCAACCTCGTGGTTTTCCTCTGAGATTAACCTACTACTTTAATCTATGTTGAATTAAACATCAGTCCCTTAACACATACAAACAACTTCTTGTATCGCCACTTCACTTTTTTACGAGGTGGCTATACGGGAAAAACGTGTTAGAATTTAGTTGTAGGGGTTGCAGACATGCCGGCCTTCTTTTTATTAAAATGAATTTTAAATAAGCCGGAAAGATACTATTTTTTATGTTAGTTTCCAAATAAGAAACGCAAGATAACCAAAAGTTGTGTCGAATGAGGAAACTGAGGAAAGGGAATATTTCAGCACAGTAATGCACCAGTAATCTAATACATTATTAGAACAGATCTCAAACAGTAGATATCCTTCCTCATCTTGTGAATACAACAGTTGCAGAGTTTTCAAACTGTAAAATAGTTCCAACACTGGAAGAAGATGCAATCTGTCGAAAACTGAGAATTTAAAGGACTGGCTTTAAATTCAACTAGATATGAGAAAAAAATTAAAAATACAAATAGTGAAAGCTATCACTTTTTCTATCAATATTTCTTGTATAGAAATTCTTTACTGTAAAAGTTTGTAAATTATATCATATATTCAATTTTGAATGTTTTTATTCTAAGCTCCAAATAAATATCACCAAAAGTATTAAAGTTCCTATTAAATTAATTCAATTTTTATTATCAAAAGTATTAAAGTTTTCATTATATTAATTCAATTTTTAATATACCAGCAAGATATTTATTTCATTTTTATCAAATTCGAAAACAAAATGAACTGTTTATTTATTAATAACCGCCATCAAGATTGTTTTTCGCTGCTTGATCTTTTTTTGTATACAATTTCTTTTATTAGATTATCAAAGATACATTGATTTAATTATTAAATAAGACTACCATCATTCGTTAATTATTATAACTCTCTTTATAAAAATCTTGATCTTTTAACGATAAAAAACTACAATGAATAAAGCAATTCTATATAGGGCAATATAGCTATTAACGTTTGATAAACTTCTACAAGTTTTATAAAATTGTTTCATTTTAATTCAACGCAACTATAAATATAGTACAATAAATATATTTGTATTTTGTAGAAATCATGAAATATGCAGGCTTCGAAAAAAATTAAACATGGGCACAATTAACAATTATTAGATTATTTCTTATCTACTTATTTTTTTGGGTTTTATGAATATACGGAAAACCTATCTAATATTTTAATTATTTGATAGGCTGTGATTTTTTTGATATTGTCAATCCATAAGAGACCTTGAGGCACCTCTTGCAGTTTGGCTTCCCGGATACCTTAGCTGTAATATTTGTATACCTTGTTACCAACAAAATGGGGACTGCTTATTGGGAAACGGTAACAACCTTTAACCCCAGTTAAATCTGCCGGCTGCCAGCTAACTAGTGGGAGGTCGTGGGTCTCACTAAAGGTCTTCTGTAATGTGTATTTGTATCTGTAAACACATTTGCGACTACTACCAATGTGGTCGACTTTCCCCAATAATGACTCCTCGATGGCTGAAAATATAAACTCCAAATACCACACATATAAATAATAAGTCGTCAAGTAAGAGATATACGAGTACAGTGCTTTATTATTAATTAAACAAATTATCAATTAAAACAAATTATTCAATGTGAAATAACCTTGGTAAACATTGAATATTGGTTATTGAATTCTACACACAATTGAAAGGGAAAAGGATTAATGCGAACGCGATTTCTTACTGTAAAACTGACTTGACTTAAAGTCTCAAGATTGTAACAAACACGGTAAATTAACGCGAATACCTGTGATATAGATTGCGCAATCGTAACCTCAGAATCTAACTCCTTAACCAATTCATTACGGAGCAAAATCATACGTACTCAATCGCAAATATTCCTAACAATATGATACAGTAAATAATATGTGATAAAATTATATATGTGAAGCAGATATCTAGGCATAAGTGCTACACGCACACTGGTGAAAAACCATTTAACACATAAAATTATAATATACAAATATACAGATATGTTTTATATACCAAAAGGATTGTCGAACGATATAGATGTTGTAAATAGTTGCTACAATATAACTAACTCACGATACGGTGTCTGTTCTTAGAGCTGAAGAGGAACGTCACCAACCAGTTCGAACGTAGCGTGATCCCAGACAACAGCAACCAAGTCTGCGTAATGGTCTTAACAACCCAGATATACAACGTAGTGTATGTAATTGTTGTAAGACAATCGGGAAGCTACAAAATGAGTGAAGACAAACCCAAAATAAAAAAAAGATCTGTAACAAACAGACTCAAATTACCAGAATGCACTAACGAACACTTTATAAATACTTTCGTTGGAATGTGACCTTAAGAGATAATTATATCGCCTCCAAATTCTGCTAACGACGATTATTCATCAAAACCTATCAAAAGAATTAAGTATAAAAGACTGAATGATAGAAAAGTTAACCTATAAACACTTACGAGCACGTGAGCTTCTATAACCTCAAAAGAACAAGTAGAAAATATCCCATAAAGGTTCCGATAAACTTGGAAACCAACGCCAAAACTAACCACAAATCTGCACCAAGGCAATTCCCAATACACAACACAAGGAAATAGATTAATTAAACGGCGATGTTCATCAAATTCCTGAAGCTAGAACTCTTCACGAAGGGATCAAACAAAGTGGCAAAATCTCTTATCGAAAAAAACCGGACGTTAGTTCCATACAAAATGGCAACTACAAGGAGAGAAAAATGCGAAAATCCCTAAACGCTATAAAACTTAACACAAAAGCATAGCTATATAGGGTGCTACGAAATTATCACGTAACAACCTATAACAAAACGAGATCGAAAATACTACTACGTATAAGGGCCTTATACTATGTATAAGGGCTCTGCTAAAATGACGAACAGTTCTAAAAAAAATATGTACCGAAACATAAACTCCCTGGTGCACTGGGACCCCTGAAAGAAACAAAGGAAAATATAAGAAACACACATGTAGTAACACTATTAAATGAAATCAAGTGACAATCCATAATGAAATAGTTATTTGTGTATCAGATATTACTCTTACTGGCTTCACCCAAAAATTATTTACCACCGAATTGTATGACATTTAAAAGACACAGGTTTTGCCAAATAGCTATAGTTTAGTAAAATGCAAAATTAATTTTTAGACAATAATTAACAAGCTAATGGTTTCCAAGAAGTCAACTCCAACAGTTAGAATAGTAAAGCTGTAGAATGTATGAAAACTGTTACATTTTCTTAACAGATATTAATTAACTTAGTTAATCTTTACATATGTTGTAGCTCACAACTGCTTGTCTATAAGGGTTAAAAATTAACAAAATTTATTAAGAGTTAATTATCTATATGCTAGTGTGGAGTAGTTTCATAGTGCGGTATTGTTAATTCTGTAAAAATCAAATCAAATTATTACTAAACAAAAAACAAATGAGTATAAATACCAGTTAAGAACTTCAGTATGTGCCAAATGAGTACGCAAGGAAACTTTAAAGTTATGTATTTCTAAGGATATCTGTGTATGCGGCTTCATTAGAGAAGGGTGGTACCATATGAAAAATATTCTGTTTTTGCATCTATAAAACACAATATCCAAAAATTAAGGGCCAATTATGTGGTAACTAAACGCACAAGTTAGAATTTCAGGGCTCTTATAAACTAATGTATTAACAGTGTGCTACTAATTGAAGAAACAAAATGTGTATTAATATAACTCAACAAAATATGCAACAATTAAGGGCTAATTAGGAGATAATTATAGGCGCAAAAGTGAATGAACTGTTTTAGCGTTGTTGCAAATTTAGTTGTCTGTAGCTACTCTAATTGAATGCTAGAATATGTATTACTAGGTGTTAAAGCAAGATATTCTTTAAGTAAGTACTAAGTAATTAGGTGCTAATTTAGTACACAAAGTCTTCATATTCTTTAGGTTTAAAATTACTCACGTGCACGTACTTTTCTAAAAAAGGCTAGCACCCTGTTTCGAAATATGCATTCGTATCGCTGAAACAGAATATTCAGAAATTTAGGGCTAATTAGGTGCTAATTATTAAAACACAAAATATAATTAAAGATTTACAGGGCTTTTATACACCTATACATTAACTGTGCTACTGCTGCTGCCCTAACCGAAAATTAGCATTATATAACAAAATGTGTATTAACATGAATGAACAGAATCTACAGGAATTAAGGGCTAATTAGATTTTAATTAAACCGGTAATTAAATCTAATTAAGTGGATGAGGACTTTTACAAATCTGCAAATCAAAGAAATTCTGTAGATATAGTTTCCTATAGAATGCAATAGTATATGTACTCATGTTAGTATAATATACAATTGAAGAATAATTACTTTTAACTTTCAATGACCCGTAAATTTAAAAATAATTTCAAACAAGTCATGTGGATTCATTTAACATAGGCCAATACTAAGGGTAAACTAAAGTCTAAACTTCTAAGTATGTATATAACATATGTTAGGTTGTGTGTTTACTAAGAAAAGACTAGCCTCACACCACAAAATATATCGAAATTTAGTGATGCTCTTAAGCTGTGAAACTAGCACCTTAATTAAGCATACAAGTAAAACTTTTACAGTTTTGTGAATTAAACATAGTTTTACAGGCTAATAACACATCACAAAATGAAAATGTGAATTAATACGTGTATGTGTGAATCAAGGACAGAGGTTAAGAGTAAGAGTAATTGGTAAATTTTAGTATGTCACGATATAACATATAGGTACTAAAGGATTCGATTGTATGGTGACTAAGTATCAAAAAATTGCCAATTAGGTGCTAATTAAGCACTACAAGATTCGCATTAATATCCTTGAAATAAAGTATGTAACTGATCTCGGGCTAATTAAGTGTACAAAGACAGATATTAGTGCTGTTATAAATATAGATGTAGGGTTGGTTGTAGACGAGTGGTGTGACACGTATTCCAAAGGTGTTCTGGGTTTAAATATCACTTAGGGCACCATCTGTTTTAAATTGAAAAAATTCGGTCACCTCAACAATGGGTGTTTACGATTATATTGGATGTGCGTAAAACAAAAAATGTGTATGTAGCTGTGTCTTAGATGATAACAGAATTTAACTCCCCACGAGTGTCTTGCTTACGTATAAAAGAATATTTAGAGATCAAGGACGATCTAGGCACTAATTAAAACACAAAATAGAATTATTGATTTACATGGCTCTTATAAATCTAAGCAGATATCTAGAGCCATTAAAACTTAATTAAGTGTGCAAGGCAAATCTTTAATATTTTGTAATTCTAAATATATGTTAAGCTGTGTCTATATTAAGAATAGGCTAGCACCACAAAATACCTAAAAATCTAGTGATCAAGTTTTGAAATTAGTGCTTTAATTTAGAATGCAAGCAAAGCTTTTACTGGTCTATAAATTAAGTATATTCGGTGTGATTTTTCTAACATAAAAGCTAGTACCACATCACAAAATATTTAGAAGTTTAGTGATGCCTTAAATTCTCAAATTAGGACCTTAATTAGGCGCTAATTAACCGTGCAATGGTAACTTTTACCACTTTGTAAATATGTGTATTCTTATATTTTTGTAACGTAAACGTTAGTATATCACAAAATATTTATTAATATGCTTAAATCAAGAAAGGTAAACATTAAGGGCCAATCAAGGGTCCTAAATAGAATTAAAATTGAAGAATTATTGATTTGCAAGGCTTTTATAAATTTAGGCGAGATAAAGGGCCATTAAAAGTTAATTTAGTGTGCAAAGCAAATATTTAATAATAATTTGTAAATCAAAATTTATGTTAGGCTCGGTATAACTAAGAATAGGGTAGCTCCACAAAATACTGAAAAATTTAGTGATGCCCTTAGGTTCCTAAATTACTGCATTAATTAGACGTTAATTAAGCATGCAAGCGACGCTTTTACAAGTCTATAAATTAAACAAATCTGCAGTATTATTTTTCTACCGTAAAAGCTAGTATCACATCACAACACATTTAGAAGTTTAGTGATCCCTTAAGCTCTGTGAAATTAGGGCCTTAATTCGGCTTTAATTTCAAGCGAAACGTTTACAGGTTTATAAATTAAATTAGGCTTTAATTAAGTGTTATTTTTCTAACGTAAAAGCTAGTACCAAATCACAAAATATTTAGAAAGTTAATGATATCCTAAGTTTTCAAATAAACGCCTTAATTAGGCGCTAATTAAGCGTGCAATGGTAACTTTTACCGTTTTCTAAATATGTTTGTGGTTATATTTTTTTAACGTAAAGGCATAAAATATGCATTAATATGCTTAAATCAAGAAAAGCGATGATTAAGGGCCAATTAGGGACCTAAATAAAATAAAGATTAAAATTGAATTAGAATTTAGAATTAGAATAGGCAGATATTAAGGGTCATTAAGAGTTAATTGAATGTGCAAGGCATATCTTTAATACTTTTTAAATAATTAATAAACAAAAATTTATGTTAGGCTGTGTCTTAGTTAAGAATAGGGTAGTATCGATAAAAACCCAACAATTTAGTGATGCTCTTAAGCTGTGAAATTAGTGTCTTAATTAGTCGTTAATTAAGCATGAAACCGAAGCTTTTGAAGGTTTACAAATTAAATATATATAAATATAAATTAACTTAAAGGCTGGTAAATCACAAAATATGCATTAATATGCTTAAATCAAGAAAGGCGAAGATTAAGGGCCAATTTGGGGCCTAATTAAGTACACAAGCAAATTTTCAATAATTTGTTTTAAATGTATGTCAGGATGACTTTTTACTAAGGAAAGGCTAAGGTTGTGTGGTGACAAAATAGGCAAAAATTAAAAATCAATTAGATACTAATTATACAGAATATGCCTGGGGTATTTTGGGCTAATTAATTGCACAAACAAAAGTTTTAGTGCTGTTATAAATCTATTAGATTAGATATGTATTTTGGGTAATAAAATTTAGTTTCGCCACTACCTGCGTATACAACAGAATATTCAGAAATTAAGGGCTAATTAGGCGATAATATAGTAATGCAAATTCGTTGATGGGTAATACTTGCATATTTTATTTCGAGATGTTAGTCCATGGTGGTAGCGGTGACAACTGAAAATGGTTACTAATTAGTCCTTAATTTAACTTTTTGTGGTGATAACTTAGGAATAAATATTTTTTACTTTTGTACTAAGTTGGCTGCAAAGCATGCTCTTAACTCTTGCACATTTTACTTCAATAAATTAACGCATACAGTGATGTTGATTTCAGTAATTAGTTAGATTTATCATATTTTAATAATATTTTTTGTTTTTGCATATTCGTATAGAATACGTAGTTTCTAAAGTGCGACTACTGAAAAACTGCATCATGCAAATCCCAGTTTACCTTACTGTATTTTGATTTCATACGTAATCATTCCTTTTAGGTTTGCTATCGTTGGTATCAAAGGATCAGCGGAGCATATATATCGAACGAGAAATAATAAAACGACTGAAAAGGCAATATTTAGCAAAATAAAAAATAAAGTCCACTCGCAAAGTGCAATAAACTGTTTATTCTTATTTAATCCAAATATACGGTTTATTTGTATCGTGCAGGTTCATCAGTCGCACTTGTCT
This sequence comes from Agrypnus murinus, assembly GCA_929113105.1. Taxonomy (NCBI): domain Eukaryota; kingdom Metazoa; phylum Arthropoda; class Insecta; order Coleoptera; family Elateridae; genus Agrypnus; species Agrypnus murinus. The sequence goes on from OV816030.1 coordinate 119,279,516, forward strand.
GGTCCAAAGCAGTAGATATCACTACGTTCAACACACCACGCACCATTATACATGCAGCCTTATAAATTGCATCTCAATAAATAAGTAACTTTATATTCTGAGTACAATCAACTATCCTACTTTACAGGCAGGCGAAACAATAAAATCACTAAAATATGATTGAGAAATTGGTTTTTATTTTGCGCAGAACACGACCTGCAGGTAATAAATATTGCACAAGCACATGTTGGTATTCGTTTACTTAAAAATGATATGATGCCATGCCTAAGTTATGCTAAGTACATTCATAAAGATGTATCGCGAAATAACTGCGGATAAGACAAATTTATATCGAACGAAAACGATAAGAATATTACATGCATTAAGGACAATACTATGTAATACCGAATTGCTACCTAATTTGCATTAATTTTAATACTTATGGATCGAATTAAGGTGTCAACTTTATAATACCTTGTAGAGGAAATTGCGGTTGGAAGGAATATCGGAATATGTAGGTGACTACTCAAAACTTTATAGAAGTGCACCTGTTACTCATACAGATTTCGTAGAAAGTTGTTTAACTTTTATGTGTTACGTTAATGCATTCATATAAACAGAAAAATTGATATTTACGGTATAAAAATCGTCTATAGTAAACTTGCATGATTTTACTTTGCTTAATATTTGAACAAAACCTGTTACCAAAGTCGGAAAGAAGAAATTGCATTAAACTGAAGATTTTTTTAATGTGGGTATAGCGTTAAATATCCCGAATTGTTTCGGGTAATAGCAATAAAACCATTATAACTGCTCGAATATAATTAATATTTACATAATCGTAAATCATTAATATCGTTTGATAATAAGTACAAACACTTATTAACTATGCTAAATTTATTATATTATTGTATACGAGCTCGCATATTACCAATGTCTTTTATTTTTAATCAAGTTTTAGAATTCTAATAGCTTATCACTAAATTATAATTTTATATATGTATGTAGTTTTATTAAAGTACCTAATCATCAATTCATGAAGCAACCATGAACGGAATAGTTTTTCGAACAGTGAATGATTCGAATTTATTTATACTGAGATATTATTTAAATAAAAAAAATTAAATAAATTAATGATGTTTAAATTATTTTGGCTAGCTTTAATAAAGACATTTTAAATAACACCCAAAATTTTCTTTTGCCCAAATAGGCTGTCTCAGGTTTAATTCGATAGAGCATGAGATAAAAACTTACATTGATCTTATTATTTCCTGTACCTGGAAAAAGAAACTTACTACCAATGCACTTGCACTTCTGCAACTAGACAAACAGCAAACTTAAACTCTGTATGTGAAAAAAATAAATGGATGCTTGCATAAACATCAAATGAATAAACACATAGATAAATTGAAACACTGACCTTTATTTTTATTATGATAAATAGAAAATCTATTTCAAAAGAGAAAATAAAAAAATACTTAAACAGAAAAGTTAAAACAAATGGAAAATCTTCCTTGAGCTTACTCAAATGTGTTAAATATTAGTTATCAACCTGACATGGGAGTTGTAACTGGTCTCCATTTGAACAAACTGACATCAAATAAGTTTATTAGATAAGAAAAACATTTACAATTGCTAAATAAATTTATCTAACGAAAAATTACTTATTTTTGTGAATAAACAAATTGAAATTGTTTAAATGTTACAACTTTGTTATTGAAAACACTATCAAATAAGAAAAATAAATTCTGAATTTATAAGAAAAATTGTCTTTATTATTTTGTTGTTCCTAATGTGAACCAAATCCTTTTATTTTCGATTTACCTTGTATATAAACGTCAACGAATCCACTTAAATGTATTTTCTATTGTATTATCGGTAATACAGACAGCTTCCATAAACGGTTTATTAAAATTTTCGTTTGTTTACAAAAACATGTGGTTATCACTTAACCTTACTTTATTTTGTAGATTTTTGTTCTGGAGTCGAGCATGGATACTCCCAATGGGTTTTATCGACTGAAATTGTTCTTTTTCCCCGGAGTTTATATACGTTTCACCAAAACAATCCAAAACAACACAAATTTTCAAAACAATCGCACATCAAAATTTTATCATGACGTCACTAACGAAAAACATGTGTTCATAATTAGCGCTAATCTTAAATCTAAAACACAAATTTTTCAAATACAGAAATTTGTTAATTAAATGTACTGTTATAGACATTACAATAATGACCCCATTTACATATTTCCAGTGAAATATTTTCCCAAAACTGGTTCAGCTTAGTAAGATCAAGTAAACTCTCTTTTACGTTAATTATCGTCAAACTCCATATAAAGAAAGAAAGATAAAATTCTCTAAAAACATGTAACATGGGTTACATAAACCATGTTCTACTACAAAAACAATCTAACTAATTGATATGCCTTTTTATATTTATAAACCTTTTATAAATTTTCCCTATTTTCCTACTTTAACTTAATAAAATTATCTATAACCAAGCATGTATCCTTAAGCATGAATAAAACTAATATCCTAGCATGAGTATCTATTTTTTTTATTGCATGAATATTACGTATAAGTGCTATTTGACTATTTGAAAGCTTCTGGAGCCTATCGTAGCCTATTAAATGTTCTTAATGTGTTACAGACTAAACAAATTTTCAATTAGATGATATGATATCATCTCAATACATTTATTAAATATTAACTTCATATTTTTTTACTAAATTAGGGTAAAGGGTATAGTTATTGGCACTCTTAAGGCTGTTTTACCCGATTCTGAAGATAGGGAAACGCAATGTAAACTTACTCGGTTTTTATTCAATAACCGCTCAATATTTTTTGATCGGGTTTTTACCAAAAATTTACCTACAATGTAGTGTATGATGTAATGTTTTTAAAAAATAATTTTTAACGTTTGAAACCATAAAAAACTTAATTTAAAGTTGAAATTTTCGTTTCTAAAAAAAATCTTTACATTACATCATAGCATTTGACGCACAGATTACGGGAAAAATGTTTAAAAAAATATACGTTGATAAATAAATGAATAAAAGCATAGTAAGCGATCCTATTGCAAATTAAGTTTTTTATGGTTTCAAACGTTAAAAATTATTTTTTAAAAACATTGCATCATACACTACATTGTAGGTAAATTTTTGGTAAAAACCCGATCAAAAAATATTGAGCGGTTATTGAATAAATAAATAAATAGTTTACATTGCGTTTCCCTATCTTCAGAATCGGGTAAAACAGCCTTAAGAAAACTTCCCACTTTCAAATATACTGATTTATTGCCTATGCGTTATATCGTTCACACAATTACACCATTTTGATGCTTTGGTTTTTGTCTATCTATCAACATTATTGTTTTGCAAAATGTTTGTCCAAAAAGTAAGTTATTGAAGAAAATTCAAAAGGGTAGCTCTGAAGGGGTTATTGGCACCTGGTTTGGCATTATTGGCACCTGGGTTTTAGTTATTGGCACAGGGGCAAAAAGTCATGTTTTTTCATAAAAAAAACTTTATTTTGTTTCTAAAAATTGGTATAATATGAACAATAACATTATTTAACCTAAATAAACAAAAACAAACAATTTTTAATTTTTAACATGTTTTTCGTTATTTAATGTATCTTTGGCTTGACATGCTTTGCATGTGAAAACATTACTTGCTAATAAAAAGGCTTGATTTTTAAACAAACAAAGATAGTGATAAGTCCGTACACATGACGAACACTTAAGTCCTTTTTTATATTTTGTGATGTGTTTTGCACAAGCTTAGCATAGGGAGTGCAGTTTTGCGTCTTCATTGTTCAGACCGGTTGTTTCTGAATTATTATTTCTCTCCTGAATAAATAATTTAATAGGATAAATTAAAATACACATGAATATAAAAGAATTACTTACATCTTCTTCATTAGACACAAATTTTTCTTACGTGTGACGGTTTAATTGGCTCTTTCACTTCTATTTGAGGTTTATTTTCTTCAATATCTTCATCCGTATCACTTTTTTTAAGCTTGTTTCCTAAAAAAGCAATAGAAATAACTACCTATATAGCTGATAAATTTAAACAGACTCACTTCAGGGTTAGTTTCAAATTTTCTTTTCAACTCGGGTTGTTTGTAATTTATTTGTTCATTCTTTTTGACTGTCTTTTTTACGCTTCTCTTTTTCTGCTGTTTTAATTTTTTGGTCTTTTCCTTTTCTGACTGTTTCAATAAACGTTCTTTTTTTCTTTCTTCTTTTGCTATTTCCTTTTCTTGCTTTTCTTGTTCTTTTTTTTTCAACCTGTTGACGTTATAACATAGGGCATCTGAACGCCTAGATCTTGTTTTCCCTTTTTTGCAGGTGTAGCTGGCCAACGAATTATTTGTAGAATATTAATTCTCGGATTGTCATTTGTTATGTTTTCTTCTATTTCAAAATTACCATTATCTTTTTGAAGAACCATGGGTATATCTTCTAAATCAAAAACTTCAACATCAGAGTCACTAATATTTATATCATTAGTTTCTTCAATTATCCCAGATCGGTTCTCATCTGTTGATTCGTCGTCCAGTCTTGGCGTTTTTACAAGCTCGTCATTTTCTTGAGGGAGTTCATTAAAGTCAACTGCATTACCGTCGGGTAGTTGACTTCTAGTTTGTATATGAATATCAACATTTATCACATCATTGAGTAATTCAGTCTCATCTTTCTCAGGTACAGTTAAATCTATCGATTTCTCAAGGATTTCAGTCTCATTAGTATTAATACTTTTTTCTAAGTCATCACCAAGAAAACTATTATAAGCAACATTTTCACCCGCCTTAAATCTTTGGTACAGATTCTTCAAAATAGCTAAGTCTGGGTCAATGTTGACAACTGCAGAAGTAGAATTTTCTATTTCTTGTAGTTTTTGTTCTCCCACTATCTCACAAAATTCGTTGTAAGTAAGGACTGGCACGATTTCTCTGAACAATTTCTCTGAACAGTCTGGTATAATTGCTGTTTCAGTGTTGGAATTTTTCAGGTTTTTTCCTATGCATTTTGTATAATCTAAAGCATTTTCATTCCATGGAAACAGACCGCAGGCTCGAAAACTATTTCTAATAGTGTCAGGTTTTATTTGGTTAATTACGCTTGTCAAAATTGGGGCAAAATTTTCTTTAGTTATTTGGTCATATGGATTTTTGCTACGCCACTCTAACACAGCTTGTTGCCAATAAGATTTTATGGGCCTAAATGCTGCGACGTCGGCTGGCTGAAGGAGTCTTGTAGAATTTGGGTATAATGCAATTAATATTATCTTAAGCGAAGTACATAACATACTTAAATGGTATGTCATATGTGTTTTATGACCATCAACAAAAAGAATTATCGGAAATTTTGTATTATTTTCCACCAAGTATGGATATAGGACGTTGGATATGTATTCAAAAAAAACCTCCGCTTTCATCCAACCATTGTCTGATAATCCTATTCCCCAGTGACCAGGTACCGAACCACGAATTTTTGCTGTCATACGTTTTAACGGATAGATTACCATTGGTGGTGTGACAATTCCAGAAGCCGAAAATGTGAACATTACAGTGATATTTGTTTTGGCTGCACCAGAATCTATCTCATAAACATTTTTGCTACCTTTTATAGCTAAAACATTTTTTTGCTTTGGGGAGAGACTGAGCCCGGTTTCATCTCCATTAAATATTCTATCCGGATCATTTAAGATATCCAAAAAATGTTTTGATGTTAAATAAGATTCAATATTTTTGAACCAATATCTTATATTAGTCTCAGAAACATTTCCACTGGCTGAGGTTACAGGTTCTGGTACGCGTAAAGTAAGTTCCGGGTTACGTTTTAAAAAACTGTTATACCATCCCCTGCCAGGATAATTATTTTTAAATGGATTGGGTCTTTTGGCATATTCAAGAAACTCTTTTACTGTACTAAAAATATCTTCTTTACGTCTAGGGAAACCTTTTAACGAACATTCTTCAATCCATTTAACCAATGTTTTCTCCTCCTCGTTGCTCAAAAATGGAGTGGGACCTTTGATTATTTTTGTAAATTTTTACTCAAACGGAATTGTAACGTACTTCTTGGGACGTTGAACATAACGGATGCTTTTTTTTTCGACATTCCTCTCATTTTTATTTCTTTTAAAGCTTTCTGTACATCTTCTTCAGTGTACGAATTCTTCTTAGTTTTTGCCATTGTGCTAGGTAACAAAATGGGAATAAATTTACTTATACCAAAATTTCATTTTGTAAAATATATATAAATGCGTGCTGAATTAGGTAATTTTTTTCAAATTTCTATTTATTCGAATGTCTATACCTATTTTCTTATATTTTTCTAAAAAAATACCAGTATGCCAATAATATATGACAAAGAAGATGAGAGGTCTTAATTGTTGGCATGGGGTGCCAATAATTGAACACATGCATCATATTGAATCAGTGGTTGGCATACAAAATATTTAAGGTTAGAAAATGAATCGCCGGATTTAAACGCAATTATACTTTAAATAAACAATATTTAAATGTTCGCAACATAACCCATGCATTTCCAATGATTATTTAAAAAACTAGCGCTAAAGAAAAAGTGGTTGGTTCTTAACAAAATACTAAAAACTCACCTGCCAAACCAAATCTCGATAAGAACAACATTAATGGCGGGAAACTGTAGTAAACTAGTATACACTCAGGGGTACCAAACGAAACAAAAAGGAATCATGTGTCCTAAAAATTAAAAAACTAGGGTATTCAAGGACGCATTGAGCTAATGTAGGGAGAAGAACGAGTATGGTGCCAATAACATGTGATGTGCCAACAACTATCTCCTTTACCCTAATTTCAAATCATCTGTTCGAATAATTATTTATTGCAATTAAAATGTATCTTTGTACTGCTTTGTTGATGTAAAATATAGTAAACACTTATACGGTGCTCCTGGCATTATGAGGATGGGATGGATAATTTTTCGCCTACCATATAAATATGTTTTACGTGTTTGATCAATGTCCTCCTAAGTACATTTGTTTAGTTTTGAAATCTTGTATTATATCAAATAGTTTGCATCTGACAGTCCGCCAAAGCTAATAGGTTCTTGTAGACAAAATAATGTTCAAGTAATAAAATACTTCCACATTAAGAGTTTATACCCAACTGGAATTATATTATAAATGTGTCTGCTCCGTTGTTTCAACAGTTAAACGTTAGTTGTTTGCTTTAAACCACAACTCAGTGCACAAGAGTCTGGGCAAAAACGGCTAATTCTGAGAAAATGTTCCCAGACGCGCACAGAATTGTATTGAACAGGACAGTCGATTGAACTTGATCGAGATAGCTGAGGCTATGGACAAAATACGAGAAACTTGATCCCGTCGGATTTCAGTTTGTATACAAATTTATTAAAAATTAAGCGTTGGGTTTTGAAGCGATTGCCTCCACAAACGCATACTTGGATGAATTAAATCAATCTGTCTGAAAGAATAGCGTAAAGACTTTTGACTGTCGTTGAAATTAGTTGAAAATAAATTGTTTTTTCGCTCAATATTTTGTTGCTTTTCTTCCTAGACCAAAAACTATTCATCCAACCTTGTATTTTTATATGTTACGTATTCACTGGCCTTATTTAGTGTCACATTATTATTGTATCTTTCTTTTTTCCACATAAACTTCTTTAACACTTTCCTCCTTTTTGTACGACTGTTATTTTTGTACGACAATACCACCAGAGACGGAAATAATAGAGTAATACTAAGATTCTTTTATTGTGGTTGAATAATCCCTTCTAACGCAATTTGAATTATAAATTTCAGGCAATGATATCTGTTTAAAACTAAACATAAAATTTAACTTTTTTTAATTTCTTTCAAAAAAAATAATGTAACATTAAAAGGTTAATAATTTCTAGGCCAACTCACATTTCAAAATATGAACAAATGCTTTCTTGCAATATAAACACATTTTTTCTAATAATTGCAAGATATGCTTACTAGTTAAAAATAGTAGGTTAGTACAAAATGCTATTATGCTAAAATAATCACTTACTTAAAGAGCTAACTAGACAAACCAGAAAATAACAAAATTTTAGAATAAAAATTTCTTGTCAATTAATGTAATTAATGTAAATGTTTTGGCATCACAGATTTATAAAAATAATTATAATTTGTATATAAACAAAGGGAATTTTCAAATAAATCATTAGTAACGTATACTGATCAATCAATTATTATCTCCTTTAGAATCTGATACCAAGCGGTATTGATTACCTAAGGAGGTAAAAATAACAGTCACCCTTATGAAGAAGTGGTGACCACAGAAAGGTCGTAGTACCAATCTGCTTTAACGTAAAATCTACCAAGAGATTTTACATTTTGGTCCTTCGAGCCGGATTTGAACCAGCGACCTATGGATCTACAGTCCACCGGTCCACCATGGGCGGATTAGTAACGTATACTGATCAATCAATTATTATCTCCTTTAGAATCTGATACCAAGCGGTATTGATTACCTAAGGAGGTAAAAATAACAGTCACCCTTATGAAGAAGTGGTGACCACAGAAAGGTCGTAGTACCAATCTGCTTTAACGTAAAATCTACCAAGAGATTTTACATTTTGGTCCTTCGATCCACAGCGACCTATGGATCTACAGTCCACCGGTCCACCATGGGCGGATTAGTATCGTATACTGATCACTTCAACTATTACCTCCTTTAGAATCTGATACCAAGCGGTATTGATTACCTAAGGAGGTAATCATCCTACCACTCCGAGAACAATGGACCACTGTACTTAAGTCAAAACTAACCTCGGCGTATGAGACTGTACGTCGGCAGTGGTCCAAAACTAACGAAGATCGCCAGTCACACGGACTGAAGAATTACCTACATTTCGGAGTGGTAGGAAGCTGGATCTTGCATTTGGTGTCCGGCAGGATGTTCTTCGAACATTGTTAACGTCAACAATTCCTGGTACCACCATCATCCTGAGGACATCTAACCAACCATCTACAACTCAACATTTGGTCTCTTGTGCGGTAACATCACCAAGGGACCGTGAACGAAGATCCAACCAACCAAGATCCAAGCAACCATTAACAACTTTACATCTGGTCCTTCAAACCGAGAAGGATCGTGCACTAGTAAATGTTTTACAAGCATTTACTACATTACCAGTGAAGTCTTCACGCTGGACTTTACTCTAACCGCCTTGCCGAGTTAGAAATAAAGTCTTCACGCTGGACTTTACATTTGATCCTTCGAACCAAGAAGGATCCTACCAAGTAGATGTCTTACAAACATTTACCATTAGTCTAACCGCACTGCCGCGTTAGAACACACACCACGAAGGACTTTACAATTTGGTCCTTCGAGCCTGTGGGTAGTTCATTTGAAATCTACAGACGTCAAGATGTCCACCACCAACATGGAACAAATGAATCAACTCAGCAGCCAGCAAGAGCAATTGGGCCAAAAAATTGCTCAGATTCTAACCAACTCCAAGAAGGATGCTACATCCCGAAAAACAGAAGCCTACATCTCTAACCGCCTTGCCGAGTTAGAAAAACTATGGAAAGAAGTTCAGGAAAAGAACGAGATAATCCTGTCCCTCGATCTTCCTCAACATAGTTACTGTACAACAAAATACGTCAACCAGATCGAAACAATTTATAAGGAAGCCTCAAATCACCTTATGAAATGTCCAAGGGCACCTTCATCACGAATTCCCAGCGAGAAGACACCGACAGGGAATGCTCCTGCAAACAACTTCAGGAAACAACATGGAGAACCATCCGTCATCATTCACTATTATCCAGTGGCATTACCACCATCATCATCATATCGATGTTCCTGCTGCTGTTCTGGGGTACTCGTCGACTTTGAAAAAAATATCGTCATGTCCAATCAACACGAACTCCACCTGCAGAAGAAACGCCACCCAGCCATCCTGAGATGATCGAGCTCTGGCCGTTAAGATCACAATCTCCCCATTCCGAGAGCCGCCAGAATCCAGCTTCCTACCACTCCGAAATGTAAGTAATTTCTTCAGTCCGTGTTGCTGGCGCTCTTCGTTAGTTTTGGACCACTGCCGACGTACAGTCTCATACGCCGAGGTTAGTTTTGACTTAAGTACAGTGGTCCATTTGTTCTCGGAGTGGTAGGATGATTACCTCCTTGCAAGAGCAATTGGGCCAAAAAATTGCTCTTGCTGGCTGCTGAGTTGATTCATTTGTTCCATGTTGGTGGTGGACAATATCAATTTTCTTCTTGTTTCCCATCTCTGTTTTAATCGATGCATAATCAGTTTTCTCATATTTCTTGCTCGTTAATTAACTTTTGGATTTTGTTATAAAATAAGAATCTAAGGGATTAATAGAAATTTTAGATATTATAGACACTACCATATGGTAGATATTTTATGAATTTTTTTATTTGGTTAGCGTCCACCTTCTGTGCTGCTTAAGGTTACTTATATTAACAATTTAACTTTACAAAACTGTTGTGAATTAAAAAGTTTATTAAAATAAGTATTTTAGTTCGATAAGTGGTTTTCGAATGTTTCAACCCGACGGTATCAAATCTTTCAAAACAGTGATCCGAGTTTCCGTGGAATAACGATCAACCTTGAAGATGCAGAATGAAGGATACTGAATGTAAATAAACTTTATCTTAGCATTGTCAAAAATTTTGTTTCAATACTAAGAGGGAAACCCTACAAATTATATTTGATAACCCAATTGAACTTTTCAAATAGCAACGTTATTCAGAAAATAAGAATTAAGAATGCTAAAACTAGCGTTTCTGCAAAATACAAGATGTTATAATGGTGCTACAAAATATTACAAATTAAATTGACACCACAAAAACAAGATTACGACAGGTAGTTAGTTTCCTAACTGAATATATAAATACGTACATTGAAAACTACACGTCATGCACAATACATAAAACAAACCTTGAATCTTGAAAAAAACACGTATATTATATCTTTAATAAATAACTACAGTCAAAGGAAGTTGTTAAAAGTCGATTTTTTTTTATTGGAAGGTTCCAAGCTGCAATTTCTATTTTCTTTGCAAAAGAAAACATTAACTATCAACATCGAAACTAAATATTAATTTTAAATTAATGAATGAAATAACTTTGGCAAAAAGTTTTTAAATAAACCAATTTAAACCGTTATATATTCTTTGTATTCTTTGCACTATTTTGCTTTCAGCTATGAAAATTTATCTTTCCATTCTATGATTACCATTCTGTTCATCGCTCATAAATTTAGAATTGATTGATGTTGCAGTTTTTGTGATACTGCATGAGCTATCACGGAAAATCCTGAGGAAAGGTTAGTTAAGTTAAGGTCAAGTCAACTGTTAGCTGTTCATCTTTTTATTCTGTCATTTACTTTCGTTTGACTATTATTACTGAATCACGAGCGTGATTCTCGAGTTTATGTATAGAATATTTTCTTCAATATTTCATTTGAGGTTAAATTTGGTTGTTACAGTTACTTAGATAGGTTCAAACAACTTAAAAACTATCACTTACTTTTCTTATTGCGCAACTTATCAAGATATAAATAATATAATTACTTGAACACCATGACGTTACGTTATGCCAGCGACTTCAAATTTGGTTCAATTCGACAATTTTTTAAGCCAAGTAATTTATTAATATCTCTACTTGTTAAACATAACACTAGATCCATCCAACGTTTAAACTATAATATCTTCTAGTCTATCCCAAGAGACGGTCTCTAAACCACATGTTCAAGGTCGACCGAAATTCTCTGCAGACCGAGAAAGCAGTGTGTTCAGAATAAACGAAACTTCCAATCAAAAAACTTGAATTAAAGGACTTACTTTAGTGTGTTACAAAACAAAGAACTGGCTGGCTGACAACGTTCTCCGAAATCAAGAGAAGAATAGTAAAAGGATACCCTACCTTCTGCAGAGTATAATTTTGCAGGTTAATTTTCTTTTTATTAAGACGCAATTGTTTGAGAATTAAGGCAACAAAAAAATTCATCGTATTATCATTTTGTTAATATCTAAATATTAGTTCGCTCTAGGAATTTAAGAGGGCATTGCAGATAAATTTTAAGCTTTAAGTTTCCAAAACTTGGAAGGGGGAATAAGAAAATTATAAAAACATTTTGATATCAAAAGTAAACATAAAAAAATAAAAAGTAAAAAATTTAAAAAAAAATAAAAAAGTACATTCCATATAAAATACAGCCACCAACAAAAGATTTATTGGAAATAATACAATGACGTACTCCTGTACGTTCTTCATTTATTGCGAAATATTTTATTGTCTAGGCATCTTTCAACGCGAATCTGAAGAAAATCGCATCATTTAATTTAATGTTAATGTTTTACATCCTGTATTACGTGCTATGTGTGCGGACGCGGACCACTATTGCAATAGATTTTATTTGTACCTATTTGTATTTAGTATGATTGTATGCACTGGAAGTCGAGTATTAATACTAAACATTTTATAATTTCCAAACTTGCTCTTTTTAGACATTTCAGTGTTGCTGAAGACTGAACTGTAGCCATTGACAGGTTTGACCTATACGCTACGTATAATATATTTACTATAACACAAGAAATTTTATAGATTAATAGTTAGTTAGTTCAAATTTTTTATTACTTAAAGTTTGATTTACTAGTTTTGTCGATATGATTATGCAAAAAAGTCAACACTAATATTTAATACCACTTGTAATAGATCAAACTAACGATGATGGCAAAAAATATTTCCAGTGTGCACACACATTATCCTCTTCTTTCTAAGAAGTTTATTTTTATACAAAGATTTGTTTATTTGATCGTACATCATTCAGCTCTTAGGTCGTTTAAATCACAGCAGTAATCAAAACATTTACGATATTTGAAGGAAATGTGGAATTTTGCGGGAGAACGGTACGGAAACGAGTGGTATGATTTTATAGCCCACCGCCGTCAAGCGGCGAAGATTGAGCATACCTGTATATAAACCAACATCTGAGGAAATTCCTTATATTGTTATGCAAAGTAAGTAAGAAATCATAGGCGTCGTATAAGAAGTACAGCTGTTATTGGATTTCATCAATCGCCCCGCTGTTGCCGTAATAAAGTGACTGTTTTTATTGAAGACAACTCTCGAGAGACGAACAAGAGATCAAAATCATATTTTGCGTTTGACGTGCGAAAAATTACATTTCTATGCGAATTTAAGTTATAATATTTCAATACATCTACGCTCGACTTTTACATCAGTATCTGTGATCGTACGTTCCTTGTGGAATATAGGTATACCCTTATTTCAATATTATGTAAAAACAAACAGTTATTGAAAAATGAATACGCAATACCTTCCTTTTCTATAGTTTGATAAGGTAGGCATTATACCAAGCAATTTTATTATGCTATGGTACAAAACTGTAATTACTTAATTAATAATTAAGAATTAATTCCATCCATCAATAAACTACAACAGAAACTAAAAGAGGTTTAAAATAAATCGGATACTTTCTTCATGCTATCGAATTTTCAATTTTCAAAACTAACTAAGTACAAACCTGCACAATGAAAATTGTATTAAACGTCGATAATCCACACAAAATCAATATGAGTTGTCATGTTTTTTTTTTACTTTGATCGCCATCTTAAACGTGTTCTTTAAGAGATTCGATTAAGTTCGTTGGAAATTACTAACCAATTTTATTGTTGCCACTTAGAATTATTTAATCATAAATAATTATTAATAACACCACTCGACAAGTAACAATGGATATGAGGTATTGGCATGAGATCTTTTGTATGTGTTGTCGGTGGTCTGCTCTTCCTGGTCGCGTACTACAGGTACACACATAACTATGTACAACATAATTTATTAATTGTATTAAATAACACGTCATTATCATTTTTTCTGCATCAGGGTTGCTAGATACCTGCGCTGTCCCTTCTATCCTGCTTTCTAGACCACTGTCTATTTTGCTCAACAGTAGAGCCTATCTCGATATACTGCTTGTGGTAGTTTTGATTTACAGTCCATTTTGAAATAAATAAATCGCAATACTAAAAAGTTTCTCAAATTTATTTTAATCCACCTAGCAATTATTTCGAAAGCCAAGCTGTCATTATCAAAGGTAATATAAATATAGCAAACACGTCGTTAAAGTAAATACACTAAATAGATAACTATAGATAGAAATTAAACACCTAACATTTTTAGTAACGGAGAATTACGGAGATCAATCTGTTCGTTTATTAAAGGTACCCCAAGTTTGTGTTTGTATATCTCGAAACCTTCTAAAATGTTTAAGTTTGGTTTGTTATTATTACAAATGTGTAGGAATTTGATGTTATTTTGGAGTGCGATTCTGTTCTAAAAAGTGTTTGGCGTAATTAGATTTTTAGTCCTCTCTTCGCTAAGATACGTATGAATAATTTAGAAGAACAAAAATTTTAATTTTAAACCATTTTAAATATATTATATTTAGGTTTAGCTTGTTTTGACAGTTCTTTTAAGGTTATCAATGTATTTTTAATTCTTATTAATAGCCTAACACACAAATTTTACATTAATAACAGAACAACATAAGGCTGTTAATTTTTAGATTTAACTATTAAGATTAACATACAGAATCTATTTAAATTTTCCATATACAGAAAATTTACACATACAAACATCAGTATCCCAAATGAATCTGTTACCAGAAAGCACATAATGTAACAGCTTATAGATTCTGCCAGAAAAATCGAATTACGCTAAACTCCTTTTAGAACATGAATTATACAATGACACACTCAAAATAACATCAAATTCCTACACTTTTGTAATAACAAAAGCAAATTAGACATTCTAGAAGCTTACGAAATATACAAGACAAACTCAAGGAACCTTTAATAAACGAATAGATTTATATCAGTAATTCTCTGTTACTGAAAGTGTTAGATATTTAATTTCTATTATTTTTATTTATGGTATTATTTACCTATTTAATTACTTATTTATTTCTGAGCGAGTAATCTGGATGGCGGAGCATATTTCGTACCTCGTGGGCATAGCAAAGTGTATATTTATATTGCATTTGATAATGACAGTCGGGCTGTCGAAACAATTGTCTTCTAGCAGATTAAAATAAACTTGTGAAACATTTTATTAATCCCATGTATTTATTTTATGATTATGGAGTTTCACCAAATAAGGCTCAAAACAGTAAACAATACTATAGTAAATTTACCTCACATAAATGAATTTTCACACTCTTTCACTTAACTGTTTTATCTCAACTTTAAATAATGAATTAACTACTTCAAATATGATATAAACAAAATACAATATCGTTTACTGTCTCCAGCCTTACTTAGTGGAACTCCATAATAAAAAATAAATAATAATATAATAAATAATAACTAATAATAAAAAATACAATATTTTTCATTCAGACTTTTTTAACACTTCTTTGACAATTAAACAAAAAACCCACTGGCTATCTCGATTTTCTTTCTTTGTACAGCCTCCCTGACATTTTCGCCGTCCTGATAACGTTGGTATGTGTCTTTTTTACTCGTAAGACGAGACTAATCACTTTCACTGAGGGGTCACACATGATTCGTATTCGATGTCTTCAAGTCGACAAATCTAGCCTAACCTTCCTTTTCAGGGTACGTCCTTATAATGATCCTTTATCTCTATAAGTTGTGCTGGGTCTGATTGTCAATCACAACGATGCCTTCAATTTGTAAAGGTTGTGATCTCCTTGCCATTTGCTTCACTTTACCAATGTGTCCATCGGCTCAAAAATTCGTTGACTAGCGACTGGACTTTCTGCCTTGGTTTTCGGTGGACTTCCTGAGCATGTAATGTGAGGAGTCCAGGTAAAGTAGCCTTATTAATTATTTGCCCAAAGAGTCCGGTAGAAAATGCATCAAGGACTTGTTATTCAAGATATTGTCTACTTCGCCTAATAAACTGCACAAACGTGTCTTCTTTCAGACCTTGCTGTACAGAAGGGGACCAAACATTTTTTTACGCATCCAATAGGCCTCTTTCAAACTTCTTCAAAGTGTGGTGCAGCTGGAAGAATGAATACCTATTTAATGCCTCATTATTTCATCTTGGTCTTCCACTGCTCCTGGTTCCATACCCACAGACTCTTACAAAGTTCTGCTGGAAAAATGAATACCCATTTAATGCCCCACATCTTCATCTTAACTATAATAGCAAATAATAGTAATATCCACAATTTTTACGAAGATCGTTACGCCTAGTTTTCTCCTATCCATTATGGCCACTTCTGTTGTAATTCCATTTGATTTGTAAATATTTTTGTATCTAAGGTCGGGGAGCACCTTACAGATTCAGAAACCTTAGCGTTGTTGATTGACCTTAACAACAATTTTAGTTGACTCCTTGTGGAATTTGCTCTTTTTTCTTTAGCTTAGCAATCTCGTCGGAAAAACTGTCTAGTTAGCTGCTTCGCATCTAATCTCGTTCTGTACCGTGAATATCTGGCAAAGTGAACTCGTCTGGATTATTTTGAAAAAATCTTCTGGAAGCTGGAGATTTGATCAGCCATTGTACGACTTATAACTGCAACATATTTTACTTCAAGTTCTTTTTCGGTGGAGTTCTTTTGTGAAACGCTTTCCGATATCTGCAAGATTCTTGGCTGTAGATACCCACTTCCAATTGAGAACTTTGGACAACTCCTGCTACAAACTGGCGAACCGTCTTGTCTCCAATCGTAGCCAGTACAGAATTACAAAACGGTTGATATTGTCCTGAACGGATTTAGTGAGACGATCAATCATCAATCCTCTCAAATGGGCCACACGAGATCTAGAAATTACGAATGAAACTTCTGCGCTTCCTCCCGTATGAAAACGTAGATAAGACACTGCAGAAAACACTTCCTCCCTTGTATTGCAACACGTTAAGTTCTAAGAATTCAGACCTTGGAATTAGTTTTGATATTCAACAGGGTACTTTAACGTTAGTTACCTTACCTTTTCCACTTTTGCAACATGCAAGAGGAAATCTCGTCATTTCATCCAATGCCAAAGTGCCAAAAATTTTGATGCAGGATGATTCCTCACACGTTTTCTGGTCCCAAAAACACAAATTAGAAAACGCTCATAACGATGCTGCCCTTAGCTCGACGCGATTTTCTTTCACAACTTCTTCCGGGACTGTTTGAAATAATACACTGAATTTGAAGCAGTCCAATTCTGAATCCCAAAATAAACAGATTGCCTTTTCTGGATAAACTTCTGCTTTCTCCTCCAAACTCTCTCTGGGGATGACATTTCCTTTTCGGGGACACTTTAAATCATCATTCTGGAGTTGATGTGCTACTTTGTAATAGGAAAACCACTAATCAGATGAACTTCGATGATTTCCTTTGAAATCAAGTGACCACCTCTTTTGTTTCTGCTTCTCCGATGTAGAAGCTCAGGTAATCGTTATAGAGGATGGCTTTGATGCTTGAGAAACTGCTTTGTATTGTAATCTCTTACATAGATAATTGTTCAAGAACTGGAAGCGGAGTCAAAGAAAAAAATTTATTTCATACTCCACAGGGTCTTGAGTGCGCTCGAGTCTACGATACAGAGTAGTCTAAATGGGGCATTCTCTAGCACGCAGTTTCACCTGATGGTAAACATATCTTCTCAATATCACCTGCTAGCACTAAACATTCGTTTTGACGAAATCTTATCAGGATTGCAGATAAAGCTCTCAATATGGCAGGTCATTTTAACAGACAGTCATTTAGACTTTTACCATGACTTCTTGAAGCAGCTTCATATACTAGCATGGGTTATAGACAAAGTAGTATGGTAGGTGTCATTTAAACTTGTCACAGGTGAGATGATCTGCTCTCTGCAAGAAACCGAAGCACTCTCTTGGAATTTCTCAACAAAGAAGGCTGGACGGCTGTCTTCTTAATGTTGTAGGGTTTTTTTAGAGTCAATTTGCTTACTTTCAGACAGAACAACATTTTTTTTTACTTATCCAGAGCACGCCAGTTTCACAACGGCACCCGGAGCGCTGTATTAGTCGTTTCCATGATCTTCACCCCGAACGTTTCTGTGCTGAATAGTGGAAGCGGTGGAGGTGATTATCAGTTGCCGACTGTTCATAAGTTGCAAAGCAGGTTTTTTATGTCGTTGCTACCTTGCTCCCCAAGATACCAGTCCAAAATGCTCCTGCACGTTCCCCCTCCGGTCCATCGAGGTATTGCACAACTTAAAGTAAGCATAACCGATAAGCATTTCCCTGATGTGCTTTTACCATAGACTTTATCTTCATTTCGCACAAATTCGGACCTTTTTGATATTTCTTCCGATTCTTCACGTTAAAGATGGCTCGTCGTGGGTTACCATCACTGTTCTAGCGCCAATTGTAGGAAATACTCGTTCCGGATTCGAATTTGTCGGCTGACCTAACTTTTCGTAGGTCAGTTTGTTCGGCTGCATTACCTTTGGTTATTCGGGCGCTATGTATTTCCGTTTCTGCTGACAATTTATAGTGACTCACTGACAATGAGAGTTCATTTCCATTCTCCATTATGGCACCTGTTGGATAAACTTTCTGTTTTGTTATCTAAATTAATTTGCCTTTTTTCAATATTCACTGCTAAATCTGCGGAGAGGGAATCCGGTTCTAAGGACCAATGTTTTAATGGTTTCGAGTTTAATGAACTGTAATTTTACTTCAAATTAATAAGTTTTCACACTCTTTTACTTGACTATTTTATTCGGATTTTAAATAATTAATTAATTGTGTTTCACAAATTCTTTGACATAGACACAAAGCGTGATCTAAGTGACTGTTTTTTTGTACTTCTTTACTGCAGTCTTATCGACACATACTAACCACTTTATTACTTTTTTAATTCATTTCAATCGTACCGCTTATTCACTACAATTATTTTGTATAACGAAATTTAATTAATTCCTTACTCATAGTATAGTATAGGGTATAGTTTAAGTATATTTACGTTCAATTTTGGTTCAGTGTGCCACACTAATGAGACCAAATAAGGTCGAAATGGATATCTATGGCTACCCTTTTTAAATTGTGCGCACTTTACATAGAATATCTTTTTAGTAAATTAAACTTACTCTCGTTTAGTTCAAATTAAATAATTAGTCAGAAGGTCAATTGGACATTTAATTTTTATTATTCCAACAATTAAAGCCATATCGGAAAATTCTCAAATAGGTAGAAGGAAAGCAAAAATTTCCTGTCCTCCTCGTATGTTGGTTTCCTTCATGAGCAATAAACTAACGAACAGTCTCCAGCCGGCCGTCCGTCTTCGTATGTCGAGCGTCGTATTCGGTCTTATCAGAAACGTCCGGCGAACTAGTGGACCGTCTCCTCCTCCCTTAATTACAACAGGAGGCCATGATGTGACAAATCCGTCTCTCTCTTCCACCTGCTTGGATGCGCGTGTTCCTGTTCTCTCGTACATGCGGAGATCGGCCGCAGATTAGCATCAGGAGATTATGCCGCCTCTCGTGATATTTACGAGCGTCACTAGGCCATCGCCATAAGTTGCGATGCTACTGTTCACCCAGCGAAATCAGCACTTCTACGAAACGCCTTTTAAGAATTATCACAATTGCCGTTTTTTTAATTACCCAGTACATTCGGTTGGGCTCAGTGTTTTATTCTCGTAGAAGTGTTGGGAAATAAACTTAAAAACGCACTCTGTTACCGAAAAAAGGGGAAGAAGACATTTTATGTAAACAATCCCAACTTCTCTCTCTAATTAACGTATGCAAGGCAAAATAAAAATTACGACAAATACGATAAAAATGGAAGCGGTGGTGGGGACCAGGAGAGGATATATAATTCTAAAAGAGAACGTTGAGTCTTGATGTTATTATGACCATTTATTGCAACTTCTTTCTATAATTGAGGATTCTAGGAACTGCACACAAGGAAAATATAAACTTTCCGAAGAGAAAACATAAAACCAAACTTATAATTACTATAAAATGGAGGCAATACTTTATGATTAATTTTGTTTGGAACGTCCGGACGCCACAAGTCTATGCGAGGAGCCGGCGCTTCAATACATCATAAGTAAATGGTTTTATGGGATTACATCCCGAATTCTCGGATGCAAATGCGAACCAAAAACATCGATTCTGATTTGAGTTGTGTTACGACTCTTGATTATCCGGTGCTATCTCAAGTTTGTTTTATTTTATGCAATACAGAAACTACAAATTTAGATGATTTGAACGCCACATTAAATTTTATTACTCTTTGGGTAATTTTATTAAGAAAGATGATACGGATTTCAGAAAGCTGTATTCATTAGGGAAAAATAGAAAAACCCAGTCTCACCATTCGCGATTGATGTATCATCTATGGTTGATATTTTGTACATAAAAACGTGGTGGGTCTAGAGTAATTTTACTGTATCTATACTTTCATCAAATTTTTGTATATCATAAGTGAAGGTACTTGTTCCCTTACACCTTTCAACAATACCAAAAAAAAAGAGTAGATCTTGGTTCTTAGTAGACGTTCGATTTTATCTACTCTTTCAGTTATTCTTTCTGTTTCTCCGGTTTCAGTTATGCACTTTGAGCTGCCAGGATGTTACAATATAAATAGCTTTATTGCTATTGATTGAAAGTATCTTTAATAGGGTACTTTATAGAGACTATTTATGCGGTTAACCAAATAAAGTATTTGATAAAATAAAAATTAAAGGTAAAAAAACCTTGTATAAAACCATAAAATAAATATTTATGAGATGAATATTATGGGGTACTAAATAATGTAAATATAGTGTATAATTGAAAGAAACTACTAATAGAAACTTACCATTAAAAGTGTATCTATCATTAGTATTTGGAGAAAGAACAACAAATAGCTTGTTTAAAAACCTCCACTTTATATATAGGATTGACAGAATCTAGCCTACAGGAAGATTCAATTTTGCTGAAGATACAAACCAATTTCCGTGATCAAGGTAATTATCCAGGGGAAGTAAACGAAGAAAAAGAAATTAGAAACTTTCTACATATTTATTAAAGTGAAAATAAGTGTGGTTATCTTTTAAAGCAGAGCAAAGTGAGAGTACAATCATTATGATAAAATGTGCAAAAGGAGCAAAAATTACTTACTTATATAATCCTTTGGAAGTTGTGTAGTTATAACTAGATAATTTAAGGTTTGTCGAGTGATTTTGTTTATTTAAGGGAAAATGAGCTTGTCGACATCAAGTCGATTTAATAAAAAATAAAAATATTGGCCGCTGGGGAGGTAGTGTTTAAATAAAAATTTAAATTATAGGTTTGGAAAGGCTTTAAAATATTAAAAATAATAAGAGTTCATAGATTTTCGCAAAGGCCATTTAAGTGTTATCAATTTTCAACAAAACTAATTACATCAGGGTTAATTTATAAGCAGTTTAGTCAATGATAAGCAATTGCTGAACAGGTAATGTGTAGCTTTTATATTTTATTATACTTTAAATACCTGAAATTACTGTCGTCTTCAATATATTCATAGGACTACACGAAATTGTTACTGAACTACCAAATCAGCAAGGTCGTGCCTGCCTCTGTATATAATTATAATGCATTTTAAGATTTCCAGTTAATTAATTTAATTTATTAGATATTAAAAATCAACCTTGTCCTAAATTAACCCTGCACCACAATCAATATATCATGCCGAAGAATTAAACTTATGCAACTTTATAAACATCAATTTATCAACACAATATAGGTGAAAACTGTTATAAAAGTTGTAAAAACCGTAAGCTGTTCAGAAATTACTATCACTTTAAAATATACGAAATATATTAAGTAGAAAAAGATTTTTTTAGATAAACAAAAAATATCCTTACAGCATAAAACTAGCAAATCATCTACGTGGCCGCGATATGTCTTAACAGAATTCGAGTTCGATTCTTATTGAAATATAGAGTCAGTGCCTTTGTTACCATTGCAAGCTAAATATGAGGGAGATTTATTCTTAAAAATCGTAATATCGTTAAAAAGTAGTTCGGAGTACATTATTTCCTCGGACTCCAATGCAATGATGAGTAAATAATTCATGCAGAAATGAGAATGTTCATGTCTGAAACTATGAAGCTTTAACCGTTCGGATCCTTTAATCTTTAAGAATTTTGAACTTATTTAAATTGAAACTCCAAATTACAAAGTTCAGTTTCCTCTCCATCTAGTTAAATATCCAACTCCAATACCTGAGTTTTATTTAATCTATAATGTAAATTTATTACGAAATATTTCGTCTTACAACTAAAAGGTAACGCACTATTGGAACTCCATTATTTAATGTGCAGCTGCAAAGCTTTGATCTTACTACTTGGTTATGAATCGATATCTTCAAAATATTTCAGTATAATTTTGCTCAAACCTGCAATATTTCAAACTCTTGACATCATAGTCCTTTGCAGAGATATTTCCCGCTTACGGAGCATCGAAGCTCTAATATTGTCAAATACACTTTACCGTTGCAATTTACAAATTACTAGCTCTTCCCAATGCGTCGAAAAAACTGATCTATCATCCGATTTTTTTTTCTGATTGAAATATACATGTAAACATAAATGTTGGTATTTTCATCGCAGTAATTAGGGTTTTCCTTGTAGCAATTTATAGTAAATATTTTCATTATCACTACTTTCAATTTAATATAGGATATGATTTAGGAAGTTGGTTTTATAGCTTAATAAATTGACAATTTAGTGAATGTTTGAAACCAATATCTTGATGTATTATTTATTTCGATACTTTTGTATAATTCCTTTGATAAAGTTATCTGATAAGTTTTCTCAAAATTTTCGTGACGTCATTTAGGTTTATTTAAATGAAAACAAAAAACATCACATCCTTTTCGTGAACCTACTATCTTAATCTCCCTAAAACTATTCATACATTCCTTCCTACCGAAAAATGTATTATTTAAGGTGCTTAATAATGGTTTCTTTGTATGCTACCTGTCGCATAAGAGATCACATGACGACGGTGTTGCTTAGTATAAATTCATAATTCATAAAACATCATTATCAAAATAAAAAAGGGCAGGCAACAAGTAAAAGAATAACTTCACTAATCTCTCGATGTCACTGTATATAACTATAATGTTACTGTAAAAAAGCTTACTAACATCTGTTTAAAACTAGAATAATTTCAATCCATTTTAATAAGGCCCGGTTTCTATCTTTCCATCGTCCAATAAATTGATCTATTGAATAGTTGGCACAGTTACAGTTACAAGGAGATGGAAAAGTCGGTCCTAAATCAAATAAAAATTATTTTAATTGAGCTTTGAATAGTTATATTGTTCTTTCCTAATTTATAACTCACGCTTAGACGGTACTAGGTTTTTTCCTCGTTAACGAGGATAAAGATTTTCCTCAAATATTTAGATACACATACATAGTACATGTGCTAGACATAAAATTATCGTAGACGTGGCAGAATTTATCTGACTGTTGTAGAAAGGACAAAATGTACGACGCCTGATGGAGGTGTCTTCGCTCGGCATAATATACTTCTGATACAAAAACCTAATGACACCTCCAATATGGTGAACATACGTAGGAGTACTGTCTCGAAAGAATGCCGTGAATCTATGGCAGTAGATCTGCTATTCCAGAGCGTCATCATGAACCAGTAACTCCACGTCGTGTCAACCTGAAAGTTGAAGGTTCAAGGTTTTCACTTTAACCATGATAGTCCAGTAGTACCTAAATGATCTCCACACATGAAAAAGAGAGAATTCATTCGTAGAATACACTGCCGCTCCCAGGGCAATTCATTCTTTCTCAAATGTTTCTTTATTGCTTCTTTCTATTAAACACTAGTTTTTTCTATTTCTTATTCTTATTCTTTCTATTAAACACCAACCTACTTGACACCGTTGCATATTACCGACCACCCACAATCAACATTCACGGATACTATCAACAAAACTTCAACAAGCTGAACAAGTTGCTATAGCCTATAACGGACACTGTTCTGCTTCATATGGTACAAAATAATGTTGGTAAGCAAGTAATGAAGTCTAATTTTTAAGAAATCTTAAAAAAAGGAACTTGTAAATACAAATCTTGCATTCATTCTGGAAACTACTAGGTCCGTAGACGGCTGTTTTAACTAACGCCTAACTAAACGTTTAGTACAAAATGATTAATCAACAGTTGTTTAGATGTCATTTAAAAGAAATATTCTTGGAAAATTTGAGGGCACCAGCCACATTTATAGTTTTGGCGCCTGAGGCATTATTTATCCCACTTGGTTCCCTAAATTAAGGGCCCAAACTATTACTTTTAACTGTAATCTATTGGTATGATATAACTTTAAGTGATTCGACTAGCTTTAATAAAAAATAAATATAACACCTCAATAGCTTTTCCTTTACCCAGTAGGCTAATTCAGTCTTGAATTGGTTGAGCATGAGACTAACATAAATACCAAAATTTCCTTTATCAATCTCAATACCTGAAAAGAAACTGTTACCAAACCACACCTGGAATTCTGCTTCTAGACGAGAAATAAATTCAGACTATGTACTAAAGAATAAATGGATACTTGCATAACACATAAATAATAAATAAATGTTTTGAAAAATTATAAACACAACTTTTCTTTATTTATCATAAAAAATGATGAAAATAACATAAAATAAGACACATATGAACAATTTAGAGAACCTCTCTTAAATTTGTTGAGATGAATTATTGTTTTGTTGATAACGTGACAAAGGTGTTACAACAATTTCATTTCAACAAACCAATATTAAGATTTAATTGACTTAAATGTAATATAAGAACTGTGTTCTTTATTTAAAAATCTTAATATTTATAACCAAACTTGTAATAAAATTTTTTTAATCAGAAAACAATTACTAAAATTTTCTTACTTTTCGTTTAATAATCCAATATATAAAATACTACCCTTATTTAAAATCTCCCGCTGGAAACTATATAGAACACAATATCTGCAATTAGCTGTCCTCTCCATATTTAAAAAACATCGAACCGACGATCGATGAAAAGAAAAATATTTTCTCTTGAATGTATACTAAATAATTTACATCACAATTCCCTGTGATTATATAAACGAGTGAAGTTCTTCCATTGAAAACATAAGGTATGTACTATAATTTTTAATAGAAATTTGTCATTTGTTTATTTACAAACGCGTATTTTATTTGGGAACATAACCCAACTTTATTTTGTAGATTGTGACTCGAGATCCAACATAGATTAAACCTAAGATTCTAACCGACTGAAATTGTTTCTTTTCGTAGGTCCTTTTATACCTTTGGGATTGGATAAAAACAATCGAAAAGCTTTGCAATTTTTCTTCGCACCAAATGTTTATGACGTAACAAAATCAACATATGATCATAATTAAGGAATTTCTAAATTTATTTACATTAAAAGATAGCTGGTCAAATGACAAAGCAAAGACACTCATGGTCCAAAATAAATATTTACAGAGAATATTAACAAAAACTGTCAGCTGTCACAAACCTAATTAAAAGTTAATTACATTCAAACTAGACAATTTCCAGCTACACTAGAATATGGAATAGTTACCTCATAAGGCGTAGTAACTTCTTTACATAAAATTACAATGGTTAAAACTAAATACTAATGAAAAATCCAAAACATAAATCTGACCATCACGGCTTGCGACACACATGATGCATATGCACGTCCTGGTTTAATAAAATCATAAACTAAACAAAACTCCAACCATTCTCGTCCAGAATACACTACTTCAGGCGACTGAATCAAAGCAATGGTGAAAAACATTAAGTAAACATCAATAACTTCAATCAATCAAGAAATGACATTTCCACCGATTTCTTCTTACATAAAACGCCAGATTATCCGAATATAAAGCTAGGTAAGCCATAAAAGATTTCAAGATAATGACTTAGTTTAACTATTTTCAGTGAAACATCCACACGAAACTGTGTTAGCTTCCTGGGAAATGGAAAAGTATCATCTGCGTTACCCAACGATAATGCTGAAATCTAACATGAAGATAAATTATTCAAGAAAAGTTGAAATAATACCTTAATCGTGTAATCTAGCATGTGTATAATTATTTTTATTTCATGAGTACTGTAAATAAACCTAATAATCATCATTTCTATGCCTCCCGAGACTATGGAAGACTTTCAAAGTTCTATATTTGTTATAAAAATAATTAAGATTTGATGATGTTACATCATCTTACTATATACCGATTTTAACGTTAAATATCTTAGTTTTATGTACAAGTTTCTGTAATTTGCTTTCATTGTTTCAGGTACGTGTGAAGCCTTTAATTGTGATCAGTCGCGTAGGTAAAACATTTCTTAGCAGATTGAATGTTTTTTGAACATTGTACACTTTCTATTAACACTGTCAATAGCATTTTGAGAAATAATTAATGTAATTAAATTACATGAACCGCATATAACATACTGATGAATTAATAAGATCGAAACTGCCATCCTTGGCTATCCGAGCGCTTTATTAGTAATCAGTGGGCTACTGATTAAGAGATACCTTACCTGTTAAATAAAGCTCTTCAAGTAAAGCAAACAACTTGTTTGTCATCAACCGCAAATAGACAAATAGTACGGGTACGTACGTTGACTCTTAGTATGAATTTCAAATTATATGTTCAAGTTGTGCATTTGTTTAAATATCTTGTAATAAATTAATTGTCAGAAAATTGAAAACTCTAAATGTCGTGTTAAACATGTCCTCCAATTAATTTATGTAGTTAGAAATTAAATTATTGTCGGTAATAAATTACAAACGCTTTGGAATAAATTTACACCTACCGGTGGTACAGGTATAATAATAATAATGCGCCGAAAAGAATGAGTACCTATTAGCTCTTCGCATATGACTGCAAATCTTGCATTATCCTGAAATATACGAAGCAATGCAAAGTCATAATTTAAATACTAAGTGTTATTGTTAATATCAGAAGCGAATGGCGATTTACTCGTGTTACAGGAGGGTTGGGGGTGAGTGTCCAGAGAGCGCGATAACCGCGATCCAAGCGGCCCTGGTCATTAGCACGCCCCGGGTCCAAGAATGGCCGCTCGATGTGTGCTTATCCCACTTATAAATCATTACAATATGCAATATAATTCCGAGGTCTATCTGCTTTTTCGCAGGCAGATGCTCTTTATATGGGGAGGACTAGTAATAAATCGGAACCCTTTGGGAAGACATTCTTATAAATAAACACACAAAAAGCTGACACTCATATATCCCAGTGTCACCATCCATCTCTGGCCTTCCATTGTTCTGTACTGATTTACCACAAGTCCGGTGGAATACAATGCGATGCAGTAGTGCACCGTGGATACATATCGGTCGGTAGTTACAAGACATTATGTATACCCGATACAGTCGATAGAGTAAGAATGTGCTGCGACTGACCTCCCATAGTACATAAAAATTACTCAAAACGATACAGAACGCTCTAATATCCAACGGGTAGTTGACGTCGAGATAGTTACAGCCGAGATAGATACAATTCTGAAAGTGAATGTCAACTACGCGAACCTCATTGGTTAAAACAACTACTGTAAAGTTGGGAGAATTGCCTTATTACAATTTCTGAAGGATTTATGGCGATTCATACATGGCACACTTTTATTTAAACTAAATAACAAAAACAGAGATTATATAAGTAAAAACTAATGCAGTAACAAACTATTATTTTTTCCTTTTAAAGAAAAAGAGTCTTCTCTATTCGAAATTAAAAGTGGGAATTTAATACTTAAGTATCCAAAAGGTAGATAAATCATAGTTTTATTACGATTTATATCGGAACGTAAGTGTAAGTAAATACATCGTTGAATAACGATGACGTGATGAAATTAGTTCGAAATGGAGAATGTCACAAGTGAAAAGTGTGCATTGCTCCTTGGAGTTAGAAGGGTACAAAACGTAAAAGATGGGCCATTGTATTTCCAACCCTTATTGTAACAGGGTTAATTCTGCAGGTGCAGTATAACCTTTGATGAACTAATGTATCAAGAAAAAATAAAAATAACTGCTGAAACCATTTACATTTCCAGACTTTCAATAGAGTTGTAAGAATGTTTACGAGTAATACATGATTATAAGCACCTGATTATTTGTCTCTTCACAAACGGAAAGCTCCACACTCCACATGGCATAAGAGATGTGAAAAGACCCTCCTAACAATATATTAATCAATTAGAAGTAAACAAATTAAAATGCAAAAAGGCAGGCTCTAAAAAAAATTATAGAACACAATTTGTCGAAACCACAATTTATTTTTATTAATCTAACTCAACCTAACCTAACCTAGCCTAACCTAATCCAATTTAACTTAACCTAACCTAACATTTTTTCATAGAAGGGAAATCTCCATGGATACTTACCTACTACAGCCTCTCTTCACCACCAACGATCCTTCTGGAATCGCCCTACTTGCCTAACCCTCTCTCCTCTCCACCTTTCCCAAACCACTTTTCTTGTAAAACTCGCGATCTTGTTCCATTTTTTTTTAATTTGTTATTATAATCCCTATTATATTTTTTCTTGTTATATTAAGTCCCAATTCTCTGTCTTGTCTTTGTCGATCTCTTACCCATCTACTGCAGTATAGCACAATGTGTTCTGTCTCATCACAATCATTACATGCGTCGCTTTCAGATTTCCTGATCTTATATGTATATGCCCGAAAACTACCATGTCTCGTGAGGAACTGTGTCAGGAAGTAATTCCCCATTCTAAAGCCGAAGCCATTTTGACCATGCATGGTCTAATTTCTGGTATTAACACTTTTGAACATTGTGCTATTCTGCTATTCAGTTAGATTATTTTCCCCGTTCTCTCTTTTTACATGATTTTCTTCCATTCTTCTGTTATAAACCCAACTCCACTCCCGTATCACCAGTTCTATAAGGATCTCGCCCGCTATTACACATAGTGCTTGCGTAGAACAAGTTTTATATCCACTTACTATTCGCAGCAGCATTTTTATCTGTAGTTTAGCGAACATTTGTCTATATTTTGTCTATTATTGATTGTGCTACCATACTAGCAGCTTTCTTTTGTACGTGCTCAATATACTCGTATTGCTCATCAATCCGCTTAGTGCCGATACGACTTTTTCTATTTTATTTATGGTTTTCGTGACATGTTGGCTAAAAACCTTTTATCATCTAAGTATCCATATTCTCTAGTATTTCATACACTTCTTTGGGATTATAATGTGACTAGCCACCTCAAACCTAACCTCCGGTCTTTTCTATAACCTCTAAATATTGTAGCTTCGGTGTTTTCTGGTGTTTTGTATATTCCAGAGCCCTGGGGGACCCCTTGGAACATCGGTAAGTATTTTTCTCCATCGATCTGTAGTGTTCTGTGTTTATAGTAGCTTTTTATAATATTCACTAGGTATGCACTTATCCATTTGACTGTATTAAACGCATTTTTATATCGAATAGGATAGCTGCGCTCCATTTGCGAAACATTTTCGATCACATAATTCGCTGCATCTATCATTGAAACTCCCTTTCTAAAACCGAACTGTGTGTCAGCTAGTCCTCCAGTTCTCGCCCTAATCTGATCTTGATAAGATATTTGTTGTTTCTCTAATTAAACCTAACTAACTTTAATTAATTAATTAATCTAACTTAATCTAACCTATCCTAGGCTAACTTAACTTAATTTAACTTAACCTTACCTAACCTAACATAACCTAACTTAACCTAACCTAGCCTAGCCTAACCCAGTATAATTTAACCTAACCGAACGTAACCCAAGCTAATCTAACTTAAACCAACCTAACCCAAAATTCTGTTCTTCAAAATTCGAAAGCCCTCGAAGTTTTAATAAGATGCTGTCTTTTTCAGATATAAAGAGTTAAGTGAACTAATGATAAAGCTCGTTTCGTAAAATATAGGAAACTTATAAATTAAGCTCCTTATATCTCAGAAAATAAGACTTTTATCAAAATATCGCTTCATATAAAAGCCTTAGTATAGGCTCTTACACTTCTGATGTTTTTAATCACACTTTATTGAAACACACTTGATCGAAGCGCAATTTACCGAATATTAAAAATTATTTCGACTTTATATTTTTATTGAGCTTTTTATAAAGACTTTCGTAATATATTAATCAATTAGAAGCATATAAAATGATATAATGGTTTTCTAATCGCCTACCATCTGACTTAACTTGAATCGGGTCTAGGAAAATTTATTAAATACAATATTTATCGAAACACGATTGACCGAGAAACAATTTATCAGAATCGCAGAATCGAAATTAGACTTTATCGAAACACACTTGATCGAATTACAACAGATCGAATCACAATTTAACGAATATTCAAGACTTCGACTTTTTCGACTTTTCAATTTTTATCGAGCTTGTTATAACCTAATCTAATGTAACCTAATCTAACTTAACTTAATCTAACCTAACCTAACCTAACCTAACCTAACCTAACTTAACCGAACCTAAGAAAATGTGCATTTCCTTTAGTTGTAATTTATTATCGTAAATAATTATTAGTTGTATCGTCACAAACGAATGGTGTAGTGTAAGAGAGACGTACATATGTTAATCTAATCATTTATAACTCCGCTTGGCATAAGAGATGTTATAAGACTCTATTAACAATATATTAATCAAGCAGAAGTAAATAAAATAAAATTACCTATTGTTTTTCTAAATGCTTACCTTTTGACTTAACATAGAATACGATCTAGGAAAATTTATTGAAACCACTGTTTATCGAAATCACAATTTATCGAAACACATTTAATCAATTCACAATTTGATTTGATCGAATTTAATCGAATCACAATTTATCGAATTTTAAAGATTATTTCTACTCCTGAATTTTTATTGACCTTCTTATTACCTAACCTAACCTAATGTTTTTTCCTAATCATTTTCCCATCTAAAGGGATGCCGAGGCTCGTTATACTAACCACATCAAGTGTCCCCTCTAACACACAACAAACCAATCCCGGAACCGCGGTAACATTTCTTTAACGGAAGAAGTTTTCCTTTATTTTAAAAATACACTTATATTTGCATTTAAGGTTAAATCTATATTTACATAGATCACTTAACACAGAGCTGATAGTTCTGCAAAACAAATGCACATGAACATGAATACCTACTTCTCAGCGCTACGTTCGTGACGGAATTTTAAATATTCTACAGTGCAATTAAACTCTGCTTAGTTATTTATTTTGATTGAACGACGTAAAATGTAATATCGTGCGCATTAGAAATGCGCATACTGATACTATGCTGCACCAATCAGAGTGAGCGAAAGCACCGTGTACATGGTTCGTACAGTTAGTAGGGTTTGTTTACTTATTTTCAGTATCAGCTCTCAATAAACTTATTTTATTTTATTTTATTATATAATTATATATTTTACTTGTTTATGTGTAATATCTATTTATTTCGCACTTTGCTTGCTCTTCCTTAGCTTTAAATATTTTCGTCACCATACCTTCTATTATATCTCAATTTCTTTTTTTTTCAAATATTGTAGTCACTATGTTCTCAGAGGTTAATGTCACACCGATCTTTAGCTCTATTTACAGTCTTTGTCTGTCATATCCGCAGCATTTAAAGTATACGAGGGTGATCTGAAAAGTTTCCGACCTAACAAAGATACAAGACATTTTTTCTTTAAATTTATTTTTATTTTTCTACATAGTCTCCTTGTAAGTCTACACACTTCTTCCAGAGATGCTCCCATCTCTTTAACCCGTCCAAATAGTACTCGGCGTTTTTCTCTGCAAAATAATTGTCCACGAAGGTGATTGCCTCCTCATTTGACGAAAATCTCTGTCCACCGAGCGCAATTTTTAGATGAGGGAACAAAAAGAAGTCGCTTGGGGCTAGATCTGGTGAGTAAGGAGGATGGTCAAGCAGTAGTTCAAACCGTAATTCGTGGATTTTTGCCATGGCAACCGCGGAGGTGTGAGAGGCGCATTGTCTTGGTGAAACAGGATCTTCTTTTTCTGCAAATGTGGCCGTTTTTCCGCAATTTCTGCCTTCAGCTTGTCAAGTAATGTTGCGTAGTATGCTCCTGTAATGGTTTTTCCTGTTTGAAGATAATCGATTAAGATAACTCCATGACTATCCCAAAAAACAGTCGCCATCACTTTCCCAGCCGACATAACAGTTTTTGCTTTTTTGGAGCCGATTCCCCCTTCGCAGTCCACTGTTTTGACTGTATTTTTGTTTCGGGCGTATAATGGTGTATCAAAGTTTCATCTACAGTAATTAATCGGCGCCAAAACTCTGATTTATTGCGCCTAAACTGCGCCAACAGAGCGTTGGAAATGTTCATTCGAACACGTTTTTGGTCTAACGTGAGCAAACGCGGCACCCAACGCGCGCGGACAGCTTTCTCATGCCTAAATATTGATTCAATATGTGACAAACACGTTCTTTGGACATATTCATAGCCTCTGCTATCTCTCTCACTTTAATTCGACGGTCGTTTAGCACCATTTGGTGAACTTTAGCGATGTTATCGTTAGTGGTTGCAGTTTTTGGACGTCCCGAACGTTCATCGTCTCCCAAGCTGGTACGGCCACGTTTAAATTCAGCTGCCCAAAATTTCACTGTGGTAAATGATGGCGCAGAGTCCCCATACACAAAGTCCAACTCATCTTTGATTTGCGTAGGCGTATTGCCTTTCAAAAACAAATATTTAATGACAGCTCGATACTCGATTTTTTCCATTTTCACAAAAACACTCACATCGACTCACTCCAACGATTGTCAAATAACAACTGCGCGTCCAAAATGGCTGAAATTTTGGTGAGTAGATGTCAAAAGATGCACAACTACATTCCCTAGCTTTTATTGACGAGTGCTGCCATCTTCACGTTAAGGTCGGAAACTTTTCAGGCCATCCTCGTATTTCGCATCACCTCCTCATTACAGAATCAACTATTTCCTGTTTCCATTATCCCTAGTCTCTTCAAATAATAGTTGAATAGTTGAATTGCGAATTGCGTCAACTACCCTTTCCTTTGTAAATCTTCCCATCTTCTCTGCCAGTTGTTAATATGGTGTCATCTTTCATTTCTCTTCTGGTGTAGTCTTTCTTCGTATAGTATACATTCGTTACTCTACTAAAAGATCAACTGATGGATTGTCACTTATGACTTGTACGGTTTCTGTGGAGATGGTTTTGTATATGTTATATACCTTTCTTTGCATGTTTATTAGCTTTTCTTTATACCTACTCGTATCTCTGTTTCTTTTTCCATACCGTTATCCCATATAAGATGGTGGAGTATACCATTACCAATGCTAAAATTATTATTTTCTTTGCTTGTGCTCTGCGTATGTTCAGCATAATCTTTCGCACAGAAAGATGATGCTGAACATAGGCAGATTGTTGGCATATGCCTTTTTGTGGCGTGTTTTCTATTGTTATTGTTGTTCCCAAAACCTTTTTCCTCTCGCATAGCATGGTGATTTTTACGGTGCCTGCTTCAACTTTCTAATTTTCGTCCATTCCCCTATCCTCTTGATTGCTTCGTTTTTTAAATTGCTCATACTGCCAGGTCATCGGCATGCCCAACAACTATGATTCCTTCCTGTATTTCCAACTTTAACGCGCTATAGTAGTATAAATTCCACAGGGTAGGTCCTAAAATTGATCCCTGTCGAACGCCACGTGTCAGTAGCTGTATATTGTCTACCACAAGTAATTTGCGGGTGTGGTCGAGATGGTTACTAGATGTGGAGATATTCTTCTTACTTTCAGTTGTGGAGTTATTTTGTCCCATGCTGTCGAATTAAACGCGTTTTGTAGTACGTCCAAGATTACTTAGTAACACACAGAGCACTCCCTGTCTCTATATAGACCTCTGTTCACACCCTCAGTAATATTTATTATCTTATCCATAGCATCTATTATATACCTTTCTGCTGTAAAACCAACCTGAAGGTCGGCTAGGCTCCTTTTGTGTGAATCTTTTCTTGCAACCTGTTGAAATTTTCTATGAATTGGTTCATTTTTGAAGAGTCTAAATGCTGTTTGTTCATACTATTTTTTTCCTTTTTTTTCGCACTGTAGTTCCAGACTTTTATTAGCTGGAATCAGCTTTAGGGAAAGCTTCTTGACTGCCTTGTTCATTCAGTCTTCACCTGTCATTTGCATTTTTGATAAAATTTTTAGTTTTTCACATGCTACCTTATGTCTCTGCCGCCAGAGACCTTGTGAATTCCTTCGTACTATATTCCATTCTTTCACCTATTCTTTATTATGCACATTTTCACTTGGTGTTAAGGCATTGAAAACAACGAACAATTAAAAACATAGATAACTGCATAAACCGGATAAAATATGTTACGGATGTTATAAGCAATTATTACCTGTATAAAACTATCAAAGAAGAAAGGGTACATATAGTAGTAATATAATTGAACCGAACGTGAGACACTTATGAGCAAAGGATCATAGTTCATAGATAAACGAAGAGACGTTTCCATAAGGATTTTTAATAAGAATGTAAAGGTTAGTATCAGTGAAAGTGGTAATGGATATGTGTGAATCACACAAGGCAATAATAGGATGTTACATCTTTCCAAATATCCCAATACAGTGTCATCTTTCTTGTCTTTCTTTCTTTTATCTACCCTGTTTTCACCATAATATTTATGTACGACATTTTATGCTCATTTTGCTGGCATACATAATACGTTGCGGTATTTTTACATACTTCCGTGTTATGGCCCTCTCCTAGGCATTTTATACACTTCCTTTTTGTATTGAACTCCTCATTTGGGAATTACCTCGAGAAGTGGCCATACCCTTTACATTTGGAGCATATGTGTACCTGTGCGCACAACCAGGTCACCTGGGTGCTTCAATCTCGGTAATACTTTCTTTGGGGACATTTTTCATGTTTTCCTTTGTAGTGGATTCGTCCAAGTCTCTAACAATTGAGCTGTGTTCTGGTATAATTGTTCCAGTTTCGTTCCCTGTAAGTAGACATCGTGAAACGTTTCTTCTCTGTGTATATTAGTTGTTCTAATTTTAAGATGGTTGTATATGTATTGCAGAATATTTTCTGTAGGGCATCGGTTTTCAACCTTTTAGTATTTGGGATTTCTCATCTCATTCATTCACAATTTCTCATATCAGTTTTAAGCGCGCTCTCTTCCAATGATTTTTGCAGATCTAATAGTTTTTTCTTATACCTATTTTTATTTTGTTGCTGATGTGAGGTAACAAGACTAAAATTCCGTATGAATAGCGAAATTACACCATATTTAGCAACACTGTCGCCTCACCGTATTTTCCGAGTTTTCACTTAGAAGCCACCCTTTTTGTTACTTATTTGTGTTTTACCTTATTTTAAGGTTAACGTTTTATTTTTGTATTAACAGAATGTATTTTTTCTTATTTTGGTTTCAATAATAAGTTTTTTCGATTTTTTTTGTATTTCTTTTCATGTCTTTGCGCCCTCTTTTTGTTGTTTTGGATCCCCCTACGGTGGCCCGCCCCACAGATTGAGAAACACTGCTCTGAGGCAGATTTATTTCTGCCTTTCTCTTGTTATCATAATAGTAGTTTTGCCCTCCATTTTGTAACATCCATTAGAATTATGATGTCATTTTCGTCTACTAATTTGAAAGAATTCTTTCTCTTGCCATTGGCTTTGATGTAACATTTATCTGTCCATTCTTTTCTTACTAACTTTCTGAGATCCAAAGTCAGGTTTCTTCTCTGGTCATAGTACCTACATCACATTTTTTTGTTTCTCTATTCTTTGTGTTTTTTTGTCACCTTTTGAGAGCATTTCCATTTTGATGTTCCATTCTTCCCCGTCTTCCTCGATATCTTTGTGTATTAGTGATTCCAGCACTTTACACCTGTGTGAACGTTCGAGTTTTTCTTCCCAAAATTAATTAATTTCTTAAACATTTTACTTGTTTTCATTTCCTTTGCAATCAGTGGAACTAGTTTCGTTTTCCAGTTCTTAGATAGGTTTGAGCATGCCGGAGTTACTGGATTATTTATTAATTCTATAGGTTCGCAGCAACGTAGCTGGCTTGTCGCGCTGGTTCTATCACTAGTGGGACCGGAGAGAGTGCCCTCTATTTCTTAATTCCCGCTTATGCGCATCCTAGCGTATGTCCAAGCACACGCTGGTAGCCGAAATGGTCTGCAAGCAAAAACTAAGCGCGTGTCTGAGGCTTATGCAGCTAAGAGAAGAATGAACGAATGCCTATTGAACAGTAAGAGAAATGACGTGGGATTGGCGCTGCTTAGTGGACCAGAGTCAAACTTGCACAGATCCGGGCTTGGCAAGCGCATTAAAAGGTGACTACGTCGAAAACTTGCTTGAAAATTTTAAAAGCTAATAAAACACTGGATCTTCTTGGAAGTTGAAGTTATCCTGAAAATAGGGGCATATCATTGTGCAGCGA
This sequence comes from Agrypnus murinus, assembly GCA_929113105.1. NCBI lineage: Eukaryota > Metazoa > Arthropoda > Insecta > Coleoptera > Elateridae > Agrypnus > Agrypnus murinus. The sequence goes on from OV816030.1 coordinate 119,315,978, forward strand.
AGAAACTCGCTAGTAATCCCGTCGTCGCGTCGCGGGTATGCACCAGAAGGGCAGCTACCCAAGAAAAACTATGATTGATGATAATGTCAATAATTATTGACATTAACTAATTAAAGAATCACAAGAATTGGGAATTATCGTTGACCACACAATTAGATTTAAAACAGATCAAACTACGAAAGCTTCAACGATTATTTCCATAGGAACTAAGATTTTTAACTAGAGCTGAGTGGGCCTTGGTACTGTAGTGTTTAGAAGATTAATGTAGTAATACAGGTTGCTTGTGTGTGGTCTTGTACACTACTTATATGTTATCTCTTGTAGAAGACAATAAAAGACATGTTTACTTCTATGAGATATTTATTTATACTCTTGTTGTTGATTACTGTTGTCATGGTAATCACTTAGCATGTAATGCCTTCTTGAGGTAATATGGATGTAATGACTGAATTTATGATCAATATCATTACATTACACCTATGGTTCGAATGAAAGTTTATTGTTATCAATAAACATGATTAGATTCGAATGGAGTTGAGAAATGTCATATGGCAAGTTTGAAATCAGAACATTATATCTTTGAATCTCGTTGTCAATATGTAGGAAGTCAAAGTATCGATTAATCAAGACTATTGACATTTGTACATGCGAACTGTCAAAAATAGGAAATTTTACTAAATTTACTAACTTTGCCATATTGAAACGTAACCAATAAAATATTTAAGTTACTTATCTTATTTAAATGATACAAAAAAGGATATTTATAAACTTCTGAAAGTCGACTGCTTGCGTGAAATAATCAAATAACCAATTCTAGGAACTCCAGGTTGCAGGTTGCGTTTGTCGGTAGAGACAGAAAACCAGAGCAATGGAATATTGAAGATATGGTGTTGATCATCTAAGTTCTTCTTACGGGGTCACCAATGTGGTGTTTAGAATATTAATGTAGTAATACATGTTGCTTGTGTGTGGTCTTGTACACTACTTATATGTTATCTCTTGTAGAAGACAATAAAAGACATGTTTACTTCTATGAGATATTTATTTATACTCTTGTTGTTGATTACTGTTGTCATGGCAATCACTTAGCATGCAATGCCTTCTTGAGGTAATATGGATGTAATGACTGATTTTATGATGAATATCATTACAGTACTAACATAAATCTAGCGTAGCTTAGTCGCTGATTCTAGACTGTTCCAATCGATTGAAACTAAATTTTATCAAATTTAATGACTTCAATCTTCATCAGTAAAACTCAATTTTGCTAAAAAATAGAAATTTCCAAATTTCAGTTATCTAGTGACTCATTTATTTTATCAATAATTGTTATTCTACCTGAAAAATACTTTCCTGTAAACTTTAAACGCCCATCTGCAAATTTGCTAACTATAATTAAGGCTAGTTATTAACTTAAATTAATACTTCGTAGGTAGATAACTTATCTATATCTGAATGCATCATTTCTAATAGATTTGTAATAATTATCTACTTTACAGTTCTACAACTCAGAAAAAATGTTTTTACATGAATTTATTACAAAATTTAGTTAAATAAGTGTTTCTTAGGCCAAAACCGAAACATTATGCAAAAGCTAACTTAGTGAATGGACAGCATGTAAACCAAATTCTGCAAGATGGGGGAGACTTAAGTCTGAGCTCCTAATACAAACTACAGAGAGTAGTGTTGAAGAATTAGAATAATATGTTACTGCATAAACCTTCTGGTCGTTTACACATACAAAGTGTCGTCGATAGAAACGCTGACAGATAATAAACATAGTGCTTGAAAAGACGGTACAGATTTTCAGGAATGTTTTAAAAAATTCCTTGTTTTGAATCTTTGTAGCTAGTTTTTGTTTTTGTCTCGCTACTTAGTGCTTATTAATAAATTTTCTATTACCTGACCATTGTACGTAACCGAGCCGTACACGTAAACGTTTTTCGATCTATTAAAATATGTGTATCAGCCGTCACCGTCAGTTTCGTTCGCGAATCTTTCCTGAGATAGAGCACGGGGCTGGTAAGCGAACCATGCACAAATGCAGACCGAATAACTCAGAGTCGTTTAGATTAGATCGGCGTGGTTATTTAGTACCGCTTCGTTCGCTACTTGTTTCACCAAATTACCGGGAAGACGCGCAGTGCTGATATTGGCTACCGAACGTGACGTCGCAGCGCTGTTATAGCAGAACGATCATGCTATGTTTACAACTACTTTACAACTGATAATCCGCTTCTCCGGCCGTATGTTGATGCCGATGCCGCTTTGTTACCTTTAAATTTACTCTTAAGGTAGAAGTTATAACCTACCTACGCTCAACATCTCTTCGATCAAACGTTTTAAGCAGTACTTCACGACCTCTGTTTTCCCATTAATTAAAATAACTGAAATTTTATGTATATACATCTATGCAAACAGAATGTTGTTAATTTAATACTACGGACGTGCCGAGCTCCAAGCAATACAGCTGCAGAAAATTTTCTTTACTTTCTTGCTTGGCACAAAGATATACAGATTGTCTTCGGGCAACGAATAACATCAAAAGTCGAAATTAATTAATAGATGCTGGATACAGGTGCTTTGCTATAAATATAGCAAATTCCGAATTTCGTTTTGAAAATTACTAAATGATAACGTTTTCAATTAGGCATACAATAATATTAAAAAATAAATTAATTTCTGAACACTCTGATATCTAGAAAACCATACCTTACCTGAGTTTGTTATTGAGTTCAAAAGGACCCCGTCTTATTTTACACTTAACACTTGTACATAAACTTTATGAAACGCATTTAATGTTATACTTGATTGTCAATAGTTACTTAGAATTTGCCAAACATTATTTAAAGCTATACTGCTGCATTTATAGCTACTTATGGCTACATCAGAAACAGTTTGTATTTCATTAAAATGTTAAGATAAGCTATCCCGACATCCTTTTACTGAATTTAATTTTAGTTTTCATTTGGTTGTGCTGATTTGGTTGTTCCAGCTGTATAAATCGTTGAAGAGAGCAGTGCTCTATTAAAATTATAGTTATTCTTGTACAGACAGTTAGGCTGTAAAAGACACTTCTGTAAATATAAGAGAGCAGTGCTCTGCTAAAAATTTAAATAATTTAAGTTGGATTGAATAATGTATAGTGCCGAAATGTTACATGGCTATGGAATATCATGAAGCTACAAAGGCAGAGATACTGAAATTGTAAATGAATTTTTTTTTAATAATATTTTTTATTAAAGGAGCAGTACACAGTTAAAGATTCTCAGAATCATATGTAAGAAATTGTGGCAAATTAACACAAAACAGGACTGGGTCTACTGAGAAATAAGGTAGGAAATCGTTTTCCTTTATTTTATTTCAACATTAAAGAAAAAGAACTTCGATCATTAAAGAACAAGACTATTGTAAAGTGATAATTAATTAGCATTTTGACCAAGTGATTTATCAAATATATTTTATTTTAATAGTCAGTTTAAATTTATATTTATTACCTCTCAAGCTAGACAATCAAACGTCATCCTGAGATAGGCTTTTTCTCATGAATGTATGAACTTAGTAATTCTTTCAAGTAATTATTATTTCTTTAGTTTTACGTCCAACTTAAGTACGTAATCTAAAGTTATCTTAAAGTTAAATGAAGATTAACTTATTATGAGTCATGCTTTATTAACCTCTATAAGAGTATTCCTAAATTATGTAAATATAAAAAAGAGCAAGTGGTAGTTTATTTCCAAAGATAATTAAATTCATTGATAATTGAAAAATCTAACTTTATAAAAATGCATTTAATTTCCACAACCTAGTGGCATTTATTCACACAGTTTAGTAACATATTGGAAATATTTGGAAAAATTTCGAATAATTATATCTTTATTAATTATAATTATATCTTATGTCAACGTGAGGCATAGTTTAGTTTATTAATTTCATTTCCATTTTAGTGCGATTTCATCGCATTTATCTAAAACTAAAATAAATGTCGTATTGTTTTATTGAAAACGTGGCAACATCTTGAGGACATCATGGTTGGTTTTAATAAATAATCCGATTTTTGATAATCTGATAAAAAGACACAGGACGGAACGAGGGAGAAGAGTATTTTTCTCTTTTTTTTCTCTCGCCGGTGAAAGAACAAAGATCCTCTCTTACCTCGACAAGATAGGACAAATTAAGTCTATAACTGAAGTTTTAATCGTGGAAACTAAAGCAGGTTTGAAAATCTTCATTCCAGTTTAAATTAACCAAGCAAAATAGTTAATGAAAGTTTAACTCCTCTTGCGTATTGATTTGCAATAATAAGTAGTCAACAGTGAACTTTAGCAACCCAGTTAGGGTTAATACTTTAATTTGCAATTACTAATACCTTTTATTTGTGTTAACTCGCAGTTATTAATCCGTATATAAATAAAACACAACGGACAAGCGTAGGTCGTGTCAACGATGTTGTAGCGCAAACTCTGTTTCTCCACAACGAACCAATGCACTAGAACACACATGGTTTAATAAATGGGTAGACATCATATGACCTTCGCGAGTACATTTACTACTACTAGCTTAACATGCCGCTTTTCCTTTAAGGTAAAAATGATAACAATAAGAATACTTTTGCTTAGATTTAAATATAATTCTGAAATTCCCTTTGAATCAAATACATAAATATTTGAAGCTGCACTTATGGCCACTCACTAGTAATATAACACTAACCAAAAATATCAGCAATAAAGAACCTAACGCGACACTAGTCAATAGAAAAACTGACCGACCTGTCTGTGCCATTGAAAAATAAATAACAACAAAATCAACAACACCTTAGGGGTTAAGATAGTAACTTTAGTTAGAAATAACTACCACAGGTAAATCAAGGAGTCAGTAACCTACAAAACGAAATTAAGGGAAAACGGAGGACAGCAAAGATCACCAGAACTCAAAAATAGACTAAACAGTACTAATTACGCAAAAACTAACAAGAGAAATTATAAAACTCAGAAATATATCTATAAATAAATACCTGTTAGACCTAACTAATAACAAAGAAACAGACTCTTACCTTTGGAAGACTATCACAAAGTTGCATGCATAGTCCGTCAATTAGATCCACAAATGAAAACTGAGCAAACACCTTTTTCTATCCACCAAGAGCAGAGTTTGCAACCTAATCAAAACCATTTTAAACATGAGTTGCTGAAAATGAACATAGACCTAGTGATCCCAAGTCACTAAGAAGATTAAAACTAACATTAACCCGAATGACGCTCTATGCTATGATCTCATAACTAGAGAGATACTTAAGGAGTTTTCAAGATTAATGAATGCGAAAACGTAACGCTGTGGGAAAAACAAAACACTCTACACTTAAGTTTCTACTATTTCCTCCTTTTGTTACTTGAAAAACTACATTTTTTTATTTAAATTTTCCTCTCAGAAAAATTGATTGATTGAGATCGGCGACACGTTTATGCGGCTCGTCAGATGGTTTCATGCGGCCACCAAGTGATTCCAACTAATTGCCGCCGCACTTGAGCAGTACCGTCAGCTTCATTCCGAACGAAAACGCAGCAACTTCCTACGACGATGCATGTTCACCGACCGGAGCATAGTTTGGTAGGAGCTGCTGTTTTTCCTCACAAATCCAGACGAACCAATTCATGACATAACTGCGCCCAATACAGGCAAATTTGGAGCTGAATAACAAAAGTTTTAATAAAAACCCCCAACCTTCAATTCAAACAGGTAGGAGACACTTGAAGTGGCGGGTGGCACAAAAAACCCTATTTCCGGGTCATTACCTAGGTCATTCGACATTCAGGGACCGTGCAACCGACAGGCAGGCTGGCGTGAATTTTTAGCCAATCAGAGACGAGTTGAACTTCATTTCTATTATTAATATTATTATTTTTAATATTTTTGGGATTCATTTTTATGAGATGCCATTTATGAGTGAGCGACGACGCCTCTTCGAGTTCCCGCGCTCGTGCCCCTCAAAGGTCTGAGATATAAGGACGGTATAAAAACAAAATCTTGAGGGGGGGGGTTATTTTTTAGTAAAATAGACTCTACTACACTATTGTCGCATTCACAAACAATCATTTAGCCCAAACGTAATACGTACAACGTTAATTATAATGCTGAAATGATTAACACTGGCAACATCGCGTCATCCGAAAAAAAAAACAAAAATTCAACAAGCAAAAAGGCGTAGGCATGCGTAAAATATTTGATTTTCTTCGAATTTTAATCAATAAAAGTTACAATTGAATATTTTGCCTTTAATTGAACTTTGGGAGGTAACTACCCCTTCTATGTTACCCCTATATTGTACTCGTACTCATTTGATACAGCGTCCTTTCTTTTTTTAATATGCAGTTTTTCAAGAAAAACTGCATATTAAAAACAATTAAAATACAAATGTAACAAATTTAAGTTTTTTGCACGAAAACTACTGTAGATGTGCAAACTGCGCAACCAGATTGGCAATAATAATACTATTTCCGGTGTGATTAGCCCTTAGTGTAATCACCACTCGAATATGATACTTTTAAATTTTCGATAATCTTAGACCCAAGAATATTAACGTAAATTATACTTTTAAGGTAACCCCCAAAGAAAAAGTAAATCTGGCGAACGAGCTGGCCTTTCTATCAAACCTTTCATGTCAATCCATCGATTAGCGAAAGTATCATTAAGAAACTGGCAGACTTTAATTGCAAAATGAGGTGGACTCCCATCTTTCTTCAACCATATTCAGTTACGGGATACATCTGGATCTGCTTCAGTGGAAATAAAACAGCAACCGCGGCAAGAACTGTCTCAAATCTTAAGAAATGTAAATAAACTTCCTCAAAAAATGTTAAATTATTTTCAAAAAATACGGCCTCAAAATCTGAATTCCAGTAGTTCCTGTCCAGACATTGATTTTCTGCTGGTGTTGATTGTGTTCTTTTAGATATTAGCCAGGATGTTATGTAGACCAGTAACGTGTATTTTATATGTTGGGCCTCTCAAACCGTTGCTGAAGTGAATGATCAGGACATATTGTGAAAATTTGCATCTTCTTCAAGTCGATTCGTTATTTCTTCAGAAAACTCCAACTGTTTGATCTAAGTCGTCTGCAAATAACTCTTGACCCACACAAGCTTTATACGGATTCTCCTTTCTTGGAATATCGTGTACGGTAAATTATGGCATCCAAAATTTTTTCGAACAAAAACTTGTGGATTTACCACGATAGTCAAGATCACATTTTCACGTTCTTCATCGATTATAGTTCTAGCAGTACTCGTTTTTGGCGGAAACCACCTTTTGAAATGTACTGAAAACTTTACTTACAGTAGACTGAGAAATGTGAAATTCAGGATACAAATGTTGAACAAATTGCAAACTTTTTTATTTTCCATGTCCCAACATCATTGAAATTTGAATACGATGTTTTATTACTCTTAAAGCTTAGTGTACTCGCATAAATCGAGATTTAAAGATAAAATATAGTATATTTTACAACTACCCATGAAACTCATACGTTTTGCACGAATTTGCAGTATTGATGAACGAGGACGAAGCCCGAGTTTATCAATCAAATGAGTGAAAAAAAGAGACTTTCGTAGCGTTTTGTACACGACATTTTTTTGCATATTGTAAGTAACCAAAATTTGTCAATTGCATATTGTAAATTCTATGCATCTATGCAAAATTCTAGAAAAATCATAAAAACAGTATTCTTTGACAATAATCTCCGAGGAGAATGAAGTTTGTTTTTTACAAACACAATTAAAAAATAATAAAAAAAGTGTTACTTTCATTAAGATTTTTTGTTAAAAAAAGCCAACTTTCATAATCAATATGCAAAAAAATTACTTAAACATTAAATTCAGTAATCACTGTTACAGTTGTATGGTGCATTCAATACAGTTATTGCATTGGATAAATAAAAGTAATCACAGGTGTCTAGATTAGTATTGCTCAGTTACAACTTTGAGAATATGTTTTTTGCGTATTTCCCAAAAAGTTACCTAAGTAGAGATATTAAAGTTATGCATCATCGAAAAGAAAATAAATCTCTATCAATGAGCATAATTAATGTAGGGTTGTCTTGCTATTTAAAGAATTCAGTGTTGTTCGGAGCGATTTAGTTTTTTGAAAAAATAATAATTAACTACTACTCCAGTAAAATAAGGATTTAACCTCAGAATGAAAGTAAGAAAGCTGTACTTTTGCACGAACCTTTGTCTTGACGTTCTGAAGACTGGCTGAAAAGTCTCCTTTAATCCCGTGTCCGCGTCACAAGATATTAAAGGTCAAAGGTCACGAAAATCGGTTTTTCGCAATTATCTTGTTTTCTATGCGCCATATGTCATTTAAGGGTGGTATAAAAGTTGTAGACCATAAAATTAGCTGCAATTTTTATTTGATGCATTTTGTCGTATGATCAAACGTTCTCGAGATATAGCACGGAGAGTGGCACGCGTGCATGTAAACTGCGGAACCAGGTATATACGAGTACTATAGTTCGCTATACAAAGTTAATTATTGAATAAAAAGGCACAATATTTAAATTATTATTTTTTATTCGATGTTAATAGTTTTTAATTAATAATAAAAGAGTACAAAATAATAATTTCAATATTGTGCCATTTTATTCAATAATTAACTTTGTTTAGCGAACTATATACCTGACTCCGCAGTTTACATGCGCGCGTGCCACTCTCCGCGCTATATCCCGAGAACGGTTGATCATACGACAAAATGCATCAAATAAAAATTGTAGATAGTTTTATGCTCTACAAGTTTTATACTAACCTTAAATTACATATAACGCATTGAAAACAAGATAATTGCGAAAAACCGATTTTCGTGACCTTTGACCTTTAATATCTTGTGACGCGGACACGGGATTATAGGAGACTTTTCAGCCACTCTTAAGAACGTCAAAACAAAGGTTCATGCAAAAATACAGTTTTCTTACTTTCATTCCGAGGTTTACCCCTTATTTCATCTTATTTGACTGTACTATACTCCCTTTGGATGGAGAACGAAATACTAAACAACTTTTATTTCAAACATTTTTCGATAAAACGGATATTTATTGAGATAGGTAGCATATTCCATACTTTCCGGACACACTGTACATGCGAATTATATACAAATACTTCTGCTTATTATATACATGATAAATTCTGAATCAGGATTTACATTTTCGATAAATAGTATAATACTAAAAATTTTGGTTATATTTAAATGCTACACTTTTTAAAAAGTGTGTGTGTGTGTGTGTGTGTGTGTGTGTGTGTGTGTGTGTGTGTGTGTGTGTATACGACATATTTGAATTATGAAGACATAATTCAAATTATGTCTTCAAACCTCTGTCCAATTTTCAATTAAAATTACAAAAATTACAATCTACATATTGGAAAAACAATCTTAGGGGACTTTAGTGACGCCTGTGGAACAACAAAGTGACTTAGGAATTATCATAACAATAATCATAAATCCTGATATGATACTGTCTAAATCTAATTTTTGGGCATATAGGGCCCAGCCCAGAAAGCCTTTTTGGAGAAAAATTATCTTACATGAGCCTTCAATTAACTATCCTCTCACTAACAGCCACTTATTTCCATCAGATATCTATATATTTCCAAGTAAATAACTAGTTAACTATTCATTTCATCATAAATTACAATTTGCCTTTTCTTCTTCTTCAGCATTCCATTTGAGCTGTCAGTACTTCTATTTAACGTATGCCACACAGATATCTTTTTCTTGTTTCCCTCTTTTTTTTCCGAAGATATTTTAGAATTACGTATTGTTTTACTTTTACCTGGGTTGTCTAGTCTTTCATTTCATTCATTTTTCAAGTCTTATAACTCACAGACTTCCACTTCTAATACGCCCTTTTCATTTTCTACTCTAACCGTTTTAATTTTATAGTCTATGTTTACTACCTTTCTCTGTGCTTCGAAACTTGCGGTAGATATATATGACATTTTTAACATCCTGTCAATGCTGATTCTTTCAAAAAATCCGGCTCGAAGGACCACTTGTAGTTGTTAAACTGTATTACTAATTGGATTCTGATGCCTCCTCAACGCAGAACGACTACTAACTATAAAAAAAACCAAGAGTCCACAAACCTTCACTAATACAATTCAAATTAGGTTGTAACCGTAACACTTATAGTGCACTAGACCAAAGAGTTACAAAATCTACAAATATTTATTTTGAATTTTTCGCCTTAAAATATCAGCTTTTTAACGTAGGCTTTAGACTTTTCAGTTCTAACAATTGAGTTTTGAAAACCGAGTTAGTTTACCAGTCGATCATCACGAGTGACATCTATTGCTTTCAACTAATGGGTGCAGACGCACCGTACGTAGTACAATGGGACTATTTACTCTTCTGTACAGAATTGAGTAACATGTTTACATTTTCATAGCGATTGTTTTGAAGTAACCGTTTATTCTCTTATTATTATGCATTTTTGGCTTAAAATAATATCATACCTAAAGTGTACGTATTTGGTATTTATGTCTTCTGCTATGTTTTTGTTATTATGTCGAGAGTAAATGAGATTTTTACTTGTTATTCAAAAAAACTATGTGCTTATTTGTTATCAAAAAAGAAAATAAACAAACTTAACTACAAAAACAGGCATGCTGCATATTTATTTGCCTATATGCAGACATTTGATCGTTATGAACTTTGGATTATTCAATGATTTAAAAATAAAATCCATAACTTTCCTCACTTTACACAAATAATTTCCTCGCTCGTGTCTAATTTAAATGGAGAGCAGCTAATCGGAAAAAAATATTTTGAGCATGTTGTGTTCTTCAAAAGTCAAATAAAATGGTGAACATGTTTATGATTTTGCAATAATTTCAATAAATCGAGAAGACAGTTTAAAGCAAGCTGTACGTATTTACGAACGTATCGAAAGAAAGCGTACCAAATGGTTATACATATTTAAACAAAGTTGAAGCTTATTTGTAAAACTTCAGCCTGTCCATCAAGGCTATGTGATGACTGATTAATGGCGTCAATATTTATACCACTTGAGGAAACGACGTATGAGTATGTGTATCTGTATACAGGGTGTTTCATAGGAAGACTGTGCATAGGAAATGTAACGCTAATTTGTAAAAGAATTGTTTTTAAATGCTTCCAAATATTATGCAGAATGTTCAACACGTGTTTCGGCTTATTAGACCTTTATCGAGAGCTTGCATAAAAGCAACAAAGTATATATATATATATATATATATATATATATATATATATATATATATATATATATATATTGCTGTGGATGGTAGCTTCAAAATTTTGTAAAATTTTGAAAATTTTGTGAAAATTTAAAATCTTTGTTAAATACTAACACTTTTGAAATATTTTATCAACTTTTCCATTTGAAAATAAATTTAAGTTATTTAATGGTGTGTCATTGATTTTGAAATCAATGTGTATACTTTTTAATAAGGTTAAATGATCCATGTTTCTTTGTTTATTATCAAACAGTTTTATCACCAAATTACTCAAGTATACGTAACATCCAGTTGTGCGCAAGTTATTGTTATTATCTAATTCATTTATGTATAATTTCAAATGAGTATATCGACGGGTTATGTGATTCTTTTAAGGTTTTTGTGTATGTAAATAGTTCATTATTATTGCAAATGTTATGTAATAATCTGTAATAGATTTGTCACTTTTATTATGATTATATTTTAATCTATTATTACGTTTGTAAATAGTGTAGTCATTGTATTAGATGGTAAGGTGACGTCAAATTGTGTAATATAATTATGTAAATAGCAAATAGTATATAAGCTTAGAAAATCATAATTTTAAGGCAGTCAGTAAAATAAAGCGACGTAGTAAAGTCGTGTTTAATACAATAGTAAATATATAAAGAGACTTTATTAAATAAAGCGACAGAGTAAAGTCGTGACACTTCCTGATATAAAGCGACGCAGTAAAGTCGTGTAAGAAATATAGTATTAATGTAATTAGACACAGAGTAAAGTGTATATTTGCTATAAATTGTAAAAAGTTAAATAGTCTAGTCTCAAATAGACAGTTAAATTGGTTGGTGATTTGAATACGGCGAAAGTGTAAACAGTTATAAATTGTAAAAGTGTATATAAGTCTAAAGAACAAAGTTTAAATTAATTACTAGCTAAAGTTATTGCTAGTCAATAAATCGACGTTAAAACCATAAACTGGTGTTTTATTTAATATTAAACACATAAAAATACCACAAAATATTCTTCGATAAAGGGAAAAAGTACCCGCTATTAATAAAACAAAAGTGAGTTACCAAAACCAAGAGTGTGGATGGTGTTATATGCGAAATCCATGTAAAGGGAAGCCAACCGGAATTGCCAACCAGCACTGGGACAACATAAAGTGACCTACTCTTGGCCAATTGGAATTGGAAGAGGACTATACTAAAAGGAAAAAAGCAACGTTATAAAAAGGTAGGAAGTTATTTCCTTTTGTATTGGCATTTGCTGAAGAAAAGACTATCGTTTGTGAAGTGATTTGAACAATTTAGTAATAGTTAAAAATTAATTAAGATTTCAATTTTAAAAGTGATTTCAAATTTCAATTTGTATATTTTTTAATACCACAAGAATCCACATTCACCCTGAGATGAGTCTCTATTAAATTTAATTCTGTTATTTTCAGTTATTTAACTGGCGCCCAACTCTCTTGCGTAAACTTGAATTAGTCAAGAACTAACGTAACATTAATTTTATATTAACTATTGTATTATTTAAAACTATTAAAAGGTAGTTTCTAATCATATTAGAATTTATAAAAGAGGGAAGTTGAAAAGCATTTCCAAAGATCACAGTTAAATTAAAAAGCAATTTAATTATAAAGTAATTATCTACGATCGAACGTCGATTATTCACAGTTTCGAAATATATAATAAAATATTTAAAAATAATTTATTATTTTTAATTAACCAATATTACAGCATTTATTTATGGCTGTCAACGTGGCATTTGTTAATGTGGGGCAAAATACTATTTTTTTTATGCAATATCACAGCAATATATATATATATATATATATATATATATATATATATATATATATATATATATATATATATATATATGTGTGTGTGTGTGTGTTTACACATTATTATAACTTATATGAAGAATTATTACTTCACCAGTAATCGATCTCCGATAGCTCAGCGGTAGAGCATCTGCCCGGATAGCAGAAAGCCCGGGTTCGAATCCTGGTCAGAGATAATGATTTTTCATAATTCAAATTATGTCTTCATTAATATATATATATATATATATATTTGAAGTGCCTTCTACTTTGCATGTACCTCACCCGCAGTGTAGTCGGTACATGGTAAACCAACAGACCTAAAATAGTTTTACGTAATTGTTATCCAACTCTGTACATAACAGTATGAAAAAACCTACACTAATTATAGTTTGTTGAACTGACACTTAAGACATGTAATATTTTTAGGGAGGCGTCTTTCTTCTTGATAAATAAATACTGGATAAATACATTATGAAAGACTTCTTATCAAATATGCATTTGGAATTAAAAAGCTACGTAATAACAAAAGATTAATAAATACAAGTTATTGTTATTAAAGGTTAGAATACTGTTTGTAAAGAATGAAGAGCAACCGATCTCAGAACCAACCCGTTCGATTGAGTTCCTGAAAAAATCGTCACTTGACGTCATGACTCCGAGTGCTTCCGAACCAAAGAGGCCCGAAGAGCAACCACTGTCAAAAAATCTGTCAAATACCTGTCAACCGCGGTGAACCGAGACCAGGACCAATTGCGAAAAAAACACGTCCAAGATCTGTTCCAAGACCGTTTTAAATGTAGTCATTTATACACACAGCTTATGGTTGGGTTGTCTATCCAATTAAATTTTTTTGCCATCAGGATTTACATTTCTTTTTAAGTTTGAAAATGTATCTAGATTAACAATGATTTCGTTTCAGTATCTTGGTTCTTTATTCTTTATAAATTCTATTTGCTTGCTTAAGATTGATTTTAAATACCTCCTATTAGATTTGATAGAATCAAAAATTTCTTCTTCCTTCTTGATTTTACTCTTTCTTGCAATTGTCTATTCAAAGTAATTAGTAATTATGAATTAAATTTATTTTGTGAGTTCTTAACAGGTTGCCTTAATTAGAGTAAGTACTTGTTTGAATATGAAAAATATATTTAAACCACATCACTAAGTTATTAATTAATTTTGGCAACTGATATCCGATGGCCTAATATCTTGCAAATGATTCTGTTATTTAAATTGGAAGAATAATTTTTGTTTTTAATTGGAAACACTTAATAATATGGCTACCTGCCTTATAATAACTGGTTTCATTAGAAGAATTTTATTTTTATAAGATCTGGTTTTTTATTATTTGCCACTAAATTAAGGCGACAGAAATTAAGCTTAGGCAAATTCTTCTCGAGAATAATATACAGCCATCAACAGGTATATCGACTAGTTATAAAATTAAAGGAAATAAAAACTTCTTCAGCGGATGGGAACACAGAAGCACCGATATAATTCTAGGCGACATCGCATTCAAATTATTTTGTTAAATAATTGCCTAAATTTTAAATATAACAGTTTAAAAACCAGAATAATTGATACATCAGTTTCTGTCGACGGTGATTGAAACCCGCTTGGGAGTGTCTGACAAGGATTAAGATGAAACGCGGCACCTTCTGAAAAGTATAAATTAACGAGGAGCTTGCGTAACGAAACACGTATGTGGACGTTAGAATTCATCATAATATATTTTATATATCTCAATGTGCACATCACAGTTTTCTAGCTTAGAATTAACAGGATGTTGAAGAACAATGACATATTTTTATATTTAAGAAAAACAGCAACATAATTCTTCAGCTCCCACGGATTAGCCATAGAAATATTAAAAATGTCAGGTTAACTCCATTAATTACCTTGTCATGGAGCGATTTAATTATACAAAAAATAAATTCAAATCAAAAATTCAATAATTTTTAATAAAACGGAAAGCATAGTTCTTAAAAATTCTTTCGAAAACGTGCAAGTTCTACTTATGTTTTCACACTGTTTTTAAAAATGTAGTTTTCACGTTTTTATATATTTAAAACAAGTAAATAAATATTAATAAACAAACAATAATAAAATTGTATTTTATAAAATAAAAACATCAGAAAATAAAAAAAAACTTTACAGCGAATTGATAATACAATAAACAACGCTCAAATTTCCAATATCAGCTTTGTATTTCGTAGTTTTCTTTATTTAATATAAAAAGTATAAAGCCCATTGTGTTCCTTAAATATTTTTTTTGTTATAACAGGATTTAAATTGATACTGAAGTCCTAGTGCATATATCGATTTAGGCGGGTTTCTTATTTTTATTGATAAATAATTTATGTCCTTTAGTCTAGTCCTATTATCTAGTTTTTGTAAAGTGTTAACTATTTTCCTAATCTAGATGTGTTTAGAAAAGTGTAGATATGTCTTTCTTTAAACTTCTGCTTGTTGTTGTTTGGGTGGCATAGTTGCTCCATGTGGGATATCATCTCCAATTGCTTTCAAGTTTCTAGTACCGTTCCTTATACAGTGAGATCAAGATTGATTGTCCTGATCCTACACTACTTTCCATCACCTTGATATCGATATTTACATCCAATTTATAAATAAAACTAGTGATATAAAGAATTCTGGGGAATTTATTAGATGTCCCTAGATGTCAATCTGTCAAAATTGTTTTTGTTGTCAACTCATTGCCGTGCGTTGTTAATTCCGTTTATTTCTTTATTCTTTTCGTTGTTTAATTATTTCTATACATAAAAGTCTTTTTCAAGACTACCACTGAAGGATTATATTGAGTGCAAGGTAAATAAAAAATATTTTTATTGTTATAAAGTTATTATATGTAGAAATTGTAAATTACAGGTTACAGGTCAATAACCTCTATGAAAATGCCCTTTTCTCTTGAACAAGAGAAATTTATTATAGAAGCTTATTTTCGCAACGGTGAACGAGATGGTAATGCAGAATGGAAATATTCTCCAACGCTTTGTGCAGAAGAATGGATCAATCGCTTCCCTGATATGGAAATTGATGAAGAAACTTTAATTCGACATACACACCGGATTGTGCACCGTTTTCATGAAACAGGGAGTGTGTTAGTAAGGGGAAGTCAAGTGGTCGTGGTACCGTACTTACGGAAGATGTTGTTGCAGATGTGCGTACTCGTGTAGAACGTAGTCCAAACAAACCATTACGCCAACTTGCTCAACAAACAGGTAATCGTAACGGTTATATGAAAATTACTTTGAAATAATAAATGAAAATTATTGTAGATTTATCATATGGTACAGCTCACAAGGCAGTAAAGAAAATACTACACTTCCATCCATATAAAGTTACTGTCGTGCAAGAGTTACTTCCCCCTGATTATGAAAGACGAATTCAATCTTGTAACTGGTTTAATGCAAATCTTCGCAATGATGATTTATTGGATCTCACATTCTTTTCCGATGAATCGTGGTTTCATTTGTCCGGATTCACAAAATTATTCGAAAATATGAAAAAACGAGTAGATGCTTGTCTAGCCGTACATGGAGGTCATTTTGAACACATACTATAAATCTATTGTAATAATTTTAATTGTAAATTGTTTAATTGTGTTAATTTGTGTAATTTTAATTGTTTATTAAATGAAATCTTTTGTATTTACTTCTTATTTTTGATCGTAATCGATCTTAATGATAATAATTGATAATAATAGTATTGGTTACCAATACTGTGGCAAGAGAAATTAACACGTCTTGTTATTTCTGTTATCAATAGTAACACATAAAACAGTAAAATATTTCAATTAGCATTCAGTAATTCTTTTAAATTCCTGATGTTTATTTTGTATGAAAAGGATAAACTTTTGCATAGTTCAAATGAGAGAAAATAAACAATCCTTATAACCATTTCAATATATTTTTTAATTAAAAACGAACTTGTTTTTCATGTTTTTATGTTTAGATTTGTGAAGATAGGGATGTGTAAAAAGGTGTTATTAGATAACACTAGTTTACAAATTTCAAAAAGTTTTTGTGTCCTCAACATTTTTTGATCATTTCCGTAGTAAAATGGCTCGCTGAAACCGAAAATTTTTTCTATGGAACGGATTTCGCGATATTGCGAAAAAACCATTTTCCATCCAAAAACCATACAAACCATCCTTCGTATCGTCTTTCCATGTTTTTCATTTGCTAGTGAAAGCGCTCGCCATGTTTCGCTTTCGTCCCCAAGATTTTCCGGAAAGAAATCCAAATGAGAATGTAGGAAATGAATTTTCAAAGACATGTACGCACCTGTTCCCGAAGAAAAGTAAAAATATAAATAAATTTGAGAAATGGAAAGATAAGATTGTATTGAAGGCATACCTATCTTCTTATAATTCGCTAGCAAATCTTTGACGATTTTCTTGTAATTCGGATTTTTTGAGTTACCCAAGAAGCCATCGACAACAGAACGAAACGAATTCCATGCCTTCACCTCATCGACTGTTAAAGTTGAAATAAATTTGGAGTCGTTGAGAAGTTTTTTTATTTGAGGTCCCACGCCTTCTTTTATCTTGGCATCAGACAAATTCGGGAACACTGATTTCAGGTAGTAAAAAGAATTGCCATCTTTCCGTAAAGCTTTTACGAAGTTCTTGAAGAGCCCAAGTTTGATATGCAACGGTGGAAGTATAATCTTATCTTTCTTGATTAGTGGATTGAATTTCACATTCTCTTGACCTATGGTGAAGTTGATTCGTTTCGGCCAATCTTTCTTCACATAATGCTCATTACGGGCTCTGCTGACCCATTTGCACAGAAAACAGCAATATTTTGTGTATCCTTGCTGCAAACCAGTTACCATAGCAACAACTTTTAGGTCAGCACAAATTTTCCACTGATGATCTTTGTAGTTAATCAAGTCAAGTAACATGGCCATAGATGCATACGATTCCTTTATGTTAACAGCATGGACTAGTGGAACGGAGGGCTTGCTGTTTCCTTGATGTAACAAAACAGCTTTCAAGCTCAATTTGCTGCTATCGATGAATAAACGCCATTCGTTTGGATCATATTTCACGCCAGATTCAATGAATAAACCGGTAATGTTATGGCAATAACAAACATCCTCTTTCCTTGAATAGTATTGAGCAAATCGTTTGTGACGATCTCTGTAGTACGTCACCTTCACGCCCGAAGCCAATAAATTTTGTTCTTGCAACCGTGATGCCAATATCTCCGAGTATTCTTTTCCCAGATCTAAGTCTCTCATTAAATCATTAAGAGCAAGTTAATCAAAAAGCTTTGGATCTTCTATAGGTTCTTTGTCAGTTGCATTGGATTCACTTGAATCCGATGATGATGTGCCGAGTTATCTTTTTCTCTTTGGGCAAACAGGATACGGAACTTCATTTGAATGTGGAACTGGTCTTGTTACTGAAGGTACCTGCGCATATTCAACTGTGCGGTACCGTCCTCGATGTGTTATGTTAGACAAGCAAAAGTAACAGTTGACCTCGTGACACATTGGTTGTCGCCAAATTGCAGGTGCATCAAACGACAAGTGGCGACTAAGAAAAAATAGTAAATGTGGTAATTTATAAATGAATTATAAAAAACGGTTTTTAAAAATGTATTTATGCATTTCCATCATATGTTTTTTATAACCTACAACATTTATAGAAACCCAGGTACAGTAAATTGTGAAACTAAGAAAAACTAACTTTTTGTACTTTTTACAAAACTACCCATAACTTCTATATATTTTTTTCGATTTCAATGAACGACCACTCATTTCTTTCGTAATCGATCAAATTCCAACTTCCATTAATCAAGCTGAATAAAAAAATTCGTTTTTCTTTGAGTAATTTATAGTCAAATTAAAATTTTGTCCAAAAATTTTTGCTGAAAATGACGAAGAATTTTATATAAATGTATAAATAGCGACCAAAATGTAAACGTGACAAGAAAATGTTAGCAATAATCGATGGGTAATGTAATTACCGACAATCTGATATGATATTCATCGAAATCGGCTGGGTACAACTGGAGATATTTGCGGTGAAGTGAAGACATATTTTTTTTAAATGCGAAAAATGATTTTCTTGCAATATCGCGAAATCCGTTCCATAGAAAAACTTTTCGATCGCATTTTCGGTTTCAGCGAGTCATTTTACTACGAAAATGGTCAAAAAATTTTGAGGATACATTTTACTGTAAACTAGTGTAATTAAGCCATGTGTTAGTTTTAAGAGATAGTCATTTCATTGACATTGAATTGTAAGGTTAATTCTATTTTCTGACCTAAGTGTCGTATATCGATGAATTCGAAATTTAATTTTTTACAAGACTGTTTAATTAGTTTTTGCATTAATGAAAATTTGTAAACAGAAATTTGGTTAGTGTATTTACAATGTATCAAGATTTATTTGTTTAGTTGAAATTTTATATAGAAGTCTTTTGTTTCGGCCAAATCATATAAAAGGACGACCATTTTTTCAATAAACTCTTTTCTTTTTCCATCATTCAAAAGGAGCACACATCATTATGAGCGTAAGAAAACTTTAAGGTTATGTTGATAAATCAAATCAAGTGTCAAATATTGGAGGTTAGGATTATTTTTGAGAAACGTTAAAGCGAATTAATTTGAAAAA
Organism: Agrypnus murinus; assembly: GCA_929113105.1. NCBI lineage: Eukaryota > Metazoa > Arthropoda > Insecta > Coleoptera > Elateridae > Agrypnus > Agrypnus murinus. Next base: position 119,335,698 of record OV816030.1, read on the forward strand.
AAAGTGTTAAATTAACAAGTGCCACAATTTAAACAAGTTTTGAAATGGATCTTCGATTGATTAGTGTTAACAAGTAAAATTTATGGAAATTTTATTTAGTAATAAATAGAATTGGTTTTTGATACAAATATTTTACTTAACACTGATGTTAGAAATTATCTGGATTTGGAATTCCGTTTCGTAAAACATTTATTTATATGGATCATCGATCAGATATGCTTGATTTCAATGTCAAGCAGTACTGAAAGCAACCAACTAGTACAAGAGAATTTGTAAGATAAAGTTGGTAATCTTGTGGCGCTAATTTTTAAAAGAAAATAATTTAGATATTCTCATGGATTTAAATTATAGTATTAAAAATAAAACTAAAACTTGAGTATTTCATATTAGTTAATTTTTTATCAACTTAAGAAGTATATAATACCCAAATAAACAAAGATGATAAAACAAATTATAATCCTTCAAACATAATTTTTTTATAGTTTATGATATCTGAAATTAAGTGATTCTTCATAAAAATAAAATTATTAATCTTCTAAATAAAGAAAACTTAACTATTTTGGTATTAATTAAATTTAATTTGAGAATTAAAAAATTATTTTTTTAACATAAACTAACGAAACAATAAATAAAAAATATAAATAATACTAGAAGAATTGTTTTTCTTATATTTGAATTAAAAAGTCTGAAATTTCTTTTGTGTATGAATCTTTTAAATTAATTTGCAAAGGAAATATCTTAATACAAAAAAATAGTATTTTGCTGTAATTAAATAGACAATATTTGTAAAAAAGTAATTTAAGCTAAAATAATAAAATTCATAGTAAAATGTATTTTATTGCAAGGTAAGTGTAACCGGTAAGTGTAATTTTATCTTACGTAAACACTATTTGAAAAATTTAGATTAACCTTTGTAATACTCCTAGTAGAGTAAAATAAATTTATTTAAATTTTGTTTAATCCTGAAACTGGTAAAAATCTAATTTACTAATTTTAGCTTGACTGTTACAATATTACTTCCTAAAGGCGTCAAAATACCCTTCTATTTTTTTTATTACCTCCTTGTTTTAGAAATCATACATGAATACCTTATCCATATCAGCAACAGCATCTAACTACAACGTTAAGAATGACGTTATGTAAAATAAACGTATGAAAATTATTGTGGTGTTTTTTTTATGAATGTGTTGCTTTCGAAGATTTGCTTTTAACTGGGAATCGATCATTTCAAATTGTATCTTAACAAGAAATTATTGAATTGTTATAGTTATTTATGTACTGAAGTCATTATGAAAATGCTGATGCCCGTCCATAACCGCCAAGATCACAAGCCGAGGGCTTCTAGACCAAAGGTTTATCATTAGCCAACCTTTCAATTTTCCCATGCCCGAAAACAATTGTTTAAACTTGCCTCTGCCGGACTTTGTCTGTTTTAGAGGCGATAAACAAATTTGAGTTTAACGTAAGTATCGTATTAAAATGGTATGCCCAGTTAGTATATAGCTTTGAAAGGATTTAGCTTTTTAAGATAAATTTAGATGGTTACATCATCAAATCATTTTTGTTTATTGCTGCCGAAATCATAACTTTTGTAGCTTGTATTTACAACATTTATGAACTTAAATACAATTTTTTTGTTTTATTGTTTTAATGTCAAATATCTTCATGTTTTGCTTTTTATTTTATTTTTTAACATGACTAAAGTAAATGTGTTTTCAAACAATGGTAATACGATGTGCATAACGTGCAATATTTTATAGAATCCAACCAAATAAAATTAAACATCTTTTAATCGTATGGTTGATTGGTTAGTTAAATCTTCAAATGGAGTTGTGAATTTACATACAAAATCTCATTCAATTTAATTTAGAATTACAAATTATTTTGAATATACTTCAACCATAAATACATGAAATGAGTCATTTTCGTAATCACAACGGAATAAAGAAATACGATCCGAGGTGAGATAAGATAAGAGTACAAATTTCACGTTGCGAAGAATTCAGTGACGTACGCTAGAACCAACAGATTTTCATTGCTTCATTCACATATATTTTTAATTAAAAAGGGGTTTGTTTGGCTAATGATTCTTTCTAGCTCATTTATTGTTTATTTTATCATTTAAATTACAGCGCGGCTTTCGCGTAATTCTAGATGCATTTTACATTTTCGCCCACGTGTTTGTTATGACTCATTTCTTGTGGCTTTAGAATTTGAACTATAGAAGATTGCAGGTTTAAGAAAAGAATAAAATCAAGATGGAAGAGAAAATGTTTGAATACCACCGAATCTTTTTTAGAAAGAGGAAGGAACCAAGATACTGAAGCAACCTTTCAAATCTAGACATATTTTCAAACATATGAGAAATGCACATTTTTATGGCAAAAAAAATGTAATTGAAGCTACTATCTAATAACACAACAATAAACTGGTGTATATAAGGGGTGACATTTAATATTGCTAATCAAACACATAAATTAAACTGAACCATTCTATTTAAGAATAAATAACTAAAGTAAAGGTAAGATTCCTTGTTAACTTCTCACATTCAGTTACTTGCAGTACTTGTAACAACAAAGCAACTTTTGTACTATTGTCGATGTTCTCTTGATTAAGCTCAGAAATTCTGAAAGCTTGAAATTTAATCGCTAAAACCAGTTGAAAATGCGAAACTACATTGTCAGAAGAGCCTCAAAGCATTTAAAATTTTATCTATCATAACATTATTGTAAAAGTTTCAAATAAATCAGATAATCCCATCGAGTTATAAAATTTTAATTTTTTGTTAGTTTGACCGATATTTTAGTTAGTGTCTATACACTTTTTTCTACATTTTTAATGCTCTATCCGAATCTCGAATCAAAATTTTGAATTGATGGATACTTGCTCGAACTTAAGGATTTCAGAAGCGAACTTTTTAAGTTGGTCCCTTATTTACCATTTTTGAACGTTGCAATTTTTTATCGAAACTAGAATTTGTAACTTTAAGTTAGAAAGTCAGTAAGTAGTAAGTTTTTGAACATTTTGCTTGATGTCTGGTTTTATTTTATAACCCTAACGTAACAATAACCTATCGATATGACTATAAGTAACTGAAACCTTCTGAAGCTGTAAAGTATCTAAAATACGTTTTTATATTTGCGTGTCCTAATGAAATTTTTTAGAATACTGTAAACAGTAACATTTTATTTTTTAAAGTTGATATCACTGTTAGACAGCTGTTCTTAGAATGTCAAACTTATGTTATTTACGCAATGAACTCTTATAACTGGAATGCAACGCTTGCAAAACTAGTCTTGCAGGCCACATAAATGCGCCGAATAATAAATAATTATGTTAAGGGCGTAACGGTTATTACTTTATTATTAACGAAATTGTAAATTTTGATACTGTCATCATATGGGATGTATTGTGTTGTGTATGTGCAATAGCTCACGATAAACTTAACGTAATAAAATTCAATTTTATAAAATTATATATCTTTACCTTATAAGTTTATAATATCCAAAAGATCCAATGAATAATTATTTTTGTTAAATATAAACGGTAACAAAAACCATTCTTTGCTGAAAATACTATTGAATTTATACCTCATTAATTTCTTTGACAAATAAGGTATTTATTCTATGAAATGAAATATAATTATTCTTATTTCATCCAAGTTTTTAATTCATTAAGTAGCAATTATTTATGTCACAAATATATTGGCATACATTCTACTTTGAATTTATAATAATTTTCAACAGTACGTATAATACACCTGGCAAATTTGAACGAGGTCCTGCTGCTTAGTAGCGGCTCGCTACTAGCGGGCTTTGTGTATATGAGATAAGAATGAGAATTTCTACGTAGCGCGGATTAAACGAGGTTATGTAAAAAACAATTCAATAATTTCTAGTGTTGCCAACTGTTATGCTACTGACCAAAATATCCCCAACAATTTTTATTTAAAACTAAGTAAATGTTTTAATTATTTGTCCTCTTTAGAAAACTCCCCGCTACGCGAGTCGTTTTCTAAACTTGGACGCGTGCGCTAAATACGTATCTTATGAAACTAATACTTTAATATACTATTTTAAGCTTTGCAAATATAAAATAATATTTTTAATCTGTTATTCTCTTTGTAATTATAGCATTAATTGGCTTCCAAATGTCTAAAATGCATGAAATCCTTAAAATTAAAACCTGAAGTCATAAGTCATAATTTTTGAAAAGTTTGATACATTTATATTTGTGCATTCAAAATAAGGAATTATTGTATACTTACTGTCCTAAATTCTTTCAAACTTTTCTGTAATTGACAAATACCAATAACATATAAATACTGATGATTTGAGCTTTTCGTTTACTATAAATCTTTAACCTATCACAGTAAAAAATTAGAACATTCAACACTACATTCGAACACTAGACTACTCTAAAAGTCTACTAAAAAATATTGCCTCTGTTAAGTAGATTCTTAAAAGACTTTTGTATAATTTGTTTTCTATTTAGATTGAGATTTTCTGAAGCAGTAAAATTAAGAGTGATTAAAAATATAATTGTTTTAGAGTGTATTGAATATTGTATTGAAGTTAAGTCTATGGTTTACACGAAGATACAGATATTTTGGATCTAAATTTATTGGACTTTTAGAGTGATGTAGTGTACTAAATCTTTTTGCTGTGTACTGAAGCGCTTGAAATTTGAAATTAAAATAACAATACATAAAATTCCAAAGACCACAAACTTTTACAGCCAATAGAATTCAGCCTTTTCAAACTATGAAATTGTAAAGGAGATGCGTCAATTCTATTCTAATGAATGAATTGAAATTCTAATGCTTGGAGTTTACTACTCCAAGCGCCAAACGCTTTTAAATTATGGAATCAATTGAAGTGTGAAACTCTAAAATAAAAAGTCGCCTTTTTATACTAATTTTAAAGATTAAAATTCCAAATTTGTTCTAAATCGTTGATTTTATAAAATTCTTTATATCTAAAACTTTGACTCAAATAGATTAAAAAATAAAGATTTAAAATATAGCAACGTTAAGGTTCAAAAGTTTGGACCCCAATTAATTAAAAATTAAAGTAGTACCTATATAAAATTAAATTAAATTATAATTAAAAACCTTGCGAAAAATCCGTCCTTGTCAACCATTGTGAAAAGTCTTTCTGTAATTATCATTAGATATCTTTTTAATGCGGTGAATTACATATTTTTCTCAGCATTTTAGTAGGTTCCGGTTATTTGAATCGCTGGTTACTTGCAGCAGCCGCTTATATGAATCAACGTATGAAAATCAAATCCCTTTTTCTATTATTAAACGCAAATTTCGCAGTTTATTGGAAACACTAAATTTCAACTCGGTCGGTTTTTTGCATCATTAATCAAAAAAATTTAATAACATACAAAACTTCTTTTGTACTTACTACAGCTTAACAGCTTTTTTACTAGCTACTGTAATTGTTGGGGTTGGAATTTTCCATTTGCCTCCATTACTTAAACGTGCTGCTTTTAATGAATATGGGATTATAATGGATCTTCTCTCCTTTTCATTTCTTTTCGGAAGAATCTTATTTCTAAGAATTTGCTTAAACTGGAGAAATTTGAGTTACGATACGGTAAACAGGTAGTGCGTGAACGTCAGTTTCAGTTATCTGTTTGTGAGTATTGACCACAAATACAGACTACCTACTATTATGACTCACAGATTCCTTTTAAATCCCATAAGCATACATTTTAGACAGGGCCCGCTTGATTGATTTAAAAAACGCCTATAAGGACGGGATTTTAGTAAGCGGCGCATGCTGTATATATAAATACTCAGGACCTATTTTTAACCAAGTTGGGCCCTAGGCTCAGCTAGCAAATTTCGGGCCCCGTATTTGAGTGAAAGGACTGCCAAACAGATTTTATTGATTTTATGTTTTCCAATTCTGGCCCCTCTTGCCGTTAGGCCCTAGGCACGCGCCTAATGCGCCTAATGGTAAAATAGGCTCTGTAAATACTGTAAAGATCTAAGTATCTCAAACGTTAGAAGCAAAAAATTATAAAAGTTTTGCTAATTTAAATACTGAAACCGGCTCAAGAATTTCAGATATGGGCTATGAAGAAGTCTTAGTATGAATCTACTTGTAATACTTTTATTCAACAAAAAATGTATTTTTCTTGACTACAGGTTTGGAAAAGATAAAAGACTTATAAATATAGTTTGAGTATTTTAATCGCTATTCTAACGCTATTATTTTATAGTCTTTATCATAATCTGAATTTATTTATATTTATACTATATAAATAACTAAATTTTCTTATAAATCCTTTTTTCAATGTTTTTCGTATTATAAAACAAGCTTGTTCAGGCTATTTATTATTTGTGCATATTATATTCATTAAAAGCACATTATTGATTGCTAATTATAAAAACTTAGTTAAAATAAAGAAATTTAATAAATTACTAATTGTTAAGTGGTCAAGGGATGTATTTATTTTGTTAAAGAATCTGTCTAATTTACTTAAAGAATCATTAAGATTTTCATGATTTTGAAACGTTAAAAATTTTCTTCAGAAATCTATCTAATATATTACCACCAAGATCGGAAAATTATTAATAACACAATAAGTGGAACCGATACGCGTCACGCAAACAGAGCAATCATTGTGGGAGTAAAAGTTACCGCTAGATGTCTCTATCAGTCCTGCAAGCAGGGGCCCGCTGTGGAAAAATATGTATCTGTCGGATTGAACCGACAGTGCTTTAAATCTGCGGTACGTGTCTTGGTGTTGCGCCCGGACCAGTGTTGGGGTACACGGACACCGACACTGCTTAATGATCCTAAATATGGAAAAGACCGGATTTTAAACTGGTCAATAAGAATGCATCGATTTAATTCCGCCAAATTATTTCCAATCGCTTTGCATCATGAGAATCCTAAATAAACAATACACACACAAGAAGGAGTTTGTTATGTATCTGTCTGTAATTTGCATAAAATTATTTTGTTGCAGGGTAGCCTAGTTTATTATGTAGTCGTTCGTCTCAAATTTGCAATTTTCCTTAAGGTTATACTTTCTATAAGCTTGAACTTGATGAGCTCACGACTGACATAACATTGTAGTAAATGTGAACTTGAACATGGAGTTTAAATTCTTCTGCCGCTTCTACCACGGTTAACTACTGGTTCAGGTTAATATGTGTGGGAGGTGATTTAATAAAAAGAAAATTATTTAAATTAACTGGAATGAGAATTAATTAAAACATGATACAACTTCTTCACTTACTTGTTTTTTGATGCTAAAACAAATCTTGGGAGTAAAATCATAATTAGTCTTTCCTATGTGTTTATCTCTAATTTAATTAAATATGCTCAATTGCAATTAAATACTAAAAGTATACAAGAAGATACAATTCAATAGTAATTGACGTATTACATTTTTCTTGTCTTCTTTATTCTTACCTTATTTTACAAATTTTGTTAAATGGTTTTTCTCCACTGTGTTATAAAGTTAATCTTATCAATCTTGTTTATCTTATTTGGAGATATTGCTTTTTAAATTGTTTAATTGGCTAATCTGTGGATATAGCAATTTCTTAATTTAATTATTTATTAGTTGATTCTGCCTTATCACTGTTTCCTACAAAATTTTATTAAATAGAAATACTTCCAATAAAACAATTTGACAGTTGACTTTTTTGAAATGTGATGTAGTAGTCTCCCTTACATTTTGTAAAATTGTGGTAATTTTCTTCTGCGAGAATCTCATGTGTAATATGTGTATGGATAATATTTTCTATTGCATTTAGTTAACCTTAATGATTTTACGTAATAAATTAGGTGAATTTGTATTGCACTGAAAATCCATTTTTATTAGGATTTATTCACCACACACAGATGCAATTATTCAAATAGTCAATTTTATTTTTTTTATGCTTGTGTACTTCCTCCAAATAAATATTACCAAAAGTATTAAAATTTGTATTAAATTAGTTAAATGTTTCAACCTATTTCAACCCCAAAAACAAACATGAATAGTTTATTTATTAACAACCGCCACCAAAATTGGTTTTCACTGTTTGATCTTTTCTATACCTACACAATTTATTTTTTATGGTTGCCAAAGTCAACTAGATTTAATTATTATTAAACGGAACTACCAAGAAGTTCGGCAGCTTTAAATATATTTCTTTTACGTGTCAATAGTATTTACAATCATTTTTTATTATTAAAATCATTTAATAATTAATCAAAAAGGAATCTCTTTGTAAAAATTATTTTTTATCAATAAAAATACAGAAACTACAACATCGATGAATTTAACTACGGCTGCCTATAAGACTTGCCAGTAGACGATCCAAATAAAGAAACTTATTACAATATCTTGATTCAAACAGTTTAGTACTGATTGATAGATAACAAGCGTCCATCCTTATTTATTGTTAAAAAGACTATTTTTATTTAATAGCTGGCAATATGTTGTAAATAATTTTATTCTTGTAGATATTATAAGATTGGTTCGTGTCATAGCTGTACTCGTTCGTTTGCTCATCTGGCGACTCTTTTCTTCTTGTGGCGACATTCCGCCATCTTGCAGCTCTGTAAAATCTTTGATGTTTCATGATACATGTATTCCTAGTAAAATAGAAAAAAAGATTTCATGGTGTAACAATGTGTGCCCTTTAACACGTAGCGTGCTTTTTGAAGTTGGATATCGCACGTGTAGTGGAAATTTATGCCTGCTTCTCTCGTACGCTACATCTAAAATCAGGTAACGGTGGTCCTAGTTTTCTTTTCAGTTTCAGAAGTCTTCTCGTGACATTTAGTAATAAAAGGTAACGCCTGAATTTCTTTTTAGTTGAACTGAAATACAAGTACCTAGTATGAATTGTGATTTTTGCCTTTCTTGCTCCCTCTTGATAATTTATTAAGTAGCCGTGTACGCCTTGCGTTATTCTTTTATTTTTTAACAGGCCATTTTTTGATATGGCGAGAAGACTACGGAGAATTAAATCCAGTAACAATCTCTTCGTTAGTGTTCGTTAGGAAGGAGGTACATTCATCAAGATTTAAATTACTCATATAAATCATCCACTTGCAGTGGTGTAGACACGGGCGGGATATGGGGAATATATCCCCCTCCCAAGGGTCAAAAACTTAAAAAAAAGTAGATGAAATATTTGACGAAGTGATCAAAAAATCACGGCGCCTAGATTTTGTTTTGTAATGTTTTTTGTTTAATAAAGACTAGTATTCTAAAAATATTGTTTTTTATTCAGTATTCTTTAATATTTGCACTTTTTTCCATACAATCTATAAAAAAACCTGAATATATAGTTACTATAGGGATTTTCTTTTATTATTGTATATCCCTCCCCAACGCCCAACTCTGGCTACGCCACTGATCACTTGAAGGTATTCAAGTTCAGTAAACGATGGTGTACTAGGATTCAATTCTCTTTGATGTTAATGAATATTGAAACTTTTTCATTAGTAGCTAGTGTCTACATGCTGTAATACTACTATTTATTAAAGAATGTCTACTAACTGCTTGTAACATTACACAACATTTTAATAAACAGATAATATTTATTCATATGTTTTATTATAATAATGAGTCTGTAATAGTTAATGCTTGTCAAGCACCATGTTCTGTGTTTCACGGAACTTACATTAACATATGAAGAAAATAATAAAAATTCACAGTGGGATTATTAATTGTAATAATCTTCCCACAAACGAATGTGTGTGCACAAGTTACAGACGATACTTCGATACAGACTGTTTCAAGCTTATGTGCTCTTTGAGTCGAGGATAATCGGCTGCAATCTGTACATGTCATTTATTTCTACTATTCATTCAATATAGGTGGACGACAGGATAGACACGATGTGAAACCACACTTTAGTAGTTTTGTGCGCGTGGTCCCTCACCATTAATACTTTTTGCTATTGATGTTAATTTACGGCACATATATAAGTGCAATGAATGATAAGTACAAATTGCAGCCGATTATCCCCGACTGATGAAAGCAAATGAACTTAAAACAGTCTGCATCGAGGTATCGTCTGTAATTTGTAAGCACACATTCGTTTGTGGGAAGAGTCTTAGTTTATTTATTACATTAACATAACTTAAATCAGCTTACGAAACAGTTATTTGCTATCAAGAAAATATTTTTATAAGAATGCGAGAAGGTGAAAATTTTGGAAAACACTATAAGGAAAAACAATGACCCTCGAGTCTTACGAGAAAATATCGATGTCACGGTTAACCAGGAAGCCCATCAATTAATTCTGTGTGCAAGGGAAATAAAAACAAAAAACTGTTATATCAGATCAGAAGAACATTACCGCTACAGTTAACAAATTACAATGAGGGAGTTACAGATGCTATTGCAACTCCAAGAAATCGGATAAGCTGCAGTTCTGGGTGAATTCTGAAACGAACAAATCGTTAATCTCGGTGTAAATGGTAAGGAGTGGATCTTAAAATGCTTGCCAGACAACAAAGTTGCCATGATCAGAGCGAAAAGCAAAATTATCGCCATTCCAAAACGTGGTAACAGCTTAGAGTGCTTAGACGATGCAAAAAAGTTTCTGGTCCATCTGTTGAGACTGTATAAAGAAACTACTTAAATACCAACATTAATGGCTAAGTAATTTTGGAACAAACCGGTTTCAAGCCTGGGAAAACTTCGCATCGCTCAAGTATTAAATCTAACACTACACATTAACAATGGATATCAGAATGGCATGACCATGGTTGCTTTTGTAGGCTTATTATCTGCATATTATATCGCTTAATAATAAAACTGTATAAAGAACAAACTTGTTGCATAATTCGCAACTGGCTTTCTAACAGATGTGTTTGCGCGTGTATAATTTGCACATTTATTTTACTAACCTCTAAATTCAAATCACCGCTACACGCTCGCATTTTTATAATAGTTTGATGTGTTATCTACTGATAAAATGTCTCCCGTATAATATGAATCAAGTTGTCATGGAAGAAAAGCGAAGAAGAGATTTTTGATAATCTATAGAATTTAAATGTATATCCCGCTTTCGCCACGTTGGTATGTGTTCACAATCCTAAGGATTACAATTTCATTAAATAAATATCGAAGGCCGCACCGCATCACTTTTGGTATTACGCAAAAACAAGACGATTTTGCGTTAAACTAACAGAAGTCGTTACCACAAGAGAACTAGCTTCAACATTGTTCAGTACATACGCATGACCAACCAATTGATCCACAACTAGAAGTATCTTATTTGCAGATGACCCAGCCGTCGCCAGCCAGCATAAACTACTCAGTTATTCAGAACAACTTAATTTCATCTCTGTTAACTCTATCCTGGTGTTACGAAGAAAACTTTTTCAAACCATACGTTTCAAAGACTGTTACCAGCCAATTTCACCTCAACAACAAACAGGCTGGTAGCAAACTAAACGTTACTTGGAATACGCTTTTGTCGAGCTCATTTCAGCTTCTGTTTTTTGCATCGCTATCTTCCTCCATTCTTTTCTATTCCTTGTTTTGCTTTTTCAATCCTCGATGTCGTTCATGTTTTGGTTCTTTTAAGGAGTAAATAAAATAAAAAAAGCGCAATCTCAAAATAGGGATTCATATTAATAGCATACCTAGTAGGCACATACACGTCGAAACAATGTTAAAAATATTACTAGGACTAGACGTGATATTGACGTCGAAATGTTGCGATAATCAAACGTATTTCCAACGCCATGCGGTCGATTCCACGTGATTTTAGTAACGTCAATTTTACGTTGGAATTGTTACTTAAGAAACCCGCTATATTTTAGACGTTTAAAAGTAATAGAAATCACGAAGTTTTATGTTGTTTGGTACAATGGTAACTTTAGGACCCGGAGGAACTGGCAGCTTTATATATCATCTAAAGTCGGACCACCGGTTGCGATTTCAGTACCAATATTTTTCAACTGAACATGTAATTTTAACCCGTTTGACGTAAACTCGACGTATAACAGACGTATTTGTGCCTACTAGGATTTAACGTTAACTACTGTTTTAGAAAACTCCCATCTTCAACGAGATAATAACGTGGTATAGAAAGGTAATAATCACGTTTTTGTAGAAACGTCCCACATTTAATCAATGACATATCAGCGCTATTGTAGATACTTTTATGAAAGGAACCAACACGTCTAATTAGACTTCATCGTGTAAGTATTTGAAAACATCACTAAAAATTAACGTATTTTCGATTGGGAAAAAGACGTTAAAGTTTCAGCTCAAATTCTACGTCTAATTTTCAACGAATATCGTCTTTTCAACAACTCCACGTCAATTCGATGTAAATAATAATAATAAATATAATAATAATTGCTACAACTCATAACCTGGAAACCAGGCCCCAAAAGCTATAAGCTATAAGGGAGGGGGCGATTATTATTATTACGTAGGCCCTACGTGCGGCTGCAGCCGACTTACAGATGAACAGCGCAAATCCCACATTTGTGTTGCAGTTAAGGAAAACTGCAGAAAAACTTAACCAGAGCTGCCGGTACTGGGAGTCGATCTCGGACCGCTTGGGTGAAAGTCCAGCACGCTAGACATCACACACACTACCAAGGCTAATTAAAGATATTAAACATATGTTTGAGTGAAACAGCGCTCTTTTTTATTAATTATATTATGACCAAACTTCATTCATATATGTAACACATATTATAAGATCTTGTTAATTCACGATTTAAAATACTTTTGGCGTATATAAAAGTCTCTACAACAAATTGTAGCTATCCAATATGTGTCGATGATTTATACAGGGTGTAGAACCGCTTCACGGATAATAGAATTTTACTTGCATTTTATTTCAAACCTTAATAGTATCTCCCATAATTATTTTGCAATTGAGATATTAAGGAATTCTATAAAGAAAAAAATTATGAATCGAATGATGTTTTTTTTTATTGTAACCGGAAAAAGCTTTTTCTTTTTTTTTAATTTTCATTTTAGCCGACACACAGGCATGTAGCCAGTGGAGGCTCGTAGTAGTGTTTCACGAGAGTCTTGCATTTTTCTTGTTCTTGTCTTGTTCTTGCACAAATTGCAAGACAAGAACAAGACAAGAATTGCAATCCGTTTCGCAAGACAAGACAAGAATCTTTTTTGCAAGAAAAGTGCAAGAATTGCAAGATTTTCTTGCAGTCTTGCTAAAATACAGATTTTGAAAAGATATTGGTATGTTTGAATTATTATTGGCAGTGTTAATCTAGATATACATATTATGAATTTACAAAATATTTTATTTATTTATTTAAAAGCTGTTTTAATAAAACAAAAAATATAAAAACAATATATAAAATATTTCTCTATTACACATATTTTTTAGTGTGGTAACTAATAAGATATCAACATTCAGGCGATTAGAAATAACGTAATAATCTAAAAGCTAAAACACTAAAAGAAAATATAGAAACGAAACTAAATTCTATGTTTGATTATTTATTATATTTATTAGTCATTGAAAACAGCGAACCAGGAATTAACGTATTAAGCCATCTTAAAAAAAATCAGGGTAGACTTTTGTACGATTGCACTACGCTGTCAGTATCTTGCCGGTTTATAAACAAAATATTCATTTTGTTCGCTACGGCATTTATCTGTCCGTAATAAATGTGTCCTTGCCTGTGTTAAATATTTTAACGATATTGACTACGTTTTATTGATCCATACGTACGCGAAGTTTGATTGATTACTGACAATGAGGTTGTGATTCGTTAAAAGAACGGCACAGATAATTAACAGCTAAATCCCCGAGTCGCAACAGTGTAAGAATTCCAAGAAATGGGGAAGTCCCGGCGTAAATTGCAAACAAGAAAAGATGTTTGTTTGCAAGAATGAAGCAAGACAAGACAAGAAATAGTCGTACAAGACAAGAAATCTTGTCTTGTGAAACACTAGCTCGTAGGGCTGAAGCCCCTTCTGGCCCGAAGCAGATATGAGACTTCGAGTTTTTTCACTTTAAAGTTTGTTTTATTGTATAAAAGAATTTTAGATGATATTAATTTTTGTTAAATTGAATAATGATTTTACATTAAATAATATTTTGAATGCAAATTCATATAGAAAAATTTTATCGACTCTGCTGGGACTCAATTATTCAACTTAACAAAAATTAATATCATCTAAAATTTATATATAATTAATTTCCTTTCGGAATGATTCAAAATAATCTAGATACTTTGAATATTGATGTTGTTGTCATGCGACTTGCTGATCTTCATTAATAATATTCAAAAAAATATCTAGTTAGTTTGTATGTCTGCTAAAATATCTAATTCACATGGAAAATTTCTAGCAATGTTGATAGTCGTTCTCTGTAGCTCAGTTGGTAGAGATACCACCTAGACAGTGCAGGGTCCTGGGTTCGAGTCACAGCAGAGTCGATAAATTTTTCTATATGAATTTGCATTCAAAATATTATTTAATGTAAAAGAATTTTGTTGTAATAATAATTTGATTTAATATGTTAGCCCCCCATCCCGAAAAAGTTCTGGCTACGGGCCTACCGCCATATTTGACAAATATACTCACTGATCTCTTTCATCAATGACGAATCTTTTTAAAGCAACCGATATGTAAAGGTATGAACAAGGTCATTTCAATTTGGCTTAAATGCACTGATTTATTCTGATAATACAGTATGGTATTGGTTTTGATTTTCACATAATTAAACCTTGTAGTGCAAGTAGCTGCTTACTTTTATGCGACGCTTAAAGAAGGTTACAAAATTGTTTAGTTTGCAGAACAGCTCCTGAAAGGAGTATGTATCTGAATTCGATATGTGTGTTGCTGTTTTTCAGAATTTTTTAATTTTGAATCCAAATTCGGATATTTGATATATTACACGGTGTAGAATCACTTCACGCACAATACAGTGTTACGTGCATTTTGTTTCAAACCCTAATATTATCTCTTCTAATTATTTTACAATAAAGATATGGAGTTATATAAAGTAAAAAAAATACGAACCGAATGATGCCTTTGGTTACGGATTACATTTGATTGTAATCCGAAAAAGTAAAGAAAATAAAACTTCTATTATTACTTTTTCCGGTTACGATCAAGGGCAATCCGTATCGAACGGCAACAATCGATTGGTAATTTTTTTTAATTTTAGCACTCCGGAATATCTTTACTGAAAAATAATTCGAGGAAATAATTTTAAGGTTTGAAAAAAATGCACTCAAAACTGTATTGTGAGTCGGGTTATTCTACACCCTGTATAACGAATTAATGTCTAATCTTGTTTGTTTCCAGCCTTACTTTGTGGAACTCCATAATCATGAAATAAATAAAGATTAGTAAAAGTTTCACAGTTTTATTAAAATACTACTAGCACATGCAAATCATTACAATCCGAACATGATTGACACTTTAATTAAACAAAAAGATTATAATTAGCTATCAAAAGAATATATCCCATTGACAATCAAACAGAAGACACAAATTATATACACATATCTATACCATATTTTGGCAAAATATCAGAAAAAATTGCACATATACTAAGAAAAACCAACAATTATAAAATAACATTTAAAACCAACACTAACACTTTTTCATTTTTATTTAATGCTAAAGACAGAACACATGATATCATGAAATCGGGCATTTACCGTTTAAATTGTTCTTTTTGTAGTTTGGTATATAATGGACAAACACTTCGACGAAGTGTTTGTCCATTACCAAACTACAAAAAGAACAATTTAAACAGTAAATGCCCGATTTCATGATATCATGTGTTCTGTCTTTAGCATTAAATAAAAATGAAAAAGTGTCAGTGTTGGTTTTAAATGTTATTTTCTAATTGTTGGTTGTTCTTAGTATATGTGCAATTTTTTCTGATATTTTGCCAAAATATGGTATAGATATGTAATTTGTGTCTTCTGTTTGATTGTCAATGGGATATATTCTTTTGATAGCTAACCTATAATCTTTTTGTTTAATTAAAGTGTCAATCATGTTCGTATTGTAATAATTTGCATGTGCTAGTTGTTTAATGGTTGATATCTCGTTGCTAAAATCTGATTTTGTTAGTGGAATAGTTAAAGCTCTGTGTACTAATGATCTGTAGGCTGCTATATTATGTGTATTATGGTGACAAGATTCATTTGGTATTGCACTGCACTTTTCCATTCGCCTGAAGTGAACGTTGCCAAGTTTCTATATTGGCGGTAACGAAAAGTAGCTTAAATTTTGCCCTATTGTTAAGAATCTTTGATTTAATAAAGCTATAGAGAAAGTAATTGGAATTTAGTTAAATTATTTTTGAAGTATTCAAAATATTCAATAAATGAGAGGGTTAGAAAATTATCCTGAAGAACTTCAAATTATCCACAAATCGAAGAATTATCCGTAAATCGGCAGCACTGGTAGATAGTAGATCTAAAAGCAAGTGAAATATGGATAAATCACGATAAATCAAACGTTTACATTAAGGGTTGCCAGATTTATTAAAAAGCAATGCACCAAACTGATATAAAAATTGCCAATAAATATAGATGGCGTTACAAAGCAACAAAAATCAAAATCTACTAAGGGTCCATCTTTCCATCTCCGTAAACTTTATCTGACACTGACAGTTAATTGTTGAGTAAGTTTCGGAAAGGGAAAATAATGGGCTTTCCAACTGTGAAAAAATATACAAGGTGATCTATTGAAATCACAAAGCTGCCCTATTCCCGAGAATACGTACGTCATTTCTGGATAAATCGGAAGTGGAAAAGAAAGACGAATACTAAAAAAAAACTAAGAAGAAGACTGGCAAACACCGCATTCTATTATCTCAATTACTTCAAAAGTTATTTACGATTATAAAGGGTCAAAATATAATGAGACACCCTGTATAATTTCACATGAATAAAAAGAATTACCTGCGTTAATCAAAACAAAAACAAAAAATATATCTAAAAAATGACATTACCGAGGTTGTACGTGTTAAAAATCCATAAAGGTATCGAAGTATGAATTTTTCCTGCCTTCTGTGCTCTGTAACTCCAAAACTGTTAATTTTAGAGCTTCGTATCCCTGGAGACTTTCAATCAGGATAATGTAAACTACAACATATCACAGTTTCAGCCAATATGAATGGTATCCAATTTCCGTAAGAAATGTGCGGAGTCCTTTGCACGAGGGCACTCATTAGATTTGGTGAGGCTCTGTACATAATTTTCCGAAATCCCATCCATTCACATTACACTAACATTCATAATGCTAGTTGTCAGATTAATTCTTATGTATTTTTTGTTACATATTTATTAAAAATAATTATTAATATTGTTTGGCTAAAAACGTAAAAATTCTAATAAAACGAACAAATAGATAAAAATAATAAAACCTTACTATTATAACAACTTTATTCCTCATCAGAAATTTGAAATCGTGTATTAGGATAGCAGAAAAGGCTGAAGATTGTTTGCTGAAATCCTGGTAGCTACATTGACATATTGAAGACCCTCCCGTATGTAGCCATGACAGACACCAGTTGCAATATTATCATTAGGACGCCATCTGTTAAACAGTAGCACTATTAATGATGATATTACAGATTGTGTCATTAATGTCTGCATACGGGTGTAATCAATAAGTAAATGTAGCTATCAGGATATCAGTAAACCATCCTCAGCCTTTTCTGCTATCCTAATACACGATTTTAAATTTCTGATGAGGAATAAAGTTGTTATAATAGTAAGGTTTTATTATTTTTATCTATTTGTTCGTTTTATTAGAATTTTTACTTTTTTAATCAAATAATCTTAATAATTATTTTTAATAAGCATGTAACAGAAAATGCTTAGGAATTAGCCTAACAACTAGCATTAACAATATTAGTAAATAATGAACTGATGCAGATTGCGGTATATTGTGTACAGGGCCGCACCGAGCCTAATGAGTGCCGTTGTGCAAAGAACCCCACGCGTTTCTTACGGATATTGGATACCGGTCAAATTAGCTGAAATTGTGATACGTTTTAGTTTACATTATTCTGATCAAAAGTCTCTGAGACTACAATACTCTATAATTAACAGTTTTGGAGTTACACAGTACGGAAAGCAGGAAAAATTCATACTTCGGTATATAGATTTTTAACACGTACAGCCTTGGTAACATCATTTTTTGTGTATATTTTTTGTTTTTGTTTTGGTTAACATAAGTAATAATGTTGTGTTGTATTCATGTGGAATTATACCGAGTGTCCCGTTATATTTTGACTCTTTATATACCTATATAGCTTTTGAACTAACTGAGATAATGTAATGCGATGTTCGCCAGTCTGCTTTTAAGCCAGTTTAAGTTTTTTCTGAGTAGCCGTTTTTTGCCCACTTCCGGTTTATCCAGAAATGATATAGCGTATTTTCGGAGATTTAAATAACATGCAGTATTCACATTAAGAGCTGATAAAACCATCCCCTGTATAATAACCATGATCAGTATGGTCCTTTTGGAAAGGAGAACCAATGGACTTTCAAAGGTGCGTGGTTAACTCTCATTATCTCTTCGAGCTCACCACCTACAGGCGGTGGCTTTTAGGAGGTTATTTAACAGCCCTCAAGGAAGACTTATGTAAAAATCCAATGACTTCAACTGAACTTTCCTACGCTATTTTTTAATTTGACTGCACTGGGTGTAATATTTTTCAATATTTATGTTGCAATTAAAACCAATATTTCTATAATATTTATGCAATATTAAAAGAATTGTGCAATATTACTGCGATATTACAAAATATCTCATTAACATACCACAACAATGGTTGTGTAAAAATCTTTTTTTTTCGTTACAGATCGCCTCTTTCACATGCTCTACATGATGGCTGTTAGAGGCCCCCTTAAGTCATTGAGGTGTATTTGGGTTATTTATGTAGTATTTTATTTTATTTAGCAGGTTATAAATAGTCAAGAATAAAAGAAATTGATTTGTCAAAATGGTCTGTTTAAAATACATATCGTTACAAGAGAAACGCTTGTAAACATGTTGTCCTGTGGGGTGATGACGTAGTTGCTACCAGTCAGGAATGCATTAGACAGAACATTGCCACTCCGACGCCGACGCCCCGGTTGTATTGGTAGAAACGTCGTTATTAAGATTTTTCTAAATGCTCATATCTCCCTTATTTTGCATGATAAAAAGTGCGATTTTTAATCCGAAAGTATAGGTGCGTCCCAATTGTTTAGCCCTTAGGTTTAGCCAGTCTCGATAGATTAATAGTTTGCATGATTACTCCATAATTCAAGGCTCGTAGGTTCATGGTAGTCCTTCATAGCTATGAAAATTGTTTTTTCTCGTCTTTTATATTAATGAACGTTGTCGAAGGGTATCTTATAAGAACATAACAGTAACATCTCAAATGCCAAATTGGCACAAAAGCGTCATTTGACTAGCTCTTTTGCGAAGGATATTGGTCGGTCTCATTTTTTTGAAGAGGCTATCACTACCAAAAGATACTAGAACACCATTCTGAATTGGTTTATCGATCAAGTCGACGACAAGGAACTGCAATACGGTTACTTTCAGCAGGATAATGCCCGACCCTATGTGGCTCATGGTTAAACACCATTCTTAAGACACCGCTGCATATACTCTAGAAGATTTACAACAAAAGTTGTGAAAGAATGTGATAACGTTACACCTCACCTTCTACAGAAAGTGTTTGATAACATGAACAGACGTGTTGCACTGTGCATTGAAGAAGGCAAACATTTCAACATCTTTTGTAGTTTAAAATAAGATTAGTTAGTAAATAAACGTAATGCTATGTCAGCATGATTTTAAGTGATCGATTTATTTTGATTTTTGTAATAATTGTTAGTTGAAATCGCAAGAGCGCATATCTGACAGTAAAAAACAGGTTTGCCACTACATAATTATGAAGTTACTCTCCAAAAATTCAAGTTTTATGGCGTTACTGTAAACATAGGACTGCATGCGCAATGCATATATAATAATAATAATAATAATAATAATAATAATAATATTTATTATAGATAATATAACATACATACATTTTCTTCACTGAAGATTAAATCTACTAAAAATAATAAATATTAAATACTCGATAAGCGAGTTGACGCTTGTTTCGAGGGAAAAGAATGATAAAAGTATTTGTAAACTAACTCTACTGTGTATACATCTAATACTATATTTAGGTATATACTATATGCTTAAACAATATACATATTTTCTTTTTAGTAATTTACTTATAAATCTTATTACTTGTAAAAAAACTACTTAATTATTATATTAATATTTAATATTATTAATAATTATATCACTATAAATACTTATTTTTTGCTTTTTTTTTCTTTAAGGTAACATACTTAAATTGATAATAAATAATAATAAAAAAATAAGGCTTTAAAACGAAGCATGCGCATCATGTTGTCTGGATCTTCTTAGTGAAATGCATTACACACCAATTGCTGTTCAGATACAAATTGCTTTAATGCTGGATTAAATTGATGTATATTAGTGATCACTTTTATGCTTTCAGGAATTATATTGTAAAACTTTGGAGCAAGGTAAATGTACGAGCGTTGACCAATTGATTTCTGCATTTGAGGTACCGTATGAAGTCTTTGTCGGGTGTTGTACGTATGTCTCTGTAGATGAAAATGTTTCTTCTTGTGGTATAGAGAAACAACTTTGAAAAAATAAAGTTGTCGTATATTGAATACATTTGCTTCTTTGAAAAGTAAATTAGATGAGTACGTGTAATCTTTTTTCAGGATTGTTTTCAAAAGTCTTTTCTGGATAACCTCTAAAGAATTCAGGTGTGTCTTTAAGGCACCACCCTATCCTATAAGTCCGTATCGGAGGTGACTTTCAACCAGTGCTTGATAAAGGAGTTTTAGCTGCTTGTAAATCAAAATCGTGGTAAGGAATCGAAATCTTGGCAACATCATTCGTAGTTTATTACAAGTAAATTGAATGTGGATATCCCACCTCATATATTGGTCAAAATATATTCCCAGGTACTTGGTATTGGTGACTGATTTAATTGTATACTTTTGGATATTCGTGGAAAAATGTAATGTGTTGAAAGAAGGTGCTGAAGATGAATTGCAGTGGAAGGGTAGGTAGTGAGTTTTGTCCACATTTAATGTCAATAGTCTATAATTTAGCCAATCTTTGATTTTTGGGAAATCTGATTCTACTGTTTCTTTTAAGGTTTGCCACGTGTCCTCAGAGTAGAAAATGGAAGTATCGTCAGCGAATCCCATTATTTCTCCTTTACTCTCAACAGAGAAAAGGCCGTTTATATACACATTAAACAGTACGGGTCCTAAAACTGATCCTTGTGGAACACCATATTTTATCTCCATTGTTTCACTATCTGTTTTGTTATTTTTTACAAATTGAGATCTACCTGATAAGTAACTTTTAAAAAATTGTCGTACTACTCCTCTTATACCAATTTGTTCTAGCGTTTCAAGTAGTAAGCTATAGCTGACTGTGTCGAAGGCCTTTGAAAGATCTAAGAATATACATAAACAAGGTTTACTGTTATCCAGACCACTATAGATCTTTTTTGTAAGTTCCAGTATAGCATCTTCAGTTGATCTTTGTCTTCTGAATCCATATTGTTGTGGTGAAAGCAAGTTGCGTTTACTGAAAAAATTTTGGAGACGGTTTTCGATTAGCTTTTCGAAGACTTTTGACAGAGAAGTTATTAAGGAGATAGTTCGGTAGTTGGTAGGGAGAGTAGTATCACCCTTTTTAAATACAGGTATTACAATATTCTTTTTGAAGGTAGTTGGCCATACTCCGCTGTCTATGCATTTATTGAATGCATATGCTAGTGGTTCTTCAATGTATTTTGAGATTTGCTTTAATACTTCGGGTCGAATGTTATCATTTCCAGGAGATTTCTAACACTTAAGTTGTGAAATTGTGTTTTTGATTTCATTTTTGTCAGTTCTGAGCAAAACGAAACTGTTATGTAATGTTTGCGTCAGAGGTTGATAATTAGGGTCAGATGTTATGTTTCTTGCCAGTGTTTCGCCCATTTTAATGAATGTATAGTTAAAGTAGTCTGCTATGTCTTTTGGATTGATTATTTCATTATCACTGGTATCCTTTATACAGTCTACTGTTTTCTTCTCTTTTTGTGAATTTCCTATTTCATTAATGATCTTCCATAGTTGGTTAGAAGTAGGGAAAAAAATGAGAGTTCTGGAACCACCCCCCATTCCTGACCTTGACCTTGAACCTATCTCTCTCTAACACATGGTGACCTTGAATCTATCTCTGTCACGTAAACGTGGCAACACCGCATTCTCAAGGTCAACAATATGGCAACACCGCATTCTCAAGGCCATCAGTATGGCAACAATGTTTTGACCTTGAACTCAAGACCACTCTTCAAGGTTATCAAACACGATTCAAGGTCAAGCTTTAGATATATATATATATATATATATATATATATATATAGCAGGTTGCATGTATGGGAAGAGTAAAGCGTTTGCAGTTGCAGTGCACAGTGCAGTGTTACAATGGAAAGCCTCGCTAAATCAATTGAGAATGCGAAAGCGCAAGCTCTAGAAAAGCAGTTGATGGTTCCAAACGAGCTTCCTAAGGATGCTAAATGGGCACCGCTAGTGAATCAATCAGTGTTTTATTTAAACAAATCAAAAAGTAAAGTTGTATTTGTTGGATTATGTGCTCATTTGGGATACACTCCTGTAATAAAAGTAGCTGGAGTAAAGAATCAGTGCATGCTGTTTGATGAAACGGAGTGGAGCGCGTTAATAACCAATGAAGGAGTCATTAATAAATACTTTAAAGCAGGAGAAGAGGTCGGGGTTCCTTTGAAAATGGGTACAAAAACTATCTCGTTTGAGCGTGTTAACAGAAATTACGATAAAACAAAAATCATAAAGATAACTGATGCAGGAGATGATGAATTGTATTTAGCGTGGGAGTCCTTATATGAGCTGTGGCAGTTAATACCGTTACTAACATATCGATTAAACCTTCTGAAGGGTTTGGAATTTTTCAATTTCTACCATAGCATAATAGATGGTGTTGTAGACATGCCGGGTGACTGCATAGTGAACATCACAAACATATTGGAACCATTAATGAAGATGCAAATCCCGAACGTGTTTGGAATGCTAGAAGTTGTGTATTATCTACCAGAAAAGGTAATATTGGATGTGGAAGTCAAAAGGTGTATTGCGTAATGGAAGAATGAAGAGGGGAAAGGGTGGGGGGCGGGTGAATATAAGAACACATGGTCTAGGTGTAACGTAGTGAAATACAATGGAGACGCGTAACAGTGAAGACGTATCAAGCAAAGCTATTGATAAACTGAATGCTGTGGTGAAACTACGGTGTGAATTAGAAGCGCTAGAGGAGGATGCGGCACACGAAGCTGTTCATGGTACGGGGATATTCAGTCCAGAATATTGTCAAGAGTTAACACAACGATATAGAAAAGGCGTGCAGTTGTGTCAAGACTTCATTAGAGGTGTGATTTGTGATGAGTGTTTGGTAAAAAAGCTCATTGCGCAACATCTAAGGGACTTTGCATATGACTTAATAGAGGACGGATTAAATGGGTGGTTTAGTGACATTTGATGAAAGTAAAAACAAAATGCATTACATGTTAACATGGGAGTATGCACATCGTCAAGCACGCAGAAGTCAATGGGAGATAATAGCAAGGGATAGGGTACGATTTCAGAGACGAATAAGCTACGTGGAAAATGTAATCGCTCCAGTTTTGAAAGAAGAGTATAGAGAGGGTATCTATAATACACGTTTTAAAAGTGGTGGGGGTATAGTTTAAATAGTCACATCAGTCGCTTACCGTCAGTTACAAAAATGGGTTCAATCAAAGTGGGTTGGCAACATTACTGGGTTTTTGAAACAACAGATAAGGGTGAAATTAAATTTTCGCGTTATAAAACGCACAATATGGGTTCCGGGGTGTGCACTCCCAGGCTGCAAGGTAGTACAGGGGCCCGGGTCGGTCTAGCCAACATGACCTGGCTGCCCTATCAACTTGCGAAAATCTCGCTTATGCCTTAATGCCAGGTGGCGCCTGGACCGGGAACCTTGCGGTATAATGCGGGGGGCTCCGTCGAGGCCACCAGAGTCGGGTTCTTTGGAATCCTTTGGCTGTTGCTGGTTCCTTAAACTGTCAAACACTTAATGGATTGGAAAACACACACACTATACTTACACACATACTTAAACAAAATTAAAATTATGATGATGAGTGATGATAAAACAAACAACGTTTCAAAAGTGCCCCTTGAAGCAACGGAGTTTCCCGGCTCCACCCCCTTTACCCAAATCCCATTCAATTCCCCAATCCCAACCCCCTACCAGTTTAGATTTTCCCCCAATTAAAAATCCTGTTAGGCTCAGTGAGACGGTGGATTCTTCTCCCCGGTTCCTAGTCATGGAGAAAAAAGAAGGTGACTTTGCTACGACTAGTCCTTTTGTTATATCAAAGGTTATCTACGGACTTATAGGTAGAACGAAGATAGTTAAGAGAATACAAGGCATGATATTGATAGAGACTGTATCTAACGCTCAATCGCAGAGATTGTTAGAAGTTTCCCGCTTTGGTGATTATGAGGTTAAAGTGTATCCTCATATGTCACTGAATACATCTAAAGGAGTAGTTTACTGGCGGGATTTCCTAAATTGCACGTTGGAAGAGATAAAAGAGGGTTTAAAACATGAAGGTGTTATAGAAGTTAAACGAATTAAAAGCAGGAGGAATGGAGAACTTGTCGATACTCCTAATCATATCCTTACGTTTAACACACCTAAGTTACCGAGAAGCATTACCGCAGCCTTTTACCATTTAAATGTAAGACCCTATATACACCCTCCTGTCCGTTGTTATAGGTGTCAGTCGTTTGGTCATGTATCCTCTGGTTGTGATAAATCTGAATTATGTATCTGTGGTAATCCCTCACATAGAGGTGAACCTTGTACGCAACCCTTTAGCTGCCCTAACTGTAAAGATAATCATTCTGCGACATCAAGGTCATGTCCGGTATTCAAGCAAGAGATGCGAATACAGGAAATTAGAACTGTTCATAGGGTATCATATACGGAAGCAAAACGTATGTCTAATTCCTTCACTGTCCCATCCCGATCCTATCCTCAAGTTACCACCCAATTAGAAGCAGATCCTTTACGTACACTAATTCCTGAAATTAGAGGTATTATTAAAAAAGAACTGGCAAAGCTAACTAATTCTCTCTTAGTAAGAAGAACTACTACCTCCGAAATCGCCAGCAGTGATGAAGAGAGAAATAATAGTCAAATATCTACTCCTAAAGTAAATTCAACTATAGTAACAGCTTCTACAAGTACAGTAATTGATGCTAACACTGGTGTAAAAGATAAAAGGAAACTTTCACAACTAAGTAATAATACAGAAGATGAACGAACTAGCGAATCAAGCCTGGAGTCCATCGAACGGACGATATTAAATAAAGGTAAAAAGAAAAAACGAGGCTGGCCGAAAGGCAAACCCCGTAGAGGTACATCTTAAAATATTTATCTACAATGGATTATAATACATTTATCTTACAGTGGAATTGTCGTGGATTTTTTAACAAATTAAGTTCAATTCAATTATTAGTTTCAAAATATAACCCTGACTGCCTCTGCATACAAGAAACTAAATTTAATTACAATCAGAACTACGAACTAAAGAACTATTTTCTACTACGAAAGGATGATACAGATGGAGAGCGTGCTCATGGAGGCGTTGCCATGCTCATAAAAGAAAATATACCTTACAGCAACTTGTTACTTAACACCGAACTGCAAGCCATCGCAATGCGTATAACTTATCCAAAGCCTCTTACTATCTGTAATATATATTTCCCAAGCGCACCATGGAGTACTGAGGAGTTCGAAGATCTGGTCAGTCAGTTACCCCATCCCTATGTAATTTGTGGGGATTTTAACTCACACAGCTTCACGTGGGGGTCTTATAAAAACGATAGACAGGGTAGGGCTGTTGAGGACCTAGTTGACAGACTGGATATATGTCTTCTTAATAATAGTAATCCAACACACTTCGATGTATCGACTGGACAGTTCAGTGCTATCGATTTAACTCTCTGCACTCCATCTTTATCGACAACTTTAGTTTTTCCTACGGACCCAGATCTACACTTTAGTGATCATTTTCCGATTATTATTAAAAAACCTAGTTCTGTCAACGCTCCCACGGCAATTCCACAAAAATTTTAAACAAAGCTGATTGGAATGCATATAACGAATGTGTAGACACGTTGATGGCCTCATCTAATACAGAATTAACGATGCCCGACATCACCAATTTCATAGTAGAAGCAGCAACAGTACATGTCCCAAAAACAAAAAGTATTCCACACAGACGAGTAGTTCCATGGTGGAACGAGCAAATCCGGTCTCTTGTTGCTGAAAAGAAACGAGCACTCAATCTTCTAAAAAGAAACACTACTATTGACAACTTAATAAACTTTAAAAGAGCTCGGGCAAAATGCCGGAAAACCATCCAAGCAGCGAAAAAGAAATCGTGGCAGGAATATGTATCTAGTATTTCCACTTCTACTGATGTTGGTGAAGTGTGGAAACGAATACGAGCCATTGCTGGAAACCGTAGTTGCTTCAATATTACTTTAAATATAAATGATGAAATCATAAGTGATCAACAAGATGTTGCTAACCATCTAGCGCAGCATTTTGCACAGTTGTGCAATATAGAGGCAGCTCAAGTCAATAACGAGGATGATTTCATAGATTTCAATACACCGCAAGAACATGAATACAACCGTCTCTTTTGTATTGACGAACTAAACGAGGCACTTGGAAAAAGCAACAACACAGCACCAGGCAGTGATGGTGTCGTAAATGCATTTCTTCAGCATCTATCTAAAAACGCAAAAATTGGTTTGTTAAATATATATAATAACATATGGAAAACTGGTATTTTACCAGAATCGTGGAAAGAAGCCACTATAATCCCCATATTGAAGCCAGGAAAAATACCAACAAGCCCATCAAGCTTTAGACCAATCTCTCTTACAAGTTGCATCTGTAAATTAATGGAACGGATGGTTACCAATAGATTATCATGGCTGCTTGAATCTAGAAAATTGTTAAGCAAGTATCAATTCGGATTCCGTAGAGAACACTCTACGACAGATGCGTTAGTGTATATTGAAAATGCTGTTCAAGGAAGTTTTCTTGCAGGTCTTCACCTAACAGCTATTTTTATAGATTTGAAAAGTGCATTTGATACTGCCAGGCACAGTACAATATTAGAACAACTAAATAAATGGGGAATAAAAGGATACTTACCTAAATTCGTAAAGTCGTTCCTTGACAACAGAGTCATTAGAGTCAGAGTTGGCAATGTTTTATCTGAAAATTATAATATTAAAAACGGGACTCCACAAGGTTCCTCGCTAAGTGCCACTCTGTTTATAATAGCGATACAAGGACTGTTAGAATCCATCGACACAACTGTTCGATACTGTGCCTACGCAGATGATATCGTAATATTTACTTTTGGACAATCTTTCAACAATATTGAAGAAATTTTACAAAATGCACTCTCTAAGCTATCCTCGGAGGCCACTAATAGGGGTCTTCAAATTTCAACTGAGAAAACGGTCTCGCTACATTTCTGTCGCAAACGAAGCACCTGTCAACAGGAACACAACTTTCAGATGAATTCGGTACCTATTAAAAACGTAGATACTTTTTGTTATTTAGGCCTAATATTTGACTCTAAACTTACCTGGACGCTACACATCAGTAAACTGAAAGCCCGTTGTAATAGTATCTTAAATACACTTAGATGCTTGTCACACCTAAACTGGGGATCTGACCAACAGACACTGCTGATGCTGTACAGATCTTTGGTTCTATCTCGAGTCGATTATGGTTGTGTGGTATATTCCTCTGCCAGACCATCCCGTTTGAGTATTTTAAACACAATACATAACATGGGAATACGCTATATAATGGGGGCCTTTGTAACAAGCCCAGCAGACAGTTTATGCGTAGAATCTGGGTTAGAGCCTTTATGGCTACGCCGTCAAAGGTTACTATTGAACTATCGTGTCGCGGCATTATATCGCACGCATAACCATATTCGATCGTCCTTAGTCAGCAGCGCTCTATTGGACCTCTATCAAGTACAGGATACGCGTACTAGACCGGCGACCGTTAGATCCATCGTCACTTCTAGGGCATGGGAAATCCCCGAAGCTGGTTTATATTTAAATGCCTACCCCAAAACTTCGCCATGGACCGTACCAGCAATAGATATTCGTTTCGATCTTCGGAAATATGATAAATCTGAAACAGCTGGTAACGTCATTAAAATGGACTTTTTAAATATTCTCGATACATACGGTCAGTGCAACGTATTTTATACCGATGGGTCTAAAACAGAGTCAGGAGCGGGGTGCGCCGTAGTCAACGGCAATAATATATCTACATGGTCACTTCCACATACTGTAAGTGTTTTTACATGCGAAATATATGCTTTATTGCTAGCGTTAAGTATATGCCGAGAATCAACGTCCGATATTCATGTAATTTGCACAGATTCTTTGTCTTCTCTGTTAGCAATAAGTAACAAATTTAACAACGAAGCTATAGTACAAGACATACACACCTTACTATCAAAACTAATAAGTGAAGGCAAACAGATAGTGTGGATATGGATACCAAGTCACATTGGCATCTCTGGAAATGAGAAAGCAGATCAAGCTGCAAAATCTGCAGCGTCTCGGATTCAGAATGATGTAAATGTGATTTGCCCAAAAGACGCAAGAACATACATAAAGCAAAAATCAGAACTTCAGTGGCAAGCGTCGTGGAATACAAAGACTACCGCTCTAAAAGATATAAAACCGAGTGTCAAGTTACAACAATCTGAGATTACACTTACACGTATGGAACAAGCAATAATAAGTCGATTAAGAATAGGTCACACCCGATTAACTTCTACCTTTCTATTAACAGAGGGAAGTAGGCCTAATTGTCCTACGTGTATAACTCCACTTACTGTCGAACACATCCTTATCGAATGTAATGAACACACCAACCAGAGAAGAACTTGTGGTTTATCTGATACTCTACCAGAAATTTTGAACAATAATAAAGAAAGTATTTTAAAATTACTAAAATATCTACGTTCTACAAACCTAATTTCTAAACTGTAAAACTTATTAGTCTGTGATAAAAACTATTATCTGTGATAAAAACTATTATCTGTGATATTTTATATATTCGAATTATGTTTATTTACTTACAAAACTTATATTAGCCAGTTTTATCTATTTTACCTATTTATATACTTTTTTTATAGTTTTATCAATGTTTTGTATGGTATCCTATTATATATTTTCGTTCGTGCTAATTGTGTCTATTGTTGTAGTAATTTGTTATTTATATTTATTGTTCGTACCGATTTGTTACTTATTACTGACCATTTATATCAGTGATATTTTGTAGCAAAAGCGACAAATGACCCTGGCAGTCGAGTCGCTTATTTAACAAAAAAAAAAAAACAACTCTCCTGAGCTACGAACATGCATTGAAGTGCAATTGGTTTTAAGAGTTAGAGCGACCGCGTTGTCTAGCGTCTAGCATGAAACTGTCATGTTGACCATCTCTTGCAGTGACTGCTTTAAATTGCTGTTCTATGGAAACTATTTATTGTTTGAGTAAATAAAGAAACTCAGTATATTGTATTTCTTATTTAAATAATTTTATTGTACATTTAAAACAACTCAAAATATTAATGAATAGTTTTACGGTTGCCACCTTTTGAAAATCAAAATGTAGAATAAAATACAATTAAAGGAATGAAAAGTTTATTACACTTATTAAACATCCATATATAATATAACGAGCTTGTTCAGGGTTTGTATGCTACAGAGTGATCCTGATAGCTAGCGCCACTATGCGGTGCATATTGTTAGTTGAAGCGAAGAAAACACCTGGCATAAAAGCAGCTCTCTTTTGCTATGAAAACAATTTTAAGGTTTGTACCCATGTTATTATTATATTAATTAAGTGAATTACATTTTTAAAGGTTAGAAGAACCGATGGTGTTTGCTAATATATATTATAATAAGCAAAATAATTTATTATTTACAATTGCCAGACTGAGCAAATGTAAAATTGTTTTGAATCTACCATTTTTTTATTTGAAGAACACCAATAATTCTCCATCATCTGATCAGAAACACCAAACCTTCCAATTTTCTTATTTCGTCCAATAAACCTATATCTTACAAACTACCTCACAGGAAACAGACCGAAAAATTGTACCATTTGCTCATTGATCAACTATGACGCTTAGGTTTTCTAGGAATTGATCAATATCATCAGTTGAATGACAAATTGTTCAAATGAAGGACTGTCTTACCAAATTTAGATGCGTGGAAACCCTAAATATGTTCTTGGTAGGTTACACACACTTGTGTCTATTTTTATTGCATGCTCAACATGCAATTTAAATTTCTTCATGTATATTACATTCTAATCGTGTCTCACTACTATGAGTGACTATGTGTTTTGCGAGTCTAGATTTCTGTGAAGATTTATAATCACGTAAATTACAAACAAAAGGTTGCTCACCACTATGACTGAGCATGTGTCTCTTAAGATAACGCTTTTGTAAACATTTATATTCACATAAATTACATTCAAATGGTTGACCATCGCTATGAGTGAGAAGGTGGGTCTTGAGAGTAGACTGCACCGAACACTTAAAATTGCATACATTACATTCACACGACTTCTCATCACTATGAGTGAGCATGTGTACACTGAGAGAAATGAAACGTTTAATTCAACAGTTTTATGAACAATTCTTGACTGATTTTGAGTTGACAAAAAGAATGTTCATATAGAAATATATTTTAGTTTGAATATACATTTTGTTCTGCTTAAACAAAGATAGTTCTATGAACATTCGCATCTACTTAAATTAAGAAATAAGAACTTGTTACAACGCTAATAATTGTTTAATGTAAAACGTTGTTTATGACTTGGTTGGTTAGAAAACCATAAAATATTGACTTAAATAGTCTTATATTTAACTCAATTAAAATAATAATTCTTGTAAATGTCCAGTGTATTATTTTAATACGTAACACTGGTTAAATATGATCATCTTATTTATTTCTGCAAATACTTTCATGCATTTTATTCAACTCCAGAAAACTTTTATTCAACACTTTTGTTTGTTATTTGAAGCTTCAGAAATAATTCAATTACAAATTGCGCATTTTTGCTGTGGAATGTTTTATTATAATATTATAAACAAAAGAGCAGGCGACGCGACGATACGACACGTTTTTTTATCGCGTTTGCAATTTTCACCTCATATAGTGTTGTTACTCTAGCTGATTGTATGGGGTTACATTATTATTATTGTGCTGGTTCCTGTTGGTTCGTGGTAACGTGGTTGAAAAAATTGCAAATTTTGTTCAGGTAAGTTCATATAAGATATATTTAACATTCTGTGCATTACCACACTACATAATTAAAAATTTATTAGTAAATTATTTCATTAGCTCTTTAGTTCTTTATTTATAATGTGATATAGGATACAGGCATTCATGTTATTATGAACTACAAGTATGTACGTGTGTTTATACATATACGTTGTACAGTTCATTATACATTCCATCTTTATACTTTATTTTTATATTAGTAATATTAAAATATGTGAAATGTAGGTATGTAATAGAAACAAAACAAAAAAGGTTCAAATAAACTTCTATTGCAGGTACACATTGCTGAAACACACACTTTTAACGAAGTTATTTATCTTAAAGTTTGCTGTATGCTGGTCACTGTATAATTGCTGTTCGCTAAGATGGAGACCCTCTTAACAGAATGGGGCTTTCCAGATTTAGTGTCTGTATTTGAAGGTATTCATATTTATTTTATTTTGCTACTTCATGTTAATTTAATAATATATGTGATAGTTCATGTGGAAAGGGACATTAATTTCACTAAGGTCAAAACTGCGATGTTAGTTTAATCTGATACATGAAACCATACTAAAGAAAATTGTTTTTATTTCATCTGAAAAATCCTAAAAATAACAGTTTCTTCTTGTATGTAATTTTATCAGAATATATTTAAAAGATTCGTTCTGAAAAACAAAACGCCTTGTATCTTCCTCCCTCACCCTCCTCCTTCTTTCACCACCTCTCCCATGTTCTCTTTTTTACCCTTCTCCCATTTTCTCTCCTGACTTCTTACTCCCTTCTCCACTCACGTTCTCACTCTTTTGAAAAAGTGAGGCTCATTGCTGGCCAATGCCGGTTGTCCTATCTTTAACATTACAAAATTTACAAAATTAATTACTTTTGTTTCTCCTGAAACATTTGTTTGAGGTTACTTCTACCATGGACTGTCTCATATTGTATCTGTAATTGAGAATGAGACAAACAGTATCTGTTTTTTAAAAGAATTGCATATTGTTAGATAATGACACTTGAAAATTGGAAAATTTGTGTTCTCATAGATGATGAAATCGATGAAGAGGCACTTTTATGCTTAGACTTTCAAACTTTAAAAGAATTAGTACCTAAAATAGGACCTCGAATGAAATTTTCAGCCAAGTTAAAACAATACAGAGATCAAGATGTGATGAATATGTCAATTGTGTTTGATTCCAATGTAAGTAGTATATACCTACTTTTTGAGCAGTTTGACAAATATTAGTAAATATACAGCCAGCTGTGATAGTAATAATTTTATAAATAAATGATCACCAGCGCATTAATTCTTATATATTTAGGATCTAGCTCCTGTTAGCTCATCTCCTCTTTCACTAAGCAATGTGAATGTAATTAATCAAGTGGATCTTGCATCTCCTTCCTCATCAACTTCTACCAATATTAGCAATGAAGAAGCAATAAGTGACAACATAGATGAAATAGCAAATGCATTTCGCATTTCTTCGTCAAAACAAAGGGCATTCTGTGGAAAAGAAAACCTTCAGAGAGCTTTTCGTACAGTTTACAAGTTAGATTTGCAGCAGTTCTTAAATAGAACTGTTTCTGGAAGATTCATATTGAACAGTTATGAAAGGGATAAACGATTATCAAGGAAATTAAGAAATCAGCTAACTTATATACTTGTTAATGGATTAATGTCTGAAAACAGGTATGATAATTAGACCCCTTATTTAAGTTTGCAATTAAAAAAACAGTATTTGTTTATATTAGAAATAAAAATCTGATTCCTTTGGATTTCGACATATTATCTGAAAAAATTTGTCAACTTTTTCCAAATGAAACAATGTCAACATATTATATTCCACGTGTACCTGGCACCAAAAGAACACCACCCATTAACGCAAAAGGAAAACTTATTGACAAATATAGAAATTTAAAACGATCCTACAACCTTTTTAAAGAAATGACAATCAATAATATTACCGATAACCAAGCACAAATTCCTGACATAAACACAGGTACTACAACAAATAATGGTTTCTAATTGCTACCTATATATTACATAGCTATTTATTTTATTTTTTAGATGAACTTCGTCCTATTGCTGATTGGTTAAAATTATACCAGGAACCGTGGGACATGGTACTTTTGAATTGGCAAAAAACATTTCCTTTAAGAAAATTAGATGCTAAAAGTCGAACAATAGAAGACTTCATAGGAGACTGGCCTATACTGAAACATCAAAATATTCACGAACTTGTAAGTTAAATTTAAGTACAAGACATGTTTTCATTTCCTTGAATATATTGTTTATTTTTTATTGTTAGATTGAATATGATTTTCAACAATATTTTCCTGAGTGTCATATCATTTCTCTTATAAAAGAAAACCAAAAATGGGAACAATTTTATGAAGGAGTCAAAAATTTGCACAAACTAGATACAAGCGCTGAAGAGTTCATGGCTCCCTTAGAAAGTCGAATCAGTCAAGGTGATAAAAAATAGAGTTATTGTGCAATGTCACTTTTATATTTGATTGAATGTGTAGATTCCTCAAATGCAATTCAAATTGCAAGTTTGGCAATGCTGTTTCCACCTAAAGGACGAATTAGATGTAAAAAGGCTCATTGGAAACCAAGCACTATAGAATGCCAGGAGAGCATAGTTAATTTGGTTTCAGTAAGTTTTGTCTCATTCTCAAATTAGATGTTTTGGAATATGTGGAAATTTTATAAATTAGTTCTTACTTTGTCTTATTTTCATTTAAAACCAGTTCTATTACTTTTTACATAGAATTAAGTAAACTTGGATTGTATAAAAGAGGGCCAATTTTAAACCGAGTTTAATTTCTAGACAATTGTTTGCAAAAATTGTTCCCAAGGAGTTAACACTGATTAAAATGACTCCACTTTTATATAATCCACCCTTAATACTATACCAATTATTTTTTCAGACATCTGGAAATATTGATGAATTTATTTTAAAAAGGAGAGCCAAACTAGGAAGTCTAAATTTAACAGTTCAACCATACTTGATTGTTATTGGTGCTGCATTTTCAAGCATAACAGAATGTTATTTAGTAATTGATAATTATAAGTATAAGATGTTTTCAGTATTGCAAGGTTTTGATTTAATGTTTAAAGCTCTTCATACTTTAAATGCAAATTATCCTAAGGAATCTGAACATATTTGGTTACTAATTGAACGTGCATTGTATAAGATAGAATCATCTACTATTACAATCCCTGCAGTATTGACAGCATTAAATGAATTAGAAAACTTATAATTTTTTCTTAAAGGTTATCTTCTCTGATGTTTTTATTATAGTATGCATGTGTAATTACTGATATATTTCTGAATACTAAAAACACTGCCCATTTTGTTGTTTTTTTGTAAAGCGTATATGCTTAGATAAAATAGAACTTTTATTTGTGTTATCTATATAGAAGCATTTTTGTTCACTTTTTACTTCTATTTTGTGAAACATGTTAACTTGTCCTATTTGTAATGAGGAGTTTAGTCTTATAAACTCTATGTTTAGACATATTAAAATTAATCATAACTTTCTAACACACTTTGCATGTAAACAGAAACTTTGCACAAGAACTTTCCAGAATGTGTATAACTTAAAACGTCATTTTCAATTAAAACACAAAAGTGATGAAATTATTTTAAACCAAAGTCAGACATTAGAAAACACTTCTCCACAAGATCAAATTTCACTTAACAATGATGATGGTAATTGTAATGCTAATGTTGATGATAATTACGCCGAACAAAACCTCTACGAGGAATTTCAGAGTTGCTTGCAAGAAAAACGTATGATTCTTGTTTCAAAATTATATAGTGATTACTCATTCCCTAGAAACATAGTACAAAAAATTATATCAGATGTATCTGACTTATTAAATAAACCTATCGAAATTTTGAAAAAAAATATAGATGTATGTAAAACACAAATCTCTGAAAATAAAGAACTGGATGCGATGTTAAATTTACTGAACAATATTTTCAAAGATTTTGATTCTGAGTATTTGCACATTAACAAATACATTCATTACTCCTATATCGTTAACAGTGGGCCAGAGAATGAATGACAAAAAGGTTCAGTCCAGAATTGTAATGGAATTTAGCACTTGCCAGTATATACCTATTCAAAAAACACTAAAATCGTTTTTAGAATTACCAATGGTATTCTATTTCTTCTTATATGGAGGACTTAAGAAAATCACTTTATACGTCTAATTTAATACAGGGTGAATTATGGGAAAATACTCTGAAGCAATTTAAAGATAAAATTGTTTTACCTATTTTATTATATGCCGACGACTTTGAAATTAATAATCCGTTAGGAAGCCATGCTGGCATTTATAAAGTATGTGGTGTATATTGTTCTCTAGGCTGCTTGCCACCGGAACATGCTTCTCATTTAGACAACATTTTTCTGCTACAACTTTCACACACTGATGATGTCAAGTCTTTCGGAAATAAAAAGGTGTTTCAAAATATTATTAATGAACTAATTTCACTAGAAAACGATGGTTTGGTAATAAATACTGAATCTGGATCTCACACTGTTTATTTTAGTTTGGCATTAATATTAGGAGATAATTTATCTATCCATTCAATGCTAGGTTTAAATGAAAGTTTTAACTCAAATTACTATTGTAGGTTTTGCCGATGTACTAAAGATGAAGCCAGTTATAGCTTGTCTGAAATTGTTATTGACTTACGTACACCTGAAAATTATGACAACGATTTATCTCTTTTGAGTTATGGATTAAAAGAAAAGTGCATTTGGCATTCCTTGCCAAATTTTCATATGAATAGCAATTTAAGTTGTGATATAATGCATGATATTTGGGAAGGTATTTGCAGATATGATTTTGGGAATATGTTTTATAACTTTATATATATTGATAAATTCTTTACTCTTGAAATCTTAAATAACCGAATCAAGTTTTTCAATTTTGTTGATAAAAATAAACCTTCAGCAATACCCCAATCCCAAATATTAAATAAACACTTGATTATGTCAGCTTCTGAAATGAGCTCTTTGGCTAAGAATTTTTCATTAATTATTGGAGATTGTATTCCAGTTAACAATCATTTATGGGAACTGTATTTAGTTTTAATGGAAATAATTGATATTGTTACTAGCAGAGTTATACATCCAGAATATATGGAACTATTAAAGACACTCATTACCGAACATCATGCTTTATATATTGAATATTTTGGAAGGTTAAAACCAAAACACCATTTTATCACTCACTATCCTCGTTTATTGTGTGCAATCGGCCCATTGACTAACATATCATCAATGCGATTTGAAACTAAACATAAACAACTAAAAGCAACAGCAAATGCAGTAACTTCAAGAAAAAATATCTTATATACCATTGCTTTGAAAAATCAATTCAATTTCTCTCATCGTTTAATAATTAGAAGTGGTTTCAAGAATGTGATTGACTTTGGACCAGAAAGCAAATCTTTTATGGAAAATAGCTTAGAATATGAAGTTTTTCATACTTTTCTTAATTTTAATGTATCTAATCAGTTTTTTGCTCCTATGTGGGTAAAGATTAATGGTGTAAAATATTTTCCAGACCTTGTGGTAGTAGTCGACTTTGTTGATTTCATGCCAATTTTTGGAGGTGTTCATACAATTGTTGTAAATAAAAACACGGATGAGGTATACTTTATTCTGTACAAGTTAAAAACTATAGAATTCAATAGGCATTTTCAGGCATATGAAGTTGAGAAAACTGAAGATTTGTTATGTAAAGAATGGGCTAACTTACATTGCAGTATTTCTCCAACAGTAATATATATTGTTGATCACAAACTTTTTATAATTCTTAATAATTAGAAAAATTATTTACACAAATTGCATTATTACTACTTGTACTTAAGGACTACTTAACGAAAATATTCATTTATTATAATTACTATTATTATACTATTGTTAACGTAAAGTTTTATATATTAGTTGAAAAAAGCTGCAAAATAGTCGAAAATAGTTCAAAAAATATTTTATTTTACTGTACAGTTGACAATAAGCTTCTTATTTTAGTGAGTTTTTTTCTTTCTCAAATAAGTTTCAAGACTTAGATAGTTAAGAAGCTCAAATTAAGAAAATTTGCAACAAATTTTTGTTTACTATGCAAGGCCTGATAGTTTTTGATAGTGTATTAGGAAATGGTTAACAATTATAGATGCATGTGTACTATACTGTATTAGCATGTATTCAGTTACTTTTTGTTTTATATAATTATTTTATTTTCTTTTTGAAACAAT
The DNA here is from genome assembly GCA_929113105.1 of Agrypnus murinus. Taxonomy (NCBI): domain Eukaryota; kingdom Metazoa; phylum Arthropoda; class Insecta; order Coleoptera; family Elateridae; genus Agrypnus; species Agrypnus murinus. The sequence goes on from OV816030.1 coordinate 119,373,490, forward strand.
ATATTATAAATTATCTAATTTAGAACTCGTTTTTATTAATACCTAAGTACCTTTCAATACAGTGTGAGGCTTAATACTGGTAAACTGTATGTAGGTATGTTAAATATGAATATGACATCATTTATTAAAAAAATATAAAGAGCACTTATTAAATAAATGCAAAGCTTATGTAAATAAATATATAATAAACAACACATCTAATTTAAATTGATCTAATTCATCTAATTCCCCTCAAATTCTCAAACTGCTTTTAAATATTTATATCTTGTTCAGGTCAAATACAATATGTTGCTTTCTATGATTTTAAAGTACTAAGGATACTACACTACATTATTGCAGGTTTTGGCTTAATTTTAAGTGGGTAGTTTGTATTCTTTTGCAATATTATAATAATACCTAGGTATTTCTGCAAGACTTACAGACAAATATAAGAATTGTTAAAACTAAAGTCTTGCAGAAATATATTATTATTATTATTTCAAAAAAAGTCATAACTAAACACTAAAAGTCAAGTCAAAACTCAAGAATCGTTTCCTTTCTTCGGCCAGCACTGTACCTACTTTTCAACTCCCATATACATATTCAGAGAATAATCTTAATCTGTTGATTCAATATGTTTCGTATGTTATTTCAAATGACAAAACTTACACAACCAAAGTTTTACTTATTTTATTTCAATTTAAAAAAAATTGTTTTAATAAATAGGAAATATTGTTTCAGTAGCGTAGAAGCTATTAAAAGAATTTTTTAAATGTTAGTTTAACAATTTGAGATGCACATTTGGATACAACAAGGCAATTAAATCAATAGCATTGTTTGCCAAAGTAAGTTTCTAAAAGAGTTTGGTCAACCATCTGCATTTTTCATGGTAACTGCTTGCCTTGGTTGAATCAACAATGTGAATTCATCAAATCAAGTAATATAAATTGACATTTTGATAATGTTTCGATAAATGCAATTAACACATTGATTGTATTTAAAGTGCAAAAACTGTTATTTAAATATTTTAACCATTAACTTAACACTTTTTTTTTCTCAGTGTACTTTCAGATGACTTTTTTGTGAACATTTATAATCACATAAACAGCAATTGAATGGTTTCTCATTACTATGAATGAGAATGTGTTTTTTGAGATCATTTTTCCGTGAACATTTATAATTACATAAACTACATTCAAAAGGCTGCTCACCTCTACGAATGACCATATGTCTCTTGAGGTAACGTTTTTGTGAACATTTATAATCACATAAATTACATTCAAATGGCAGCTCACTATTGTGAGTAGAAATATGTCTTTTAAGATTACCCTTTTGTGAACATTTATAATCACATAAACAACACTCGAATGATTGCTCACCACTATGAGTGAGCAAGTGTCTCTTGATAGTGGACTGTGCTGAATATTTTACATTACATATATTACATTGAAATGATTTCTCGCCACTATGAGTGAGCACATGTGCTTTAAGATTACTTTTTTGTGAACTTCTATAATCACATAAACTACATCCAAATGGTTTCTTATTATCATGAATGAGAATATGTCTTTTGAGATCTTTTTTTTGTGAACATTTATGACCACATAAACTGCATTCAAATGGTTTCTCACCACTATGACTAAACATGTGCCTTTTGAGTTTACTTTTCAATGAAAATTTATAACTGCATAATTTACATTCAAACCTTTTCGTGAGCATCTATAATCACATAGATTACACGTAAATGGTTTATCAGTATCATGAATAAACAGGTGTTGTTCAAGATGATTTTTTCGTAAAAACCTGCAACTACACAAATTACACTCAAACGGTTTCTCACTACTGTGAGTAAGCATGTGTCTATTGAGGATACTTTTTAATGAACATTTATAATAACATAAAGTACATTTAAATGGCTTCTCGCCGCTGTGAGTAAGCATGTGTTTTTTGAGATTTCCTTTTAATGAACATCTATAATTACATATTTTACATTCAAATTGTCTTTTGGCTTTAAGAGGAAGTGCATATGTTTCCTGTGGCAATATATATTGAGGCTCGTACAATTTATTGTTATAATTGTTATTGTTAAATTGTTATAAAATAACTTAAAATAATGTTTAACTTTTAACAAACTTGAATTTGAAAGATTTTTTAAATTTGTAACAACTGGACGCCATCTGTTAACTAGTAGCACTATTAATGATGATATTACAGATTGTGTCATGAATATCTACTACATACGGGTGCAACCAATAAGTAAATGTAGCTATCAGGAGAGCAGCAAACCACCCTCAGCCTTTTCTGCTATCCTAATACACGATTTTAAATTTCTGATGAGGAATAGGTAAAGGTGTTATAATAAATAGTAAAAATATTTTTATTTATTTGTTCGTTTTATTAGAATTTCTACTTTTTTAACCAAACAATCTTAATAATTATTTTTAATAAGCATGTAACAGAAAATGCATATGAATTAGCCTAACAACTAGCATTAACAATATTAGTAAATAATTAAAGGATGCAGATTGCGGTATATTGTGTACAGGAACGCACCAAGCCTATAATGAGTGCCGTGTGCTTTTTTTTTCGTTCAGATCTCCTCTTTCACATGCCCTACATGATGGCTGTTAGAGGCCCCCTTAAGTCATTGAGGTGTATTTGGGTTATTTATGTAGTATTTTATTTTATTTAGCAGGTTGGTTATAAATAGTCAAAAATAAAAGAAATTGATTTGTCAAAATGGTCTGTTTAAAATACATATCGTTACAAGAGAAACGCTTGTAAACATGTTGTCCTGTGGGGTGATGACGTAGTTGCTACCAGTCAGGAATGCATTAGACAGAACATCGCCACTCCGACGCCGACGCCGACGCCCCGGTTGTATTGGTAGAAACGTCGTTATTAAGATTTTTATAAATGCTCATATCTCCCTTATTTTACATGATAAAAAGTGCGATTTTTAATCCGAAAGTATAGGTGCGTCCCAATTGTTTAGCCCTTAGGTTTAGCCAGTCTCGATAGATTAATAGTTTGCATGATTACTCCATAATTCAAGGCTCGTAGGTTCATGGTAGTCCTTCATAGCTATGAAAATTGTTTTTTCTCGTCTTTTATATTAATGAACGTTGTCGAAGGGTATCTTATAAGAACATAACAGTAACATCTCAAATGCCAAATTGGCACAAAAGCGTCATTTGACTAGCTCTTTTGCGAAGGATATTGGTCGGTCTCATTTTTTTGAAGAGGCTATCACTACCAAAAGATACTAGAACACCATTCTGAATTGGTTTATCGATCAAGTCGACGACAAGGAACTGCAATACGGTTACTTTCAGCAGGATAATGCCCGACCCTATGTGGCTCATGGTTAAACACCATTCTTAAGACACCGCTGCATATACTCTAGAAGATTTACAACAAAAGTTGTGAAAGAATGTGATAACGTTACACCTCACCTTCTACAGAAAGTGTTTGATAACATGAACAGACGTGTTGCACTGTGCATTGAAGAAGGCAAACATTTCAACATCTTTTGTAGTTTAAAATAAGATTAGTTAGTAAATAAACGTAATGCTATGTCAGCATGATTTTAAGTGATCGATTTATTTTGATTTTTGTAATAATTGTTAGTTGAAATCGCAAGAGCGCATATCTGACAGTAAAAAACAGGTTTGCCACTACATAATTATGAAGTTACTCTCCAAAAATTCAAGTTTTATGGCGTTACTGTAAACATAGGACTGCATGCGCAATGCATATATAATAATAATAATAATAATAATAATAATAATAATATTTATTATAGATAATATAACATACATACATTTTCTTCACTGAAGATTAAATCTACTAAAAATAATAAATATTAAATACTCGATAAGCGAGTTGACGCTTGTTTCGAGGGAAAAGAATGATAAAAGTATTTGTAAACTAACTCTACTGTGTATACATCTAATACTATATTTAGGTATATACTATATGCTTAAACAATATACATATTTTCTTTTTAGTAATTTACTTATAAATCTTATTACTTGTAAAAAAACTACTTAATTATTATATTAATATTTAATATTATTAATAATTATATCACTATAAATACTTATTTTTTGCTTTTTTTTTCTTTAAGGTAACATACTTAAATTGATAATAAATAATAATAAAAAAATAAGGCTTTAAAACGAAGCATGCGCATCATGTTGTCTGGATCTTCTTAGTGAAATGCATTACACACCAATTGCTGTTCAGATACAAATTGCTTTAATGCTGGATTAAATTGATGTATATTAGTGATCACTTTTATGCTTTCAGGAATTATATTGTAAAACTTTGGAGCAAGGTAAATGTACGAGCGTTGACCAATTGATTTCTGCATTTGAGGTACCGTATGAAGTCTTTGTCGGGTGTTGTACGTATGTCTCTGTAGATGAAAATGTTTCTTCTTGTGGTATAGAGAAACAACTTTGAAAAAATAAAGTTGTCGTATATTGAATACATTTGCTTCTTTGAAAAGTAAATTAGATGAGTACGTGTAATCTTTTTTCAGGATTGTTTTCAAAAGTCTTTTCTGGATAACCTCTAAAGAATTCAGGTGTGTCTTTAAGGCACCACCCTATCCTATAAGTCCGTATCGGAGGTGACTTTCAACCAGTGCTTGATAAAGGAGTTTTAGCTGCTTGTAAATCAAAATCGTGGTAAGGAATCGAAATCTTGGCAACATCATTCGTAGTTTATTACAAGTAAATTGAATGTGGATATCCCACCTCATATATTGGTCAAAATATATTCCCAGGTACTTGGTATTGGTGACTGATTTAATTGTATACTTTTGGATATTCGTGGAAAAATGTAATGTGTTGAAAGAAGGTGCTGAAGATGAATTGCAGTGGAAGGGTAGGTAGTGAGTTTTGTCCACATTTAATGTCAATAGTCTATAATTTAGCCAATCTTTGATTTTTGGGAAATCTGATTCTACTGTTTCTTTTAAGGTTTGCCACGTGTCCTCAGAGTAGAAAATGGAAGTATCGTCAGCGAATCCCATTATTTCTCCTTTACTCTCAACAGAGAAAAGGCCGTTTATATACACATTAAACAGTACGGGTCCTAAAACTGATCCTTGTGGAACACCATATTTTATCTCCATTGTTTCACTATCTGTTTTGTTATTTTTTACAAATTGAGATCTACCTGATAAGTAACTTTTAAAAAATTGTCGTACTACTCCTCTTATACCAATTTGTTCTAGCGTTTCAAGTAGTAAGCTATAGCTGACTGTGTCGAAGGCCTTTGAAAGATCTAAGAATATACATAAACAAGGTTTACTGTTATCCAGACCACTATAGATCTTTTTTGTAAGTTCCAGTATAGCATCTTCAGTTGATCTTTGTCTTCTGAATCCATATTGTTGTGGTGAAAGCAAGTTGCGTTTACTGAAAAAATTTTGGAGACGGTTTTCGATTAGCTTTTCGAAGACTTTTGACAGAGAAGTTATTAAGGAGATAGTTCGGTAGTTGGTAGGGAGAGTAGTATCACCCTTTTTAAATACAGGTATTACAATATTCTTTTTGAAGGTAGTTGGCCATACTCCGCTGTCTATGCATTTATTGAATGCATATGCTAGTGGTTCTTCAATGTATTTTGAGATTTGCTTTAATACTTCGGGTCGAATGTTATCATTTCCAGGAGATTTCTAACACTTAAGTTGTGAAATTGTGTTTTTGATTTCATTTTTGTCAGTTCTGAGCAAAACGAAACTGTTATGTAATGTTTGCGTCAGAGGTTGATAATTAGGGTCAGATGTTATGTTTCTTGCCAGTGTTTCGCCCATTTTAATGAATGTATAGTTAAAGTAGTCTGCTATGTCTTTTGGATTGATTATTTCATTATCACTGGTATCCTTTATACAGTCTACTGTTTTCTTCTCTTTTTGTGAATTTCCTATTTCATTAATGATCTTCCATAGTTGGTTAGAAGTAGGGAAAAAAATGAGAGTTCTGGAACCACCCCCCATTCCTGACCTTGACCTTGAACCTATCTCTCTCTAACACATGGTGACCTTGAATCTATCTCTGTCACGTAAACGTGGCAACACCGCATTCTCAAGGTCAACAATATGGCAACACCGCATTCTCAAGGCCATCAGTATGGCAACAATGTTTTGACCTTGAACTCAAGACCACTCTTCAAGGTTATCAAACACGATTCAAGGTCAAGCTTTAGATATATATATATATATATATATATATATATATATATATATATATAGCAGGTTGCATGTATGGGAAGAGTAAAGCGTTTGCAGTTGCAGTGCACAGTGCAGTGTTACAATGGAAAGCCTCGCTAAATCAATTGAGAATGCGAAAGCGCAAGCTCTAGAAAAGCAGTTGATGGTTCCAAACGAGCTTCCTAAGGATGCTAAATGGGCACCGCTAGTGAATCAATCAGTGTTTTATTTAAACAAATCAAAAAGTAAAGTTGTATTTGTTGGATTATGTGCTCATTTGGGATACACTCCTGTAATAAAAGTAGCTGGAGTAAAGAATCAGTGCATGCTGTTTGATGAAACGGAGTGGAGCGCGTTAATAACCAATGAAGGAGTCATTAATAAATACTTTAAAGCAGGAGAAGAGGTCGGGGTTCCTTTGAAAATGGGTACAAAAACTATCTCGTTTGAGCGTGTTAACAGAAATTACGATAAAACAAAAATCATAAAGATAACTGATGCAGGAGATGATGAATTGTATTTAGCGTGGGAGTCCTTATATGAGCTGTGGCAGTTAATACCGTTACTAACATATCGATTAAACCTTCTGAAGGGTTTGGAATTTTTCAATTTCTACCATAGCATAATAGATGGTGTTGTAGACATGCCGGGTGACTGCATAGTGAACATCACAAACATATTGGAACCATTAATGAAGATGCAAATCCCGAACGTGTTTGGAATGCTAGAAGTTGTGTATTATCTACCAGAAAAGGTAATATTGGATGTGGAAGTCAAAAGGTGTATTGCGTAATGGAAGAATGAAGAGGGGAAAGGGTGGGGGGCGGGTGAATATAAGAACACATGGTCTAGGTGTAACGTAGTGAAATACAATGGAGACGCGTAACAGTGAAGACGTATCAAGCAAAGCTATTGATAAACTGAATGCTGTGGTGAAACTACGGTGTGAATTAGAAGCGCTAGAGGAGGATGCGGCACACGAAGCTGTTCATGGTACGGGGATATTCAGTCCAGAATATTGTCAAGAGTTAACACAACGATATAGAAAAGGCGTGCAGTTGTGTCAAGACTTCATTAGAGGTGTGATTTGTGATGAGTGTTTGGTAAAAAAGCTCATTGCGCAACATCTAAGGGACTTTGCATATGACTTAATAGAGGACGGATTAAATGGGTGGTTTAGTGACATTTGATGAAAGTAAAAACAAAATGCATTACATGTTAACATGGGAGTATGCACATCGTCAAGCACGCAGAAGTCAATGGGAGATAATAGCAAGGGATAGGGTACGATTTCAGAGACGAATAAGCTACGTGGAAAATGTAATCGCTCCAGTTTTGAAAGAAGAGTATAGAGAGGGTATCTATAATACACGTTTTAAAAGTGGTGGGGGTATAGTTTAAATAGTCACATCAGTCGCTTACCGTCAGTTACAAAAATGGGTTTAATCAAAGTGGGTTGGCAACATTACTGGGTTTTTGAAACAACAGATAAGGGTGAAATTAAATTTTCGCGTTATAAAACGCACAATATGGGTTCCGGGGTGTGCACTCCCAGGCTGCAAGGTAGTACAGGGGCCCGGGTCGGTCTAGCCAACATGACCTGGCTGCCCTATCAACTTGCGAAAATCTCGCTTATGCCTTAATGCCAGGTGGCGCCTGGACCGGGAACCTTGCGGTATAATGCGGGGGGCTCCGTCGAGGCCACCAGAGTCGGGTTCTTTGGAATCCTTTGGCTGTTGCTGGTTCCTTAAACTGTCAAACACTTAATGGATTGGAAAACACACACACTATACTTACACACATACTTAAACAAAATTAAAATTATGATGATGAGTGATGATAAAACAACGTTTCAAAAGTGCCCCTTGAAGCAACGGAGTTTCCCGGCTCCACCCCCTTTACCCAAATCCCATTCAATTCCCCAATCCCAACCCCCTACCAGTTTAGATTTTCCCCCAATTAAAAATCCTGTTAGGCTCAGTGAGACGGTGGATTCTTCTCCCCGGTTCCTAGTCATGGAGAAAAAAGAAGGTGACTTTGCTACGACTAGTCCTTTTGTTATATCAAAGGTTATCTACGGACTTATAGGTAGAACGAAGATAGTTAAGAGAATACAAGGCATGATATTGATAGAGACTGTATCTAACGCTCAATCGCAGAGATTGTTAGAAGTTTCCCGCTTTGGTGATTATGAGGTTAAAGTGTATCCTCATATGTCACTGAATACATCTAAAGGAGTAGTTTACTGGCGGGATTTCCTAAATTGCACGTTGGAAGAGATAAAAGAGGGTTTAAAACATGAAGGTGTTATAGAAGTTAAACGAATTAAAAGCAGGAGGAATGGAGAACTTGTCGATACTCCTAATCATATCCTTACGTTTAACACACCTAAGTTACCGAGAAGCATTACCGCAGCCTTTTACCATTTAAATGTAAGACCCTATATACACCCTCCTGTCCGTTGTTATAGGTGTCAGTCGTTTGGTCATGTATCCTCTGGTTGTGATAAATCTGAATTATGTATCTGTGGTAATCCCTCACATAGAGGTGAACCTTGTACGCAACCCTTTAGCTGCCCTAACTGTAAAGATAATCATTCTGCGACATCAAGGTCATGTCCGGTATTCAAGCAAGAGATGCGAATACAGGAAATTAGAACTGTTCATAGGGTATCATATACGGAAGCAAAACGTATGTCTAATTCCTTCACTGTCCCATCCCGATCCTATCCTCAAGTTACCACCCAATTAGAAGCAGATCCTTTACGTACACTAATTCCTGAAATTAGAGGTATTATTAAAAAAGAACTGGCAAAGCTAACTAATTCTCTCTTAGTAAGAAGAACTACTACCTCCGAAATCGCCAGCAGTGATGAAGAGAGAAATAATAGTCAAATATCTACTCCTAAAGTAAATTCAACTATAGTAACAGCTTCTACAAGTACAGTAATTGATGCTAACACTGGTGTAAAAGATAAAAGGAAACTTTCACAACTAAGTAATAATACAGAAGATGAACGAACTAGCGAATCAAGCCTGGAGTCCATCGAACGGACGATATTAAATAAAGGTAAAAAGAAAAAACGAGGCTGGCCGAAAGGCAAACCCCGTAGAGGTACATCTTAAAATATTTATCTACAATGGATTATAATACATTTATCTTACAGTGGAATTGTCGTGGATTTTTTAACAAATTAAGTTCAATTCAATTATTAGTTTCAAAATATAACCCTGACTGCCTCTGCATACAAGAAACTAAATTTAATTACAATCAGAACTACGAACTAAAGAACTATTTTCTACTACGAAAGGATGATACAGATGGAGAGCGTGCTCATGGAGGCGTTGCCATGCTCATAAAAGAAAATATACCTTACAGCAACTTGTTACTTAACACCGAACTGCAAGCCATCGCAATGCGTATAACTTATCCAAAGCCTCTTACTATCTGTAATATATATTTCCCAAGCGCACCATGGAGTACTGAGGAGTTCGAAGATCTGGTCAGTCAGTTACCCCATCCCTATGTAATTTGTGGGGATTTTAACTCACACAGCTTCACGTGGGGGTCTTATAAAAACGATAGACAGGGTAGGGCTGTTGAGGACCTAGTTGACAGACTGGATATATGTCTTCTTAATAATAGTAATCCAACACACTTCGATGTATCGACTGGACAGTTCAGTGCTATCGATTTAACTCTCTGCACTCCATCTTTATCGACAACTTTAGTTTTTCCTACGGACCCAGATCTACACTTTAGTGATCATTTTCCGATTATTATTAAAAAACCTAGTTCTGTCAACGCTCCCACGGCAATTCCACAAAAATGGATTTTAAACAAAGCTGATTGGAATGCATATAACGAATGTGTAGACACGTTGATGGCCTCATCTAATACAGAATTAACGATGCCATCACCAATTTCATAGTAGAAGCAGCAACAGTACATGTCCCAAAAACAAAAAGTATTCCACACAGACGAGTAGTTCCATGGTGGAACGAGCAAATCCGGTCTCTTGTTGCTGAAAAGAAACGAGCACTCAATCTTCTAAAAAGAAACACTACTATTGACAACTTAATAAACTTTAAAAGAGCTCGGGCAAAATGCCGGAAAACCATCCAAGCAGCGAAAAAGAAATCGTGGCAGGAATATGTATCTAGTATTTCCACTTCTACTGATGTTGGTGAAGTGTGGAAACGAATACGAGCCATTGCTGGAAACCGTAGTTGCTTCAATATTACTTTAAATATAAATGATGAAATCATAAGTGATCAACAAGATGTTGCTAACCATCTAGCGCAGCATTTTGCACAGTTGTGCAATATAGAGGCAGCTCAAGTCAATAACGAGGATGATTTCATAGATTTCAATACACCGCAAGAACATGAATACAACCGTCTCTTTTGTATTGACGAACTAAACGAGGCACTTGGAAAAAGCAACAACACAGCACCAGGCAGTGATGGTGTCGTAAATGCATTTCTTCAGCATCTATCTAAAAACGCAAAAATTGGTTTGTTAAATATATATAATAACATATGGAAAACTGGTATTTTACCAGAATCGTGGAAAGAAGCCACTATAATCCCCATATTGAAGCCAGGAAAAATACCAACAAGCCCATCAAGCTTTAGACCAATCTCTCTTACAAGTTGCATCTGTAAATTAATGGAACGGATGGTTACCAATAGATTATCATGGCTGCTTGAATCTAGAAAATTGTTAAGCAAGTATCAATTCGGATTCCGTAGAGAACACTCTACGACAGATGCGTTAGTGTATATTGAAAATGCTGTTCAAGGAAGTTTTCTTGCAGGTCTTCACCTAACAGCTATTTTTATAGATTTGAAAAGTGCATTTGATACTGCCAGGCACAGTACAATATTAGAACAACTAAATAAATGGGGAATAAAAGGATACTTACCTAAATTCGTAAAGTCGTTCCTTGACAACAGAGTCATTAGAGTCAGAGTTGGCAATGTTTTATCTGAAAATTATAATATTAAAAACGGGACTCCACAAGGTTCCTCGCTAAGTGCCACTCTGTTTATAATAGCGATACAAGGACTGTTAGAATCCATCGACACAACTGTTCGATACTGTGCCTACGCAGATGATATCGTAATATTTACTTTTGGACAATCTTTCAACAATATTGAAGAAATTTTACAAAATGCACTCTCTAAGCTATCCTCGGAGGCCACTAATAGGGGTCTTCAAATTTCAACTGAGAAAACGGTCTCGCTACATTTCTGTCGCAAACGAAGCACCTGTCAACAGGAACACAACTTTCAGATGAATTCGGTACCTATTAAAAACGTAGATACTTTTTGTTATTTAGGCCTAATATTTGACTCTAAACTTACCTGGACGCTACACATCAGTAAACTGAAAGCCCGTTGTAATAGTATCTTAAATACACTTAGATGCTTGTCACACCTAAACTGGGGATCTGACCAACAGACACTGCTGATGCTGTACAGATCTTTGGTTCTATCTCGAGTCGATTATGGTTGTGTGGTATATTCCTCTGCCAGACCATCCCGTTTGAGTATTTTAAACACAATACATAACATGGGAATACGCTATATAATGGGGGCCTTTGTAACAAGCCCAGCAGACAGTTTATGCGTAGAATCTGGGTTAGAGCCTTTATGGCTACGCCGTCAAAGGTTACTATTGAACTATCGTGTCGCGGCATTATATCGCACGCATAACCATATTCGATCGTCCTTAGTCAGCAGCGCTCTATTGGACCTCTATCAAGTACAGGATACGCGTACTAGACCGGCGACCGTTAGATCCATCGTCACTTCTAGGGCATGGGAAATCCCCGAAGCTGGTTTATATTTAAATGCCTACCCCAAAACTTCGCCATGGACCGTACCAGCAATAGATATTCGTTTCGATCTTCGGAAATATGATAAATCTGAAACAGCTGGTAACGTCATTAAAATGGACTTTTTAAATATTCTCGATACATACGGTCAGTGCAACGTATTTTATACCGATGGGTCTAAAACAGAGTCAGGAGCGGGGTGCGCCGTAGTCAACGGCAATAATATATCTACATGGTCACTTCCACATACTGTAAGTGTTTTTACATGCGAAATATATGCTTTATTGCTAGCGTTAAGTATATGCCGAGAATCAACGTCCGATATTCATGTAATTTGCACAGATTCTTTGTCTTCTCTGTTAGCAATAAGTAACAAATTTAACAACGAAGCTATAGTACAAGACATACACACCTTACTATCAAAACTAATAAGTGAAGGCAAACAGATAGTGTGGATATGGATACCAAGTCACATTGGCATCTCTGGAAATGAGAAAGCAGATCAAGCTGCAAAATCTGCAGCGTCTCGGATTCAGAATGATGTAAATGTGATTTGCCCAAAAGACGCAAGAACATACATAAAGCAAAAATCAGAACTTCAGTGGCAAGCGTCGTGGAATACAAAGACTACCGCTCTAAAAGATATAAAACCGAGTGTCAAGTTACAACAATCTGAGATTACACTTACACGTATGGAACAAGCAATAATAAGTCGATTAAGAATAGGTCACACCCGATTAACTTCTACCTTTCTATTAACAGAGGGAAGTAGGCCTAATTGTCCTACGTGTATAACTCCACTTACTGTCGAACACATCCTTATCGAATGTAATGAACACACCAACCAGAGAAGAACTTGTGGTTTATCTGATACTCTACCAGAAATTTTGAACAATAATAAAGAAAGTATTTTAAAATTACTAAAATATCTACGTTCTACAAACCTAATTTCTAAACTGTAAAACTTATTAGTCTGTGATAAAAACTATTATCTGTGATATTTTATATATTCGAATTATGTTTATTTACTTACAAAACTTATATTAGCCAGTTTTATCTATTTTACCTATTTATATACTTTTTTTATAGTTTTATCAATGTTTTGTATGGTATCCTATTATATATTTTCGTTCGTGCTAATTGTGTCTATTGTTGTAGTAATTTGTTATTTATATTTATTGTTCGTACCGATTTGTTACTTATTACTGACCATTTATATCAGTGATATTTTGTAGCAAAAGCGACAAATGACCCTGGCAGTCGAGTCGCTTATTTAACAAAAAAAAAAAAAAAAACAACTCTCCTGAGCTACGAACATGCATTGAAGTGCAATTGGTTTTAAGAGTTAGAGCGACCGCGTTGTCTAGCGTCTAGCATGAAACTGTCATGTTGACCATCTCTTGCAGTGACTGCTTTAAATTGCTGTTCTATGGAAACTATTTATTGTTTGAGTAAATAAAGAAACTCAGTATATTGTATTTCTTATTTAAATAATTTTATTGTACATTTAAAACAACTCAAAATATTAATGAATAGTTTTACGGTTGCCACCTTTTGAAAATCAAAATGTAGAATAAAATACAATTAAAGGAATGAAAAGTTTATTACACTTATTAAACATCCATATATAATATAACGAGCTTGTTCAGGGTTTGTATGCTACAGAGTGATCCTGATAGCTAGCGCCACTATGCGGTGCATATTGTTAGTTGAAGCGAAGAAAACACCTGGCATAAAAGCAGCTCTCTTTTGCTATGAAAACAATTTTAAGGTTTGTACCCATGTTATTATTATATTAATTAAGTGAATTACATTTTTAAAGGTTAGAAGAACCGATGGTGTTTGCTAATATATATTATAATAAGCAAAATAATTTATTATTTACAATTGCCAGACTGAGCAAATGTAAAATTGTTTTGAATCTACCATTTTTTTATTTGAAGAACACCAATAATTCTCCATCATCTGATCAGAAACACCAAACCTTCCAATTTTCTTATTTCGTCCAATAAACCTATATCTTACAAACTACCTCACAGGAAACAGACCGAAAAATTGTACCATTTGCTCATTGATCAACTATGACGCTTAGGTTTTCTAGGAATTGATCAATATCATCAGTTGAATGACAAATTGTTCAAATGAAGGACTGTCTTACCAAATTTAGATGCGTGGAAACCCTAAATATGTTCTTGGTAGGTTACACACACTTGTGTCTATTTTTATTGCATGCTCAACATGCAATTTAAATTTCTTCATGTATATTACATTCTAATCGTGTCTCACTACTATGAGTGACTATGTGTTTTGCGAGTCTAGATTTCTGTGAAGATTTATAATCACGTAAATTACAAACAAAAGGTTGCTCACCACTATGACTGAGCATGTGTCTCTTAAGATAACGCTTTTGTAAACATTTATATTCACATAAATTACATTCAAATGGTTGACCATCGCTATGAGTGAGAAGGTGGGTCTTGAGAGTAGACTGCACCGAACACTTAAAATTGCATACATTACATTCACACGACTTCTCATCACTATGAGTGAGCATGTGTACACTGAGAGAAATGAAACGTTTAATTCAACAGTTTTATGAACAATTCTTGACTGATTTTGAGTTGACAAAAAGAATGTTCATATAGAAATATATTTTAGTTTGAATATACATTTTGTTCTGCTTAAACAAAGATAGTTCTATGAACATTCGCATCTACTTAAATTAAGAAATAAGAACTTGTTACAACGCTAATAATTGTTTAATGTAAAACGTTGTTTATGACTTGGTTGGTTAGAAAACCATAAAATATTGACTTAAATAGTCTTATATTTAACTCAATTAAAATAATAATTCTTGTAAATGTCCAGTGTATTATTTTAATACGTAACACTGGTTAAATATGATCATCTTATTTATTTCTGCAAATACTTTCATGCATTTTATTCAACTCCAGAAAACTTTTATTCAACACTTTTGTTTGTTATTTGAAGCTTCAGAAATAATTCAATTACAAATTGCGCATTTTTGCTGTGGAATGTTTTATTATAATATTATAAACAAAAGAGCAGGCGACGCGACGATACGACACGTTTTTTTATCGCGTTTGCAATTTTCACCTCATATAGTGTTGTTACTCTAGCTGATTGTATGGGGTTACATTATTATTATTGTGCTGGTTCCTGTTGGTTCGTGGTAACGTGGTTGAAAAAATTGCAAATTTTGTTCAGGTAAGTTCATATAAGATATATTTAACATTCTGTGCATTACCACACTACATAATTAAAAATTTATTAGTAAATTATTTCATTAGCTCTTTAGTTCTTTATTTATAATGTGATATAGGATACAGGCATTCATGTTATTATGAACTACAAGTATGTACGTGTGTTTATACATATACGTTGTACAGTTCATTATACATTCCATCTTTATACTTTATTTTTATATTAGTAATATTAAAATATGTGAAATGTAGGTATGTAATAGAAACAAAACAAAAAAGGTTCAAATAAACTTCTATTGCAGGTACACATTGCTGAAACACACACTTTTAACGAAGTTATTTATCTTAAAGTTTGCTGTATGCTGGTCACTGTATAATTGCTGTTCGCTAAGATGGAGACCCTCTTAACAGAATGGGGCTTTCCAGATTTAGTGTCTGTATTTGAAGGTATTCATATTTATTTTATTTTGCTACTTCATGTTAATTTAATAATATATGTGATAGTTCATGTGGAAAGGGACATTAATTTCACTAAGGTCAAAACTGCGATGTTAGTTTAATCTGATACATGAAACCATACTAAAGAAAATTGTTTTTATTTCATCTGAAAAATCCTAAAAATAACAGTTTCTTCTTGTATGTAATTTTATCAGAATATATTTAAAAGATTCGTTCTGAAAAACAAAACGCCTTGTATCTTCCTCCCTCACCCTCCTCCTTCTTTCACCACCTCTCCCATGTTCTCTTTTTTACCCTTCTCCCATTTTCTCTCCTGACTTCTTACTCCCTTCTCCACTCACGTTCTCACTCTTTTGAAAAAGTGAGGCTCATTGCTGGCCAATGCCGGTTGTCCTATCTTTAACATTACAAAATTTACAAAATTAATTACTTTTGTTTCTCCTGAAACATTTGTTTGAGGTTACTTCTACCATGGACTGTCTCATATTGTATCTGTAATTGAGAATGAGACAAACAGTATCTGTTTTTTAAAAGAATTGCATATTGTTAGATAATGACACTTGAAAATTGGAAAATTTGTGTTCTCATAGATGATGAAATCGATGAAGAGGCACTTTTATGCTTAGACTTTCAAACTTTAAAAGAATTAGTACCTAAAATAGGACCTCGAATGAAATTTTCAGCCAAGTTAAAACAATACAGAGATCAAGATGTGATGAATATGTCAATTGTGTTTGATTCCAATGTAAGTAGTATATACCTACTTTTTGAGCAGTTTGACAAATATTAGTAAATATACAGCCAGCTGTGATAGTAATAATTTTATAAATAAATGATCACCAGCGCATTAATTCTTATATATTTAGGATCTAGCTCCTGTTAGCTCATCTCCTCTTTCACTAAGCAATGTGAATGTAATTAATCAAGTGGATCTTGCATCTCCTTCCTCATCAACTTCTACCAATATTAGCAATGAAGAAGCAATAAGTGACAACATAGATGAAATAGCAAATGCATTTCGCATTTCTTCGTCAAAACAAAGGGCATTCTGTGGAAAAGAAAACCTTCAGAGAGCTTTTCGTACAGTTTACAAGTTAGATTTGCAGCAGTTCTTAAATAGAACTGTTTCTGGAAGATTCATATTGAACAGTTATGAAAGGGATAAACGATTATCAAGGAAATTAAGAAATCAGCTAACTTATATACTTGTTAATGGATTAATGTCTGAAAACAGGTATGATAATTAGACCCCTTATTTAAGTTTGCAATTAAAAAAACAGTATTTGTTTATATTAGAAATAAAAATCTGATTCCTTTGGATTTCGACATATTATCTGAAAAAATTTGTCAACTTTTTCCAAATGAAACAATGTCAACATATTATATTCCACGTGTACCTGGCACCAAAAGAACACCACCCATTAACGCAAAAGGAAAACTTATTGACAAATATAGAAATTTAAAACGATCCTACAACCTTTTTAAAGAAATGACAATCAATAATATTACCGATAACCAAGCACAAATTCCTGACATAAACACAGGTACTACAACAAATAATGGTTTCTAATTGCTACCTATATATTACATAGCTATTTATTTTATTTTTTAGATGAACTTCGTCCTATTGCTGATTGGTTAAAATTATACCAGGAACCGTGGGACATGGTACTTTTGAATTGGCAAAAAACATTTCCTTTAAGAAAATTAGATGCTAAAAGTCGAACAATAGAAGACTTCATAGGAGACTGGCCTATACTGAAACATCAAAATATTCACGAACTTGTAAGTTAAATTTAAGTACAAGACATGTTTTCATTTCCTTGAATATATTGTTTATTTTTTTATTGTTAGATTGAATATGATTTTCAACAATATTTTCCTGAGTGTCATATCATTTCTCTTATAAAAGAAAACCAAAAATGGGAACAATTTTATGAAGGAGTCAAAAATTTGCACAAACTAGATACAAGCGCTGAAGAGTTCATGGCTCCCTTAGAAAGTCGAATCAGTCAAGGTGATAAAAAATAGAGTTATTGTGCAATGTCACTTTTATATTTGATTGAATGTGTAGATTCCTCAAATGCAATTCAAATTGCAAGTTTGGCAATGCTGTTTCCACCTAAAGGACGAATTAGATGTAAAAAGGCTCATTGGAAACCAAGCACTATAGAATGCCAGGAGAGCATAGTTAATTTGGTTTCAGTAAGTTTTGTCTCATTCTCAAATTAGATGTTTTGGAATATGTGGAAATTTTATAAATTAGTTCTTACTTTGTCTTATTTTCATTTAAAACCAGTTCTATTACTTTTTACATAGAATTAAGTAAACTTGGATTGTATAAAAGAGGGCCAATTTTAAACCGAGTTTAATTTCTAGACAATTGTTTGCAAAAATTGTTCCCAAGGAGTTAACACTGATTAAAATGACTCCACTTTTATATAATCCACCCTTAATACTATACCAATTATTTTTTCAGACATCTGGAAATATTGATGAATTTATTTTAAAAAGGAGAGCCAAACTAGGAAGTCTAAATTTAACAGTTCAACCATACTTGATTGTTATTGGTGCTGCATTTTCAAGCATAACAGAATGTTATTTAGTAATTGATAATTATAAGTATAAGATGTTTTCAGTATTGCAAGGTTTTGATTTAATGTTTAAAGCTCTTCATACTTTAAATGCAAATTATCCTAAGGAATCTGAACATATTTGGTTACTAATTGAACGTGCATTGTATAAGATAGAATCATCTACTATTACAATCCCTGCAGTATTGACAGCATTAAATGAATTAGAAAACTTATAATTTTTTCTTAAAGGTTATCTTCTCTGATGTTTTTATTATAGTATGCATGTGTAATTACTGATATATTTCTGAATACTAAAAACACTGCCCATTTTGTTGTTTTTTTGTAAAGCGTATATGCTTAGATAAAATAGAACTTTTATTTGTGTTATCTATATAGAAGCATTTTTGTTCACTTTTTACTTCTATTTTGTGAAACATGTTAACTTGTCCTATTTGTAATGAGGAGTTTAGTCTTATAAACTCTATGTTTAGACATATTAAAATTAATCATAACTTTCTAACACACTTTGCATGTAAACAGAAACTTTGCACAAGAACTTTCCAGAATGTGTATAACTTAAAACGTCATTTTCAATTAAAACACAAAAGTGATGAAATTATTTTAAACCAAAGTCAGACATTAGAAAGCACTTCTCCACAAGATCAAATTTCACTTAACAATGATGATGGTAATTGTAATGCTAATGTTGATGATAATTACGCCGAACAAAACCTCTACGAGGAATTTCAGAGTTGCTTGCAAGAAAAACGTATGATTCTTGTTTCAAAATTATATAGTGATTACTCATTCCCTAGAAACATAGTACAAAAAATTATATCAGATGTATCTGACTTATTAAATAAACCTATCGAAATTTTGAAAAAAAATATAGATGTATGTAAAACACAAATCTCTGAAAATAAAGAACTGGATGCGATGTTAAATTTACTGAACAATATTTTCAAAGATTTTGATTCTGAGTATTTGCACATTAACAAATACATTCATTACTCCTATATCGTTAACAGTGGGCCAGAGAATGAATGACAAAAAGGTTCAGTCCAGAATTGTAATGGAATTTAGCACTTGCCAGTATATACCTATTCAAAAAACACTAAAATCGTTTTTAGAATTACCAATGGTATTCTATTTCTTCTTATATGGAGGACTTAAGAAAATCACTTTATACGTCTAATTTAATACAGGGTGAATTATGGGAAAATACTCTGAAGCAATTTAAAGATAAAATTGTTTTACCTATTTTATTATATGCCGACGACTTTGAAATTAATAATCCGTTAGGAAGCCATGCTGGCATTTATAAAGTATGTGGTGTATATTGTTCTCTAGGCTGCTTGCCACCGGAACATGCTTCTCATTTAGACAACATTTTTCTGCTACAACTTTCACACACTGATGATGTCAAGTCTTTCGGAAATAAAAAGGTGTTTCAAAATATTATTAATGAACTAATTTCACTAGAAAACGATGGTTTGGTAATAAATACTGAATCTGGATCTCACACTGTTTATTTTAGTTTGGCATTAATATTAGGAGATAATTTATCTATCCATTCAATGCTAGGTTTAAATGAAAGTTTTAACTCAAATTACTATTGTAGGTTTTGCCGATGTACTAAAGATGAAGCCAGTTATAGCTTCTCTGAAATTGTTATTGACTTACGTACACCTGAAAATTATGACAACGATTTATCTCTTTTGAGTTATGGATTAAAAGAAAAGTGCATTTGGCATTCCTTGCCAAATTTTCATATGAATAGCAATTTAAGTTGTGATATAATGCATGATATTTGGGAAGGTATTTGCAGATATGATTTTGGGAATATGTTGTATAACTTTATATATATTGATAAATTCTTTACTCTTGAAATCTATGTGGGTAAAGATTAATGGTGTAAAATATTTTCCAGACCTTGTGGTAGTAGTCGACTTTGTTGATTTCATGCCAATTTTTGGAGGTGTTCATACAATTGTTGTAAATAAAAACACGGATGAGGTATACTTTATTCTGTACAAGTTAAAAACTATAGAATTCAATAGGCATTTTCAGGCATATGAAGTTGAGAAAACTGAAGATTTGTTATGTAAAGAATGGGCTAACTTACATTGCAGTATTTCTCCAACAGTAATATATATTGTTGATCACAAACTTTTTATAATTCTTAATAATTAGAAAAATTATTTACACAAATTGCATTATTACTACTTGTACTTAAGGACTACTTAACGAAAATATTCATTTATTATAATTACTATTATTATACTATTGTTAACGTAAAGTTTTATATATTAGTTGAAAAAAGCTGCAAAATAGTCGAAAATAGTTCAAAAAATATTTTATTTTACTGTACAGTTGACAATAAGCTTCTTATTTTAGTGAGTTTTTTTCTTTCTCAAATAAGTTTCAAGACTTAGATAGTTAAGAAGCTCAAATTAAGAAAATTTGCAACAAATTTTTGTTTACTATGCAAGGCCTGATAGTTTTTGATAGTGTATTAGGAAATGGTTAACAATTATAGATGCATGTGTACTATACTGTATTAGCATGTATTCAGTTACTTTTTGTTTTATATAATTATTTTATTTTCTTTTTGAAACAATATATTATAAATTATCTAATTTAGAACTCGTTTTTATTAATACCTAAGTACCTTTCAATACAGTGTGAGGCTTAATACTGGTAAACTGTATGTAGGTATGTTAAATATGAATATGACATCATTTATTAAAAAAATATAAAGAGCACTTATTAAATAAATGCAAAGCTTATGTAAATAAATATATAATAAACAACACATCTAATTTAAATTGATCTAATTCATCTAATTCCCCTCAAATTCTCAAACTGCTTTTAAATATTTATATCTTGTTCAGGTCAAATACAATATGTTGCTTTCTATGATTTTAAAGTACTAAGGATACTACACTACATTATTGCAGGTTTTGGCTTAATTTTAAGTGGGTAGTTTGTATTCTTTTGCAATATTATAATAATACCTAGGTATTTCTGCAAGACTTACAGACAAATATAAGAATTGTTAAAACTAAAGTCTTGCAGAAATATATTATTATTATTATTTCAAAAAAAGTCATAACTAAACACTAAAAGTCAAGTCAAAACTCAAGAATCGTTTCCTTTCTTCGGCCAGCACTGTACCTACTTTTCAACTCCCATATACATATTCAGAGAATAATCTTAATCTGTTGATTCAATATGTTTCGTATGTTATTTCAAATGACAAAACTTACACAACCAAAGTTTTACTTATTTTATTTCAATTTAAAAAAAATTGTTTTAATAAATAGGAAATATTGTTTCAGTAGCGTAGAAGCTATTAAAAGAATTTTTTAAATGTTAGTTTAACAATTTGAGATGCACATTTGGATACAACAAGGCAATTAAATCAATAGCATTGTTTGCCAAAGTAAGTTTCTAAAAGAGTTTGGTCAACCATCTGCATTTTTCATGGTAACTGCTTGCCTTGGTTGAATCAACAATGTGAATTCATCAAATCAAGTAATATAAATTGACATTTTGATAATGTTTCGATAAATGCAATTAACACATTGATTGTATTTAAAGTGCAAAAACTGTTATTTAAATATTTTAACCATTAACTTAACACTTTTTTTTCTCAGTGTACTTTCAGATGACTTTTTTGTGAACATTTATAATCACATAAACAGCAATTGAATGGTTTCTCATTACTATGAATGAGAATGTGTTTTTTGAGATCATTTTTCCGTGAACATTTATAATTACATAAACTACATTCAAAAGGCTGCTCACCTCTACGAATGACCATATGTCTCTTGAGGTAACGTTTTTGTGAACATTTATAATCACATAAATTACATTCAAATGGCAGCTCACTATTGTGAGTAGAAATATGTCTTTTAAGATTACCCTTTTGTGAACATTTATAATCACATAAACAACACTCGAATAATTGCTCACCACTATGAGTGAGCAAGTGTCTCTTGATAGTGGACTGTGCTGAATATTTTACATTACATATATTACATTGAAATGATTTCTCGCCACTATGAGTGAGCACATGTGCTTTAAGATTACTTTTTTGTGAACTTCTATAATCACATAAACTACATCCAAATGGTTTCTTATTATCATGAATGAGAATATGTCTTTTGAGATCGTTTTTTTGTGAACATTTATGACCACATAAACTGCATTCAAATGGTTTCTCACCACTATGACTAAACATGTGCCTTTTGAGTTTACTTTTCAATGAAAATTTATAACTGCATAATTTACATTCAAACCTTTTCGTGAGCATCTATAATCACATAGATTACACGTAAATGGTTTATCAGTATCATGAATAAACAGGTGTTGTTCAAGATGATTTTTTCGTAAAAACCTGCAACTACACAAATTACACTCAAACGGTTTCTCACTACTGTGAGTAAGCATGTGTCTATTGAGGATACTTTTTAATGAACATTTATAATAACATAAAGTACATTTAAATGGCTTCTCGCCGCTGTGAGTAAGCATGTGTTTTTTGAGATTTCCTTTTAATGAACATCTATAATTACATATTTTACATTCAAATTGTCTTTTGGCTTTAAGAGGAAGTGCATATGTTTCCTGTGGCAATATATATTGAGGCTCGTACAATTTATTGTTATAATTGTTATTGTTAAATTGTTATAAAATAACTTAAAATAATGTTTAACTTTTAACAAACTTGAATTTGAAAGATTTTTTAAATTTGTAACAACTGGACGCCATCTGTTAACTAGTAGCACTATTAATGATGATATTACAGATTGTGTCATGAATGTCTACTACATACGGGTGCAACCAATAAGTAAATGTAGCTATCAGGATACCAGCAGCAAACCACCCTCAGCCTTTTCTGCTATCCTAATACACGATTTTAAATTTCTGATGAGGAATAGGTAAAGGTGTTATAATAAATAGTAAAAATATTTTTATTTATTTGTTCGTTTTATTAGAATTTCTACTTTTTTAACCAAACAATCTTAATAATTATTTTTAATAAGCATGTAACAGAAAATGCATATGAATTAGCCTAACAACTAGCATTAACAATATTAGTAAATAATTAAAGGATGCAGATTGCGGTATATTGTGTACAGGAACGCACCAAGCCTATAATGAGTGCCGTTGTGCAAAGAACCCCACGCGTTTCTTACGGATATTGGATACCGGTCAAATTAGCTGAAATTGTGATACGTTTTAGTTTACATTATTCTGATCAAAAGTCTCTGAGGCTACAATGCTCTGTATTTTATTTTATTTAGCAGGTTGGTTATAAATAGTCAAAAATAAAAGAAATTGATTTGTCAAAATGGTCTGTTTAAAATACATATCGTTACAAGAGAAACGCTTGTAAACATGTTGTCCTGTGGGGTGATGACGTAGTTGCTACCAGTCAGGAATGCATTAGACAGAACATCGCCACTCCGACGCCGACGCCGACGCCCCGGTTGTATTGGTAGAAACGTCGTTATTAAGATTTTTATAAATGCTCATATCTCCCTTATTTTACATGATAAAAAGTGCGATTTTTAATCCGAAAGTATAGGTGCGTCCCAATTGTTTAGCCCTTAGGTTTAGCCAGTCTCGATAGATTAATAGTTTGCATGATTACTCCATAATTCAAGGCTCGTAGGTTCATGGTAGTCCTTCATAGCTATGAAAATTGTTTTTTCTCGTCTTTTATATTAATGAACGTTGTCGAAGGGTATCTTATAAGAACATAACAGTAACATCTCAAATGCCAAATTGGCACAAAAGCGTCATTTGACTAGCTCTTTTGCGAAGGATATTGGTCGGTCTCATTTTTTTGAAGAGGCTATCACTACCAAAAGATACTAGAACACCATTCTGAATTGGTTTATCGATCAAGTCGACGACAAGGAACTGCAATACGGTTACTTTCAGCAGGATAATGCCCGACCCTATGTGGCTCATGGTTAAACACCATTCTTAAGACACCGCTGCATATACTCTAGAAGATTTACAACAAAAGTTGTGAAAGAATGTGATAACGTTACACCTCACCTTTTACAGAAAGTGTTTGATAACATGAACAGACGTGTTGCACTGTGCATTGAAGAAGGCAAACATTTCAACATCTTTTGTAGTTTAAAATAAGATTAGTTAGTAAATAAACGTAATGCTATGTCAGCATGATTTTAAGTGATCGATTTATTTTGATTTTTGTATTAATTGTTAGTTGAAATCGCAAGAGCGCATATCTGACAGTAAAAAACAGGTTTGCCACTACATAATTATGAAGTTACTCTCCAAAAATTGTTTCTCTTTGAGAAATAAATAAAGATTAGTAAACGTTTCGCAGTTTTATTAAAATACAACCTGACAATATTGTTTCGACAGCTATGCTGTCATTATCAAAGGTAATATAATTATAAACAAACACGTCGCTAAGGTAGATACAAAAATAGGTAACTAGATAAAATAATAATAATAATCAGAATTAAATATCTAATACTACCAGTAACGGATAATTACTGAGCTCAAGTTGTTCATTCATTAAAGGTACCCTGAGTTTGTGTTTGTATATCTCAAAGGCTTCTAACTTTTAACTAGAACACTTCAAACTTTTATCCTCGTTTCATAAACATGTCGAATATAACATTCAGTGACAGAGAAACACAATTTGTTAACAAAGGTTTCAAATTTTGTCCTTTCGGGCTATTGCTGTCTTTTAAATGTGCTTCTTATCGGATTCTGTTTTGTGTTCTGCAAGATTTTCAAATCACATCACTGAATGTTAGATAACTTATTAGTCGTTCTAATTGTATTTGTTACACAAAAATAAATAGTTTTCGAGAATTCCAAAAAATGAATCAATTAGATCCAATAGTAATTTTAAGCTTATCTATCTGTTAATTAGTTGAAGATAATCTTAGTGAAGCTAACTAATTCCAATGGTAACATGGTGTTGTTTATTGGAGAATCCTTATATGTAGTCGTCGTGTCGTTTGAAATACCGACCTCTGTAATAACAACCTTGCAATTTGAGAAGTTAGCGCAATACAACACTAGTGAGAATTTCGTTATCGTTAAATGAATGTTGTATGCATCACGAACAAGTAGAGTACTAATGCTCTCCGTAACGACATTGACGGCGACAAGTCTTAAGAGTTACATTGATGTCGAGATCTGACGTGTCTCAGACGGTTTTAATCTTTGTTGTTAAATTTAAAAGTTCTGGTTTTGGTCTGCCTTTCTCAATAATTCCCTCCGAAACTGTATGAAGAATTCTTTTATCAAATAATAATAATACTTTACAAATTGAACAACAAAGTCTTCGCGATTCGGAAGTACTCGAACCTTCCACCGAAGCAGCTGAATCTGCAGTCATGACGTCATGACGATAAAGCACGTTTAAATGTTGCATACAGAACAAATTAAATATAATTATTTGTCTTTAAAAAAATCCCAACTTGATGAAATAATAAAATGTTCCAAAATACAGTCTCATTCGCAGATTTACACTGCTTAAGTAACATTTAACAAACACTAAAAATCGAACAAATAACGAAATTATAATAAACATCTGATCACGGAGCACGCTAATAAAAATAACTCGACCTTATACGATGTTAACTGTAGCCCACAACGTTCCCGCGCCCCGCCCGTTACCGAAAGCAAGAAGAGCAGGAAGCAACGAAATTGGTGCTTATATGCAGTGTAAGTAACACATTTGAATCGGTATTACCTTTCCGCGCAAGTTTAATGAGTCTAATTTAAAATAGTACTCTAAATAATTATGATTTTGCTGTGCGGAATTGATATTGAGCTTTAAGTTGACTAAATATTATAAATTTAAATAAACGATAACCATTATTTTATTTTTGTTAACATTGTTTTTTAATTTTAATAAATTCTTAAGGGAAGCATTGCTTCCCTTGCTTCCATGGACCGCACGCCACTGGTGGATTCTGATTTCTGATAAATATTTTTCCGTTATACAATATGTGTTGAAAAGTAAAAATTTCTTTCAAAACTAAACACCAATAAAATTAAGCAAACTCAGTGATTTTAAAATTAATAAATTGGAGCTTTTTCTTTGGGGGAATCTGTTAAATATTTACAAACATTGCCAAATCTAGAACTCATTAATTAAATTGGTATACTTTAATCACAATTCATCTTTTTAATTTAATTTTTAGACAATTTAACCCCCTTAGAATTAATGCCATCTAATTCATTAACCTTTGCACATTTCATAAAACCATCCAGTTTTTACGTGCATGAGTTGTTCGATCTATCTGTGAACTATTCAACCCTTGTGTGAACTACTAACCCCCATCTACCCATATGTTGCTTTTGCGCGAGTCATATCAATCAGAAGAGCAACATGTGGTTTAAAGTCGGTCCTAATGTGCTCGGTCTACTAGATTATATACATATTAAAAAAACTACAAGTACTTAAATATTTACATGCAAAATTACTGAAATATGAATTTTTGTAAAATAAAATTTCAGTGAATAATTTTTAGTGCACGATGTGAGATATGACTAGTTATGTCTAGTATAAGTGCACTCTGCCTTGTTGGTGTATGTATGTCCATTCAAGTCATAAAAATATGAAAAATGATGTGCAAAATATTCAGGGAATATAAAGCTTTAACTTTTCATTATCGAATCCATTAAATTAATAGAAATGTTTGATAATAGTAGAGGCAATAAAAGTAGTATAATCTTTGTCTCAAGTCTGCCAAACAAAGGGAGTTTTCTGAAACAATTAAGTCTAATTCAGTATGACCTTTTAGAAAATCCGACGGTGGTGTCTGTATAGCAGTGCATTATATCTTCATGTTACTGTTACATTACATAGCAGAAGCAGGACGAGACTTTGCTAACATGACTTGACATCTACCTTTGAAATTCCCGTCTCCTGAAACTGATACGCCGTCTGAGACACGTCAGATCTCGACATCAATGTAACTCTTAAGACTTGTCGCCGTCAAT
Source organism: Agrypnus murinus (assembly GCA_929113105.1). Taxonomy (NCBI): domain Eukaryota; kingdom Metazoa; phylum Arthropoda; class Insecta; order Coleoptera; family Elateridae; genus Agrypnus; species Agrypnus murinus. Next base: position 119,400,808 of record OV816030.1, read on the forward strand.
GTCGTTACGGAGAGCATTAGTACTCTACTTGTTCGTGATGCATACAACATTCATTTAACGATAACGAAATTCTCACTAGTGTTGTATTGCGCTAACTTCTCAAATTGCAAGGTTGTTATTACAGAGGTCGGTATTTCAAACGACACGACGAGACGACGACTACATATAAGGATTCTCCAATAAACAACACCATGTTACCATTGGAATTAGTTAGCTTCACTAAGATTATCTTCAACTAATTAACAGATAAGCTTAAAATTACTATTGGATCTAATTGATTCATTTTTTGGAATTCTCGAAAACTATTTATTTTTGTGTAACAAATACAATTAGAACGACTAATAAGTTATCTAACATTCAGTGATGTGATTTGAAAATCTTGCAGAAGACAAGACAGAATCCGATAAGAAGCACATTTAAAAGACAGCAATAGCCCGTCTACTACGAAGCAATCATATCGAATCGATTCTTAATTAGTCTTTCTTAATAATAATCGTCATCGCAGTCTACTTTGAAGTGTCACTCAGCAGATCGGTCGTGCGTCCCAAGAAGACGTTTTAGAATAGATTAATCGTCACGTGACACGTCAATCTCGTCATCTCTTTATTACCGAACTTATTGTTTATTGTTCTCACAAATAGGATATCGATCAAATCGTGGATCGGTGTTGTTTAAAGCCTTTCTTCGCCCTGACTTGCAACTTGTTTAGAATTATGCAAGTCTAGTTCACTTTAATTTACTTAATCAATCTTATCTGGGTATGTATTCCAACACTGAAACGTTTATCTATACGTCTATCTTATTCAGAGACCACTCTTCTTTCAAGGCTTCAATTCTATGAGAAGGAGGGAATGGAAGAAGATTCACAGCCGGACGTGTCTTTAATTTTAATTGCGATCTGTATTTAGAGCAATGTAACTGACTCTTAAGGAACTTGAACATTTTTTGTGAAAATGCTTTCAGGCGATGCGATGGTTACATTTAATGTATTCCAATTGCCTCTTAAAGATAAACAGTAATTATGTAGTTATCGACATCTGGCGACATAAAGTGTTTAATCAAGATATATAATAATAGCCGATATCCATCAAAATCTTTCAATGCACACGTTTATCATAAAATTGTTGTTTCATTCATTTTTATAAAATTTAATTTTCATAAATTCAATTTTAACCTCTGCCTTTCTCCAACAACAAGAATTGGAGTCTAGGTGTTGGATAACAAAAATATTAACTAAATAAAATAACAAAAATAATAGGCAACAAATAATACAGTACACAAATAAAATGTACACAAATAAAGAACACAAAATTTTATTTATTAAATGTTAAACTTAACAGAGATAACACAAAATAAATGAAAAGCGAAACCTTTTAATTTTCTTTTAATAGACTTAAAAATACTGATTTTTTATGATTAAAATAATTATTGAAAAGAAATAAATGAAATAGTAATCGATCTTTCTGTTTTCTTAACTTTTTTTACATAAAGAAATAAAAATTTTATTCAAAAGAAATTAATCTAATCACTTTAAGAAAAAGAAAAATAAAAAGATTATTATATTCATAATCATTTTATTTTTTTATGAATTGAAATTTCTCAATAGAATTTTAATTCAAGATTAATTAACTTACTAAATAGTTATTTAAAAACTCACGTCTTAGTATTTTTAAAATTGCCATCTCTATACATTTGAACCTCCTGACACACTCGTGATACTAAATCCGCATCTCTAATCCAAATCAACTGATGTCAATATTTGACAGCTCCTGTAATGTCGATTCAACCAATTAAAATTGTTTATAAATATAAGGTCTTTATTATAAACAGGTGAGTTTAATTTCCAATAAAACTGAACTAATATTTTCTTCAAATAATTTTTTATCGTTAACAATATTAATTAAATTTCTTCCCTTTTTTAATGTTGAAATATGAATGTTGATACTTTTGAATAATTGGCTTTATGTACTTTTATTAATAAATTATTACTTTAAACTTTATCGTAACCTCACTTCATTTTACTTTTGACGTTTACATATAACCTCACTTAATTCTGAAACGTAACCTTACAACTGGTAATTTGAATAATCAGAGGAATACATCTTTCCCTTTCCGTGGTTTATGTTTACAACAAATAAAAGAAACTCCTATTAAAAACATACTACATTCTTACCTATTAACAAAACTAAGCAAATTTTTATTTTAAAATTATCATATTAAATAAAATAAAGAGACAGAAATGTAGATCTTAATTTGCTGACTTCAAAATCGTATAACACTTAGGTTCTATTTTGAATTTTAACACCCATATTTAAAATTGATGATAAATTTTAAATTATATCACACTAATTAACTTAATTTACCGTTAACACATTTGTACATTGTTCTATATCATTAAACACTTTTATTATGTGTTTAGCTAATAAATTTGAATTGCATCTAAACTTAATCTGCAACCCAAATTATATAAATCTATAAGGCGATGACAAACCGCAGTTTTACAAATATGTTTTTTAGCGACTTAACCTTTTCAGTAAGATCTTTTCACATCCTATGGTTAAAATAGTATTACATAAAATTCCAGCAATACATCCTATTGCCAAGTTACAAACTTGAAAATAAATCAACAATCCATCTAATGCTGGTAACGTTACAATGGAACTCAACAGTTAACAACAATTCTATTAAATTAAGTTTTGTATATTCTGCATTTTGTGTGTGTAATTGAAACATCATGATACCATATTAAAGTTGATTAAATGAAATTTTACTTATCGAAAATATTAACGCTTTGCAAGAATTTCAGTGTACATGTGCTCCTATGAATTATGGTCAACTCAACTCAAACACATAACAAGTTGATTCCTTTAAAAGACAATTTCAAGATTTATTTGGTAGCACTGATGAAGTAGAATGTGTTCCAATCATGGTTTAAATAGAGTCACGACATTCAACTTTGCCGTTTTGTATGCTTTTGCTATTATTAGAAAGACACAAAAGAAAGTCATACTACTTACACTTATTAGGCAATCATACGTACCTGTTTTCAACACGTATTTTTGTTTTCATAATATATTTTTTATTATAACGTTTAAAAAATTATTGTTTTAAATTTATAATTTGATTGTAATTTTTTTCTTATTACACCGACGTTTATTGATTCTAACCATTGATTAGAGAACATGTTTTATTCTTAAAAGAGAGAACGGTGTTACTAATGTCTTTACATAATGAATAATAGTGAAGTATGTGAGAATAATAATTAATCCTTTAATTAATTAATTTAAGTCATTGTAACTAATATGAACAAGGCTATCCAAAGATAGGAGTTTTCATTACCGTAAAAAAACTATGATTAGTAATAGCGCATTTGATGTTATCAAACGCCAACATTATACTGCATAAATTATTTTTTAATTTATATAATTAATTTAAAAAATATTAATTTTAACAAACATATTGCAGTAAAAACAACAAAAGCAATTACATATATACCCATTATACGGAATTCAACGATTGTTTCCTTCTATCAGAAAATTTATTACCATAAGTGGGGAATACGACGCTTTTATTTCTTTCAATAAAATTCTGAGAAACGCCCTTATGATATGAGAACCGGGATTAAGAATTATTAATCACTCGTGGAAAAAGTAATAATGGAGATAATTTATAGAAAATTTAATTAAAGCCAAATAAATGCACGAGTTACCCAAAATAAAGCGATAGGGGATCATATCACAACAAAATCATTAGACGAAAAAAGGTTTGAATTCAGGAAGTTTTTAATAGAAATTGATGGATGTGTCAATTAAAAGTCTATTAAGTTATTATGAGGCGAACAAAAACTTTGCAAGATTATTAGAAAAAATAATCTACCAACAACGCTATAAGATTAATGAAAAGTATTTCCAATATATACAGGGTGTTTTGGAAAATGTGTCCTTCCCGTTAAAGGGCAATAGGGAAACATGTGTGAAAAACATCTTACTAACAATTTACTGAAATGCCCCTTTGAAATGACAACCCCCCTTATAAAAATAATAGGCACGCCACTGCAAAGTAGTAGATAAAAGTGTATGAAAATTATGCCTATTAAATAGTACATACTTTTAAAGGTCGTCAATAAAATAATCATAATAAACCCAAGCAGGTAACCGGGTAAATAAATTCTTCGAAAATTGTAACCAAAACAAAATAGTAAGTACGTGCTTTTAAAACGTTTTAGCTAAATGATAACAAAACATTAATTCTGACCATCTGTAAATAACTGTTAATGACTCTGATCTTTGAAATTTGTAATCTGCAGTTTGTCGTCAACTTTCTTTGTGTTAAGGTGGCGGAAAACTTGAGTTTCGATTACGTATTAATACAAGTTTTAGAATAATAAACTTGAGTGAGGTAGTGTTAAGTGTTTGTTAGTGTTAAGTAGTTTAATTAATTGTAGTTAATTACTGTTTAAATTATGGCAGAGCAAACACGCCTGCTGAATGGACGGAACTTTTCAAATCAACCATTTTCAAAAAGTACACTCACTAGAACCTGCAGATCATATGAGTGTGCAAGTGCAATTTTGCCAATGGCTATTGGAAACGCAAACAGGAAAATCCCCAGTTTGCACATAATGTACTGTGGACAGACGACGCTGTTTTACTTGGGCGGGGGTTTTTAATTCACACAACAGCCACATTTGGGCTGACGAGAATGAGCATGAGGAGCTGTCCGAAGACTTTATTTCCAGGCGTTTCGCGGTAAATGTGTGGGTGGGAATTTATGAGAACTGTTTAATAGGACCTTTTATTCTGCTCCGACGATTAGCCGGTGACTGGACAATGAAGTGTTCGACGGACTCCCACTATTGAATACAACCACACATTGCTCGCCAGGTACGGGAGTTTTTAAATAACGAATACCCTAACTGGTGGATAGAACGTGAAGGACCCATCGCCTGGTCTGTGAGATCACTGGACTTGACTCCCCTCGATTTTTGTATTTGAGGATATTTTAAAACGTTAGTGTACAGGACAGAACTGAATACCGAGGAAAAGCTACGCGCACGCATTGAAATCGCTTCAGAATAAATTCGCGCAAATGCCGATATGTTTACTAGCATAAACTTGTGTGTACAGACAAACGGCGATTTATTTGAACACATGTTATAAAGATTGTGTGCATCTAAACGGTAAGTTTTACTCATTTTGTTAAAATGACATTCGTAATCATTCGCATCGCAATTAGGTCAATGAACGTATGTTACATTTTATTTACCGACCTTAATAAATGATCAAATCATCAAGGTAGTGAGTCAATCGACAACCGCTGCTTGGAAATTCAATTCTGTTGTTTCTGTAAATTAGGTCAATTATTAATTTAGTAGTGTAGATGTGAGATCATTGTTTGCTTTATCAGTAATTTATGGTTAAAATCTTACAAACAATCCATAGTCGACTCGTGTCTTGCAAAAAATACGGAAGAATGCGAAAAAAATTTAATTTTTTAATTTTATTTTATGAGTTTTATGGTCTTTATATGGTCACCTTTCACCCCCTTAAAGCATTGCATACTTCTCCGAAACACCCTGCATAAAGCAATTGTTAAAATAATGGTGGTTACTTCGATGAATCAGTTTCAACAAATGTATGCCATGGATCGTGAAAGAATATGTACTCCTTACATTACGTTGCGCTTAGAAAAGTTTGTGAAACTCTATTCTAGAATCTAAAGTAGACACGAAGGAAGTATCTGATGGAGAATTCCAATAATCATTTCATAATTATAAACTATTCTTTATTTTCTCAGACATTTTTAAATAAATACCTTGAGATTTGTTTTTATATTGATATATTAATTGATCTTAAAATTAGAAGTTAGTTTATCATTCTGCTGTATTAAATATTTAAACCCTTAAACAATTTAGTGATAAAAGATTATTCTAAGAAGTATTTCACATATTTATACAGTTACGTTCGTAAATAAAATATTAATATTGTATTTCTTGGTGTGGATAAGTATCGTCTATTGAATTTGGGTATTATTTTTTTAATTTGGATAAGTTATTTACTTAAATTTTATCAGATTATTTAGTATGTCATCTTACGTTTATAAAAAAAATAGATGGAGGTATAGTGAAACTTTTGACAACAGAATATGAATGTTGCCTTTTAACATACGTCACACACAAGCCATCTTTTTTATTACTCAAGCACTCTTTCTACGTTTTTGATGTTTCAACTATAATAACACTGAGGCTATTATTTAAAATGGAAAAACTTCAAATAATTGTATTTAGAACAACACAAAAAAGTCTAATATTAAAAAAAAGAAACAATGTAAATGACAGAAGAGTATAAATTATTCAAAGAGAATGAAATCATAAAAGATAGCCTTAAGATGTGTTGTTAGCAGACCGAAACACTAATTGCATGGCACATGTTTCTTCGAAATTGCAATATCCAAGGCGTTGATACTTTTCTGTCGCGTAGACGAAATATAGATGTCAAACGTAGCCCATCTTTTGGTGGCGATGCGTGAAGTTGATTGGTTAAATGCCAATGTATGTTTCTATTCTTAGTTCTTAACTTTCATAAATAATAATTGAACCCGGTACCACCACATACAGCTTTTACATTTCGTTGATAAATTTAAAAAAAGAACAGCCAGTCGAAAGAATTTATTAGCCATTTTTTGCCTTCTCATATCATCATATAGGTTTTGTTTTTTACACAACTGGGTTCGATTCATTTTTACAAATAAAAGGTGTTCTGGTATTACAATATTCCTTAATAATAATTTATCGATATCTGCAGCATAAATAATATTTCTCCGTTGGTAAGAATCGAGCTGATACGAATGTTGAACAATGCGCACCTCCCATCACTCTGTTAACATAAATCTCCAGAATGTCAAAAGGAGAACGCCCAATCGCAACAGACATAAATTACTTATAATGCTATTTATAAATCTCAGCTCGAAGTTGTACAATTTATACATAGATTTGTTCTCTCAAAACAAATTCGAATCGTGAGTTTCTCTAGAATTTCCTAGACAATGACTCATTTAATTTCTATATTAACCTATAAGAGAGGTACACCTCATTTCTTCATTGATTTATTTGTTATGAATTTTCTGCCCCGAGAATATTAAACTGCATGCTTTATTAAGTTTCCTGGAAGGGAGTTTTATATAATGGTGACAAAAAGTGCAAAAATGTTGGAATGTTGAACTTAAATGTCAAATGAAATGTTTCAAAATTAATAACAAAAAGTGTTTGCTAAAAAGTTTTAACGGAAGCAATGAAATCAGGTCGAATAATATCTTTCATGGGCTACTGTGGCAACCCCCCCCCCCCCCAACCCACACCCGTGATCGACTATTTAGAATAATTATGTTGACTGTTGTTCTAGTAACGCATCGATAGCGTTTAGGATTTCTTATTGCTAATGATCTATATATCGTATTGTATTGATTAAGACAGATAGACACAAAAATTTATTAATTTTTTATCATCGCATCATAAAAGTATTTCGCATAAAATATCTTTGCTATTTTATTGTCTTTAGTTGTCCAGATTCGAAAAATACTCTCGTTGTGCACGTACGCATAGGCGCCCGCAGAAATTTATCCAGGGAGGGGCAAGCCTAAAATGAAAGACATGCTAGGGGGGCAAGCCTAGCATAAGCGACATGATAGGGGGCGTAAGCCTAGAAAAAACGACATTTTATACAAAATCTTCAATAAAATTCAATTAGTTCAACTTCCAGGGGGGGCAAGTTCAAGGGCTTGCCCCCCTTCCGGGCGCCTATGCACGTACGTATAAGTGACTATAGATTGAAAATAATATTGGTATTTTTTGGTTTATAACGGTTTTATATAAAGCAAATATGGCATCATCGGCTGAAATCTCTCGCACTAAAATGGGGCATTTCATTTCATACTATACAGCGTGTCAGGGGTTAGAACGCATTAATTTTAAGGGGTGATAAAAAACATTAAAAAGGAAAAAAAAGTCTTATACAACTTTTTTCTAGAACGTACTACTTTTTCAGAAAAAAATAATAAAGTTAGAAACTTTAACATCATGTTGCCGCGTTAATAATAGTACTTTATTATGGCGCTTTGTCGGCAGATGCATCTCATCTATCACAATAACAAACCTTAATAACATTTTATCGTATCGTATGTCGTTTCCGCGTAAAATTAAATTCTTTTTACAATTAAAAATTCATTTTACTCAATTAAGAAACGTGACAACCCTGTAAAGTTGTAATAAAACTTGATTCACATCCGCACAAAATGCTGATGTGGAAGTTTGTTGACATTAAAATAAAGCACGTTTCGCTTAGAACCTTGCAATTTAAGAATATTTGGGTCAATGCCTGATTACAGCTGTGTAAGCATACCCTTTTTTAGAGTGAGGTAATACTGAGTTTGTAGTTTGTTGAACTTTGAAATAATTTGTCACTAACGCACGAGTTGCCGTTTATCTAATAAGAGTTTTTAATAATTGTATAAGTTAATATCTTTTAAAGAGAAGATTTATCTAATTTAAATTAGATAATAAGGTAAGTGAATAATTAGGTTAAGGGATTTTGTTGACACCTTGTTTTGGCTACATTAAAAAATCTTTAATTTTATGGTAATTAGGTGCAGTAATCAATTTTTTTACATAGGATAGTATTTTTTAATAAAAAAAATACGTCAAAAATTTTGGAAATATTCCGGAAATTAATAAATATAAAATGTAGGTCAATTATTGTTTTATTTTTACAGTTGGTTTGTTATTATGAATCAGCGTGTTTTTAACGGAACAACGTACAAATTTTGTTTACGGAAGAACAGTGCGGATTACAATTTTCGTAGAATTAAGTCACCCGACTATTCTGCTTCGAATATTTATTATTTTTAAACAACGGCTGTCATCATCAGTTTGTTTGTTTGATTTTCTAAAACAAAGTCAAGACCCAGCTGCGATTATACCTAAGCAAGGTTGCCAGATATGGCCATGGTTTTCCTAAATTACTCGAAAGCCTATTAACATAGAAAAGATTTATTAAGACTTTTTTGTCCCTTTTGATGTCGTATATCACCCCTTAAAATTAATGCGTTCTAACTCATGACACCCTGTATAACCATACTGATATGTTCGTTGATTCTTGCTGTCTACCCCACGTCACATAATTACCTGTGCATTTTAAATGTAGTTATACAACAGTCTACTAACAAATTTTTCGCAAGCGGAAGCATATTACAAATGATTTCAAACGTTGATATCCCTATTCTTTTGCTTTATCCTTTCTGACTGATTGTTGTTTACTGAATTATCTTTTCTTGAATTTTATCAACTACTAGATTTCTCACTAGAAACATCTGTTCTGTTACAAAATTTGCAATTTAAAAAGATTTAAACCCCATTATTTTGTCTGCGATATCTTGGAACCAATAATCTAGTCCAATAATAGTAGAATGCCCAGAAATGTTTTGTAAGTAAATTGAACATCAGTTTATATCTTGAAATCATTACCTCAGCATTGGCACTATTGTCATTTTCAAATAGTTCGGTTAGAAAATTACTGTTTTAATTATGCAGATTGTTATGATTATTTGAATGAATTCATCTGATTTCAAGACAATAATAATACGATTATAATTTTTTAGCACTAAGGCACAGTTTTCCGCCTTTTTTTCGAAACATCCATGACTACTACAAAAAATACCTTGAAATGTAGTAGTAGATATGCAACGGAGCACTATTTCTTGTGAATCGTCGTGAGACCAATATAAACAGCACGGCAAAAATACATATTGTCATGATATTTGATCATACTAGGGAGAAATTACTTTCACGATAATATTTAACAGGCAGGTTTTATACAATTCTATAACTACCGGATTTAATGGTTGCATAACCTCACTTTTAAAATAATAAATTGTGAAAAAGATTTTCTTAATGAAAATAAATTGAGTAAATTAAGACACAAAATCTTTCAGCAGATCCAGATTTTCATAGAAAATAGATAATTTTTCTCATAACTTAATGATTTGGGGATCATTTATGGACTTTTCCAACTTAATAAAGTTAATTCAATTTTAATGATATAGATCATCTTGAACAGACAAAATATGTTCTATTGAAGGTGTATGCGAATGTATAGAAACTTACCTGTTGAAATATAGTTGTAATATAAAATTATTCATGTTATTAATATTTATGTTAACGATATTGTTGATTTTGCAGTCTTATTAAAGTTTCAGAATTTTAGAGCTTTTGCTTAGAGTTGTTTTAGTGGAAATAAGTAGAGGAACATTATAATAACAGAATTGATACGCATTTTAATGTAAAGGTTGGATCTTGTAGATGGAATTACATAAAAACATGTTTGACAAGCTGCGGCTTTCTAACGTTCAATTGAATTATGCAATTTGGCTTGTATGTCAAAGTTTTCGGCCTCTAAAAAGATTCAGATAATATCATTAATGATTAAATGTTTAGATTTGTGGAGAAATGAATGTGTTGGGCCATCCTAGTAGACAGGATGTACAATATTAATGCTCACGGTGCTCAAGGTTAAAAGGAGAGCTGGTAGGTTGGTTCGTCGATGATAGCTACTAAAAAATAACGATTTGCTGCCTTGGCGCCATTCTAGAAACCTAGAAAGAAGGAGAATGACCAAATACACACAATCATAACATAAACACAACACGATCATGTAAAACGTATAATTAATATTAAGGTTTAATAATGTAATATAATGTAAATAGTAACAGTAGTAATAACAAATATACAAATATAGTTAATAACAAAAGCTGCAAAAACTAATAAAAAACAATAGTCACCAAGGGCTAAACAAACACCCTACTATAATAATAAGAATAAATGGTCACAATATGGTATGAAAAATGACCACAGATATGACTAACAGCAAGTATAATAAATGTACTACAAGATTTTCTGATAAATAAATCGATAACAAAATGTCAATAATGAACGTTCTTTTTTTGTATACAAACAATCAAATTACAAAAATATATAATAAAGTGCAACTTGTAGTGAACAGGAGTGTGCAAAAATAATAAAAAGAATTGTTGGAAACTGTGAGAGGTGAGGTAGGAAACAAATATCGGGTAAGTATACATAAACTCAATTCCTAACCTTAAATCTTTACCAATAAACAGGAATAATAATGTAAAAAGATACCACTTATTAAACATTTGATCACAACGAAGGTAAGTAATTAACTTTAATTAGGAATAAGGATAATAAGAAGGAAAAACACTTCTGTAATACTTACAGTTACAACTCTCAAAATTTACCAAAAAAAAACAGTACCAAAGATGTCGATGCTGACAAAACCAGCTACTATTATTAAACGGCAGGAACACAATACTCCAGGCTGTGAGACAATGCGGTCTACGGGTGTCTTCATAGATTTAAAACCACCATTACCGGAGGCTAAGATTATCACATCCTAATCCCAAATAGCAGGATAAAATATAGTTCACAATAACCAGCTTCTAGGATTAAAAGGCAGGAACAACCTACTCCTGGTTGCGAGACAGTGCTGTGGCCTACAGGTGTCTTCAATCATTTAAACCACCATCACCGGAGGGTAAGATTCTCACATGGAAATTCCAACTAGCAGGATAAAAAATACCATTCTTTTAGAACTTGCTTATACCAAAGCAACCATTTCCATGATGCAATTCAAAAGGATTCGCCGAGTAAGTCTCAATAAAATTAGAATAACCCTCAACAATAAAAGTGAAAAATGTGGGGTATATAAGAGAGAGCTAAAAATAAAATAATAAATTACCCCCAAGCAAAAGTAGGTATAAATCTCAATTGAAAATCAAAGAGAATTAGAAAAATTCAAAAATTAGCAAACTTAATTACCTAGATGTTCTTGGGCCAAAGGTTCAGTAAGAAAAGAGCTTGAAAAATTTAAAATATCTTTTCATTATCAAAAAGAGATTAGAATTCCTCCTACACATAGTTGGTAAAACTTTCACACCAAAAGATAAAAAGAAAGTAGAAATGGCTGACAATGTTTATAATAAGATAACAAAAATACTCAGGGAAAATATCAGAAAACACCCCTAAAGGAAAAATCCGAATTGTAATTTAAAGAACAAAAATAATTAAAGTTAGTTAGGTAGGCACATCATACAAATAAGACAATTCCTTTTTTTTATTTTAGGAAACATGACTCCAAAGAATCAAGAGGATTAAATAAAAATTGGGAACGTCACAGTGTAAAAAGGTGTTTTTATGAACCCAAGTGTTGTATATGGTTGGAATCAGCGTTTTCTTTTCTACAAGTTCATATAATTTATTTTTGCATTAATGAAAATTTTATAAATTTTTATTGGGTTATGTAAAATCTGAAATGTTAGGATTTTATTTTGTCTTTTGAGATTCATTTGTTTCCCAAAAGAGTATAAAAAGGAAATCCATTTTTTAACAAGTAAGTAGCAATATTCTATAAGAGGAACAATGTGTGTTTCTAGCTGCTTCAAAAATTAAATTTCTAAGGTTAGAATTCAGCTTTGAAAATAATAAAGACGTAAGGTTATATATAACGTCAATAATATCAATATAAGTGTGTTCGAATATATAGTTGTTCATCGAATATATATCATTTTTTCATCAATCATATCAGTTTTTTAATATCTAAAAATCATTTTAAAAATAATAACATTCATAATTTTATTTAACCTTGTCAGTGTTAAATATCAAAAGGAAGTTCGAGTGTTATACAGTAAACCAGCTACATATTAAAACTTTAAATTCGTTTGATTCTAAAACGCGAGGCCCTTGATTACTTCATTATTTACAAGAATATTTTAAATGTATAAAAACCAATGTTACGTTATTTGTATTCTCTAGCGATGTTAATTATTAAAATTTTGAAATTGATGTATATTTACTTAAACGCATACACCACAAAAAATAGATAACTTTAATTACCTGTAAATAAATTATTTATAAAAAAATGCTAAAAGTAAACACTTATATCTCAAGTATTCTTTGTATAGATTCCAACTATGTAATAATTACTTCAATTGGACTTGTAGTTTATTCTGAAACTGAAGCGGCGTTTTACATATAATAGTTTAAGATTTTAGTTAAGCTTGCCTTTAATGCAAGCGACAGTAAAACACAATAACAGCTATTTACTTATATAAGGCCACTAGCAAAACATTTATGTCCGAGTAATGGGTCGAGTTTGTTAGGACAAAACATGTGAACTAGCAAAGCCATAAATGCGGCTACTGGCCGTGAACTGTATTTTGAAAGAAAATGATTTGAGTTAATTATTCAATGATCAAAAGCGTCGCGTCGAATACGTGAAGAGCATCCTAAAGTGCTTGTAAAGACGTATCTATCGGACGAATTGCTATTTGGTAAGCTCGCAAGTCAGGTCAGTTTACAAAAAACTATCAATATGGCTGTTGAAGCCATTAGTTCGAAAAGGGATAGATCTGTTAAAAAACCAAAAGTATTAAATACAAATGGTGTCTTAAGTTGTTCCGGTA